>OW818031.2:129222563-130622763 GCA_942486065.2 Calliphora vomitoria
ATCAAAAAAATAAAATAATACTTGGGGTAAAAGTTTATTTACGAATTTTACGATCTCAGTCCTTAGTTTAAACTTACTATTTAAACAATTAGTCAGCAAAAACATGATCATGACTTGTCTTCACTGATTAATATAGTTTGTAATAACGGTAGTTTAATAGTTACTTATTTATCATGGGATATATAAGTACTCACAATAATGCAGATACAATATAATTCTCATTTAGTTAAAAACATTGTTCGCATAAGTAGTTGCGCTTTCGTCTTAGCGCAGGGTCGCTATTTCAAACAAATTTCTTACATGGATTTGAAAAAGTCTTCTATCAAAAACCCATGCTACCTTTGAAATGAGTTTAAAAGAAAACTACTTTTATGTTTTGATGCATAATTTTCTGCAATATTCAAATAATTATTTATTTATAGTTTTAGAGTTTGTTTATTTATTTATTTTTTCCATTTTTTTTTTTCTGTTTTGTTTTTCTGTTAAATTTTTAAATAAAAATATTTTGTTATCATTAGTTGTTATTAAATATTTTAATTAATTATTCTTAGTATTAGTAAAACTGAAATTAAACAACAAAAATTAAACACAAATTAAATGTAATAATCAAAAATGATTTTATTTATATCGTTTTGACTTTTTTTTTTTGTTTGTTATTTTGTTTAATTTCTTTCATTATCATTTAGTTATTTAAATATATTTTTGTTTTTACGCAATTTTTACAATGACTAGGAACGTAACGTAATGTACACAATTCAATTAAATTTGGCTTATAAAACTAAACACAAATATAATTTGAAATTCAAATTATAGTAATAATAATAATATAAATAAATACATAGTAGTAAATAATTTATTGTATGTATTTTTATATAATTTAATTTACACTGAAAAATAAATTTGTTTTAATTCGTTGCTTTTGTTTTTTTTTTTCCTTCTTCTTCATCTAGCATTATTAAATAGTGTATAATTAGTAGTTTTTTTTTTTTATTTTTTTTTAATTCTTTGCTTAAATTTTCTTCTATCATCTCTTTTTTTGCTTTTGTTTTTTATATTTTATTTTTTTTTGTAAATGTTTAGTTTTATTTATACAACTTATTTTAGAGAGAGAGAGAGAGAGAAGAAAAAAGTAAATTATACTCTACCAATATAATACAAATTTATTTTCTGTTCTTTGTTTTTAATTTTGGCATTAATTGCTTAATTTTTAGTTATCTTTTGTGTGGGTTTTTGTTTTTGATTAAGGTCTTTTTGGAGGAGTTGGGAATTATTTAAAAAAAAACAGTTTTAAAAAGGAATTATTTTTTTTGGTTTTGTTGAATTTATATTCCTTGAAACCATTAGCCAAACACTAATTATGTTATTTTAAATTCTGCTACAAAATTCAGCTAGAAACAGATTGCCTTTACTTCTAAAGTAGGAACAAATGTATATTTGGTTGGTCTTTCTTCTATGTTTGAGTTTAACAACTTTCCAAAATGTCTACGTTAATATATTATCAAAAAAACTGAAGTTTTTTTTAATACATCACATTTAATCATTTCCAACTTAGAACAAGTAAGAGAGTTATATTCGGCTGTTGCGAATCTTGTATAGTTTTGACCCTCTATGGGGACTTGAATAAGTTTTGGTCCGAACTGTACAGAATATGAAACTTTAAATGACTTATGTCGAAATTAATTTTAGTAATGAATGTTTGAACAGTATCATCCTACATTTTGCGTCATACCCGAGAATAGGCCAACGTTACCCTACCATGAATATGAGTTTTTATTTATGTAACTATAGCAGTTAAGCAAGTAGTCGATGTATCCCTTATAGACAGTAATCGTCACAAATGTTTTATCACTTGGTTGACTCCAATTTATATATGTTGGTCATTTGACACGTATGTACTCTTTGTAGTGCACAGAGAAGACAATTGGTTAGTTTATACTTAAGTGTCTCTAAGTAATCTGGAGTGTAGTCACTTTAAACGTTTTGTGGGTAATTCGTTAAAACTGGTTTTATACAAATTGTGTTGATATAATTCTCATACAGTTAATTTTTATTTTTGCTTAAGTATACTGATATCCCATGTAACATGCATGCAGTCAATAGTTATTTTAGTGTCTCTTAGTAACCTTTAGTGAAGTCACTTTAAACGTTTATTTTGTACTCCACTTTAGAAAGTAGTTATTTTACACACCAGAAGCAATCCATTGGAGAGTTGTCGAAGAAAGGTTTGTTTACATGCAATCGTTTGTTCTACTGCCTATGATATGTCTTTTTAGCTGACTCTTTGAGGTCAATTAGCACCCGCACATGTTAAAATAATTAGTTATATAGCTTATCAAGTTACCACTTAGGTAGCTAGTAAGGTAACTGATGCTATTTAAACAGTGTGTGAATATAATGAGTTGACTACTTTGGACCAGCTATTAGGCAGTCTCATTGAAGTCAAAAAGGGTCAAGGCTTAGGACATGCCCGTGTTAAAATAACTAGTCACGTAGCCATTGAAGTAACTAGTTCCCACCCTGAATGATGGGTAAGATCACTAGTTCGGGACTGTCTCCTAGAACTGCTGGATAGTTAAATTAACAATATATATAGTAGTGTTAGAATCGGGGTTGTCATAGAATCCAATCATTGTTGAAATCGGTTTTGAAAACGACAAAAAAAGTACATTGGTTCTGTCAAATCGAAAGTTATCGGTTTTATATTCGATATAGAATTAAATTCTTTATCGATTAAACAAAAAATTACATTGGATTTCATTAGTCAAATATACCTTTTTGTCGTTTTCAAAACCGATTCCGACAATGATTGGATTCTATGACAACACCGAATATTTCTCAAAACATGTAAACATTTTTCTAACGTTTCAAGTGGTCTGAAGAATTTGTAATAATAACTGCCAAATATAATTCAAAAAATTCTACTGTAAATCTATACCTAGAGAAGATAGTTGTACATTAGGGATATAACTATTGACATTTTTTGCAAATATGCAACTTGGCATAGCATAGTCGAATAGAGCATTAAAAAATATGAAAAACCACGGTATTATTTTTTCGCGGTTGTTAAAAAAGTTCACGCACCAAACGCAATAAAGTTTTTCATACAATATTTTCAAATATTTTGAAATACAATATATTTTATTTTAATAATAACTGCGGACATACTCCAAAAGAAAATTTTTATATACGGAAAGTATCCGTCACACTTGCAAACAAAATATGAAATTATTAATATAATTTTTCAGAGAAAAAAAATTTTTGGTTTATCTTAGAAATTGGTGTTGGTGCGTGATGTTTTTGAGTCCAGATGACCTAAAAAAATGATTTTCATTACTTATACAACATTGGCCATCACGTGGTGGTATGCCAAAAATTTCGCCAAAATTAGTTATATACCTATTGTACATGTTTACTGTAACCATTTCAAAATTTTTACAAGTTTTTTTAACAATATTATACTCAAAGTAATTATTTATATGATTGTTGAAACCATAATGTAGTAAATATATTTATGATTATGGCAATCATGTTCATGATGAATCATTATAGCATAATATGTTGTTCTCAGAGTATGATAACCATAAGCCGAGAACAACATAATATGGTAAATCCTTCATCATAAAAATAGTTGTCACAAACATATACATACTTATTAATTGCAATCATATATATGATTGTTACAAACATGGTTACCGTAATCATATAAATAATTAAAGGGACCATAATATTGTTCAAAAACTTGTAAAATATTCTCTGCTTGTATTTGCAAACTTCAGATGCGATGCGTCATAATATTTTGCCGGACATATTTTTACAATACTAGAAACAATTTTACAAGAAGTAGCGGTTTGCATCTTGAAAATATTTATTCTTGGAGAATTTTTGATGAACATGATTTATTTTAGAATGAGATTCGTCAATAATGATTATAGTAATTCCTTTTTCAATGGTTAAAAAAGGTATTTTCTTGTGCTTGTGTTTCAAAGTTAACTAAAGGGAAAAAATCTCTGTATAACACAAGCCATTACCAAAATGAGACTAAGGCAGATGAAGGGCAAGTAATGCTACTTTGACACCATCTGAATTCTCATTTGAATTGAACAGTTAACGACGCGATCAGTATATGTTCACTAGATGATTCAGAAAAGATTCTCAGATGTAAAGTAAATTCGAATCTGATAAACTAGTTTTAAATGTGAATTATTTACGAAATAATTTTCAATTGCAAGTCTTCTGATGACGCAAAATACGGACCGGAATGGAATTTTTATAACATAAACGTTTTTGGAATTTCTCTAGTTTGAAATAAACCGACTTTCTTGTAATAAGGACTGAGATCGTAAAATCCTTAACACACGCTTTTCATTAAAACTTTTAACCCAAGTATTATTTGATTTTTTTTTATCAAGTTACCTTTGTAAAGCATGTCAGTTATTATGTTTAATGTCAATTATGTTCATTTGTTGTTAATCTTATTAAAAAGAGTGACCAGAAAAAAAGTGTGTACTAAAATTATTAAATATTTCCAACAAAACCCAACTAGGTCCTACAAAAAATTGGCCAAACAATCAAAGGTCTGCTATCAAACTGTTTCCAATGTTATTAAACAGTACCGGGAGAACTTGTCCGTTGATAGAAAACCTGGTACAGGTAGAAGGAATGGTCCACATGATGTTTCCAAAGCCAAAAAAAATAGAAAACATTTTCAAAAGAGCTCCCAACACATCCGGTAGCAAAGCTGCCCGGGCTATTTGGTACGAAAAGTTAAAGCCAATGAAGTTTTAAAAGCATATAAGGCTCAAAAAGTTCCTGACAGGAACTCTGCTAAAAATTTAGAGGCCAAAGACAGAGCACGGAAATTGGAGTGGTACAAGACCAATAATGTGGTATTTGTACCAAGGGAAGCAATTCCTACAAACTGCCTGGAGCTGAGTCCAGTGGAGAGATATTGGGCTCTTGTTAAAAGAGAATTGAAGAGCACAAAAAAGGTGTCCAAAAGTTTGGTAGATTTTAAACGGAGATGGACAACCTGTTCGAGCAAAGTGGCACAAAGCTCTATAAAAACCATAATGGAAGGGTTTTCGAAAAAGGTTCAAAATTTCATCATTAGTGATTAGAACTATAAAAATATATTTTTTTTCTTTTTGTAAATTGTAACAATAATTTCAATCAAATAAAAAAAGATTCAAAACTGTAAGTTTAGTGGTTTCATTTTTATTAACATAGGTGTATATTAAAAATTTTTCGATCTCAGTCCTTAATTGTATATATAATTCTAATACTATCATCTAGAAAATCTTTTTGTAATTTGGTAATAGAAATAAAATGAAAATATTTGGCAGTTAACACAAATAATTACAAAATATCTGCAGATCTAGTGGGAAAACAACTGTTTTGACTAATTGCTTAGATTTAAACAGACTATTAAATATTCAATCCAGATGAGAACTCAGAATTTATATATAGTTTCGTAAAGTTTTAAACAGGATTATCATTAAAACAAAACTTCTCTTTTGGGAACAAGTTTTATGGCAGAATTATTTGTTTCATCTCTGTATAAATTTCTGCAATATTTGGAATTTCTTAATAGAAATAAGAATATAAACACTTTGCACGATTGCCTAAAGATATGGAAGTAACATCAGTGGTCACATTGAAGTTTTTCCAAAATTATTTATTATTTTAAAGACTTTTGCTGCCGTTATCACTCAAATTTCGACATTTCCAGGGGACTAACAAAAACTGACTAGAAAAACACATTCAGTTTATCTTAAACTTTTATTATTAAATTTTCTAAAAATAAACATTCATAAACCATTAACAAAAAATTAATTCCTTTTTTTAAAACTGTTTCTTTAAAAGGATGTATGGTTCTATTTTTTTATGGGACAGGTTTCTCTATTACAAAATGTAAAATTTTTATTAGCTAAAATTTAATATAGCTTTCTTGTTATATTCAATATTATTTTATATAAAAAAAATAATAATTTGTATTGTATTATAATTAATACTTGTAGTAATAATAAAAATAAATTGTTTTATTTACTCACTTGCAGTGAAAATACGTTTGTATCAAATTTACAGGATGTGTTTGTTTGTGGGATGTGAGAGAAAAGACAACAAATAATAAAAAAAAAGAGACTGAAAGGGAGTAAGAAAAGAAGAATAAAATAAAAAAACAACAAAACGGAAACGCGCTTTTTCTTTGTGTTGACGAGGAGGAGACTTTTTTGTACATATTATTGATTTTAGTTTTAATTTGTAATTAATTAAAATGATTTAAAACGCTATTAAGTGCTTATTTATTATTTTGATTTCCCATTTATGTTTGCTGCGTTTATTTTGTTTAATAGAAATTGTATTTATTTTTGTTAAGTTAATTTACAAATTTGTTGTTATTTTTATTATTATTATTGTGGTCTTTAATGATGATGGCAGTTTGTAGTTTTTTTATTTTAAACAAAATTTCTGTTGTTATGTGAAGTAAAAAACAAACAATTGATGTTTTATTTTATATAAATTTTATTATTGTTGTTAGTTAGATCTTTTTTTCTTGTAATAATTATTAAATATTAATTATGTGATGTTTATCGTTAATTTTAAAATTTAATGCTCGTTTTTTTCGCTTGTTGCATTTTATGCTGTTTAAAGTGGTTGTTGCTTTTTTATTTGACTGTATTTTTTGTATATATTTTTTTATGAAAAAAAAAACAAAAAAAAAAAAAAGTTTTTCTCAACTTTTTTTCTCTTCCTGTGGCAGTAGTTGAGTTGTTGTTATTTCTTACACTGCCAGCATATTAATTGGTTTAATAAAGTTGCTTGAAAGTGTAGGAGAAATAAAAATCCAAACGAAAAAAAAAACTCAACAACAAGAAAATACGAAAATAATGAAATATTTATAAGCTGTTTTTGTTTAATATTATTTTAATTTATCAATTATTTTATGCTTCTTCTGGTTTTCTTTTTGTTTTTATTTATTTATTTATTATATTATAAGTTTGCATGTAGTATGGTATACAAAGAGTAAGTATGAGAATGTGTGTTTGGTTTTGGTTTATAGCGTGGCAGTGTAGTCGTTTAGCAGAATTTTACTGCCACTGCTATATATGGCTGACTTGGTTTTATTATTATTCTTGTGTTTATGGGAAACGGAAAAGTGGCGCTTATTATTTTTAAATTTAAATCTTGTTTTAGTAAAAAACAATTAAAATATAAATAATTAACCTTAAAATAATAATAATAATAATTCAATTCTTTTTCGTATTTGCCGTTTTTATTTGTTTTATTTTTATGTTTTTAGTTCAATTCATTTCACTTGTTTGTTTTATATACAATTCCCTTTGTTGTTGTTGTTTTCTTTTTTTTTGTTTTTGTAGTTATTGCTGGTCATTTGTTTGTGTAAAAATTTCTGTGAAACGTTGCACTTTCAGTGAAAAGTATGTCAGTTCGCAGTCAGCAGTATATTGAAATAATTGAAATTGTTGTGAAAAATAAAACGAAATTTTGTTTATATACAACTTTTCAATATCCTATAGTTGAATTTTGCTTTAAATTTGTAGGGTATTTCCTTAAATTTATAGTTTATAGAAATAATGTTAAACTTTAGAAGTCCTATCTTTTAAATTGTTATATTTAACCCTAAAATGTTTATTAACTCTTAATTTTTTTTCAAGTTCATTTCCCCATTACAAATATGTTTGATCTTATCAATTAAATCAATCTTCTAATTGTCTAGGTAAGAAATAAAGCAAACATGTCCAAACATGATTTGTAGAAGAAAGGTGGACCAACAAAAAAAGTACAGCCCATTCAATCCATATGTGGCAAACTTGAAACCACAAGCAACTATTAATTCCAGACCAAAACGAAGGGTATAGTGACGACAAAAGTGGCCAATTATATTAATGACATAGCTATTATAAGGTTACATATCGGGAAAATGAAAAATATAAAATCGCTGCTGCTGGTCGTTAAAGGGTTAATGCACTGTGGATTGAATTGAAAAATCTTTAGTGTAAAAACTATTAAGTGCAGAGGCAATGTTGTTAATTATCGCACTTAATACTAAACACCTGCTCCTATTTTAATTAATTTTCATTTCTAATCATGTTTTGGAAAATGAATATAGAAATGCTGATTTGAATACCATTGTTAATGGTATTCAAAATTTATTCAACCTACAAAGTAAAAAAATAAAACTTTGTAAATGATTAAAACAAGTATTTTCATTTCCTGTCTCCAAACCACAAAAATGTAATTTACTTACATACCCAATGAAAAAGTTTCCCAGCAAACTGTCATACTTTGTTTGATGAGCAATTCACTTACATTCACTAAAAAATTCACCACATAACAAAGACCAAATGATTTTCTTTTTTTTTTTTAAATAATAAAACATTTCCATTATTTGTTGTTATATTTTATGAGTATTTTGAATGTATCTCAAATGTATTTATTGTTTGTTTTTATTTGTGTGTTTTTTTTTTTTAATTAAATCTTAGCCAAATATTTACATTATAATTCACATGATTTACTTAAACAAAGAACGAACTAAGTTTATCAGTCTGTTAAACCCAAATGTTTTTGTAAAAAATATCAATCGAAATATTTCAATATTTTTCCAAAAGGGGTTTTTATGTTTGGTTTTTTTCTTTTTCAATAAATAAATTTAACTAAAAAAAATTTACAAAGAAAATTATACAAAAATTTTAAATTATAAAACTAAAAAATTTACAAAAAAAAAAAAAAAAAACTAAAATATTCCCAGAAATATAATTTAAACTTAATTAATTAAACAATAAGTAAGACAAAAAACAATTAATAAATATTTAAAATTTAGTTTAGTTTTTCTAGTAGTTAGTTAGATTAGAGTTAGAGTAAGAGTAGAGTTGTTTGTCTTTTTACAAAAAGTGCTGGGAGATCCCTTTATTCTTGAAATATAGAGAGGTGCACTTCATAAATTCACTGGTTACGTAGTCTGTCTCCTTGGAAAACTTAAAAACTAAGACATCATCGTCTCGCAAGCCGGCTCTTCCATTCGGGGGAAGTCAACAAACGGCTGTTTGCTGTTGGGTCTGGACAAGATGATGTTGGTGCTGCTGCTGCTGCTGTTGGTAATTTGGATGTTACGCCCACAAGCTGTTGCTTTCGTCGCCAACTGAAGCTGTGGTGGTATTGATTTCGTTTAATGACAAATTTGATTCATATTGATTGAGTTCATCGGGACGACAGCTGTCATTGGAACTGTGACTGCTTGTACTATTGCTGCTGCTACTTTTGGCAGCACACCTACAACTGATGTTGTCATCTGTTGCTGATGGCGTCGATTTGCGACATGTACAGGGTGGTTTCTTGCAGTTGAATGTAGTCACCTGTGGGTTGGCTGGCGCTGGCGGTGGAGGTGGTGTAAAGTTGGATGAGAAACTAGATTGTAGGGCTGCTTTACGTTTGTTGCCAGTTTGTGTCGTTGTAACCTGGCCCTGTTCATGGCTGCAGTCGCAGTTGTTGGGTGTCTTTTGCAATGTAGGCTGTTTGGTGTAATCTACACTGTCGTATGTAGGAGCCACAATCTCACCAGCGGCTCCCCTTGAAACCTGGCCATTACTTATGGCATAGTAAGAGGGCACTGCATATTCGTGTTGCTGATGGTGCATGTGTGCGGCTGAGGTTAGTGGTTGTTGGCGCATGTGATGGTGCCTTTGGAATTCCAGCGTTTTGGCATGTTGGATTTCTTTGCTGTCTTTGGTTGCTTTGTAGCCCAATTCATTGAGGGTATTGAATTTACAATTCGCTGCTGCTGTTGGTATGGGGGCATAGCCTCGAACACAATCATTTATGGTGGCATAGTTTCCACAGTCTGCATAGTGTTTGTCGCTAACTACACCAACACCGCCACCAGCACCTTGACCCACCAGTCGGCCGTTGGCTGCTGCTTGATATTCATGAGCTGGTGCATAAATATTTACCGACGAACGATTACTGAGGCAGTTGGTGGTACGTTTGCTACGTATGTGAGGTAAAGCCATACGTAACTTCTGCCAGAATTTCTTGTCATCCCATTCAATGCAGGTACTGGTGCGTAGGTAGTGACGCATATCAATGTCTATATCGCGTTGGGGCAAATCGCCGTATAATATAAACACAATGCGCTTTCTGCGTTTAACGATTTCATGCAGGGCACTTTTGTATTCGAAACGAGACCATTCATTATACAAAAAGTTCTTTGACAATACCAACACAAACTGTTTGGCGCTTTCGGCGGCTTCAATGATGGCATCTGTTACATAAGCATTCACATTTATATCACGATAGTGCAAGCATGCTCTGTAGCCCATGTCATTTTCCAAGGTATGAGCCAGTATTTGATTGACGAAATGTTCATCTTGTAAGCTGTAAGCAAAGTAGGCATCGTTAAGGCGTTCTTTATCCAAATCTTCTACAAAACCAGGCGACTTGTAGCACATATTGAGTAGACAATTTGAGTGGGCCCACATTTTTAATTCACGGCGATAGCAGAAGAGGCCAGCAATCACACCAAAGAAACCAATGAAGGCACAAGTAGCCATTAGTAAGAGGGGCAGTAGACTTTCAATTTCGCTGGCTTGAACATAAGTGGCTACATCTTCACGCAAGGTGCATTTGGTACCATTCTTCTCGCGTAAAACACTGGTGGCGTTGTTGTACACACAGGAAACTCGGGCAGCATCAATAATTTTACCAGAACTTTGGGCCAAATAGCTACGGAAACGCATCAAATAACTGCATTCACATGACCACTGGTTGTCAGCCAAACCGATTTCCACTAAATAGGGATTGAGAGCTAATTGCCATACCTCGAAATGCAGCAAACGGTTGCCATCCAAACGTAAAATCTCCAGTTTCCTCAAAGCCTGGAAACTACCATTTCCTATGGTAGCAATGCGGTTGTTTTGCAAATACAGCTCGCGTAAATTCTCCAAATTGCTGAATTCATTGCCCTCCAAACTGGTGATGTGATTGTCTTCCAAATGAAGAACCAGCAAACGTTTCAAGCCACTGAACGTAGTGTTGTAGATGATTTGCACATTGGAGTTGTTGACAAATAACACAGCCAAGTTTTTGCGTCCCAAGAAGGAGTGACTAGCAAGCTCTATAAAATTATTGCCATCAATATACAATTCAGTGGTGTCCATGGGAACCTTGCGGGGCATCTCGGAGTAACCAGCTCCTGAGCACTCTACAATATTTGTAGACCAGGTTTGATCATGGAAACACGTACAATTGGTGGGACAAGTCATTTCACAATCACAAGCATCAAATTCACAGCAATGGCATACGGCAAAGCAATGAGTTTTGTATGAACACAAAAAGTGTTTGGGTTCGGCTTCCATCAAGGCTATGTAGGCCCTTTCACGGTTATTAAGCAACTTACAGTAGATGGTCTCCAAGTCCATGATGCGAGGATACTGGCGGGATTTGATGTGATTGATTTTTTGCAACCAATCAATGTTGCAATCACAAGTAAAGGGGTTGCCTCCAATGTAAAATTCAGGCAAGGCACGGTGATCTTGTACTGGTAAAATGCGTAAGCTCTTGATGTCCAAGGTGCTGATTTGGTTGGCATAAAGATCTACACGGGTCAAATTGGTCTTGTGCATAAAAGTATCAGGATCTACAGTTGTTAAAAGGTTGTCATTAATGAAGAGCAGCTCGATGGAATTGGGTATTGCAGAGGGTGATATACGTTGGATTTGATTGAAACTGGCGTCTAGGGTTTGCAGGCGTATTTGTGAGTCCAAACCAAAACGATTCGATAGTTCTACCAAACGATTTTTATGCAAATCCAGCCACTGCAAGGTACTGGGTACATGAGCATAGTCAAAGTGCTCCAAGCGGTTATCGGAAATATTAAGCCACAATAAAGAAGGCATGTTGCTGAATAAGCCATTAATATCACTCAATTCATTGCCATCTAGACGTACAGCTTGTATACTGGAAGTCATTTCAAAGGCTCCTGGCTCCACAACAGCAATACGATTACGAGCCAGATTCAAGATCTGTAAACTGGGCAATTCCTTGAATGAGTGCATGGTAATATTCTCCAAGTAATTTCCAATCAAACGTAGACCATACAAATTGCTAAGACCTTTGAAGGCATTGTCTTCCAAAACCGTAATCATATTCTCACCCAAATCGACAGTGCGTAATAAACGCATGTTACGTATGGCTAAAGGTACAGTTTTCAATTGGTTACCATTGAGGTTCAAATCCTGCAAGGAACTGCAATTGCGGAAGGCTTCTGGGTGAACACCAATTAGATGATTATTGTCCAAGGAGAGTAGAGACAAAACATATAGACCATTCAGAGCATAAGCGTCCAAATATTTAAGTTTGTTGTGCGACAGCAGAAGAGTGTGTAAATTATTCATGGGAGCAAAGGTTTCGGCAGCAATATTTTCCAATTGGTTGTGCCTCAGGTTGAGAATTTGAAGAGTATAGAGATCGGTAAAGATTTCAGCATCCAGTTGAGTGAGTTTGTTGTGCGATAGATTAAGTAATACTAGTCGTATAAGACCCACAAAGGTACTGCGGTCTATCCAAGTAGAGGTAATTTGGTTGTAAGACAAATCCAAGGCTTGTAACTGTTCCAAGTTCGAAAACAGTTTAGGAGATAACACCGATATGGAATTATTTTGCAAATACACCTCCTGTATGGAACCGGATTGTTCAGCAAATAATTCAGAAGGCAAAGCCACCAATTTGTTGGAGCTGAGGTTAAGGATTTGCAAATTTTTCAAACCACTTAAAGCTTTATCACCAATCATGGAGATTTCATTGTTGTTCACTTGCAATACACGCAAACGTCTCAAGGTGGCGAAACCATTGGCGGGCAGTAAAACAAAATGGTTAAACGACACGTCTAAGATTTCAATGTCCAAATTACAGGGTGCTCCAGAGCGCTTACTGTCCGGTGAAGATGTGGCATCTGAGGGATGATCCTTAGTGCGATCTCGAAAACCCAACTCGTTTACATCCTGCAAACGATTTTCACTCATGTTTAACGAAATAAGGCCACTCAGTGTACAGAAGATATTTTCGGGCAACGACCAAATATTGTTGGAGGACAGATCCAAGCGTTCCAAATGATTTACTACGGCAAAGGCCTCTGGCTCAATGTCAAAGTTCAGCGAAGGCCACAGGGTGTTGTGAGTGCGTACAGTTAGATTTCTTAGCTGGGTTAGACCATCCAAGACATGTCTGTTGAATTTCGACAATTTACAGTATTTTACCGTGAGTTCTTGCAGGCGCTGGAGATGGGCAAATGATTGAGGTTCTAGGGAACTCTTCGCCATAATTTCATCATTGCAAAGAACATGTAGACCCACTGTATGCTCCGAGGGAATAACACTGAAATTTGTTGTGTCAAATTCACTGTTGACCGTACGCAAATTACAGGTTAACATTATTTCAGGGTGGTCAGGTCCCAAAGCTGGTAAAAAGTGACAGTCGTCAGGAGCATCGTAACGCATATCCTGGCTGGCCAAGCGTGTGTTGTGATCCCCATTGGGGGGCGTGTGCAATTGGTTGTTCGAAACACCGGCTTCGCCCATTATGGCATTCGAGTGCTGTTGCAACTGTTGTTGAGTGACATGTGTAGATAGAGGAGGTTGTTGCTGCTGTTGTTCAGTTTGCAATTGTTGCTTTTGCATATTAACACCACCGACGATGATGGTTGCAACACACAGCACACAGATGACGATTTTGTTAGTTAAAGCCATGTTGTTTTCGTTTCAATAAGAAATTATACGAAATTAAAAAACTTAAAAGAATTTCCAAACAAAACCAAATAAAAATTTCTATAAAAGATGCAATTGATTGCAATTAATCCAGTTTAAACATTTTGAGTGTTTTTATTTATATGTTTGTTTTTGTTTTAATTGTTGTTATTTATGGAGCACGATATAAAAACTTTAACAAATATCTTTCAGTAATTTTTTTGCAACTTTGTTGTTTTATTTATTTGTATGTGTTTGTTTATAGGTGTGTGTGTGTTTTCAAGTTCGTTTTACGATTTTCACATCACGTCACGAGCAAACGATTTGCTTTTATTTTTCTCTATTTTATTTTTATTTTGTATATATTTTTTGCTTTGCTAGATGTTTAAGGATTTGTCGTTTGACGTTTACATAAAGTGGAGCAAATTTTATTTTATTTTTTTGTTATTTGTGTGTTTTGTTGTTTTCTGATGTTGTGCAGATGTTGTTTCGTTTAGGAAGGAAGAAAAAAACTTTGTTACGTTTCGGTTTCGGTTTTGTTTTATTTTTGTTGGATTCTTTCACTTTTTCATCATATTCACACTTCGGTTGTTATGGTTAATAAGAAGAACAACTCATGGGAGAATTTTCTTTTACATATTTATTTTCATTATTTAATTATAATTATTATTCTTTGCTGCTTGGGCTTTTTGTCTAATTAGGAACATTAAACGTTATTAAATTTAATTACAATGTATGCGGGAAGGCGACACGTTTAAATGAATTTCGTTTTTCTTTAATTCGATTTTCACTTTAAAACACTCATACGAAAAGACGCACCCGTTTCTTAAGTTGTATAGATTTTGTATTAAATTTTTTTCTTGCTTTTGCTTATATTTTTTAAATAAAATATCTCTAGAGTCACGAGTAGAGATGTTTTGTAATCAAGTTCTAACTAAAGACTGACTTGTATATGGTGACATGCAACCCTTATATAGATGTGATGGTTTAAAAGTGAAATCACACTGAACACAGAGAGTGAGAGAACAAAAGTGTAGCATAGAGTACAAAGTACAATGAAAAGAGAACGAATGAGAGGGAAATTATCACACAAGAAGGATATGTTACACAGTGCCAATGGAAATGAACGGGCGTAGGAAAATCATAACAGAGCGTAAATAATTGTTGCAGAGAGCGAAAGCGAGAGAGAGTGTGATATAATGAGAGATAGTGAAATACATATTGTGTAGAGTTTTTTTTTTTCTTTTTATTAGTTTTTGTTGGTAGCATTGTGTTTTGTTTTCAAATTATTAACGCCGCACATCTTTGTTGTTTTTCTTTAATTTTTCTCATTTTTTTTTTTTTTTTTTTCTTTTTTTGTTCTTGTTTAAGTTCTCATGACTTACAGAATCCTTGTCCAACAGCTGTCGCAACAGATTTTCTTTAAAAAGTAAAACAGCAAGAAAAACTAAAATTTTCACCACAGCAGGATATCAAAAGGAATACAAAAATCATTTAAAAATAACATTATGTTAAGATTTCTTGCTTTCTTTTTTAATTTATCACACACAGTAACGTAAAAATAACATGAGTTTGCAAAATTCCATATGTTTTATTTTTTTTTCTTAAATTTTTCTACAACAGTTCCTGGTTAGAGGTTTTGTTTGTTGTAAATTTTGAGTCTATGATATAAAAAGTCAACTATGTTTAAATTTAATCTATCAAAAAAAAAAAAAAAAAAAAAAAAAAAAAGAAAGAAAGCAGCCAGAGTAAATCATAAAAGCAGCATCACAAGAACATAAGATGAAGTTAAGGGAATATGAGTTTGAGCACAAATAGTTATGCGTATTTCCTTTTAAATTAAGAACAACGATGTCCTTTTTAAATCCGCTTTATAATTTAAGCTGATTATAAACATACTCATACTGTATGAAGGTCTCCATGTCTGTCTGTCTGTCAATCAGTCTGAAGACATACGTTCAACAATTCTTTTTTGTTCGGTCCTTTCTCTGTCTCTTAGCTTTTGTTGTTGCTGTTGTTGTAAGCAAATCCTTATATGAGATTTAACATACCATTTACTTCCGCTTTATATTGTTAAAAAAGCAGACTTATTTTTGAACCATTTTTCCTTTAAAAGATTTAAGGTTGACAATTATGATTCTTTGGTCTTGTTTTTTTTTTTTTTTTTTTGTTTTTAAGAAAATCAATAGTTGTTAAAGGTATAATTTTGTTTAAAAATTAAAGAAACTAAATCGTATTAAAGTAAAGACAAAGTAGCTGATTTCTTAAAAAATATAAACTTAAAGCAGTGGCAGCTGCTTTATTATAACAAGATTTAATAGAAATTGATATATTTTTTGGAGTATTGAGATAATGTTTTAATTCGCTTAGAATTGGAATTAAATTATGTTATAAATCGTGATAAAGGTCGCTGGAAAGGCCTTTGAATTGTCTATGTACAAAATATGCAAAAATATGTTTAAAACAAGTAACAGAGCTATATTCGGCTGTGCCGAATCTTATATACCCTCTTATATACCCTATACTTTAAAATAAAATTTAAAAAATTCTTATTTTTTTTTTAAATTTTTTCGTAATTTTTTTAAAAGTTTTTTCCAATTTTTTTTTTTTTAAATTTTTTTTAATTTAAAAATATATTTTTTTTTGAATTTATTAGTGAAAAAAGAGTTTTTTGTGAAAAAAATTCGAGTTAAAAAAATTTTTTCCCGATTTTGATCCATTGTAGGTCCAACTTACTATAGCCTTATATATATCGTTGCAATGGACTTTGAAATATCTATCATTAGATATCTATATTGTCTATATTTATGACTTAGTAATTGAGATATAGATCAAAAATAAGCAAAAAAAAAAAAATAGAGGTTGTCTCGGATTTTTGCTCATATCTCCGTTATTTTGCTGATTTTAAATAGGAAACTTCTCGAAAGCATGTCTGACAGAATTATTGAAGATTTGGATCCCGAAGATATCTGGGGTCTTCAGAAAATTGATTTAAACAGACAGACAGACAGACAGACAGACGGACATGGCTAAATCGACTCCGCTATCTATAAGGATCCAGACGGACATGGCTAAATCGACTCCGCTATCTATAAGGATCCAGAATATATATACTTTATAGGGTCGGCAAATTATATTGTGGAAATTACAAAAATCGATGTATACGTGGTTTTTTGTTTACATCTCATCCATTTCTGGGACGATTTTGCTGATTTCCAATACCAAATTCTTATGAATATATGTGTCTGATATTTTTATCAGAATATTTAAAAAAAAAAAGTATTTCAACCAACACACGGACAATGCATGTCTTCCTTGCAGATCCGTATGATACCGAATGGAATAACTGGCGTGAAATAACGTTACCTAGCATGATGTGAATCGTAGGAATGTGCAAGTTCGGATAACGTCAACGGGAAGAGATCATAGCCCTAGCTAAAAACAGATCTGAATGAAGAAAACTTGTTTCTATTCTATGCTTCCTCAACAATTTTCTAAAGTTGGGATCTAATCACTCTCGACAAAAAAAACTAGGGCAAACTTTTTACGCATTGAATTAGAGATCTTTGCATTACAATGCTTGAGTACAAATAGTTTAGTAATTGCAAAAAATTAGTATAATCCTCATTCAGTTGCACATAAGTGCATGTAGAGAAAAAATATGGTTAACATTTTTTAAACAGAATTAGAAGTTATTCAACAATATTTACAATATTCAGCCCAATCATGAATAAAAAATTCGCGTGAGTTTTTTTTACCTTTTCCCATTTTTAACAATGAATTTGAATAGGAAAAATGGGAAAAGGGAAAAAACTCCCGCGGATTTTTTATTCATAATTGGGCTGATTAACAATATGACTACCTTAACCATATTATGTTACAGTCAATATTGACTGGACTTGTTTAAATCATAGTCGACATTTACACTTTGATTTAAAGTCATGTCTTTTGTATGTTTCTCTTGTAAAACCCCTACGAAAATCTCCTTGCATTCATACGATGGCTTTTTTTTAACCATGTTTGTCTTTCTTTTGGCATATAATCGAATCAGAAAAGCTGAATATCAAAAAAAGTCATGAAAAACAGAAAACTTCCCTTTTGTTTAGACGTCACAATTTGCTAGTACAAAAAAAAAAAACCCCATGATTTAAGGTCTTGACTTAAAGTCATAATGTAAATGCCCCCATATAAATTTATCAAACAATTTTTTAACCAACCTCGCATAACCTTGTTTTACTAATGATTCAATTATTTTGTTTATATATTAAGTATTCAGAAAATCATATGGTAAAAGTTGTTTTTTTTTATAATATTGTTTTTCAATTTTCCTCTTTTTATGCAAAACTATAAAATTCCAATTTCAGTATGAATTTTTATAGTTTGTTTTTCATGTTTTATTTTATTTTTTGTTCCACAAACAAACAAAATAAAAAAAATAAAAAAAAACTTTTATTTTTATTTTAATATTTTATTGCTGGGGCTTGTAGGAAAACTCTCAAGGTTCTCTAGAGTGTAAATCTAAAATGATTTTTCCTGCTAGAAACTGAAAGGGCATAAGAATACAAATAATAATAATACAAAAAAAAACAAAGTAAAATAAACCACCAAAAACCCCGATATGTGTGTGTTGGCTGTTACGTTTCGGTGAGAAATTGGCAAATCCTCTATAAACCTCGGTTTTGTGGGCAAGTTACAGCCATTAAGTCAAGGTTGTTTTGCGTGCAATAAATTTTCGTCGTTGCGAGTACCAAGAACAATTTGCACATTTACACTTTTTTTCACAAATAGTTAGATGGACGTACAGTGTTGTTGTATTTTCTTTATTTAAAAGGTTGATTTTATTTTATGGCTTTGCTGCAGTCAAGGTTAATGTGTTTGTTTTAGGTTTGTTGGGAAAATAGCCAACAAAAATGTTGTGCATAAATAAAATTTTCTTTCTTTGCTATAATTATGTTGTCCATATGTATGCAGCAGATAATTATGGCCGAAATCTTAGAAATTGACATTTGTGTGGCCACACAAATTAAATGGCAAAACCATAATTTAAATCGAATAAAAGAAAATGTCCTTTAAATACAAAGAGTTTGTTGTGCTGTATGAAAAATATCTTTATAATTGAAATGTCAAAATAAAATTCCCACAGGAAATTGTCAAACAATAGAGCAAGAAAATTAAGAATGACAAAATATATATATATCACCACACACATGGTAATAGTCTGATTGAAAACTTCTTCTCATATTACTTATTATTATTGCAACAAAAAAAAAAAACAATAAAATAAAATAAGAAATCATGGGTAATTGAATTAAATTGTACAGAAATTTTCAAGCAAAACTTACCTCTATGGCTAACTTCCGGTTTCCTTTTCCTTGTTGAATTAAAATCACACACACACAACACACTTCTCTAACAACAACTGCTAGACCAACCAAGTTGTAGAAGTTGCATGTGATAAATGACAAACTGTTACTTGTATTGACCATCATAAAGAAAACTATAAAAAATAAAGAAAACACACAAAAAAAGGAATAAAATAGAATTAATGTCTTCACCAAAAAACAAACTAAAGATGTTCAAAATGTATAAAGTACTTAATCTTAATTTGAAGTTGAAGTTGAAAAACTGTATCTTTTATGTATGAATATTTTTTGTAACAATGACTTTTGATGACAAACAAAAACTACATAAATTTGAATTGTCAACCTGAAATCTATAGATAAAAGGTGCTAAACATTATGAAACGGAAGTAAATTATATTTATTTCATTTTTAAGCATCTATATATAAATGCCACACAGAATAATAGCAAAATGTTTACTTAACATAAATTCAAAATTAATTGCTGAATTATTTCTGTATAAATAGATTTCATGCTAAATTTTTCACAATTTGAGGTTATAATTTAATTGGAAAAACATATCTAAAACCTGTATTTAGAGCAATGGTCGGCACTCATAACCACCAGGTTCCGAACATGTCCGTTTATTTACCTACACTAATGTCAACGAACTTCATAAAAATTATGAAATAAGGAACAAAAATCAGAATCAATAGCTGGTCAGATCACAACAGAGAAAGGAAATTCATAAACATGAGAATGTAAGAAAAGATAAAATCACTTTTTATTGTTGGTGTTTTGTTTAAGCTTTGATATTTTTACAAATAAAGCTTGAGTGTCTGTAATTCTCATTCACTCTATAGTTTTATTTGTATAATATCTTTAGTTTTTCTAAAGCCTTTTGGGAAAAGATTTCCTGATGATCTGGCCTAAGCAACCAGTGAAATGCGCACAGGAACTAGCTTATCCCCCAACAATAAATTTCAGTGAATTTATCAATAAACTTGGGAATTAAGCATAAGAAAATCTTACTAAAATATGTTGATCTCTCTATTATGATTATGATCTTTCTATGTCAGGCGCTGATGCAGATCAACAATTTGGATCCGCACCTACCCTATGTCGAGCACTGATTTAGATTCAAGTTCACCACAAAATATACATTTTCATTGTGAGGAGTTTTTAAAGCATTGGCTCCTATGATATGCTCTCAACAAAATATGCAGATATAATTTTCCTTCAGTCCTTCACCAATTTATTCACAAATCCGCTATGGTTTCTTTATACCGACTACTGCTTTGAAAGCCGCAACTCTCTAGGAATTTATCTAGAAAATAATTTTAGTTCGTTCACAACATTGTCGTCTCCTGGAAAATCAAGCGCATACGTGTATTATTTGGAACTCGAAATCTTCATCATCGAAGGGCAATGCAAAGAAAACATTTATGCTCGAATAAACTCTTGGTTTGTTCCACTCTTGATCAGTAATTTCTGTAGAAATTCCTGGTCATTTACAATTCGTTAACAACATTGTCGTTTCCTGGTATATCAAGCACAGGTGAGTATTATTTGGAACTTTATCATATAAAGGCAAGTCAGCGCAAGCTTTTTTTGAATACTCGTCCTAGGTTTGTTCTACCCTCGAATAAAGCAACTCATCGATTGATATTCTATATATTTGTGCTCTTTTTCAACATATATAGATACGGGGTATAGATTCTTTACTTTGAGTAACTGTTCAACCACTATTATATCAACCATGCTTCTCAAAGCTAGGCAAAGATTTGAGTTTTAATTCAATTTGAGATTGATTTAAAATTTCATTTTCTCAACTTGATAACAAAGAATACTTTCAAAACATTTTCAAACTAAAATGTGAAATGCACAAGAAAATATTTGAAAAATTATATTTTCCAAATAAGATATTGTTATTCTCCAACCTGAAGACAAATTTGAGTTAAAAAAATTTTTTGTTCAGTATGATATTAAATTTACTATAAAATTCTTTTTAAACCTTAAACATTATACATAATTTCGAGTTTGCCATTGATAAGGCATAACTTATGTTGGGCTTTCAACTTTTAGTTCAGAGGTCTGCTATCAAAGGTCTTCTATCAAACTGTTTCCAGTGTTATAAAACAGTACCGGGAGAACCTGTCCGTTGATATAAAACCTGATTCAGGTAGAAGGAATGGTCCACATCATGATGTTTCTAAAGCAAACAAATAGAAAGCATTTTCAAAAGAGCTCCCAACACCTCCGGTAGGAAAGCAGCCCGTTTAGGTCAGTACTCGGACTATTTGGTACGAAAAGTTAAAGCCAATGCAGGTTTAAAAGCAAACAAGGCTCAAAAAGTTCCTAACAGGAACTCTGCTAAAAATTTTAGAGGCCAAAGACAGAGCACAGAAATTGAAGTCAAA
The DNA here is from genome assembly GCA_942486065.2 of Calliphora vomitoria. Classification (NCBI taxonomy): domain Eukaryota; kingdom Metazoa; phylum Arthropoda; class Insecta; order Diptera; family Calliphoridae; genus Calliphora; species Calliphora vomitoria. The sequence goes on from OW818031.2 coordinate 129,244,078, forward strand.
TTTTATACAAAAAATATACCTGCTGCATAATGGATGACGAAATGTACGTATGGAAAATTTTCGCAGCTTATGGGTCAATTTTTTTTTGTTGCAGATGCTCGAGTGAATGTTGAAGAAAAGTTTAGGACCCAAAAGCAGACAAAATCTCCCAAAAAGTTCTTGGTATGGCAAGCAATATGCAGTTGCGGCAAAAAAGCCAAACATTTGTTACAAAGGGCTCTATAAATACCGAAATTTACATCAAGGAATGTTTACAAAAAAGGATGATTCCATTAATAGGACTTCATAATGTGTCCACTTATTTTTTGGTCTGATTTGGCATCTGTCACTATGGTAAGAAAGGTCTTGAGTGGTACAAGACCAATAACGTGGTATTTGCACCGAGGGGGGCAATTCCTCCATATCCGTTATATATAAGAAATTTGAGTTTAAAAGTTATGAAATTTTTTTTTTTTCAATTCACATTAGAAATGCACATGAGAATATGTTGAGAATAAAGACATTTCTTAAATTGAGAATTAATTTTATTAATGGTTTAGAAATCTGTTATTCTCAAATTATTTTGCAATCAATATATGATATTTGAGAAGGAGTTTAATTTGAAATTTACACTTTGTTGCAATTCACATTTGAATTACCTTTGAGAATAAGTTGAGAAAAAAAAACATTTCTCAAATTGAGAATAAATTTCGCTTATTGTTTTGAAAACAATTATTTAGAAATCATGTATGACATTTGAGTAGGCGTTTGATTTCGAAGAATTCTCAATTTGAGATCAAACCTGCTTGTTTCTGTGGATGGATCGACAGCCAATATCAAGTGACAAGTCATAGTTTAATTTTATTTTAGGTATGTAGACAATAAATTATTTGATACCCCTACCCCTGTCGTAGTCTATGTAGGAAATTTCAATAAAATCGTTTCGGCCGTTTACTATTTATTGTTTAAGAACTAAAGGTACCAATTTTACCGGTTTTCCCCCTGTTTACCCCTTTCTGGTCCAAGTATTGAAAAATTTTATAGCCTATTGACGCTTCCAAGTAAGGATCTATCTACGTTCCAAATTTCAATAAAATCGATTCAGGCGTTTAGGCGTGATGCTCAAACAAACAAATAAATAAACAAACAAACTTACAAAGACATTTATATATTTATATAGATTAAAATTGTCTTTACAAAATTATTAGCCCTAGTTGTATGTGTAATGATTGAAGAAACAAATGTGCAATGATGTGGGTAACTAAAGGATTAATTTGCATTTTCCAAATGCTTCAAAACTTCATACTTACAAAAAGTAGAGATAACATTAGCAAAACTTTACCAATATCTTATTCTGAAGAACATTGTGAATCCCCTAAACAACATAGGAGCATAAGCAGTGAAAAAAACCCTTTTTGTTGCAAATTAATTTTAAACAGAAGGTAAAAATTAAAATCTTTAAAAAATTTAAAAATCTATGTACCACAAAAACATTTTCATTTCACAAAGTTATAACTGCACAAGCGGAAAGACTGTAGAGATAATCAAGCAAACGGCCTGAAGACATCCTGACATGACTGTGATGAATATTTCAAGATTATACATATAAAACCGATTGTCAGAGTATTAACAAAAGGTTGTTCCAAGAATTATAAAAAGTAATTAGCAAAAAAGGACACATCACATATATGACAAGGATACAAAAAAAAAAAAATCCATATTAAACTTGATGCTCGTATTCATTGTCTTATTTAATTTGATTTAACTCATACTTACTACTTACCACTGCCATAAAAGCTTTTCTTCATTTTAATTGACACATTTGCCTTGCATCTCTCTCTCGTCCTGCCTCAGATACATGATACGTATCTCTGTGTGAGTGTGTGTTAAGTTTAGCTAAACTTCTTATCTGACTGACAAGATGAGTATTAAGCCTTCCAAGTGTGTAAGGAATTAGACAGGGAATTCTTGAAAAGGAGATATAGAGGGTGAAGGATATGGCTAAATTAGCAAACCACTAAATACGATTTTATTGTCTTTTTTTGCATCATTTAATACGAATTTTTTTCCAATGATTTTTCTGTTCTGGTCAAAATCCAAGTACACAAAGTCTGTGGTGGGAAGCAGAGAAGAAACAAAGTGGTTGGTAGTAAAGAGAACAACCAAAAAAAAAAAAAAATAACGAAACCAAACTACCAAAAGCATCAGAAACTAATTGTATTATTTGCCATAACAAGGGTTGAGTACAAGGAGCAACTAAAAGTTGGAGGTAGTGGCTGTATAAAAACATACCAACAACAACAACACAAGAAAAAAAGCTTTGTTAATTACCCGGCTATTGTCTATAACGTTTTGTGGCATATTAAGAGAATTACTTACTTACTTTCCTCCAAAAACAATACAATACAATAAAATAAAAATAAGTAAAACAAAACCAAACAAAAAAAAAACAAATATTATACAGTTACCAAGTCATTCATTCGTTCATTCATTCATTTAGTCATTCAGCCAACTAAGTCAGTCAGTTAGTCAAACAAAAGTGATGGAAATCTGTTAGACGAATTTGCTTTTTGGTAGAAATAAACATTTCTGTATGTTTTTCTAGTGATTAAAGATAAAGAAGTAAAGAAGATTTTTATGCACGATGAAGGTAATTAGCAACTGACATGAATTGTTCATTAACTTGACTGGTTTATTTAGGAAATACACCAACGAAAAAAACAAACTTGCCGCCAGCTAAAATACTGAACAAAAAAAAAAAAACACAAAACACGAGCAAAAAATAAGGATGCGATTTAATTGTGTAATTTTATTTAGTTTTTTTTTTTCTTCTCTCTGGTTGTTTGTGTAATAAAAACAAATATAAACATTATATTTAATTTGGTTGATCCACGTTTTTTTTTCTAGCTCATTTAGTTGCAAGCATTAAACCGTGGTGAATCAAATGTACACTTCACTAGTTATTCTATAATAGATTTTATAATAACGAAATTTATTTTTAAAAGGAAAAAATTAAATGCCTTAAGTACAGTCTAGCAAGACAGTCTTCTATATGAAACAGTGTCTTTGCAATACTGGTTTCTACACATATGAAAACCGTGTTTGATTTCTATAAGAAAACAGTTTATGCAAGACATTTTTTTATATGAAAAAAGTCTATGCCACACAGTTTTTATACCCTTCACCTTCGTGCGAAGGGTATATATAAATTTGTCATTCCGTTTGTAATTTCCGCAATATAATTTTCCGACCCTATAAAGTATATATATTCTGGATCCTTATAGATAGCGGAGTCGATTTAGCCATGTCTGTCTGTCTGTCTGTCTGTCTGTCTGTCTGTCTGTCTGTCTGTCTGTCTGTCTGTTCTTATATAATTCTGTCAGACATGCTTTCGAGAAGTTTCCTATTTAAAATCAGCAAAATCCGTCAATAAATAACGGAGATATGAGCAAAAATCCGAGACAACCTCTATTTTGTTGCCTATTTTTGATCTATATCTCGATTACTAAGTCATAAACATAGACAATATGGATATCTAATGATAGATATTTCAAAGTCCATTGCAACGATGTATATATGGCTATAGTAAGTAACCCGAATTTTTTTCATAAATAAATTAAAAAAAATAAATTTTAAAATTAAAAAAAATAAATTTTTTTTAAAATTGGAAAAAACTTAAAAAATTTTTTTTTTTTTTTAAATAAGAATTTTTTAAATTTTATTTTAAAGTATAATTTGGTGAAGGGTATATAAGATTCGGCACAGCCGAATATAGCTCTCTTACTTGTTTTATATAAAAACAGTCTATACCAGACAGTTTCCTATAGGAAAATTTTTCTATAGAAAAACAGTCTTTGTCAAAAAGTTTTCTATAGGAAAACTGTCTTTGCCAGATAGTTTTCTATGGGAAAACAATATTTGCCAGACAGTTTTCTATGGGAAAACAATCTTTGCCAGACAGTTTTCTATGGGAAAACCGTCTTTGCCATACAGTTTTTTTATAGGAAAACAGTCTTTACCAGAGAGATTTCTATAGGAAAAGTTTTCTATAGGAAAACAGTCTTTGCCAGACAGTTTTGTATAGGAAAACAGTTTTCTATATGAAACAGCCTATCCCGAACAGTTTTCTATATGAGAATAGTCTATGCCGGAAAGTTTTCTATAGAAAAACAGTCTGCCAGATAATATTTGCAAGCATTCAGTCTTTGTTCCTACCGTGTATGTTCATAAAGGTCAAAGATCACCAAATGTTTAAGCATTTTAAATTATGCTTTTGAGCAAAGTACAGCACGTATTAAAATGTACACAACTTAAATTATGAAAAACATATGCAAATTTTTTATAATTTATAAATTCTAGTTTTTCTCCTATATTGTAATCACAGAAAAATGTATAGTTCAAATAAACTTATATTTTCATACTCATATTTTTCAAAAAAGAAAAAAAAAAAACTGAAAAAATATAAATATAATTTAGCGTGGAAAAAATGCACTACAACTCATTTGAAATGCGACATTTTAACTTAACAATTGTCAGCTACATTATAATCATACATATGAAAATATGTACAAAGCATGTACAAGTGTATATGTACATAGAATTATTTATATATTGCTACATTTTTAAACACTATACATGGTTTGAAATCATGGTTATTACATGTTGCACTCATGGAGTCGTCTAGTGTCATATATTAAATTTTTGCACTTCTCTAGTAGACTTTAAATTCAAGTAGTCTGCTGGTTTAGAAATTATAATAAATGATGATGTTTTTTTTTTCTGTTCGTAGTTGCACATTTTACACAATGTTCAAATGAAAAAATAGTGTTAATAATAATGGTAAATGATTTATGTATTAGATGTTGTAGCAGACATATGTACATATATTTTAATAAAAATTATGGAGGTACAACATTGGAATTTAATATTAAAAACATATAACATTAATGTTTGAATATGACTATGTGTTTACAATTAAATCCTTTATTTATATTACAATTATAAATGTATTTGCTTCACATTGTTATCAAATCATTTGGCTTAACCAAACATTTGTTTTCTCATTTCATTGTGATTAAACCCAACAGGATTTCCCACATCATGGCACAATTCTAAAACTAAATCCATCATTATTAGAATTTAATTTCGGTTACCAACATCATTCCAATAATAACTAAAGCAAAAACCATAAAATGATAATTACGTCAGAATCCCTTAATTTTGATAAACCAAAAAAGAAAAAAGAAAAAAAAAAGGCGCAAACATCAGTAAGTCAAACATTTCACATCAACAACAAAAACCCAACTAACAATCACATCATTAGAGTAACAAGTGCTGGTGGGAATGAATGAAAAACAAAAAAAACAAACATTTATCTTTAACAAAATTCCTATAATAAACTGCAACACACTATAATTATGCATCACTTTCCTTCTCAGGATCAAAATCATCATCGTCATTGCCATCAACATTAACATTAACATCACCAGCATCATCATCCTCATCGTCATCATCAGCCAAGAACCAACAACTGTCATCATTTTCATTAACCTAGAACTAGAAAATGAATAGTATGAAGAGAAAAAAAAAACTAAAATAAAACTGTTCGAATTTAACATCCGCTTCAATAACACACTATACATCCACACACATAAAAACCAGCTAGGAATCTAGAAGAAATTTTACCAAAAACGTAGATATAAACCAACATTTACTCAAACATTAATCATAATCATAAAGAATAGAAAAGAAACCAACAACAACAACTAGAATAAAAAAAAATAAAGACGAAAAAGCGGAAAGAAGTTAAACAGGACATCTGTGATGCCAGTAATAGTTGAATTTGTAGTTGCTTTCAGTACTGATGATGACTGGTTCAAACCAAATACATAAACATATTCATACATACTTACTAAGAAATAATCATAATCATAAAAAAAGGAAAGATAATCATCATTATAACAAAATACATACAATCCTACACATCTTCACCACCATCTCCTTATAAACCACACAGCGAGGTCTAAAGGATAACAAAAACACGTTGTATGTATATGTAACAGCAACATCAGGGAAAAAAAATTTGAAAGAAATCATTAGTAACAGCCATGGCAACTTGATATACTTTAGAATATTGAGAAGAAGAGAGTGCTAGGGAGCAAGTGTGCGAGTAGTCGAAGTAACAATCCTACCATTGACTAAACTAAAATAATGTTGATAATGAGATGAAGGCGCTCAAAATCCAATTAACACCTCATTTAACCGTCACTTGATAGTTGTTGCCGTTGTTGTTATTATTATTATATTAATGTTAGTTTTTGTTGTTGTATATAGAGATGCCACAAATGATGATAAAAATGGGTTTGATGGTTTGGTTTCACAAAAACTAGAATATTTTAGATTTCTGATGATGAAGACTAGTTTTTAGTTTTTGGCTGCCTGATTCTTCTTGCTTCATGATTGGGTTTCTATGTTCCAAAATTTTTGCACGTGATCTGTTGCTATATATCCTCTACGTACAGCCCAGGCTACTACTACCTGGGTGTTCAATTATTCAGCAGTCTTTAACTTGGTAGATGCTGTTTAATATTCTTCCTACACTAATACACTAATCGATTTTTATCTATTTATTTATTTAATTTTTTGGTTTAACAACTGTTGATGCCAAACTCGCCATAAAGCAGCGACGACAGCTGTACTATAACACTGTATAACATGCGGGATCCAAACTAATTTATATGTCTTATCAATGCTTGTGATACTATTGACTCATGTCTTAATCTACGATCATTTAATGATCATTACGAATGCATTGGTGCAGCAAGTATTTAAGGCAGAGTCATCCAAAAATAGAAAAGCTTTTCCAGCCAACTGTCACAAACTAATGACTTTACTTATCGTAAAGTTTACCACTGGTTAAAGAATTAGCTATGTGATTATTTTCTTTTAACATGTGGACGTCAATTGTCCCGAATTACAAAAGGACTCTCAACTGATTATCCAATAGATTACTTCTAATGGGCAAAATAACTACTTTCTAAAGGGCAGTACAAACAAAAGTTTAGAGACTACACCAAAGATTCTTAGAGACACTGAAGTGATAATTGACTTCACGCTAGATTACCTGGGGTGTTTCAAGTAACCATTTGACTTCCCTTTGCTTTACAAAGAGTACATATGTATCAAATGACCCATAAATATATATTAGAGTCAGCCAGGTAATTTGGAATTAATGTCTAAAAGGGATACATTGACTTCTTTAGTAGTTAATATAGAACTGAAGATTCAATTAGTCGTGCCTTACCATATCGCTATAGCCGTAACCACAGCCATATCATAAGCATACATTGTTGACCATAAAATTGGTTCGAACAACTATTTTATATGGTTACGGTTATGGCACGTCTAATTAAATTCGCTAATAGTTCAAACATATTCGGAATAAACCTTGGATTAATAGATACTGGAAAGCAAATTGTTATAGAGCTTAATACTGTTACGTTTTAACCTTTTTAAAACGTTGGTTTATTGCCTTTAAATAAACCGGATACTTTTGATTGCAAACAAAATGCAGTTTTAGTAGTTTAAGTTAAAGGTAACTTAAAGCAATATAAAAAGATACCCTTAAAGTTAACTTTTACTATTACGAACATAAAGGCAAGTTATAATAATGGCCATGAAATTTTTAACAACTCTTTATTTATTTAAAATGTACAACCAGTTCAAATAGTAACTCAGTGTATTTATACACGTTTATCAATTCGCAGAAATGCACACAGACTTTATAATGTACAAACTCAAATGTACACGAAATTTGATGTTAACTCTAACAGCGCCAATGAACAACTCAACTCACGACTGCAACCTCTGCCACTATTTATACACACGCCATCTTTCGGGAATCTTCTACAATGCTCTTAACGGACAAACTAGTATGTTCGAATTCTAGAGCTTTCGATGTCAATGTTAGCAGCTTAAACATTTAGTGTTGCCATACTTATAAACAATGCTAATAACCGCATGCTATCAACATTGTTGATAAGTAGAAGTTTCTACTAATGGACGTGTTTATAAACATGATGAATGCTGCAGGCAGTCGTTACAGACCGTTAAATTCAAATCGCACAATACTGTCAATTGGCATAGAACTGAATAATCATAAAGTTCCAAGGATACTGTAATCGGGAAACCGATCTTAATGAAATTAAGTGCGATTAGACTCCGAATTGAAAGATTTAGTGTACCGGTTGATGTAACCTTTGACCTACAATATCTCTGGTACTGGATCTTAGTGATTAGGTAGACTTTTTAAAGCTTAAAAACCATGAAGATGTATTCTACAATACCACTCATATCCACCATCATTATAAGAATTCCCCTTTAATCACCGAAAAAACATATCATTGGCTACCCTACAAATTTTTTCTTAAGAAATAAAACGATTATTAAAAAAAACTTTAGTTTTTTTTTTATAGAATTTTTGCAACATTTGGTTAGAATTAATATGTTTCTTTTAACATTTTTTGTCTTGCCCTAAAGTAAGAGCATAAGACAAAAACATTTTCCAGATGACAGTTGCTTGTAAGTGTGAAAAATTAACGGAAACATTTTAATTATAATTAAAATACGTACAAAAAGCATAATAAAGAGAAATAAATGAAAATGACAATCAAATTGTTAGTGTCAGAATTAAGCGTTACTTTAATACACAAAACAGCCATGAAATTGTAGATTTTCGCATTAAATTAATACAGAATTTCACACAATTATGCCTGTGTGCTGCCTATATATAGAACGGTGTACAATTACATGCAACATACTGTGCCAAAACTGTCAAAAAATAATTTAAACATGTCATTTGATTGCAATGTCGAACAAAATACAAAATACTTGTACTCGTACCAATAACATTTGTTCAACAGGAATTTTCATTTCAGCTCGTTTGTTTGATTGTTTCGAAAGGTTGGTTAGAGGTTTCTTTTTTTTTTTTTTCTTTTTTAATTTTCGCTACTTTTGACACCTTTGTTGTGTCAATCACAGCGGGCCGCTAGTAAATAGTGGAAAATCATATTATTTACGTTTATTTACAATAGTTGGGCTGGGCTTTCAACTGGACTCTGGTGGTGTGGAAAATATTCGCCAAATAAACCATTGTTCTTGAGTTGAGTTGCTATTGTTTGATATTTAGCTACGGGCTCTGGAAATTATCACTGTTTGACACACATTTAACTGCTACGAATGTCCAGCCTATCAATTGCCAAACAATTTATTGAATTGAGTTTAAACTATTTTCAAATACAGCAGGAAGTGTTTTGGGAAATTTTAGTTTGTAACACACAAATGTGCTTTAAAACAAACTGTGTTGTGTGGCTGCTCGGCAGGAGTTTAAATCTAGTTGATGCCTTAAGACAACTCATCTCTAAAGTCAAATATTTAAAGCAAATAAGATTTTTTGTTCTTAAAAATGGCAAAGCAACAACAGCAAATATAATTTCAAGTTGAGTTAGGTTAGGTAGCAAAAAGTAAATTCAAATCCAACAGCAGTGTGCTTGCTCGTAATACCCACAGATTTTGTTTTTGCTTGTGTTTGGATGACAATCAAACAGAATTTTAAAATACATTCACTCCAAGAATATGAACTCCATGCTAACAAACCTTATAAATAACATCACAGTGATAGCATACGGGAAACATGCTGTGAGAGAGAGGCCAGGAGAGACAAATAATTTTGCACAAATATTTTAACAGACAAACAGGCAGCAAAACAAGAAATTCACCTCTGCCATTTGCAAACACACCACAACTCTACAATGATTTAAATTTTATTCTCAATAGATTTTGGAGACTTTTTAGGAATTTGTAAATAATATAAAGAATGAGAGTGAGTGTAATGAGCGTAAATAAATAGAGACAAAGAGAGAGAGAGAGAGAGTAGTAAAGAACTAAATTTAAGGCCCATATTTTTATTAATTAATTTATGAGGTTAAGAAAAATTCTGCAATTTGTTATACATGCTTTTATAGAATTCATTAATATTTAGGATTCAGAGAAAAGGATTTCATAATTCCTGTTTTCGTTCTCTAATTTTTGAGCAAACAGTTTTCTGGATTTGTGTATTTATAAAACAATATTTTGTTTACATTTTCTTTCCTTTAACAAAAGAAAAAAGCAAGAGCAGAGTATTTAACTGGTTTTATGCTCTTTTATAAAGTACAAATGAAAATTACTCTCTGAGTTTGTGGTTTTTTATACATTTGTTTTCATCTTAGAAAAACATATCCTGTGTGTGTGCAGGAAAGTAAAATTTAAAAATCTGCAGGAAATGTTGCAAATATTTAACGTAATATATTTTTAGTATGAATAAATGTTTAAAGGCATACAGATGTTAACAGAATCACATGGTTTTGCTGGCGAAAAAAAATATATAAAGTGTTACAAGAGCAACTAAACAACAAGAAGAAAAATATAAATAAAAACAAAAACAATGAATATTAAAGTATTCAACAAGAAGAATTTCAAAATAAATATTGTTGTAGTTGTTGTGTTTGTACGTAGCAACTGAAAAGGAATTTTAAATTACTCAAAAATTAAGCAATAAATTTAACTTGAATTCTAAAGTACTGTAAATTTAATGTTTGGTTTGGCCTAAAAAGGATTTAAATAAATTTGAAGAAAATTTAGGATATTGTATTTTCAGAATTTAAATGTCAAATTAATATTTATAAATTGAAACTGGGTGTAAAATTGAAACTGAGTAAACGATTTTTATTTTTTTTAATTTTAAACTATCCCATTTGAGTTGTCATATCAAGGAAAGAAGATTAATACATAAATTTCTAACAAAATTATTTTAACATTTGAAATTTTATCATAAAAATTACATGAAAAATTAAAAAAAGTCTATCATTTATAAACATCACTTGTTTATAAATTCTTTTGTAATCGATTAGTTCATTTAGAATTTATTTTGTTGAACTTTCTATTTAACCAACTTAATGGAACATTTTATCATTATCCTTTATATTTAGTTCTTTTGATTTTGTGTTGCAAAGTAAAGAAATAATACCTATCTTGCTTCGAGCGTATTCCAGTGAACCAAGCGTAACTTTAACTGATATAGAAGCTGGGTTAATTTTTAACTAATAATGCTACTTAGTCGTATTTTAAGTTCAGAGGTCACAGATTATTAAGCAAAAAGTTATATAAGCAAGTTCAATGAACTCTTGTATAGCAACATTTTTATATTTTTATTTGGGCAGTTTTTTGATCATTTTTTTTTAAGGTCATAAAATACCCTTTTAGCTCAACTATCGTTACCGATATAAACGTAAATATGGTTTTATCTAAATACCGTAATCGATATTCTATAAATAGTTTGAAATTATAAAAATACAATTGATCAATTCACAAGGACTCCTATCACATTGTCATAATGTCCTAATATTTCAAAATGGTTTGAAAGTTGTTATTGCTTTTCAAGCAAAACATGTACTCTGTAAGCAATGTTTATTGTGTTATCGTAACCAACCAGCAGAGACCTCCTGCGCCGAACGCCTAAGAGTCGGTTAAGCCGAGTCGTGAAATAGTATAACAATATGATATGATAGGATTGACCAAATATTTTTATTTTAATAATTGAGTTTATTGAAATTAACAGAAATTATAATATTTTTGTAAATTTTGTTAATAATTTAATTCAGAATAAATATATTACCAAAAAAGAATACCGTAAGCCATTACCGTTAAATCACCGCTACCGAAATAATCAAAATTAGCGTTACCGTTACCTTTTTATCGTTTTGAATAGGTCCCGAATACTGGACATAACCCGTTTTTTGGCTCTTAAATAATTATTTTTATAGCAATCAAAAATATGCAAGGTTGTCTAGCATTATTCCAAAAATAAGGAATGAGATCGAACAATTTTTAACCTACATATATGTTAATAAAAATGAAACCACTAAACTTACAGTTTTGAATCTTTTTTATTGGATTGAAATTATTGTTACAATCTACAAAAAAAATTATTTTTATAGTTCTAATCACTAATGATGACATTTTGAACCTTTTTCTAAAACCCTTCCATTATGGTTTTTATAGTGTTTCTATCACTTTGTTCGAACAGGTTGTCCATCTCCGTTTAAAATCTACCACACTTTTGGATTCTTTTTTAACAAGAGCCCAATATCTCTCCACTGGACTCAGCTCCAGGCAGTTTGGAGGAATTGCCTCTCTTGGTACAAATACCACATTATTGTTCTTGTACCACTCAAGACCTTTCTCACCATAGTGACAGAATGCCAAATCAGGCCAAAAATAAGTGGACACATTAAGAAGTCTTATAAATGGCAGCATCCTCTTTTATAAACATTCCTTGATGTAAATTTCGGTATTTATAGAGCCATTTGTAAGAAATGTTTGGCTTATTTTGCAGCACCTGCATATTGCTTGCCATACCGAGAACTTTTTGCGAACATTTTCTGCTTTTGGGTCCTAAACTTTTCTTCAACATTCCCTCGAGCATCAGCAACATAAAAATATTGACCCGGAAGCTGCGAAAAATGTTCCATGCGTACGCTTCGTCATGCATTATGCAGCAGGTATATTTCATTTATAAAATTTGACTTCAATATCCGTGCTCTGCCTTTGGCGTCTAAATTTTTAGCAGAGTTCCTGTTAAGAACTTTTTGAGCCTTGTAGCCTTTAAACCTGCATTGGCTTTAACTTTTCGTACCAAATAGTCCGAGTACTGACCTAACCCGACAGCTTTCCTACCGGATGTGGTGGGAACTCTTTGGAAAAAGCTTTCTATTTTTTTGGCTTTAGAAACATCATGTGGACCATTCCTTCTACCTGAACCAGGTTTTATATCAACGGACAAGTTCTCCTGGTACTGCTTAATAACATTGGAAACAGTTTGGCGGCAGACCTTTGATTGTTTGGCCAACTTTTTGTAGGACCAAGTTGGGTTTTGTTGAAAATGTTTAATAATTTTAGTACGCACTTTTTTCTGGTCACTCTCTTAATCAGATTAACAACAAATGAACATAATTGACATTAAACGTAATAACAGATAAAGATAAAGATAACTTGATAAAAAAAACAGTCCTTACTTTTCAACTAGACTACCGTAATTGTTATAAAACCGTTAACGAAATAATCTTTCAGGAATCGTTCAATCAACCAAGCAAGATTTTCGTGGCCAAATCAAAATGTTGACAACCGCCAAATACTGATCAGGTTTTTGACACAATAACTCTGACAGATCGGCTCAACTTGTGAGTTTTTGAGTACAAGAAACAATGATGTATTATCTGAAATTTTTTAATTTTTCCTCATACAAAATAATTAAAATATCAGCATTTTTCGTCACTTATAGAAGAGGTTTGATGCGCTTAGAGTGTTATACAAAATCTTCATAGAAAATATATGCTATTTTATCTGAAAAATCTTTGTTTTTCATAGTTAATAAAATACCTCTCAAATTATGATGTTCTTTTTACATCTGTTGTTTTTGGGCAATTGCGACCTTGATTATATATCAACAGTTAATTTTTCTTAATCATTTTGACAAAAGTTGAACGACCCCAGGAGTTAATTTAGCTACATGCACAATTTTTAGCTTGACAAAGAAATTAGAAATAAAATTCCAAATCATTTTAATTTCATATTTTTTTTATGTTTATTTTTTGCTGGAAAATGAACTGAGAATTCTTAGAAAATTTATTTTAGTGAAAGTTTATTGCTACCAGAAAATCTTGCCAATTACAAAAGAAACTTTACGTTAACATATTCATAATGGGCATGGTGGTGCATATTGAATGTCATTGAACGTCTTGTGTTCTTATAGAAGGTGAATAAAAGCCACTTGATCATTATAATTGTATATAGAGAATAGGTTTGGTAACATTAGCCCTAAATTGTTGGTATATTTTTGTAATTTTTTCTTTAGTTTTTTTTTTCTGGTACATTGGGTTTTTGTTTTGTAAATCATGTGGGTTTGCTGTTACAGTGCTCTGCTCTGTGTGTCTATAATTTTATTATTGTTTAATACGATAATAACGTCAAATTTAATATAATTTTATAAGGCTTTATTATCCAACATTCTTGTTCATAAGCATCAGCGTCATCAGCAACATCATAATCTTTATCATCATGTGAGCCATGGAATACCTGTGTGTTATCCTTAGAACATTGAATGACATAAATGACAGTATTTTCCTTTTTATGTCGTGAATCTTGTAACAAATTCTATTTATTTTTCTCCTATTTCTATTTGGTTTTGTGTGTTTTTTGTTTGTTGTTGTTTTCGTGTGTAACACAGATTTTTTTTTTTTATTTGTGTTCATGCTCATCTTTAATATTTGATTGTGTCTGCTGCCAAGGCTTCAAAGAATAACAGTAGCAACAGCAGTAGACTGTCACTGCTCCAATAAACAGCCAGTGAAACAGATAGTCAGTCAGTGAGTGAGTGGATGGGTGTATGAGCCATCTAGACATACATTCATTTTTTGTTGTCAAAAAAGTACTGAAAAGCACAACAGGAGCAACAACAACCAAAAAAGTAGCAGTAGCAGCAGCAGCCATCAAGGGCGCCAAAATGGCTTCTAACTTTGTTTTAAATGCATTAATTCTTTTTCATATGAGTTTTAGTTTAATGTGGGGTAAGTGTAATAAAATGGATGGGGGGTAGTGAGGGGAGGTTGTCCCCTCTTTGATTTATAAAACAGAAAACAAACATTCAACTCCAGCTGTTGGCGTTCCTTCGTTCATTGATTTTTGTCTTTATTTTTTTGTGGAGGGGGTTTTATTTAATTTTTTTTTTCATCTTTTACACTTGTTCAACATACAGAATTTTTAATGTCTACACATTAAGATTTTGTTGTAGTTGGTTCCATACAATTTTAACAAATTTGTTTTGTTACATTATTTTGTTTAAATAAATGGGTGCTTAAAACAGATAGAACCAAGAAAGTATTTAACAAGGATAAAAAATTTGTAACAACAAATAATGTAGGGAGATTCTTACTTGTTGATGTCTTTAAAAAAAATCAGGAAATTATTCCGTGTTCTTACTTTTGTGCTGTTGGAGTAAAATACGTCACCAAATATGCACGTATGTAGATGATGATGGTTACGATGATGGAAATTCACAAGCGTGCGTTGCTTTATTATTATTTTTTTTTTTTGGAAAATTCTGGAGAATGTGTCAAAAAATATGAAATCACGTTACTGGCGTTAATGTTTTGAGGTTATTACATTTGGTTTTTGTTGTTGATGTTGTTTGTTAACAAAATTTAATTCATTTTATTTTCTCTTTAGATATTTCCAAACAACAACAAAGTAAAAGTTATAATAATTTTCTATTTTTTTCTTTTTTTTGTTATTTTTGTTTGTTTTATTTTAAAAGCTTCTTTATCATGGTTCGTTCGTAGAATCACAGATGAGTTGTACAAAAAGATAAAAAGAAAGAAACACTTTTTACGAAAGAAAACAAAGTTTTAATGGCAATAATTTTAGAAAATTTAGATGCTAAAATTTGCCGCCATAATGGACGTAGAATGTAAAATACTCATGCAAACAATTTTTGCTTAAAATGCAAACAATTTTGCTATAAATTTTTATGAATATTTTAACAGTTTTTAAGTTACTTTTTTTGTTTTTTTTTTATATATATATATTTTCTTGCATTAGCTTTTAGCCGAAGTAGGCGTAAATAGAGTTAATAAATTTATTTTTGTTTTGAAAAATAATTTAAGTTTTTCACCCACTTCATAAGTTTCTAATGCTGAAATTCAAATGGAAAATTCTGAAATACAAGCGGAAACATATGAAATACATATAATAGGAATATTCTGAAATACAATCAGAAATAATTGGAAATTTCTGAAATGTAATAAGAATTTTCTGAAATACAATTAGAAACTTCTGAAATCAGAACATCTTCAGATTAATTAATGACAGCCCTGGAACAAGTGATGTCGCAATTACTTCTTTAACAAGTTCTTTAGAACGCTATTGTGATTCTAAAGCTATAAATTGTTTCTAGACTAATTCTATAGATCACTTATTAGTTCCAAAACATTGCAGGTTCTATAATCGCGACAGTTTACGAAAAAGGGGTTCTATTTTCGCGACATTTAAGGGAAATCCCCGTCTTTTGGTACATTAAAATTTTTGGATGATTTTGATCTTCAATTATGTCAGTTTATTCGTGTCATTTGTTGTGTAAATACATCTCTTGAAAAGTTCAACATAGTTTAAAGCCAACGATTTCTCAAAAATTAAAGATTTAAAAAAATTTAAAAGTGGAGATTTCATAAATTCAATTTGCATAAGTCTTCGGTTTACCGCATTATAAAGTAAGAAAATTCATTAAAAAAGTTCGTACGTACAACAGAAAGTGGTTCTGGCAAACGTTGCACCTTAAACAAAGCTGAATGGAAAAATATTTAAGTGTCGACATGGAATTAGATTAGATAGAAGAGAGAAATTCGAAACCTCATTTTATTGATCCATTTGTGAAGAGAGCATAGTTTTACTCTTCACCAAATCTACAATGCCAACTAATCCGGTTTATATTATAGGATGCTTCCAAATCACACTCTTGTCACACGTAATGAGAAAACGGCTCCCGGAAGAAAAATATGTAAAGCGTAAATAACTTTTTTGCCCTGTTCAAATGCGAATGGCACAGACAAAATGAAATTGTTGGTTGTTGGAAAATCGAAAAACCCACGCGCCTTTAAAGGCTTTTTCAATAATCCTGTAATATACAACTCCAGTAATAACGCCTGGATTATATTATTTATATTCATGTACTGGTTCCTTCACGAATTTGGTCTGCCGCAAAAAGCTGTTTTGCAGTTGAGGAACTAAAAATTGATGACGGTTTAATTATAGCAATGAATCTACCACCCAATTGCACTGCGCTTATTCAACCGTTAGATCAAAACGTTATCAACTTGGTTGAAGAGAAGAGAACAAATTTGGAGCTCAAACTAAAAAACTTCAATCTCAAAAATGCATTTCAGATTCTAGCTACGTACTGGGATAAAATATCAGTGTTCAATATCCGAAAATGCTGGAACGCCTTGCTTGAATTCGGCACTGAATGGAGTGAAGAGGATAACATGCCCTTAAATATTTTATAAAACATAATTCTGGAAGAAGACGAAGATCTTTCAACTATTGGAACACTTGTAGCTCAAATTAGTACGGAACACGTTTTCACGAATGCTGACATAAACAACTGGATTCAAGAAGAATTTCATGTGGAAAATAATGAGTAGCAAATGGAATTATCAGATATGGAATCGGAGGATTTATACGATAGTGGTCATGAAGAAAACAAAATTAAAGTGGACAATTGTATAACATCGATAAACATAAAGCATACAATGGGCTTTGGAAAATGACGAGCCTACAACAGCACTATATGAACTACGTGTTTCAGCTGTTTTTTTAAAAATAATTTGCCAAAAAAGCAACTCAAAATCTCCAATTTCTTTAAAATTGTTTGAAATGTAAATATATACATCAATAAAAACAATTCTAATTTGGGTTCTGTTATCGCGAAAATTCAGTTTTCGCGACAGGTCTGGTTTTAATTAGTCGCGAAGACCGAGCTTGAACTGTATAAAGGTTTTTCTGGTTGTTATACTTTGGAACGCTAAAGTGGTAAGTCTATTTTTGTCAACATTTCAAAATTATTATTGAGTAAAACTGGTTTTAATTACGCTAGTTTACAAGGGTTTTGTTCATGATGTGAAACATGTATGGATTTGTTATTTTAGGTCATCTAAAATAACTCTGTCAGAAAGTTGTAAAACTTTGTTGAGGTCGTAACTTGTATAAATACGAATAGATATTTAATAAATTTTCGTTATAAAGCAATTAGGATAATAAAAAATTATTATTTTCATTTCTCTCTTATACTTCAAAAAATATTTAATTTTAAACTTAAAATTTTTACCTTGATATTATATTGATTTTCGCTAATATCAATGTTAATTATTGCCCAAAATTTTTTCTGCAGGATAACCACATTTTCCCCTAACCAATAATATAGTTTTTGCGAGTTACTCATTTGCCATTTTTTGGAGTTTTAGGGAGATTTTACTTGTGTTAAACATTATTTATTTAAATTAATTTACATTCATATTTCTATACGTATGTATTTATGCATGTATTTTATGAAATTTACATTAAAGTTGGGTCAGTTTCAAACAGAAATAAAATATGATGATTATACGCAGTTGCATAGATTTATAATAATACACATAAATGCAAGTTTATAATATATTCTAATTAAATATATGTATTTTTATGTTAGATACACATGTTTACTTAAATGTGTCTCCTGCAGTACGTGTAACTAGTATGTCACTAGTTACCCTTCAACCCACTGGCAAGGCATTTGAATGTAAAATGGCTTAATAATTATAAAGGGATTTTTTAATGTTTACTGTACCATCAATCGGTAGTATTATCAGTAGTGCATGTATATTATACAAAATTTTAATATTTATTTGTCCTTTTTCGGATAGACAGGAATTTTGTTAAAATAATTTCAAATCCATTGTATTCATTTTTATAACAGGAAGAAATTCATAACTGCATTACTTTGGATAAGAAAAGTGTGTACATAGTTATACGCTCATAGTAAATACGTTAATAAAATACTTTAAAGCGAAGAAGTGGTCGTAATTAGTGAAACTTTGGAAATTACTTCCTTTACAACTGCAGGGTTCATATGAATTATCTAGCTAAATATTGCTATGGGTGCCGGTGTAATGTAACCAGCATTTTTTTGGTAATTTTTAAAGCATTTTATAAAATTACAAGGACAGACAGACGGACAGACAAGTAAACATGCATTTAAACACCAATATAAAAGTAAATATATGTTTATACGTAGGTGTTTGTTTAAGAGTGCATACACTACCATCTTTTTTTTAAAGTGTGTGTGTACTGTATGCATATTGTGGTCATTTTATAAAACTTTTTTTGTATGCTTATATGTGTGAATACAATTGTAACAATTTAAAATATTTAATTTCATAAAATATAATTACACTTACTGCTATAAAAATGCTTGGACCCTTCTATATAGATAAATGAGTTCGTGTGTGTGTATGTATTTTTTCTGTTGCAACACACACACCAGCATTCACCAGACTGCCAAAGTTAAAACCCAACAAGCGCAAAAACTGACATTTACATATGCACTCTGTTGAGGTTTACACTTGTAACAATTTAAGTATCCACCTTTTATACAGTGGTGGCCATGAGGTTAGCACACTAGCTACTTGCTATTTTTAAACGCAAATATTTCCTATATTTCTTAATTTTTTTATGATATATTTTGCATGCGTGTTACTTGTCCTTCTAAGATCACGTCCCATCATGTCCAGCATTATTCCTTTATATATATTTTGCGTTTTTCTATCCGGAATAGAATAACCTCAAAAAAACACTGGACAGTATTTTAGCACAAAATAAAAAAGTTTATTCATATTAAAAAATAACAAAACAAAAAAAAACTTATTTCACTAAAAACTTAGTACTTAGTTGGATACCCTTTATTTTTGATCACAGCTGCTAGTCTCCTTGGCATACTTTCTACAAGGGCCATACAGCGATCCACTGAAATATCATTCCAAGCTTTTTCTACTTCTTTCCATAAATCGGCCAAATTTTTAGGCTTTTCTCTTATTACATGCTGCTCCACATCATTCCAAAGGTTCTCAATAGGATTGAGATCCGGAGATTGGGCTGGCCATTTTAACACGTCGATATTGTTCGATTCCAAGCAACACCTCACTAAGCGTGAGGTGTGTTTTGGATCATTATCTTGCATAAATCGCCACCTAAGTGGCATGTTGTCCTCTGCATAAGGTATCATTGTATTTAGAAGTATATTCTGGTATACATACTGGTCCATACGAGTATCAATCTTTTTTATAGGACCAACACCATACCCAGAAAATGCTGCCCACACCATCACATTACCCCCACCGTGTTTTATTGTTTTACTGGTGTACTTTGGATTATGTTGCATGTTCGGAGGACGCCATACATACCTCTTACCATCCGATCCGAATCTACAAAATTTAGATTCATCACTCCAAAGGACATTTTTCCAAAAAATTAACGGTTTTTCCAAATGCTCACGAGCAAAGGACAACCGAGCTTGTATGTTCTTTTTTGAAACATGTGGCTTATGCTGAGAAATGCATCCACGTAAATTTTTTTCATTAAGTCTTCTTCTTATCGTTCTGCTGGACATGTTGATACCATATTTTCCTGAAATTTCTCTCTGGATTACGGTGGAGCTCTTAAAAGGATCTTCGACAGAGGCTCTGTATATTAAAGAGTCCTCTTTACGTGAAGTTTTTCTGGGCCGAGGAGCCTGTGTAACATTTTTAGATGTTTTATATTTCTGAATATGTCTTAATGCATTATAAACCATCTTCCTGGAGCATTCCAAAGTATAAGCAATCTCACTTATACTTGTTCCTCTCGAGTTCATTTGTTGAATAATCTTTCGTTGTTCCTCTGTACACCACTTTTTTTTAGCCATATCTAAATAATGTTTATTAAGTCAGTTTGTCTTCCTCATTGATTAAATAATACCTAAACTTACCAATTAATATTTATACCCTCAAAAAACTTTTAAAAAATTTAATTATACTTATATGTGCTAAAATTGTGTCCAGCTTATTTTACATATTACTGCACTAAAATGCAAATTTGAAAGAGAATAGCGATAGAATGCAAAAAAAAAGTAACGGGACTTATTGATCACACAATAAACAACACTAATTACCAAAAACTTTAGTTTATAATTGCAATGAAATGAAATAATTTGCTTTAGAAAACAGCAAGTATGAAGTGTGCTAACCTCATGGCCACCACTGTATTTATACAATTTTTTTCTCACTCACTCACACACTCTACTTCTTATTCCAACACTCATTCCTACTTTACTCTTTTACTACTTCTGCTGCATGCAACATCATATTTATTGCATATGTATGTATTTTATGTTTACGTGTGTGTGTGTGGGAGAGTCTGCATACAACCATAAAGTCCCCTGAGTGTTAAAACCATTTACAGTAGCTTTAATTTATCCGAAAGCATTCCATTTATTATAATTGTTACATGAACAGGTTACAAGCAACCAACAAACTTTTTGCTTCGTTTTTTTTATTTTTTGGATTTTATTTCGTTATTTTTACATCTTTCTTAAAACCAAAATGTGTGCGAAGGTGTGTGGGTGAACAAAAAAAAATGCACACAAATTTGTATATACGTATAAAATTTCGTATAAATATTTATATAAAACGAGGTTGATCTAAAAATGCTTTAAACAAATGTAGCATTGAGGTATATATTCATTTAAGTCAATTAAGTTCCCAATACCTAGGATAAGTTGTGCTGTATATGTTTGCCATCCAAAACTTATCCCATTAGGTCCCTAAATCGACATGCGTTGTTTCCATAACGAACCAAGAAAATTCTGTGATGAAAGAATAAATGTATCTACACGCAGAAAAAAAATTTAGTTGTACATTGTTACTGTAACCATTTCAAATTTGTGCATGGTTACTGTAACAATTTCAAAAATTTTAACAATACTATAGTCACAGTAACTATATATATGATTGTGGTAACAATAATATGGTTAATTTACGATTCACATGAATATTTCAACCATATATATGGTTATAGTAACCATGTATATGTTTGTGACAACCATTTATATGATGAATAATTTTATCATAATATGTTGTTCTCAGATTATGATATGAGAGCATCATAATATGGTAAGTCCTTCATCATATAAATGGTTGTCACAAACATATACATGGTTACTATAACCATATATATGGTTGAAATATTCATGTGAATCGTAAATTAACCATATTATTGTTACCACAATCATATATATAGTTACTGTGACTATAATATTGTTAAATATTTTAAAATTGTTAGATTAACTATGCACAAATTTGAAATGGTTACAGTAACAATGTACAACTATATTTTTTTTTGCGTGTATGATTCATCCTCAACAGCCAAATATTCGATCCCTTATATTGGAAGCCAAACATTGACAGAATAACTGAGTCACCATCTCTTCCTTTTTTCCATTATGACAACTTCTACAGTAGTCGTTGAACTGTAGACCCTGACTCATAGCAAGCTTTCCAGTGATGCAGTATACGGTAATAGCTAATCTTATCAACTCGCATAAAAATCCAGCAAGTGAAACCATCCTGTCATCATCGTTTCGTAAAAAAACACATGCATTAGTTAAAATTAGTTTCAGATGATTGTTTGAAAATATTTTAGAAATAATTCTTTCAGACAAAAATACCAATTAGTACTAATTTTCCAAGAATATACCCTATTAATCATATTCTCGATATTGAGATGCCATAACGTAAAAGTACTAAAAATAGTAATCTTAAAAAAAAGTACTGAAAATAGTTATTTTAAAAAAGTACTAAAAATAGTAACTTTTTCAAAAAAAAATGTACTAAAAATAGTACCTTCTTTAAAAAAAAGTACTAAAAATTGTAACTTTAAAAAAAATAATTAGAAATAGTACCTTTTATAAAAAAATAGAACCTCTTTTAAAAATAGCACCTTTTTTAAAAAACTACTAAAAGTAGTACCGTCTTTTAAAGTGCCAAAAACAGTAACATTTTATAAAATGTACTAAAAATTAAAAAAAATACTAAAAATTGAACTTAAGAAAAAATAGTACTTTTTTTAAAAATAAGTATTAGAAATAAGTTTTTAAAATATTGATGTACTAACAAGTAATAGAGCTATATTCGGCTGTGCCGAATCTTATATACCCTTCACCAAATTATACTTTAAAATAAAATGAAAAAAATTTGTTTTTAATTTTTTAAAATTTTTTTTTTTTCGAAATTGTTTTTTAACTTTTTCTACAAAAAATTTTTTAATTTAAAATTTTTTTTTTTAATTTATTAGTGAACAAAATTTATGAGAAAAAAATGTTTTTGTGAAAAAAAATTCGGGTTAAATATATGTTTCCCGATTTTTACCCATTGTAGGTCCAACTTACTATCATTACAATGAACTTTGAAATATCAATCATTAGATATCCATATTGTCTATATTTATGACTTAGTAATCGAGATATAGATAAAAAATAGGCCAAAAATAGAGGTTGTCTCGGATTTTTGCTCATATTTCCGTTATTTATGGACGGATTTCGCTGATTTTAAATAGGAAACTTCTCGAAAGTATGTCTGACAGAATTATTGAAGATTTGTATCCCGAAGATATCTGGGGTCTTCAGAAAATTGATTTCAACAGACAGACAGGCGGACATCTATAAGGAATATATATACTTTATAGGGTCGAAAAATTATATTGTGGAAATTACAAACGGAATGACAAACTAATATATACCCTTCTCACGAAGGTGAAGGGTATAAAATTAGTATTTTTAGCGTACTAAGAATATATGTAACTATAAGAAATGGTACTTTTAAAACAAGTACTAAAAATAATGCTTAAAAAGAAGTACTAAAATATTTATCTATTTGACTATTTCTCTGTAACAACTTTTTGGACTATCCTCTTTTATACGAAAATAATTTGTATGTCGACATTTTCATAATGTTTTATATTTAAAAGTCTTTTACCTTTAGTGGTTCTAGTATAATTTTTTATATTATTTCACTCTCGCTCCTGAGCTTGAGTTTGAGTTTGTTGGCGAAGATGTGAAACGTAATAACCGAAAAATATTTTACTGACATACATTTACATGAGAACATGTAGACATTGTTTTATATTTTACATAATCATACATACACAAAAAATCTACATACTTTACATGCAACAACATAAAACATCTTTAAATGCAGGGCAACAGGTTCAACGCTTGTACGTACGTATGTAAATATTTTCATATTTTTTTTATTATTTATTTTTTACTGTTATTGTACTTATAATACCTAAGTCTACATGCAAAATAAAATTTCTATTAGCCAGCACTTAACTATACATCATATTTTACCAAAGATTTATATATCCCCCAGCCCTCTCCACCCCTCTACTAACTACCATGTTTTGGTTGCTTTTTTTTTGGTTTAGGAGAATTTAAAACAGTTTTTTTACATTTTTATTACTCAAGTGTCTGCATAGATTTTAGAAATTTTGTATGAAACGGAAGAATGAAAATCTATGCATCATTTTCAGTTATGTTTTAATACGTCTGCTAATAGAGAGAGAGATGTATGTGTCTTTTTTTTTATTACACGCATACCTACAAACATAGATAAGTATAAATAATATTTAGTGTACAAGTATTTGTAAGAAATAAAATTTATTTACCTGTTTTTTTATTATATTCTATTCTATTATTACATATTTTTATAAGGATTCTTCTACAGTATGAATTTGAATATTTTCTTTATTCCATTTCTTTTGCCAGTTATGATTTACATTTGTTGGATTTTTATTTTGGCATATTTCTTACGTTTTATTGTTGGCCATTTATTTTACTTTTTTTTTTTTAATTTTTCTACAATATTCTAATAGTCAAATTGGCAAAATACTCATGTGTATGCACGTACATAGAGATATATGTATGTATCAATGTATGTATTTATCATATGTCATGTACATTTTATACATGTAAGCTTGTTCATATTCTACACTATGTATGTGAATATATTTTGCATGTAAATAAATAAATGTTCGTAATAGAAAAATATGTTAAAAAAAAAAAAAAATAAGAAAAAACATGTATGAGATTTTATAAATTCTAATTGTTTTAAATGTAGGTTAAATTATATCCACACATACAGCTGCATGTAGATTATAAATTACACCGAAAATAAATGTTGGTAAAATTAATTTAAATGACAGTTGTATGTTTTGAATTAATCAGTACTATTCGTGAAAATGAGCATCACGTTTTGGAGACAAAATAAAATTCTTAAAATTAGTTTGAAAAAATAACTACAAAGACGAACATATTTTTGCAAAATTTCCAAACTCGATCATATACAAACTTGTCACTTAGTATAAGAGAGAAAGGAGAAAAACACATGAATTGAACTTCAACTGAGATCAAACATCAGATCTAACTAAGTCATAGCCGACTTTTAAAGCTGCAACCTTATTACTCATTTCTTCCTGAATTAAGTACTCAGAAAAAATAATTATTTTTCGAAAAATCTCGCATTATCTTGTTTAGAGATGTCCGGTATTTTAGAAAGAGACAAACTGTATAAATTTTATCCCTTTCAAATGTCCCCTATTTTTCCTTTAGTGTATGTTTGTATATGTATTTAACCATAATGTGGTAAGTTTGATTGTTTGTTTTTGTTTTGGTATAGCTTTTTTTTTTTTTTTTGTTCAATAAAAACTATCTGCATTTATGCCACAATTGTCAAATGGTCTTTTAATTTGAACTGACAGTAATGTCACTTGCAAATTGTGTTTGATGCACATGCATTAGAGTGGTTCAAATTGTTATTTGTTAAGCTAAAATGCAACATACTTTATATCATTAGAAGTAATATTTAGAGTTTGAAAGAACATACGGTTTCGGTTTGTATGATTATTCGGTATTAGAGAATATCAGTATCGTAACTATTAACAACAGAAAATATTGATTATGCAATTTGAAAGAAGATTCAAATATTTAAAAACTGTTCCCTATAAAAATATACTTCTATTCAAGATCAAATTAAACAAAAGTTATTGTTGTTGTAACCGTTCTACTATTGTAGAAAGTTCTTTCCTGACAACTCCCGATTGATGCAGCTGTTAACAATCTTCGGCTGAGTGAGACTCGGATCCAATTGTCGTGATGCAGGACAGCTGAAAATGTGCAGAAACATGATCTAAAATTTAGAGCATTAAGATGGCCGAATATTGGTTACAGCTTCAGCTCGGTTTCATTCGGACTCTACCAATCTTACTTGTATTGTTGCTTCAATAGTTTCCTGTGTGCCTGACTTTGTAACATTACTCTGCATTATATTCGTGAAATAATATTTTGTTACACAATACGGTTATTCTATAGGGTTATTGAAAGGGAGAAAACATTTTCGAATTTCAGTGTAAAAAACATGCAAATTGGAATGCCTTTCGAATTGAACAAAAAAAAAAACCTCACGATGTTTGGAACACCTTGGTGTTTACATGAGTCCAACCTGATTGTTTTACAACTAATAAAAGCAGAACCCCTTCAGAGTCATTATTAACACTTCTAAATCCCATTATGTGAAACAATAGTGTGTGTCTGCAGTGCATCTATAAAGAATATAATGGAACTTATGTTAAAATACATTCAAAGAAACATCTAAAGCTCCTCTAATGCCTTAAAAAACTTATTCCTTGAGTGATATCCATGATTTGGTACGATAAGTTAAAGCTAATGCAGGTTTAAAAACATACAAGGCTCAAAAAGTTCCTGACAGGAACGCTGCTAAAAATTTAGAGACCAAAAACAGAGCACGGAAATTGAAGTCAAATTTTATAAAAAAAATATTCCTGCTGCATAATGGATGACTAAACGTATGCTCTGACAGATTTTTCGCAGCTTCCCGGTCAAAATTTTGATGTTGCTGATGCTCGAGGGAATGTTAAAGAAAAGTTTAGGACCCAAAAGCAGAGAAAATTGCCCAAAAGGTTCTTGGTTTGGCAAGGAATATGCAGTTGCGGCAAAATAAGCCAAACATTTGTTACAACGGGCTCTAAAATACCGAATTTTACATCAGGGAATGTTTACAAAACAGGCTGCTTCCATTCATAAGACTTCATAATGTGTCCACTTTTTTTTGGTCTGATTTGGCATCTGGTAAGAAAAGTCTTGAGTGGCACAATACCAATAATGTGATATTTGTACCAAGAGAGGCAATTCCTCCAAACTGCCTGGAGCTGAGTCCAGTGGAGAGATATTGGGCTCTTGTTTAAAGAGAATTGAAGAGCACAAAAAAGGTGTCCAAAAGTTTGGTAGATTTTAAACGGAGATGGACAACCTGTTCTAACAAAGTGACGGAAAGCACTATAAAAACCATAATGGAAGGGTTTTCGAAAAAGGTTCAAAATTTCATCATTAGTGATCAGAACTATAAAAATATATATATATATATATTTTTTTTTTGTAAATTGTAACAATAATTTCAATAAAAAAAAATCAAAATTGTAAGTTAAGTGGTTTCATTTTTATTAACATTTATGTATGTTAAAAATTTTTTTTAAAACGTATTATGAATTTGGTAAGGCTGGATGATAGACTGTTTGTCAAGTGTCCGTGTGCCGTAAAAAATATTAGCCAATTTACAGTCCGTACTTTGGCTCAAATCTTATTTAAAAGACCAATGCACTGATAAGGTAGTCTGAAAGTTATAAAAATCCTCTTTCAGTCCTCCTACGACCATGAACCATCATAGAAGTCCTCAAAAGGTCTCAATCAAAAGTCAATTGTCAAAGCAATGTTTGTGCAGTACTCAATGTTGTCCGGGAATTCACCAATTCAGCCTATTATTGTGTTTCGCCTCTCAATACCATTCCAATGATGAGACAGTACATAATGGAAGACTTTACACGGGTTTTGAATCTAATCCAGCGAACAGTTTCTTTTCCCGTTTTCACTACTTTTACTGAAGTTGTAACATAATTATTTCCCTTTATGCTAGAGGTTATTTGATGATTGAAGTTTTTAATTAATATTTTTAATATTACAACATTTAATGTATGTGAATCATTGTGAGTAGAGTTGTTATCTTGTTTGGGAGGACTTAAAAATAGCTTTCATTTGTTGTATAAATATGTAAACTAATATAAAAGATTTTTTGTTATTAATTTATGTAGATTTTATACCATAATTTTATACTTAATGAGCTTTAATATCATAATTTTTGCTGCCACCAAAATTGTTAAAACATATGAGCGCATAACTCAGAATTTCAATTAATGTATGATGTTGAATTGTAACCATGATATTAGAAATGATATGTATCTCATTCCAAAAACAAAATGTGGGCACTTTTATTTCAGCAAAGTACATATTTTCGATTTTTTCATACACACAATGATATAAACCACTCTAATGTGCATGTCTAAACACAATAAATTTGATCTAATTACACTGTGCAACAAGAAAATCTTTCCCGAATGAGACCAACGGGAAATGAAAGTAGATAATTAGTATACCAAAACCCTTAAAGGGTTTTTAAAAGTTAGCTCGTGTTTTAAAGTTATTCGCCTTTAAAGTTCAGCTTTTTTGAGTAAAAATTCTTCATATATATTTTATGAATAATCTATTGAAGTAAGTCAATATTTATATAAAGTAATTTTAGTTGAATGTTCTAGTCCTAATATATTTAAAATTCATTAATTTTAATTTTTGGTACTTAGATACCAGACACTCGGAAGCTGGTCAAAAATCAGGAATTTGATAATATTTTAAATAAAAACGAATTGATTGCTTGGCAATCAATCAAAGAGGTTATTGGCGGGTTGTTGGGTAAAAATAGGTCTGACAGCTATTAGAGATCTGTTAACGCAATGATGAATGCTTTTTCTAAAATAGGCGTTAATATGTCGCTCAAAATTCATTACCAACATCATCATCTAGACTATTTCGGTCAGCAACTAGCGACCGAATCAGATGAACAAGGTGAACAGTACCACCGAATTGCAATGCCATTTGAAATGAGGTAATTTTTAATATACATATATTTTAACACAAATTTTGCAGATATCGAGGAAAAAAGTTTCCCGATGCTGTATTAGCGGAAATTTGTTGGTGGAGCAAGAACTTGCATTACGATGATGAAGGAGAAGAAAACACAGGAAGTGAACTACAAAATGTGTCTACTTCAAATTCTGGTTCTACAGAGCATCCACCAGAGCAGAAAAGACCTCGATCTATACAATGTAGTTAATTTTTATATAAACTATGTAAAAAAAAATACAAATTAAATTTTAAAAATTAAATATATATGAAAAATTTTTACTCAAAAAAGCTGAACTTTAAAGGCGCATAACTTTAAAATACGAGCTAACTTTTTAAAACCCTTTGGGGGTTTCGGTCTACTGATGTTCTACTATCACTTCCCGTTGGTCTCATTCGGGAAAGATTTAATGACCCGAAATTTGATGCACAGTGTTATTTATATAAATTTTTTTGTTATTCGGCTTTTAAGTAATTTGAAATAAAATTAACACTAAAAGTAAATTGTTGAGAATTTAATACTCGTCTGAGTGTTTATTTATATGAGCGTTAGAATTTTCATATTTGTTTCACATTTTGTTTTTCTATAATCAAATGTGAGAATAAGATAAAAAAATGTTTAATGAATGAATGAAAGAATGAAAATTGTTTATTTAACAAGACATTTTCATACTTAAATCTATACACACTTATTTTTGAGACTCGCACACATTTAGCCTTAGTCAATTACTTTGGTATGTATGAAAGAATGTACGAGAATTCGTACATAGGAATTTTTTATTTATACATACGAATGAAAGTTCCCAGATGACCACAGAAGAGACTTCCTTCTTAGGTGTACGATAATGTGTACTTCTCGACGACATGTGAGGGACAGCCACAACTACTACTAAACGACGTTTTCGCACAAATCTTACACGGCTAAAAGAGATAAAATTCGCGCTCATTTTATCGCGCACACAATAACAAGGAATACTTCGGCTATAAGTTAACATATGTCGTCATTGTTCTCACCCTTTACCATGAGTGGCAAGGGTATATATAAGTTTGTCATTCCGTTTGTAATTTCTACATTTTTCATTTGCGACCACACGAAGTATATATATTCTGGATCGTTATATATAGCGAAGTCGATATAGCCATGTCCGTCTGTATAACTTACAAACATAATTGATACATCAATATATCGGGAATTCTTCCGGCTCGGATCGAGAAAATCGGCCCACAAATGGCTGAGATATAAGGAAAAAAAACCGGGACAACCTCGGTTTATGGCCTATTTTTTATCTATATCTGGATTACTAAGTCATTAATATAGACAATATGGATATCTAATAATAGATATTTCAAAGTCCATTGCAAAGATTTATATAAGGCTATAGTAATTTGGACCTACAATGGGTCAAAATCGGGAAAATTATTTTTTAATCCGAATATTTTTTTTTTCCACAAAAAAATTTTTTTTTTCACTAACAAATTAAAAAATTTTTTTTTTTTAAATTTGGAAAAAAATTAAAATAAAAAAATTGAAAAAAATTTAAAAAAATCAATTTGGAAAAAAATGAAAACAATTTTGAAAAAAAAAAAAATTTAAATTTTGAAAAAAATTTAAAAAAAAAATTTAATTTTGTTTACCTAAAAATATTTAAAATTTTTATTTTAAAGTATAATTTGGTGAAGGGTATATAAGATTCGGCACAGCCTAATATAGCTCTCATACTTGTTTTCAAATGCGTTTGATATAAGAAATGTCTTACATAAATTGTCAAAGACAATGTCGTGTACGACAATTTGGCCAACTGGGTACTGTATGTATGGAAATAAACAAGTATAAGTAGTGTGTAAAGTACTTATGTGTAACAACAAGGTACTAGCCAGTCAGTCATTCAGTTTAGTCATGTATATACACATAGATACCTAAATTTAAGGGTTTCCTAAAAGAGCAGTTATTCAGATTAATCGTTTACATAACCATCACTCACTTTTTACTTAAATTTAAAGCCAAGTAAAGAATTATATTGTTTTCGGATTAGTATAAGAATAAAATAACATTCTGCTTTAAATCACCCTGTTTATATATGTTTATATGGCAAAACGAATGTACTACTTTAGCACCTTACACATCCAAAGGTTGTCAAGTGGTTTTTTCATCATCGTCTTCGTCTCCTTTTGAGTTTAAGGAGTGTCTCCAAGCAAAGAGAAACATTCACACGTGTTGGTTTAGGAATGTCAAAGCAAATACTTATTTTTATCATTTTTTTTCTTTTCCTACTTTTGTGATGATAATGATTATTGTAAACGTTGCTGTGAGCTTAGAGGGTCTGGCATTACAGCCACGTTTTGCATTTAAAATTTATCCAAAATAACAAAAAGAAATTCTACATAAACAGCATTAAAACACATGACATATCTTTATAGATACCAAAAAAAAAAACATACAGACCCATACGCAACATAAAGTCAAATCAATAGATACAAAGTTGCCTCTAGAAGTGTGTTGCTAGTTAGAAACATAAACAACATTAAGGATGCAATATTTATGCCAAACTGAACACTAGTTCCCACTTATCCTATATTCTAGTCATCACTTTAAAATTGTAATGGGGCAGAGAGAGAGAGAGAGTGTGTGTGTGTATGCGTAAAAGCATAAATAACTGTATGTTTTATTTTATTTTTTTGTCTTCTTTAGTATTTTCTTATCAATTTCTTAAATCTTAAAAGCGGCTCTTCTTGCATCAATGTTAACAAATACTGTCACATTTATACTAACACACATGTTGACTATCAATTAAAGACACTCACACTCTCTCCCATAAACAGACATTGCTTGTAGTCCTTGTGATAGTGGTAGTTAGTTAGTATGTTGTTTGGTTTCTAACCATTTGATATTGACGGGTTTTTTGTTTTTTTCTTTTCGTATTTTGAATTTGGCTCGTGTGTTTGTGTCAACGTTTTAGACATTTTATAGATTTTATTAGTTTTTATATTGTCCTTGTTAGCAGTTTGTTCTGTATTTTATTTTGTATGCGACTGACTAGTTGTTGTGTTTTGTTGTTGCTGGTGGTGTTTGGTGACATTTGTTTGACAATAACGTAGCCAAATTTTTGAAAAAGGTACTTTATGCCCAACCAGACATTGTCAATGCTGTGCGGAGCTGCGTGTTGTGTTGAACATATTCACTAAAATTTTGTTTTGGGAATAAGGGAAATAAATGGTGTTTGAAAGAGAGGAGTTAATTTGTTAATTCATTGGCCCTCATCGCAAAAATGCCAATAAATGCAAATATAACTGATTTTTCATTTCAGAAACTTATGTATCAGTTGCTAAAAAATGTACTTAAATTATTTTAAGAAGCTTGCAATGTTTCTGGAATGAAATATCATTTATATTTGCATTTTGCGATGAGTGCCTTGAGGCATGCTTAAGCATTAGAGGATTAAATTAAAGCGATTGACTGAGATCCAATTTCTGAGTCGATTTAACAATGTCCGCCCGTCTGGCTATTCGGCTGTCCATGTGCGCAAAGTACAGGTCGCAATTTTGAAGATATTTCGATAAAATTTGGCACATGTATTATTTAATCTGGCCCTCATACAAATGTCCTCCCGAAATAGGACTTATCGGTGCTAAATGCTTGATATAGATATCCCCAAAAATATTTCCATAAATCGGTTTGATATACAAATAAATCGCACCTAAAAATAATGTGTAGAATTGGATTTAGACAAATAACATACAAAGTGATTTGTAGCGTTTTGTTATGGACCTCCACAAATAAGCTTAATACTGAAAAATTAAATTAAGTAAGCTATGATCCAGTAGTGATAAAGTACTCTATAATTCAGAAATCTATGTCTGTGGTCAAAAGTAAGCCAGGGAAATATATAAATGGGTAGATAAATGTTTTTTTCAGAATTTCTTTTTAAATTTGTTGAATCCTTCTAATGCAAGTATTAGAGATTAAGCAGCCCTGTTAACAACACCCTGTTGTGACAGTATTAAATTTGGTGTTTTCATTTTGTTTGGGTGTTGAATAACTCGTTACAATCGATCTTATGTCAATACATTTACAGATATTGAACACAGGAATAAAACTAGCAGAAGAATAAAAATAAACTCGTAAATGGTTTCTATGGAGTTTTATCGTTTAAATAGGTTTTGTACTATTTTTATTGGTCTTAAAGGTTTCTACTTGCTGCTGTTGTTGTTGCAACAGTATGAAAGTATTGGACACCATTAGAAAAAAGTGAAAGTCCAGGTGTTGGCTATAGGAAAATTGAACAACGAACGAAAGACGAGTGTTATAAAAACAAGGAAATTGGCTTCATACAAAAACAAAAACGAAATAAAAACGTTAACAATAATTTCCTTTTTATTTTACACCTTTTTTTAATTAAATTGTATTTTAATGATTAAGAGAAAGTTAAGGAGAGAACATAAACTGATTGATTTGATTAAATGGTTATTTATTAGTCAGTTTCAATGATAAGAATGAAATTTAAAGACCCTATTTGCTATGGGATGGTTTAATGAACATTTGCTTAGTTAATATCTTAATTAGATCAGTGAGTAAATGAAAACAAAAATAGGAATTTAAAAGGAGAATGTAAAAAAACTGAATTTTACAAAAGTCCTCTTACACTTACATACATACTTCACATATGTTAAACAAACATTAATTCAAAATTTGAAATTCCAATTTCATTTCTTTAGATATATAATTTTATTGATTCTTGTTAACATTTCCCAAAGAATTTTAATTTGTATTCCTTTAAAGAGAAATGTTTTCTTTTTAAAATAAAATAAAAAAAACATGATGTGAATTAATTACCAGTAAAATCAGTTTCAAAAATAAATATAAATGAACACTTGTTGTCATAGGTAAGTTTGTGTTAGAAGACAGACACGTTTTATGTTACAATACTCGTACTTATGTTTAATTTATTTTTAGTTATATTTTCTTAGAAAACATATACAATTCTAAATTTAAAATCATATTTTTATATTAAACATTTGTGGAAAATTCTATAATATTTAATATTCTAAAGCACAACAATTACATAACAAATTTAGATTGAAATGAAATATTAATTGACATTTTCCCATGAACAGGTAGTCACTTCAAAAGAATGTCAAAAATGTCAATAGCACATAGGTTTGTAAATGAAATAAAAAAAAATCAATATATGAATTTATGTATAATTTTACTAATTTGGATATTTTTTGAAAATAAATTAAAAGAAATTATTAAATTATGCGTAATATGTTTTAAGTATTCTTGCATAATTTAATAAATAATTGATCCAAGTATAGATTAAATTATATACTTATGATGATCTTTTGTTTCATAGAAGAAATATAATTTATTTTTTGGTTTAATTTCGATTGTTATAATTTATGCAATAGAATTAATTCATATTGTTAAATTAAATCCATATATATATACATTAGGGTGGCTAAATTTTGTTCACGAAATATCGTATAGCAGAAAGGCAATCTACTTAAAATTTAAAGAAAGTTTCCTCAAGAAACCATAGGTCTAAAATCAAATCATATCTTGATTTTCCATGAAGAAAAATATAAAATTTGAATTAATGTAAAATTTTAACGGTTAAAGATATCATAACAAAATTTGGAACTAATATAGACTCTATTTTCCTTAAATCAACGACATTATAATTTTTGACAGTTTCTATTTTCAAATACCGAAATTTCTAAACCGGCGAAAATGTGTTCCAAAAACTGAGTTTTTTTAGAAAAATGCGTACTGTGACGTTATTTACCGTGTGATAGTAAAAAAACTGTTTAGATATTTAAGAAGCATATAGGATTATACAAATATGAAGCCTTTTCGAGGCTCGGTGCTTTGTCTTTTTAGAATTTTTTACTAAAATCTGATTTTTTTTTTTAAATTGGCCAAGTTTGGATAGGTCTGGGGGGTGTTATGTCTGCTTAAGTGAGCCAAAATTTACTTTACACGCTTTTGAATTAAATTCTCTTTTCGGATCATATAAAAAATAATCCCGAAGAAAATTTTTTTCTACAAAAGAAAAAATATATGGGCCTTTTTGGGAAAAAACTTAAAAAATACGGCACTTTTTACATGTTCCAACTTTGGATGCGTTTAACTTTTTATAGGGACAAGATAACTGTTAGCAAGTTGTTTTTATTTTATTAAGAATTTTATCACCAATATAGGTGATATTTTAGAAAAAAATTCGACCCTCCGTAAGCCCTCCACATCTAAAAAACCATAAAAAGAGCAAAATTAAAAAAAAATAAACCTAAATATCACTTCAACTAATAGAGATAACCTACATATGTAAGCGAATGTAGATCTTCTTAAGCACTATTTATATTTTAAATTTCAGCTCATTCCAATGGATTTTTGACGATTTAAAAAAAATCCATTAGCGCTAGGAAGCTGAACCTCCATTAGCGCTAGGAAGCTGAACAACTGCAAATCAACTAGAAAATATCTCAGCTACA
Organism: Calliphora vomitoria; assembly: GCA_942486065.2. Taxonomy (NCBI): domain Eukaryota; kingdom Metazoa; phylum Arthropoda; class Insecta; order Diptera; family Calliphoridae; genus Calliphora; species Calliphora vomitoria. The sequence goes on from OW818031.2 coordinate 129,279,287, forward strand.
AGCATGTAAACTTTCGTAACAATATATCAAATAGTTCCCGTGATACCGAATTATTTCCAAAAAAAAACTTTTCTAAACCACTGTGCATTGTTAAGTGTGACAAACGTAAACATGTTTTTTAACTCATCCACTGTTAGGAGGTATTCATTCAGTTGTTTAGATGCTAAGTATGTGTGGATTTTCGTGCACAGTAGATGTTCTTCTATTTATTACTCATTTCGAAATCTGAACTTGATCTCCCCAAACGTTATACTCTTCTTTTCTCACAGATTTGCTCTTATGCAAAACATGTACAACTATATTTTTTTAATAATATGATTTTAATTGAGTTTAACTTACAAAAAAATTAAAAAAAAAACTTATTTTTCAGAGTCCTATTCAAGGAAAGCCAAAAATGTTGTAGCCATTGAGCTTAACAACTTTGCTGAACATCACTTTGCAATATTCGGACATTTAGATGGTCAAAATGCATGAAAAAATCAACAACAAAAATACAATTTCCCCTATACAACACTTACGAACTTCAAATCGATATATCTCGATTCCTAGAGCTGACCCAGCGAAACGCTGGTACTATATAACTTTTTTTACCAATAAAACTTTTTCCGGTGGGCAGAACACCTGGCGATTTGGACTGTCCCACAGTGTAATAGGGAAATTGTAACTCTAAATGTATATTTTCATTGATTATTTCTTTGTTAATTTATTTCAAAAAGCTACAGTATGTATTTTGAAGTTTGGTCATTCCCTGAGCCTTCTGAAACTCCTCGAAGACCTGAAATTCGTTATATTTATATAATACTAGCTGACCGCACCGGCTTCGACCGTTATCTATTTACTAATGTTAGTTCTTCAAGTTTCTCCAAAAAATTTATTTTATTATGAAAATTGAGTAGTGAAAAGGAGGTAATATATTAAAAATTTAAATTTCCGAATTTTTTAATTTTTTTTCTTTACAAACCATCTCCTGAACATTTCAAATCGAATAAAAAAAAATCATCCAAATTGCTCCAGCCGTTCTCACGTGATGACATTACACACATGGACCATTTCATTTTTATATATATATAGATAATGGTACTAGTAGCGCTTCAAAACAGGATTAGGTAGCTGATGGTTTGGCCGGGATTATATTAATCGCAATTGGAAAATAAAATCAACATGAAATGCTCAAGATGTGCTTGTCATGACATTCGAAGCAGTTTAGGTTTGAAGTAAGAGAACAGTCAAAAAGATTAAGCCAACTAAGGCAACATTTTCTAGTGAAAACAAAACATATTTGGTCAATTCACAAGGTCTTTTATCATGTCATAATGTCCTAATATTTCACAATGGTTTTTATTGCTTTTCAATCAAATTTCCTAAAATAATACTACTTTCTATGCTATGCTTATTGTGTTATCGTAACGAACCAGCAGAGACCAACGCCGAATGACTAAGTCGGTTAAGCCGAGCCGCCGAGTCGTGGTGTATTAGGACATTATGACAATATGACTGATAAGAGACCTTGTGAATTGACCAATTTTTTGAAAAAGTGCTTTTAAATGTAGGGGATTACTCTCTATATCAGATGTGGAAGATAAGGTAAGAACGATCCCACCATAAGTTTAAAATTTTGAGAAGACTTTATGATCCACAATCGCACAAAGTAAATGATGATGCTCCAAATCGAAACTTCGAGCAAAGCAGATGCACTTGAACAAGATGAAACTTGCTTTAAATTTGAATGCAACCAACGTTTTGGACAATATTTTTTATACAGCGTTTTTAAGCTCTGTTAAAGTCCTAGCATTTGGTTTTAATGCTTTTATTTGATAATTTATTCCCTTACACATCTGCATCTAAGAAGCTCCTTTAAAGTAGATAAAACGATTTTTTCATAGGTGCTTTTAAAAATGTGTACTGTCTACTTTGTGTTCGCTTGAGAACATATATTATTTATATCCAAATAGGTATGTAAAGTATTACATGATATTCGTACAATATTTTATTATTTAGAAGCTTAAAACTGACTTTAGAAAAACAACTCCTTTGCCAAAATACAATAGCAAATACTCTAAAACTACTGCAGCATTGTTTCAATGATTTAAAATAAGTACATACTCTATATTTAATCCAATATATAAAAAATGCTAATACGGCTTTTAAAATTAAAATAAATAAGAGTCTGAGTAATTCCATCAAAAACAATAAAAGGACATCATATAAATACGAACTTAAAGTACACACAATGTTTGTATGTTAATGCGGAGTTATACAAAGAGAGAGAGAGAGAAAGATCTTTTGTTAAAATACGAATATGTATATTTAATAAAATGTCCTTGCCTCAGTTAAAATGATTACTTTACATGCAGACCGCAGAGACAAAAGAATGATTAAAATGGGCGTACAATACGTTTTCAACTAGGAGTATTAAGGACATGTGTTTTTTGTCAGAGTTTTCAGTTTTGGTTTTTTATTTTGTTAAAAAAAAGTATGTATGAATTTAGTAGCAGACTACTTCAGTTATATTTTAAATTTTACTTATGTACATACATATGTATGAGTGTGTGTTTTGAAATGTTTGGTTGCTTGTGTTTATTGAACAAACACAAAAAGCTACTTAAACAAATGCTGGATTATCCTCTTCGTTTCTTTTATTGCTTTTAGTAGGAAATAATACGGAAAAGAATTCCTAAAAAAAGAAAAACTATAGTATGCATAGGACATGTGTAAAGGAGTAGAAACACTCAACAGCAGCAGCAAACCAAAAAAATCACAAAAAGACAGGAGGACTTGTATAGAGGATTTAGTTAAATGAAGTAAAATGTCGAAGTGTATGAAAAGTGTAGTTTTTTGTTTTGTTTCAAGATTTTACTTTTTATTATTTTTTTTTAATTTCTGTAGCTGCTCTCTCGAAATAAGAGTCCTGTCTCTATGTTTTAGTTTTATTTTCTACAGAAATTTAAAGTACTTGCTGTAGGAGCTTATAATTCTATTTAAATTTTTATTCTTTTTTTTTTCAACATCTAGGACGATTTTTTTTTTTTTTTTGCTGTAAATGTCTATGGGTGTGTGCAGCATGTAAGTGCATGCGTTTCTAATATTGATGAGTTCCTTGTTGATGAAGTGTTGCGTCGTAGTGTTGTTATGCAACCAAGTGTCCCTGTGTGTGTATCCCTGTGTGTATGTTAAATAAGTGGAGTTTGTTTTTAATATGCTTATGTACTTAAATATTCTTATCATCTACGAAGAGTTAACTGTAACACTTTTACACCCTCATGCACTTAAAAAGAAAGAAACGAAACGATCAAACGGACGGACTTTTGTAAAGACATACAGATAAACATGTGTTTGTCTGTGTTGTCATCTAGTTTAAGGAATTTTATGTAAAAATTAAAACAAAATGTAAGAGTTTGTACTATTTTATTAGTACTCGTACATAAACTGCTGCACCTCCAACAATGAACAAATAAATAAATGGATGCATTGGTATGTTGTTGCTCTTTTCTATATTTATTATTCATTCACTTTATTACTTTTTATGTTGCAAGTACGTATGTATGTGTTTAAATGTGCATATGTAAAAATTGCTGATCTTCATGTAAATGATGATGGTGACAATGATTATTTATGTGTGTGCAACTGCGTGTCCGTCCGTCTATGCGTCTGTCTTCAGTTACATAAACACATGTCTCTTGTTTAGTTGTTGTTACATTATTTTTATTGCAACATAACAGCAAACTATTTTAATAGGTTTATGTTTCATGTTGCAAGTTTGTTACACACACAGACAAACACACATACAAGCACTACTCTTCTAAACTCTTTAGAGGAGTAGTTTGTTGTACAAGAAGTTCTTCGTTTAAAATTTATGTGATTTTCTAAAGTAATAAATTTTAATTTGAGACAGAAAAATAAAATCTATTAAACAAAATTTTAACGAGTTGTATTTTGTGCATATGCAAACAACATATAAACTTACAACTACATCTAATCCTTAAATGTTTTCATGTAAATGTTTATTTTTTATGTATGTATTTATTTTATAAATTTATTTACATATAAACAATTAAATAAAAACACAACTTTAAATGCTAAGGCAGATGGGGAGGTAATGGGGAATTTGTAAATGTTTTTTTTATTTCTATTTTAGTTCAAATGTTAAGAATGGCGATGAATTTAGGGGGCATGTAGTCTATAAATCAATTATAGTATTTTAGAGATAAAAGGATGTTCAGATAACGAAACAGTGTGAGATATTCTTGTAACGATTAAGATTCATTAACTTGCAAATGTTCCAGGAATTCAGGGAAATAAAATTATAATTATAAAATATTATTTTTAGCGAAAAACTTTTCTATCGACATTTCTAGTTATCGATAAATTTTCTATAAAAATTTATAGTTATCGATAAGTTTTTCATACAAATTTAAAATTATCGATATCTATCGATAAATTTTCCATAAAAATATATAAAATCGATTAATTTTTTAGAAACATTTTTTTGTTTTCTATTACATTTACTACAATATTAAAATTTGTAGCTTTTATTTTGAAACATTTTTGTACAATATAAATTTATTCAAATCCCATCTTTCTGGCAACATATGGATTTCGAGCCAAAACAACTCCTCATATTTTGAGGCCAAGCTAAGGCCAGTGTAGAGATATTGGGTTCTTGAAGAGCACAAAAAAAAGTTGTCCAAAAGTGTGGTAGATTTTATGGACTACGTGTTCGAACAAAGTTACAGAAAGCACTATAAAAACCTTAATGGAAGGGTTTCCAGAAAAGGTTCATAAATTTATCACTATTGATTAGAACTATAAAAATAATATGTTTTGTAAATTGTAATAATAATTTCAATCAAATAAAAACAAGTAAGAGAGCTATATCCGGGTCTGCGAAATTATACCAAATTATACTTTAAAATAAAATTTTAAAAATTCTTTTTTTTTCGAAATTGTTTTTTTTTTAATTTTTTTTTTATTTAAAAATTTTTTTTTTTAATTTATTAGTGAAAAAATTTATGTCAAAAAAATGTTTTTTTGTGAAAAAAAATCGGGTTAAAAATATTTTCCCCGATTTTGACCCATTGTAGGTCCAACTTACTATAGCCTTGTGTACAACGTTGCAATAGACTTTGAAATATCTATCATTAGATATCCATATTTATGATTTAGTAATCGAGATATAGATAAACAAGTAAGAGAGATATATTCGGCTGGGCCGAATCTTATATACCCTTCACCAAACTATACTTCAAAATAAAAATTTTTAGGTAATTTTAGGTAAACAAATTTTTTTTAGTTGTTTTTTTTTCATTTTTTGGAAAAAAAATATTTTTCGAATTTTTTTTTTAAAGTTTTTATGTAAAATTTTTTTTAAATTTTAAATTTTTTTTTTTAAATTTTAAATTTTTTTTTTTTAAATTTAAATTTATTTTTTTTTTTTTAATATTTAGCGAAAAAAACTTTTGGTGAAAATCTGGTTCAAAATTTTTCCCGATTTTGACCCATTGTAGGTCCAACTTACTATGGTCTTATATACGTCGTTGCAAAGGTCTTTGAAATATCTATCATTATATATCCATATTGTCTATATTAATGACTTAGTAATCCAGATATAGGTCAAAAAATAGGTAAAAAATCGAGGTTGTCCTGGTTTTTTCCTTATATCTCAGCCATTTGTGGACCGATTTTGCTGATTTTAAATAGCAAACTTCTCGAAAGCATGTCTGACAGAATTATTGAAGATTTGGATCCCGAAGATATCTGGGGTCTTCAGAAAATTGATTTCAACAGACAGACAGACAGACAGACAGACGGACAGACAGACAGACAGACAGACAGACAGACAGACAGACAGACAGACAGACAGACAGACAGACAGACAGACAGACAGACAGACAGACAGACAGACAGACAGACAGACAGACAGACAGACAGACAGACAGACAGACAGACAGACAGACAGACAGACAGACAGACAGACAGACAGACAGACAGACAGACAGACAGACAGACGGACATGGCTTAATCGACTCCGCTATCTATAAGGATCCAGAATATATATACTTTATAGGGTCGGAAAATTATATTGTGGAAATTACAAACGGAATGACAAATTTATATATACCCTTCTCACGAAGGTGAAGGGTATAAAAATAGGCCAAAAATAGAGGTTGTGTCCGATTTTTGCTCATATCTCCGTTATTTATGGACCGATTTTGCTGATTTTAAATAGGAAACTTCTCGAAAGCATGTCTGACAGAATTATTGAAGATTTGGATCCCGAAGATATCTGGGGTCTTCAGAAAGTTGATTTCAACAGACAGATGGACATGGCTTAATCGACTCCACTATCTACAAGGATCCAGAATATATATACTTTATAGGGTCGGAAAATTATATTGTGGAAATTACAAACGGAATGACAACTTTATATACCCTTCTCACGAAGGTGAAGGGTATAAAAATTAAAACTGTAAGTTTAGTGGTTTCATTTTTATTAACATATATGTATGTTAAGATTTTTATGATGAAATATTACGATTTCATGTCTGGCGTTTTTCGGCAAATGCTCGCTTCAAACAAATCAGTTGCATTCGTTCAGGTTCCCAGTCATATTTCAGCAGCTCATAATAGATAGGACCCTTTTGGTCCCACCAAATACAGAGCATTACATTTTCACCATGGATATTTGAATTTGGTATAGATTCGGCTTCACGTACGATCAAATACGCTTCGGGTTATCATTGGAATATAGCGGATATATTTATCAATATACATAAATAATGTACCTATGTATGAATCATATATGTAAATTATTTGGGGGCTTTGGAAAGTTTTATATGAAACAAAATATTTCTTCTAACACTTTTGAGGATCTGTCTATACTTGACCCTACCACTTATATAACCCCTGTATCAGAAAAATACTTTATTGTCACATATTGATATAACACACTTGTTTAATTTATGAAAGGTTTAAAAATAATGTTTAATGGAAATTTTGTTGCATAAACCTTTTGTAAAGTAAAAAAAATTATTATGAACAAGAGTGCAATATTCGGCTATGCCGAATCTTATATACCCTTCACCTTTGTTGTGGATGCATTAATTGTCCATTTTCAGCGTATAGCATCCTAAATATATCAAGAAAACTTTTAAAAATTTTACATTTAATTGCTGACGAACAGATTATATTGTAGAAGTTACAAACGAAATAACAATCTTATATATACCCTTCTCAGAGTATAAAAACAACAACGCCAAACGAAACGAAACACCAAAAAAACAAAAAACAAAATACGCAAAGCAATGAAGCCAACACACATCAAAACATATATACGTTTTGTTGATTTTTTGTCAAACACAAAAAAAAAACAAAAACAAAATACTCAAAGCAATGAAGTCAACACACATCCAAACTTATGTACGTTTTGTTGCTTTTTTGTCAAAGCATGCAATAAATTGTCTTTTTTAGATGAAATTTTCAGAGGTTGTCTCGGATTTGGTGATTTTAAATAGGAAACTTCTCGAAAGCATGTCTGACAGAATTATTGAAGATTTGGATCCCGAAGATATCTGGGGTCTTCAGAAAATGTATTTCAACAAACAGACGACAGACCGACAGACATGGCTTAATCGACTTCGCTATCTATAAGGATCCAGAATATATATACTTTATAAGGTCGGAAAATTATATTGTGGAAATTACAAACGGAATGACAAATTTATATATACCCTTCTCACGAAGGCGAAGGGTATAAAAATATAGACTTTGGTACAAAATATAATTTACATAAATTCAGAAATTTATAAATATCTCAAAATATTGACATATTGCCAAAAATATTTATATTTTTTGTCAGCTCTTTAAAACCTTAAATCTGATAGCAAATTTATCTACGCTAAAATTACGATTTTCTAAACAAAGGTTGAAAAGGGGCAACATTTTCCTGGCAGATAAGAAAATCGAATTAAATAAATGTCACACAAATACAAAAATTATAAAATTGTTTGGGACAAAGGAAAACCAAAGTCACGGTTAAACACTATAAAGAAAATGTTTGCAAGCGAAATGACAAATATAAAGCTGCAATATAAGAAATAAACACTATTTTACGAAACAGTTAAAGCTGAATATTTTTTATTCTTTTGAAAATGTTCTTTCTCCAAAAAAAACTACCGACTTTTAGAAATATGTATAAAATTTTTAACCAACTGTAACCGTATTAAATCAATTTAGATATTCTTATGTTTTTTTTTAATTCCTATTGTACAGTAAACCAAATTAATTGTGCCTTTTTATGGTCAATAGACAAGGTCAAAATTGAAACCAACCAATATCAGAATACAAGTAATCATCAAATATACGAGTACAAATAAGCCGACAAGCCAACCAAATAAACAACCATCCAACCAATAATGCCCAAACAACAAATACTCAGTCGTAAACAAACAAACAAAATTGTATTTTTCTTTGTGTTTAGGCCACTATCAAAAACAGAGCATCAATTGTTCCACAACAATTACATATTTCAATGCAGCAGCAACATAAGGCAAAAAAAAAGGCTCAAAATGTGGTCGTTTGTTTGTTCGCTCTCTTGCCTGCTCGACTTTGGCCATAAAGCAGCAGACTACCATGAATAAAATACTTGTAGACTGTTAAAAGTCAAAAGAAAAACACACACACACCATATGGCAGTGGTCCAACATGACCTGCCTGCCTAAAGATAATATTGAATACATTTTTCACGCATTTTTAAATGCCAGAGACCAGAATAGAAAGAACATTTAACGTTCTTGACTATTTAGCATTTGTAGTTCTTTTTTGTTTATGTATTGTATTTCGTGTCCATTAACCCATATGTTGTGGCTGGCTATGACTGACTGGTTTTCCTACCATACAAATCAAATAGTAATAAAAAACACAAACACACACAAAAAAATAAAGAAAAACAGATGAACATCATTTAAATTGAACATTTTCAAAATAGTATTTCAAAAATTTGTTACACATCAGCTTAAATTTACTACACATGTTACATAAAATGGAATGAATCTTGTTTCGTAACATTAAATTAAACCGCGTCTTTTGTTTCTTCTTCATCGTGTTTAAACTTTTCCTTATTGTCATCATTAAATATTCATGCTACAGTTTTTGTTGCTGTTGTGGGGCACAAACTCAACATTTTTCTTTAGATCTTTAAAATGCTTTAAAAAATGGTTAAAATTATAGAAAATCTTGTTCTTAAATTTTTGTGTATGGGTGTGTGTGTTTGGAAAATAACAATCAGTTCGAAAATAATCGTTAAAATCTTTGAAATAAACATGGAAAATGTGTGACATAAATCTTATTTGGTTAAAAAGGATTTTCATGTTTTATTTTTGTTTTATATGTAAAAATAAACCTTGAAATACTATAAATCTAGTTGCTCTAATTAGTTATTCACAGAATCTTTAAATATCTATTGTACATACTTGTATTTTGTTATTTTATCATTGAATGTATCTTATATCTTATCATATGGAAGTCATTATGTAACAGTTTTTTTTTTTTTTTATTTAAGTATGTATTTATTTGAAAAATTTTAAAATAATACGCTTTGTTGTGTAATATGATGCAAGTGTCTTGGGTAGGGGTACAGTGTGGCAAATAGGGAAGGAGACACAAACTGTAGTGCATGATTTATATTTAAAGACGTGAAATTTAGAAAGTGCTGACACAATATTTCGAAAATATAAATAATGCGGAATTTACAATAGATCGCGTATGTTTTGATCGCAGTCTTTGGTTTTAATAACTTATTTGTCATTTTAAAATGGAACATATCTATAATTTATTCTCAATTAGTTATTGAACAAAGTTTTTTTTTTTTTTGCATCGAAAATGTCGAATTTTGTATCAACAAAGCGTCATATGCGGGAAGTTTTGCTTTACTTCTTTGATTTGTAAAAAGCACACTGAATGCTTACCTAAGCTAATGGTGTATGTGTCCCATCGGTTTCAACGTTTGAGAGATGGTTTGTGTGGTTCAGAAGTTGTGATTTTGACACGGAAGATAAAGATCACCCAGGCCACCCAAAAAAGTTTAAAGACAATAATTGAAGACATTTCTACCTCAAGATTGTTGTAAAACTTAACATTGGGAGCTACTCAATCAGCCATTTCAAAACGTTTGCGAGCAGCAGAATTTATCCAAAAGCAGGTGAAGTGGGTAACATACGAATTGAAGCCAAGATACGCTTCACTTTTGAACATATTATCCAAAATTGGATTGATTCGTTATTGATCTCAAAAGCAAAGCAGTTTTTTTTTTTGGCTCGAAATCTTTTTGTTGCCATAAAGATGGCCAATACTTTGAATAAATCTCTCATTTATACCTTTCACCTTCGTGAGAAGGGTATATATAAATTTGTCATTCCGTTTGTAATTTCCACAATATAAATTTCCGACCCTATAAAGTATATATATTCTGAATCCTTATAGATAGCGGAGTCGATTTAGCCATGTCCGTCAGTCTGTCTGTTGAAATCAATTTTCTGAAGACCCCAGATATCTTCGGGATCCAAATCCTCAATAATTCTGTCAGACATGCTTTCGAGAAGTTTCCGTCCATAAATAACGGAGATATGAGCAAAAATCTGACACAACCTCTATGTTTGGCCTATTTTTAGATCTATATCTCGATTACTAAGTCATAAATATAGACAATATGGATATCTAATGATAGATATCTCAAAGTCCATTGCAACCATATATATAAGGCTATATAAAGTTGGACCTACAATGGGTAAAATCGGGAAAATATTTTTTAACTCGAATTTTTTTTCACAAAAAACATTCCTTCGTCATAAATTTTTTTCACTAATAAATTAAAAAAAAATAATTAAAAAAATTGGAAAAAACTTTTAAAAAAAATGTTTAAAAAAATAATTTTTTTTTTTTTTTCATTTTATTTGAAAGTATAATTTGGTGAAGGGTATATAAGATTCGGCACAGCTCTCTTACTTGTTTTTAAGTCGTACACCCAGTAAAAAATTATCTATAACTATTAGAAATAAATATTTATAGGAAATGTATCGATAACTATGAATTTGTCTACATAATTTATTTCTATAGAAAATTCATCGATAACTAAAAAAATTATAATAGACAATTTATCGATAATAATGTTTCAAGGCAATATTTTGATAACCATAGATTTATATAGAAAATTCGTCAATAACAAATAATATATTTAGAAAATTCTATAAAAATATATCAATATTTAAATTTTGTAATGAAAATTTTGCGATAACAAAAAATTCTGATAGAAATTTTAGCCATAAGTAAAAGTTTATATAAAAAGTTTGTCGTTAAGTAAAAATATATATAGAATATTTATCGGTAAGAAATAAAACCTTTAAAAATGTTTTCGATAGCTTTTAATTTCTATAGAAATTGCGTATATAATTTGTCTAACAAACACTCGTCCCACTGTAACCCTTGACATCTTTGCGACAATGTGTGTGTTGGAATTTCTTGTTGTTATTTATAATGATCATCACTATTCAAATTTTATTTTATTTAACGAGATTCCTCATCTCCGTTCAATTTCAGTCGTTTGTTTTGTTTTTCTGTTATGTTTTTTTTTTTTTAATAACACAAGTGTCAATTTTCCTTATTTTCCACTTCGCTCTCCCACTTAACAAGAGTGTGTGTAGTTTTTCCGATTCGATTCCCTGTCTGTTCGTTCTTCAGTCTTAAGTTGTTTTCCTTGTAAAAAAAAAAAAAAACGTAACTAAGTAGAGGAATCGTTAAATCTTAAGTATTTGTTAATATGCATATAAAAAAACTGTTTGTTTCTTCGTATGCTTAAAGGAGTATGTATTTGATTCCTTGTTAACGTAACGTGAAGAGGCAACTGTGGAAAAAAGGATTTTTTCCCTTTGCTTAGTTTTTCTGTCAATGAATTTTTATTTTTATTTCTGTTAAAATTTTAATATTTTTGGCTTCAAATTTCTAGGGAACGAGCAGAGCAGATGTCAATGATGATGGTGATTATGATGATGACGATTTCTTTCTGTAGGGTTTCTTAGGAAAATATTGGTGTATTCATAAGAATCAGTGTTAAATTATAAAGTGTTTATTGATATTGTTTTCATAAGATTTTACAGTTTGTTAAAATTGTTATTTTTTGGTGTCAAGATGTTGAAAACAAATATGTAAGTTGAAGGGCAAATGGGAATGTATATATATTTTGTGGTGATATGTTTAAGAAATGAAATTAAATGGTGGCAAAAATATTGTTATACTTTGGTATGAAATTTTATTTAATTTTTTTTTTTCCCACAAATATTGTTTAATCCTGCCCATTTCCTCCATGAATTCTAAGAATTACTTAAATATCTTCTAATGAATAAAGAAGCTAATAATTTAAAATCATATTTTGTTAGCATTTCTTTGGAGATTATTTTCCTATTACAAAAACCATCATATCCTTGAAAGCCATAATAATCTCTCTTAAAAAATAAATATGTTTTTCAAAATTCACCATGGAAACAGATTATCTATAATGTTTTTCTTTTATGATTGTTTTTTTTTTTTTCTGTCTATATCGTAATAAAAACTGAAATAGTTCATATATTAAAAATAAATATCCCAAACTCTTTCATGGATGGCTGCAAATGCATTAAGTTTAAATTTCAAAAAAATAAAACAGACAAAAAAACAATGAACAGAATAGAAATAAAAATAAATAAAAAACTAAATGATCATCATAAAGACTACAACAAAAACACTCAATTATGCACAAAAGAAACATTCCCATGAGCAACAGGGGCTCAGTCATTCTGCCAGCCACCACACTACACTCATGCATACATATTTGTATATAAAGATTTTAAGAGAAATTGCTGGAATGGAGCAAGCTGGAGCAAAAAATATACAATTTAAACGAATGTGAAATGAACTACATCAAAAGTTCCTGAATTTCCTGAAAAATCTAGATAGTCTATTATCAGATTGAACTCGGTATGGTAATTTGTTGGTCAAAACAAATTAAGTGACTTAAAGAAGGGTACAAACATTAAAATAAACACAATTTAAGGTTGTAGGGTGCAATACCTTTAAATCTCAATGGATATGTGGGAGGTTAATATAACCAATCCAATACTGAAAAAATTATTAACAAGCACTGTTTCTATACGGAAGAAAACTCTAAGCTCGTTCAATAAAAATAATAATAACAATTTACTTTATGTTTTCTATGTAGTTGAAGATGAGCTACAACCATCACCTACACCTAACCACACAGTAATAGCAACAAATGTATACTTGCAAGTGAAATCGAATGAATGTGTTACTTTGTCTGCTGTATGTAGAGAAGTCTTGCAGCAGTCATGCTTTAGGATATAAAATACTATTTATTTCTATTCTTACAGCCAGCAGCTGTTCGGAACTAAACAGAATAACTGGAACGTAAAAGGCTCCATGACTTTAACAATACCAACAAAGCCACAAGCAATGCCAAAATATACAAAAGAAGAGACAGTAGAGAAAAAAGTAAACTAAACCAAAAGGAAAATTCAAAAGTCAAGACTCTAAGGATAATAAGCACGAAATCATTTTTGATAAATCTCCCAACTTTGCCTTCCCTACACTTGGCCATTTTCTACAAAAATTACTACTCAGCCAACAAGCGAATGAACAAACTAACAAACGTATTGTGTGAATGAATGAATAAAATTGTAGAAAGAAGAAAAAAAAAAGCAGCAGACAACAAATCGACCGGCTAAAAAATAAAATAAAAGTGAATACGACAAAAAACTCATAGAAATAATGAAAATTGATACCAAAGCATAGCAAGGCATGGAAAATTGGTTTTCGTTCTTTGAACAGCAGCAGCAGCAAAATAATAAGAACTACAATGATACCGGCATTTGAGCACTGAGTCTCTACAAAACACACAACACACAGTCAGACAAACGATTGAATGCGTATCAACAATTATTATGGTGAAATATTATGCTCAATGTACATATTTACCGCATAAAAACAATAGTGTCAGTGGAAAGTATATTTCGAAAAATTTAAGGCGGGATATTCAAAGTAGTCTAAAAGAAAATAAAAGATGAATACTAGCTGGAAATAAAAATCAAATTGGTTACGTAACATTAAACAGAATAAAACCACATAAAATTACAGGATTCTTTATATTTCTCAAGACTTTAAAATTCAAAAACAGAAATTGTAACATGTAACGCCTCCCATTGTTAATATTGTAAAACCTAAAATCAATTTATATTAATTTCAAATGCTTTTCTCTAACATGCAGACTCATATTTCGTTGCTTTTATTATTAACTCTCAACAAATAGGGAGGTCCTTTTTGAAATGTGCCCTCTGTTGCCGATACCTACAAATTTGTTTTACACCACATGGTGTTTTTTATGATCTTTCAATGATTTTTAAAATTTATTATCTTATCTCAACTTTAGTGATCAATACCGCTTCACTTAATGTTTTTTACTTTTATACTACTCGTCTAGTTGGTTGGTAATGAAACAAACATCATGTTTTTTTAATTTGTTTAACAACACCTCTCTACAACGATTTTTAATTTTTTTGTAAATTTTAAATACAGCTCGTTTCAAATCAACCAACGAACTAGACATAGACTCTGTGTTGAATAAATAATAAGGTCATGCTTAAAACATTACAAATTTGCATTTACTTTGAGTTCTTGTGTGAAAAACAAATAAAATTTAATTTAAATTTTCAATTTCTACCTCTTACTCCAGGACACGAAGTTGGTTGCTACTGCGACTCCTGCTCCACTCCCCTGCCAACATTTGAACTCCAATTTTAACATTATTCCATGTTATAAAGAAAAACTGAAAGTTGTAGGGAAAATGAAAAAAGAGGAAACAGCACAACGTAACAACATTCATGTTAAATGGCAAAATAGACAACAATAACAAATAATAGGATATAGAATTGTAAAAGGCAACTTGCAAACAGTTGCTGTCACTCCCATTTAATTGTATACGAAATGACGGTGCGAAATGTTTTGGTTGTTCTATTACATGTTTTACAAATGCAATATTATCAACAGGAATACCATACGAACGAACTCCATTCATTCATTCACTATTACTCGCATACAACTCACTACCAACTAATTCGTTTTACTATAAATATTGTCGGGGTACTTTGCCCCGCAGAAATAGCTGTAAGATTTCTAATTCATTGTACTACAAAATATTGAAGTACACTTAGAAATTAGTGTTTAAAGTATATTCAATTTTTAATTAAACATTTTATACAAATCTAAATTTGATTTTAGCAGCTAACATTGTTCCTCGAAGAAAAAAACGATCGACTAATACACCCGTCGTTAATACTTATTCATATTTACAACGGCACTAAATTTGCTTTCTAAACCTGATTATAGGTATGTATATATATTAAATCTAATTGGATATTATTACCTGCTGTCTAATAACATATGCCCACGATTGCAATCTTTCATGTAAATATATTTTAAATCAGTTTCCCGATTTAAATCCTGTAAAGGTTTCTTGACATACCTTGAAAAAAAATATTATTAATCCCACATAATTTCTGAAATGTATCAAAGTGATCTAATTTTACCTGTTGCACATAATCACTGCATGTCCAATTGAAAACACTATTTGTACACACATTTCTTTAATTTGTAATCACATAATAAACACTTTTTGTTAAAATTTGATTTTGCGCAAAAATTGGGAAACAATTCAAGCGATTCTGTTACTACAGCTGGTTGACAAGAAATTTGAGTTGGCAATGCGAAAAAGTAAAACAACAAAAAAGCGCTTTTTATTTAATAAATAATAACAGTGTTGCCGTTTGCCACAAAATTTTTATAAGGCGAAATGTGATTATTGTTTTGGCCCACCGAACATTTAAAAGCAAAATTGAGTTAGAGCTTGAATTAGATGTATTTAAACTGTCCTCTTTCTGATTATGAATGCTTTTTGAGATTCCAATCAAAATCACAATTTTAATGAATTCTGTTTGTGGCAGGGACTTTTTGCTTTTTATTTTTTCGAGCAGAAATAAGTTATTTTTATATCCGACCCCATACTTTACGGGGTCGGATATAAAAATAATATTCTGGATCGATACAGATACCGGAGTCGATATAGGTATGTCCGTCTCTATGTTGCAATCAACTTTAAGAAACGCCTGAATAACTTACATACATGATTCATACATTGCTACCTACGTTCGGGACAGTCGGTCCACATTGCTGAGATATAAGCAAAATACTACGACTCGATTTTGCGCTACTTTTTATCTCTAACTGAATTACTATGTAAGTCTTTAATATGAAAATATGGATATATGGACCGACAATGAGTTTTAACCGAAATATATTTTTTAAGCCGCTTTTTTTCTCCAACAATTTTTTTTACCATACAACTTTTTAATCAGTAATAAATTTTTGTTGCAGTTTAAAATTTTTTTTCAAACATATTTTTTTTTACCAAAAAATATTTTCAATCTTTTTCTTAAAGTATGCTTTTATTTGTTCGAGCAAAAATGAAAGTTATTTTTGTCGAGCAAAAATAAATTTTTTTTTTGATTTTTATTTATTTGGGCAAAAACTGGTGTTAATTTTTAAGATTTTTTTTTAAAGAAAACATTTATTTTGTTTACTTGCTTTAAGTCTTTCACAAAATCCTCACATTATAAAGGTCACTGCTACACGTTCAATATATATTGTGATAATTGGATCACATGCTACACATTAATACAGCGTGCTACACATTCTATAAATATCACGGTACTGGATCGCGGTCAATATATATTGAACGTGAAGCCGTGCCCAAAAAGTACACCTAATTAGAGAAAGTCGCAATAATACCCAAAAACGATATTTAGAATATTATCTTAGAAAAGGATGAAATGATTAAGTATTTTTACTAATTAGTTATTTTATAACTTTTATTATGAGCCGATTTCCACATATAAGACTTACAATTGTGATGTGTGCAAATCAACCCATATCTACTTAGTTGGACCAATTTTAATGTATTCAAATCGCTATATGACATTCCCAATTTGTTTTGCTCGAATGGTTACTTTGGGCAACCCTAGTTTAATTTAAAGAGTCCAAGGCGAATTATGTAATTTGAATTCGCTTTAAATCTTTCCTTTTGTTATTTCGCGTTAATAGTTTTGATAGTGATAAATAATTTTAATAAGTGTTATTAAGAGTTGTATTATTGTTTTTTTTTATAAATAAAAGATTAACATAAAATGGTTATTATAAAAATATCAACATGTTATTGACCAAATTTATTGAAAAGAAAAGTTATTAGTAAAAAACTGATGTGCGTGAAATGGCGGTAAATTAATACGCATTTTAATGTTGTAAATGCCTGCTGTCATCGAAAGTTCTTCCTGTGAATAAGACTTCCAATTGATAAAACTGTCGTTGAATTAATAATCTATGGCCGAGTGAAACTCAGGTTATTCCGGAGCGAAGATACAATTGTCGTGGGAACAATCCGTATTTTATTAATAGTGTCGAATATTTTGTAAAATAATACTAATAAATCGCGAAGTTGCTTTTTTAAAAAAAAGTAAGTTATTAAAAAGTGCATGTCATTGCCGAGTGCCACAATTGGATGCTTCCGCATAGATCCCGTTGTTATAAAACTACAGGCTCTTCTTTGACCAGAGTCAGTTGTTTCGACGCATAAAGCAATATCCTGTTGATTTAAGGTAAGCGACTGTTCAGTATATACACTTTTAGCTAAATTTACCTGTGTGTTGTCAAACAATTTTGAATTCTATTACCGCAAATTCTTAGTTTCCCACAACTAAACTTAAAAAACTTGCCCCGGACTTGGTATTACCAGACTCACACTTCCAGAAACAAAAATGTCCTTCAAATTTAATTTCTTGTCTGCAATTTCTTCAAGTGTTCTACATTTTTGCTAAAGTATTTCAAGTGAAATTTGTGTTGTGCAATTTTAAACCAAATTAAAACGTGATTTGTTTTTCTGTTACTTTGACATTCACTTTCCCATTCATTGCTACAAACCTACCTAACTACGCAATAATACATTTAAACATACATTCATGTATGCAATTCCTTATACTCAAACACATACATATGTACGTAGCACATCGCATAGATACCAGGATATTTTGTTACTATAAGTTGTTCCATTCACTTTTTTCTTTCATTAAAGAAAATGCGAGTAAAAACCTTTTATTATTTTACTCTCATTTGTGTTGTATAGAAATTCAAGAAGATTTTAACTATAGTGTATACTCTTAGATATCATGCTAGCTGTATACCTATTGTATATTTATATACACATATATATACATAGATATAGTAAATACGTACTGACTTGGTTTTTGAGGTTTGTTAGGATGTAGTTTTTTTTTGTTGTTGTTGGAAGAATTGCTAAATCTAACAAAACACTTTTTTTACGTTCGTACTTATAATTCTAGGTAGTGTTAAAATATTTAGTGAAATTCTAGAATTTTAAATAGATATTTATCGCTGTTGTTGCTGGTCTTGTTGGCTGATATTTTAGAAACTTGGTAGAATTTTACTTAAAGTTGGTTGTTTTGCTTTTTTTTGTTTTGTGTAAAAACTTTTTAAAGTTGTTTTTGTGCCCAAATTTTCAAAGGTTTCCAAAGTATTGTTTTCATCTAAATGGCTAAACAATAGTTAAGAGGCTATAAGTAGCATGAATGTAGGTGAAGGACTTGATTTTATGTATTTAACTTGTGGTATTAAATAACAATTTGCAAATCGAATTTCTAAACAAAGTTTAAATAAAAGTTATACAATTCTAAATGTTCTGGCAATTGTATTTTTTAGAACTTCTAAATGTCATTATTTATTTATAAAGTAAATCTTAATAAATGTTGAGTAAGGAATTAACGATGTTAAATAATGTTATTTTTTATAAGAAATAGTCAATGTAAGCAAGTATGTGCTAATTAAGCCCTTATCTTGAGGTTGAAAAGAAATTATCATCTTTCTGTCTCCGTAATTATAAAAGGTATGAGTTTGAGTCTTAAGCACGCTAAATGTCTTTAATTTTACACAAATCACAACTAAATGTCTTAGTTGAGGTTTATTACGCACACCCTTTTTTTGGGAAACTATTCAAATTACCTGGTTTGAAATACATTTACATACATACACACAAGTAGCGTTTAAGTAAATAAGTTACAACATTTTCATTCGCATCAAGTCTTTCTAATCTAAATTACAAATGTGTTGAAAATCATTCCCATACATTAGTAAACAAATATGAGAAAATATTCGATGTTGTTGCTGTTGCTGTTGAGACAGATAATGATGACACTACCAACGATGTCAATGACAATTGTTACAATTTGTTAATACACGTGTTAAATTTGAAAAAGGATTCAATGTCTGTGTTAATTTAAGCAAGAGTGAGGTATAATTCGTATTTATGTATCCTCGCTGATTACATGTTCCCTGCATTTTAAAAACCAACCAAAAGTTTTGGATTTTCTTGTCTGGCTTATTTGTGAGTATTAAACATAATCATAGTGTGACAATGATTTGACAATTGTCACCGTTAATTACATGATTTTCATTCAACGTTTGGTGACAAACAAATGAGTTTTTAGGTTTCTTATTTTTTGCTAATTTAGTTTCAGTTACATTTCATAGGTTCATAAAATGTCTATTGCCATATAATTCATTTAAAATGACATTAACTTTAATTATTCAGAGAAAATTACTTATTTTAGTTTTAACCAGATAATTCTGTCCATAGAAATGACTGTTGCTGCTGCTGATGCTTGTTAACACCGTCTGCAGTTTCAAGTGGTCCAGCCAGACAAATTTATTATTAATTAAAATGAAATTGAAATACTTGTTATGCTACATAAATTACGTTTTGGTTGGTTTTGTTGTCTCTTTTATTAAGAAGAACAAAAATTAAAAGTGTAAATATTTGACTAAAGTAAAGATTGCACTTAAGGATGCTGGCAAAACAGACATTTTTATATGAAGTGAAAAGTGATACTTTTAGTAAGGCATCTCTGCCACAAATGAAAAGTGCCAATTTAAAGCTGGAATTGTTTGTTAGAAGAATTATAAAAGCTTTCAAGGTTTTCAAGAAGTTTTATTTAGAAAAATGGATGTAATCTTATTAAAAAATCCAAGTTTTCTTAAATACAACTGAAACCTTCATGCATTTTATTTTATTTCGAGTTTTATTTAGATCGTACTTAATATAGAAGTTCCAAATTAACTGAAACAATGATTTTCAGAAGATATCAATTTATTTTTATTTAAAAATTTCGGTTTTAGTTGACATTTAGAGATGATCATAGCTTATAATAATTGTTTTATGAATTCGTTATAAAAAATAGATTTTTGATAAAATACCAATATAATTTTCTATTAAAATTCAGAAGTTATCACAGATTGAAAGATGGTCGTCATTTAAACCACTATTACAGCTGATATAACATTTTTTATGATTTTTTCTTATAAAATCTATTTAAAAAAAAATTAAAATGTGATTTAAAAAAATTAAAATGTGATTATGATTTTTTTACCCTTCACCATGATCATTCCTTTTGTAATTTCCAAATTTTTCATTAGCGACTGCATTAATATTAAATACTCTCGATCGTTATAGATTGCGAAATCGATATAGATATGTCCGCATGTCTGTTGAAATTAACTTTCCGAATACCCCAATGACTGACACATCAATATATACGATATAGTCCACCTTTGGTTGAATCGGCTCATAAATTGCTGAGATATAAAGCCAAAATCACGATTACCTCGATTTTTTGTTCGTTTTAATATGTACAGTAGCGAGCATAAAAATGCAACGCTATGCTATGTGATCTTCAACTGGTATGGTTTTTCTTATAACGGAATCCAATTCTCCCCATCTGCTATGTTTGTATTCTTTGTAGTCATTGTCAATTAATGTATGAAATTTTGTCCAATACTTTTGTACATAAGAATAAATATAAAATGTTTAGTAAATAAACTCTAATAAAATTGACTTAATTTTTAATTTAAAAAAAAAAAACAATTATAAAAAGTTGCTTAAAACTATAATACTGTTACAATACAGTAATTTACTGTTAATAATAATAGATTCAAGTATATAAAATCTACAAAGGATAACAGAATTAACAAATGATGCATTTTCCGTTCAAATGGTGAATTGTTCGAAAACAAAGAAAATTTTAAGATTTTCTTTTTATTTCTTTACCAATATAAAATCTTGCGGGTATTCCCTATGAAGAGGAAATCAAATAATTGTGGTGGTGTGCCTAAAACTAAGTGCATAAGAGCTAAATATCAAAAGGATATACCTAGTTAATGTTAGAAGGGTGCTGAAATTTAATGCTAAAATAATATTTTCACAATCATATAATGAAATCATATTCAAATATCTATTTAATTTGGTAAGTAAACGAATTCCAACACAGAGGAAGACAACTGTAAATATTATTAAGTTTGACACTTTTCCTATTTCATAGAATCCTATCTTTAGCTAACGTGATTACTAAGCTATCGAAATTTTTACTATTTTAATTTAATATTTAAGGGAATTTTTCTGACTAGACGGCCTGAGTAACAGGTCTAAACGTTAATTGACCTTCCATATCATACGACTGCACTATTTTAAACAGAAAGGACCTGCTTCGAATATCATAGGCTCTTAATTTATTTTTTAAAATAATATATGGTTTATTGGATTGGTTTCTCCTTATTATATTTGCATCATTAAATTATCTTTTAGTGGTTTCAATAGTCATAAATGTCCACATGTGTTCGTTTAGGCAGCTTGTAATATAAAGTGTCACATTCCATGGATCAGATAACACAGCCTTGATTACTTCAATGTCTAACCTTTAATTTTATTTCAATAAAATCCATTTCAAAACTAGCCATCAAAATTATTTCGACACTCTAATCATAACACAAATCTTAATTATATCTAAATTTTTACAATGGAATAGAAGCATGGCGTTTCTTGGATACATTTATCCCTTTGATTTTTAATGTCCTTAAATTTTTTTGTATTAGTAGTAATATTGTTGTAGTTTTTAGCAATTTTTTATAATTATTTTTTTCAAAATTTTAAAAATAAAGACAATTTTTTTAGAGTTGCATTTTTTTTTGCTCGCACGATTTTATCAATATTTTTACTAAAAAATTTATAATTATACTTACGTAAAAAAATATTGGACAAAATGTCATACAATAATCAATCAATATGAATATAAACATAACAGATGTGGACAATTGGAAACCTTTTTGAGCATAATTAGTGCCGTTGAAAATCACATAGCATAGCGTTGCATTTTCTATGCTCGGTACT
Organism: Calliphora vomitoria; assembly: GCA_942486065.2. NCBI lineage: Eukaryota > Metazoa > Arthropoda > Insecta > Diptera > Calliphoridae > Calliphora > Calliphora vomitoria. Next base: position 129,301,665 of record OW818031.2, read on the forward strand.
GTATGTGTGTAGACATACTGACATAGCTATATATTGTACAAAAATAAACAAAAGCTTAAGTATAGCACTGGCCATAGAGAATTATACATAGAGACGAGATACTTCGATTTGTCAAACAAAAATACAATAAATAATATGTCTGATACAACAACAGAATACATTAACTAGCATGTATTTTGTTGTTGCAAGAGTTAGGTTTTAGACAACAGACTTAGGTTTTTGACAACAGACTTAGGTTTTTGACAACAGACTTAGGTTTTTGACAATTACGTCTCGTCTCTATGTTACCCTATGGCACAGGTTTTCATGTTTTTCAACAAACATTTTTTTTCAAAATTTTATTTTGACTTATTTTTTTTTTCTTACCAAAATTTTGTTTATAAATATTTTTTTTAAAAAAAATTTTTTTTTTTGATTCTCGAAACTTTTTGTTTCAGCAACATTTTTTTACCCCTAAATTTTTATTACCAAAAATTATCTATATGGTCCATGTATGTAATGGCATCACGTGAGAACGTCTGGAGCGATTTTGCTGATTTTTTATATTCGATTCGAAATTTTCAGGAGATGGTTTGTAAAAAAAAAAATGCTAAAATTCGCAAATTTAAATTTTTAATATTTGCCTCCTTTTCACTTCTGATTTTTCTTAATAAGAGAAATTTTTTGGAGAAACTTGAAAAACTAACATTAGTAAATAGCTACCGAGCGAAGCCGAATATAGCTCTCTTCCTTGTTTCATATAAAATCTATATTTTATGAAATTGAGAAGCGAAATACAGCTGATTTATGATTTTTTTAAAATTATTTTTTTTCTTAAAATTTGGAACTGTTTTGCCATTCAAATCACTATTTAAGGAACTACAGCCGAAATTCAGAAGCGTTGACAGATGAACGCGTTTTTAAGAAAATACAGGCATTTTGCAATTTAATTTGATTTAAGATTTTCAAATTAATTGAGGATGAAATTCAGAAGCATTTAGTACTTTTTATAAAAAATAATATTTTTGATGAAATTGAAAATAAATCAGTAATTAACGCTTAATGCACGATTAAAAAAACAACAGCCAATTTAAGATAAAAAGTATACAGTTTATACAGTGTTTCCTTCCATTTAAAATACTTTTATCGAATTTCTATCCCTTATGCTTTTGAAGTTTACAACTTTTAAATGCAAAGTTTATTATATTCTCAGCTCCCTTTTTGTTGTTGTTGTATTATTCTGTGCTACAAATAAGTCAATAGCCGCAGGATATTGATTTTGCCAACATTAACCCATAAACGCACCCATACTTACCAGTACATTTTAATAAACATATGAATAGATTTTGGAAAGAACCCTGTCGAAGATTGCTCAATGTTTATGGTGATTGTAAAACATTAGTCTATGGCAACATCAACCAACATACATACGCACTTGGGTTGTCGAGCACAAAGTAAGTAATTCATACAAATTAGAAAATTTAATTAAAATTTTATAGAAAAAAAAAGTAAAACTTTTTGTTTCATTCAATTCAATTTGAGTTTATTAAAGAAAAGCACTATGTGGCATACCACCAGCACAATACATTAGAAAAACACAAAAAATTAAAGGAAATAATATGAAATAATCAAGTAAATATGTGTGCAAGTGTGTTACCGAGTAATGGAAACTGAATGACTGAAAGCCAGGCAGCTAGGCAGGAAGCCTGTGAGCTGTATGTGTTTGCCTGCCTGGTTATAATAACAATAATGATAATAATCATACAACAATCATAATCACAATAAAGCCAGCATATTAAAACATTGTATGTATTAAGTGTGCTTTTGTGTGTTCGTAACCATGTAAGTGTGCTAGAATATTATATGAGCTATAGGTGTAATTTAAACTCATCTACACGCACACACTTCTATCGAATATTTCTGCTCGTACGTCTACACACCTTTAACTAATTCATAAGATTTTAACGCTTAAAGCAAATAATTTGTTCCCCCTACAAACCTATATACATACGTGCATACATACATTGGGTATGTGTTGTTTTGCATGAGTTTGTCGTGTTATATTATTATAGCAATCAACAACATTTTAAGAATTTTATTAAATTTAATAGCAAATATTAATGAAAAAATGTGTTCATAAGCTCATGTCTGTCTATGTAATAAGTACATGCTAGATTTTGGTAGCTTTGGGTGCGGTTACTATGTTACATTTACATAACTTCCTTAACAAAATTCCCCCAACCTAACACTTACATACAAGTTGATTTCACGCTCTCCCCAACTTCATTGCGAAATATTAAGGCTGTTAACTATAAACTTTACTTTTAACAATTTCTTTAATATAATTCATTAGTGTATTAATGTAGCAGTGAATATCCTTATTGTAATTTACTATAAATTGCAGGGTGTCGCTTTTCTTTTACTTTAACCTATTTTTGTTAAACAAATTAATGTTAAATGCATATTAAATTTTAATCATTCAACAAAATGCTGACATTGTATTGCTATCTTCTTTACAAAATCTAAACTACTTTAATCTAAAGTGTTTTTACTTTTAAATCGTGTAAACATTTTGGTAAAACTCCCCTCTTTTAGTTGTTGCTAGCTCTTAAGCGTATTTTCTTAGGCTCAAATCCCTAGAACTCTAAAATCGAATTAGGCTTAACTAAATGGCAGGCATACTTAGAATAAACACAAGTATGCAATTTTCTGTCAACTATAATCGCTTTTGTTGCAAAAGAATAGCCAGGCAATGTAAATAAAACAAAAGTCCTTTAAAAACAATAACATTCTTTCAGACTTCTTTCTCTTTAACCTCTGCTAACGTGTACGCGTGCATGCGTTTGGTTTTTTCTGTTCCTTTGTATGGCTATTGTGCAATTGTATTGATTTCTGCCTCAGCTGGAGTTCTACACTCGACTTCTGTTCTTATGATCTTGGCTTAAAGGCTCATTTCATCTTTAGAATTGCATAAGCAGGATTTAATTTTATATAACAAGATGTGCATGCAAGTGGTTGTTTCTCGGATTTTCTATGTATCCTTACCTACGAGTGTAACGAGAGTTTAGATTGTGTGTTTAGGTATATTGGTAGTAGGAGTATCATTTATATCGAGTCCTCTATAAATGACAGCTGCTGCTTACTTATGGTTGTCAACTGTTTAAGTTCTTGTTGTTTTTTGTTCTTCATATACATATAGTTACTTTTGCACTCACTTGACTGTCAGTTAAATACAGGTGTGGATAAATAGATAACAAAAAAATTTGCAAACGTTTTCTTTGATTTTTCCTTTAAAATTGATTTTTGACAAAATTTAGATATGATGAGAATTTTTTTTTTATATAAAATCGATTTTTTATAAAATTGAGAAGTGATCATAGTTAAATGGCCTTTTGCACTTTACTACAGCCGATTTCAGATTTTTATGATTTTTTCATATAAAATTAATGTCCTTTTGCCATTTAAACTACTATTTATGGAATGAGAAGATTTAAAAGTTTTATGATTTCACAAATAAATGTCCTTTTGCCATTTAAGGAACTACAGGCGATTTAAAATGTTTATGATTTTTTCATATAAAATCGATTTTGATGAAATTCAGAAGTGATCACAGACTACACGGACTACAGACGTTTCAGTATTTTTATGCTTTTTTATACCCTTCACCTTCGTGAGAAGGGTATATATAAGTTTGTCATTCCGTTTGTAATTTCCACAATATAATTTTCCGACCCTATAAAGTATATACATATATTCTGGATCCTTATAGATAGCAAAGTTGATTAAGCCATGTCTGTCTGTCTGTTGAAATTATAATCGAAAAAAAATCGAGAAAATCATCCTACAAATGGCTGAGATGTAAGGAAAAAACCGGGCCAACCTCGATTTTTGGTCTATTTTTGATCTATGTATATCTGGATTAATAAGTCATTAATATAGACAATATGAATATCTAATGATAGATATTTCAAAGTCCATTGCAACGATCTATATACGGCTATAGTAATTTTGACCCGATTTTTTTTTTTTACCAACAAAATTTTTTGTCATACTTTTTATTTTCACTAAATATAAAAAAAAAAATAAAATTTAAATATTTAAATTCGATTTTTGATAAAATTGAGAAGTGATCACAGATCAGTGTCCTTTTCCGTTTAAACCACTATTTAAGGAACTACATTTTTGCCCAATACTGTTGTCTGTTTGCAATGTGCTAACGACATTTTGCTATTTTACTTATTGCTTTCATTATTGTAAATTGCAATCCTATTTTTATTTCTACTTATTATCTTTGCTTTTGCTCTTACAGCCAGTATTTGTTGTTGTTGTCCTTGCTCGTTTACACATTTTATTATTTTGTTGCTGTGTTTTTTTCCATCTATTTCTCTCTTCTCTGTTTTGCTCTATTATTGAATTGCAATTTTAAACCAAAACAAGCAAATTGTTTTTGCTGATGTTGTTTCTTAACTGAATCGGCTGGATTCTTATTGCAGTGATACAGCTGTTGTTGTCTTTGTTGTAGTTGCTGTAATTTTGCAATTGTTTTTAAAATCGTTGGGGTGTTTACACTTACACTCTCTCTTTTTTCTTCAAACACTCACACACACACCCATACATCAACTCTAGCTCAAACTAACACTTACATATAGTTTTGATCCTTTTTAAACAGAAATTGAATAGTGTTTGTATAGATGCTGTTGTTGTTATTTTTTCCTCTAGTTTTAGCTGCAACACAATAGGCAAAAATAATGGGGCAAATTGAATTTAAATTGGTTGCTGTTGTCGTCGTACAAATTTTCAAGATGTTGTGTTTGAAAACTATATCAATAAAAAAACAATAACAACATGACTGGCGTTTGCTTAAATAATTTTAAAGTATTTTGTTGCAGTTGTTGTGATTTTTCTTTTTCTATTTTTCCATTCTTTGATTGTTAGAGATCATTGTAAATATTTATCAAAGTAATTGTAAAAACATATTTTTATTTTTTGTTCATTAGATTTTTAGTTTCTTTTGTTCTGCACTCTTCATCGTATTCCCTTGTATTCTATTCTGTGGATTTTGTTAAAAGAATGAATAATGCCTGGTTTTGTTAAATAAAGAAAACAAAAAAGGATCTAGAAAGAAAAATAGGGAGTTAATTGTTTGTATTGTATGTGTGACAATAGAAACAATAATTGCAATTTTTTCAACGTATTTTTCTTTACTTTTTCTTAATTTTTTTTTTGTATTTGATTACAAGAATAGACATTTGATTTATAATTATTGTGCAGTGTTGTTTCCTAAGAATTTATCACTGAAGAAGTTATAAATTATGCCTGTTAGGATAAGAAATGACAAAAATTAATTGAAAATTTAATTTTAAAGTGTAATTCTCAGAATTGTTTATAAATATGTATGGGAGTGTACACAGAATTTGCTGAAGTGTTGTCCTTATGTTTTGAAAGACTAATGTCATTAAATTTATTATCACTTAAAGATTTTAATAAATTGTAGTGAATTCTTGGAAAATGTAAAAGTGAATTTAAATTCATTTTTAATTGATATATTGTTTGTTAAAATGACCAAAGAATTTAATGTTTATTTATTTAAAATACAATATATTAAATTAGCAATCCATTACGACAGTATTTTAATTTCTTAGTTGTCAATATTAAATGGGTTTGATTGATTATTCAATATTACAACATAATGTTTTGTTTCACATATTACCTAAATACTGACCTGATATACTTGTAATACTTAAAAATCATCTCACTTTGAAGAGAAACACCAACACATAATGGAAGGTAATTGTGTTAAATATTTTATCTGCATTTTATGACCAAACTTAAAAGAAAGAAGTCGTCTTTACTGTGACATAATAACAGAAAAGCCTTCTCTTTTAGCATATGTCTGTTGAAGTTTTATTGTCAAGGTAGCCAGGACCAATAATATATTGCTGTCAGACAACTGTCTAGGAAGTATTGTTAACTGGCTTGATTTTAGGCCCCTTTAGAAGTTGATGGGCCATAACTGTTAGTCAACGATACAAATCTTAAACCAGATCGCTCGGTTTTTCGGACCATTTTCCTCCTTTTGATTTAAATTATTCCAAACTTTTTAAAAGAAAGAGTTGTAGCGTTAGTAGAAAGAGTTGTAGTCATCTCTTTCTACTAACGCTTTTTCTAAGGAGTAAAAGAAGCTGATTCTCATAGACATTTGACCTTAACTACCTGAAAGTCTGCTTAAATACATCAATCTCCTCCATTCGTCTATTGTCTATTTGTCCAGTGAATTTTTGATACTTTCTTCTCTACCTCTTCGATCTCAAAAAAGAATTCTAATCCAAATTGTGCCTATGCCGTATTGGTATTTATCTCCATTCGATGTTATATGGCCCATTTAGAAGTTGATGGGCCGTAACTTACTTTCCTTGAATAAGCCAACTTGATATCCTTAAAATTAATGCTACTTCTTGTAAGGAGTAAAAATTCGCTTAAAGTCTTCCAATAACCTCCCTTCGTTTACTGTCGATTTATCAGGACATACTTTACAGTTTCATAAAATGCTATCAACCTCTTCGATCTTATAAAAATCGAGTTCATTCATAGCATATTCATCATAAACAATAAGAGGTCTTTTTGACCTTCATGTGGAGAACAGCTTCATTTCGGGCTAAAATACCTAGATTGCTTCAGATCAACCGACATTTTTAGGGTTTAGAGACGGGAACGTGAACATGAAATGATCAATGTATGACCAAGACTGTACAGTTACTGACTTACACACAAATTTGAACAATGATTGTGATCAAAAGCCCTAATGACGATTATAGAATAGACATTATCGAAGAGGCCGTAGATATTTCCAAAAGAATGTCAAAGAACAGTACAGTTTTTCGGGCCGGCAGAGGTTGCTGAGTTGTTTGTTATACCCTTCACCTTCGTGAGAAGGGTATATATAAGTTTGTCATTTCGTTTGTAATTTCCACAATATGTTTTTCCGACCCTATAAAGTGTATATATTCTGGATCCATATAGATACCGGAGTCGATTTAGCTATGTCCGACTGTCTGTCTGTTGAAATCAATTTTCTGAAGACCCCAGATATCTTCGGGATCCAAATCTTCAATAATTCTGTCAGATATGCTTTCGAGAAGTTTCCTATTTAAAATCAGCAAAATCCGTCCATAAATAACGGAGATATGAGCAAAAATCCGTGACAACCTCTATTTTTGGCCTATTTTTGATCTATATCTCGATTACTAAGTCATAAATATAGACAATATGGATATCTAATGATAGATATTTGAAAGTCCATTGCAACGATGTATATAAGGCTATAGTAAGTTGGGCCTACAATGGGTCAAAATCGGGAAACATATTTTTAACCTGATTTTTTTTTCACAAAAAAAATTTTTTTGTCGAAAATTTTTTTCACTAATAAATTAAAAAAAAAAAAAAATTTTAAATAAAATTTTTTTTTTTTTTAAAATTGGAAAACTAAAAAATAATTTCGAAAAAAAAAATGTATAAAAATTGTTTAAAAAAATTATAAAAAGTATAATTTGGTGAAGGGTGTATAAGGTTCGGCACAGCCTAATATAGCTCTCTTACTCTCAAAGTCAAGGGAAGTAGGATCGATAGCTTGTTCTTGCAATGCTTCTTGTACTTTTTGTATTGATGGCTGCTTTCGGTTATAAAATGCAGAAACATTAGGACTATTTAAACGTTGAGAGTTGTCCTTGTTTTATTCCTATTTTTTTATTAGACTTTATTTGTTTTTATTTCTATTAAGATTGCCTTTCGCGAAGAACTTAATTTCTACTTTAGGCAACAAAATCTATGTTTACTCGTATGTATTTTGTTTATTCTTATCATACGATCCATAAACTAAATTTAGAGATAATTAAACAAACATAGTTTTGTCATAAATTACTTAGAGAAGTTTGTAAAACTTTTCCTCTGTCCTGTCATTAGACAACGAAATTTATAATCCTTAAGATATAAATCCTTTCTCTAATTTCGCTTTTTATTGTTCGGCCTGGCCTCCTCTTTCTCTATTCTCTGCCAAATGTTACTATGTATTTTAGTATTTGTAGATAAATCCTAAAATATTGAGTGGATCTAGAAATGTTTGGCCGGCATAATTAACCTTTTACCACAATATTGTAAATAAAGAGATTTAACCTTGTCACTTGATAAACAAGAAGCCATCAACTTGCTAAATAAAAATGTTTTGGCAACATTTACTTTTCCTTTTAGCTTTGTGTCGTGTTGTTGTTTAAAAAAAAGGCAACATCTTAAAGGACAAAACCTTTTTCAACATTTAATCCTTTTAATGTTGTGTGTAGCCAAGTGTAATTTTGGTGGCTTAAAGTGTCCCCCCTTTTAGGAAAACGCCAAGTGAAAAAAATAAAGTATTAAAACCCCTTTTTTTGGTTGCTTCAAATGCCAAGAGTTGTCGCAAAATATATAGAAAAGAAACACAAAACAAGCAAAAGAAATTAAGCTAAAATACATTAGCAATAACGATTAATATAGACTTTTAATATAGTTTTTACACATTCTTAAAAACAACACTCTTTATTAAAATTTGGCTGTTTAACAAATGGCCACGAGAAAGAGAAGCAAAACAAAACAAATAAAACTCAAAAAGGAATAAGGACACTTAATCATTGTCGCACTTAACAAAAGGGACTAAAGTTGAAAAAATCCCGCTAAACGAGAAACAAAACACAAACAATAAAAAAAGAATTTTGTTATTTTTTCCTTTTGGAGCAAAAATAAAAAAAAAAAAAATGGAACAAACGAACACGAAGAAGTGGCGAAAAAACGTTTTTTAATTATAGAAACAAACAAATGCGATAAATGCGTGATATTGTACAAATGTTCTGTAAAAAATTTTTGAACAAAACAATACAAAAACAAGTCAATGGAAACCTATTCCATGTATCTTATCCTTTTTAAACTTAAAACCAAACTAAGGAATATAAAAGTTACAAAAAAGCAAATAAAAGAAAAATGTCACTTAATTGCCGTTTTGTCTGTGGTGTTTGTAGTTTTTCCTTTTCAAAAAGTATAAAACAAAATAAATAAAAAAAAAAACAGAAATTGAAAGTCTTTGTTGTAGTTTTATTTATTTGTGTTTTGCTCGTTCTTTCATTCTCTAATTTTTTGGTTTTGTTGATATTTGCACAAAAGCTTTACAAGTTTAGGAAAATGTCTAGCAGTACATACCACAACAAACACCTTATTTTTTAACTCAAGAAACCACAATCATCTCCATCATCATCATCGTTATGCCGCCATCATCACTGTACAGCACAATGAAATCCTTTCAAAAACAATGGCATTTCGAATTGTTGTAGATAGATAGTGTTTAGAAAAGGCGAAATGTAAAGAGTGAAAGGATATTAAAAACATCTAGATGAGAACTCTTTTATTTTCGTTCTTGATTCCATTACAATTAGGATGTCATTTCCGTATATTTATTTTCTTTTTTTTAATTTTCTTTTACGTTGATTAAATAAAAGTCAAAAACTCGGTGTTGTTTTATAATGGCAGAGATGCTTAAAGATAAATAATTTAGTTTGTTTTTATTTTCATCCATTTATTGTTGGCGTTATCTTACAAAACGTATCATTTTTCGAGGGTTCTTTTAAACAATTTTTGTTACTTTTTCTTTTGGTGTAACTACCAAAAGCAAACACGAGCTGACTTTCTTTGTGGAGTGAGATAAAAGAAAAGGGTATTTATGATTATTCTTTAGAGATTATTTACTTGGAGACCTAATAAATCAAAAAAGAAAAAATAAATATCTTTAATCAAGGCAAACCTAGTACCGCCACCTTTTACTTGCATTAGTTTAATTAGCTTAAAACGCCCTCATTACCGGGCTACACAAAGTTAAAGCCAGGGCAGAAGGAAGGATATTTAAAAAATACTTTTGAGTTTAAAAACCAATTAATCATAATGGATGGATTTCATTTCTTTAATAGAAAACAACAGAAAATAAAAGTATAAAAAGTTTTGAAATTGATTGTAAGACAGATGCAGTGTAATTAAAGATATTATCAATAGATTTGATAGATAAAAGCTAGTTTACTGGTATTTGTGATTTGTATGCATATTAACTTAACAGGAGCCCATCTCTTCGACTTGAATTTTGTATATGAAGCTTCTCCTCCTGTTACTGTTTTTAATCGTACGTAAAATTCAATAAATGTAGGCACATTTCTTTGAATATACTTTAAATGTAAACACTGCGATATTAGAACATCCAATAAGACTTTCAATTAGGTTTCCTTCATTCCCGTTAATTCCAGAAAATTTTGTAATACTAAATTAAGCCAAGATCCAGTAAAAATGTTCAGATGCATATAATGTATATTCTTTTACTAAAATATTTAAAAGGTCCGACTAAGTTAAAAATATTCGGCTGTGCCGAATCTTATATACCCTTCACCAAATTATACTTTAAAATAAAAATTTTAAATATATTTAGGTAAAAAAAATTACATTTTTTTTTTTAAAAAATTTAAAAAAAAACTTTTTGTTTTTCAAAATTTAAAAAAAAAAATTTTTTTAATTGTTCAAAATTTTTAAAATGAAATTTTTTTTTCAAAATTGTTTTCAATTTTTTTTTTTTCGAAATTGTTTTTTTTTAATTTTTTTTCCCAAATTTTTTAAAAAAATTTTTTTGTGGAAAAAAAAAATATTTGGCTTATAAAATAATTTTCCCGATTTTGACCCATTTGGGCCGATTTTCTCGATTTTAAATAGCGACCGAGCCGTAAGAATTCCCGATATACTGATGTATCAATTATTGATTTCAACATATAGACGGACATGGCTATATCGACTTTGCTATCTATAACGATGCAGAATATATACACTTTATGGGGTCGCAAATGAAAAATGTAGATTTTACAAATATATACCCTTGCCACTCATGGTGAAGGGTATAAAAATCGTAATTCGTTTTGAAAAATAACTTTTTCAAATCAGAATATATACACATAAACAAGTTTAAATCAGTATTATTGTCATTATTTTCTCTAAATATAAATATCCTTCGAAGTTTTAATTTGTAATTTGTATTATGTTTTCTGTTTTAAATAAACATTTTTGGAGTTTTATTTGTAAAAGATTCTTTTTTAAAATTTCCTCGATTATTTGAACAAATAACGAGTAAAAAATATTATTCGAATCATTTAATAAAATTTACTTAAAAACAGTCAAATTTTAATAATTTGTTTAACAGGGAATAAAAATGAAAAAAATTAAAAATATTGGGTGTATGACTTAAAAATATGGGATTTACAACAGATGGGGTATCTTTTGAACGCGGTTTTTGTTTTTAATAACTTATATGTCATTTTGAAGGGTACATATCTGTCATTTATTCAGTTAGTTATTGAATATTATAATGAAAACAACAAAGTTTTTTTTTGCTTCGAAAATGTCGAATTTTGTACCGGGAAGTTTTGCTTTGCGGTGAATGTGTTTCATCGGTTTCAATGTGCGAGAGATGGTTTGTGCGGTTCAGAAGTGATGATGTTGACATGGAAGATAAAGATAGCCAAGGTCAGACAAAAAAGTTTAAATACCAAGAATTGGAGGCATTACTCCTTGAAGATTGTTGTCAAACTCAACAATAGTTTGCAAAATCATTGGGAGCTATTCAATCAGCAATTTCAAAATGTTTGGAATTCATCCAAAAGCAGAAAAATTGGGTACCGTACGAAATGAAGCTGAGAGACTTTAAAAGGCGAATCATTACTTGCGTTGAAAAATGGATCCAATACGATAACCCGATGCGTAAGAGATCGTAAGTGGAGCCCGGCTAATCAGCCGAATTGACACCAAAGCCAAATATCCATAGCGATATGGTAATGTTCTGAAATCTGGCCAGACCATCACAGGGAACCAGTAGCGAGCGCAACATATTCGTTTGAAGCGAGCATTGGCCAAAAAACGCCCAGAATATGTGGCCAGACATGATTATAATGAAACCAACTTGGAATAACATTAATAAACTATTGATCTTGTTTTTCTTTCTGCAAATTTTTGTTTATATTCATAAAATATATATATTTTTTTTTATTTATTTGAAAATAAATTTATTTGAGTATTCGATTAATCGACAATTATTGATCAAACTTTTTTTTTTATCTAAATTAAAAACGATATTCATTTTAATAAATAATTAAGGAGAGAACTTATAAAAAAATACAGAAATTTCCCGGGAATTTCTAAAATAATATTCCTGGGAGGTGCCGATTAGGCAGTTTTTATAACATTGTTTCTTGTTTTTATTAGCTTCGTTGACATTCGTCTTGCGTAAATAGCCGTTTGCCTTCGGACCCTGGTACCTACCGATGCCGAACACTTGGTTAGAGTAAGGTTGAATGGTAAGGAAGTAAATTTTATAGTTTTTCTTGCTTTACACAATCTCTACCACTTTGACATTAACTTACTGTCTATTAGTTTTAAGATTTAATTCTAAAAATATCTCCAAGACACTTGCAGCATTTTGTTAATGTGTCAGAAACTCTTAACATTTGAATTATTTTTCTTTGGAAACTGTCATTTGAAATCATTTAAAACTTCACCTAAATGGCTTTTGATTTTGTTCTCTTTATTTTTTTTTTGGCAAATATTATCTCTAAAGAAATTCATGTTGTTTAATTATCTTTAGCAAATTTAATACATATTTCTTATTTTCTTGACAAACTTTTTCACTTTTATCTTTTTAATTTGTTTTTCGAATGTAGTTTTTGTAGTTGCTGCTGTTTTTTTCATTCTTTCTTCCAACTGCTCTTATCACCAGCCACAACTTTGTTAGTAGTTTTTTATCGAATTTTGAAGAAAAGTTTATTATATACAATGTTGTTACCAAACTTAATATTGTCTAATAATTTTAACACTTTGATAGACACAAAGAGAAAGACCACTACGTTTTACTATTGCCACGAATACAATCACAGTCACAGTTCAGAAAGTAGTAGGAAAATGTTAAAAAAAAACAATATATTTTGTGATGATTTTCCCTATAGGGAAGAAGAAATTGTGTATTTGGTTAAAATATACGAGCAATGAATACAACATACAATATATTTCTACAAGTAGCTGGTGCAAAAAACGTTCTATTTCCCCTACAAACAAAAGCTACAACATTGGTTTGTTGTTGGCCAGTATAGGGAGTTAGCGAGTTAAAAGGAAGGGTCGCTCGCCTGAACGGAATCGCAAACTTTTCTTATTGTTGCTGTTAATATTTTCTTTTATTTTATTTTTTTCGTTTTTCCGTATTACGAGTATATTGTGCTGCTGCAACTTAGTTCATTTAATTAAAAGTAGTTTGTTATGTTTACTAATAACATAATAACTTGGCATTAAACTTCTTTAAGTGACTCGTTAAATATCAAACGCAAACAATGGGAGCACATGCTTCGAATTGTTTCTTTTGCTTGCTGCATGCAACTGCTATTGTCTCTCCTGTTGTTGTTGTCGTTGTTGCTGCTATTACTGTCACTGGGAACCATTGTGCAAGTAGTATATAAGACGGTTTTACACATTCTATATGAAAATTGTCATACTATAGTATTAAAATATATGAGTGTACTATATTTTTACTTATAACTTGTCTCTCGTTGAAGATGTGACTGTGTGTCTGTGTGCATAACAATGGCAACCATCAAAACGAGTGTGTCATTGTCAACAATGATATCAAAAAATGTCAGCAGCAACAATAAGCTAAGGCATATTTAGTTTACAATGTTGCTAACTTTAAAATTCTTCTTCCATGAGGCACACATGTACTAAATATATATGTATATGTATTTCCCAGCTAGAGCAGCACATTTTCAGTTCCTTTTGCTCTCTATTTGCACAACTACAACTACTCAAAGCCAAGAATGTCAAAAAAAAAAAAAGAAATAAAAAGAAAAAAATCATTATTGTTCCTCAACTCTATTAAGTTTAAAATACTACAAACATATGTATGAATAAATTTTTCTACCAGGGATATCTGAGAAGTCCTTTAAAACTGGGTTTAACAGTATTTATTGATACCGTCAATCTCACATGGATTTATTACAATACATTACACACAAAGAAACATTGGATAGTGTAGATCCGGGTAGATCTATGGATTACACACTTTAGAAATCACATTGGTTACCTCCTCAATGACAAATGTATATTATTGCAACAAATGGCGATTTCTTTTCCACAAAAATGTTGCCCTTTTTCTGCCCATTGGCTTCTTTTCTAAAGAAGGAGAATTACGAACTAAAATTGTAACACTAATCAAGGCTAGGAGTGCAAACGAAGAAAAGAAATAAAAAGAAAAAATCATTACTGTTCCTCATCTCAATTAAGTTTAAAATACTACAAACACAAATGGTGCTGTTTGAAAGGTCCTCAAAAATCGAAGAGATGACGTTCATATGGTTGACTCCAGGATTTAACAGTATTGTTACGTTTTTACCTTTTAAAAACGGGGTTTATTTCCTTTAAATAAACCGGATTGCAAATAAAACACAGTTTTAGTAGTTTAAAATTGTAACAACTCTTTTTTTATTTAGAATGTTCAACAACAACAGTTAAATATTCACTGTGTCTCTATACACGTCTATCAATTCGCAGAAATACACACACACTCTCTATAATGTACAAGTATACACGTACAAGACAGTTGATGTTAACTCTAACAGCGACAATGATCAACTCAACTAAAGTAACCGCAGTCACTATTTATATACACTGCCATCTTCATCCGAGTAGTCTAGAGCTTTCCATGTCAACGTTACCTGCTTATACATTTAGTGTTGCCATACTTACGAATAATGCTAGTAACCGCAAGCCATCAACACTGTTGATAAGTAGAAGCCTCCACTAATGGACGTGTTCATAAACATGATGAATATTGCAGGCAGTCGTTACAGACCGTTAAATTCAAATCGCCATTGCACATTCGTAACAGTATTTTAAGATATATTGTAACATTTTATATACATTTTTATATAACAAGACATTGGAGACAATGGAGCCGGGTAGGTAGACGTAAACTACTTTGGGTCAGTCCTCGTATGTGTGCGCATACATTCTCCTCTAAATGAATATACAGTGTATGGTACATAGATTGCAAGTTCTTTTTATACTGAGTATTTATGCCTCAAGGCCTTATAAAAAAGCCTTTTGGTAGTGGAAAAGTTGAATTTAAACTTAAAAGCAAATACTCTACATACGCACACATCCACACTCTATCATTACTCTTGTTATGTGCTTTTAAAAAAAGGAAAGAAACGAGAGAGTATATAAACATCCTTTCTTTTAGTCCTCTAAGGGTTGGAGGTTATGCCACAATACGGCAACATGTCTAAGCTGCTCGACCACCACCCCACTGGAACAAACAAAATTAAATAAAAAGTGAACTTGAAGTTAAAGTTATTATTACTATTGTTATGCTGAATAATAAAACAGCTCATACATAGGAAAGCAAAAGAAAAAAACTTGAACAAAAAAAAAAAAAACCCTTGAAAGTTCAAATTAAATTAATTAAATTATTTAATATCATTATTACCAGACTCTGATTCTCGAGGGTATATTATTTCAAATTGTAAATATGCTTCATTTGTTGGCTAATAAATATTAAATTTATACATACGTATCGTACACACATTTATTCACTCAACTCACTCAACTCAACTCAGCTCATCTCATACATACGTATCACTATAAATATTATAAATAAATTTATGCAGCAAAACCACCCTGCTTTATTAAACATTGAATGTTTTGTTGAGGAAAAATAAAAATAAAATCTACAATATTTGCATTTTCATAATTTGAATGAATGTATTGAATGAAAGAACGAAGGACTGGCTGCTTGCTTACTTGCTTGCTGCATTTAAATAACACAACACATACCCCGACAATAATAACAATGGAAATACAAAAGAAAAACAATAACAACAAAAGAGGAATAATTTAAATTAAAAGAAGCAATACCATGTCACAACTCCTAAAGCTTTTTGCACAGACTACATATTTAACTGGGTCTGTATCAGTGTCTACTACATACATATAACGCTTTCTACCAAGGGGCATTAATGAATGAATGAATGAGCAGAGGCAACTATGAGTATGTCTGGGAGTATGTGTGTGTTTGAGTGTCTATGGGAAATAACAAACGCTAAATACAATTTATATTAAAACCTCAACACCTACAACACCCACTTAAAACATCCTTTTTACCTCATCATCCTTGTGCTGCAGCGTTCATTCATACATGAAAATAACAAAAGCAACAAAATGTTGTATAAAAACCAAAGAAAAGATACTAATAAAATGCAATAAACACACCCATCTAAACAATAAAATATAACGCACACTTCCCAGCAACAGCAGCAGTGGATGCAACATTCTCAACACAACAATACTTTTCTCTCTCTGTGAGTGTGTGTGTGTTTGAGTGTATGTGGCATGAAAAAATAAAACAAGAAAATGCCACAAAAACGTCGGCAATTGCAAATAACAACAGCTGTCGTTGTAGCTGGTTTGCTGTTACTAAAACACTCCACTACTCTACACTATTTCTATTGTTGGTGTTGCTACTACTACTACTGCTGTTGTTGCTGTATACCAGTATTGGGTGTTGGTAATAGTATGTGAACCATTGACATTGTTATGAATGTTCTCATCAAAGCTTTAGATGTGTTGCTGATATTACGACAACTACTGCCACCAAATGCTCTTATTTGAGTTGAACTCTGTATAGTTGTGATGTGAGTAAAGAGTTACTAAACATAAAGGGACCAAAGAATGAAGAAAATTTGAATTCAATGCTTTTGAAACAATATCACTTTTATAAGATGATTTGTTTGGATTATTTTAATACAAGATGAAAAGACAATTTCTCGTCTCTTTAGGTTTCAAAATTTTTCTACTTTAGGAAAAGTGATATTTGATAGTGTTATATCATGTTTAATCATGTTCTAATAAGTTACAGTTTTTTCAATTGTTTTGTATTAAGCACGGTAGTAGCTCGTGAAATTCTGACGACAGTTTATTTCTTACCTTTTTAAAAGCACTTTTTATGCTCGTATTTATGGACACAAACAAATAAAACGCCTATTTGAATATTTCGTGCTCTATCACACGATATTCTCTCTAAAGGTCTGGATCGGTTCTGTATTATCTGCCTATCATTGATCTTGAGTGTGTGTTTGAGTGTATGTGGCTTACAAAAAGCCGCGAATAACTCAAATTGTTACTCTCTTCGGATGCAGAAGCTTCCGCAAAATCATGTATGGGTGTTGCGATATCCAGTGAAACTAAGCCTCGTCAGTATGGATGATTTTTGGACAATTTTATTGCCAATTTGAAACTGATGACAAAACTAAGAACCGATTATAAAGTGGAATGTAATTTTTAAGTAAAACATTCTAGAGCTCTGTGTAAAATTCTTATCAGCCTAGTGAGTGTAATGTAAAGTTGTTGTGATTGATGTCGGTGTTCCTAGATTTACTCGTAAACTCTCGGCCATAACAAACTTTTTTCACAAACTTAGCTGTATAATGTTTCAGGTGCCCCGATGTGCTGGACTATTAATCTGAGCGTTTCGGGTTCAATTCCCACCAGAAACACTAGGTGTATATGCAGAGAACCAAAACGCTTAGCAGTTTGTGTTTGCTTAAAAAAAATGGAAACGTAGGATAAAAAAGTTGTTAATGTCAAAATAACAAAAGTTGTCTCGAATTTCCCGCCAGGTTCAACCAAAAAAAAAATTCTTTAAATGATTATGTATGATATTCAATACAGAATCTTTGTTTTTCTTTTATTCATAAGGCATCGCGAGTCTGCTTTGTTGAAAGCTTGCGCGAACTCTTTGTTCAGAGCTTTGTTAGTGTTCGTGTTATGTTTGTGTAAAGAGCCGATCAATGTTTGTGTCCCAGGACTGAGTTTTTTTCTCATTACCCTATATTAACTCGTTAACAATGAACTTTACTCACAAAATTATCGGCATAATGCAAACTTCTTAAATTAACATTGTCTACGTCAAAATAACAAATGATTCAAATAGTTACCTCGAATATGGAATACTATTTAACTAAAGAACAATTAAAAGGATGATAACAAAACTGAATTTGTAAATATCCGTAATTGTATTGGCTTCCGAATTATACTCTAAAGGTCAGCATTTATCGAAATTTGTTTATAATTTAAAGCTTTTATTTAATGAAGACTTGGTTTCACATTTCCTCAACATAAATATCTTTGTTAGGATTTTGATCTAAACTGTTACGAATATTACCAACTTTAGTTGGTCCCATTACAGCAACATACTAAATATTTGCTGCTATTTAAGACTATAAACTATAAATATCATCGTGGAAAGTCATAATGTCAGTAAAATGTGGTGGCATTTAAGCACATTGCAGGCAGCCACATTACAGAATACAATAAACCGTTATGAGGAAACAAGCTTTTACACATCTTCATATGGTGTGTTGTATGTATGCTTACGTGTGTGTGTATGTAGCAAATCTTACAAAAATGATGAGCAACCCATGACCCCATACGTACAGACGTACATAAATACAACAAATGAAAAAAGGGGTTACTTATGAACTAATTTAATAAAAAAAATATAATAAATGGAGAGAAATATTGTAAAATATGATTAAAGCTTTAAGTTACAACAAGATCGTATAGATCAATTGCTCTTAGATTTTGAATCCACTTAAACAAAAATGTTCACTGTTAATTGTAATTAAGTCTTTTGCTGTATTTATTTATTATTCAGTGAGTTTTAATTAAAGTTATTGTATAAAATATTTAAAGTTATTTAGCGTTCATTTCGGCCCCCCTTTTTCGGGAATGTTGGTGGCCTACTTAGTTCATTTAATGGTGTCTGTTTGTTTCGTCTTTACTTTTATGTTTCCTAGATACAGTATACAGCAAGCAAGGATGTGTATTTTAGTTTTATTACAATTTAAGAGTTACAAGCTTTGCACATACACAAATTCATACACACTTGTATAAATATTTAAGACAACTTGTGATATGAAAATGAAAACGATGGAGAAATGTTAAACAAAGGCTATTAGCAATAAACAGCAGACGTAATGTCTGGAAAATCCCTTATGCCACTACTACTGCTAGTGCTGCGTCTGTTCCTACTGCTCTTGCTTATACAGCCTGACTGTGTGACTGACTGACTTGACTGACTGACTCGCGGTGGTGTTGTAAAATTGCGTTAAGAGCACGACATTTATAAACACTCCGTATGTCTGCATGTATAAATAAATATGTATAAAGTTAATGCTATAACTAACGAAATTCTCCAAATAAAGGGAGTAGTAATAAACACTGACAGAAATATTTATAATTCGCTGTTGGTTGTTGTTAATAGTTGTATGGCATACGGTCTTTTCAGTCAGTTAGTCAGTCCGCTGTATGTATGTATGTATGTATGTATGTATGTATGTATGTATGTATGTATGTATGTATGTATGTATGTATGTATGCAAGTTTGCCATAAAGAGTGTATCGTATAAAGTAATTAGTTTATAAATTAAGATAACAGCATAAAAGGAGAAACAAATATTAACTAAGGAAAAATGTTATAAATAGTGCCGTTGAAACAACATTTCAGCATTGTTTTGGGAATCGTGCATTTGCATGAGCGGGGCTATAAACGCATAGACTGTTGAAAGCACAGACATGTACAAAAATATCTATTAGTAGAGTCAGTAATAATTACAAAGACAATGTTGATAATGGGAAAGTTGCTTTAAAATATTGCTAAAAAGTTGCATTGTTTCTATGAAATTACTAAGATATTTGATTAACTTAATTAAGTTTTTAGATAAAGTGAAAGAAAATTAAATATTTATTAATAATGCATAAGCCTGATCATGCCAGGGAGACCCTCTGTACCCTGATCAAAAACGCGACAAAAAATAGAACTACATCTAGAATACATTATGCTTTAAAGCGATTTGTTTTCCACTAAAAATGTTGAATAATGTCTGATTTCTGCTGATAGTTGTAATGTTGAAATATTTGCATTCGTTTTTTACAACGATTAGTAAGATTTAGCACGCGACATAGTTTTCCATCACGTTTGTTATAAAGACTAAATCAAGTAATTTCTGAAGTAATAGCCATTTAGCCATCAGATAAATTCAAGTAAATCTTGAATTTTTTTATTTTTCTACGATTTTCTCACTCATCTCATTCGATACACCTTTCAAAATCATATCTTTTACTACCAAAATAACATATAGTTGTGGCTCTATTATAAGATAAACCTGCAAAGGAATATTTTTGTCATTTGATCTTACTCATCAATGGCTAATCTAAGAATGAACCATTTGAAAATGCAAATTTGGGTCATGAACATCAGGGCAATCTAAATTTGATGCATCAGTTTATGAACGGCTGATTGGTTATACCGATATTTGCTGCACATTTTTAATGTTAACTGAGTAACATTTTGTGTCACCTGGCTTCTATTGTATTTTGTCGTATGTGTAAAAAAGTCTATACAAATTGTAACCTGGGGTGAATGTACGCCAAATAATTAATTTTGATTAAGAACAATAGATATTTTTCATAAAACAGTAGAAAACAAAGAAAAAATCAATCACGTTTTCTGTTAAGATGTGCCTTACATGACAAATTAAGCTTGAAAATAATCTTATTAAATTAGATTACTCCACACATGATTGTAGCATTATTCTCCTTTTCTTAATAATTTCTAAGTTTTCTCTGTGGAGCATTAAACATTTAATAATTTAATCTAGATAATTTCAGTAATTTTTCAAAGAATCAACCCAAACAAATTAAAAATTCTATACAATATTGATAACAAAATCTAAATCCCAGAAAATTCTATAAAAATTTTACACTTACACATAGTATTGATAAAGATAAAATTCGAAGACAAATAAGGTACTTTATTTTTTGGGAAAGAAAAACTCATAAAACTTACAACCGGATGTTGTTATAAATACACTGTGGCACGCGCAAGTGTGTGTCTTGTGATGTTGGATAATTATTTAACCAATTCAAGAATTGATTAATTAAATGGGTTTTCTTGTCTGTTTCTGCTTTAAAATGTAGGGATGTGTGTGTTTAACATTTAAATATAAATTTTGTGTAGCTGCTTGCTGTATGTAAATTAATATAAATAGTATTTTTGTTTATAAAGGATACTCTTGGGAGAAACCTTCTACAGAAATAGGAAAAGCCTCGAACCATTTTTATTAAGACAAACAAATGTTAATGAAAATATCTTAACAAAATACCAAATTAATATTGTAATAAAATGTATTTTTAGTATATAAACACTCGTTAGACAAGACTTTATTTGCTTTTGATCTTTTTCAAACAAAACAATCAATGAGTTGAAATGTGGAAATTATTTAAATTTTCTATTTTGTGTATAGAAACATGTCCCTACATCCCAGACGGAAAGCAATAGGGTTAATTGGAAAATATGTTTGTTTGTTTGATAAATAAAAGTAGTCTTTGATTTTTATTAGTAAAAGAAGAGCATAAAGGGAGCATTAAGTACGAACTTGAACTTTTAAATAATTTAAAAAATGTCTGGGGAGAATCCATGTCAAGTAAGTCAAGAATCATTCGTATTCCCTTTGTGATGTATCGAACGTTTGCATTCACATATGCATTCTATAAAGTTCATATTAATGGCATACGCCTTTCAAAATCATCTGCTTGATGTTTATCCTCTTTTCATTGGAAACATAATTTATACAGCTCTATTATGACCTGGCGTTTCTAAGCTGGTCTTTTCATAAAAGGTTGTTGTATAAATCAGTAAGCTTTGGTCTAAGCAAGGCGGTGAGGCCATGAGCATGCCCCGATAGACTAGTCGATAGTGTGCTGGACTTTTAATCTGAGGGTTGGGGGTTCGATTCCCGCCAGAGACTGTGGGTGTATCTGCAGACAAGCAAAACGCTTCGCAGTTAGTGTAAAAAAATGTCTATTGACCGCCTCGTTCTTGTGATTTAAAGTCGCTTGATTATTTTCTATGGGGTCATTTTGTGTTAACGCGAACAAACCACAAACAACTGATGCTATGAAAGATGAAATCCTTCGCTGTATTGACATAAAGCGAAGCGTTTTCGCAAAATTTGGTTCAACAATTTGTGAAAGTTGCGGAGGTAAACATTTGCCAGCCATCATATTCAATTAATTACTTCATAACCTTAAATTTCGATAAGATACGTGGAAATCCTTGTTGGAGCAGGTTTTCAGCATTGGGACATTTTTACTTTGTTTTTAATTTGTTTTTTCAAACGAATCCAAAATGTTCGTAGATTTCTGAGAGCTTTTTACTATCAGTGTCATGATGTCGAACTAATTTGTTGGGGTATTCTAGGCTGTTTAAATAACATTTAGTTACCCAAATTTGTGAAGCTTATACACTTTTTATACTCTTTCTTCTGTGCCAATGGATGGTTGTAATCAACTTTTTGAAGGTCAAATATAACATTAGAACCTCTTTATTACTCAAAATTTATTTTCATCAGACGAAGTGTTCAGGTATTGAATATTTTAAATATGAGTTCTGTTTGTTCTGCAAAGAATACTGTTTCATCTGTCGGTATATTGCAATAAACATATGGAAACCTTTTTTTCCACATCTGACACAGGTTTTCATGTTTTGTTATCCCAATATCATTTAGAACATTATTAACAGTTGAACTAGGACACAAATCCACTAAGGTATCGCCCATTATGAAGTTTTAGGATCTAGAGAGAGTGAAATCCATGGCAACTTGTTCTGATCCGTCATTTGATAAATTGTAACTCTTCATCTGAAAAGAAAAATTAATTAATGGGGAAGGGATCCAACATCATACAGTCGGGATTATGGGTTTTTAACGAGCTTCCTCTAGATCGGCTAAGTCCTTCTTAATATGCAGATATACCTCACACATACGAATGTTGTTTTTGTTTTCACATAGTTTTTTTAGGTTTTTGACAACTTAGTTAGATCTTTGATAGGAGACTTTCCGATCTATGTGTATTTATCTATGTCTACAACATGATAATATTAAAAAAAATTATATTTTATGTGTGCATTTTAATTTAAATCAATATTTAATTCAACTTTTTATTGTGGCATAACAATGCGTTTTAATTACGTACCTAGCTTTTATTCACCAATATTTTTATGTTTCAACCACACCTTGTTAAGTACTCCTCCCATCAATACCCCTCCTTACAAAGGACAGAATTTTTGTCATTTGACTTGCCTATAACCTAACTGGATTAACTCTCAGAAGAAATATTAAATTACATTGAAATATTCCAAAAATGCTGACCTGTAGTTGCTGGCATTCATGGAAGCTATTTTTATTACTCTAACGGCATAGGGTAAACTAAGGAACTTGTAGACTTACAAATGAATAAATTTGAGCAAAAAGTATAAATATCTTTTATGGCCTTAACATTAATGATGCGCTGGCTACAAAGTTAATTGTTAAGATTCTTTAGCTTTTGTTCAACACTAAACCCTGCAACAACAAGCTCAAATAACAAATTATCCGACTAGCTACATTCCAGACGGGTGTAACAAGGTTGAGATGTAAATAAAACTATGTAGCATTTAAAAGTTGTTTGGAAGTACTTTTCTAGGTGGTGCTGTGCTGGTGGTCAAGTTTGTAAAATTTGCCATTGTACAACAGCTCAATAAAGTTTAGCTACTGTGTATTTCATTGGGAAAATGTGAGTCTCTCTATCTGTTGTACTGGGTAGTTAAACGCAACTGTTTAATGGTTTACAAGTCCATCTATTAGTTTGAATGAGTGGGTGGTTGTGTGGGTTGTTTCAAGGAATATTCAAAAGATTTTAACAATTTGAAACTCAGAGAAAGTGGGATTCAAACAAATTTTGTGTAGAATTTTCGTAATTTTCCAAACGAGTTAACAATTATTTCTCAAGTAATTTATTTGATGTCTTTCTTCTTATTTAAACTTTGTTGTTGTTC
The DNA here is from genome assembly GCA_942486065.2 of Calliphora vomitoria. Lineage (NCBI taxonomy): Eukaryota > Metazoa > Arthropoda > Insecta > Diptera > Calliphoridae > Calliphora > Calliphora vomitoria. The sequence continues at coordinate 129,325,657 of OW818031.2, forward strand.
TAGCTGTTAATACATATATTTTTCTCTTTCAGTTTTATTTCTAACTTTATCTTAATTTAGTGCTTGTTTTTTGCATTTTTTTTTTTTGGGGAATTGTTGCCTTAATTGAATATGACTCTTCAATTATCTAGCTTTTTAATTAATTCTTAAAATTCTTTCACTTTTTTGTTGGCCCAAAACGACTTTATTGTTAAATAATAATCATAAATAATTAAACGTAGCTTTATAGTATTTGAAATGATTTTTCTAACCTGTTTCTTTTGCAAACAAAATTTTTAACACTTTAGATTTTTTTTGCCTTATAATGCTTTTGGGTTCAATTAAGCTGCTTTTTTTTCCTTTTTGTTCTCATAAGATTTTCTTGCTTTCCGTTCGTTCTGCAGATTTTTCTTCAACAACTTTTAGCTGCATTATCAAAATTTCCTGTTTTCCTTTCCGTTTAAATATTTCTCTGTTGTTATTATTGTTGTAGTATAATTTTACAAAATAAAGGACTATTAAAATGTCTCATAGGTATGTTTAGCCGCTAGCATCATCAACTTCTTTTTTCTTGCCTTTCCGTTTCTATATTTCTTAAAATTTTTTTTTGACTATTTCTATTTTTTTTTTGTTTGCCTTTTGGTGCAAATGATTGTTTAGCTTTATGTATTAAAAGAAATGTTATAGAAAATAAAAGACTATTTCCAAGTTTTTAGGTTTTGAAGTGTTTTTGTCAGTTTTACCAAAATTTCTTCAATTTTTCTTATTTTTTTTTTTTTATTTTTGCAAAAGATAATTTTTATTTCTTTAAGAAGAACAATTTCTTGTCTCTATACTTTTGTTCAAGTTGTTTTTTATTGTTGTGTAAATTTGCATAAAGTCAAGCTTGCCAAATACAGAGACAGTTATAGACATTATACATCTATCTTAATATTACATGCTTATGGTTACAGTCGAGGCTAGTGAAATGCGAACATGTCATTATAGTGTCAATTGAATGGCCAACATTATTATGTTAAAGTGTTTTATAAGAATAGTAAGTAATTGTTAAATATTAAATGGCCTCTTGCCCATAGTATATCTCTTGCCGTAATGTTTGTGGTAATCTCCTTGTTGAGTTGATTATTCTGTATCAGTCGCAATTGAGCATATTCTTTAATGTTAAGCTGCAACAGACCCCTTCTCAATATTCCGCACATTTCCTCGGCAGCTGTAGATCTTTGAGATCCTACTCAAATCATTGTCGTTAGATCATGAAGAGCTGCCTCCACCGATTTACCTTTGGTGTAGTCATGTTAATTTGGAGAGAAAATCGTTTGCTGCACTATGTTTCTTATATGATCATTAAATTATCCCTCCTTTCTATCAGGCTATTAAAGTTTTCTATCGAAAATTACACCTAGGAACTTCGCTTCCTTTGACAGATTTAGAGATTTTCCGCAAAGAATGGGGACGAATTTATTGATTGATACCAGAATCCATAAGCTTGCTGATATTACGTTAAATTAAATGATTTAATATCTAATACTAAATGGGATGATTTACTGTGTGTCCCTTACTTAAACAATTCTACTTTGGATGACATGGCTGACATTTTTTAAAATAGAATTTATTCTTTCATGGATGACTGTACTCCAAAGGTTATTCTACTACAACGAATGTCCTTCATCTTACAACACATGTAAACCAAGGCTTTGTCCAAAGAAAACAAACTGTAAAGCTTTTGATAAATTTAATCACAACATTCTTTTTATAAAGCTGGAGCTTCTGGGCTTAGCATCTCGCAGCCTAAACTAGATTAATTCGTATCTTTTGGGTAGAACACAATGTATTAAGTTCAATAATAAATTCTTCAAAAATATATTGGTTACTTCTGGTGTCCCTCAAGGGTGCCACCTTGATCATATTCTCTTCTCCCTGTTCATCATTGACCCTCCGGTTGTTTTAAATTTTTGCGACATTCTAATGTATGCGGATGATGTGAAAATCTTTTTGAGCTTCTCTCAATATATGGATCATTTTTATCTCCAATACGATCTCAACAATTTCTTTTCTTGGTGCAGTCAAAACCTAATGGAATTAAATTTAAAAAAATGTGAACTTATGCGCTTTTCAAGAAGTAATTACATTTTCGTCAACTATAGTTTGGGCAATTATCAGCTTGATTCTGTTGAAAATTTTCTTGATCTTGGAATTTTACTAGACCACAAATTAAACTTTGTTTCGCATATTACTATGACAATAAATAAAGCCAGAGGTGTACTTCCATTTATAAAACGTTGGGCTAAGGAATTTAGACCCCTACATCACAAAACAACTCTACATGTCTTTAGTAAGACCTCTATTGGAATATGGCTCTGCTATCTGGGATCCTCATTACAATATTCATGTTCAGCGACTAGAATCTGTACAAAAACAATTCTTACTCTTACAGTGTATGTCAAAAACGTTAGGACTAACTACGCCCAAGCTCCCAACAAGGAGATTATACTGCGAATTTAATAATCTTTATCATATCATTGATTTTTCTCTTAAAACAAATGTAATTAAACATAACATTATTCGTTTTTTAAATGATTAATTATTTGTTGAACTTTTTGTAAATTCTTTGTAATTATATATATACTTTCATAAAAGTCTGTAAGGATTTAATCCATTATCTTAAATAAATAAAAATAAAAAAATAAAATGAATTTGCTGTTGGGAGACTACCTTTATAATCTATACGTTCACTATTTGAATACTACCAGAGTTGCTGATTTCTCTTTTAATTGCACCTTGTAAAATACACCTTCTATATCCAGGAAACATTCCAGTTCTTAATCTCTATGATGCAAGTAATTATGCCTCTATTTACGTCGTTAGGTACACGCAGAAAAAAAATATAGTTGTGCATGTTTACTGTAACCATTTAAACATTTTTAACAATATTATAGTCACAGTAACTATTTATATGATTGTGGTAACAATAATATGGTTAATTTACGATTCACTTGATTATTTAAACCATATATATGGTTACAGTAAACATGTATATGTTTGTGACAACCATTTATATGATGAAGGACTTACCATGTTGCTCTCGGCTTATGGATATCATAATCTGAGAACAACATATTATGATAAAATTATTCATCATAACCTGTAACCATATATATGGTTGAAATAATCATGTGAATCGTAAATTAAAGGTTTTGCCGGTATTTTTTTTTAGAAACCATCTATCTCATTTCTTTTTGCCAGCTCCTGTAAATACTTTGTAAAATGATAAAGTTAAATTTTTATTTCTTTACCCCCTGGAGGCTTAACGAAATACTTTGGCGCCAAAGTTAATATTTTCGAAAGGCCAAAATAGACTTGAGATTTTTAATGCTGTTGCCGTTGTTACAATAAATTGTTTATAGAGTGTTTCTGTTTTCATTTCATTTTATATTGTTCGTTTATATCTCCAAATATTTTTCAAATTAATCTTAATTAAGCGCAAAAAGGGTTAGACAACAACAACAACATCAAAAAAAAAAAAAAAAACAGCAAGCCTTCGATAAAATCTTTAAACATAAGAAAATTGCACAAAATAAACCATAGAGTGTTGGGTATAATAAAAATATATATATATAAATACATATCTACATATGTATGTATAAAGAAAACAAACATTAGAAAAAAATGTGAAAAATATTTAGGAAAAATCTCTTAAGAAAAATTGTTGTTTTTCCATACTTTGCATATGAATTTGGCAGGTCGTTATACTTTAGTTTGAAGCATATTGTAAGGGGTTGTTTACATGGTTATTTTTGGCACAAACCACTTGGCCTTTACCAATACACTGAAGATTGAGTGTTTGTCTATGTGTGTGTGTCTAGGAGTAAGTGTGAATCTATTGCTATAAATGTATGTGTGTGTGTGTCTTTACTAGTATTAAGGCCTAAAGCTTGTGTTTAATATCATTAAAATGATGGATTGCTACGACCTTCTTCAATTTTGAAAGTGTCTGTTTTTTGTACTTTCTCTATTTCTTGGAAACAAATTAGGGTTCTTTTGAGTGGAAATAAAAGGAGTTGGGCCAACAAATACTTTTTCAATGGGCTTTTTTTCATTCTTTGGACGAGCAATAAAGTAAATACAGATACCCGGCTTCGTTTATTTCAAAGATGGTTGTTTATACCAGTCGTTGGTTTTTTCGTTTTGCTGTAGATTGATTGATAAAAATATCACAACAAGATAAAGTCATAATTTTTATTATTTTCATGTATAAACTTTCCCCTTTGAAAAAATAACATTTATACATACACACTAGACTGTCCACAAAAAATCGATTTTGGAATCTTGTTGGTCTTAACCCCACAAAATGATTCCCCTTTCCAGATATTGAGATAGCCGAAATTTGAGCTCGATTAAACGACGTTAACCCGTGCCGCTCGTCGCTCAAAGTTTGAAAAAATCAACATTTTTGGCCAAAAAGCTAACATAAGAAGCTATAACTCCAGAACGGTAAATAATAGAAACACGATTAGTATCTCAAAACAAAGCTAATATTGTTCTTCAAAATTTATTTTATATACATTATTCTTGTTACTTTAAGCCAAACAGAGTTACAACAGCTTTTGTCTCCAAAAACGTGACCTAGTCGCGGTAGGAGCATACTTCGTATATTTTGATATTATGTGAAAAATGTTGCTAGTAAGTAAATATTTTTATATTTTATTGTTATTGAATCATAATGTACATCGATTTAGTATTTCAAAAAGATATAAAACACAAAAATTGGTTGAGAAATATAAAAGTTATTAAAAATTCCCCAGGCCATTAATGTGTCTCAGAGCACTTGATTATGATATGTGGAAAAAAATTTAACTTATTTTAAAACTATACGAATAAAACTATTTTATTACATAAAATATACCTATTTTTGCTCAAATATAAGTTTTTTTCCTTAAAATATAACGTGAATCTGTTCTCAGCTATGGTCAAAAAAAATTTTTTTTTTTAGACGACAGTTTCAAAGCACCATTTTCAGTTTTTTTTAAACTTTGTTAAACAAATTTTTAAATTTTTTAAATATCACCGGAGGGTTTATGGTCAATAGATTAGGGAACAAAACAGTGAAAAAATTAGGTCAATACCTCTTATAGTTCAGGTGTACCTGCGGTTTGAATTCTGCGGATTTCGCGAAAAACTAATTTTTTTGGAATATTTTAGAAAATATGTCATAATTTTTTATTGTTATACATTTTAACCAAAATATTTACAGAATATTATTTCCCAGATATTAAAAAATATGTCCCTGTAGTTATATATAAATCGGGAAATCCTAAGGCGTAAACTTTGGAGGTCAAAAGTCAAATTTCGCAATATTTGGAAATTCACATTGAAACATATGGAAATAATCTTTATTTGTCGACCATATTTACTAAAATTACAGGATTTTATGGTATATGGTCCGATATTTAGAATAACATAAAAAAATTATCCAAAGGGTTAATTATTATTTTTTTTTTCTGAATATAAATTATATTAATTTTTTTATTTTTAAATTTATTAAAATTGATTTTATTAACTTTGGGGACATATTTGACCCAAATGCTTTAAAGGGTTAATTTGATTTTTTTTTATGTTATTCTAAATATCGGACCATATACCATAAAATCCTGTAATTTTAGTAAATATGGTCGACAAATAAAGATTATTTCCATATGTTTCAATGTGAATTTCCAAATATTGCGAAATTTGACCTTTGACCTCCAAAGTTTACGCCTTAGGATTTCCCGATTTATATATAACTACAGGGACATATTTTTTAATATCTGAGAAATAATATTCTGTAAATATTTTGGTTAAAATGTATAACAATAAAAAATTATGACATATTTTCTAAAATATTCCAAAAAAATGAGTTTTTCGCGAAATCCGCAGAACTCAAACCGCAGGTACACCTGAACTATAAGAGGTATTGACCTAATTTTTTCACTGTTTTGTTCCCTAATCTATTGACCATAAACCCCCCGGTGATATTTAAAAAATTTAAAAATTTGTTTAACAAAGTTTAAAAAAAACTGAAAATGGTGTTTTGAAACTGTCGTCTAAAAAAAAAATTTTTTTTGACCATAGCTGAGAACAGATTCACGTTGTATTTTAAGGAAAAAAACTTATATTTGAGCAAAAATAGGTATATTTTATGTAATAAAATAGTTTTATTCGTATAGTTTTAAAATAAGTTAAATATTTTTTCACATATCATAATCAAGTGCTCTGAGACACATTAATGGCCTGGGGAATTTTTAATAACTTTTATATTTCTCAACCAATTTTTGTGTTTTATATCTTTTTGAAATACTAAATCGATGTACATTATGATTCAATAACAATAAAATATAAAAATATTTACTTACTAGCAACATTTTTCACATAATATCAAAATATACGAAGTATGCTCCTACCGCGACTAGGTCACGTTTTTGGAGACAAAAGCTGTTGTAACTCTATTTGGCTTAAAGTAACAAGAATAATGTATATAAAATAAATTTTGAAGAACAATATTAGCTTTGTTTTGAGATACTAATCGTGTTTCTATTATTTACCGTTCTGGAGTTATAGCTTCTTATGTTAGCTTTTTGGCCAAAAATGTTGATTTTTTCAAACTTTGAGCGACGAGCGGCACGGGTTAACGTCGTTTAATCGAGCTCAAATTTCGGCTATCTCAATATCTGGAAAGGGGAATCATTTTGTGGGGTTAAGACCAACAAGATTCCGACATTTTTTTTCCCCCATACAAATAGTGGACAGTCTAATACACACATACATTTGTATGTGTTTCTTTGAAAGTGTGTAGCAGTATCTAAATGTAAACAGGACATCATATCTTTGCTCGTTTATGACGAACGAAAATAACGCAGTATAAAAGTAAAAGCTTGATTCTACTTGTTTGTATTGGCTGTTTTATTATAAACATACGACTTTTTATGATTATAAAAACCATTTATAAACTTTCAGGGTTGATATCTGTAAATTTCATATGTATGAACAAAAAACACTAGAAAAAAAAAACAAAAAAAAAAAAACAAGACATACTTTTGGCTGCTATCAGTTAAAACATTTTTCATAATTTCAACCATATTTTAAGCAAAAAACAGAAATAAGAAAAAAAGAAAACAAAAACTGGGAGTTACACTACTGGTAAGAGTATCATTATCAGCAGCAGCAGCTGAATGGAAAGTGTGTACGAGTATTTTTATGATATGTCAAAAAATTGTTACCCCAAAATGAAAACATGCTGCAATATCGGTACCACAAATTCAACCACAATGCCTCCATTTTTAAATAAAAAGCAAAAACTAAAAAAAAAAAACATCAACACCAAAACGGAAACAAGAGTTTATTCGCATTTCGTTTTTTGTGTAACACATCTTGGAATATATTTGTTTTTTTTTTTGTGTTTTTTTGGTTTTGCTGTTTTTCATCATCTTTTAGCCAAGTGAGTCAATATCATGTGCATGTATTGGTAAGCGAATGCATACAGATCTATAAACATATGATAGTATCCAGCAGTTCTAGGAGACAGTCCCGAACTAGTAATTTTACCCATCATTTAGGGTGGGAAATAGTTACTTCAATAGCTACGTGACTAGTTATTTTAACGTGCATATCCTAAGCAGGGGGCCAATTGAGCCTTTTTGACTATATGTACGGGTGCTAATTGACCCCAAATAGTCTGTTAAAAAGACATATCATAGGCAGTCCAATAAACGATAGCTTGTAAACAAACCTTTCTTCGACAACTCTCCAATGGATTGCTTCTGGTGAGTAAAATAACTACTTTCTAAAGTGTAGTACAAAAAAAAAAAAAACGTTTAAAGTGACTTCACTATAGGTTACTAAGAGACACTAAAGTGACTATTGACTTCATGCTATGTTACATGGAATATCAGTATACTTAAGCAAAAATAAAAATTAACTGTATGAGAATTATATTAACACAATTTGTATAAAACCAGTTTGAACGAATTCTCAAAAAACTTTTAAAGTGACTACACTCTAGATTACTTAGAGACACTTAAATGACAATTGTTTTCACGCTAGATTACCTGGGATGTATAAAGTAACCAATTGTCTTTTCTCTGCACTACATACTTGTCAAATGACCAAAATATATAAATTGCAGTCAGCCAAGTGATAAGACATTTGTGACGATTACTGTCTATAAGGGATACATTGACTACTTCTTTAACTGCTGGGTATTTTTACGAAAAAAAAAATAAAAAAAAAATAACGTTATGATTTCACATTGCATGTGCCACAACAACATGCTACATGTTCGAGTTTATTGCCACTTTTGGTAGAACTTTTGATTTCTCTTTATAAATTTGTTGTTGCAAAATATACATGCATGCTTGCAATATTGCTTTTGGCTGTACTTACGAACGAGTACATATATGATGTTGCCAAAAACTCAACAAAAACTGCAGCCAGCCACAATAGCAATTACAGCAGCAGCTACAATAACAATAGCAACAACAGCAGTAGCAACAGAAAACTCAATGACAACGAAAACCAAATGCAATTGCAATTTAGTTCAGTTGTACAAAGCACACCAACCAAATTCCTCCCCCAAATTCTCGAAAAAAAACACAAAGAACCATATAGAAATTGAATCTGATACATTTTTCAATAAATTTTGTAGAATGTTACGAATTTAGTTTTTTTTTTTTTTTTCTCTATATACTTATGTTTATACATATATTTGAATGTGCAATATATAGATTTTTTCACAATTGTTTTCAATGAGAGTAGCTTAAAATTGCATTTATTCATACATATTATTTGTTGTTAGCTTTTAGAAAAACCAGAAACAATTGAAAGTTCATTAATTTTGTATAATCATACAAAAATTTTTATAAATTCGATTCAAAAATTAACACTATCAGAGACAACAGCATTCAGGCTAAAAAGTATTTTGTAGTATTTCGTAAACGTTTTCATTGTTAAATTGTTTAATTATCAGGTATGTGTTGAATTTGGATCGATTTCAAAAGAATCGATTTGAGAAAGTGTGATGAATTTCGATCGATTTCATTAATAGGTATTGAACAAATGGCTTATTCTTTTAAAGTAAAATAATGCTCAGGTGATAAATCCTAAATAAATTTAAAGAATTTTGGCAAGAAATTTGATTTAAACTAATTCAAAGGTATTAAATCAAATAAATAAATAAAATTAATACATTACATTCATTTTAAAATCATTTCGTTTTCGATATCGGTTTCAATCACATATCCGTATATTTAAAATCGTTGTAAGATATCACCGGGAATATTTTCAAATTTGGATTTTTTTTTTTTTGAGAAATACAAAGTTCAACACTGCTGCTGTCAACAGGCATCTGTAAGTTGACAGATGTCTGGAAAAAAGTGAATTTCATCTGCTCTTAAGCATTATTATTTTTGCAGAAATTGCAATGGTAAAAAAGTGGTTTACTGAATTTTGTTGTGGCCGCACAAGCACGGAAGAACTCGAACGTTCTAGACGCTCAGATGAGGTCTCTACACCAGAAACAATTGAAGAAAATCACGATATGGTATTGGCCGATCGGAGATTGAAAGTACTAGAGATTGTGGCAGTCATAGGCATCTCACATGGTTCAGTGGTTTCAATTTTGAATGATCACTTTGGTATGAGAAAGCTCTTCTCGTGATGGCAACCGCGTTTGCTCACAATCGGATGTACTCATGTGCAGTTTCAATGGCAAAAATGAATGAATTTGGATACGAAATGCTCCATTTTCCGCCCTATTCTCCGGATTTAGCCCTGAGTATTTCTTGTTTCCAAAACTAAAGAAATGTCTTGATGACCTCACCATTTTTTTGGAAGGGACACAAAAATTGGAGAAACGTTGTACAAAGTGCATATAGCTCAAAGGAAACTATGTTGAAAAATAAAATAATATTTTTTATCCAAGAACCTGTGTTTCGTTCAAAAAGCCACCGAGTTTTTGATCCACCCTCGTAAGAATACATTTTTTTGTTTTAAAGTCATATAAAACTTATATAAAACGACATTCTCACAATATTCAGTTCTATGCTGCTGAATACTCTAAGCTTTTCGGTCAACAATTTTTAGCAACAACTTTTGTAATGGGCACATCTAGAAGACTTTAAAGCGTACTATCAGCTATTTCACTTTTGTGTTGATGGCGGGGGTTAGTCAAGTGTGTCGTTAATTTAACAAATTGATGAATTCACCTTCTGGATACTTTATGACGATGCACTCACACGTATTATGGGTTACTGAGCTAATTCTCCCGACATTACTACTACATTACTACGACAGACTACTTTCTAATAATGGATCGACCTAAAGATTTCATCGTCTCTGATCCCAAAATCTATAACAAGCTAAATAGAGTCTTCCAACCGCCTCTTCAATATATCCTCCCAATATATACCAAACAAGATCATCATCAACCTACCCAATCCTTTAAATTATACTGACATTTTATTCATGCTGACATTATATACATGATGTAGGCTTTTCAACTTGTCCAGGATAGAGTAGTCCCATCTTAATGGACACACGAGTGAGGAATAATCTTGGAGTTTCTGTCACCATTGGAGAAAAACCTGCCGCCAATAATGAAGAGATGAATCGTGATTTATAATGCCAATGGAAAACTAAAAGAAAACAATAATTTTCAATCCTTTGAATTAGATGTTTAGGGAAACAAGAATCGAACTAACAATCTCTTTATATCTTGCTATCTGGTATTATTAGCCGATCGAGATATATCTCATAGGATTATAGTTTATTTATTGTTATAGCTATTGTAATATAGTCTACCGATTGAGAGACGAGGTATTTATCTTATCATATTGCATCCCCAAAACCTAGTCATCAGCAGACCGATAGTGGGATTGTATTCATTTAAAGACTGAGATCGTAAAATTCTTAACATACGTTTTTCATTAAAACTTTTAACCCAAGTATTATTTGATTTTTTTTATCAAGTTACCTTTGTAAAGCATGTCAGTTATTATATTTAATGCCAATTATGTTCATTTGTTGTTAATCTGATTAAAATGAGTGACCGGAAAAAAGTGCCTACTAAAATTATTAAATATTTTCAACAAAATCCAACTTGGTCCTACAAAAAGTTGGCCAAACAATCAAAGGTTAGCTATCAAACTTTTTCCAATGTTATTAAACAGTATCGGGAGAACTTATCCGTTGATATTAAACCTGGTTCAGGTAGAAGGAATGGTCCACATGATGTTTATTAAGCCAAAAAAAATAGAAAGCATTTTCAAAAGAGCTCCCAACACCTCTGGTAGGAAAGCATCCCGGTTAGGTCAGTACTTGGACTATTTGGTACGAAAAGTTAAAGCCAATGAAGGTTTAAAAACATACAAGGCTCAAGAAGTTCCTAACAGGAACGCGGCTAAAAATATAGAGGCCAAAGACAGACCACGGAAATTGAAGTCAAATTTTATACAAAAAATACACCTGCTGCATAATGGATGACGAAATGTACGTATGGAAAATTTTTCGTAGCTTCCGGGTGAAAATTTTTATATTGCTGATGTTCGAGGGAATGTTGTAGAAAAGTTTAGGACCCGAAAGCAGAAAATGTTCCCAAAAACTTCTTGGCATGACAAGCAATATGCAGTTGCGACAAAAGAAGCCAAACATTTGTTAGGAATGTTTACAAAAAAGGCTGCTTCTATTCATACGACTTCTTAATGTGTCCACAAACTTTTGGCCTGATTTGGCATCCTGTCACTATGGAAGCAAGGTATTGAGTGGTACAAGAACAATAATGTGGTATTTGTTGCAATCCTCCAATAATTTCAATCAAATATAAAAAGATTCAAAACTGTATGTTTAGTGGTTTTTATTTTTATTAACATATATGTATGTTAAACATTTTTCAATCTCAGTCCTTAATAAACCATAATTTGCTGATTGAGAGCCTAGTTAAGATCCCTTTTTACACTCTATTGGACCATATGGACTGTTCAACAAATAATATATTTTATTATTTATTTACATTTTCAAAGTGATTTTTCGGGTAAATATGTAAAATCAGTATTTATGTTAACCTTTCTATCATAAAGCATTAGTATCAGCCCTCCTATTTTCTAATCAATAAAAATTTGATATTATAACTAAAGTAATTAAAACAAGCAATTAATTTGTTTGATTAAAATCTAATAAAAGTTGTCATTTACAAACAAATGCTTGTCAGCTTTCTTTAAGTACTCGTTAACAAGTTTATAACTTCCAAGAAAGAAAAAAAAAACAAGATTTATTTATGTATGATTTTTTTATGAACTTAAGTAATAAGCTATTTTACCTCTGTCTGTAAACATTCCTTGACATATTTAGTTATTTAAATATTTATATAGTTTTCTGTTGGCTTTGCTTCTCTGATTCCCCAAAGGATTAAAAATCATTATATACTCAAGCAAACCTACAATAAACTAAACAATTCATTGTTGCTATTGTTGGGTTATGTTGTTTTCTTTTTATTGGAAAAAAAGGGGGGAATGGATTGTGTAAAAACAATTTGGAAAAACTTATTTAACATTTTATATAGGTTTCCTTTCCTCATACCGCACCTTTGAACATGACTCATCCCCCTCAAAAATAAAAAAAAAAATAAAATAAAAAAATGCTGCTGCAACAAGAGCATTGAATTGTTATTTTGACTTTATGATTCTATCAAAATCGTTGCTGATGTTGCTGTTGTTGCTATTGTTGTTTTCAATTTCTATGATGTATACAATATACATACATATGCATCACAATACATGTGTGTAGAGAGTTCATAGTAATAAAAAATCAAACAACTGCAACAATAAAGTCAGTCGTACTATTTGTTGTTTGTCTATGTAACCGACTAAATGCAAGTACGTCCCTCTATATGGCTGTCTGTCCATCCATCCGTTCCACCGCCGAAATGCCGATAACTCTGGCTGTCTATTTATTTGGTTGATGCACCAAAAACAACTATCATATTCAACATCAGCAGCAACAACAAAATACGAATAAAAAGTATTGAAAATAAAAACATCATTTAACAACAAATCTATTGAGCATTTTAAAATCATAAAACACACAACAAAACAACAGCAAATTGTTGGGGAGTTAAACATTCTAGAGCAGTTGCTGTTTTGTTTGATTGTTGATGGCTGCTGCTGCTGCTAGTAGTAGAGGTACGACTAGTTGTAGCAGGAACAATTTTTGCGGTTGTATGCTGCAATGTGTGCTCTGGACATATTCAAAAATATTGGCGTTGCATCGATTTGTCATTTTGACGCTTTTCAAATGCAACATAAAACGCTGGCATATATCAGTTGATGTCTTTACCGGGAGACGTGAAAGTGAAGTACGCGAAAGAGAGATAGACATTCGGTCAAATGGATGGATAGATGGGACAGGGAAGTTGTTAAAAAAAAGCGCCAGTTGTTTTAAAATTTATACTAAATTGCATCGCGTAAAATTTATTGGCAAGGGGGTTTAAATTACCACTGCACTCACTAGCTAACGACAGTAAACGACCAAACAACTAACTGACTCACTGGCTTGGCTTACTCTCACACACACCTTTGCAATACATGTTTGTGTCTGCTATGCACAATGGCTTAGCTGTTGTAGCTGGATGTTTGTTGATGTGTTTGTAGCAAGTATTTGCTTTTTGCATCCTTGTCCATTGTATTGTAATGCATTTTCTATTATTTATCAACAGCAGGCTTAACAACACAACCCAACCAATAAAAATATTGTTCTTCTTGCTTTTGTTTAAGTTCCACGCCATACTCTCCCCCGCTATTCGCTATTCTTGCTCATATTTTATGTTGGCTTCTGTTTGTTTGTGTGTTTGACTCTGTATTTTTATGGGGTATTGGAATTTTTGATTGATTTTAAAAATTCCACGATTTATGTTTGCCATTTTTGCATTGTACGCTCGTACATCATACACAATAGCAGCAGCAACTTATTCATTTTATATGCATGTATAAGAATATGTTTGTATGTATATTATATAGCCAGCAATATGCTATTGATGAAATGTATACCCTACATTACTTTAAAGGACATTTAGGCTTCATAAACAAAACGAAATTATCATTTAATTGAATCTATTTGTTAGTAAAGAAACAAATGTTGGCTTTTTTGGGACATTAAAAATCGGCTTTTATGATCGATTTATTTACTTGATGATGGATTTGGCTAATTTCAAATAAGAATTATACAGAAATGTAGATTTGATTTAATTCTGAAATTATAATGAAAAGTCGAATTTTTTAACAAAACCCTCTCTGAAAGTGCAATAAAGATTTATGTTTACAATTTCTTTAGAGGACTTTGACAATGTAGGTAGGGCTTTCATATGATCGAACATAATTATATTTTATATTCTGTTGGAAATTTTCTCAATAAAATTGTGCACTTTTATCACTATTCTGTGTTGTAGCTTTAGTAGTAGTTTGTAATACGTACAATTGAATATGTGAATAAATACATGTACATTAGGTTAGACCTTATAAATTAGGTGTTACAGTAAAAGCCCGGTATAACGAATCTCACTTTAACGAAAATCCGATATAACGTACAACCAAATGTTAAGATTAACTAAAATTAACGAAAATTTTGAGTGCGATATCAAGCTATCAAGGATGGATCAAATAATCGTCGATCTATAAAGAATGATGTGCGTTCTCTGGTGGAAAATGAGTTTTATTCTTGATTACTCGACTAGAGAAAAAAACACATTCGGGTTAATTGAATTGACTTAAAAACCAGAGCCATTGAAATACAAAAAGGCTCAATGGTAACTTTCATGGAAGTAATGATGGATCAGTGAAGAATTATAGTTGAGCCTAATCTAACTCCTTATTCACAATGCGAATAAAACTGGTCTCTATTGGAAAATGCTATAAGATAAAACATTTGTTCACGCTAGAGAAACTAGTGCTACAGGAAGAAAGTTATCGACGGAAAGACTTACAATTTTTGTTTGCGATAATACATCAGGAACAAAGAAAATTAAATCCTTTCTTCTTGGAAACGCCGCATGTTTTGTAACAAAATACTATTTTTAAAAAAATTTACTATTTTTCGTACTTTTTTTTTTTTGAAAATATACTATTTTTAGTACTTTTTTCGGAAATGGTACTATTTTTAGTACTTTTTTCAAAAAGGTACTATTTTTAGTACTTTTTTGAAAAAAGTACTTTTTTAAGTATTATTTTTAGATTTTTCAATTAATTTTTTTTTTTTTTTTAAAAAATTCTACGTAAAACAAATTGTTGAAAATTATTAAAAAAATTAGTCCCTAATTTATTTATCTTGCTTTGCCTTCTTTATGCTGACAATTTCAACAAAATCGTATAACATTTAGAAGTTGCTCGTTTTATTTGAAGTTTCAAGTTTTGGATCAAAAAGTTAAATGTTAAATAGGTTTTTAAATATAAACATTTTCGGACAATTTGGACGGATTTATAAACCATTATAATTTGATGTCAATAACAATAATACAATTTCATGCATATCTCAGATCCCAATTTTTACATTACAAATTTTTTTTTATACTAAATCTCAAAAAATGAAAAATAAATTATTTTCGATTGTAATAAACACTAAATGAGGAATAAAAATTAAAATTTTAACGGTTGCGCCTATTATGGGTTAGCGAGAGCACCGATTTGAATTTGGTGGATTTCGATTTTCGAACATGTAAATATATTTGGTCAATTTACAAGGGTCTTATCATGTCATATTGTCATAATGTCCTAATATTTCACAATGGTTTTTATTGGTTTTCAAGCAAAAAATGTCCTAAAATAATACTACTTTCTATGCTATGTTTATTGTGTTATCGTAACCAACCAGCAGAGACCAACGCCGAATGCCTAAGAGTCGGTTAAGCCGAGCCGCTGAGTCGTGATATATTAGGACATTATGACAATATGACTGATAAGAGACCTTGTGAATTGACCAATTGTTTACGTGTTCATAATTTAAAATTTATAGGACATTGTTAACATTGTTTTCTGTATTCTACTGGATATAGAATCGAAAACCATTTTTTATTTTCAGCATTTCGATTTTAGCTGACGGAGAAAAATTTGAGATCTTGGGATCATCGTAAATCCTAAATTACAAAATAAGGTCCACCCTAGTGTATATAACAGTGTATATGCATTTCTATGCATTCATGTGTCTGTATTGCAATTTATATGACAGCATATGTACTTGTAGCTATGTGTGTTATATATGTATGTATGTGTAATAGTAGTAAAGTTTTAACTATACTTTATTTTTTCATTTGTTTATTCATTCATCCGGTAGTAGTTTTTATTTCGTTTTAAAGTTTTTTTTTTTTGTTTCTGTTGTTGTTTTTTTCGTGTTTCAGTTTTCGTAATTTTTAATAGTCCTTTGGGAAATTTTTGTTGCTGGTTGATGGCATAAATATGTGCACTAATGGATGAAATTAATTATTCACTGTCACAAGGCTTAAAGTATGACAGTTCTACATACACATACATGTATTCTGTATATTCATACACACTCTCACACACGCACAAACAACGAAAAAAGCTTAACATATGTCGAGTTCAAAAAGATGTTGCATGCAACATTAAAGCAATAAAAAGAAAAAAATAATGTGTTAATGAAATGTTAATTTGAAAATATCTAGAGTAAAAAACTGTAAATAATTCATTTGAGTTTTTTTTTCAAGTTTTTAGAAATTAAAAGGTTTTTAAGTATATTTGTTGTTTATTACATTTACATGTCTTCTTTTAAATCAATTTTTAAAGTTTTAATTAAATTTAACCATTTTCTTCTTTTTCTATATTTCAGATAAATAAAAGGTAAGTTCCTAAGTATATAAATATTCGTCTGTGTAAGACCTTTCACCAAATTTTAAGAATATTAAACACTATTTTTGGTGAATAAAATTTGTTAAAAATAAATGTTAGTGAGAATAAACATTTTACTGATCTCAGCCATTTGTGGGTCGATTTTATATACACGCAGAAAAAAAATATAGTTGTGCATGTTTATTGTAACCACTTCAACATTTTTAACAATATTATAATCACAGTAACTATTTATATGATTGTGGTAACAATGATATGGTTAATTTACGATTCACATGATTGTATTAACCATATATATGGTTACAGTAAACAATTATATGTTTGTGACAACCATTTATATGATGAAGGACTTACCATATTATTATGTTGCTCTCGGCTTATGGATATCATAATATGAGAACAACATATTATGATAAAATAATTCATCATATAAATGGTTGTCACAAACATATACATGTTTACTGCAACCATATACATATATGGTTGATACAATCATGTGAATCGTAAATTAACCATTATTGTTGCCACAATCATATAAATAGTTACTGTGACTATAATATTGTTAAAAATGTTCGATTAAAGCGGATATATTGATGTTATTTGGAGGCTTTGGAATTTCTTATTTCGTCAATAGTGTGTCGAATGTTGGCTTCTAAATGATCAGTCAGCATTGACCAGAGATTTGACGAACCCCCACAAAAAGTATTTCAAAGGTGTCAATTCACAGGCCCATTTATTGAGATAATTCGGTCACCAAACGTTTGGAACAACAAAGTTGTTGTACCGTTTTGTTGAAACCATTTCTCCTTCAAATGATTTGCAATGACTTGAAAGAGTCA
The DNA here is from genome assembly GCA_942486065.2 of Calliphora vomitoria. NCBI lineage: Eukaryota > Metazoa > Arthropoda > Insecta > Diptera > Calliphoridae > Calliphora > Calliphora vomitoria. Next base: position 129,343,352 of record OW818031.2, read on the forward strand.
CGAATAATTTGCCTGTAGCGTTCGCCATTCATGGCACCAAACAGTAATTTTTTTGGGATGTAATGGAGTCTCATGAGGATTGTGCTTTTTCCAAAAATGACAGTTCTGCATACCCGTTAAGCCAGAAACAAACCTTAAAGCTGAAGATGATTTGACTTGACGAAGTGCTCTCTCTATAAGTTTGAAGAACAGAGCGCGAATTTTGGAATAAATTTCAACAATTTTAGATTATTTTTAAAATATTGATTGCTTAAGGCAACGACTTGAAAAATTTCGACTCGAGATTTTGAAAATGTTCGGTAAAAATTTTATAATTAATCAGAATAATGATATTTTGGCTGAATATGAGGTATGGTTCGAATTCGTCCTGATAAACAGGGTTTCACTTGGACTCTGTAAATAATCTTTCAATTTTATTCAACGGAAGTAAAAGCGAGTACGCCTGTAAAGTCTTAAACTTAGCTATTACAGTGTACTTTCTCATAAGCGGACACCTAAAGGACTGACAAATTTGTTCGCTTATGAGAGTATGAAATAATCCCAAAGAATGTTTTTGGGACTGAAAAAAATTTCCGCTTTAGAGAGGTGTCCACAAAGAGAGAGTACACTGTACAACCTTTTGAACTTTGATAAATATATTTCATTGTTTATTTTAAAACTGTTGCTTATTGTTTTCCATTCTTAAGCTGTCAATCTTAGTTTTTAAATCATTCTGGAAAGAATTATCAGATAATTTGTTACAACAACGACAATATAAATTGCACTATGGGCTTAATATTTTTGCCACCCCAGCCTTATTTTCTCACTTCAAAAAGCGATTATCTAGATGAAATTGTGTATGAAAACACCTCCTAAATATTTCTTTGATTTTTGGTTATTTTTTTGTGTTTGTACATTTTTTTTTTTATCAGTTTATCAAACATCACTAGATCCATTTTCATGTATTGTTCAGAGTTTTTATCTTGACAAACTATCTGGGTAACGGTAGCAGGATGTGTGTTTGTGTATGTGTGTGTGTGCTTGTGTTTATTTGCTGGTGTTGTGTCCTTTTTCGAAAATCTCGCTCTTCCGGTTTTGTATGTTGTCATCCTTGTTTTGGGTTTTATGTTTATTGGTTTCATTACTTTTTTCATATCTTGATATTTATCTAGATAGTCGTCCACTCTGTCCACTGCTGCTGTAGTTCATGTATATGATATGAGTATGTTTTCTGTGTAGATAATCAAGGGTTAATGTTTTCTCATAGATTTAGATTTGAGTTTTGTGCACCGAAAAGCAAAATAATAAAAAGCAGGTTGTTTTGTTTTTATTCCTTTTAGCATTGTTACCAATATTTTACTACTATTTTATTTCATTTTATCTGATTCTAAAAATAGAGCGCTCTTCTTAACATTTATTGTTTTTTGTGTAGTTTCACTTTATGATGGGATCTTATACTTTCATTGTTTTTCCATTTTGTCTGTTCCATTTCCTTTTCCATGCTCGTTTTGTTATCGATTGTTTTTGTGTTTTTTTTTCTTGTTTTTGTAGCTAAAGACAAACACTTGTCGTTTTCGTTTAAATTAATTTACATTTTAATGCTTTCGACGCTTTGTGCATAAAGAAAGCTTTTTGTTCAGTGGCTGGTTCGTTGGAGACAAATGAACGACGTACACACTCAGGCAAACCAGGGAATTATGCACGTATAAGCATGAATTGAAAACGTATCTGGGACTTGTATGCTCCTCGTATATATTTATTTATTTATCTATCATTGTAGGCGGTCGTCATTGGCAGTGGCAGTGGCAGCGGCTGCTTTTGTCTTTGATGGTGGTCTAGGAGACATGTTTATCCATAAACATTAGCATTTATTTACTCTTGTTTGTTCATTCGTTTGTTCACCTTAGAAATGAAACACAGCAAATTGGAAAAAAAGGACCTGTTTCTTTCTTTTTCATTACATTTGGGCTGTCATCATTGGTAGTCACCACAATTTTAATTCGGAAATACACGAAAATGAAACTAAATAACAATGAATTCTTAACGAGATCTCATCAAAAGCGTTAGAGTAAGAGGCGCTATCAAACTGCTGCTACGTGACTGTTTCATTGTTTTAACAAACATAGGTCCAATTGTTGTTGTTGATTTTTGTTAATAAAAGCATAGTAAATTTTGTATCTATACTTGTTTTTTGTTGTGTGTTTGTGCCATAATTATCATTTGTTATTTGGTATAATTATTTGTTTACTTGAACAGGAAATAAGGAAATTAAACATTCTTGTCAACACACCCATATTTTCCAGACAAACTCCAACACTCACACTCATTTCATGAGTCAAACTCCTAAATATTTTATTTATTTATAACGAAAATAGTTTATTTTCTTTTTAAAAATTATGTAAAAAGGTTTTTAATTAAATGTTATTAATGGTCGTTATTGTTGTACGAGTTCATATAAGTATTTAGTATTCGTTGTAGTTTATTTTCATTTATTAGTTGTAACTATTTTAATAAAAAGTTATAAATTTCAATAATTTCAAGTTTCTGGAAATATTCTTTCATACACTTACATATTTAGTTACTTTTTGTATTGAGAAATTGTATTTTTTGTAGTTTTTTATGGCCAAAGTTTCTTGGTATTTTATCACAAATTGAGATTGTGGTTGAGCAAAAAAAAAAATACATGAAATATTTTTGTGTTTAATTTAAATAAAATGTAGAAAATGTAAACTTGTAAATAAAAATAAATAAATCAAATGAATTGCCAAGAAAATTCATTCTTGAAATTAATTTTTATTTTTTTTACAGCAGGCTCCATTTTAAGGTTGAGTATTGAAAAAAAAAACCATTTTGTTACAAAAATATTTATGTATATATGTATATCGATGGCAAAAAGTCATAATCTCAATCAAAACAAATATAATTTATATTTTAGATTTGTTTGTGTTGAACCAGCACCAGGGGGATGTTGCCTATTCAAGTAAAGCATTGCTTCTAGGAAAATATGTTGTGGCAATGATGTAGAGCAGCTAGTATTTGTGTGATAGTGGTTTTAAATTTTCTTATATTGTAAAAAATTAGAGTTCCCTCCCTACTATGACCTTGGCCCTTTTCGGTACTAGCGTAATATGTTGAGTCTAGCGGATTCTCGTCCCCACAACATCTCTAGCTGTATTTATATTATTGTGTTATATACTATACTCTCTGGAGTGTACTGTCATTTGGTAAAAATATTAGGTTTAATCTAAATTGTCTGCAATGGCAGAAGGATTTCCTTCCCAACTAACTTAAATTTTCTTTTATTTTTGTCATGACATTGACATTTTTGTGTATAAATCAGAATTTGCAATTAAAATAACGAAAAAAATTGTTATGCTCAGCCCAACGAACCTTTTCGAAAATAACAATAATAAAATTTCGTAGGTGTTCGTGGTACTATACGAAGTTTAGAGTCAAATAGAGAGGGAAATGTGCAATAATCCAAATTACCGAAAAGGTTGTCATGTAGTGAAATGCGAAGATGGTCGAAAGTGTGATGTTGGATCCCTATCAATATACGAATTGTATTTTGGTTCATTAACTATTACGGAAAAATTAAAAAAAAAAATACGAAAAGGTGTCGGAAATGGACAATAATTCAAATTCTCGAATAGATTGTTAGGGAGAAGTTTCCTCCCAGGATCTGATTATTGCACCAATATTTGCAATTGATTTTAATCGAAATTTTCACAACAAAATTACATTTTCTATCATTATTGTCGTAATCCTATTTCATTCGACCTTAGTTCGAGATCTTCTTTCTCGATGTCGAGCGAAAAGTTCACTCACAAACGAATGATAACCACGATCTCACTATAACTTAACATATTGCCCTTCAGTAGTTCAGTAGTAGGCCCGAATGGCGAAGTAATGATGAGTTGTGGGTATTAAAATCACCATTAGAAACGATGAAAGCGGAAAGGGTGTCGAAGCACGATATAGTAATATCCCTCTCCGACGCTAGAATATACGCAATACAAAGTTTGTGTCCTGATTCAGAATTCAACCCAGTGATAGTTAATGTCGGCATTATGAGTACCTAACCCTAGGTCTCCACGTCGCCATATATTTATTGCCGTAATTGTCAAATTTGATTGCGTCCATAAAATTTGCGATGTGTAGACCGCAATTGCCATATGTAGCAATCCATTGCGCAATGATTGCTGTACTGATTGCTTGAGCAATTATTGCTAAGCAATAAGCTGTCAGTTCAGTTGTGATTAATGTCAAATTTCTTCTTTCTATGATTCATTGTGATTAATGCATACACATTTATTTATTTAAGTACCAAAAGTAAAAAAACAAAGAAATTAGTGGAAAAAATTCTTCAACACTAAATTTAAGCAAAATACTAGGGTATTTAATTAATCGTCTTTCTGGTTTAATCGGTTAATCGAGCAAATAATTAATCGGGGTTTAGATTTAATCGGTTAATAATCGGTTAATTTTAAATTATTCGATTAACCGAATAATTTATATTTTAATTTTAAATTGAAAATAAAACCACGAATTTTGAATAAAACATAACAATTCAACCAAAAAATAAATAATAGCAAAAAAATATGGAATTTGAGATTCTTTTTACACATGTGAGTTTTTTAGGATTTTGAGATCTTTTAAAAAAATAATATAATTGAAAGGCCTTGTAGATGTTGGAGAAATCGAAAGTAAGGCATGATAAAGAATATCCAATATCTCAGTTCTTTTTTTTTGCATATGCATATATATAAAATCCTCCATTATACCATTGGAGTCCTTTTTTTGATTTTTTTTATACCCTTCAACTTCGTGAGAAGAGTATATATAAATTTGTCATTCCGTTTGTAATTTCCACAATATAACTTTCCGACCCTATAAAGTATATATATTCTGAATCCTTATATATAGCGGAGTCGATTTAGCCATGTCCGTCTGTCTGTTAAAATCAATTTTCTGAAGACCCCAGATATCTTCGGGATCCAAATCCTCAATAATTCTGTCAGACATGCTTTCGAGAAGTTTCCTATTTAAAATCAGCAAAATCCGTCCATAAATAACGGAGATATGAGCAAAAATCCGAGACAACCTCGATTTTTGGCCTATTTTTTATCTATATCTCGTTTACTAAGTCATAAAAATAGACAATATGGATATCTAATGATAGATATTTCAAAGTCCATTGCAACGATGTATATAAGGCTATACAAAGTTGGACCTACAATGGGTCAAAATCGGGAAAATATTTTTTAACCCGATTTTTTTTTTCACAAAAAACACTCTTTTGTCATAAATTTGTTTCACTAATAAATTAAAAAAAAAAAAATTTTAAACTAGGAAAAAACTTTTAAAAAACAATTTTGAAAAAAAAAAAAAATTTTTAAAATTAAAAATTTTTTTTTTTAATTTTATTTTAAATTATAATTTGATGAATGGTATATAAGAACCCTTACTTACTTGTTTTTTGATACTTTTAATATTGTAGTTTCGATAAGTTCTGATAAAAGACTCGTTTCAGTAATGTCTCCAGTTTCGTCTATTATGTCGTCCTCGGACAAATACATGTAAATTAAATATGTCAATTGTTATACACACTAAACATATTTCTTGGATGTTCGAAAAGATATGTAATTTTTTTTGAATTAAAACGAAAAAAAAAAAAAAATACAAAAAAATATGTTATAGTGTAAAAAATAATAAATTTCGGTTAATCGGTTAATCGACACAAATTAATCGGTTTATTTGTTATTTGAAAATAGGCAATTTTAAATTTTTCGAACTGTTAACCGACCAAAATTAATCGGTTAACCGATTCACAATTAATCGATTGAATACCCTACAAAATACCCATCAGTTTTTCATACAGCTTCTCGCATTGAAAATTTTGTATTTGTGACGAACGTTTTCTCCACCTAAAGCAATCAGCAAACGTTGTGCTGTTGTTCTGCCGACGTTTTTGCTTATGCTTAGCAATAAAAATTGCTACGTGAAGACCTAGGGTAAAGGTTGATACTACTTCATTGTTCATTGGAGTACACACCAATGTCCCGAAGAAAGGTTAACAACGACTAGAGGTAATAACCAGCTATATACAAATCATGTGGATCAGCATTTTCTTATACCTGAGTTTCATCGCATAAGACGGAGACATGTGAACATTTATTATAAAATAGGTTGAAATAAACTTTAAGTAACTCCCATTTAACATTGGTTTCTTTTACTTGATCATAAATAATTTCGAGATAAGATAGAAAAATCACAATTGCATCTTGTGTCTTCACAAAAAATCGTGTCAGATAAACATTCTAGAATATTGCCATTGAAAATCTGCTAAATACTTGATTCAAAACATGTTTAAAGACTATTTTCAAATAAAGACATTGACATTGGGGAATCTTAGAACTAATTTAAAGAGTTTAGCTCCTCATATATTCATTTTAAATCATTTATACAATCATTTTCGTAATAATTAAAGTACATATTTCCTAAATTAAAATAAAGCCTTTTGAATAGAGTTTATTTTAAAAATACTTGAATTTGAACAAGTTCAGTTCAGTTTTATTTTATTAGTTTTTCGAAAAGTAAATACTTTTCTGAAACAAACAAAAACGAAATTCAGCACTTTTTCTCTCGTATTCATTTATGGTAATTAAAAAAACATGACCATAAACATTCCTGTTGTTTTTCTGGTCGTCCGCGCCAAAAATAAAAGAAAGCGGCCAAAAAAAAAAAAAAAAAAGGTTTACAAAATTGCATGTATGAGTATTTTTAATCGAGTTTATTTTTAAATGGTTTGTTGTTGGTTGGCACGAGGCAACAAAAGAAAATTTTGTAAATGTTTTGTAAACTTTCGACGAACTTGAACTTCAATAAATGGTGTGTTTTGCAGACTGTATGTAAACTTTACAGTTTTTTTTTGTACTGTGTTGTTTATTAAATCCCAAGTCTCATACAATTTAAAATGCCCCTGCCTTAAATCCAATGCTCTTAACACTTGGTGGTTTAGGAAAAATTGTGGAATGAAATGAGCGAAATACTTAAATGAAAGCAAAAAACACTCGTGTTGTTTGAAAAATACACACTATTAAAATTTTGTGATGCAGTAACAGCCCGTATTTAAATTAGAAAGTAAACAAAAGCGACAAATTTATGTAATTGAAATAGCAGACATGGTTGATGCTGCTGCTGATACGGCTGATATACTCTACATTAGATGTAGTAGTGATGATGGTGATGCTGCTCCAGCCTGCTGTTGAAATTCAAACATACAGCAGAGTCTATGCAAACACTTGGCTTAAATCAACAACATATAACGAATAGAAGGGAAAAAAAATACATCTAAAATGAAATTTTACTGTTAAAAAACGAAACGTTGTATTCGTAACTGGAATAGAGTTTAAGCTGTTTTCAAACATTTTTCATTACAACATTGAATCGTCGTCTCATACTCTCCTCATGTAATATCCACCAGGCCTTTTAGAAAAACTCTGATTGTCGTCGTCATATTTATTTCTGAAAATGAAAATGGCTCGTTTTTATTTTCAAACAATTACGAGAAATATTTTCCACATACAATATTTTCTTTGAGCTGAACTGATGGTAGGGCAAGTTGGAATGTTTAATTACTTACATATGCTACACCAAAATTTTGCTCAACAGATTATACAATTTTAATAAGTAATAAAGTGTTCTATAAGATTTTCCTAAATATTGATTTATACTTGTGTTCGTTAATTTACCTGTAAACAGCAGGAATGTCAACAAATCTCATAAGAATTATCAAATAGGAAACAAGTTTTAGTTGTTACAATATTATAATCCATATTCCATGATCTGTCTATGCCAATTCCTGATCAAGAGCGACTTCGCCAATCTTTAATAGCATTTAATATTTGGTATTATGATTTATCAGACACATTTGGTGAATTCACAAGGTCTCTTCTTATCATGTCATATTGTCATAATGTCCTAATATTTCACAATGGTTTTTATTGCTTTTCAAACAAAAAATGTCTTAAAATAATACTACTTTCTATACTATGTTTATTGAAATACCGCAACGGACCAGCAGAGACCAACGCCGAATGCCTAAGAGTCGGTTAAGTCGAGCCGCCGAGTTGTGATATATTAGGACATTATGACTGATAAGAGACCTTGTGAATTGACCAATTGTATTTACCTGGATCGTGTTAGAATTTCACTAGTCCCCTTACTGTTCTACTTTATGTAAGTGTTACAAATGAAATCTCAAAGTGAACAAAATTTGACTGTTGATAGCGTGCACACTATAAAAAGGGTAATGAATGAAATCATTTTGGGTTTCTACGACGACTTTGTGAATGTGAATTTTTGAGACATGTTAGACCGGTTTTTTTTTGCATAGTCGCAGCAACATTTGTTTATGGCAATATTTGGTTGTTATGAGTCGCGTGTTGTTTTACAACAGCCACTACATCTTTCACTACTACTTTTTTACTGCTACAACTAAAATTACGCTGTTGTTGTCTACAGCTTCAAATGAACTTTCAACTTTAGAGAAATATGACTCTTTATGTTTTGCCTGCCATCCCAGTCCTTAAACAAATTTGTATCTTGTCTTTTTTTTATATATGTATGTATATTTTGTTTAAGCCAAAAAATATTGTTTTGTTTATAAGTAAATGAGTGTGTGTATAAGGATAATTGTGTATGTGTGAGTAATGTTGTTAGACTGTATATAAATAAATATATGTCGGATGTTGTTGCTATTTTTGCTCTTTATTGTGTTGCAGCTACAACATGTTTTTCTATGTATTTTATTTATAAAACGGATATAACAAGATTTTGTTATTTTTCGTTTTTCATCTTTTATTTATTTTTTGTTATTTTTAAATTATTTGTCTAAAAACGCTTGTTTTTATTGCTGTTGCTAATGTTGCTCTATTCATTGTTGCTGTTGTTGTTTTTTCTTTTTTGGGGAGAAGTGAACAACATTTTAGCATTTTGTTTTTGCGTTTTTAGTATATTGTTATAAAGGAGAAAAGTGCTTGTCTGGTATTTTAATAAATTTTTCATTTTCCATATATTTTGTCTATATTTTCATATTTTATTATTTGTATTTTGTTTTATTTTCGCTTTTTTTTATTTTTTATTAGTTTGTAGTCTAGTGTGTGTAGACTGAAAATCACAAAAAATATGAAAAGGATTGTTGCTGGATTTTAAAAGCAATATGCTTGATTAAATTTAATAGAAATTTTGGTACTTGTTGTTGCTGTTGTTGTTTTGACAAACAACAAATTTGCTAAATTTAATTCACCGAATACAAAATTACTCTGACAAATTGTACTCAAAGCACTTCTATGTGTATTTGTATAAACGTCGTTCTTTTTTGTTTTGTTTAATTTGTTGTTGGGTAGGAGAAAAGTTCATTTATACTGAATATTACGAATGGATTTTTAAAACTAGAAACCAAATATTTTAATATTTTCTATACTTGACCGATATCTTTACCTCCTGTTCGCCCTTTTTACTCCTTATGTTTTTATTAGCGGAGTTCACAATCTTGTGCAAATGATCTTGCATCATTGTATATGCATTGCATTTTTACTTTTCTATAACAAAATATACAGAAATACACCACTGCATTAATTTCAAATACAAACTCTCTAGATTGTGAACACCGCTATTATATTGTTTTAAAGCAAATAAAAAAGCATTAATTTTCTGAATATTTTGTTTGCAAAACAAACAAATAGAATTTAGTATTAAAACTTTTTTGTTCGAATCATCGTTTACATAGAAGAAGTGAAGTGAAATTTAAATCAGTGCGAAAGCATTAAATAATGAGGAATAATTTTGATAAATATCGTGCTAAAGGAATCCAACACAATACGTGTATGTCCCTGACAAGCTATTCGACAGTTCGGTTCATTGTCCATTTTCGCCATTTTTTCGCACACTAAACTTCGTAGCGTGTAACAATATGCTACGAAACATCCTAGTTTTATTTACGAAAAGTCTTGTTGGGCTGAGATCAATAATTTCTTTCATAATTTTAATTGGAAATTCTCTTTTTTAGACGACAATATAAATGGAATGACGAAAATGATCGAAACTGTATTTTAGTTAGGAATGAAAATAAAAAGATTTCGATTAAGTATTGATGCGACAGTCTGCACCAAGGAGGAAACATGTAGTATATAACACAATAATTAAAAATGCTTCAAAAATACAAGATCTTCGCAAGTATGAGCTAAAATTTTTGCTCCTCTTTTGGGACCTATAGGAGATGTTATTATATGAGAACTGAGATCGTAAAATTCTTAACACGCGTTTTTCATTAACATTTTTAACCCAAGTATTATTTCATTTTTTTTTTTTGGTTAAGTTACCTTTGTAAAGCATGTCAGTTATTATGTTTAATGTCATTTATGTTAATTTGTTGTTAATCTGACTAAAATGAATGACCAGAAAAAAGTGCGTACTAAAATTATTAAATATTTTCAACAAAATCCAACTTGGTCCTACAAAAAGTTGGCCGAACAATCAAAGTTCTGCCGTCAAACTGATTCCAATGTTGTTAAACAGTATCGGAAGAACTTGTCCGTTGATAGAAAACCTGGTTCATGTAGAAGGAATGGTCTACATGTTGTTTCTAAAGTCAATAAATAGAAAGTATTTTAAAAGAGCTCCCAACACATCCGGTAGTAAAGCAGTGCGGTTAGCTCAGTACTCGGACTATTTGGTACGAAAAATTAAAGCCAATGCAGGTTTAAAAACATACAAGGCTCAAAAAGTTCCTGAACTCTGCTAAAAATTTATAGGCCAAAGACAGAGCTCGGAAATTGAAGATAAATTGTATGCAAAAAATATACCTGCTGCATAATGGATGACGAAATGTACGTATGGAAAATTTTTCGCAGCTTCTGGGTCAATTATTTTATGTTGCAGATGCTCGGGGAGTGTTGAAGAAAAGTTTAGGACCCAAAAGCAAACAAAATTTCCCAAAAAGTTCTTGGTATGGCAAGCAATATTCAGTTGCGGGAAAAAACATACATTTGTTACAAAGGGCTCTATAAATACCGAAATTGACATCAAGGAATGTTTACAAAAGAGGATGCTACCATTCATAAGACTTCCTAATGTGTCCAGCTATTTTTGGCCTGATTTGGCATCTGTCACTATGGTAAGTGGTACAAGAACAATAATGTGTTATTTGTACCAAAAGAGGCAAATCCTCGAAACTGCCTGGAGGTAAGGTCAGTGTAGAGATCTTGGGCTCTTGTTAAAATAGAATTGAAGAGCACAAAAAAGGTGTCCAAAAGTGTGGTAGATTTTAAACGAAGATGGATAACGTGTGCGAACAAAGTGACAGAAAGCTCTATGAAAACCATAATGGAAGGGTTTTCGAAAAAGGTTCAAAATTGCATCACTAGTGATTAGAACTATAAAAATATTTTTTTTTTTTGCAAATTGTAATAATAATTTCAATGAAATAAAAAAGAAATCAAAACTGTAAGTTTAGTGGTTTAATTTTTATTAACATATACAGTGTTGGAAAAAATAATAGAAACGAAACCATTTTTTTCCAATTTTGTAAGTATATTAGTCAAGTTTAGTTTTGTTAAAAAAAATTTATATGCAGTTTTGTTTATCAGACATACAACATAAGAAAAAACATAATCATTCTTCTTTTCATTAATATTTTAATACACTATATGACTAACAATGTAAAGAGTCAATATTTTTGCTGGAAAAAATAATAGAAACGCGTAAACGGATTCATTTTTTTAGAGGCACATCTTTTTATTTTTTGTTAAAAAATTGTTTTATTTTAATATTTAGAGGCTCTACCATTGTTTTTCACAACTTCATTGCATCTGCGACACATGGAATCATCCAATTTTTTGGAAAAATTCCTTGTCAATGAAAAACCACTCTTCCTGGTTTTTTTCCCACAATTCGTCCTTATTTTTCCGACTGATGCCCTCCAGCTTCCTCTGGAGCACTCCCCAGAGGTGTTCTATTGGTTTAAGGTCTAGTGACTGTGAAGGCCATTACATAATATGTACTTTGTTGACACCAAACAAATCCTTTGCCAATTTTGAAGAGTGGTTTGAATCACTGTCATGCTGAAACTCCCATATCAAGGACATCTCTTCCTCAGCAAATGAAAGGATTATGCTTTACAATATATTTACGTAGTCCGGGGCGCATATTTTGATCTTTATCCAAAATATTGAATAGACACCAGAAGAAGAGAAACACGCCCATATCATGATTGATCCACCGTCGTATTTTACGGTTTTCTTGATGTATTTTGGATCATATGCATTATTGTGTGGGTGACTAACATAATGTTTCCCATGGGATCCAAACAAATTTACCTATGTTTCGTCTGACCACAGCTCAAGAAGACCGTCAAACACAACGGTGGATCCATCCATCACGTGCTTCTCTTCTTCTGGTGCCTGTTCAATATTTTGTATAAAGAACAAAATATCCACCCCGGACTACGTAAATATATTGCAAAGCATAATCCTTCCATTTGCTGAGGAAGAGATGTCCTTGAGATGGGAGTTTCAGCTGGACAGTGATCCGAACCACTCTTCAAAATTGACAAAGGTTTGGTTTGCTGTCAACCAAGTTCCTCTTATGGAATGGCCTTCACAGTCACCGGACCTTAAACCAATAGAACACCTCTGGGGAGTGCTCCAGAGGAAGCTGGAGGGCATCAGTCGGAAAAATAAGGACTAATTGTGGGAAAAAAACCAGGAAGAGTGGTTTTCCATTGACAAGGACTTTTTCAAAAAAAATTTGTTGATTCCATGACTCGCAGATGCAATGAAGTTGTGAAAAACAAAGGTAGAGCCTCTAAATATTAAAATAAAACAATTTCTTAACAAAAAATAAAAAGATGTGCCTCTAAAAATTGAATCCGTTTACGCGTTTCTATTATTTTTTCCAGCAAAAATATTGACTCTATACATTGTTAGTCATATAGTGTATTAAAATATTAATGAAAAGAGGAATGATTATGTTTTTTCTTATGCTGTATGTCTGATAAACAAAACTGCATATACATTTTTTTTAGCAAAACTAAACTTGACTAATATACTTACAAAATTGGAAAAAAATGGTTTCGTTTCTATTATTTTTTCCAACACTGTATGTATGTTAAAAATTGTTCGATCTCAGTCCTTATATGAGATTATATTATCAGCAAATGAGTTCAAGATGACTTCAGTGTCACCGCTAGGATCTATTCGTTTTCTGCTCTATTTCGTATTTTTCTTAATGACTTCCTTTGCCAACATTGCAAGTCTATCTAGTCTTTTGCAGATGACATTGACATTTGTATTCATTGTATTAAATATTGAGCCTGTTGCAGATCAACACATAAGGCAAAGCATGCATTATACGTTTTATATAGATATTCCGATAATATCTGAATGGAGTTGTGCAAATAGAGTTCACTTTTATACTCGCAAGACTCAATCATGCAGGAAAGCTCAAGGTCATTGCATTTATGAATGGTATTAATATTAAGAAATAAGAAACTTAATATTCTGATGATGCACAACATGATCAGAAACAATTTTAATACCGCAAGTAAAAGAGCGTGACTTATGAAAAGTGTAAAGAAATAAATTATACGTATTACCTGAAAGATATTCCACTTGAATATTCTGATAATTTGGCAGTATAAAAGGTGATATTTACATAGGGAACGATCCTATACGAATTCTCTTTAGGAGGTACCCATTACCTCCTTACTATTGAAGACTAACTATGAATTGGTATAATAATAACAATGTATCATATGTGGATAAAAATCTTAGTTAGTCCACTTAATTGGCCACAATTAAAACTCTTTGAAAACATTGTCCTATTAAGTGTCAACAGAGTGATGACAATAAAACATAAAATAGCTACTGATGACTAATACATAAATGAACAAGTAAGAGTGCTATATTCGGCCATGCCGAATCTTATATACCCTTCACCTTTGTTTTGGATGCATTACTTGCCCATTTTCAGCGTATATCATCCTAAATATATCAAGAAAACTTTTAAAAATTTTACATTTAATTGCTATTGCTATATTGTAGAAGTTACAAACGAAACAACAATTTTATATATACCCTTCTCAAAAACAACAACGCCAAACGAAACGAAACACCAAAAAAAAAAAAAAAAACAAAATACGCAAGGCAGTGAAACCAACTCACATCCAAACATACATATGTACGTTTTGTTGCTTTTTTGTCAAACACCAAAAAAAAAAAAAACAAAAACAAAATAATGAAGCCAACAAACATCCAAACATATGCACGTTTTGTTGCTTTTTTGTGAAACACAAAAAAAAACAAAAACAAAATACACAAAGCATGAAGCCAACACACAATCAATCCAACACACATATGTTTTGTTGTTTTTTTGTCAAAGCATGCAATAAATTTTCTTTTTTTGATGAAATTTTCAGAGGTTGTCTCGGATTTTTGCTCATATCTCCGTTATTTATGGACGGATTTTGCTGATTTTAAATAGGAAAATTCTCGAAAGCATGTCTGACAGGATTATTGAAGATTTGGATCCCGAAGATATCTGGGGTCTTCAGAAAATTGATTTCAACAGACAGACAGACGGACAGACAGACAGACAGACAGACAGACAGACAGACAGACAGACAGACAGACAGACAGACAGACAGACAGACAGACAGACAGACAGACAGACAGACAGACAGACAGACAGACAGACAGACAGACAGACAGACAGACAGACAGACAGACAGACAGACGGACATGGCTTAATCGACTCCGCTATCTATAAGGATCCAGAATATATATACTTTATAGGGTCGGAAAATTATATTGTGGAAATTACAAACGGAATGACAAATTTATATATACCCTTCTCACGAAGGTGAAGGGTATAAAAATAATATACAATGCATTACAAGTAGTCTTGGTTAATTGTCCCTATCTCGTGATTTTAGCTACACCCAAAGAAACAATATAGTTGTGCAAGTTTTTAACAATATTATGGTCACTATAATTAGGTATATGATTAAGATAACCATAATATGTATATGTTGCCATTCACATGATTGTAGTAATCATATATATGATTGCTAGATATATCACACTTTAAGTGACTACATCCTAGGTTACTTAAAGAAACTAAAGTGACTATTTCATACATTATTAAAAACCATACATATTTTTACGATTTTCCTATTTGATTAGCTTGTGATGTAGTTCCTAATAAATATTTATATCCAACATCATTCACAGAAATGCACATTTTCTACTAAATAAAAAATCATTTCTCTCTCTCTCTCTTTCTGGTGTTTCCTTAATATAGCAAACTCGAAAGACCATTACTTTGCTTATTTGTTTATAAAATTTGCCTTCTTCTAAAACCCAATAACAACAAATTTCTTTTCTTTTTGAGATTTTTGGTTTTTGCTTAAAAACCACATAATTTTATATCATTAAAATTAAATACCTTTTGAAAAGAAAATATGCTTTTCAACCCGAAATATTTTAGTCCATTATATTAGATTTGTTGTATAAGTGGAGAATACAGTACTATAAAGTACATTATACTTGAGCATTACGGAACGTTGTACTGTTTCCTATGAAAAAGGAGAAACAACTTGAATTCAAAATAGAAAAACAAAAAAAAAAAGCATAAAGGTCTAGCTAGCTTAAGGGCAGTTAAGTTCAAATTGCAATAGAAAATAAACTTCTACTAACTCATGTTTATTATAAAAAAAAGGAACATACATATGAATACAAACTTACACTCATGAACATACATATATACCGCATAGTAAAGTATATACTTAATACATGGAAATATAAAAAAAAATAAAATACTTTAAAAACACACACATACTGTAGATTCTTTGCAAAAACAATTTGAAAATAGAAATGTTGGAAAAAAAAAATAAAATATAACAAGTAATAGGAAAGAAAATACAAAATGGAAATTTTACCCTAAATTTAATGTTGATATTAAAAGCCATACAGGAAATTAAGAAGAGGCCTTTATGGCATTAGATATCAGTTAATTTATGACTGTATGGCACTTAACTCAGTCTCCTTTACCCATTTATAAACTCATACACTTATTTAATTTAACAGCCCAACCCCACTTTGAACAAACTTTAAAGCTTTGAGCAAAGTTGAACAAAATCTTAAATTATTGTTTTTAAGAATTTTTTGAAATACTAGGATTTTTTGTAAGGAATTTCTTTAATTTTACTCTTTTTTATGGCAGAAATTCACAAAGAAATAACAACATATGGTGACAAAGTCATTTAACATTATGTTGTGCATAATAAACAGTTTATTTAGCAGGAGAGTTTTTTATTTATTTCAATGTTGAGGGAAAAAATATAAATATAAAAATACCATAAAAGAGTCTGATAAACATGCTTAAGGATTTAGATTTGGCTGTCCAAACACTTGTCATGAAATTAAATTACATTCACACATTCAGACAATCCCATTTACATACTTAAAAAGTATCATGCAGAGGCCGGTAAGCAGGTTATGACCTTAGGGCTAAATGCTGGGGGCACTGTGTTTAATTTTGATAAAAAAAATGGAAAATTTGAACTTACAGATTTGAATGGCTCTTCAAAAAACTAAAGGAACAATTTTTATTATTTCAAAATACAATTAAATTATTGAGTTGATATTTGAACATTTCTTATAGACATCTTATCTGGATATTTAATACGATAGTATCTTCGGACTTTTTTCCTGCTGTATACAAACATTATTAGGTGAACCATTCAGTTTATCATATAGTTCATTCTACTTCAGGAAAAGTGCTGAAATGTCATGAACTGGTCATACTTAAAACATCAAAACCATTAATTTAAATATCGCCCATACCATGAAGATTGTTTTCAAACTCAACAAGAGCTTGCAAAATCATTGAGAACTACTCAATCAGCAATTTCAAAACGTTTGCAAGCAGCAGGATTAATCCAAAAGCAGGAGACCTTGAAAGACGATTTTGTATGTCTGGAATGCAGCTTGAACGTTATAAAAGAAAATCATTTATGCACCGAATCATTACTTTTGATGAATAATGGATTCATTACAATAACCCGAAGCGTAAGATATCGTATGTGAAGCCCGGCCAACCAACCGAATCAACACAAAAGCCAAATATCCATGGCGCTACCGAACCTGTACCGAACGCAACTAATTCTTTTGCGGCCAGACATGAAACCAAAATATTTCATCATGACAACGCTAGTCCACATATTACAATACCTGTTAAAAACTATTTAGATAGAAGTGGTTGGGAAGTTTTGCTTCGCCCGCCTTATAATCCAGACCTTACTTATCCTCCTTCTCCATTGAATAACATAACCCTAGCCAGAGGTGAATTAGTGTACGAGTATATTTAAAACAGAATTATAATTAATATAATTTTCCTTCCCAAATAAATATGTTTCATTTCTGCTGTCATTGTGTCAACTGCAGAGTTCAATGAACTACATATTCTGTAATTCAGGCGCTTGTTTACTTGTTACGTCCTTATGTGCTGGGGATACAAATCGTGCACACAGTAAAAGAAGGAATGACTACACAAATGTTTGCGTAAATTGTTTAAAAACGATTTCACAACTAATACGTATGACTATTTCTCATACTCACACCACTCATTGACGCATTGATACAGACGTTTTAATGATTAGGGTGATACACATTTGAAATTTATTTTTTTTTTTTTGAAAATACTGCTAAATTTATATTCAAATTAGATGTTTTTGTGGCAGCAGTAATTAAAGTACTTTCGGAACATATAGGAACGTTTTTAAATTTATTGTTATTATACCCATCACTATAATCGTATTGATAGTAGATTCGATTTATCGATGTCCAACTGTCTGTTGAAATCAACTTTCCGAAGCCAGCAAATAGCTTACAAACATCAATATAGTATAGTTCCGGTTCGGTTCTATTTAAAATCGAGAAAATCGGCCCATAAATGATAGAGTTACAAGCAATAAATCACGACAACCTAGATTTGTTGTTGTTTTTACTATGTATGTAAGGAGCAGTGTTGCCAGTTTAGCCTTTTTGAGGCTAAATTTAGCCTTTTTATTTACTCTTTAGCCTCGAAATTTTGGTTTTAGCTTCGTGGCTTTTTTCTAGCCGTTTTTTAATTTGATAATAGCTTTTTTTTTAAATAAAAAAGGCTAGAAAAAACCACGAAGCTAAAGCCAAAATTTCGAGGATAAGGAGAAAATAAAAAGGCTAAATTTATATTTGTGAAACATTTTCATTTTAATTCATTACTTACTGTTTTTCATTTAGCTTTTCAATATACTCAAGAATTGTGCAGTATTAAAAGAACAAATAGCAATTGCCAATAATAAGTGTTTCAAAATGAAATAGAGTATTTTACTTATATCTGAAAGCTATAAATGTCTAGCAAATTCGCTTTCAAGACAAAATTGTTATTACACATTATATTCATCATTATATAATGGACGAGAGCCCCACAAACTCTTGAAGTCTTGTGATACTCGATGGCTGTCATTTGAAATAGCCGTTAAACGTACTGTGAATCTGTGCTTCGAGTTAAAACCAGCAATGCTTCAAAGCCAAACATTTAAGTGATTAATATACTGATTATAATTTGGTGTATTATTTTTTTTAAACCAGTAAGCAATTCAGCGGATCCAACAAAGCTGTTTTCTGATTTAAAATTTCTTCTCCATAGTTTGTGTTTTCAAATTGAAATACAACGCAAAGAATTTGATACATTATCGTTCCCAATTGAAAATTGTTTAATGCATGTTTTCATGCAAGTTTGAAGAATGAGGTTTAATTAGTGACGATTCTAAAAAAAATAATACGGCAAATTAAACTAATTGAGCAATTGCGACAAAGATTTTCATATGAAAACTCTTCGCTAAATCGATTTTTTATCCGTTAATAATACACTTAAAATAGTACTCGTAAAACCAAAATAATATATTATGTATGTGAAAAATAGTAAATGCTTAGTACTTAATTTAAAAAAATTAAAATTGAAGTTTTGTCTGTATAAAAATATATATGGGGCATTTAATGTCAAGTGAACCATCTTTTGAAATCGATGTCTTCCAATAGTTAGTTCTATTAGATAGTAATTCAGACACAATTTCTGAGTTAGAGGGGATCAGAATTTGACATTTTGGCCAAGCAGGTGTTTTTTCTCATCCATGTAACTTATTACCTATTGTTCTTAGCAAAATGTGTCCCAAATAGTTTACATAACTATTTCTTCAATCTTTCGGAAAAAAACTATTTTTTTTACTTTTTTTGCAAAATCTAAAACTGTTGAAATTTTTTGCAAAATGGGCCCCTTTTTTTAATTATTTTTTTTTTGCTCAAGAGAAAGCTTAGGTCCATTCCTTTAAGAGGTTTTAGATCGCTTAGTGGGATTCGAGTGGAATATCTATCAAAATAAATATTTTGTAACTCAAGACATAAAATTTTTTAAATCTTTTGCAAAATCTAAATTTTTTTTCCAAAATGGGCTCTTTTTTTAATTTTTTTTTTGCTCAAAAGAAAGCTTATTTCCATTGCTTTAAGAGGTTTTTGGTCGCTTATGTATATTTGTATATTTATTATTAATGACTAGATTGACCCGGTGCGCTTCGCTACCCCTGTCGATGTAAAAATCGGTTCAGCCGTTAAGTAATTATTGTTTAAAAACTAAAGGTACCAATTTTACCCGTTTTTTCCCCTTTTTATCCCTTTCTGGTCCAAGTATTGAAAAAATTTATAGCCTATTGACGCTTCCAAGTAAGGATCTATCTACGTTCCAAATTTCAATAAAATCGGTTCAGCCGTTTAGGCGTGATGCTCAAACAAACAAACAAACAAACAAACAAACAAACAAATAAACAAACAAACAAACAAACAAACAAACTTACAAAGACATTTATATATTTATATAGATATAGATTAATGTTATTTTTTGTTTGCTGCTGAAGTGTACCTTTATAATTTTATTTATTTTTATGAATTTTATGAACATATTTTCAAATTTTTTATTTAAAAATAAATATAAAACTAAATTATTAATTTATAATATTTTAGATTTTTTTTTTGGCTTTTTTTTAAAGCAGTTTGGCTTTTTCTGGCCTTTTTTTGAAGTCAATATAGCTTCTTTTTCTGCCAGCTCCTGGCAACACTGGTAAGGAGGCATAGATACGTACATAGCACACACATTGTACAAAAATAAACGAAAAACAAAAGCATTCAGTCTCCGCACTAGATTTATAGTTGAAGGTTGTGTTAGGCTAAGGACTGAGATCGGAAAATTCGTAACATACATATATGTTAATAAAAATGAAACCACTAAACTTACAGTTCTGATTTTTTTTTCTTTATTGAAATTATTATTACAATTTACAAAAAAAAAAAAATACTTTTATAGTTCTAATCACTAATGATGAAATTTTGAATCTTTTTCGGAAACCCTTTCATTATGGTTTTTTATAGTGTTTTCTGTCACTTTGTTCGAGCATGTAGTCCATCTCCGTTTAAAATCTACCACACTCTTCGACATCTTTTTTGTGCTCTTCAATTCTCTTTTAACAAGAGCCCAATATCTCTCCACTGGCCTTAGCTCCGGGCAGTTTGGAGGATTTGCCTCTCTTGGTACAAATACCATATTATTGTTCTTGTACCACTCAAGGGCTTGTTTACCATATTGACAGGGTGCCAAATCAGGCCAACAATAAGTGGACACACTAAGAAGTCTTATGAATGGAAGCATCCTTTTTTGTAAACATTCCTTGATGTAAATTTCGGTATTTATAGAGCCCTTTGTAACAAATGTTTGGCTTTTTTGGCGCAACTGCATATGGATGCCATACCAAGAACTTTTTGGGAAATTTTGTCTGCTTTGGGGTCCTAAACTTTTCTTCAACATTTCCTCGAGCATCAGCAACATCAAAATTTTCACCCGGAAGCTGCGAAAAATCTACCAGAACATACGTTTCATCATCCATTATGCAGCAGGAATATTTTTTTTTTTTTATAAAATTTGACTTCAATTTCCGTGCTCTGTTTTTGGCCTCTAAATTTTTAGCAGCGTTCATGTCAGGAACATTTTGAGCCTTGTATGTTTTTGAACTTGCATTCGCTTTAACTTTTCGTACCAAATAATCTGAGTACTGACCTAACCGGGCTGCTTTCCTACGGGATGTGTTGGGAGCTCTTTTGAAAATACTTTCTATTTTTTTGGCTTAATAAACATCATGTGAACCATTCCTTCTACCTGTACTAGGTTTTCTATCAACGGACATGTTCTCCCGGTACTGTTTAATAACATTGGAAACAGTTTGATAGCAGACCTTTGATTGTTTGGCCAACATTTTGTAGGACCAAGTTGGGTTTTGTTGAAAATATTTAATTATTTTAGTACGCACTTCTTTCTGGTCACTCATTTTAATCAGATTAACAACAAATGAACATAACTGACATTAAACATAATAACTGACATGTTTTACAAAGGTAACTTGATAAAAAAAATCAAATAATACTTGGGTTAAAAGTTTTAATGAAAAACGTGTGTTAAGAATTTTTCTGTCTCAGTCCTTAGTTTTCGAAAAAAAATTTCACGAAAATCATTTTCATCAAATTTTTTTTTTCTAAAATTTTTTTCACTAACTTTTTTTTTATAGAAAAAAATTTTTTCACTACAATTGTTTTTGATATTTATTTGAAAGTATATAAGATTCGGCAATATACAGTGGTGGCCATGAGGTTAGCACACTTCATACTTGCTGTTTTCTAAAGCAAATTATTTCATTTCATTGCAATTATAAACTACAGTTTTTGGTAATTAGTGTTGTTTATGGTGTGATCAATAAGTCCCGTTACTTTTTTTTTGCATTCTATCGCTATTCTCTTTCAAATTTGTATTTTAGTGCAGTAATATGTAAAATAAGCTGGACACAATTTTAGCACATATAAGTATAATTAAATTTTTTAAAAGTTTTTTGAGGGTATAAATATTAATTGGTAAGTTTAGGTATTACTTAATCAATGAGGAAGAAAAACTGACTTAATAAACATTATTTAGATATGGCTAAAAAAAAGTTGTGTACAGAGGAACAGCGAAAGATTATTCAACAAATGAACTCGAGAGGAACAAGTTTAAGTGAGATTGCTTATACTTTGGAATGCTCCAGGAAGATGGTTTATAATGCACTAAGACATATTCAGAAGTATAAAACATCTAAAAATGTTACACAGGCTCCTCGGCCCAGAAAAACTTCACGTAAAGAGGACACTTTAATATACAGAGCCTCTGTCGGAGATCCTTTTAAGAGCTCCACCGTAATCCAGAGAGAAATTTCAGGAAAATATGGTATCAACGTGTACAGCAGAACGATAAGAAGAAGACTTAATGAAAAAAAATGTACGTGGATGCATTTCTCAGCATAAGCCACATGTTTCAAAAAAGAACATACAAGCTCGGTTGTCCTTTGCTCGTGAGCATTTGGAAAAGACGTTAATTTTTTGGAAAAATGTCCTTTAGAGTGATGAATCTAAATTTTGTAGATTCGGATCGGATGGTATGAGGTATGTAAGGCGTCCTCCGAACATGCAACATAATCCAAAGTACACCAGTAAAACAATAAAACACGGTGGGGGTAATGTGATGGTGTGGGCAGCATTTTCTGGGTATGGTGTTGGTCCTATAAAAAAGATTCATACTCGTATGGACCAGTATGTATACCAGAATATACTTCTAAATACAATGCTACCTTATGCAGAGGACAACATGCCACTTAGGTGGCGATTTATGCAATATAATGATCCAAAACACACCTCACGCTTAGTGAGGTGTTGCTTGGAATCGAACAATATCGACGTGTTAAAATGGCCAGCCCAATCTCCCGATCTCAATCCTATTGAGAACCTTTGGAATGATGTGGAGCAGCATATAATGAGAGAAAAGCCTAAAAATTTGGCCGATTTATGGAAAGAAGTAGAAAAAGCTTGGAATGATATTTCAGTGGATCGCTGTATGGCCCTTGTAGAAAGTATGCCAAGGAGACTAGCAGCTGTGATAAAAAATAAAGAGTATCCAACTAAGTACTAAGTTTTTAGTGAAATAAGTTTTTTTGTTTTGTTACTTTTTTAATATGAATAAACTTTTTTATTTTGTGCTAAAATACTGTCCAGTGTTTTTTTGAGGTTATTCTATTCTGGATAGAAAAACGCAAAATATATATAAAGGAATAATGCTGGACATGATGGGACGTTATCTTTGAAGGACAAGTAACACGCATGCAAAAGATATCATAAAAAAATTAAGAAATATAGGATATATTTGCGTTTAAAAATAGCAAGTAGCTAGTGTGCTAACCTCATGGCCACCACTGTATATGGTATATATCCTTTAAAATGTCCATTTAAAGGACATCTGACCCGGTTGAGAAAAACTGAGTATGCATTGTACTATGTATGATATCTAGTTTCACGTATATATATCGATATATCCATATGTTGCTCGGCATTAACAGTCTACGGTAATGGTTTTGTTTTTGTGGTAATGGAAAAGTATTGCATTGGTACATAATTTTTGGGATCACCCCTATTTTGTAAATACTGCTTTCATTAAAACTTTCTAGTTCTGTTGAAGCACCCCTACTATACCCTTAGATATGCTCTTACTCATTGCCAGTAATTTAAAAAACATGGACTAAGGCTGTGAAACCTATTTATAATGTCTGAATGTCTGTACATATCTCGTACATGCATCCTTTTTTTATTGTAGCTGTGTTTAAAATTTTGTTTCAAAATAGAAAATAAAAATAAAAAAAAAAATACACTTGACAAAAGAAAATTCAATTCATTTTCTACTAATAGCAGACACAAAGTCCATATTAGTGAAAGAGAAAGAAAGACACAATTTTTACTTTACTCACTTGCTGCTTTGGTTTGGTTTACTATGAAAAAAGCAGCTCTGTTACACATTTTTATTTGTGTATGTAGATTTTATGTTTTGTTTTGATATTTTCTAGTTTTTCTTTATATTTTTTTTGTTTTCGTTTTGTATTTTGGTAACCAGCCATACCCTAAGGATATTTTGACTCTTTTTCCTGCACCCTAAACTTTTGTAAACTTAAACTGTTTAGTCATGAAGTCAATTTAAGGAGACAAATACACACAATATCACACAAACATACAACAGAAACAACAGCAACATGAAAGGATACAATTCATTCATAATACGAGTTACTAGCCCCAGTAAATAGATATGTGTGTATGTGAATGTGTCTGTATGTGTGTGTGTGTGCGTATAAGTTTATAAGTAAGTGTCTTTTGTTTGAATGTAAATATTGTCTGATGATGCTTGGGGGGGAACTTTGTATGCCTTTTTTTCCGTACTGTATTTGCTTGATGCCATATTGCATTTATGTACTTTTCAAGCTATTAAAAGGTTAGAGCAAATACTCTCAAATATAGACTGACTAAATGAAATAGAGTATAAAACCTTTTCCCCTCTTAAACGTCAACAACTACCCACATCCCACTAACCCTTGCATAAAACATATGTTGCTCCCCCCCATTAGAATAAGTGCACAGGACAAAGGGTAACCAATTCAAATTTCAATTCTACCACGACGCACTATTTCAGATATTTGTTTGTGCTGTAGATTATTAAAGATGAAACGAATGTAAATTATGATAATTTAAGTTAAAATATGCACATAATTTACACAATATTATTTAATATACTAAAATGTATAAGTATTTGTTCTTTTGCTATTATTGTGTGAACCTTGAATGTTTTGCAAAAATTGTTTATACCTTTCAATTTTAATTAAATATTGTTTTTAACTTAATAGTGTATGTATAAGTATGTATTGTTGTTTGTTGTTGTAAAATTCCTATTTTGTTAGGGATTATGATTAAAATCAATGACCAGAGGGTATTTCCTATTTTCCATTACCAATTTTGTTTTGTCAAATTATTCCTAAAATAAGTGTGTCAGTCATTACAACAATCCCATTCATTCAGTCACTCACTCTCTCATTCACCCATTGATTCATTCAATCAGCACATGATGACATGCATTACAAATAAACTGAATTTAAAGGCAGCATTTTCATTTTCATAAAAATGGAAATCCGATTTTCAGTTTAGGGAAAATATGTACAGAAATTATATTTAACAAGTAGACACTCTATCGACCATACATACACTCACTCACTCACACACACACAAACACACACATGTATACACCTATAGGAAGTGATTGTCTTTGCATGTGTGTGAGTTTATGGCAATGACATTTGCTAACAACCTGTCCAAAACTGATGGACTGCTTGACAGTTTTAGGCAGACTTCCAATATTTTTATATTCGTATCTATATGTAGACTTACACATACACCAGGTAAGATATTTAGGATGTTTGTGTGGATGTATGTATAATATCCTTGCACTATTCATGTACATTCAAAAATATTTTTGTATGAATGTGTTTGCATGTGTACATTAGACTGTCCACAAAAAATCGATTTTGGAATCTTGTTGGTCTTAACCCCACAAAACGATTCCCCTTTCCAGATATTGAGATAGCCGAAATTTGAGCTCGATTAAACGACGTTAACCCGTGCCGCTCGTCGCTCAAAGTTTGAAAAAATCAACATTTTTGGCCAAAAAGCTAACATAAGAAGCTATAACTCCAGAACGGTAAATAATAGAAACACGATTAGTATCTCAAAACAAAGCTAATATTTTTTTTCTGAATATAAATTATATTCATTTTTTTATTTTTAAATTTATTAAAATTGATTTTATTAACTTTGGGGACATATTTGACCCAAATGCTTTAAAGGGTTAATTTGATTTTTTTTTTATGTTATTCTAAATATCGGACCATATACCATAAAATCCTGTAATTTTAGTAAATATGGTCGACAAATAAAGATTATTTCCATATGTTTCAATGAATTTCCAAATATTGCGAAATTTGACCTTTGACCTCCAAAGTTTACGCCTTAGGATTTCCCGATTTATATATAACTTCAGGGACATATTTTTTAATATCTGAGAAATAATATTCTGTAAATATTTTGGTTAAAATGTATAACAATAAAAAATTATGACATATTTTCTAAAATATTCCAAAAAAATTAGTTTTTCGCGAAATCCGCAGAATTCAAACCGCAGGTACACCTGAACTATAAGAGGTATTGACCTAATTTTTTCACTGTTTTGTTCCCTAATCTATTGACCATAAACCCCCCGGTGATATTTAAAAAATTTAAAAATTTGTTTAACAAAGTTTAAAAAAAACTGAAAATGGTGTTTTGAAACTGTCGTCTAAAAAAAAAATTTTTTTTGACCATAGCTGAGAACAGATTCACGTTATATTTTAAGGAAAAAAAATAATATATTTGAGCAAAAATAGGTATATTTTATGTAATAAAATAGTTTTATTCGTATAGTTTTAAAATAAGTTAAATTTTTTTCCACATATCATAATCAAGTGCTCTGAGACACATTAATGGCCTGGGGAATTTTTAATAACTTTTACATTTCTCAACCAATTTTTGTGTTTTATATCTTTTTGAAATACTAAATCGATGTACATTATGATTCAATAACAATAAAATATAAAAATATTTACTTACTAGCAACATTTTTCACATAATATCAAAATATACGAAGTATGCTCCTACCGCGACTAGGTCACGTTTTTGGAGACAAAAGATGTTGTAACTCTGTTTGGCTTAAAGTAACAAGAATAATGTATATAAAATAAATTTTGAAGAACAATATTAGCTTTGTTTTGAGATACTAATCGTGTTTCTATTATTTACCGTTCTGGAGTTATAGCTTCTTATGTTAGCTTTTTGGCCAAAAATGTTGATTTTTTCAAACTTTGAGCGACGAGCGGCACGGGTTAACGTCGTTTAATCGAGCTCAAATTTCGGCTATCTCAATATCTGGAAAGGGGAATCATTTTGTGGGGTTAAGACCAACAAGATTCCGACATTTTTTTTCCCCCATACAAATAGTGGACAGTCTAGTGTACATAGTTGATTTTCTGTGCAAAAATTATGAAAACAAAAACTTAAGAGGATTACTTTATTGACTGGCATTACTAAAGCGTATGGATGTGGATGTGTATGTGTATGCATATGTAGTAGAGCTCTAAATGCTGGTGTCCTTTTTTAGGTGGCACCCATGGTTGTTGCTATAGTTGTGGTAGTAAAAGTGTAGTGATAGTATTTACTGTATGTCAGTCAGTTGTTTTGTTTTCCAGTACAAGAGGGTTTTGAAAACGAAAATATATTTAACAAATTAAATTAAAATAACAATTACAACAAAGTCTTATGTTTTTGCTGTTATTCTACTGAGTTTGTTCACAGGGCTTAACTAAAGAACATGATGACAGATGGAGAGGTAAAAATACACTTAGAAAATAAATTTATAGGACTGCAGTTACAGCTAAAAATCAAGATATTTGAACCAATCAAAAAACTTTAAAATTGTATTTCAATGCGATAATGCAACTATTGTATATCATTCTCAGCAGTTGGGATTCATTACATTGAATCATGTGAACTATTCTATAATGAATTCGGAAAGTCCCGACATCGAATCTTTGATATATTTCAGTAAATTTACCACGATCATAGTAAATTTACCACGAACATAGTAAATTTACTACGATCATAGTAAATTTACCACGATCATAGTAAATTTACCACGATCATAGTAAATTTACTACGATCATAGTAAATTTACCACGATCATAGTAAATTTACCACGATCATAGTAAATTTACCACGATCATAGTAAATTTACCACGAATATAGTAAATTTACCACGATCATAGTAAATTTACCATGAACATAGTAAATTTACTACGGTCCTAGTAAATTTACCACGACCATAGTAAATTTATCACGAACATAGTAAATTTATCACGAATATAGTAAATTTACCACGAACATAGTAAATTTTTAACGATCATAGTAAATTTACCACGATCATAATAAATTTACCACGATCATAGTAAATTTACCACGAACATAGTAAATTTAGTACGGTAAATTTACTATGTTCGTGGTAAATTTACTATGATCGTGGTAAATTTACTATGATCGTGGTAAATTTACTACGAACATGGTAAATTTACCACGAACGTAGTAAATTTACCACGAACATAGTAAATTTACCACGATCATAGTAAATTTACCACGAACATAGTAAATTTACCACGATCATAGTAAATTTACCACGAACATAGAAAATTTACCACGAACATAGTAAATTTACCACGATCATAGTAAATTTACTACGATCATAGTAAATTTCGTAGTAAATTTACTATGATCGTAGTAAATTTACTACGAACATAGTAAATTTACCACGAACATAGTAAATTTACCACGATCATAGTAAATTTAACACGATCATAGTAAATTTACCATGAACATAGTAAATTTACCACGAACATAGTAAATTTACCACGAAAATAGTAAATTTATAACGACCATAGTAAATTTATCACGAACATAGTAAATTTACCACGAATATAGTAAATATACCATTAACATACTAAATTTACCAGAACGTAGTAAATTTACCACAAACATAGTAAATTTACCACGATCATAGCAAATTTACCACGATCATAGTAAATTTACCACGAACATAGTAAATTTACCACGAACATAGTAAATTTACCACGATCATAGTAAATTTACCACGAACATAGTAAATTTACTACGAATATAGTAAATTTACCATGAACATAGTAAATTTACCACGATCATAGTAAATTTACTACGAACATAGTAAATTTACCACGAACATAGTAAATTTACCACGATCATAGTAAATTTACCATGAACATAGTAAATTTACCACGAACATAGTAAATTTACCACGAAAATAGTAAATTTATAACGACCATAGTAAATTTATCACGAACATAGTAAATTTACCACGAATATAGTAAATATACCATTAACATACTAAATTTACCAGAACGTAGTAAATTTACCACGAACATAGTAAATTTACCACGATCATAGCAAATTTACCACGATCATAGTAAATTTACCACGAACATAGTAAATTTACCACGATCATAGTAAATTTACCACGATCATAGTAAATTTACCACGAACATGGTAAATTTACCATGAACATAGTAAATTTACCACGATCATAGTAAATTTACCACGAACATAGAAAATTTACCACGAACATAGTAAATTTACCACGAACATAGTAAATTTACCACGAAGATAGTAAATTTACCATGAACATAGTAAATTTACCACGAACATAGTAAATTTATCACGAACATAGTAAATTTACCACGATCATAGTAAATTTACCACGATCATAGTAAATTTACCACAATCATAGTAAATTTTCCACGATCATAGTAAGTTTACCACTAACATAGTAAATTTACCACGATCATAGTATATTTACCACGAAAATAGTAAATTTATCACGACCATAGTAAATTTACCACGATCATAGTAAATTTACCATGAACATAGTAAATTTACCACGAACATAGTAAATTTACCACGAAAATAGTAAATTTATCACGACCATAGTAAATTTATCACGAACATAGTAAATTTACCACGAATATAGTAAATACCATTAACATACTAAATTTACCAGAACGTAGTAAATTTACCACGAACATAGTAAATTTACCACGAATATAGTAAATTTACCACGAATATAGTAAATTTACCACGATCATAGTAAATTTACCACGATCATAGTAAATTTACCACGATCATAGTAAATTAACGACGAACACAGTAAATTTACCACGAGCATAGTAAATTTACCACGAGCATAATAAATTTACCACGATCATAGTAAATTTAACACGAACATAGTAAATTTAAATTTTTCATTCAGTTTATAGTTTCCACATTATTCATTGGAAATCGTCGATAGTTGATAGCAATTGAAACCGACTTCCCGAAGCCCCTTAATAACTTACAACCATGATTGATTCTATTTGAAATCGGCAAACAGATTGAGGAGATATAAGCATCAAACCACTAATAGCCCGATTTTTGACCTATATCTCGATTCATACATTTCATAAATTTTTTTTCGCAAAAAAATTAGTTTTTCACCAATTTTTATCACAAAAAAATTTATTTTTCACAAAAAAAAAGTTTTTCAATAACATTTTTCTCAATCCTTATCTTAAAGTATCTTTGGTAAAGGGTATAAAAGATTCTGCTCAGCCGAATATAGCACTCTTTCTCGTTTTAAGATCCGAATGTTTAGTAACCCTAAACATTCGATTTTCAGAAATATTTTATTAGTTGGTGACGTTATATTTGAATACTTATAAGCTCTGTCGTTTATATAAGTGGTCGGCACAAACAGAACATGCCACATTAGTAAAAATATTATAATATTGCATAAAACAAATTGTATGATTATATTTTTATGCAAAATCTTGAGTTTTATGTTGCTTTTGCTAGAAGCCTTTATTAAAACATTCAAATTAAAACAAACTTTTTATCAATTTTACCCCCACTTTTTCTCTAAGTGTGCTAAAGTACTTTTGCCCAAACAATAAGAGAGTTATTTAGTTAAACAAGTTGACTTTAGTGAAAGTGCAATTACTGGAAAAACCCTACTGAATGAACGAACAAATAAACTAACAGGGATTATAAGCAGGTACTTAAATATTAACAAGAACAGATTTTCAACTACTGGAACTACAATTTTTGTGTTTTAGTTTAACAAAACAAAAGTCCTATGAGAAAAAAAACACACTCACACACACAAAAATAAATCAAACAGCTGCTGCTGTCGAAACAAAAGGATTAAGCTAAATATCCACGCCTCTTAGAAAAATTAATTGCAACAATGATGTTTTTAAGTATAATTAAAATTATTTATTATAATTACATAAAATAATATACTGCTGGTTAAGCGAGTACATTTATATATTAAATTCAAAACAAAAAGAAAGAAAAAAACACTGCAAACAATAATAAATTAAAATATTGTCTAATTACTTGGAGTGGAATATGCAGACACACACGAACATAATTTATTTATGGACATGTCTTCATTATTAACTTATTGCCAGTCCGAACATACATTGTATTTTACAAATTTACACTTTATTTTATTTACACACACACAGACACATATATGTATACATTCATACATATATATGTATGTGTGAATGTAAAGAGAAAAGGACACACAATTAACATATTGTACAATTATAAATATCATAATTGTACTTATGTTCATATTAGTATTTATGCATTATTGCCTGTAACTGTAACTGTATCGGTATCTGTGTATATGCATTTTAAAGATTTATGTACTTGACTGATAAATTACAACGTAAGTAATAATAAAATCCTTGCTACATTAAACTCTTTCCCTAAACACTACTTCATTCCTTGCATCCGTTAAATGCGGAGGTGGCACAAGGATAATTGTGTTTGAGTATGCATGTGCATTTAGCGCAGCAGTGTGTTTAGTTTAGTTTAGTTTAGTTCAGTTTAGTATGAGTGTTAATAACATTAATTAACGATAATCAAGTAGACACATAAAACATAAAACGCAATTATTTAAGCTGATTAACAAGTGTTGGTCAATCAGGTACAAGTGTGTGGTGTGGTTTTTGTGAAATCAATTGTTTCATAGTTAAAAGCAGGAGCTGTGGGCAGTATTGTTGTTAGCAACAGTAGCAACAATTTTAAGCCAAATTGAAAGCTTTACAACTCAATGAAAATTATTATATTGTAATATCCTTCTTCAAGCTAAATTTAATACATAGTAATGTATTTACGTACATGATTTATTTAATACCTTGGTAATCTGTTAAATATGTTTCTTTTGTATCGATTAACTCGTAGTTATATGTATTGTAGTATGAACAAATTTATGACGTATGATTGAGACTTGTCTGCTATTAAATTTAATATCGTTAAAAGCCTTTTATACTCGTTTAAAACCAATGTTGTTATTGCTGCTGCAGTTGTTGCTGTTGAGGTTTATTCAACCTCAAAATGTCTAGGTTTTCACCAATAAACTTTACTTACAGAATCATCATCAAGTATTTAACAAAATATGTTTTCATTGAACTTGTTTGCCAAAATCCTTCTGCTGAGCTCTACACAATTTTTTATGTAGTTGTTGTTATTGGCTGTTTGTTGCTTTCATTTTGGGATTGTTTTTTATTGTTGCTGCTATGTACTACTGATGTTGCTGTTGCTGTTTTGTTGTGTTGTGTTAGCAGCATTATTGCTGTTGTATGCATTCAACGTCTGGCCACGTTTATTGTGGTTAAACCAATAAAATCGATTGATATTGGCATGAGTTCACCGAATTGACAGTGTTGGCCAAACTGTAAAATACTAGGAGACAGTGTGTTTATCATGTATGGGACAATTTTAGATTTTATCAATGAGGCGAGAGTATGGAAAAAAAATCGACACATTTTTTTGACAAATTTATTTGGTGAAGTGTTCTTCTGAAACCCCTATCCATCTGCTCTTATGATTACAGCTGCTATAAGCATCCCGCCATGAAATGTTATTTTTATCATGATGAACTGGTTGCCTACAAATCTTATAGCCAACGGAGTTGCGCTGAACTCTGACATAAGACTCAATTCTACAGGCTCGTGGAATCCGGGGAAATATGAACATGCAACTGTGCTTGACAGTCTGAGAGAAATCCCGAGCAATTTTGATTATTGAACTCCCAGAGCTTTCTGCGATAGAGGGTTTTCCAATTTGTCGTGATTGGATAATATGTGGAGAGTCCATTTGCACGGACAGAGAGTCCATTTGCACGAACAGAGTCGGGTGTGGATTTCACACTACTGGACCAATGCAGTGTTTTCAGAGATTTCGGTCATCAAGAAGATAGTTTTCAGGTTTTATCCAAGATATGGTGTTGATATTAGAGGTAGCCGAGCAGCCTTAAAATCTATAATATGTACGACCTCCAATTTGGCATTTGAATGCAGGGCATATCTATACGACTTGTGATCCTGGAATGCCAGACATCTTTTAAAGATATGAATTTGCGGTCACTAAATGGGTAGTGAATTGATTCCGGTTTTAACGAATATAACGGGTTGATATTTGGGTCTATACCCATAGCCAAGCAGCCTTAAAATCTGGCGATACATTATATTCTTGAATACTAATGGCTATCAGGATCTAGTATGGATCCTTAAATGCCAGACAGCTCTTAACGAGATATGGAAACATTCAATACTTGGAGTCTACTGGAAATATCGCGTATACAGTGGCAGAGAGGGAGATTTCACTCTTAGAAGCTTAGATTTACGATTAAATTAATTCAGAAAGTTTTAAAAATAAGCCGAAAACCCCAGAACCGGAAGAAATAGGTTTTTAAAAGATATTGATAAAACAAATGAAAAAGTCATTGGAAAAACGTCGTAAAGATCTGTCATAAAATCAGTGAGTAGAGCTATAGCAAACGCTATGTACTACGATTTTGTCTGGTGGAAAATAATTGAATGGCTACTAACTACACTCTTCTTGAAAGATACCTACGATAGGATAATCACAACCATTCTAACGAATTCACGTTTTCCGTCTCTTTTTCTTGATAAACTTCCATACACCGATACATTGAAAGGGTGACAAACTGGATATCGTAGAATATCAGATAGAGATTTGCATGCTGCAATAAGATCCCTAGCAGGTGTATGTACGACAATATGTCTAGCTTTGAAGGACATCCATTGCGTTGCCAAATATTTCATGGATTTTCCTGCGTGGACTCGAGAAAATCGTTTGTAATTGTATAGGGGACGAAAAAGAGCAGTTTGATGGAGGCATTGTTAATATATTTAGTCTATAGGCAGCGTATTCGAGATGGTGTCTAAGCTCGCATATGTTTTTTAACTCATTTAGTTTGAAATGTTCAGCGTATCTGCTGCGTTTGATTAATATGGTGGCTGTTGCACTGTAAATTTGATATTCATGGTGGGACTTCTTAAGAAGCTGTCGTAATGAAGAAGTGGTTTAAATGATTTTCCATCTTCTCAGCGGAAAAAAACATGATTTTTAACTCAGTCCCTACACGCAGAAAAAAAATATAGTTGTGCATGGTTACAGTAACCATTTCAACATTTTTAAAAGTTTTTTTTTAACAATATTATGGTCACAGCATCTATTTACATGATTGTGGTAACCATAATATGGTTAACTTACGATTCACATGATTATATCAATCATATATATGGTTACCGTAAACAAGTATATGTTTGTGGCAACAATTGTTATGATTAATCTTTATACATATCATAATATGTTGTTCTCAGATTATGATACCAATTAGCCGAGAGCAATATAATATGGAAAAGCCTTAATCATAAAGATGGTTGTCATAAACATATACTTGTTTACTGTAACCATATATACGATTGATGCAATCATGTGAATCGTAAGTTAACCATATTATGGTTACCACAATAATGTAAATAGTCGCTGTGACCATAATATTGTTAAAAAACATTAAAATAATTTGAAATGGGATTGAGTTAAAAATCAAGTATTTTGCCGCGATCTTTGAATAAAGAACAGTAGCTGAGAAGAAAATCATTTAAACCTCTTCTTCATTACGACAGCTTCTTAAGAAGTCCCACCATGAATATCAAACTTGCAGTGCAACAGCCACCATATTAATCGAATGCAGCAGATACGCCGAACCATATTATGGTTACCACAATCATGTAAATAGTTACAGTGACTATAATATTGTTAAAAGACGTTTAAAAATGTTGAAATGGTTACTGTAAACATATTTTATATATATATATATATTTTTTTTTTCTCTGCGTGTAATAGTCATAGCTATAGCAGTATGTGTATCATATAATTCAGTTAAAAAATCTTTCGCACATTTAGAACCTCTGCATTATTTTGCACAAAGAGAAGACAAGCAATCGATACTTTAATTTTACTAATACTCATAAGAAAGAAATTACTATAAAATCTCGATTATCTTAATTACTTTACACTGCAATGCAAAGTTCAAGGCTCTGTTTAGAAAGGAAAATAAATAAAAGGAAAAATGCTTTGAAATTGTTGTTTGCATGCAACTTTAGCAAGAAGAGAAAATAAACTAATTATAGCTGATTGCCAGCTT
The DNA here is from genome assembly GCA_942486065.2 of Calliphora vomitoria. Classification (NCBI taxonomy): domain Eukaryota; kingdom Metazoa; phylum Arthropoda; class Insecta; order Diptera; family Calliphoridae; genus Calliphora; species Calliphora vomitoria. The sequence continues at coordinate 129,378,545 of OW818031.2, forward strand.
AACAATTGAAAGAAATGTCTCACCACAACATTTGCTGCATTTGATTTGATTTTGTAATAATTCTTTAATTAAATTCTGTACAAAAAAGTCCTTTTATTCATATACAGTTTATAAATATTTAATTTAAATAAAACACACACCCTACTCACTCACTCTCTCTGTTTTCTCTGTTTCAGTCTCAGTCTACTTTACAAAATTAGTTTTTGTTTTTATTTGTTTGAATGCGACCATAAATATAATCATCCAGCCAACCAGGCCCATAACTAATAGAAATGTGTCATAAAAATTTGTTTTATATAAATAAAAATTAGTCGCCCAAAAAAGTTAACAATGCTGAGACATTTGTTAACATTTATACTCACTCATTCTTATTCTTTTAGTTTGTAAATATATTTATATACTACACACAAGAGTAAATTGTATATGAAACTGATAAATTATTTATTATAACGAATTGTACACATGTAGAACAAACACATCGACAAAACACTGCCAGCCACCCCTGCCAATGCTTCAATTCTACTTCAATTTTATCCATGTAAAAGTTTGTTCTTCAAAGTTTTTTTTTTTATTTTTTCTTTGTTTCCTAAGAATTTTGTTCTTAAAAATTTACCCTATAACAGAAACTTAAATGAAAACTAAAGATTGAAGTATTGCAGCAGTATTATGACAAGGGGGATTTTGTAGTAAGTAGTGGTAAGCAACATACACATACAAACACCCCTTGCAGCACATGTACACATGTATAATCAAGCTCAAAATAGGATAAAAGTATTACATTTGAAATCATCATGAAAATGCACTCACACTCCCAATATTAGCAACAACCAAGGGTATAATAAAAATTGTTTTATCTTCATTCTTTTTTTTCTTTTTTGCTGCCATTGTTGAATTAGACAAATAATTCAAAGAGAGCTGAAAAATATTGCAAGAATATTAGAAAATCCTTACTATGCAAGGAATTTAGCACAGTGAATAAATGAATGCTGGCAGCAACAGAAGGGGGTACTTACTGTATACGAGTACAAATATGAAATGGTTGATTTTGCATTATAGTGTTTGTTTGATGGGTTATAGCATGAAATGCAAAAATCATAAATATTACTTACTGACTTGCCAAAGATACTTAAACTTGTAACAAAGCAAAGTTTATATGCATACAACCATTTACACTCACATATTTAAAGGGAATATGAAACGAATTACTATTTGACTTTTGTATTGATTAATTGTTGATTTACTGCTCAACATACATACATACCACCACCAGCAACAATAGCAACAACATGTTGTATGTTGCAAGGAATAAACACTTACCCACCCTTAAAGACTTCAACAAGACAAGTAAGTCAGTCAGTGTAGTACATCATTTTTCTAATTGTGGAGATACTGCCTCGTATACACGTAAGAGATAAGCCCCAAGGGATGCGCTGCAGGAAATCCTGCCACAACTACAAATCTACACACACACATACACTCACACAATACAGTAAAAATGATGATGATGTTCTCTTGCATTATAGATTTTATAGTTGTATTTATAGATTCTAATCCTCACAAATACAAATCATCATCATAGTCGTCAGAAAAAGAAAAAGAAAACCCGCAACCAAATATGAATGTATCTAGTTATTGAAGCTTACAATGGAGCACAATACAATTTTCATTTATTTTATTTGTAAATACTCTCGTACCATGAATATGAGATGATGCTTCACAGCATCCTCTATAAATCATTGTGTTCCCAGGTCTATCGAAACTAATAAATACTGCTCGTACTCGTTCGTTCTGGTTGCATTTATCCATTTTGTATGGCATTCATTAACATGCCATTGACTTCTTGATGATGTACGTACACACATTCTTATGAAGAAGACCTATTTTATTACAGTGTTACACCAACGTCATCCAGCCGTCTTACAAAACTGTGTAGTGGTGCTAAGAATTGAAGAGGCGTTGTCATATAACATTCATAAATCATTTTAATTGATATATTTTGGTATTAATTTTTTTTATTATAATGTAACAAATAACTGAACAAATCAAATCATTTGACAAAATATACGACGTATTCAAATTTTAATGGTGTTGGAGGGAATATTTTAACTGTAGCCTGGAAAAAAGTCTCATCAATAAAAATGCTTGTTTCAGACCCCACCCTGATTTTTATAGATGAGTTTTCCCAAGTCATTCCTTTGACAGTTTTGTAAATGTTGATCTTTTCTTTACGATTTTTTAAAATTTTATCTTTCTTTCAAAATATTTGTATTTATTGCCACGCCCTCTAAAGAATCGTAACCACACATGTGAAAAAAACTAAGTTTGAATTGTTTTGTTATGTGCTTTTAGATCCCTCAGGGATTCAGCTTCACTCATATAATGTATCTAGAACAGTGGTCAGCACTTATACTATGTTTTCTTTTTGCCGACCACTGATCTAGAATATATGATATCAAACCTCTTCCAATTAGAATTGATTATTTTACCTCGGAATATCGTTCAACAGTACGGGTTTGTGTTGAGGTTGGGGCAGGTATGCCATAGACAAAAGTATAAATTACACAGGTTAAACACTTTCGGACCCGAAAAGACAAAAGTGTTTTCATGAGTATATTATCGAATTATGTTAGTTACATCGTAAACAAAGTGGATTTGATTTAACTCATGGTCCTGTTTTCTAAAGCAACGATGATGATGAACTGGCAATTGTTTTTGTCACCTACACGCATAGAAAAACTATGGTTGTGGTGATCATAATCGAAGAGCGTCATATTATGATTGTATTTTTTTTATTATAGTTCCTATATACCTATACATAGTATGTATTATTGCCAATGTGTGCATCATAGAATATCATATGATTGAATATCTTATTAAGGACTGAGATCGAAAAAGTCTTAACACACGTTTTTCATTAAAACTTTTAACCCAAGTATTATTTGATTTTTTTGGATCATGTTTGATGTCAATTATATTCATTTGTTGTTTATCTGATTAAAATGAGTGACCAGAAAAAAGTGCGTACTAAAATTATTAAAAATTTTCAACAAAACCCAACTTGGTCCTACAAAAAGTTGGCCAAACACTAAAAGGTCTGCCATCAAACTGATTCCAATGTATTTAAACAGTATCGGGAGATCTTGTCCGTTGATAGAAAACCTGGTTCAGGTAGAAGGAATTATACACATGATGTTTCTAAAGCCAAACAAATAGAAAGCATTTTCAAAAGAGCTCTCAACACCTCCGGTTGGAATGCAGCCCGGTTAGGTCAGACTATTTGGTACGAAAAGTTAAAGCCAATGAAGGTTCAAAAGCATACAAGGCTCAAAAAGTTCCTGACAGGAACTTTGCTAAAAATTTAGAGGCCATAGAAAGGGCACGGAAATTGAAGTCAAATTTTATACAAAAAATATACCTGCTGCATAACGGATGACAAAATGTACGTATGGAAAATTTGTCGCAGCTTCTGGGTCAATTTTTTTATGTTGCAGATGCTCGAGGGAATGTTGAAGAAAAGTTTAGGACCCCAAAGCAGACAAAATTTCTCAAAAAGTTTTTGGTATGTCAAGCAATATGCAGTTGCGGCAAAAAAGCCAAACATTTGTTACAAAGGGCTCTATAAATACCAAAATTTACATCAAGGAATGTTTACAAAAAAGGATGTTTCCATTCATAAGACTTCTTAATGTGTCCACTTATTTTTGGCCTTATCTGGCATCTGTCACTATGGTAAGAAAGGTCTTGAGTGGTACAATAACAATAATGTGGTATTTGTACCAAGAGAGGCAATTCCTCCAAAATGCCTGGAGCTGAGTCCAGTGGAAAGATATTGGGCTCTTGTTAAAAGAGAATTAAAGAGCACAAAAAAGGGTGTCCAAAAGTGTGGTAGATTTTAAACGGAGATGGACAATCTGTTCGAACAAAGTGACATAAAGCACTATAAAAACCATAATGGAAGGGTTTTCGAAAAAGGTTAAAAATTTCATCATTAGTGATTAGAACTATAAAAATATTTTTTTTTGTAAATTGTAATAATAATTTCAATCAAATAAAAAAAAATTAAAACTGTAAGTTTAGTGGTTTCGTTTTTATTAACATATATGTATGTTAAGAATTTTTCAATCTCAGTCCTTATTAGTTTATTGATAATCGTAATATAATCATATGTGATATCATAGTGGAACAATAATAATATTATTGAGTCTAATCATATTATGATTACAATGAAATCATAATATGGTTGTGTAAAAACATGATAGCTGATATGAACATATTATGGTTGTAGCACAATCATATAATGGTTGAACCGAACCATTTTCAGATTTTAGCAGAATAATATTATAATTACTTATAAACCTCTTAGATGGCATGACTATATTACGGTTGCAACCACGTATCCATATTCTGGAGTATTTATAATCGTGTCATGATTATAAATATGCTAATAGTTATCATAATTTAGTTATGAAAGCTTTGGTAGAGAATAATCAGTTGCTCTGAAATGAAGTGAAATTGAACTGTGACGTTTGAAAAATTAGCTCTTTTTGATTTTGAACGATGTTATGATGTGATCATCATGATGTGATCATCATAACATCGTTCAAAATCAAGAAGAGCTAATTTTTCAAACGTCACAGTTCAATTTCACTTCATTTCAGAGCAACTGATTATTCTCTACCAAAGCTTTCAGCTGATTGGGTCCATAAGCTTACATTCTGTTATTGTTGGTATACTTCTCAAGGGATTTTTTACTTAAATAATGCCAAATTGATAATATTGTGTAAAAGTATGGTTTCAAGGTTTTTCTTGACTCACTCTTCAACAAACAACAGTAGTATTATAGTATACAGAATTGTGGGCTGGATAAAATTAATTCAATCAATTAACATACCAATCCCAATTGTCTATTGTTTACTTAATTTTCTATACCCTGCTCTTAAATCTAATAATAAGAGTAAGGAAACGAAAACAAAAACAAACAAGAAAACTATAAAATCGATAACAAATATAAATTTAGCTAAAAGAAAAGCTCATTACAATTTAGCTTGATTCAAGGTTTTCTTAAGTTTCGTGTTTCTTCTTACCTTCTACATTTATGCAAAATTAATTTGACAATGATTTAGTAAGATTCAATAGATGAAGGAACAAAAAAAAGAAGAAACAACAACAAAACTGACAAATAGATATACAGATACATACATTATATAAAGCTGAACATTGTTTTGTCAAGTATTAAGATGATAATGATGTTGATGCGCCAAAAAGCCTTTCAATCATGAATAATTTACAAAATACGCGCAAATACTTAAACGTTAAGCTAATAATATCAAGATGCAGCATTACTCAGCATCATCATCGTTGTAGTCGTCGTCATCAGCCACTCTGTTGTAATCATTTTAGTCATTGGCATTGATGAAAATGATGATGGTATTGGCATTGGCAATGGCAACATAATGATGTATTCTGGTTGTTGCTGCTGTTGTTTTTGCTATTTTCTACAGCTTTCCATTGTTGTAGTTGTAATAGTAGTATAATTTTGCACTCAAAGTGTAGAAGAAATAGAACAATAAATTTCCATCAAGTTGTCAGCTATTTGTATCTCATTTTCCACTCGAATAAATCATTTTGAATTCACTTGTCGTCATTACTGTGACAATAGATGTAAAAGAGTAGACGAAAATATCAACAGCCAAAAAATACAAAAAAAAAACAAAAAACGTGCAAAAATACCTAAAAAAAGCTTGTTCCAAAGGTTGGCAAGGCACAAAAGACTCTATCTAATACTGTTTACAAAATGTTTTTCCATGTAACAGTAAGTTTGTCTGCCTTTTTGTGTATGCAAAGTGTTTAAGCGACAAGTACTTATTCGCATGGAGTAGATGCCTATCGCCAGACTTTCATTTCCATTAAGCAAAATTAAACGAAAAGTCATGGAAATCGTAAGAATTTGGCATCTTTTTATGCATTTTTTGATTCCTGATTTGTTGCTATAGTGGCTGGTACCATTTATATGTTAAAAAATACCTTTGTAGCATCAATTAAGTCATCATTGTTACTTCAGCGACTGCTGCCTTCACTATTTAGTTTTGCTAGAGATTGAACAAAATTAAATGGATTTTTTTTGTCTTCTATCTGTAGACGAAAGGGTGCCAAATTCAATAAATATTTTTTAAACTGATTACATTGTTTGGTTTCAAAAAAGTATGTAAATCTAACTTTTTCACTCTTAGGGCCATTATTACAACTTGCCTTTATGTTCGTAATAGTAAAGGGTAACTTTAAGTAATAGAAAATGGTAGCTTTAAAGTTAACTTTTACTATAACGAACATAAAGGCAAGTTGTAATAATGGCCCTTAGAGTACTAAAACTAAAATTTTTAATTATTTGCATATTACTGTTATACACAACATTTTGTTCGAATTTTTTGGTAGACGTTAGATTAAAAACTGTTATACAAAACATTTTTTATATAGAAAAATGTTTATACAATTTGTATACAGAACTTTTTTTGTACCGGCAATTTGCTATAGAAAAACAGTTATACAAAAAATGTTGTATGTAAAAACTGTTATACAGGTAATTTTCTTTAGAGAACCTGTTATACAGAAAACTTACTTCAAATAAACTGTTCTTGAGAGTTTTCTATAAAAAAATAGTGTTACATACAAACTTTTCTACAGAAAATATAGAAAATTAGAGATGTTAGATTAAAAACTGTTATACAAAACATTTTTTATATAGAAAAATGGTTATACAGACAATTTGTATACAGAACTTTTATGTACCGGCAATTTGCTATAGAAAAACTGTTATACAGAAAATGTTGTATGTAAAAACTGTTATACATACAATTTTCTTTAAAGAAACTGTTATACAGAAAATTTACTTCAAATAAACTGTTCTATTGAGAGTTTTCTATAAAAAATAGTGTTACATACAAACTTTTCTATAGAAAATTAGAGATGTTATATTAAAAACTGTTATACAAAACATTTTTTATATAGAAAAATGGTTATACAGACAATTTGTATACAGAACTTTTTTGTACCGACAATTTTCTATAGAAAAACAGTTATACAGAAAATGTTGTATGTGAAAACTGTTATACAGACAATTTTCTTTAGAGGAACTGTTATACAGAAAATTTACTTCAAATAAACTTTTCTAAAGAAAATATAGAAAATTATATTATACACACAATTTCCTTTGGAGGGTTCTGTTTTACACAGTATTTGCTATAGATACTAGGGTATTCAATTAATCGGGTTTCTGTTTTAATCGGTTAATCGAGCAAATAATTATTCGGGGTTTATATTTAATCGGTTATTAATCGGTTAATTTTGAATTATTCGATTAACCGAGTAATTTCTATTTTAATTTTAAATTGAGAATAAAACAACGAATTTTGTGTACCTATTTAAGAATTTTATTAATAAAAAAACCAAAAACATAAAAAACAAATAAAACATAACAATTCAACAAAACCAAATAAGTAATAGCAAAACAAAAATATAGTGTCTGAGACCTTTTTTATGCTCATGTGAGTTTTTTTAGGATTTTAGGGAGATCTTCTGAAATACGCTTTTTAAAAAAGAATATAATTGAAATGTTTTCCTTTTAAACGATTTTTTTTAATTTATTTTAATAAAACTTGACTTGGAAAGAACTCTCTCACTGATTAGATGTTGGAGAAACCAAAAGTAAGGCATGATAAAGAATATCCAATTTCTCATATAAAATCCTCATATATATATTTGGAGTCCTTTTTGTATTTTTTTTAATAGTTTCTGATAAAAGACTCGTTTCAGTTATGTCTTTAGATTCATCTATTATTAAGTCGTCCCCCGACTCAGGACAAAGATAATCATAGTACATTCTAGAAAAAAGTTCATTTCCAAATTCTTAGTTTAAAATTTTGTGCAATACTTCTAAAAAACTATTGCTAGAAGTTAATGTTCATGAGTTCATACATAAAATTAGTGTGCTTAAAACTATATTTCTATATAAAGTGCAAAAAAAGAAATTTCAGTTAATCGGTTAATCGACACAAATTAATCGGTTTATTTGTTATTTGAAAATCGTCAATTTTAAATTATTCGAACAGTTAACCGACCAAAATTAATCGGTTAACCGATTGGCGGTTAATCGATTGAATACCCTAATAGATACTGTTGTACACAAAATTTTCATAAATAAAAACTGTTATCTAAAACATTTTCTATAGTAATAACTGTTATACAGGCAATTTCCATAGAAGAAATAGTTATACACAATTTAAACTGTTATACAGGTAATTCTCCTTAAAAATAACTGACTTTAAGGCAAATAATAAATAGTATTTTTTTGCTCCTGAAAAGTTGCTGAAAACACCCATAGCTTTTTTGTAGGTGAAGCTATGACAACTTACTTTATAATTTCTAACTTAATGTCATCATAATCATATAGTTTCCAGGAGACAATTTCTTGTTAAACTGTGAGTCTCCTACCTTGTTTTAGATTCACAATTTTTGTTCAGTCACTAAAAAGTTTTTTTTTCCTCTAAGTTGCTGCACAACACAGGTTGTTTATTCAACGTACTACTACTTACTACTTCGTACTAGTTTATTTTTATTTTTTTTTTATAGAAACATATTTATCACATTAATTCCAATGCCTAACAGCTGTTTTGCAGTTGTTCTCGTTCTCCTTGTTGCCAGAAGAGAACTTAGTTTGAACAATTTTATTTATGTTGCAAATCATGTTTAGTATTAACTGTTTTGTGGTGTTTATAATGCATATGGGTAAACATTTTATTGCTGCAACAGATAAATCAAATATTAAACTTTGTGATTTTATATTATAAATTTTTTTTCTTTCTTATACACACATATAGTGAGTATGTACGTATGTGTATAAGTATGAATGTGGCATGTACTTTAACAGCAATATTTTTTCATTTCCGCTGAAAATGCAAAGTACCTGTTTACACTCACATCCACACACAGACACAGGAAAAATCTCTGGCTGGCATAAAAGTCTATAAAGTAATACGAAAGAATTGCTAAAGTTTAGCAATGAAAAAGTTTTTTGCATACTGATACAGTTTTTTAGAGAATTATACTACATCACCACCACTTTGTCCGCAAAAGAAACAACAACCAAAATAAAAAAAAGAAAACGTTAACAGAAGTTGAAACTTTTTTACATTTATTTTTTTATCTTTTGCTGTATAAACTACTTACGTTGGTGTGATGCGTTCCCCTCACCGCCCAAGTTTTATCTCCTGGATGCCAATAAAAAAAATTTGCATCTTTATCATCAACATTTCGTTGCTTAACTTTACTTTGTAGCAGCACCGAAAAAATACACTCTTAGACTGGGGAAAGAGCGTTAAAAAATTGTAGCAACTAAAAGATTGTTAACGTTTTTCTGCTGTTACCTAAGTAGAAGAACTGCAGTTGGTCGTATATAATGTAGCTAACGATGCAACGATGACAGCTACAGGATAAATCAAGAACGATAACGATAAACACCAAAGTGTTTTGTATGAAAAAGCAACAATAAAAAATAAAAAAAAACAAAAACAAGCAAAATAAGCAGGGAACAAACCAAGCGGCAACAAAGTTTCATGTTCTTTTTTGTTGCTGCTGTTGTTATTGTTGTTATTGCGTTTCTTTATCTATTTTAAAGTTGTGTCGTGCCTTCTTACGCTGTTAAAGTAGCAACGCAATGCAACAGCGGAAACGGAAGTGTTGCAAAGCAGTGGTAGATTACAAAAAACCAATGGGGGTAACAACTTGATTTAAAACTTTATCATCTTATTTTTTCCATGAAATTACTTCTATATCTCATATTTTAGTTGTTTTTTCTTTCTCTAAAGAAACATAAAAATATACTTACTCTCATAACTCTAAATTTTATTTTTATTTTTGTTGTAAACTCTAAATAATAATGCAACAACAGGATCGAAAGGAAAAATGAAAGAAGTTGTCATAAATAAATGATAAATATTTATGCAAAATTGCTCAAGAATAACTAGAGTTTAAAGTAAATACATACTTGTTACACATAATATCTATTTTTGACTGTTAAAGGACAGCACATTTTTTCACTAAAAATTATTCTATACAATTTTAATAGCTAATATTTCCTGTATGTATAATGTATAATTTGTTCCATGGGATCCGAATTCACTGAACTACCCAGAACTCCGTGCTGTGAAAGGTTATTGGCTTATGAATAACATATCAAAGGTGTCCTTGGACGTGTTAGACAGAAAGTGAAGAGGAACCATACTGCTCCAAAATAATAATGGAAATTCTAAGTTCAGGAAGAACTAATTGATATCGTGAAATTTTCCTAATTCGGTTACATGGTATCCTTTTTATCATAAAATTATATATTTTTATGATCACAATATAACAAACGCATTGGCTGAACCACTAGGATTTTTAGTATTTGCAGTAGGTAGTTTTTCAATATACAGCCCATAAACCATATCTTTCTGATTCGATTTACCCAAGACCATTCGTCCGTCCATGTAGCCATGTAATCAAACTACATGTTGTTGAAGACAACTCCACGAAATTTAGTAAGACACCTTCCATTAGTCAAGATCACGAACCAAGGACGAACCTTATTGAAACTGGTTGAACTGTTCCACCCGAAACAGGACTTTATCGGTCATAAATTCTGAAGAATATTCCATTATTTTTGTTAAGACTTTGCCTACGTTATAATTTTCTATATTTTTACATAGGAAATTATAGCCTATTTTAAGTCAAACTCCTAAAAATTTTATGAAAGCAATTTATAAAAAGTTAAAAAACTCTACCTATAACAGTTGTTTAGATATTCGAAAAGTACTATTTACTTAACATGATCTGGTATCACCCATTTGCAATACGTCAAAATAACTCATGCTAAGTATTGAGAATTGCATTATTATAGTTCTTCAGATATTCGATAGTAAATATTTACTTTGTATGGGATGGGGTAAGTTCCTTGAAGCATTACTTTAACTATTACAATTCTTCAGATATTCAATTATAACTATTTTTTTCTTGTTCCGATCTCGCCCATTTTTTTTGCTAAACTTCGTACAGTGGTACTAATTATTGTTAACGTTCACAATACAATCCAGCAAATTTTCAGCCAACTACATATGTAACTGTGGTCCGATCCTTCCCGTTTTCTGTTAAACATCATGCAGTGATAAGAAATCGATTCCTATAAAGTTTGAATATTGTCACAATTATACCTATTTACTTTGTATGGGTGGTTCCACGCCCATTTATACAATCTCGCCAAGCAGTGCACAATGGTACCGAAGAAATACTCGCGGCGTTTTGCGACTTTCACAATTATAGTTCACCAGATATTCCATAATAACTATTAAATTTGTATAGCAGGTGCCACGCCCACTTAAAATTTTAAAATAAAAAATAGTCTATCGTTTTAAATATACAGGAATATACGGTTAATTTAAACAGAATAGGACCAGTGGTTTAGCCTCCTATAAGGTACAAACAAACAAATAATCACACATAAATATGATTGAACACAAAATTCCTATTTTTGTGACTATAGTGAGCTATATTAAACATGTTTTCCCTTTAAACAAATATTCAATGTTTAAAAACCAAACGTACCTATTATTCAAATTGTTCCCCTTTTTATCCCTTTATAGTCCAAGTAGTGACTATTGATGCTTCTAAATAACAATCTATCTATGTTCGAAATTTCAATAAAATCGGTTAAGCCGTTAAGTAATTATTGTTTAAGAACTAAAGGTACCAATTTGACCGGTATTCCCCCTGTTTATACCTCTCTGGTCCAAGAATTAGAAAAAGGTATAGCCTATTAATGCTTCCAAGTAAGGATCTATCTACGTTCCAAATTTCGATAAAATCGGTTCAGCCGTTTAGTATTTATTGTTTAAGAACTAATGGTACCATTTTTACCGATATTCCCCCTGTTTATCCCTTTCTGGTCCAAGTAATGGAAAAAGTTATAGCCTTACTTCCAAGTAAGGATCTACCTACGTTCCAAATTTCAATAAAATCGATTCAGCCGATTAGGCGTGATGCTCACACAAACAAACCAACAAATAAACAAACAAACTTACAAAGACATTTATATATTTATATGGATTTAAATCATACACACAGAGAAAGGACATGTTTACGTCATGGTAGCCGCAACTATGCAATAACTAAATATTTGATTAAATAAAGTTTATTTCAATAAAAAATAATTTCCGACAGCAATGTTTTGGTTCATATTTTATTATTATTTAATTGTCGCTATATGGTTGCTATGTTTGTGTAAATTCCAACTACAACTAAATTATGATAAGGATAAAAACATAACAAATACTCCATAATATAGTTATGTAGCTACAATAATATGGTCCTACCATATCATGATTCCACCTCAACCATAATATAGTTATGTAAAAACATAATAGATGGTTGTTGATATAATGGTTATATTATGGTTGAGTCCAATCATACAACATAATATGGTTGTGGTACAGCATAATAAGATAGTGGTACAACCACAATACGATTATGGTACAACCATTATATCAGCTGGTACAAACATTATATCAGCTATAATGTTTTTAAATAACCATTTTATGGTTGGGGTGGAATCATGATATGGAATCATGATTGGTCATATTAAGGTTGCGCTAATATTATGATATGATCGTGGAACTAATAGAAATCAAATTATCGCAATGAATTAAATTATGGTTAAGGTAATATCATATTATGATATTTCATAATGATACACATCAGTAATAATATGCTCTTATACGAACTAAAATATAATTTTACAGCAACCATAAAATCCAATAATAGATTATACCCTTCTTCTCCTTCGTGAGAAGGGTATATACAAGGTGGCGCAAAAGTAAACTTCCGATGTTTTTTGGCTGTAATTAAAAAAAAATTAAAAACTTTGATTCTTCTTGTGGATTATTTTTATTTGGTCTTTTAATTTTTTTTTACATCAAGTCGATTGTTGATTGTCTTTTGAGCCCCTTTTATGGCATCACTTTGGCCAAAACTTCCGGCGATAGGTCCTCACATTCTTGACGGATATTGTCTTTAAGAGTCTGAGGCTTGTTGACATAAACCCGCGACTTCAAAAAGCCCCACAAAAAGAAGTCTGGAGCTGTCAAATCAGGCGATCTTGCTGGCCAGTGCAAATCGCCAAAACGGGAGATTAGGCGCCCGGGAAATGCATCCTTCAGCATATCGGTTGTGGCACGTGCAGTGTGTGCCGTTGCACCGTCCTGTTGGAACCACATGTTTTCCAATCCCAATTCATCAAGTTGCGGCAAAAAGAACTCGTTGATCATTGCTCTGTAGCGCTCACCATTCACAGTAACCGTTTGGCCCGCGACGTCTTCGAAGAAAAAAGGTTCGATGACTCCTCCAGCGAAAACAGCACACCATACAGTGACTTTGAGCGGGTGTAATGGCTCTTCGTGGGTTACACGCGGATTTTCAGTGCCCCAGAAGCTTATTTACGTACCCGCTAAGATGGAAATGGGCCTCATCACTCATGATTATTTTTGATGAAAAATCATCTTCCTCTTGGTGGTGATTAAGGATGACTTGAGCGTATGTCAGACGCGATTGGCGGTCAGCAGCTAACAGCTGATGCACCGTCTGGACTTTGTACGGAAACATCTTCAAATCTTGTACCAAAATTCGTGGTAAAGACCGTCGACTGATACCGATTTGCGTGGCACGTCGTCTGGTCGATGTCGACGGCGCTTCCATGACATCCTCGGCTACAGCAGCAATATTCTCTGCAGAACGGCTACTCCGGGTCTGCCACGCCTGGCAGCATCTCGTGTTGTGCCAGTCTCTTCGAGGCGAGCGTCTAAAGGTCGCAGTGTTTCACCAGTAGGCGTTGGACGGCCAGGAAATCTGCGACGAAATTCACGTTGTGTCAAAGTCACCGACCGATTATTGGTCAAATAAATAGTCAGCAATATTCCGAGTTCTGGAGCAGTGTAGCGTAACATTGTTTATTAACGTGTATTTCGCATGTGTTTACTACACAAATGTCAAAACAGAACTGACATTAGGGGCCAATCGCAAAATTTATAGCATTTTCTGATAGGAGGATTACTTTTGCGCCACCTTGTATAAGTTTGTAATTTCCACAATATAATTTTCCGACCCTATAAAGTATATATATTCTGGATCCTTATATATAGCGGAGTCGATCTGAGACAACCTCTATTTTTGGCCTATTTTCAATCTATATCTCGTTTACTAAGTCATAAATATAGACAATGTGGATATCTAGTGATAGATATTTCAAAGTCCATTGCAACGATGTATATAAGAAAATAATTTTTAACCCGAATTTTTTTCACAAAAAACTTTTTTTGTCATAAATTTAAAAAAAAATTAAAAAAAAAAAAATTGGAAAAAACTTAAAAAAAAAAATTTTTTTAAAATTCAAAATTTCAGTTTTGTTTTAAAGTATAATTTGGTGAAGGGTATATAAGATTCGCCACAGTCGAATATAGCTCTCTTAGTTGTTTTTAACAATTTTTATGAACTTCGATCATGTTCTGGGGCTGGTGGCTTTGAGTGCCATTCACTGACTTATAGTGTAGTCCAATAAGGGGTTTAATGTGGAATGAAATACCAACAAATACAATAAAAACTATAAAGAATCATATATATGTTACTTGAAATATTGGAAGTCAAAGGTCACAAACTTTATTTTTTTATATTTTGCATTTGGAAGTTATTGCACAATTTATAGAGTATACCATTTTCTAAATTTTGTTTAAAGATAATTTTTTTATATCAACAACAGTTTTCAAGTTTAGATCCATTTTTGTTTCATAAATGTGGTTTTAAGAATAAATAAAAAAGATTGTTAATATTTATTAGTATTGGTTTTCGAAAACATTCTTCTATTTTTATAAACTTTGTTGGATTTAAAAATATGTACTAAAATAACTATATCCTAGAAGCACAGTTGAAAAACAAATGTTAGCATGTTGCTTCTTTTTTTAAAAGTGCACCAATTAAAGCAACCTTTTAGTTTTTTGTTTTGTCTAATAAGTAAAAAAGTTCTTTAACAATTACTTAATAATTTTTAGATGTTGCCGTTGTAAAAGCTTTCAATCAAGTTCTTTTTAATTGTTTCATGTTTAACATCAATTTTATCCTTTTTTTTCCTCCTTGAACAACAATACAAAGTACACTTTTCATTTGGCATTCATTAGATGGCATTTAACTTCTTGTACTTTTGATGTTGTGTTGTTGCTATTTTTTCTTATATCTGTTCTCCATTGTCTTCAATCTTTTTAGAATTTTCCACAATAGTCGTCTATGGTAGACAAAAGAGACTGAGAGAGGGCAGCATCATTGTTGCAACAAAGTAGTAGTAGTTAGAATAAACAAAATGCAAAATGATAGAAATAACAAAAAAATCTAACAATCTTTTGTATTGCGGTTCAGTTTAGCTTTTATAACTGACATGAACTCTTTTCCATCATCATCTTCGTTGCCGTTGCCGTTGTCGTCATAGTTGTTGTTGCTGTTTCATCATAAACGCCATCTCATCAACACAATCATTGTTCGTTCGTTCGTTCTGTGCTGTTCTATTCACACTTTCTGCATAACCTTAGGGGATATTTTGTGCAGTACATCCTGTTCTGATCTTTAACAAGTAGAAAAACGTCTAAACACAACTCTACTCATCTCATCTCGACTCTATGTTCTTGCTCTTAAGATGTATGCAGCACAGTTGCATGATTGTGTAAGATACATACGTTTATGTGTGTGTGAGTGAATTTTGCTTAAACAAACTCGTACAATAAAATATATGTCCCTTTGTTGCTGTAACACAGTGGCCTAAATTTTTTAGGTCAACACTGTCTTAAAAAGCCAGAGAAATATTGAACTTTAATGCATGTTTCTAACAACAAAAGAATTTGAAATGTAATACAATCTTGGGGGTCTTGTCAAAATTGCACTTTAAACATTTGTCGAACAAAGTGAGTTGAGTGGGCAAAAGCTTGACGATATTGGTTGCTGGTGATGATTATGATGTAGATAATGATGATTATGATAACGATTTTTCTATTTATACATTTTAGCTAAAAAAAAGAAACTGCATTGCAGTAGAATTGGGGCCAAGAGCCATTTCATTATTATCTTTATTGCATTTTTTTTTTTAAATAATTTTTTCTCATTTCCTTATTTTGTTTTTGTTGCTATAAAAGGAAGTGAGTGCAACAGGATGTTCTAGTCTGAATGCTTAAACTGTCTTGCTTTATTAAAATTCATTGTGTGCAATTGTCGTTTTGTTTGTTTATAAAAATCTCATATTAAATGTAAATTTAAGTTATAATAATCCATCATCAAATTTTGTGTGTTGTGATTTTTTTTGTTTGCTGTTTTAATAAGTATACACACAATTCTTTTGGTTGCTGGTGTTGTTGAGCTGTGTTGGTTGGATCCGGGTTTTTTTTTGCTATTGTACCCCCCATTATGAATGTTATTGACTTGTCAAATTTGTTTTTAATTATGATTTTGTCATTGTCAGCAACATTACGTTGAATAAAGACTCATAAACATACTCGTTTGCTAAGAGTCGAGAGCTGTCATCACTTTATATATATATTTAATGTTTCTAGGGTTGTGTGAGAAGTTTGAGTGTGAATCATGGTAGGTTTAAGTTGGTTTAATTGAAAAAAGGCTGCTTTTTTAAAATCATAATTATAGTAATGGATCAAATCTAACAGAATCCTGTGAATCACGCAATCTTGATAGACAGCTTTGGCAAAGATTTAAAGATAAAAGTCGCGTTGCTTGTATTTCTTGTAAAATAGAAGTGAACGGCTTTTGTAGTCCAAACCGACCTGATTCATTTATTTCATTGTTATAGTGGATTATACTTAAGTACCAATACACTGTAGTATGAACATTTGCTTTGAACTAGTTCTCTCATAAACTTTACATCTGATTCATAAAGCTACACAAATCTGTTTTCTTGACAGCTAGCGTGCTATAGAATTAAATAAATGTGTGTTTATTTTGAGCTCTCCCAAGTCAATGTATCCCTTATATACAGTAATTGTCACACATGTCTTATCATTCGGCTGACTCCAATTTATATATAATGGGTCATTTGACGCGTGTCTGTTCTTTGTAGTGCAGAGAGAAGACAAATGGTTACTTTATACATCCCAGGTGTGCAGACATTTGTCACTTAAGTGTCTCTAAGTAATCTAGAGAGTAGTCACTTTAAACGTATTGAGAGTAATTCGTACAAACTGGTTTCATACAAATTGTGTTGATATAATTCTCATACAGTTTATTTTTGCTTAAGGATACTGACATCCCATGTAACATAGCGTGAAGTCAATTTAGTGTCTCTAGTAACCTATGGTGAAATCACTTTAAACGTTCGTTTTGTACTGCATTTTAGAAAGTTGTTATTTTACCCATTAGAAACAATCTAGTGGAGAGTTGTCAGAGGAAGATTTGTTTACAAGCAATCGGTCAATTAACAGCCGTACATGTTGAATAACTGGTTATGTAGCTGATCAAGTAACCAGTTAGGTAGCTAGTAAGGTAACTGACTCTATGTATACGGTATGGGAATCCAATGCGTTGACTACCTTGGACCAGCTATCAGACAGTCTCATTGTAGTCAAAAAGGGTCAAATGACTCCCTGCTTGGGACATGCACGTGTTAAAATAACTAGTTACGTAGCTATTGAAGTAACTAGTTCAAACCCTAAAATATGGGTAAAATCACTAGTTCGGGACTGTCCCCTAGAACTGCTTGGTTGTTTAGAGTTTTGTTGACTTTCGTGTTGTGTTTGTTTGTGTAGAAATCCAATTAATATTCGTGCCACCGGTCTTTGCTTTCCCGATCAGCGATATGGTTTCATATATTTTCGAATAGCTGAAAGATATTTTCCCTTCAGAACTTATTTCAAATAATTGCCTAATTAATTTTACTCCAATACCACGTATAATACAACTTGCATATCTGTGGGGCCTGCAATATATTTCCAACGCTATCACCACCATAATCATCATCACCATTTGCAAACGAATCCAATTTAACTGTGTGTGGAATATAAGCATTAAAAAGTAAATATGTATGTATTCACTTGTATGTATCCGTGTTGGTTTTATTTTGTTTTTTTTTTCGGGTTTTTCATATTTCCCGTATATTAACGTTGCCACATTATTTTTAGCTGTATTTAAGTGACAACAACAACAATAACAACAACTAAAACAAAAAAACACTACAACCAGCATAAAGACTTGTGTAATGATGTTGATGATGACGACGATGATGAAAATCGTTTGCATTTAGTATTTTGTTGCCGGTTCGGTTTAGAGTTGAGAGTGAAACGATTCTTTTTTTTTTATTTGCGGAAAATGTTGTGGATTTTGTAAATCACAAATATAAACACGTGTACAGAGAACAAAAAAACAGCAACAACAACTGAACTTTCATTTCCCAGCAATTACTAAGTAATAAAGACCAACAAACAATTTTGTTAAAGTTTATTTCATACAAAAGTAGCTTCCCAAAGAAATCCATTTTAATGTGATAAATAAATATATGTTTATGGCAATCATGTCCATTATGAATCATTATATCATAATTAATATGTTGTTCACAATATGGTGAATTATTACATCATAACAATGGTTGGTTAATTACTACAATCATATACATGATTGCTTCAATCATGTATGTATATGTATAAATAGTAACTAGGTTGGCTTTTTCGAATCTGCATAATTTGTTTTTATTATTCGTATAAAACTGGAATTCTGAAGTAAATAGGTTCAGTTTGATATTGTTCGTATTAAGGACTGAGATCCTAAAATTCTTAACACACGTTTTTCATTAAAACTTTTAACCCAAGTAATTTTTGATTTTTTGTAAAACATGTCAGTTATTATGTTTAATGTCAATTATGTTCATTTGTTGTTAATCTGATTAAAATGAGTGACCAGAAAAAAGTGCGTACTAAAATTATTAAATATTTTCAACAAAACCCAACTTGGTCCTAAAAAAAATTGGCCAAAAAATCAAAGTTCTGCCATCAAACTTTTTCCAATGTTAGGAGGTTCAGGTAGAAGGAATGGCCACATGATGTTTCTAAAGCCAAACAAATAGAAAGCATTTTCATTAGAGCTCCCAACACCTCCCGTAGGAAAGCAGTCCGGTTAGGTCAGCACTCGTACTATTTGGTACGAAAAGTTAAAGCCAATGAAGGTTTAAAAGCATAAACGGCTCAAAAAGTTCCTGACAGGAACTCTGTTAAAAATTTTGAGGCCAAAAACAGAGCACGGAAATTGAAGTCAAATTTTATACAAAAAATATACCTGGATGACGAAAACGTATGGTAAATTTTTCGAAGCTTTTGGGTCAATTTTTTTATGTTGCAGATGCTCGAGGGAATGTTGAAGAAAAGTTTAGGACCCAAAAGAAGACAAAATTTCCCAAAAAGTTCTTGGTATGACAAGCAATATGCAGTTGCGTCAAAAAAGCCAAACATTTGTTACAAAGGGCTCTATAAATACCGAAATTTACATCAAGGAATGTTTACAAAATAGTATGTTTCCATTCGTAAAACTTCTTAATGTGTCCACTTATTTTTGGCATGATTTGGCATCTGTAAGACAGGTCTTGAGTGGTACACGACCAATAATTCAATTCCTCCAAACTACCTGGAGCTGAGTCCAGTTAATAGATATTGGGCTCTTGTTAAAAAAGAATTGAAGAGCACACAAAGGTGTCCAAAAGTGTGTTACATTTTAAACGGAGATAGACAACTTGTTCGAACAAAGTGACATAAAGCACTATAAAAACCATAATGGAAGGGTTTTCGAAAAAGGTTCAAAATTTCATCATTAGTGATTAGAACTAAAAAATTATTATTTTTTTTTTTTGTAAATTGCAACGATAATTTCAATCAAATAAAAAAAGATTCAAAAATGTAAGTTTAGTAGTTTCATTTTTATTATATTATATATGTATTTTAAAAATTTTTCGATCTCAGTCCTTATTGGGGGTTATCATAGAATCCAATCATTGTCGGAATCGGTTTTGAAAACGACAGAAAAAGTAAATTGTTCTTGTGAGTCAAAAGTTATCGGTTTTATATCTAGAATTAAATTCTTTATCGATTAAACGAAAAATTACATTGAATTTCACAAGTCAAATGTACCTTTTTTGTCGTTTTCAAAACCGTTACCGACAGTGATTGGATTCTATGACAACCCCGATTAAAAAATAGATGTTGATAGCGGCAGCTCGGCTCGAATCGTCGCTAAATAGATTTTCAAGTGTTAAAAGCGAATAATTTAATAAATATAAAGTAGCCCTTGATTTAAACCATAAATCACTTCAGCTTCCTTCAAAATTGTTCACTGGGTTACACACTATTACATGCAAATAACCAGGCTCAAAAAAAGTGTTAACATGCGACTTTAGTACAAATATTGTATTTATATGACTGTGGATGGCTGATGCACCCCGGTGTTCTATGAATGAAGTTCATCATCATCATCAGCCACCTACCACCAGCTTGCGGAGTGTTCGCTGTTGTTTGATGGATTGCGTGACTGGTGTGGCGACAACATTAATGAAATTTTGTAAGCTTAAGCATAGAATTGTGCATATTTGGCAAAAATGGAGAAAAAAAGCAAACAAATTCAACAGAATCGACCAGAAAATGTTGTGCTGAAAATTAAAAGCAAACAAAAACCAACTAGAAAACAAACAAAAAAAAAAAAGTACAAAATTACAACGTAATAAAGTGAAATAAAGCGAAATCTAGAAACAAAAACATTAAACAAATTGTTATTCTTGTTGTTGGAAAATTGACATTAAGTAATACAAAAGGCCATGTTATAACAGTAAAACCGGGAATAATGGCATTACAACTAATAACATTAACAACATTGTCAACTACAGTAAGCAGAACGAGCTTCACAGAACCGGAGGGTGGGAAGGCCTAGTTGTTGGATAAATTAACAGTAACGGGAAAAAGGGGTTGGCCCTGTGTTGCTGTAAAGCAAAGTGGGGGTGTTGTTTAAACACACGTACATACACACACATATATTGTTATTATTATAGCTGTTGTTGTTGTTTTTGTTTTTGTAGTTTATAATTGCAATATTGACATGTGTATTTACAGAATTATTTAACGGTTTAGGCAAATAGTTAAACACTAAATAAATTAATTTATTTACACGTATCGCATCCACTGCTACGTGCAAGTATTTGTTTGGCCAAAGCGTAATAGGATTGTAAGGATATAATTATAAATCGGGGATGATTTTTAGTAAATATTGTAAAACAAGTGTATGGAAATGAATAATGTTTTAATATTGGGTGGGTGGATGAATGGATGTCTGTGCATGTAAACACCCATAGAAGAGATGCAATTGAAATTTAGCAGAGGCAGCAGCAGGAGGTTTTCTAAGGATTTTATTTATTTGTTGTTATGTCAACAACAATATATGTATATTGTATATTGAGAAGATATTGTTGTAAATTTTATTTGCTGTTAGGGGTTTTGATATTAAATTAATTGTTTAAGTAAATCTTGACAAAAGTTCACTCACTCACTCACTCACTTGCTACACAGCATTGAAGAGCGAGCACCAGAGGTAACGAAAATTAAACACAGATGTTTCGTAAATGAAAATCTACTTTAAATATAACTTTTCATTAAGACTTAAAAGACAAATAAAACATAATAACATCATACAAATCATCAACTTTAGTACGTACTATAGTATTCAATATTTACCTTTTAACTCTGCATCTGTAGAATAGCATGACAAAACAAAGAAAACTTAATTTGAAATCACAAGAAGACAAAAAATCATTGTAGATGTGTTACAGTTGCTTCAAAGGATGAGTAATTTCATTGTCAGTGTGTTTCATCATCATGTGAGGGTTTGCTAAAGTCTACAGTGTGTTTACACTGCCCGTATTTGTATCATGCTGAAATGTATAATGGAAATTTAAGTTATGTTGGGTTTAGCTGGAGTTTTGTAACATGTTAGCCTGGAATTTGTTTGTGGAGTAACTAAGTTTAAACATTAATAGAGGCCGTTTATTTTAAGATTTTCGATGTTTTAATGGTAGTAATAGCCAACTTTGCTCTATTTAAACTTGACTCGTTGTCGAACTTAATGTTTTCATTTTTAATAAATTCTTCTCTAATCCAAGTTATGCAGGCAGTGTCAATTGTTTAACTCTATATATGTATTATGAAGCCCACTTGAATTTAAAAGGCTGACCTAATTTCGATATGCAGAGGTCGCGACTTGCTATAAATCTGTCTACATTTTATCTAAGGAACCTTATAGCGGTCATTATTGGCAACTGGCTTCTAGGTGCACACGCTACGACTTCCTTACAAGTAGAAGTTGCAACGACGAAGAGGCCGTTGTCCGGCTTCTGGGGACTTAAGCTTATGTATTCGTTGGTCATCGAGTACATAAGGACTGAGATCGAAAAATGTTTAACATACACATATGTTAATAAAACTGAAACCACTAAACTTACAGTTTTTAATCTTTTTTTATTTGATTGAAAATATTGTTAAGATTTACAAAAAAAAAAAAAAAAATATTTTTATAGTTCTAATCACTAATGATGACATTTTGAACCTTTTTCGAAAACCCTTTCACTATGGTTTTTATAGTGCTTTATGTCACTTTGTTCGAACAGGTTGTCCATTTCCGTTTAAAATCTACCACACTTTTGGACACCTTTTTTGTGCTCTTCAATTCTCTTTTAACAAGAGCCCAATATCTATCCACTGGACTCAGTTCCAGGCAGTTTGGAGGATTTGCCTATCTTGGTACAAATACCATATTATTGTTCTTGTACCACTTAAGACCTTTCTTACCATAGTGACAGATGCCAAATCAGGCCAAAAATAAGTGGACACATTAAGATGTTTTATGAATGGAAACATCCTTTTTTGTAAACATTCCTTGATGTAAATTTCGGTATTTATAGAGCCTTTTGTAACAAATGTTTGGCTTTTTTGCCGCAACTGCATATTGCTTGACATACCAAGAACTTTTTGGGAAATTTTGTCTGCTTTTGGGTCCTAAACTTCAACATTTCCTCGAGCATCTGCAACATAAAAAAATTGACCGAGAAGCTACGAAAAATTTTCCATACGTACATTTCGTCATCCATTATGCAGCAGGTATATTTTTTGTATGAAATTTTACTTAAATTTTCGTGCTCTGTCTTTGGCCTATAAATTTTTAGCAGAGTTCTTGTCAGAAACTTTTTGAGCATTGTATGCTTTTAAACTTGCATTGGCTTTAACTTTCGTACCAAATAGTCCGAGTACTGACCTAACCGGGCAGCTTTCCTACCGGAGGTGTTGAGAGCTCTTTTGAAAATGCTTTCTATTTGTTTGGCTTTAGAAACATCATGTGGACCATTCCTTCTACCTGAACCAGGTTTTATATCAACGGACAAGTTCTCCCGGACTGTTGAATAACATTGGAAACAGTTTGATATCAGACCTTTGATTATTTGGCCAACTTTTTGTAGGACCAAGTTGGGTTTTGTTGAAAATATTTAATAATTTTAGTAAAAAAAAATCAAATAATACTTGGGTTAAAAGTTTTAATGAAAAACGTGTGTGAATTTTATATCTCAGTCCTTACAAGACTTGTCTATCTAAAGATGATTTCGTTGAGTCCACACCTTCTTTAAATCAATAGGATGGCAGAAAAGTCGGATCCAAGTGCGCTACACCTGTAACCAATTTAAAAAAATAAAAAAATTATAAAATCTTTCAAATACATATGAAACTGAAACAACATACAATAGCTGATCTTATTAAAACAGCTAAAGATAGTGCATACCATGTTAGAGTTATCCTTGTTCCTTCTTGTCTTTATGCCGACCACTGCTTTCCACCATATGAGTTCTAATCTAAACAGTATGAAGTCATCCGAGAATCCAAAATACATATAATTATTCAGAATCCCATTCATAATGGAAAGCTTTTAATGAAAAGCTTAAGTTCTATTCTAAAGTATTCAAAATTCGTCTAGGCCATTACATTTCACTCTTTCTTTCTTTATACTTTTAACTACAACATAACTAATATTTACAAAATTTCTGCCATCTAACAAATTTTTGTATTCTTTATTGTTTTTGTTTATTTGTGTTTTGACAACTAAGTTACCAAATACACTTGAATGATTTGACAAACTCTTACCTATACACACTTACACACCTATGTACACATGAACGAATACACTTGCACATTTAACAATATATGTATATCGACATTTCTATGCGGAAAATGAAGAAAAAAAATAAAAATAAATAAAATAAAGACAAGTATCGTAAGGTACTATATGTTGCATGTAACATGATTTACTGGCTGAATGAATGAGTGAATAAATGAGAATGAAAGACAAACCAAAAATAAAATTTTATTGAAGTTTTGTAAATATAGGTGTGTGCGAGTGTGTAATGCGTAGCTTCTATTTGTGTGGGTGTGTTTGTATGAGAAATATTTATACTGTTGAAGAAACGGACCATAGAAAAGGAAGTTAAACAAAATACATATGCAGGAGTTTAAACTGAAAAGTCGTTGCAATAGCTGAGAAGTAAATATGGAGGTTTTATAACTTTCTAATAAAAAGCATTTGTCAATAAACTAATGGCAAATATTCAGCCTTAGTGAAATCTTAGTTTTATGAAACATGAAGTAAACAACTTTCGATATTTACAGATCAAGTAAAAATACGATTTTCATTTGACAGAGAATCTGCGAGAGTAATTATTACATTGATAAAGTTCTGAGCAATATTTCATACTTTGCACTATGTAACCAGTGTTAATTTTTACATTCAATTGGCATTTTCGGATAATGTAAGAAATGAGTCGATAATAAGTCGATAATGAGTATGATATAATTCTTTGCATTTATACTTTATATTCGATTTTTCGTATTCACGATACAAATATTAATAGAGTCCCACCGAAATCGAGATTTTTCAGGGCAAAAACGAAACCATCTTAATATATATTCAACCAAAATATCATTTACATTGTGGACTCCAGTAATCTAGTTTTCTCTTCTATCTCAAGTTTTTTTTTGAGGGAACAGTTTTTACAGGATACTTAGTAATTTTACAATAAAATATACATTTCTGTATTCAATATGGTTTTTCCATAATTTAAGTTTTTCTATACTATGCATTTTTCCTATAATATAACCATCAGCAAAGTATACTTTAAGAAAAATATTGAAAACAATTTTTGTTGTAAAATTTTTTTGGTGAAACAAAAAATTCGGGTTAAAAAATATGTTTCTCGATTTTGACCCATTGTCGGTTCGATGGCGTTATATATGTACGTTGTTTTTCTAATGTCTATCATTAGGTATCCATATTGTTTATATCAATGACTTAGTAATCCAGATATAAATAAATAATCGTGGTAGTCGTTGTTATTTGTTTATATCTCAGCCATCAGTGACCCGATTTTCCCGAATTTGAATAGCTACCGAACCGGGGCAATAGCGAATATATTGATGTATAACTCATGTATGTAAGTTATTTGGGGTGTTCGGAAATTTGAATTCAACAGACAGTTGGTCATGGCTATATCTACTCTATAACGGTCCAGAATATATATAAGGAGTGAGATCGTAAAATTCTTAACATACGTTTTTCATTAAAACTTTTAACCCAAGTATTATTTGATTTTTTTTTTTTTGATCAAGTTACCTTTGAAAAGCATGTCAGTTATTATGTTTAATGCCAATTATGTTCATTTGTTGCGTACTAAAATTATCAAAGGTCTGCCGTCAAACTGTAACCATTGTTATTAAACAGTATCGGGAGAGCTTGTCCGTTGAAAGAAAACCTGGTTCAGGTAGAAGGAATGGTCCACATGATGTTTCTAAAGCCAAAAAATAGAAAGCATTTTCAAAAGAGCTCCCAACACATCCGGTAGGAAAGCTGCCCGGTTAGGTCAGTACTCGGACTATATGGTACGAAAAGTTAAAGCTAATGCAGGTATAAAAACATACAAGGCTCAAAAAGTTGCTGACAGGAACGCTGCCAAAAATTTAGAGGCCAAAGACAGAGCACGGAAATTGAAATCAAATTTTACACAAAAATATACCTGCTGCATAATGGATGACGAAACGTACGTATGGACAATTTTTCGCAGCTTCCTGGTCCAAAAGTTTAGGACCCAATAGCAGACAAAATTTCCCAAAAATTTCTTGGTATGGCAGTTGCGGGAAAAAACAAACATTTATTACAAAGAGCTCTATAAATACCGAAATTTACATCGAGGAATGTTTACAAAAAAGGATATTTCAATTCATAAGACTTCTTAATATGTCCACTTATTTTTGGCCTGATTTGGCATCTGTCACTATGGTAAGAAAGGTCTTGAGTGGTACAAGAACAATAATGTGGTATTTGTACCAGGAGAGGCAATTCCTCCAAACTGCCTGGAGCTGAGTCCAGTGGAGAGATATTGGGCTCTTTTTAAAAGAGAATTGAAGAGCACAAAAAAGGTGTCCAAAAGTGTGGTAGATTTTAAACGGAGATGGACAACCTGTTCGAACAAAATTACATAAAGCACTATAAAAACCATAATGGAAGGGTTTTCGAAAATGGTTCAAAATTTCATCATTAGTGATTAGAACTATGAAAATATTTTTTTTTTTTTGGAAATTGTAACAATAATTTCAATCAAATAAAAAAAGATTCAAAACTGTAAGTTTAGTGGTTTCATTTTTATTAACATATATGTATGTTAAAAATGTTTCGATCTCAGTCCTTTTGAAATTTATAGGGGTCGTAAATGAAAAATGTAGAAATTATAAACTTACCCTTACGACACAAGTTGAAGGGTATATAAAGCTTTCAACGGCCAACAGGGTCCGAACAAGTTCGGAAAATAAAAAACGAAAATTATAATCAATAGAGTTCAATAATTAAGGTTTATGTCATATATTTTTAAAAAATGTTAACACTGATTAAAAAAAATGATATTTGAAATTTAAATAAAATGTTTGGTGATTGTTTTCTGTTTCCAACCCTGACCAAATATCACAAAACCAGTATAAGCAAAAATGTTCAGTTCATGGCCAAGATTCTGTATTGTTTTCAAAGGACATTTTCAGCTTACCCTCAGTGCTATACTCGTACATATCAGAGTCAACCATCATGATGTTTTATGCTTCAATATGTGTTAAGTTAGTAAGAGTTTCTTTCTTGTATTTAAGTTTTCGAGTCTGTTGATATTGTATGGGTATTTACTAACAATTTGTAATGTGATACAGATTTTACAACAAACACAACAACTCACTTTTCCTCCTTCTGCAAAAAGTCCAAAAAGACTTGGTAAAATATTGTTAGCAATATAGATTTTAAACTCGAGCCTCGTATGATATGTAAGAATGTATTATTTTAGAAAATGTTGTAGCAAAAGCAAATAAACAAATAATAGTAGAACTCATGCATAAATACTCGTACTTACAAAAATAAACAATAAAATACAAAATTTTGAGTTACTCCGAGTTTAGTTAGATGCAACTTTTCAGCTTTGTTAATATGTAATCAAGTGCTATCTATGCATGCTGCATGTTTTATTATTTACTACAAATGTTGCAACAAATTTTCATTCTTACGGCTCTTATTTAGCTTTTACAAGAAAACGTTTGTATAGTTGTGCATTTGTAAGTAACTAAATGTAATACAGGCTTTAATTTGTCAATTGCATTAAAAATAAAATAAAAAAAGTATAAAAATAACAAATAAATAAATAAGTAAACAAATACAAAGCACAATAAGTTATGTTTTATTTTGTTTCATTACATATGTATGAGTGTATTTAAAAAAAAATATACAAATACGAGTAAGGACTACAATAATTTACAAATAAATATTTCAACTTGAGTTATTTGCTATACACATTCAATTTAGTTAAAACAAAGTAAATCTCTTAAATTATAAATGAATGACTAAAAGAACCGTGTGTGTGTGTGTGTTAGTATTTTCTGCTTGGCCAAAGGAACCTTTTGTTATTTTTTAAGAGTGAAGAAAATAAAAATACAAAATTTCTAAGATAAAAATAAATTTACAAAAGAAAGCACATGAATTCATGTGTAAAATAATGTCTGGCAATAAAAACGTAGATGAAAAAAATATGTATTGTAAAAAATAAAACTGAATTCGAAAACAAAAACGTTATATACAAATCCATTTCTGTTAACTTTGCCTATTTTATGGTTGAATTTTTAAGCAACTGCTTAATGCTAACAAACCATATGTACATATTCCAAAATGGTCAGGCCACATACAATGGCCGCTTTTCTTTTAAAAACTGACTTAAGGCCAACTTTGGCACTTGTAACCACTTAAATTTGTAGTCATGTGCATGTAATTCAATTAAATTAAATTCTACCATTTAGAAATGTTCATATTTCTTATTTTCTACTTCCTTCGCACGAGTACCAGTCTTTAGGTAAAGACCAAGTCATCGAAATCACCAAACCTTTGGCCATGGTCATTACCATCATCTCTTCTTCAGCGTCTCAAGTTTAAGCATTAAACCACTTCGTCTCCTTTTGCTGGCTAGTGCTTGATGAGCAGCCATTTAGTACTTTTTTTTTTTTGTTTTTTCGTTACAAAAAATATGAAAAATTTCAACTACTAAAATAAAAAAATAAGTAATAACAATAAGCATAAATATTCTATTCAGCAAATTGTTTATGATTATGATGGTGGGATTTTTTTTTTTGCTTTCTCCAAAAAATTTTATTTTATTGTTTAAATAAATGAAACAGAATGCTTGCTGGACTGTATTTAAATGTGTTTTTTTTTTTTTTTGGAATTTCGTTAATGGTAATAATAAAAAGAAATTTATATTTGAATGGCTTTTACTTAGGTTTTTGAATAACTGGTTGTTTTTTTTTCAAAATGCATTATGATGAATTAAAAGTTCCATAATAATGGAAATCTTATGAAAATGTGTCTTATACACAGAATTTTCTATAGAAAATACTGTTATACACAGAATTTTTTGTAGAAAATACTGTTTCAGCCTGTTTGATAAGGTGTACCTCCGATTAGTAAAATAATCCGTTCCGGATGCATGCGACAGGTCGTGTAGAATTATGCTGTTCCATATAGCGGTCCTTATCTCAATGAGAGCAGGACATAGTCAGACGATGACTTCCATGGACTCGTCCTCATCGTGACAACTACAGAAAATATTAAAAAGTGGTTTCAATCTCCTCAAACTTTGTGGATTTTTTTATAAAAATCTCAAAATTATCCAACAAAACATAATTGCTACATGAGAACCCCTGCATATTTGTTTCGTTCTCCTTTGTAGCACTGTGTAATTATTATATTTGAAACTGAAAAGTTATTATACCCTTCACCTTCGTGAGGAGGGTATATATAAGTTTGTCATTCCGTTTGTAATTTCTACAATATAATTTTCCGACCCTATAAAGTATATATATTCTCGATCCTTATAAAAAGCGGAGTCGATACCCAGATATCTTTCCTATTTAA
Source organism: Calliphora vomitoria (assembly GCA_942486065.2). Classification (NCBI taxonomy): domain Eukaryota; kingdom Metazoa; phylum Arthropoda; class Insecta; order Diptera; family Calliphoridae; genus Calliphora; species Calliphora vomitoria. The sequence goes on from OW818031.2 coordinate 129,408,155, forward strand.
AATCAGCAATATCCGTCCATAAGTAACGGAGATATGAGTAAAAATCCGAGACAACCTCTGAAAATTTCATCAAAAAAAGACAATTTATTGCATGATTTGACAAAAAGGGAACAAAACGCATGCTTGGATGTGTGTTGGTTTCATTGCTTTGCGCATTTTGTTTTTGTGTTTAGTTTTGTTTGGCGTTGTTGTTTTTACGCCAAAACTTCTCACCTTCGTGAGAAGGGTAGTTATAAGATTGTCATTTCGTTTGTAACTTCTACAATATAATCTGTTCGTCAGCAATTAAATGTAAAATTTTTAAAAGTTTTCTTGATATATTTAGGATGTTATACGCTGAAAGTGGGCAATTAATGCATTCAAAACAAAGGTGAAGGGTATATAAGTTTCGGTATAACCGAATATAAAACTTTTATCTGTTATAACCTATACTTTAACCCTCTAATGCTTAATCATACCCAAGGCCCTCATCGCAAAAATGCCAATAAATGCAAATATGTATAACTGATGTTTAATTTCAAAAACTCATGTAACAGTTGCTAAAAAACGTACTTAAATTATTTCAAAAACCTTTCAAAGGTTTTGAAATTAAATATCAGTTATATTTGCATTTATCGGCATTTTGCGATAAGTGCCTTGAGGCACCTTTAAGCATTAAAGGGTTAAAAGAAAGCATTAAGAGTTTGCCGAAAAATACTTAAACCGTTTAATATAAAAATTCTCAAAAATAGTTAAATTTATTCAAATATTGTACAAATTCATTAAAATATTGACATATTACTCGGTATCCTTTGGAAATCCTCCCATTAAATATTTTATAGTTACTTCTGTTACCTTTTTGGACAATGTGGTCCACTTACTCGTAAAATTGGACATATCCTATGATACCTTACCTCTGTTCTTTAATTCATTATTTACAGGAGCCCAATACTTTTCCACAAGCCAAGATTCTGGACAGTTGGGTGGATTGGCCTCTGGTGGTAACACCATCTAGTGTCCACTCAAGGGACATAATGTATATTTATGTGTCTATCGTGCCTAATGTCACAAATGATTGGTTTCTTTTGCAACAACTGCAAATGGCTTGTCACACAAGAAACTTCTTGGGGGAATTTTGTTTGTTTTTTTGTGAGGTATGGTTCTTGAACATTACCTCCTCCATCAGCCACATAAAAATCGTGACCCGGAAGTTGTGAAAAATCTGGCAGTACATAAGTTTCATCATCCATCACACAACAGGTGTATAATGGCTTTTGAAACAGTGTGACGATGAACCTTCCAATTTTATGCAATTTTTTTTGAAAATCCATATTGCATTTTTTGAAATATTTTTTTCGTACTTTTTTTCGGTGACCATTTTGACCGAAATAACAGTTGAAAATTAATGATTTAGAAAGGATAATATCTGACATATTTTTAAAAGCTAATTGTCTAAAAAATATCAAAGTGAAAAAGTCAACGAAATAATATGCAGGGGTTCTTATGTGAAGTAACGGTATTACTAAAGTTACATCTTCAAAACATCACAAGATATGTTCTTTTGAAACTAGTTTTAAAATTGTTTGAACGATAAGAAGTTTATCTTTTAAAGAATTCTGAAAATCGGCTGATAAATTGATGAGTTACAGTAGTTTAAAGTCAAGATGTTCTCCTAGTAAAGCAAAATACTGGCAGCTATGTTTTTTAAAATAAACAACAAGCAAGCATTTCTTTGATAAAAGAAAAAACCTTAAAACATGTCATCACAAAAATAAGTATAACTCATTCATTTTTAATCGCAAAATTTAGCAGCATGCTTTTTCATATCAACTTAAAGGGTGAAGAATTAAAAACGGCCGCAACACATGATTTTTCCAACCGACTTTTTTTCGTTCACTTTTGAGTAATTATTATATTTGAAACTATTTGAACATAAAGATTAAAAGAAAGCTTATTTAGGAACAGTGTCCTTTTAGTTTGTATAAATGTTATACTTAATAGTAATTTCAAATGAAATAAATGCTTTTTTCTATCATTTAACTGCTTTCTATTTTTGTATGCTTAGCTTATTTCGGTTAGAGTATAAATTGAAAATTTTAAATTTATTTAATATTATATTTATTTATTTTACTCCTATCATTTAGAAAAGTTAAAGATTTTCTTACAAGGATAAATTGCTCAAATGTCTCCTATGGCAAATTGATGTAATAGTTTAAAGTTTTTGCTGTTTATATATATTTTTTTTCAATCTTAACTAAAAGTTCAATGTTTTAAAATATTGTTTTCTCATTTTTTAAAATTTTATTTATATATATATTCAGTTATATACAGCAGTTTAACCTTTTCATGTTGTCAAATAAACCATCTTTAAACAACTATTGTCCTTCTAGGAAATCATGAAAATAGAGAAACAAATAGAAAACAATAATAAAATAAAAGGACATCAAAAGAGACAATCAAATTAAAAAACTGTATTCAGACAACAAAAACTATAAGAGTATTTTGTTTTTTTTTTTTTGTTTAAATCAAAATAAACTACAAGAAAAATTGCAATCAAATAAATGGTAATATGACCTTTTTCTCTCTAACATATAAGAAACCCCCAGACCACTTAAATTTTACCTTTGTCTTGTGTCATGTACTACAACTGATTTTACTTATTTTTAACAAACAATACCACTGTTTTATTTCGAAAAAAAAAAAAGAAATGTTTACAAAACTAAAAATCTTTGAACATTTTTGTTGTTCAATACAAATAAACACAATACCACTCACTCGGTTTGGAAAATAATAAATAATTGTGTTTCCAATACGAAATGAGTTGTTTTTCTCTGCTCTCAGAATTTTTGGGGCAAAATCTCTAGTAAAGATATTTTTAATACAATTATTTATTGAGATGTTTATTTAGCCTTATTGCTTTGTACTCCTTATTTTATTTTAGATTTATTCTTTATTTATTTTCCAGTACCTACGTAAATTAATAAATGTGGTTTTGTTGTTCGGCTGTATTTTGTTTTTGTATTTATTTTTGTCTATATCAATGACAAAAGCTACGTTACGTTTGTATTTATAACAAATTCAATTTAATTCTTTCTTTCATCTCTGAAGAGGGAGTTTGTTTAGTTGTCTGTGACGTTTGCAGCATAATGAATTATTTCAGGAGAAATTTGTATCATTATTGAAGGTAGATATTGAAGTTTTGATTATGTATTTTTAGTACTGCATAAAATATGATTTAGAGCAATTCAGATCACAACTTATTCCTATAACAAGTGCTGAAAATTTGTTGAACAAATTTGGCAATTGCGTTCAAAAATCTTTGCAATTCCTTTCATTTGATATAAAAATTTGTTTAGGCAAAGAACTTAATATTTGTGATAAAAATCAAATACGGAAAGTTGATTTTAACAGATATATGGACATATCATTATATTAATTTCCCTATCTACACATAGAGAAAAAATATAGTTGTGCATGTTTACAGTAACCATTTCCACATTTTTAAAAGTTTTTTAACAATATTATAGTCACAGTAATTATTTACATGATTGTGGTAACCATAATATGGTTAACTTACGATTCACATGATTGTATAAATCATATATATGGTTACAGTAAACAAGTATATGTTTGTGACAACCATTGTTATGATGAATCTTTATATCATAATATATTATTCTCATAAGGACTGAGATCGAAAAATTCTTAACATACATATATGTTAATAAAAATGCAACCACTAAACTTACAGTTTTGATTTCTTTTTTATTTGATTGAAATTATTATTCAATAAAAAAAAAATATTTTTATAGTTTTAATCACTAGTGATGAAATTTTGAACCTTTTTCGGAAACCCTTCCATTATGGTTTTTATAGTGATTTCTGTCACTTTGTTCGAACAGGTTGTCCATCTCCGTTAAAAATCTACCACACTTTTGGACACTTTTTTTGTGCTCTTCAATTCTCTTTTAACAAGATCCCAATATCTCTCCACTGGACTTAGCTCCAGGTAGTTTGGAGAATTTGCCTCTCTTTGTACAAATACCACATTATTGTTCTTTTCCACTCAAGACCTTTCTTACCATAGTGACAGGGTGCCAAATCAGGCCAAAAATAAGTGGACACATTAAGAATTCTTATAAATGGAAAAAATTTCGGTATTTATAGAGCCGTTTGTAACAAATGTTTGGCTTTTTTGCCGCAACTGCATATTGCTTGTCATACCAAGAACTTTTTGGGAAATTTTGTCTGCTATTGGTTTCTAAACTTTTCCTCAACATTCCCTCGAGCATCAGCAACATCAAAATTTTTGACGAGGAAGCTTCGTAAAATCTGCCAGAACATACGTTTAGTCCTCCATTATGCAGCAGGAATATTTTTTGTATAAAATTTGACTTCAATTTCCGTGCTCTGTTTTTAGCCTCTAAATTTTAGCAGCGTTCCTGTCAGCAACTTTTTGAGCCTTGTATGTTTTTGAACCTGCATTGGCTTTAACTTTTCGTACCAAATAGTCCGAGCACTGAGCTAACTGGGCTGCTTTCCTACCGGATGTGTTGGGAGCTCTTTTGAAAATGCTTTCTATTTTTTTGGCTTTAGAAACATCATGTGAACCATTCCTTCTACCTGAACCAGGTTTTCTATCAACAGACATGTTCTCCCGGTACTGTTGAATAACATTGGAAACAGTTTGAAGCCATACCTTTGATTGTTTGGCCAACTTTTTGTAGGACTAAGTTGGATTTTGTTGAAAATATTTAATAATTTTAGTAAGCACTTTTTTCTGGTCACCCATTTTAATCAGATTAATAACAGATGAACATAATTGACATTAAACATAATAACTGACATGCTTTACAAAGGTAACTTGATAAAAAAATTCAAATAATTCTTGGGTTAAAAGTTTTAATGAAAAACGTGTGTTAATAATTCTTCGATCTCAGTCCTTATTATGATATAAATTAGCCGACGTATCTTTGTCTTGAGAAGAAACTTTCTGATGCTCCCAAATATGAAAATTCAAATTCGAAAATTAAGCTAATAAAAACAAGCATGAGTGATATATTCGGTTGTGCCGAATCTTATATACCCTTCACCAAAGTATACTTAAAGAAAAAATTAAAAGCAATTTTTGGTGAAAAATCATTTTTTATAGAAAAAATTTTGGTGAAAAATAAAATTCGTAGAAAAAATTGTTACGTTTTTAATAACTATCTAAGTTGGACTATATCGGATATATTTGGTGGCTTCGTAAAGTTGATTTCAACTTACAGATGTACAAACGGATATGGCTATATCGGTCCAAAATATTTATACTTCATGGGGTCGCAAATGAAAAATATGGAAATTACAAACGGAATTACAAACTTATATATACCCTTGCTACTCATGGCGAACGAACGTAATCGTTCAATTATAATTTATGTTTCATTTTCCATTAAAATTTAAAATTTCTAGAATATTTCTGTGATATAAAAACCGAGTTTTCATTAAAGATCCGGTTTTACAATCAGCTATTGTTACAACATTAACAATACTTTTGTCCCATAATTTTATGGAACGAACTAAAATCCAAGGCAAGTTCAATTTATTCTTGGTTTGATTGGTAATAAATTAAATTAAAATTCATTAGATTTTTATATAGGTTTCATTCTTTGCCATTCTTCTTCTCTTTCTCATAGACATATTCTGATGACATTTTCCTTTAAATGATTATTTTCATTTCCTAACAAAACATCTAGCTTATTGTGATTAAATTGAGCTGGAATTTGTAATGAATTGTAAATTAAATTCAGCTGGAAGTAAATATTTATTGACATAGAACAAATATTATTACAGGTGTTGAGAGATAATTCATTGTGAAGTGAAGATACTCCTATTTAACCTAAATAAAAATTGGTTTATTGACAGTTATGTACAATATCTTTTTAAGTGTTTGGTTTAGATTTGATAGCAACAACGTTTGAGTGACATTTGTTGAAACTTGTATTTTTTTTTTTAAAAAGTTAAAGTGTTAAAATGAAAGGTTAATAATGTGGCTGTGGGCTTATTTATGTCACTCTTTCTACAAATTTCTTTGCCTCAAGTGTCCTTATGCTAGCGATACCCAATACCAATGCCGCAATATTCAATTGTTGTTGTGTGCTGATGCTGTTGGTGAAATGATGAAAACAGACGCAAAACCCTTGAAAAGAAAATCTGGCACATTCAGGAAAAAGGCTGCAATGTCAGCACAATAGTTCCTTAAATAACAAACCCACCGCCACAATGATGGGAAAACAATTTGTCAATCACGCGGGATTTCAAGTGACAATAAAAGAATGACTGAGTGAGTAGTGACACCTCAGTGTGAGTGAATGTCATGAGGGAATCTATACCAACAACCACTTCAACTCTGATATTGAAAATTTGTTTTGCAAATTTTTTTTTTATTTTTTTTTTTTGTTTCATCTTATTTTAAAGAAAATCCACACTTACTCAACCATACAGGACGTGAGCGAGGAAAAAAGAATAGAAAGAAAGAAATAAAAAAGGTTTCTTCAAGCACACAAATTTCATCAATTTGATCCTTTTGCTTTTACAACAGCAGCAGTTTTAGCCAGTCATGACATGTTAAGGCATATTTATTGTATTCGCATTGACTTTCTTTAAGAAAACGTTTATTATTCAGCAGTTTGTTAAAACCAACAAAATTATTAGCTTCATTGTATAATTAATGATTGCTGAGAACGTTTTATCCCTCTGCCACTGCCTCTGCCACCAAGTAAAACTTTCTTCTTGTTGAATCCACACTATTGTTTTTTCATGTTTTTGAGATTGGTATTTGTTCGTTTACTTACTTCAGTTTTTTTTCTTTTTTTCTTTTATTTTTTATAATAAAAATTGATTTGTAATCATTATTTTTATAGGTCATTGGTTGTATGCCATGAATAAAGGATGTGTTGGAAAATTTATAGAATTCTTTCATGTTGTTGCTGCTGCTGTTTGTTGTATTTTCTATGACAAATCGTTATGTTGTACAAAAATAACAATAATTTTTTTTTTCTTTGTTTTAACATAAAAATTATCTTTTAGAATTTTTTGTTATATAGAGAGATAGATATGATGCATGTGTTTGTATTTTCTTTTTTGTCAGATAGATTATAGTGTCATATGTTATTCGAGTATTTGTTTTTCTCTATGTGTAAAATAAAAAAAAAATATGTTTAAAATGCAAATCTAGTCAAAAAAACACTGAGAAAAGAAGATAATAAATTTATGATAGGAAATTTACAAAATTACTTTAGAGCAGTGATTGGCACTTATAGCCACCAGGATCAGGACATGATAGGTTATCTACCTGCAAATAACATGAATGTCAACTAACTTCACATTCATAATCAATAGCAGCCCGGATTAAAACAGGAAAAGAAAGTGAGTGCATAACATGTTATTATATGCCATGTTCTCTCTATGGCGACCACTGCCTTAGAATTGTACCAAAATTGTAGCTCCATACTTTGTTAGAAAGTTATTTAAATATGGCTTTGTCTGTATGTTTGTTGAAATTACATAAATCAATATTTAAATCTGTGGTCGGCATTCATAGCCGATTCTAATTGGCCTTATAAATACTTAATCGATATAATTCTCATTTAGTTATGATTTCACCAAAGTCGGTTAGCAGTTTTGGATTTGCTATTCGCCAATTCTGTGTATGTATCGTAGTGACCGAGTAAAAACTCAGTAATGACTAACAATTACTGAATAACATATTTTTCAATGTTTATTATATATCGTATGCATTAGTAGTCGAATAATGATTTATTTATTATTTGTTATATAATTGCTTATTTGGTAGGTGTTCCGCATGAGCAATTTCCTTTTATTGTTCAACAAATATTTTAAAGAAATTTTTACTTCAATTTTCCCACTAAATGTTACAATTTTGTAAATTTCTTTCCGTGTATTTAATACACCAACTCTACATTGATGTGTTATAGGCAAAATTGTTTTATGCTTTATTCATGTTGCATGCAAATTCCTTCATTTTAACCATGTTTCAATTTCCTTTTCCAATTCCAAAATATTTTTGGGAATATTTAGTATATACTGTTTTGTCTACATATTTGCGTACGTTTGTGAGCATGTAGGCATGATTAAACCATGCAACTAACGTACGTACACACATTCATATATTGTTAAAACAATGTAGTCGATTTTGATGCAACGTTTAAAATTTTGAAGTTATTGCCATTTTATATCAGAAAAACATCATCAGTGGATGATTGCGCGGGGTTTATATAAATTTGTATAAAAATACACACACACATTAATAGGTTACATACATATACCCACATGACCATAGATATCACTAAACTAAAGAAATTTAATACAACATTTGCAAACGAGTCTCTATAAAATATAGTTGTTCTGGAATCGAAAAAATACTCTACTTCCAATTGTCATTTTGGTGTCCCTAAGTAATCTAGAGTTTAGTCATTTTAAACTTTTTTTTATAAAATAGAAAATATAGGTGTTTTTTAAGCCCGATAGAACTTGTAATTGTTTTACAGAGAAGTAAATTTTAATCAAGAAAGAAGTTGTTCTGGAATCGAAAAAATACTTAGCTCCATTTTATAAAATTTGTTGGTCAATTGACACGTTTGTGCTCTTTGTAATGCAAAGATATATCAATCTCTACGTTCTAGGTAATCTATCGTGAAGCCAATTGTCATTCTAGTGCTTCTAAGTAATCTAGAGCTTAGACATTTTAATTTTTTTAGAAAATATGAAATATAAGGTGTTTTTTAAGCACTATTAAACTTGAAATTGTAAAAAAATATAAAAAAAATAATTTTAATCAAAACAAGCAAGAGATCTATATTCGGCTGTGCCGAATCTTAAATACCCTGCAGCAAATTATACTTTTCAATCAAATTAACAAAAACAAATTTTTTAATTTTTTTTAAATAGGTTTTTAAAAGTTTTTTTAAATTTTTTAAACAATTTTTTTTTTAATTTATTATTGAAAAATATTTATGACAAAAGAAAAAAAATTCGGGTTAAAAAATATTTTTCCCGATTTTGACCCATTGTAGGTCCAACTTTGTATATATAGCCTTATATACATCGTTGCAATGGACTTTGATATATCTATCATTAGATATCCATATTGTCTATATTTATGACTTAGTAATCGAGATATAGGTAAAAAATAGGCCAATAATAGAGGTTGTGTCGGATTGTTGCTCATATCTCCGTTATTTATGGACGGACTTTGCTAATTTTAAATAGGAAACTTTTCGAAAGCATGTCTGACAGAATTATTGAAGATTTGGATCCAGAAGATATCTGGGGTCTTCAGAAAATTGATTTCAACAGATAGACGGACAGACAGACAGACTGACGGAAATGGCTAAATCGACTCCGCTATCTATATGGATTCAGAATATATATACTTTATAGGGTCGGAAAATTATATTGTGGAAATTACAAACGGAATGACAAATTTATATATACCCTTCTCACGAAGGTGAAGGGTATAAAAATTGTGTTATTCGAAATATCAATATATGGCATTAACATTTGAAGATGATTTCGGGCATATGATCACCGTTCTTGATGAAGAGCATTCTGGACGTCACGAATAACACGAAAAGTGATGGGCTCCAAGGCGTAATTTGTTGCTGGTTTATCAGCATAAACCAGTGACTCCACGTGGCCCCAACGTAAATAATCGAAATGTGTCAAATCGCACTACATTGGAGACCAATTAAAAGGGCCATTTCTCGAAATCAATTTATCGCCAAATTTTGATTTCAATAAATGGCTCGTGTTGAAACCACGGACCAATATCATTCATATTTTTAAACAAAAAATCCTTGATCATGGTGCGGTAACGATCCTTATTGATCTTAACGTGAGCTTCGGCTTCATATTTGAAGAAATATGGTACGATGATGCCACCAGCGTGTAAATAACACCAAATTGTGAATTTTTATGGATGTAATGAAGTCCGTAGCGTATGTTGTGGATTGGTTTCACTCATTATTCAGCAATTTTGTTTAATAACAAACCCGTTAAGAAAAAAAACACAATTTTGCGATAAAACATTCGAATATATGTAAGTTGCCCGAATCGATGACTTATTTTCGGACTTAAAAAACACAATTTAGTTATTTTATCCACTAGATGTAATCTATTGGAGAGTTAAATATCACTAAGGGCCGTTTTCTCATCAGGTGATTATCTTTTTCCCAACGAAAAACTGCAGATTAAAGAGACTTGGTTTTCTCAATGTCTCATTTGCTTCTATTCTGTCGCAAAGCTAACTCGACCTCATCTGCCAATTATTTATTTATCGTACAGATAAATTCAATCAGCTGACTGTTGTTCATAGTTTTTGTAAAGGAAATAGATTTTATAAAAAAAGTTTAATAGAGAAATTAGCGTAAATTTGATGGAGGATGAACTCGAAGAGCATGAGTTCCAAGTGAATGCTGAAAGAGTTTATCATGCCAGGCCTAACTATCTGGCAGACATGGATGATAATGAATTTTTCAAAAGATTCAGGCTGTCGATGGCTACATTAAACAGCTGACTGATAAGCATGTTGTCACTTGAAGGCAGGGTTCCCACCTTTCACATCTATTTTGAGAGGTATTGCCAACTGAAAATAATGTTTTTTGTCGGTATATTGAGAAAACCAATATTGTTAACGGATAGTTTATCGGCCTAATAAATTTATGTGGAGATTTAGTAACAGGCAGTTTGTCGATACATTGAGAAAACGGGCCTTAGTTAAGTTTAGTCTTTGTAATCAATGAATTAGACTTACGCACATAGCTAATTCTGTAACCGTTAATGATAGGTAAAACCACTAGTTCGAAACAGTTACCCAGAACTGTTGGGTAATGTCTACTAATTCATAGACTTTTTAACTCATTACTATATTATTGATTTACATTTAAAGCTGTGTATTTCTATTGAGCAATTTGTTGCCGAACATGCCCACTGGTACTATCTCTACGCGAATTCCTGGGGCAAACGTCAAGCTATATATGTACGTGATAAATAATTATCCGCTTAAGCGAATGACAAGCTTCATATATTTATGTATAAAAAAATATACGAATTCCCCTGATTTCTTCGTGCTGCCGACACCTTGACATTTGAATGGGGGAGAAATTATACGAAAATAGTTAGATTTAAACATTCGGGAGTTGTTGAATGTTTGATTAAGTGGGAACGTAATAAAGATATTTATGTATATATGTATTACATAGAACATTTAAACATTTTAAGGAAGTAAGTTTTATTTGTTTAAATTGTAAAATGTTTCTATTTGGCTTTTTATAGTTGTTGGTTTTTTTTTTTTTGTACCAGCAACTTTTAAACACTGCCACATATTTGTTTTCATCTTTTTTTTATTGTTGTTTTTCTACTTATCAAAAACCATCATCAGTTAAAAAAAATGTGCATGCACGAGTATTTTGGTGGTTTATAACCAACCGTACGAACATATTTATGTTGTTTAAACATTTTTTTAAGATTATTTCGCAAAATAAAAATGTTTGTGACACGTGTCAGTATAGAGTTAATATTTAAGTGCTTTTCTGTTTTTTTTTTTTTTTTTTTGTTGTTGCTTATTTCTCTGGTTTTTTTGTGGCTTAAAGCCTTTATTAAGAGAAGAGAGAAACATAAAACCAGGATATTTATGCATTTAAACAAAACTACTTCATACAAAAAAATATACAAGCAATCTGGCATTATTGCAACACAGTGTTGTCTCTAAATGTATCTTTTGTTTTAAACATATTTTTTTTCTTGTTGCTTCATCTTCGAAAATATGAAACAACTGCAACTATTTTTATTGTCCTTTTAAGCATGTATGTTTTGTTTTTGAGTTTTTGCTGTATAGTTCTTCTTCCTAATTTTCCAAATTTCTTAGGATTTTTGAAGTTTTTTGTTGTTGTTGCATTTGTTTTTATCATTTTGAAAGTTCCATCAAAACATCATTTCAGCTTGTTATTGTGTTTGGAATTTCAGTATGTTACGGTTTATGTTAGAGGGTGTCCGTCCCTTGTACATTTTGAGGATTCAGGATATTATAATGTTGGAATAAGAATGATAAATTTTATAGGGAGATTAAATATCGTTATTCGTTAATCAAGTTTAAATTATGAAATTACATGTATATACCCTACACAATCATAGCTGGGAGTGTATTATGAGTTTGTGCTGATGTCTGTCCGTCTGTATGTTGAAATCAACTTTCCGTAGCCCCCAAATAACTTACATACAAGATTCATACATTAATACAGTGACTCACATCGAAAGCCCGGCAAGTTATGACAAAAATTTGTTAACGCCTGAAATAAAAAAACCGCTTAGGTGATACCAACAAAATTTTAATACATTTAATAAGGAATTTGTTAAGGAACATTAAAAAACAAAAATTAAATATTTCAGCTTTATTAAAAAGAAACTAAAAACAAAAAAATATTAACAACACTATAGCTATGCTCACATCGAAAGTCGGGCAAACTCTAAAACTCAATTTATCATAGAATATTTAATATTTTGTTGCGTATCCGTTTTGATTTTCTACAGCTTGAAGTCTTTTTGGGATGGAGTCAACTAATTTTTTGCAAATCTCTGGAGTTCCTTCTTCCTGTAATGCAGTTTTTAGTTGTTCTTTATTGGAGCACAATCGATTATACATTCTACACCCTAGCTCATCCCACAAATGCTCGATTATTATGACCTTAGGGCAATTGTACAATAGCCAGTTTTTGGCTACAAGTGATGTGTGCTTAAGGTCATTGTCTTGATAAATTTTAAAATTATCTGCAACACCCAACTTGCTCGCACTTTCCTTTACGTGAGTTTTCAGGATGTCGAGATACATGTGCTTATCCATTATACCATCAATAAAATGAAGATTTCCCACGCCCGACCGTTTTCTTTGTGTTTTTATAACAAAATTCCTCGTTGCGCTTACGCCATACATAACTTCGACCATAGGACCCAAGCAAATTAAATTTGCTTTCGTTCGTGAAGAGGACCTTAAAAATATTAAAATACTAATAGAAATAATTTACAAAACATAAAAAATTAAGTTTACCGTGTTCCAAAATAAAAAATCCTTTGACATGTGATCGCGTACAAAAACCAGGCGTTCTTTTCTATTCTTCTAGCTAATGCACAGCCATTTAAATTATGTTTCGTAGCACCCGTCGCAATATTAAAAATTGTTGATAAAGTTTTCCTAATAACTTCTGTGAGTCACTGTATATCCGCTTTCCGGATATCCGGTTTGGTTGATATTTGAGATAGAGAAAATCGTTTTTTATTTATTTTTGATCTATATTTGGATTACTATGTCATTAATATAGACAATTTGGATATCTAATGATAGATATTTCAAAGACCTATATAACACCGACGACGTGTTATATAGATAATAGCAGTACCACCATATTGTCTACAGCCTGAACTTCCAAATGAAACTTTTTTAGACCCGTCAAACGAGTACTACTATGTATTTTTTTTTAATAGTGGCTTTTTCAATGGACTTCGTTCTGTGAAGTTTGCATCTAGATGTTTTTTATTTGCTTGGCAGATTTAATGGATTGCATTCGACGATTCAGACGATATTTCGATCGTCCTGAGGTGTAGTTTTCGTTTGCAGTCACTATTTTCTATTTTTTCTTTCTATTCAATTGCGTTTGTATGAGTTGAATATATGGAAAAGATTTTCCTTATCGTCTCAACTTTGAAATAAAACAAATGAATTCAATAATCCATCACTGCTATTTCAATGTTGATAAAAAAATACATAACGTCATTAGTTTTACAAAATGACTACGTCACACAAATTTATAGAATTGAACAATTATTAATATAAACAAAATTTTAAGTTTAAAATATTTAAAGATTTCCTAGTGGTACTGCTACTTTCTTGTTCGTAACTGTATATAGTATTTTTTGTTATACATTAAAAAAAATTTTTTTTTTTTAATGTTGTTTGCACTTAAAAATTTAAAAGTTTTGAAAATAATTTTTTTTTTTAAATTTTGTTTAACTAAAACTATTTAAACAGAGAATTTCTGTTTCCTTAAAATTAATGGTTCACCCTAAACTGCATTCGTTTTTTTTTGCTTCTCAAATGTGTGAATATTGTGCAATTTTATTTCAGACGCGTTTGAAATGTACTTCCAGTGTTTTTGTTTGTTTTTTTTTTCATCTGTTGTCTACAATACAAAGCATGTGCGTGCATTCAGTCAGTCAGAGTCAGTTTTTCATTTACTTGTTATTTCTTTATATTTTATACAAGAATATCTGGATAGTTTTTCATTTGTTGTGTTGGTTTTTCTGTCGTTGTTGTGTTGTTTTTGTATGCAACTACTTTACTGACACATTGCAACAGAACTCAGCTGTTGTATGTTGTATTATGATGAATTTGTAATATTTTATGAAATCAGTTTGGCAATGTTTTTTTCCCCTCGTTTGATTTCTTTGTGGCAGGAAGTATTTGTTTTTTTTTTTTTTGCATTCATTTAAGAACTAACTAACAAATATAAAACCTAGTATTAAATTATTTAAATTAATAAAATAATCCCTTAGGATAAAAGCATAGAGAGTTTAGGTTTCCTTAATAAATAAATAAGTTGAAATCCCTTAAAGAACCATTAATATTTATTGTGTGTCTTTATAGCAATTTTTATAGGCTGCAATTGCTTTCTAGCTAAAAAAACAGTTTTGTTTATTTTATGTGGCCCATTCAAATTTGTCACATAAAAAGTGTGCTAAAAACCATTAGCCACTAACCACTGTTTCTATTTTTAAAACTGTCACCTTTGTTAGATTTATGCAGTCATTTACATGAGACATTTCAAAACACATTCGCATTCTAACAAATTTCTTACAAATGTTACTTTTCTTGCCACTGCGATTCTCTACAAAAAAAACAGGAGCAAAAACAGGACGAAATGTGTTGTTTGTTGTTTTAGTTCTTAATTTTTTATTACATACATGTTTGCATCTACACATATGTATATACACATGAATATTAAGTTCAATAGTGCAAAACCTTTCGATGTACATATATGTATGTAGTGTATCTCCGTATATTTTTTTTTGTATACACAAAGGTAGTTATTATTCTAGCCATCATGGCTCCCCAGACTACAAGTGGCCATTTAGAACCACGTTTATTTTCATTCTTTCGTTCGTTTGTATATTCCTTCTTGTCTCACTTGACTTTCTGCGTTTGGTTTCCTGCTGTATGAGTGTAGTAAGTGTTGCTGCTACCAAACCCAACATGTATGATGACAGTTCCCCAGAGAAAACATGTGTGCAATTTAGCACTACATGAAAAGTCAAACCAAATCAGCAGACCTATAGTTGTTTGTATCTACATACGAGTATAAATATATTATTTTCTTTCGATTCTTTTTTTTTTTTTTTTGGTTTTGTTTATAGTGCTAGTAGTTCTTGTTGTTGCCATTTTATAGTCATGATTTTTTATTTATTTTTGTGCTACAGAGAGGGGTTTTTAAGACAAATGTAATAACTACAAAAACAACAATGAGAAAAACACAAAATAAAAAGCAGCCATAATAAAAACAATGAAAAGTTCAAGTGGCGCACATGTATTTCATATAGACAGTAATACAGAATTATACATACTATATACATTTATACAAATTCGCACACAAATATAAATTCATATACATATGTACATTCAAGTGACAGTGGAGTTTGTTAAACTGTTGTGCTGCAATGATCATAACACTATATTACTTTAGACTACAGCTGATACTTGTTATACGCCAACAGGATTAAAAAAAAAATGAGCTTATTACGAAGGTTATGTACATTTTGTTATAACTCTTACCTTATTGGCTTCATTGCTTAGAACAATGGTCGGCATAAAGATAACAGAGAACAGGGATAGTAACAAACATATTATGCACTTTCCTTCTCTGTTGTTATGAGATCTTATTATTATTATATATCAATTACAATTTATACAAACTTGAGCTGCTGAGTAAGGAATGTAAGCAATAGATAACTCGTAACTATAATATCGTAAAATTTGTAATTTAGAGACTGACATTTGATTCCTCAAATTATTTATTAATAAATACAAAATTTGATAAATAAATTGCTTATTTTTATAGAGGGAATTGTCAGGCTATGTAGGGAAAAACTGATTTTTTTCGGAATGCGTAGGTATTTTCAAAAAAATTGACTGGCAAAACTGCTTTGGATGACAACCCCGTACGAAGAGTGTTGAGTGTAGTTACAGTAACTACTGCGTCTGTTACTGCTATTGGCAATCGTGTTGTTGTGTTTAAACCCCCCGTGTATAGTATAGACTACAACTACAGTCATCCACTCGCTGACACACACGCAAACAAACCCACTTCGATGCAGTAAAGAGCCCTTCATAAAGGCCTTATTTTGCAGACACAAGCACACCCAGCTGCATTGCTAAATCGTCATTGGGAGCCAAAGCCTTACATACTCGCTTTTGTTAAAGGGCTGATAGAAAGCCTATCATAGAATGTCTACATATGAACTTCTATTTGATGGTCTGCTGAATCAAGGCTTATTAGGGAAAATATTTTTAATGAATTTATAATTGACTTTAAAGAAAACTACTTCAATCGAACATCACTTCATAAAATTTTATAAACGACTAAGGGTCATTATTATTACTTGCCTTTATGTTCGTAATAGTAAAAGTTGACTTTAAGGGACCTTTTTATATTGCTTAAAGTTAACTTTTACTATTTCGAACATAAAGGCAAGTTGTAATGTAATAATGGCCCTAAATTTGTTAGAAGATTTTTTAACTTCTGATTTCATGTAACGGTTTATAAATTTTGTTATAGACAACATATAGGAACAATTGCAAAACCAAATATGTTTGGAATGAGTATACGATCTTATAGAATGTGTAAAAAGGCCTTTTTGGAAGGCCTTCAAAGTGAAGCCCTAGCTATATATACCCGCTGTGGATATATAACTGACACTAGCGGCCTACCACATCTGAATATGGTGACTGACTGAAACAATTTCATACTTCGTTTATAAAACACTAATATTGTTGTTATTGTTGGTCTTGCTTTTTTCTTATATTTGGTTGGCATAAATTATGTATAACACAAGTGTGAGTATATGTTTCTGTAAGTTTGCGATTTTTCCTGTTTGGAGGAAACACGAAAAAAACAACTTCAAGAACAACATAAAGACCCCGAGTAAAGTAAAGAAACCATCTTCACCATAGTCGTACAAACGCCCATAAATATTTTCTTGTATTTAAAGATGGTAAAAAGTGTCCACTTCATGCATTTGTATGCGCCACATAATGTCAGTTAATGGCGTCTACCATGTATAGTTTGACTAAATGTGTGTGTATAAGTAGTTTCCCCCCTTTTTATATATTTTAATTTTACATATTCTGCCTCCTCCTGCCTCCCCCTTTTCTACTCTGCTCCACAATCTCTTTATCTTTCTCTTTGACGTTTTCAACTGATACTCGGCAGTACAGCTTCAACTGCTGGTTGCTTTAATGTTTAGTTGGGCTGGTATGTGTTCGGTTAAGGCTGTATTTGTGTAGCTGTGTGCAAGTGTTAGTAGAAGTGTAAGCATTTCGGTTAATAATTAATGAGTTTCAGAGACTGTCGAGTTTAACCACTACAACTACAAACAACATACATTTTATAGATACATTGAAACATACAAACGTACAACATTGACATCAACAGCCAGTGTTTTGGCAGTAATGTTAGTGATGTAACTGTTGTAAAGTACTCTTGAATTCAGTAGTTTTTTTTTGTTCTTGCCTTTTGTCGCTTAAACATAAAAAGCGTTACTCTATCTGCCATTAACGCTTCCTTTTGCCATGTCCGTTTGCCACTGTTAAGTAGTTTTCATTGCCCCTAACCCTGCCACAACTTCTATCACTACTTACTTGCTATATTTGTTTGTATTTGCCTTGCTTTTCGGCATGTTTGTATATTTGTTTCTAGAGTAGTTTATTTATTATGTATGAGCCCAGCATATAAAACATACATGTTTAAGAACCAACCATTTCCAACTAAAAAAAAGCTATAAAAAAAACTAGTGTTATTTCTGATTCACTTCCTTAGCGGCGGCTGTGAATAATAGTGCCACTACAAGTACAGTTAGCTAGTAAATAATTTATTCATTTCTATTCCTCCCCAACACTAACTATCAAACGACTGAAATCCAACAAATATTTATCAGCAGCAAATATTGTCTTTAAATCTTCTCTTAAATATGACAACTTAAATTATCCTTAGAGCATACGAACATTGTAAGAATCTAAAGTGTTTTGTTGGGATTTCTTTTATCTTTTCTTTTCTTTTTATCAATTATGCGAGTTCTATAAAAAGGGAAATAAAATATCAAAAAAATAAGAAGAAAAAAATAAACGTATAATTTCTCCATCCATAATTTCTTTATACTCTACTGCAGGTATTATAAGTACTACTGTAACCAACAGGAGTTTGTTTCGTTAGATATTATTATCCATTATGTATGGATACAAAAATTTTTTATAAACAAAAGTGTTATAACCAAACTGTTATAATAAAAAAATTGTATCTATAGAAAAAACTGTTATACACAAAATTTTTTATAGAAAAAAACTATTATACACAAAATTTATAATATTGTTACGCACAAAGATTGTTTTAAAAAATTCTGTTATACATACATTTTCTATATAAAATACAGTAATACACAAAATTTCCTATAGAAAATACTGTTATACGCAAAATAACAGTATTTTCTATAAACTGTTATACACCAGATTTTGTATAGAACAATTTGATATAGAAAACAGTTATACACAATATATTCTTTATATATTTTTAAAATGTTAAAGAGAATATATTGTGTATAACAGTTTTCTATATCAAATTTTTCTATACAAAATTTGGTGTATAACAGTTTTTGTCTATAACATTTTTTTTGTATAATAGTATTTCGTAAAGAAAATTTTGTGTGTAACATCATTTTCTATTGAATATTGTTTGTATAACATTTTTTTATAGATAATTTTGTGTATAACAGTATTTTCTATAGAAATAATTATGTATAACAGTAATATTTTGTATAGCAGTTTTTTCAAAATATTTATATATAACAGTTTTGTAGTATTCATATATTAGCTATTATTTGTTTGACAGTCGCTCAATTTTGAGGCGGTTACCTAGACAATCTTCATATTATTTCATGAGTATAAGACTTAAAATATGTTTCTAAATAATCTTATAGAGTACCACAACATCGTTGTATACCACTTTTAATTATTTTTAGCACTGGTTTCTGTGGAAATTTATGATAAATTATATTTGTTAAATTTACGAGCAATTATCTTACACACGTACGCATACTTAAAATATTTTTGTACATGTGCAAATCCTGCAAGCGCGTGTTTATATGAGAGTTAAGTAAGCATTTAAAAAACAAAACAAACAGACAAAAAATATAAAATTTTATATCGGTAATAACTTATAATCCAATTATCGTAAGAAAATTAGCCACAGAATAGGATCTGCTCATATGCCAACAAAACAGCCTACATACAACCCAACGACCAAACAAACAAACAGTAAACTCATAATAATTGTGCAACTGAGACATAATTTTGTAGCTCCTACAGAAAAAAAAAAATAATGAAACAGATTCATAATTTTTATTTTTATACCTGTGTACGTTTATTAGCTAAACCTCATCACACATTTGTGAGTGGATAGCTAAGTCATATATATTCTGGCTAATTGGCTGACAAGGTTTCAAATTGCTCTCCTGCAGGAAAATAGCATCCTTGTCATCAACAGAAATAGCGAAAAAAAAGTTTTGTAACAAGAAAAGACCATAAAACTGTGCTACAAAATGTTTCCATTAAAACACTAATAAAATACCAATAAGCGTTCATTTTGTGGCAACAACACAGACACACACACATACGCGATCACACATTTATTGCCTTACTAACCTGGTTGATAAGCAAGGATACCCTCTCGTATGTAAACGTTCATCATTATAATGACAGCTGCTGCTCCACCCAAAAATAACAATCAAATGTTTAGCCCATCACACTTAGAAAGACAGATTGGCTCAATGGTTGGCTGAATAGAAGCAGAATGGTTGGTTGGTTGGTTAGCTGTTTGGTTGTTTGGCCATTATCATCAGTTAATGCCTCAGCTATCTCATTTCTTCAGCAACATACATACTTATTTTCTTTTTTTTCGTAAATGTAACACTGAACGAGTCATATTATAATCTGTTGCAATTGCTGGAGGTTTTTCAAAATCACACACACTCTCCTATTAAGACTAAAACTGACAGTTTTACGGCGCAATTAACTTTAACCAAGTGTTAGGGATATGTATGGATGTGTATGTTAGCAAGTGCATGAGTGTGTTTAATCATCCTTAGGTGTTGTGTTTGTATAAGTTTAATGTAATGTTGTTGTAATGGTGTGTTTTATACAACTAAATATAATTGTTGTTGCAAATAGCAATCGTGTTTATGGTAATAAACGTATTAAAAATAGTGTTTCTTAATAGTGTTGGAAATTGTATGATAATGACTAGTTTTTAAATGACTTTGTATTATAATGAAACAATAAAAATGTTTAGTTGTCAAACACTCTCAATCATTCTAAGCCATATGTTAGTGAAAATAAGTTAAATGGGTTGAATAATAAGCTAAACAAGTACAAATTTTCTGTATTTAAAAAAAAAAAATTCCAAAGTTTATAAAATTGCAAGTCCCTAAAATATTTTAGCGACCACACGATATTGTTATTTTACCAAAATCAAAGCTTTCTGTTAACATAAATGTTTATGATATCCATGCATTGCGTCTGTTGTCTGAATGTAAAATGTGTTTGCAGATAAATGCTGCTGTACCGGATACAAATAAAAAAAATATAATTTTATTCATAATATATTCACATTTCACTATTTTCATTAAAAAAATTATGAAAGAAATTTTAAAATTTCACAAAATAATTAAAAAGTGCATAAAACATCTTGAAATTTTTTAAAGACCATCCGACTCGGAGGGTGTCATTAATAAAGAAATTGTGTTTACGTTATATAAAAGTTTGAGAAGGTCGTGATATATTCTTGATGCACATCCATCATCAAAATATACCTTAAACTGTTGTAAATTACAGCATATTTTAAATGACTAATGCGCGCACACCATCTATGGAAAAAACTGAAAAATTTAGCAAATCGTTAAATTTTGGTTTTATTTAAATTGCCGCCAAAAAAGTATTAACACGATTAAAGGCATTACAAATGTCCAAATTCTAGTGAATCTAATTTATGTTGTATTTAATTTGTAAGTTAGAAACTGTGAGTTCAGGTATCAACTTAATGAAAGTTTCAAAGCATATAAGACAGAAACCATTACAAATTATGACGAACCAATAAATCAATGCGATGTTTATGCTGGAATTATATTCTTCAATTATATGAATTATCCTTAGGTTAGGTTAGGCTCCATGGGTCCATTCAAAAAACTGATCCCATTGTGATACCCTGGGTATTTATCATACGTCCATTGTTTCCAGGCTAAGCCAACCAGATTTCCTGATGAAGGAGTAGATTCGTCTAAGACTCATCCTTGATAACTCATCTGATCATGATAGGTATGGAATTCCGAGAATGCATTCCCTCAGGACTATCAGAGCCGGGCATTGGCAGAACAGGTGGGACACCGTCTCCTTATCTTCTTTATTGTGGCAGCTCCTACAGTAGTCATTGTACCGTAGGCCCAGTCTTTTAGCATGTGTCCCGATTATACAGTGTCCTGTAATGAAGGAAACAATTAGCCTTATTTGCTCTCGACTAAATTCCATAAGTAGGTTCGTCCTGCTGGCATCATATACGGGTCAAGTAGACATCGATATAATACAGGAAGACTCGTTGGTCCACCTGCTTTGTGCAGACTCATATAGTATCTGCTGTACACCCATCTTGCATTTAACAAGGGAAAGAACAGAAAAGGGGTGGATCTCCTCATCATCCATCTTTGCACTCCTTTTGGCCAGTTCATCTGCTATACAATTACCCTGATTTCCATCGTGACCAGGGACCCATATAAGCGTTATCCTAGAATGTCTCGCTATCTCATTAAGGGATACCCGGCATTCCTCGGTTAACCTAGATGTCGTGAAGACACAGCCTTGCTATCAATAAATATCCATATATCACCAGATATTTGATAAAACCTCAGCCAGTTGAATGCGCGTTTAATGGCCGTAACTTCTGCCTGAAGAGCCATACAAAAGTTAGGTAGCCTGAAGTAGGATTTATTCTCAATAAAGAAATCTCCACCGACCCTACTGCCCCTTTTCGAACCATCAGTGAATTATCCTTAATACGGGAACATTTGACGCGTTATGAATGTCGCGTGTTAAATTATACTAAATGTTGTAAAAAAACAAGTAAGAGAGCTATATTCGGGCCGAAAATTATATACCCTTCACCAAATTATGCTTTAAAATAAAATTAAAAAAAAAAAATTTTTTAAGTTTTTTCCAATTTAAAATTTTTTTTTTTAATTTATTAGTGAAAAATATTTATGACAAAAGAATGTTTTTGTGAAAAAAAAATTCGGGTTAAAAAATATTTTCCCGATTTTGACCCATTGTAGGTCCAACTTTGTATAGCCTTATATACATCGTTGCAATGGACTTTGAAATATCTATCATTAGATATCCATATTGTCTATATTTGTGACTTAGTAATCGAGATATAGATAAAAAAATAGGCTAAAAATAGAGGTTGTCTTGGATTTTTGCTCATATCTCCGTTATTTATGGACGGATTTTGCTGATTTTAAATAGGAAACTTCTCGAAAGAATGTCTGACAGAATTATTGAGAATTTGGATCCCGAAGATATCTGTGGTCTTCAGGAAATTGATTTCAACAGACAGACAGACGGACATGGCTAAATCGACTCCGCTATCTATAAGGATTCAGAATATATATACTTTATAGAGTCAGAAAATTATATTGTGGAAATTACAAACGGAATGACAAATTTATATATTTGTCATTCATAAAAATTAAGCTAATTTTTCAACAACTATCAACAGAATGTCTTATTATTCTATTTAATAAAATTGCTTTTAAAATTCACAGATTTTTTCATTTTTCTATTTTTTTTTTATTTGATGCGTTCTTGGTCTGATTTTTATTTTTAATATATTGGAAACAATAAAACTAGAATGCAATCGAAAAATAGAAATAAAAAAGTTCCTTTATTTTGTCTCACTTTAAAGGGGTGTGAATGTCGCGTTCTTGACCATGAAAATTACCATATTCACTATTGCTGTCTTCAAGACTTTCTACCTTAATTACAATAAAAAAATATAAACCGTAGATATCTTGCAAAAATACGGTTACCATTTTTAAGCCCCCATATTGAATATTTTAGCTTTAGAAAGTTGAATTTTTTAGTCTCATAGATATAGTATTCTATTTTATATTTATGTCTAAGATTCTTTCATTCGAACCCATAGTTTTAACAAGAGATCATTATTCATATTATTTGTCACACTATAGTTACTACATATTTGCCCCTAAACGCTAATACCCATTACCCCTTCCATACATAAGAAATAAATATAGTACAACCCATATAATTTGTCTGCAGCAATATGCCATAACTTATACAACTTAAAATATAAACATTTATGTTTAACATGTCTTTTGCTAGTAATTTTATGCTTAATTTGTCCAAATATTTTGATCAGAAACCTTATAAACTTTTCTATCTGTTTATGTGTCTTTGTATGTATGTATTGTATGTATGTCTAAATGTATATCTATCTCTATGTGTCTAATTGTTTGTCTATGTGGTAGAAAAGTTTATGTGTCATTGTTTGTTTTATTCATAAATAAGTTTTTGCAACTTCTTTGTATGGAATAATTTTGCCAGAAATCCAATTAAAATCTATATGAGCTTTTATACTTTTAACATTCTTCTGTTTGTAAGACATTCATTCGTACATACATATAAACTCCAATCATAACAGGATAAAATTTATAGTTATGGGCAACAAAAAAAAAAAAAAAAAAAACAAGAAAAAAAATTAAAGAAATTGTAGCAAAAATGGCAATATATAGACATACATACGTAGGTATATTTGTATATATAATAAAAATATATAACTCAGAGTAACAATTTATGGTTACAATTTTATGACACTTTTTGTAAAACTTCTTACACATTAATAACCCAACAAACATTTTAATTTTATAATAAAAATAAAATGTTTGATTTTATTTCGAAGAGCGTGTGCTAAACGGTAGCAAAGTACTATTGTAAGTTACAAATTTCTAATGGTGAGGAAATCTTGTAATTTTGCTGTGCCAAATGAAAAATCTTTTATTCTAATAAATTTTGATAATTGTCTAAAAAATGCAAAATGCATACCAACAAATAATATGATTTTCAGTCTCGTATATAGAGGACGGCAAAATAAGTACAAATTTGTTATCCCTTCCGCCGAGCCATTTCTTCAGGTTTGGAAACAAGGAATAGTTAATCGGTGTTAAATCTAGTGAATAGGGCGGAAAAGGGAGCATTTCGTAGCCTAATTAATGTGAGCAAACGCGGCAGCCATCTTGCGGAAAGCTTTCTTATACTCAAGTGAGCATTCAAAATTGAAACCACAGAGCCGTGTGAGATGGCTTCCACAGTCTCTCGCACGTTCAATCTCCGATCGGCCAACACTATATCGTGAATTTTTTCCAATTGTTGATGGTGCAGAATTCCCATAGTATTTATCAAGCTTAACCTTGATTTGAGTGATGTTTTTTTCCTCAAAAAATAATGTTAAGGAGCAGACGAAATTCACTTTTTTCTGCTCAAGTCACTCGGTAGTCAGCTACCAATGGCTGTCAAACACTTACTAAATGACGCAGCTTGTTAAAATTTTTTACAGGAGTCAACTGACAGATGCTTGTTGTCAGCAGCAGTGTTGCCCTTAGTTAAGTGGCGCGACATTCAAAAAGTCACGGACTTATTGACCCGCCCTAGTATTCTCATTTTATTAACAATTCAAAAATTAAATGAAAATGAAATTATAATAATTCACAACATTTTTTATCATATTTTATGTTTGAATATTTTTTTATGTCAAAAATTTCTGTAGCCCTATGAGCTAATAAAATTGTATTCACCTCATATTTGTGGTGACGTACTTTGCTACCGTTTGCCACACATTCTAACACTAAGTTTTGTAGATTTGTTCCAAAATGTTAGCTGGTTTATGTTTATATGTATATTTTACATGTCGTTTATGTTTGAATATCATTCTGGGGTTACAGCATATGAAATACGAACTCTTAAAAGAAAATTTACATTTATTGATATTTGTTGTAATATAAAATACACCCTCACATACAATTGCACAAACATACATATATAAAAATCTCTCAAACTTTTAAGGAAGTACACAAATTTTTATCAACGAAAGAGGGACAGTATCATGAAATAAGGTTAAGAAGATGGAGTTTGAGGTTGATGTTTACTACAAGAAGCTGGAAGAGTTGAAAATTGAGGGTTGTAATGGTTAAATAAAATACCTATTTTATTTCCCTCCTTATAATATGGGTCACCAGAAGCAAAAAAAAATAAAAAGGTTTTTGTTACATTTTCTTTCAGAAAAAAAAAACAAAACATCGAAACCATACATATGTTTATTATATTTTGATGATAGTTGTCATAAATATTGAACTACATATATTTAAACACAAGATGTAGTTACATATGTATATGTTTATATACATATATATGGGAGTGTGTGTGTGTTTCATAATAGTATATTCAATTTTATTTAATACAATATGTGTAAAATGCTCATTTGTTTGTGAAAATTATACAGCTCATTAAATTTGAACTTCCAGTTAAATGAATTTTCTTCTTCGTCTTTGTGTCTGTATTTATATCTACATATATGTGTTGGTTTCATAATTGTCTCATAAAGAACTTTATTATAATTTTGTTTAAGCAGCAACAACAACAACAACAATAGCAACATTAACAATATGCACAAATATAATAAAATTATGTACAAATTGTTTTATATAAAGAAAGTATTATTTATTATTACTTAAATAAATTAACTAAGGGTCATTTAAATTTGATAAACTTGAAAAGAATAGAGAGTAGAATTGTGTAATTAAAATGCAAAAGTTTTAATTTATATGTATGTATATATATTTACATATAATTAAGGAATTATAATATTACACAATAAGGAATTATTTAGCTTTAAGTAGTGGCCAGCAAATGCGACTTGATTATGCCCTATTTTAGCAGTTTATGTATAACAAAAAATATCTTAACTGTATTAAGACACAGGAAATTATCTTTAAATTATGTGTGGTTTCAAGAAGTACTTTTAACAGTCTCCAAAATATAAACTAATGGTAAAAAGGTTATAATGCTATTATACAAGCGTTCAGTGTTTTTTGTTTTAGAGCAGTGGTCAACATAAAGGGAACATGCAATATTGATTATAATAACGTGTTATGCACTTTTTTCATTTTTGTAATCTGTTTAGCTGATCTGTGGAACTAGGATTAGAACTCATGTAAAGAGTCAGTACTCGTTCTAGTTAGGCGTTGTGACCAATGATTTTTGTTTGATATTGTCATTTTTGGAGCAAGTTCTACGAAAGCGTTACAAAAGCCTTCAGTGGACGGCTGTGGAAAAAATTCTATAGTCAATGATTTATGCTTGAAATTGTCATCCTCGGAACTAGTTCTACGGAAGCGCTAAATAACTAACACACTTTCCTATAAGTAATTCTACAATTAAAAAAAAAAATGTCAAACTATGGTGTGACAAATGAATTTAATTTATTTTACAAAAGAAAATTAAAAGTTTTTAAGTGGTTCTATGAAGTGCATTCGGAACTAGTTAGTGTTCTATACAACTAAGGACTGAGATCGTAAAATTCTTAACACACGTTTTTCATTAAAACTATTAACCCAATTATTATTTGATTTTTTTTTTTATCAAGTTATCAATGTATGCCTTATGGACAGTAATCGTCACAAATGTTTTATCACTTGGCTGACTCCAATTTATATATTTTGGTCATTTGTAGTGGAGAGATAAGACGATTGGTTACATCATACATCCCAGGTAATATAGCTTGGAGACAATTGTCACTTAAGTGTCTCTAAGTAATCTGGAGTGTAGTCACTTTAAACGTGTTGTGTGATAATTCGTCCAAACTGGTTTTATACAAATTGTATTGATATAATTCTCATACAGTTAATTTTAATTTTTGCTTAAGTATACTGATATCCCATGTAACATAGCATGAAGTCAATAGTCACTTTAGTGTCTCTTAGTAACCTATAGTGAAGTCACTTTAAACGTTTATTTTGTACTGCACTTTAGAAAGTAGTTATTTTACACACCAGAAGCAATCCATTGGAGAGTTTACATGCAATCGTTTGTTCTACTGCTTATGATATGTCTTTTTAGCTGACTCTTTGAGGTCAATTAGCACCCGTACATGTTAAAATAACTAGTTATGTAGCTGATCAAGTGGTCAGTTAGGTAGCTAGTAAGGTAAATGACACTATTTAACCAGTATGTGAATCCAATGCGTTGACTACTATGGACCAGTTATTAGACAGTCTCATTGAAGTCAAATGGGTCAGTTGACCCCCTGCTTAGGACATGCCCGTGTTAAAATAACCAGTCACGTAGCTATTGAAGAAACTAGTTCCCACCCTAAATTATGGGTAAAATCACTAGTTCGGACCTGTCTACTAGAACTGCTGGGATGTCAGTTATTATGTTTAATGTCAATTATATTCATTTGTTGTTAATCTGATTAAAATGAGTGACCAGAAAAAAGTGCGTACTAAAATTATTAAATATTTTCAACAAAACCCAACTTAGTCCTACAAAAAGTTGGCCAAACAATCAAAGGTCTGCCGTCAAACTTTTTCCAATGTTATTAAACAGTACCGGGAGAACTTGTCAGTTGATATAAAACCTGGTTGAGTTAGAAGGAATGGTCCACATGATGTTTCTAAAGCCAAAAAATAGAAAGCATTTTCATAAGAGCTGCCAACACCTCCGGTAGGAAAGCAGCCCGGTTAGATCAGTACTCGGACTATTTGGTATGAAAAGTTAAAGCCAATGAAGGTTTAAAAGCATACAGGGCTCAAAAAGTTCCTCACAGGAACTCTGCTAAAAATTTAGAGGCCAAAGACGGAGCACGGAAATTGAAGTCAAATTTTATACAAAAAATATATTTGCATAATGGATGGCGTAATGTACGTATGGACAATTTTGCGCAGCTTCCGGGTCAATATTTTTATGTTGTAGATGCTCTAAGGAATGTTGAAGAAAAGTTTAGGACCCAAAAGCAGACAAAGTTTCCCAAAAAGTTGTTGGTATGGCAAGCAATATGCAGTTGCGGCAAAAAAGCCAAACATTTGTTACACAGGGCTCTATAAATACCGAAATTTACGTGAAGAAATGTTTCCATTCATAAGAATTCTTAATGTGTCCACTTATTTTTGGCCTGATTTGGCATCTGTCACTATGGTAAGAAAGGTTTTTAGTGGTACAAGAACAATAATGTGGTATTTGTACCGAGAGAGGCATTTCCTCCAAACAGCCTGGTGCTGGGTCCAGTGGAGAGATATTGGGCTCTTGTTAAAAGAGAATTGAAGAGCACAAAAAAGGTGTCCAAAAGTGTGGTAGAGTTTAAACGGAGATGGACAAGCTGTTTGAAAAAAGTGACAGAAAACACTATAAAAACCATAATAGAAGGGTTTTCGAAAAAGGTTCAAAATTTCATCATTTGTGATTAGAACTATAAAAATATTGTTTTTTTGTAAATTGTAACAATAATTTCAATCAAATAAAAAAAGATTCAAAACTATAAGTTTAGTGGTTTCACTTTTATTAACATATATGTATGTTAAACATTTTTCGATCTCAGTCCTTAGTTTAGAACCAACGTGTTATTAGTACCAAAAAAATAGTTCCTAAAAATCTTTATATGATTAAGAAGTGGTTGTGATATCACTAGTTCTATGGATGTTATTAAAAAGTTAGAAGTGGTTATGGTTATAGATGTCCTAGAGCTATTGATTTTTAGAAGGTTTGTCTTTTCATTGCATATACTTAATATGATACAAACATGAAATAGATGAGTTGTTTGCTACTTGCAATAGAAATGTAGTTCATACTTCACTTCGACACTTCCTTTTGTACGAAATTTACTGAATTATAAAGCTGAAAGTACAACTAGGCCAAAAATAGCCTCAAATAATTATATTCAGCTTAAAAGTAAACGTACTAACATCTAACCTACCATAATTCCATTTTTTTCTTATACAATTTAAATTTTTACAAATATCCTTAGAAGTTTTTCATTCTTTTATACTTTTTAATCATTATTTTCCATATAAACGAATATTGACCTAAATCTAAGTAAGAAATTTGTTAAGATCCAATTGAAAAGTTTTGTTTTTACAATTTCCTTCCTTGATTCTATGTAAGTTGTATAAAAATAAAAACAAATTAAAAAAAGAAATAAAATGCTTACAAGCTTAGCTAGCACAAGCCTCACACACTTACCTGAGTATTAAATTTAATTTAGACACTTTAGCTAACTTAATGTAAGAATTACGGAAAAGTAGGTCCTTTAAGCAAAAAAAGAAAGAAAAAAAAAACAGTCCTTAAACACAAAACAAAGCAGATTTAAAAGAAGAAGTACAAGGAGGAAAAAAATAACAAGAAGAACCTACACGTTCAAGCATTATAAACATGCATAAATACATACATATACTGATGTGATCGTGTGTATGTATAGGTAGGCACTCCTGCACACACATTTGTAGACACCTACTTATGTCGAAGTTAGCTGAACTTTTTATTGTAACTCGTTTTAAGTTGAGTTAAACCAACCACAATCGTATGTGTTAAGGAAACCCTGTATTATAAGAGTTTGTTGGTTGTCTTATGTTGAAAAGGTCATAAGTTTCAAAATTTTAGCACAAAGTATGTGCTAAAACTATGACATTTCATATTTAAATTTATTGCAATTTTAAGAACAAACAAAGAAGAAATATAAAAGTTGTGCTAATATTTTACTATTCCAGTTGAGTCCTTTTTCACTTTAACCCAGTATGTTAGAAATTTATGCATTTTTCAAGTATGTACAAGTTGTGAAATTTCCTAACTGAGAGAAGAAAAAAAACAATAACAAGCAAATAATACAGTACGAATAAGAATAAAATAAATATGTACATGTGTATCTAGATACAGGTGCAATAGGTAGAAATAAACTTTGCTTTACTTCCATTTCTTGTATTTATGCCATGGCAAAGGTGTGAATCGATAAGTTTGTACTCTTTTGTATGCATCTTGTAACGGAATTCCTTTTAATGTTCCAACAACATACAAGTGCATTCTGAGTGTAGTAGTAGCTGAGGTAGGGCAAGAGAAAGAGAGAGACAGAGAGAGTAAAAGGCTCAAGGACATTGTTTATATACCCTACATATGGATGTGTTTTGTTATGATTAGATACGAATAAGTGGGAGAACACTTAAATGCAGAGTGTGTAGGTGTATAAATGTGTATGTTAATGTAAAAAGCTTTCAAGTGTATTGTATTCACTTAAAGGAAAGAAAAAGTTACATTGTCAGGATGTTAGAAATGCACATAAATTGAAAGAGACAAATACAAAAAGTATTGTATTGTATACTTAATATTTAAAAATTTGATTTTAAAGACATCTTTTTAGAATTTCAAAAGAAATTTTAAATAATTTATTGAGTGAGTTCTAAAAATAATGGGAACAAAAAATTATGTACATTGAATAAGAAATTTTAATTTTATATACCCTTTAACCAAAGTGTACTTTATGATAAATTAAAAAATTTAAAATAAATAATTTTTGTGAAAAAAAAAAAAAATTGAAAAAATCGATGTATTTTTACTTATATCTAAGCCATTTGTGGGCAGACTTTCTCAATTGTAAATACTAACCTACACGCAGAAAAAAATATAGTTGTGCATGTTTACTGTAACCATTTCAACATTTGTGCATGTTTACTGTAACCATTTCAAAATATTATAGACGCAGTAACTATTTATATGATTGTGGTAACAATAATATGGTTAACTTACGATTCACATGATTGTATCAACCATTTTTATGATGACTAATTTTATCATAATATCTTGTTCTCAGATTATGATATCCATAAGCCGAGAGCAACAAAATATGGTAAGTCCTTCATCATATAAATGGTTGTCACAAACATATACTTGTTTACTGTAACCATATAAATGGACAACCACGAAAACCTTGATTTGTTATCTATATCTGGATTACTAAGTCATTAACCATCTAACCGGTAAAACCACCTCAAGGCGGTCATCGATTTTTGGGCCCCAGTGCTGTATTAAACATTTTTTCGATTCAAAATAGTGAAAACTGTCTTGAGACAACACTTTTTTACAATTTCTTTATACCTTCCAATATATTCTGACAAGTCGTTTGTCAGCTATGATCAATCAAGTGCAAAAAGTCATCAAATTAGCATCGAAAATTATTTCGCAAATTTAACTATTAAAAAACAACATTTAGAATAAAATGATCGACATCAAAATTTTACGGTAAGTGGATAGAATTTTATAGTTAAGTTTTAAAACGTATTTGAAATGAAAAAAAAATAAAAAATTTGATTTAAAAACGAAATAGCGAAGGCTTCCTCAACGCTGTCTTGCCGGTTTGCGTGTACAAAAATGTCCTCCTCTCTTACATTGTAGTTTTCACCTTTTGTTCATAAAACTCTATTGTTTGCTTATGGTTCTTTAATTTTTCCTTTTATTTTACTATTGTGTTAAAGATGGATATTACTAAACGTCCTTATACGAAAAATATCAATTTGGAGCAAATGTCTGATGAACAATTTCGAGTTCATCGATTCTGTAGAGTTCTGTAGACAGCACAGATGAAAGTATTGATAGCGATGACAGTGTTGCTGATTCCACTTATGTTCCAAAAACAAATCACCATTTTCGAAAATAAGCCGCATAAAAGGTTGTGATTCAAACGGGTTTGCCTACCGGTTTTAAATCTACAATGGGTCCGAAGATAATATCATTTTACCTGTTATACCGGACATTGGAGCTACCTAAAACGTTTGGAGATTCCTAATTTCATGCATCACATCCTGTATTTGGATATTTTCGAGCCAGAGGAATTTATGGTTTGGGCACAATGAGAGGTACTAGTTTTGTTTTGTCAAATTTCTTGTTGATCATGATTTTCTTTTGTGTAATCTGTGAAATGAACCAAGAGAAGAGATGACTTTGCGAAAAAAACATGATCTCAATACGTGTAGTCGATGTGAATACTGTATTATGAAAGGATAACAAGTATGTCTTCCCGATTCAGAAGAACCAATCCTGGCGAAAAACAATCAAAGGTTCTTCGGTATGATAGAAAGCAGAAGAAATTCATCGAAATCAACTGCCCTCAAATTATTCGAGAATACAATGATTGCATGGGTGGAGTAGATCTCATGGATGGTCTCCAGGGTCGATACCATATTTGAACTAAGACTCGCAATATTATAATTAGGTTGTTCTACTATTTTGTGCGGATGGTCTTTACAAATGCATTATTTTTATACAAACGTCTGCAGGCCAATTAGGCCAATGCTTCCAACAATGTGTTCGATTTAAAGAATGCTTTTACAGCTTCCAGATTTGCGGAAGGAAATAGCTGCTGGACTTGTTTCCTTCAAAAATAAATCGTCTGTAGGCTGACCATCTGTCCAAAATCTCGTTGAGCCTTTATCACTACAGCCTGACATATCAGGTGTTGGGAAAAGAGCTGCTCATCAAGTAGCTGATTTTCAGTTCGATGCTGACGATATTTTTCTTGTTTGGGTGGAGAGAAAAGCCAAAAACAGGTGCAAAAAAATGTCGTTTGCACCTGTTCCAAATGAGACCTGTCTTTATGCGGTCAGTTTGATAAAAATTGTTTCTGGAACTACCACCATCGGAAATAATGCGTATTTTAACTTTGTTTGATCCCTTCTCTCAATAAAATTTGTTTATATATAAAATTTACCTTTGGTGTCATATTAAGCCCAGTACTCTGTTAATATTTGCGAAAAATTATGGTTTTTTCATGCGAAAAATTTTATATGCAATAAATGATCAGCTGTTGATTTTAATTTCGTGCGAAAGAAGTGCTGCTTATGTTATTTCGTGTGGAAAATAAGGTTGCCAGATGTATTTCACATATTTTCCACAATAAGAACAGAGTACTACTTTTGCGAAATTATTTCGCATATATTTCATTCCAAATATTTTTTATGTAGTTTGACAGCAGTTCGCACGAAATTTTGAACAGAGTACTAAGCTTTACACGTAAACTGGCAAGACCACCTACAGGCGGCCTTCACAATTTTTTACCTGGCGTTCGTTCAGAATGATTTTTTCTCCTGAAAATTACTTACGGTTCTATTGACTACATCTACTTGAAAAAAAATTATTGGCTTCATCGGATAACTTTTGCGGTCTTGCCAGTTAGAGGGTTAATATAGACAATATGGATGACATATGCGAGATTTTTCAAAGACCTTTGCAACGACGTATATAACACCATAGTATGTCGGACCTACAATGAATCAAAATCGGCAAAAAATAAATTTTTTGTAATTAAAATAAATATTTTTTTTAATTGAAAAGGAAATAAATAGGATTTTTTTCACTAATAAATTAAAAAAATTTTTTGAAATTAAATTTTTTAATTTTTTGTGTTTGCAATACTTAAATGGGTTCAGCTTCTTGCAATGGGTAGGTTATAATGTTTGCATGTTTTTGTTCTTTTCCATATGGTCAAATTAGAAGAAACCCAAAGAAAAGAAGATAAAACGGCATGATCGGACATGCTTATATCGAACAGAAAAACCTATGTGAATATATTAATTTGTCTTATACACAACATACTGAGAACTGCTTGAAAGTATTAAATGGTTCGCGGAAGTACTACGGTACTTTTAAATATGAAATAGTAACAAGCTAAAAAATATGATAGTATAAAATTGTTAATCCCTGTTATAATATGTTTAAAGTTTATAATCTATTTATGTATACCATCATCAACATATTTCTTCTAAGTCTTTAACTTTTCTTTAACCGGAAATACAATTTTCTTCTCTATTGACTTGAAAAATCTCAATCACTTTTTATTTTCACAATCATTTGTGGTAGTTTTTGTAATCTAAAAAAAAGAAAATAAATATAATTCCGGGAAATTCTTTAGAAAATGCTGTTTAGAATTTGTATATTTGGTAAGTGATAAAGGATAAGAAAGGAGACCTTTATTTTTTAGATATATTGCTGACTATTATTGTCAGTCGTTTTTATTTGTATTTGTATTGGTATTGTTTAGATTATTTTTTTTTTTTTGGCAATACCATGTTGTTGACAAATAATGTTATTATTAAACTGTCAAAATGTTTTGCAATTGATTTGTCATCTGTCACTTAAACAACAGATATTAAACACAAAAACACAATCACACCACATAGATATAAACGTAAATAGAGAAAAGAAAATAAATATAATCATACCACAACATCAGCAGCAACATTGATATCGTCAAAACTCTTATTCAAAAAAGTGGGTGAGTCAATATGTTAGAGTACTGAATTTATATTGTATTTTTTTCAATAATTTAAGACGTAGTTGTAAATTTGACAAAGAAAATGACATAAGTTTGTCATGCCCTGCTGATAATAAACAATATTTACCCATCTTAACTTAGATACTCAGAACTTTGGCTTAAATGTGATCATTTACAACAACATTAATATTAATTTTTCCCCCATTTTTCTCTATTATGGAATTTTCTCAAAACATGAAACTTAAACTAAACCTTTTGCTATTGTATATTGTATAAATATATTTGCTATACATTTTTTTTATCCTTTGATTATTAACGAAAGCTTGTGCAAAAATTTTTAGAAAAACAATTGGATGTTTATTTTTCTTAGGAAGCAACATTTTTTTTTTAAAGGGTCTATAAAAGTCATCATAAATGTTGACAATACCCGGAATTTATTTCCAGTCTTTTTTTGTTTTGTTCGGCTCAGGACAAAATCTATACGTACACTATTAAAAAAAAACTTCAGCAATATTTTATGAGTTGTTTTTTCTAGCCATTGTAAAAATAAATACTAATAAAATGAGTTATTGTTGTTGCTGTTGTTTTATAAGTTTCCCATATCAAGTTTACAAAGATTTTCAAAAGCTATTGCATAGTAAATAGGATGACATGTAATTTGTGGTACTAAAAGGAAAAGTTAAAAAGTTTGCAATTTATCAATGAAATTTGAACAAATCTGGTAAATTAATTATTGGGTATATGACTTAAAAATGCGGAATTTTTCAAATTCTTAGCTTTTATTTTAAAACAATATAAATTTATTCAAAGTATTGGCCATTATTAGCAGTGACATTTTACCATCTTTCTGTTCCCTGTGATGTTATGGTTAAATTTCAGCAGCTCATAATAGATGGGACCCTTTTGCTCCCACCAAATACAGAGAATTAGCTGAGCGCCATGGATATTTGGCTTTGGTGTCGATTGGGCTGCTTGGCCGGACTTCACATATGAACTCTTACTCTTGTGATAGATTTTTCATTGCAAATAATGATTGAGTGCAAAAATAATTTTCTTTTATAGCGTTCAACCATCATTTCGGACATGCACAATCGTCTTTCGGCTTCAATTCGCATGGTACCCAATTTCTTTGCTCTAGAATGCTCTTGAGTAGCTCTCAATGATTTTGCAAGATCATGTTGTGTTTGACAACAATCTTCAAACTTTTTTGGCTGGCCTGGGCAATGTTTGTCTTCTGTGTCAATATCACCACTTCAGAAACGTACGAACCATCTCTTTTGAACCGAACAAAACATCTCTCACACGTTAAAACCGATGGAACACATTCACATTCATAAGCATTGGTGAGCAATCGGTGTGCTTTAGCGGCACTTTTTGTCAAATTAAAGATGTTAAGCAAAACTTAGGACGCTCTATTGGCACATAATCCCACATTTTCGAAGCAAAAAAAACAAAAAAAAAACAAGCAAGAGAGCTATATTCGGCTGTGCCGAATCTTATATACCCTTCACCAAATTATATTATAAAATTACATTTTTTTTTAAATATTTTTTTCAAAATTGTATTTGCCAATTTTTTAAAATTTTTTTTTTTTTAATTTATTACTGAAAAAAATTTATGACAAAAGAATTTTTTCTGTAAAAAAAATTCGGGTTAAAAAATATTTTTCCCGATTTTGACCCATTGTAGGTCAAACTTTGTATAGCCTTATATACATCGTTGCAATGGACTTGGAAATATGTATCATTAGATATCCATATTGTCTATATTTATGACTTAGTAATCAAGATATAGATAAAAAAAAATAGGTCAAAAATAGAGGTTGTCTCCGATTTTTGCTCATATCTCCGTTATTTATGGACGGATTTTGCTGATTTTAAATAGGAAACTTTTCGAAAGCATGTCTGACAGAATTATTGAGGATTTGGACAGACGGACATGGCTAAATCGACTCCGCTATCTATTAGGATCCAGAATATATATACTCTATAGGGTCGAAAAATTATATTGTGGAAATTACAAAGGGAATTCACGAAGGTGAATGGTATAAAAACAGAAACCGCGATCAAAAGATACGCCATCTTTTGTAAATACTGCATTTTTAAGTCATACACCCAATATAAGTGGCCATTTTGAGTGGTCGTTCTGTCTAAAATAGATCTTAATTTGTAATATAACTTCCTTAGACATAATTTTATTGCAAGATTTCTTCGTTTTTCAACCAAAGTATTACAATTTTCATGTTTAATAAATTTTATTCTTTAGTCATTTCAATCGGGTTTAATTTACAATGACTGCTGTGTATTTATTATGTGAACTGCTGTGGATTTGTTATTAAAAAAATGACTGAGATACAAGCATGTTTTTTTTAGTTTTGTACATTGATAATTTATATATATATAAGGAGTGAGATCGAAAAATTCTTATCTTTAATTTCCGTGCTCTGTTTTTGGCCTCTAAATTTTTAGCAGCGTTCCTGTCAGGAACTTTTTGAGCCTTGTATGTTTTTAAAGCTGCATTAGCTTTAACTTTTCGTACCAAATAGTCCGAACACTGAGCTAACCGGGCTGCTTTCCTACCGAATGTGTTGGGAGCTCTTTTGAAAATGCTTTCTACTTTGTTGGCTTTAGAAACATCATGTGGACTATTCCTTCTACCTGAACCAGGTTTTCTATCAACGGACATGTTCTGCCGGTACTGTTGAATAACATTGGAAACAGTTTGACGGCAGACCTTTGATTGTTTGGCCAACTTTTTGTAGAACCAAGTTGGGTTTTATTGAAAATATTTAATAATTTTAGTACTCACGTTTTTCTGATCACTCATTTTAATCAGAATAACAACAAATGAATATAATTGACATTAAACATAATAACTGACATGCTTTGCAAAGCTAACTTGATAAAAAAAATCAAATAATACTTGAGTTAAAAGTTTTAATCAATAACTTGTGTTAAGAATTTTACGATCTCACTCCTTATATATCAAATTAAAGACATTTTAAATGCCTTTCCAACGAACTATTTCGAAAATTTCGACTAACTTGTTTCGTTTCAAAATATTTTGTTCACACTTTAGAGTACTGGATTTTTATGATTTTGGTAGTATGAAAAAAAAAGTTATAAAAAACTCGATAATTTTATTTTTTTATAACCCAGTTGTAATAAACCATGACAAAAACATTAATCAGGATTATTTACTAACCACTTTTGTCACATGCTTGCTCTACATATACATATAAACGCATAGCACACATACAGAGGTATGTCTGTGGTAGTGGTGAGCTAAACTAAACAACAACTACAGCAACCAAAAACTCCAATGATAAAATGACAGGGTCATAATAGAAATTCTAATATACAACTAACATAAACACACACCTAAAGGTAAAAGTATACCATACCCATACATTCTCATATTAACAAATAACAATACCTGTCAAAGTCAGACCAAAAAAAAAAAAAAAGAAGTAACAGAAAATTGTGTAAATTTGTAGGGATTTTGTTGAAATTGTTGTGTATGAGAAAAGAACCTGCATGTTTGTACATGTGCACGAGTATTACCAAATAAACTAAACTAAAGTATACCAAATAACCAAACCCACGAACCAGCCAGCGAATGTGTTTAGTTTCACTAATGTCCATTGCAGTTTACATCATACCTATATACAATCTATGATTTTGTATTTTCTTTCCTTTTGCTGCTGAATGTTGATGTCGTTGACATCCCCAAAATAAGTGTAAAGGTGTCAATAAAATAAGGAAAAATGTAAACAAACATCATCCTTATCGCCCTCATGCATCGTACTAGAAAAGAAACCGGAAACGGTTAGTTCCAAAAAAAAAAACCAATACAACAAAAAATCAACCTTAAAAGAGTTCAAATGCATAGAAATTTATTCTCCTTCTACATGGGTGGTTCAATAACCATAGAAAAGCATAGAATTTATTGATGTGTGTTTAATATTCTTTACATCAAACTGAGCCAAAGGACTTGGTTGTCATCATTTACCGATTGCATTAGAAAAGAAAACGGAACTACAATTTATTTAAAGCGGATATAAATGGTGAAATGTCTCTTAAAGACAAAATTAAATGCTACTTAACCGGCTGATATTAATCATGATAATGATCTTGCTGCTTTGTATCAATATCGGAGATTACATTTATTATTTTGGGTGGCCCTGTAGCATGGAATTCCTTTGTTTGGCTTTCTTTTTTGTAAAAGTTACTTCCTGTACTTGGTATAAATTTTTCATTTATTTATTTTCTTTCTTTTCTGTTTCTCTATAAATTTATTTCATCTAATTTTAACAGTGAGTTACTTCCATGTTGTCTTGTTATAAAGTTTTTTCTTTTTTTGTTATTGCTGTTGTTATCTTAGTGATTTTCCATTAATAATAACAAGTTGATTATACATACACTCAACGCAAAGTTTAATATATAAATTAATGAAAAAAGTTACTACTTATTTTCAATAATTTTAAAGACACTATTCTAGAGATTGGAGTCTTCAAATGAAACTATTCTAGATAATAGAATTAAAATACTTTATTCTAGAGAATAATACAGTCTTTTAAGACACTATTCAAGAGAATATAGTATTTTTTAGACTATTGTAAAGAATATGACATTTCAAACACAATATTCTAAATAATAGAGTATTTTTTGAACTATTCTAAAAAAGGGTCTTCCAACGGCAATATTTTAACGAATAGGCTTTTCTAAAGATACTATTCTTCCAATAACACTAATCTAAAGAGAAGATCATTTCAAAGACACTATTCTTAAGAGAAGTGAGTTCCAAATACAAATCACGTGACCAGTTATGTGTTAGTTATTTTCCCTTTAAGGATATTTCTGAAAGTGTTGTACAACCATTTATATGATGAATAGTTTTATCATAATATGTTGTTCTCAGATTATGATATGAGAGCATCATAATATGGTAAGTCCTTCATCATATAAATGGTTGTCACAAACATATACATGTTTTCTGTAACCATATATGTGGTTGATACAATCATGTGAATCGTAAATTAACCATATTATTGTTACCACAATCATATATATAGTTACTGTGACTATAATATTGTTAAAAATTTTGATATTGTTACAGTAACCATGCTGAAATGTTGAAATGGTTACAGTAACAATGTACAACTATATTTTTTTTCTGCGTGTAGGCTTAGAATTAATAAGTTTATCTATTGTTGTAATTGGAGTAGATAACCTTGCTTTATTTATAGCTTGATACAATTTGTTTTGATCTCGATGTGTAAATTCTCGATTTACCTTTCTATTTACAATTGCCAATAAATATAAATTTTCTGTAGGGTTAATGTCGGATGACTGTGTTGTCATGACACTGACTACTTCCTCTTCTAAAAACTCCTTCACCAATTTGTTTAGTAGAATGGGTTCTGCAGTACGTACATTTGACTCTAGAAGCTCATTTCCAAACAGATATTGTATAGAAGCAATTTTTGCCTACTGTGTTTCGACCGACTCTGTGACTGTCGCTAAGTTCATAATTTTTAGTCACGTGAGACTAGTATCCTTCCGCAATATAGCTCCAACTGCCGAGGAATCTCGATCAAATGTAAGATGGTTGTACAGCAGAGACTATATGAGACTGCGTAGAACAGGTGGACTAATGAACCCACCTGCGTTATCGCGAAGTCGACTTGGCCCGTATATGAAGCCGGCAGGACAAATCTACTTATGGTATTCCGTCGTGAGGAAATAAGGCTAATTGGTTCCTTTATTATAGGACGCTGTATAATTGTTACACATGTCAGAATATTGGGCCTACGGTACAACGATTACTATAGAATCTGACGAAACAATGAAGAGGAGGAAACTGTTGTATACCACCTATTCTGCCAATGTTCGGCTCTGACAAACTTGGGGGAACGTATCCTCGGAACCCCATTCCTATGGTGTGTAGGTGAGCTATCAAGGATGAATCTGAGACGCATACACTACTTCATCAGAGAATCTGGTTGGTTCACCTTGGAAACAATCGACGTATTATAAATTTTCTTATGGAATTCCGTCATGAGGAAATAAGGCTAATTGCTTCCTTTGTTATATGAATATAAATATTTTGCTGTTTACTTCTTCGGTATCACAATGTGATAAGTTTTGAATGGACC
The DNA here is from genome assembly GCA_942486065.2 of Calliphora vomitoria. NCBI lineage: Eukaryota > Metazoa > Arthropoda > Insecta > Diptera > Calliphoridae > Calliphora > Calliphora vomitoria. The sequence goes on from OW818031.2 coordinate 129,449,036, forward strand.
TAAATGAGCTGCTAAAACTTAAGTTATTTTATAAAGGTTAACTAGGTTTTTATTAACTTTTACTTTCTGAGTGTAAATTAGTTCCTACCACATAACAAACCCTAGATGTGTGTGTGTGTGTGATGTGCGTGTATGTGGCAACATTTTTTTTTATTGTTGTTGCTGTATATCTGTATCTCATGTTTCTACATTGTTTGTTGCTAACTCATTGGACATGATTACACATGTTTCCCGATTGTAAAACTTTTATTTTCATTTTTTTTTTTGCGATACTCCTTCCTTTTATCTGGCAGTGACTGTCTCCTATACAGGAATGACTTATAAACGCTTGGCTGAATTTATATATATTTTTTTCCTTTTCCATGAAAAAAAAAAAATAAGCTTTTGTCCTTTGTCTCGCTTTTGCTGGTTTTGTTAGTATTTCTTTTTTACTCATCAACTTTATATAAACTTAAGACAATTTTTAGTATTTGTATTTCACTGTCTCCCCCTACACACATGCATACATACATACATATATACATGTCCTTGGCATTACTTAGAAAATTGAATATAATTCAATTGATTTAGAGTTTTTCTTTGCACAACAAAAAAAAGAAAAAAAACTTTCGAAATAAATGGTTTTTGTGTCTTGTACAACAAGACAAAATCTATAGTAAAACAAACATGCATCACTGAATCGGCTTCAAGTTACAGCAGTGTTTAACTCACAAGTAGATGGGAGTGTGTAAAAGGATAAAACTTAGAGTTAAACGAGAAACCTAAAGATCATCAAAGGAAAATATCTGACTAACTTAACCCCATCTTTTTAAGCATGCATGTCTTTATATAGTTACATACATGTGTGTTTTATATGATTTGGTATAATATTGTTTATCGTCATGTTATTTTCCTTGTGTTTTTTTCCTCCTTTTCGCTCTAATGAACATTTTAATCGGAAAATAATCGTATACACTTGCGAAAATTACTTGGAGAGAGAAAAAAAAAACAAAGGAATTTAATTAAATTATTCGAAAGTCTCTTGACTTTCGAACTGGATGCAGTGTAATATTTTTGCTGCAGTAAATGGAAAGCAGCATTTTCTATTACTCAGTAAAATAACTCGTCCACTTTGTGATAAAAAATAAATAACTCAATATAACAGTTACAAGCGGTTTACATTGTTTGGTAAAACCTTTTTTGAAAAATTTATATATTTTTTTTTTTTATAATTGTAGACTTTTAATTTAGAGATTTTGTGGTAATTTTTTTAACTTTTTATTTTATATAATTTGAGACCAAATTGTAATAATTCAAAGAATACCACTGAAAATTAATTTTAGACAATTGCATTTTCTGCCCTGCGAAGGGCAACAATTTTTTATTTTTATTGTCAAGGTCTATTGTAAATATAATTTATTTAGCTTACTATTTTCTGTTTCTCTCAACCATTGAGCTAAAGTGTTGTCTTATAAATCACTCTCTCAGTGATATAAGACAAACAAGGATTTATAAATGCTTAATTCTGTTAACTTAAAATTGAACTGCATAATTTCTCAGTATGTGAACATCCATCATATTATTCGTTTTTAGCAAATTCGGGTGCGCCGAATTTACACTCGTCTCAACATTAATGCCCACACACACTCAACAACAATGTACAACATAATCGCTTAAATAACAGTAGCAATGATTAAACTCGTTTCTGTTCGAAACATATTGATCAAGTTAACTGAGCAGCAATATCCTTAACACTTAGGTAAATCGACTTAGAGCAGAGGTCCGCAAAAGTAAATTCTCTCACCAACACATTAAATTCTTTATTTTGTTCAGTGCACATACAAACAAACAAATACAAAAACTGAAAAAATAAAGAAAAAGTCATGCACCCGTGATCATGCGCTTTTGTAGTTGTCTCGTTGAGTGGACAACGACTACTAAATTGTAAGAGCATAAGAATACGTGTGATTTGATTTTGCTATGGGCTGCGCACAATTGAGGGGTCTAAGATGACTAAATATGAAACACAACATAAGTAAAGCAATGGATATGAAAAGGAAATGATTATTCTTCAGTCGGGCTAACAACTGTTTGTCTTGAATTTTGGCATCATATAGTAATGATCTGAACCTTTAGTTTGCGATCTAAATAGTTTTATTTTATTTTTTCACAAAAACTTAAAATTTTTATATTTCTTCCACATCTCTTGTCTCCGTGTACACCATTGATATTTTACATGTGTTTACAAATTGAATAGTTCTTAAAATCCGTTTAGGGATTTCGAAGATATGTATAAACCAGACATAAATGCTTGCACATACATCCAAATGATGTAAAAAAGTTCTATACATCTTCTCAATCTCCTGGCCTGGCCAACGTTTTCATTGTTGATGAAATGGCGTGTCATAAACATTTACTAAATATTGAAAGTCAATGTTTAACTTTCGATGATGGCCATACATTGTTACAGGGAATTGAAACGCATAGAACGCTAAAGAACACTTCAACATTTTTGTGTGTGTTTATTTTTTTTTTCTTCACTTTTTTTTTGTACAATTTAATTTTTCTATTTTAATAAATACAAACTCATTGTGGTGGTGATGATGATACACAACTTGAAATGATAATCATTCTTCCACATCAATTCACGCACATGATTTTACAACTACATAGTATGTATAGTTAATGGGTGGAGGGCAGCACAGGGAGGCAAGGAATTACGCTTTTACTACTACTTACATACATAGTATATAAATTGGTATGGTTGAGTGTAGTGATGATGATGGTGGTGTTGGGTTTGGGTTGTGTTGTGTTGTTGTTATTAATGTTGTTGTTGGTAGGGTTTGGTTGATGCTAATAAAATGACGCAATTTTAACATTTAGCGTCTCCTTAATTATGTGGCCACAATAACCGCTTAGACATTAAGCATTTTGTAGAAATCAAATTAAACATATTGCCAACTGTTAGAGGGAAGCATTAAATATGTACACTTATATCTACACTTACTCGTTTACACACAAACTCTCACGCACATTTGACTAAACCCTGCAAGCCATGTAACCAGTTCAGTCATAGAGTATACAGAGGTGTCATAATGTAGAAGATAAACTAATTTTTTATGTCTTTCTTCCTTTCAGAACTTGGCCCAAATAAAGGCATTCGATTTCGATCGAAATCTTTTTTAAATGTATTTTGCGTATAAATTAAGTTTCAAAATTGTTAATTCATCGAAGAAGAATACTTTTACTTTTATATTTTATTATTTTATTTTTAATTTGAGTTGAACTTGCTTTCATTGTCATGGAAACCACTTGTACATTACTTTATTTCCTTTTTTATAATCGAAAGGTAATGCAGAAATGATATCAGCTGCATATCTTTAGATTGAACAAGTAGGAGTGCTATATAGATCAAGTACGCCACCATTAAATACATGGTAAAACTACTGAATCATCCAAATCCTCTTGCAAAGGAACTGTCTCGTATGTTTGTGCTGTAACCGCTTTTCAAGGATGCTAAATATCTTCCGTCCAAATTCCTGACATTTCTGTGACATACCAAAAAAAGTGCTTGTAGCCCGCCAGCATTTTTCGTCCATCCTGTTTTGTGTCTCCTTTTACAGGGTCATAGGGATTTAGTCCGTCCTTCATCTAGCTTAGCGACTCAGAAGATACCATAACTAAGCCCTTCTAATCAGTCTAATGATGAGGAGGGTTGTGAGGATATCGTCAGAGTCGTCGTCCGAAATTACTCTGTCATGTCGAGTCTGTCTGCCTCAGTAGCATTTACGACAACCAACCACGGGGTGTCCGCCTGGTCAGTTGTGGTCACATTCACTCCAGAGACGCTCAGAACTTTGGGTCCTCCACACGCTACCCTTGGAGATTTTAGCACTTTTGTTCAACGACATATTGGAGGTGGGTGGTTGGCCACTGGAGTCTGGAGCATCCTGTATTTGGAAATTGTTACAATCAGGGGCCTGACAGAATCTAATTTCACCTTCTTGCCGTCATTAACATAATTAACAGACGTTGGGGAGTTCGGTTATTATGCCTAGAACACCCAAACCACAGTCCCGGACCGTCATCAAAATGCAGATATAGCCGTCCTTAACGTAGGGAACAGACGCTACTGTGCTGAGATTGGAGTCAGGCAAAGACTGAAAGAGGTAGATGACCACCTTACAGCCGCTGTTAGGTATGGGAAGGATAGTTCTTACATCAAATCCTTTAGGATGCTGCCAATATGTTGCCTTTAAAACTGCAGGGTATATATTTTCACTAACACTTAAATACGACGCACACACTCATTTATATAAAAATGATTAAAAAAGTCTGATAGATAAAGAGATGGATGGATGGATGGACAGACAGCTTTCGGTCCCGCATTTTAATGCTTATTTGATGTTTTTTGTTTAAGGGAATTAACGGCAAACAGCAACATTACAAACTAAATTAAGTTGTTAATTTTGCCAGTTAGTTGTTGTTATTGTAATTGTTATTATATATGTATATATATTCTCTCTTTAGTGTATTGTTTTTATAAGTGTGCTGATGTATGTGTGCCTATCTCTCTGTGTGTGTGTGTGTGACTGACTGGGTTTCATATTAAAAGCAAATTAATTTCTAATTTTAATGGTTTGACAATGATGGATGTGATTTTTCAATTAAATAGGAACTAAACACGCACATATACATACATTTGCTTGCTTTCTCCCTCTATCACTCACACTGTCATACATATTGTGTATCTTTATTTTATACACATACATACATACATACATCCAAACATATTTAGATTAACTGTTTACAAAACTGTATATTAAATTCAATCTAAAACAGCAGTAAGCTGTAGTAGCAGTTTTACTGCTACTCAAAATGAATGATGACTTCATTTATTAGTGTTGAAAAACATCTAAACGAACGTCTAAGCGAGCGAGCGAGCGAATACAGTAACAGACAGCCAACATTTTTGGAAAAAAGCACAACAACACAATGAGCGAGAAGTGTTTATTGAAAAAAATTAAAAACAATTTGTCGTTTAATGAATTACAAAATTGATGTGGGTGCATATTAATCAGAACGGCAGCATAATGACAATATTAACTTTATTTTATTAAAGTAATATTTTCATGGAACGGGTGTAGTTTTAAAAGAAAATGATTTTGAATTTGTAAGTAGCTTAAAAAAGTTTTGTCTGAAGTAAAGAGATTTCTTTGCGGAAGTGTGCGGATAAATTATAAGCTTGCTGTACTAAGGGCAATTTTTCCTTTTTAACTCAACAAATAAAGGGTATAACTACATAATAATATATATAATAAATTAAAAATGTCTCTGATTTGAGAACCCTCAACTAAACAAAATACTTTCAAAATTCGACAAAAAAGAATAGGAAGTACTAATTTTCGATCTTAAACTCGGAAACATATTGGATATTTAAATTGTTTCTTAAACACTTCTGTAAGTTCTTATTGCTGTAAAAGATGTTTGCAAGGACCTGTGTTTCTCATACTAGATAAAGAAAATAGAAATTTTAAAAAAAAATCTCAATCATGTCAATTTTGACTTATGACAAAGTCAAAATCTTTCTTAACATGAGCATAATCGATCATAAATAACTTAAAGAATACATATTCCATATTGAAATAAATATTTGACTAAATAATCATTCATCTTTGTAACTAAGACACTTTAAAGCTTTTTTTTTGTTTAACTATTTTTCACTTTTTCTAAAAATGTTCACCAAAAACTCTCTTTTTTGCATAAAGGATTCAATGAAAATAAAACTTGCATGCAACTATAATAAAAGTTTTAAAGTTTTTGTGTTAGAATGAGAAAATATTTTTTGTTCTTTTAGTTTAATACAATGCGGTTTTTCTTTTACTTTCAGCTCTAAAGTCTGAAGAACTTTTTATATGGTTTCTTTATTTAGTATGACTACTTGTCTAGATTTTTTTCTTAACGAAAAAAAAAAAGAAATAAAAACTGAAACAAAAACAGGATACATTAAATTCATTCATTCTACCCTTCATTTTATTTTATAATTCTTATTAAATATTTTTTGCTTTCTTTCAGCTTTGCAAGTTTTGTGTTTTTCGCCTTTTTTTAATTTTTATACTCCTTTGACGTTGAATTTTTTGTTTTCTTTCTATGATGATGTTGACGTCTGCATACATACTTACGTATGTACGTACAAATATACTCGTAGTAGCTATAGATTTGTACTTTTTTCGTACCGTTGAATTTTCTATACTTTAGATTAAGAGCATGTTTGGTTTTTGTCTCACAATCAGTCAAGAGTAAAGGAGCAGTCTGCAAATAATGAATAAACAGCAAAGTAGGCAAATACTACCACTACTAGCTAAGTCTGCTACTACTCTCTACTAGTATAGAACAACAATGCCAACAACAATTTGGAAAAAAGAAAAGTTTTCTTCAATTTAACGGAATGAAAAGAAACTTGCATTGAAGATACTAAATTGGTCCAATAAAAAATACCAACAAGTTGAATAATATATTATCGGTGAGGGTTCCTGGGAACGAATCTCAACTAAGAAGAAATGTTTTTCTCGATTATATATTTTACATGTATCGGAATAAATTTGCAGAACTTTTGATCGTTACGATTTCGAAAATATCTTTTCAATGGGAAGAATACTGCTAATTTTCAATAAAACTTTTTCGATCTAAGTACTTTAAAAATTTTATTTGTATTTCACAATTTCGTTCCAATTTCATTTACCTTGACTGTAAGAAAAATTATAAGTGGCTGTGAATGTAAAATATATTCAAATAAATGAGTGAATAATGAATGAATTGTATAAGTAGCAAAGCAACAGGAAAAATATAAGAAAACAAAATAACAAAAAATCTAGGATAAACAAATTTCACAACCAATTGTAAAGAGTAATCAAAAAAATGTTAATACTTTTGAACTTGAAAATAATATTTAAAAAAAAATAAGTGAAAATCCTAAGAGACTTTTGCGTATTTCTTTGTGTTTCGATTCTCCATACATTTCATTAAATTGGGATCATGTATGGTATGATTAAAACTTTTATACTGAAAATATGAACTGAAAATAACTTGTCCACAAATTCAAGTGTTAGAAATATCCACTTATTTTTAGTTAAAACTATTACTTAAAATAACGGATGATTCGTTGATGAAGCTTGTTTAAACCTTTACATATACCCTTCAGCATGAGTGGTAGGGGTATATATAAGTTTTTCATTCCGATTGTAATTTCCGACCCCATATTGGAGAATCGTTGAAAAAAATTTAGAAATTTTGTGTTTCTTTTGGGTTTTAAATTTAACGTAGATGGTAAGTAACTAATATTGCTAGATTTATTCTTCAACATTCCTTCTGCAACATCAAAATTTTGACCCGCAAGCTGCGAAAAATCTGCTAGAACATACATTTCGTCATCAATTATGCAGCAGGAAAATTTTTTTATAAAATTTCACTTCAATTTCCTTGCTCTATCTTTGGCCTCTAAATTTTTAGCAGCGTTCCTGTCAGGAACTTTTTGAGCCTTGTATGTTTTTGAACCTGCATTGGCTTTAACTTTTCGTACCAAATAGTCCGAATACTGAGCTAACCGGGCTGCTTTCCTACCGGATGTGTTGGGAGCTCTTTTGAAAATGCTTTCTATTTTTTTGGCTTAATAAATATCATGTGAACCATTCCTTCTACCTGAATCGGGATTTCTATCAACGGACAAGTTCTCCCGGTACTGCTGAATAACATTGGAAACAGTTTGACGGCAGACCTTTGATTGTTAGGCCAACTTTTTGTAGGACCAAGTTGGGTTTTGTTGAAAATATTTAATAATTTTAGTACGTACTTTTTTCTGCACACTCATTTTAAACAGATTAACAACAAATGAATATAATTGACATTAAATATAAGAACTGACACGCTTTACAAAGGTAACTTGATCAAAAATAACATAATACTTGGTTTAAAAGATTTATTCGATCGCAGTCCTTAATAGTTGAAATTTATTACCAAGTAATACGACAAGATCAAGGAATAGCTCAACTTTATCAAGTTGCTCATTAATCGATCATTTGTTTAAATTTTCACTGTGGTAAATCACAAATCTAGCTGGACAAAATAAAAGAAAAATGTCTGGCAACATTCCTTCTGATCATTTAATCAGATTCTCAATACATTATGTAACTGTAATTCATGTTTTGTTTTTAGCTCTGATTAGGAAAAAGTAAGCTTTAAAGTCAGTTGTTGTTAACACGTGCATTCAGATTTCAAATATAAGCATATTTTTTGTGTGAATTTGGTTTATGATTATAAAGGCTATTATTATTAAGCATTATTTCAAGGAAATATATTACAATTTTCATCTAATTATTCTCATTGTAAGTATTAAAAAAAACAATTTTTTATGAGTTCAGAAAGTGCAAAAATATTTCCTTTTTTCAAGCACACTTAAAGCTGTTTATTCCGGACAGTTCCGGTGTAAAACTATATTCGGGTTAGTATTTCAAGTGTTCACTTTAAGGTAAATCAAAAACATCTTGCGCACTTTTGTGACCGCCATACATTTTTTTCACTCTTCCAGTATGACCTCCAAAAAGAAAGTGCAAAAAATTAAATATATCCTATTTTTAAGTAGAGTTAAAGCTATTTATTCCGGATAGTTCAGCTATAAAACCATATTTGGGTTAATCTTTGAAGTGTTCACTTTAAGGTAAACCAAAAACATCTTGCACACTTTTGCGATCGCCATACATTTTGTTTCACTCTTCCAGTATGACCTCCACTCTTTACCGAAACAAAATTTTTGAAGAATGGGTAAAAACTCCCAAAATACATTGCAAAAAAAATAGTTGACTTTTTATAATCCGTTATATATTTGTCCAGTTAGATTTGGGATCTACCATACTGTGCTTTGGCGAAAATTATCCAGATCAGCTTGAAATAAGAAACATTGGAATTTTTAATACATGAGGTAGATCATTAATGAATATTAGAAATAATACTGGACCCAAATGGCTACCTTAAGGGACACCAGACATAACTGGAAATATTTTGCGATTTATAGTCTCTGAACAATACCCATTGATGTCTGGCTTTAAAATAAGTGGAAATCCATACAGGTGAAAGTTCAAGTTTGTCTAATTTATATAGAACAAGGTCACTTTATCAAATGCCTTACTGAATGAAATCCGTATAGATAGTATTAGTTTGTAAGCCGGAATAAACAGAAGCTGTAAATTCCAAGAGATTAGTGGCAGCTGATCAACCTTTTCAAAATCCCTGCTAGAATGAAGATAGAAATGATGCAACTTTATTTGAAAGCGTTTCAGTTACTATTTTCTTAAAATGTTTGGGAATAACTCTCAATTTAGCTATACCGCTATACCAGGGGCGGATCCAGGTCAACCATTTGGGGGAGGGGGGGAAATCAAAATTTGTTCTACATTTTTCTTTTTTTCATATGAAATCAAAGGTTTTTTTTGGGGGGGATTCCTATTTTACCCCCTCTGGATCTGCGCCTGCTCTATACTAAAGGTTGTAGAAAAAAATGACTACTATCAAGAGAAAAAACATTGTAATACTTTACTTAAAACAAAAACATTTTAAAAAATGATTATCCAATATCACTTTCTTGAACGTGGAATTATACGTATATTTTATAATTTTAATAAAGCAGCTCATTTTGTAAAACTCTGTTTCACAAGGTGTTCATTTTCTTCTTACGCCAGCAATTTGATCCTTTGGTTAATGTACCTTTAAGTGTGGATGTATGGATGGATGTATGAATGGAGGCATGAAGTCGACGTCGTAACCAAAAGTTATAGCTTCCAAATCAAAAGAATCAACTGAAGTTTAGCTAAATAAGCAAAAGTACATTGAAGTGAAGTAAAATAAATAATAAAGTGAAGTACGAGTGCAAGTGCAAGTACAGGGCACAAAGTATGTACAGCACTTCATTATAGTAATTGTTTGAACAGCATTATAAAAGGCAAAAACTAAAAATGTATTGAACTCTTACCTGAAGATTAATGCAATTCACAACGAATCAATTGAAAACGATTCTGAAGTGAACAAAAAAAAAATAAAAATAAATAAAGGCAACCAAATTGAAGAAAAGGATAATTGTAATGGTTAATGTTTAAGAGTATGGAAAAAAAAAAATAAATAAATAAGAAAGAGTCTAGTAGATTAAGAAACATATGTATAACTTGTAATATAAATATTTATTGATTGCAGTTTTATTGATGAGAAAGAAAAATGAGGATGATGATGATGAGTCGGCAATTAAAATTGATTGCCAAACGATTTAACAAACCGCCTTTTGTAAATAATAACAAAAGGATTTCCACATACAAACCCTTAAAAAATACAATACAATGAAAAATACAATTTCCCATTATGGAAAATTGCTGGTTTCTTAAACAAAAAAAGGAAGAAAAAAACCTAATGCATTGCTAATCAATTTAATCAACCATGTACATTTTTTTCATTATAAATTGTAAGCAATTGAAGGTAACTGAACCCTTAATTTTTTATTAAAAAAGCAACAAAGGCTTGAACAAACCAAAACTACATCAATCAGTGATCTTGATCTTCAGCTCTCAGCGAGATTTAAAATATAATAAAAAAAGGAAAGTAAAAGTTGTTGATCATAATTATAGGCTACATTTAAAAAAAAAACATCCCTTTAAAGGAAAAAGGTTTATTAACCAGGTAGTTAAATATGTAAATTATGTTGAATGTTTGTTTACTCTTGTTTAAAAAGGATCTCTGTTAAGAAACTTAACTTAAGTAAGGGTTAATTTCTTGGGTAGTTTATTTTTCGCTACAGTGATTTTTCAAGAACGTATTTAAAGTAATCTTTACTGGCAGCTGCTGCTTGGCTTTTGTTAGTTGTCATTCTTTTATTTTGTTGGTTTATTAACTAAAAATGAAAACCTCTTTGCAAAAAATTAAAAAGCCAAAAATTAATTAATGTGGAATTTGTTAAATTTCTTTTATAACAAAGTAATTTATTTACAATTAATCCCTGGCGAATTTCCGGCAAATTTTCAAAAGATTTCTTAAATTAAGTCTTTAGATTTTTATCAATTTCTATGAATCACACATTTTTTTTTAATGTTTTGGCTGAAATCTTTAATTTTAAAGTTCCTGCTGGATTTTATCGTTTGAGGTTGTATTTTATGTGAAAAAAAAAAGAAAATAATAAAATAAGACAAGTAGATTTAAATCTGAAACATGATACACTTACTTGTATTCATTAAAAATCCTGACAGTTTTTAGTTGTATGATTTGTTTTTTTTCAATTCGTTAGTGAAACGTGTAGAAAAAATATGAAATGCACTGAAAGAAAAATAAACCTGTTTATCAAAAATACAAAATAGATGTTTGACTTTTTATTCTAACTTATTTGTATGTACGAAAAAATCTAGGCATACAAAACAAAATAGTTCTGTGATTTCGAAAAATGTATTTGTTGCAATCTCGATTTACAGCTTCAGCTTTTTTATACCGATTTTTTTACAAAAACAATTTTAATTAACCAGCAAAAAATGTTGTGTATTTTGGTAATGGGAACTATTTACCAAATTCATTATTTTGTAGAGTAGGTACTTAATTTATATAGGTTGGCAATGAACTTTTGCATTTAGCACAGCTTGATTGAAGAACGAGACGTTCATATTATATTAATTTATATGTTTATGTTAAAACCATTGTTAACAAAATTTCTGATTGCCATTCTTAACTTACGATAAAATAATTCGTACATGGAGCAGTGAGTAAGCAGCTAGACTTTCATACACAAAAAAACAATTGAGCATGCCGGTTCGATTCCCACACACGGCAATTTTTTGTTTGTTTTTTAGCTACATATTCTTGGGGTGAATGTAAGCGAGACGCATGAATTTTGTAAAATCGCGACTGAACATGTTTCAAATTTGATTGTTTTTTTGCAATTAAAGCCAATTAACACTTGTATGCTTTGGTTATTTCGTTTAGAAAGTATGTACAGTGCAAGCCCGGTATTCACGACTAATTAAAAACCAGACCTGTTTATGTAATTTTTAAAATTGGAATCCTTTTTACAATGTATATCAACATATTACATATTAAATATTTTTAAAGAAATTGGAGATTTTGAGTTGCTTGCCAAAGCCCATTGTATGCTTTATGTTTATCGATGTTATACAATTGTCCACTTTAATTTTGTTTTCTTCATGACCACTATCGTATAAATTCTCCGATTCCATATCGGAAAATTCCATTTGCTCAACATTACTTTCCAAATGAAATTCTTTTTAAATCAGCATTCGTGAAAAGATGTTCCGTATCAATTTGAGCTACAAGCGTACCAATAGTAGAAAGATCTTCGTTTTCTTCGGATATTGGACACTGATATTTTATCCCAGGACGTAGCTAGAATCTGAAGTGCATTTTTGAGATTGAAGTGTTTTAGTTTGAGTTCCAAATTTGTTCCCTTCTGGCAAGTGGGTGAGCAGTTGTTCTTTGTAATTTAATTTTACCAAGTTGATAACGTTTTGATCTAACGGTTGAATAAGCGCAGTGCAATTGGGTGGTAGATTCATTGCTATAATTAAACCGTCATCACTTTTCAGTTCTTCAACTGGGTGACACTTCGCGTTATCTAAAAGCAAAACTGCTTTTTGCGGCAGACCTTTTGAAGCCATAAATTCTCGGACCTAAATAATGTTTACTAATTGGTGAAAATTAACTTACGTGGTTACAAATTCGTGATGGAACCAGTTCTTGAATATAAATGATGTCATCAAGGCGTTATTACTGGAGTTGTATATTACAAGATTATTGAAAAAGCCTTTAAAGGCGTGTGGGTTTTTCGATTTTCCAACAACCAACAATTTCAGTTTGTCTGTGTCATTCGCATTTGAACAGGTATTCGTTCTTTACATATTTTTCTTCCGGGCGCTGTTTTCTCATTACATGGGACAAGAGTGTGATTTAGAAGCACCCTACAATATAAACCAGATTCGTCAGCATTGTAGATTTGTTGAAGAGTCAACCCATCAACATAATCCTTAAACTCTTTCACAAATGGATCAATAAGTTGAGGTTTCGAAGACAATTTCTCGCCCGTAATTTTTAAAAATCTAATTCCATGTCGACGCTTAAATTTCTTCAACCATCCTTCACTGGCTTAAAAGCTGAATTGGTTTGATAAATTTTTGAAAACAAATGACTGGCTTTTGTTCTGATATTGGAAAATTTTTTTTCTCTTTGTTTTAGAAACCATTTATAAAGCATTTTTTCCATTCTTGGGTACTTAGCTTTCTTTAAGGTGCAACGTTTGCCAGGGCCATTTTCTAATGTGCATATGAACTTTTTATTGAATTTTCTTGCTTTATAATGCGGTAAACCGAAGACTTATGTAACTTGTAATTCACGCAAATTGAATTTATGGAATCTGCACTTTTACATTTTTTTTAAAATCTCTAATTTTTGAGAAATCGTTTGTTTACAATACGTTGAACTTTTCCCATTTTCAAAGATGAATTTACACAACAAATGACACGAATAAACTGATCAAAATCAACCAAATAATGGGTAGTCGCGAATACCGAGCTTGCACTGTATTAATTACACTTGTCATTAAACTAGTATGAGTTATTTAATATTTTGTTGTATGCTTAGCTTTTTTCTAGTAGTGATTTATTGTATTTCCTTTTTAGAAACAAAATTTGTGAATATTTACTATTCTCAGTGATATTTATATAAAAATTATAGAAATTAATAATTGAATAAGTGGCACGATAAACACACACATGAGTACTAAGGCCTAAGATCGTAAAATTCTTAACACACGTTTTTCATTAAAACTTTTAACGCAAGTATTATTTGGTTTTATTGTTGATCAAGTTACCTTTGTAAAGCATGTCAGTTATTATGTTTAATATCAATTATGTTCATTTGTTGTTAATCTAATTAAAATGAGTGACCAGAAAAAAGTGCGTACTAAAATTATTAAATATTTTCAACAAAACCCAACTTGGTCCTACAAAAAGTTGGCCAAACAATCACAGGTCTGCTATCAAACTTTTTCCAATGTTATTAAGCAGTACCGGGACAACTTGTCCGTTGATATAAAACCTGGTTCAGGTTGAAGGAATGGTCCCAACGATGTTTCTAAAGTCAAACGAATAGAAAGCATTTTCAAATAAGGTCCCAACACCTCCGGTAGGAAACCAGCCTTATTAGGTCAGTGCTCGGACTATTTGGTACGAAAAGTTAAAGCCAATGAAGGTTTAAAAGCATACAAGGCTCAAAAGTTCCTAATAGGAACTCTGCTAAAAATTTAGAGGCCAAAGACAGAGCACGGAAATTGAAGTCAAATTTCATACAAAAAATATACCTGCTGCATAATGGAATTTCTCGCAGTTTCTGGGTCAATTTTTTTATGTTGCAGATGCTCGAGGGAAAGTTGAAAAATAGTTTAGGACCCAAAAGCAGACAAAATTTCCCAAAAAGTTCTTGGTATGGCAAGCCATATGCAGTTGCGGCAAAAAAGCCGAAGGGCTCTATAATTACGAAATTTACATCAAGGAATGTTTACAAAAAAGGATGTTTCCATTCATAAGACTTCTTAATGTGTCCACTTATTTTTGGCCTGATTTGGCATCTATCACTATGGTAAGAAAGTTCTTGAGTGGTACAAGAACAATAATGTGGCATTCGTACCAAGATACGCAATTCCTCCAAACTGCCTGGAGCTAAGGCCAGTGGAGATATATTGGGCTCTTGCTAAAAGGGAATTGAAGAGCACAAAAAAGGTGTCCAAAAGTGTGGTAGATCTTAAACGGAGATGGACTACCTGTTCGAACAAAGTGACATAAAGCACTATAAAAACCATAATGGAAGGGTTTTCGAAAAAGGTTCAAAATGTCATCATTAGTAATTAGAACTATGAAAATATATATATATTTTTTTTGTAAATTGTAACAATAATTTCAATTAAATAAAAAAAGATTCAAAACTATAAGTTTAGTGGATTCACTTTTATTAACATACATATATGTATGTTAAAAATTGTTCGATCTCAGTCCTTAGATTGAACAAAGTTTGCCAATATTTGCTCAACAAAACGCCTCTGTCAGAACATTAAACAAATTGTGGAGATTTTGTCCTGTATATTTTAAGATTCAATAGAAATTACAGTAAATCCATGATCTTTGTTTATTTATCTATAATCTATATCTATATAAATATATAAATGTCTTTGTAAGTTTGTTTGTTTACTTGTTTGTTTGTTTGTTTGAGCATCACGCTTAAACGGCTGAATCGATTTTATTGAAATTTGGAACGTAGATAGATCCTTACTTGGAAGCGTCAATAGGCTATAACTTTTTTCAATACTTGGACCAGAAAGGGGTAAACAGGGGGAAAACGGGTAAAATTGGTAAAATACTATTAAAATAGTATTTTAAAAAATAGCAATATAATTAATCTTTAACAGAGTGATGGTACAAGTAGAGTGCCGCAATAATATATATGGTTAAAACAATCATATATATGATTGTCACAATAACTTGCATGATTGAGTATGTAATAATACACTTAATTATTATTCGATGCTGCACTGAATGATTACTGAACAGTGCTGACTAATCAGTGCTGATGTAAATATCGCCAGTGGTGACTAATCAGTGCTGATGAAAACATCGTCATAGCTGATTAATCAGCACTGATGTAAATATCGTCAGTGCTGACTAATCAGTGCTGATGAAAACAACGTCATAGCTGATTAATCAGCACTGATGTAAATATCGTCAGTGCTGATGAAAACATCGTCAGTGCTGACTAATCAGTGCTGATGAAAACTTCGTCATAGCTAATTAATCAGTGCTGATGTAAATATCGTCAGTGCTGACTAATCAGTGCTGATGAAAACATCGTCAGTGCTGACTAATCAGTGCTGATGAAAACATCGTCAACGCTGATGAAAACATCGTCATAGCTGATTAATCAGCACTGATGTAAATATCGTCAGTGCTGACTAATCAGTTCTGATGAAAACATCGTCATAGCTGATTAATCAGCACTGATGTAAATATCGTCAGTGCTGACTAATCAGTGCTGATGAAAACATCGTCAACGCTGATGAAAACATCGTCATAGCTGATTAGTCAGCACTGATGTAAATATCGTCTGTGCTGACTTATCAGTGCTGATGAAAACATCGTCATAGCTGATTAATCAGCGCTGATGTAAACATCGTCAGTGCTGATGAAAACATCGTCATAGCTAGGGATGCCAAACGGGACTGGGTTTTACAAATCCCGGGATTCGGGATTTTAGAAATGTAAATCCCGTGATTTCGAGATTTTTCGGGACTTCGGGATTTTAGTTAAACGTAAAAAAATACAAAATTCAACAATAAAAACTATTTTTTTTTCGTTAATATATATATATATTAAAATATATTAAAGAAAAAACTAATGCATTGAATTAAAATAAATTTGGCACAAACGATATTTCATATTTATACCCGTATTCTGAACTTTATAACAGTGAGAAATCCATAACAAAACTGTATTGAGTACATATGGTAGTTCATAGTAAAAGGATTTTTAGGATTACTATGAGACTAATAGTGTAAAAATTGGTAAGGCAGTTTAAAAGTTATTTGCAATTAAAACCTTTAGTTCTTAAAAAATAAATACTAAACGGCCGAAACGATTTTATTGAAATTTCCAACATAGACTACGACAGGGGTAGCGAAGCGCACCGGGTCAAGCTAGTGATTCCATAAAGGAGTTTATTTGTAATTTCAGTTTATTTTATTGCTTCAGATTCACAATTGTTAACAACTTCGATTTGGCTTTGGGCAATTTAAGTCTAATAAAAATGTGTATGCTTAGGTTATTTTGTTAAAAATTTTGTTTCTGTTTATCGAAAACAATGTTCTAACTACTTTGTTTGCATTATCTTGCGGTTTATTTTGTATGCTTAGATTTTTTCTAGCTGTGTTTTTGTGTTCACCGAATTTTAATTGCAAACAATCGTATCTCATTATTCTTAGTGATCTTAGTTAAAAAGCAAACGGAATTAAATCCTTGAGTTTGCAATGATTTGCGAAGTAGACATTTTAGAACTTAGTCTACAAATATATTGTCATATAATTTTTTCAGTGTATTTTAAGAGATTCAACAAAAATTACAGTAAATCCATGCTAAATCTCTGTTTATACAGTAAAACATTACAGTTGTGTTTGTATTGAAATGTTTGTTGTAAACATATACATACAAATACACTGCCACTACATCATATAAACATTAGGCAGATAAAAATAAAAGCAAAATATTCCCATATTCCCAACTTTAATTTAAGATGATCCTAAAAAATATATTTAATCCAACTCCTGACTTTGATAACCAGAATTAAATATTAAAGCTAAAATTCAGAAATTTTGTTACTATATAGAAATGGGACCAGCCTAATGAACAAACAAATGTACATAGTGTGTGTTGTGTAAGTAGATTTTGTGTCTAGTGTATTTGTAAATATTTTATAAGTTTTGCAACCCTGATGTGACAAATCTCACGTGTCCATTTTTTTGTGTGAATTTACTTCTTACTTTTTAGTCTAAAATTAAATTTGTCTCAAATTTCAGACAGCATCATATATTTTCACAAAAAAAAAAAAAATCATACAGAATTGTATAAAATGTATAAAGAAGTGGAATGAATAGTAGTAAAAAACAGCAACAAAATAATGTTGCTGTCAGAAGTGCAAATGTCAGTGTCAGTCATTTTATCATACGAAAAAAATCTGTATTTTTATAATTTCTCTATTGTTCTTGTTGTTGCTATAGAGTTTGTTGTAGAGTAGAGAGTTACAGTTGATAAGCCGCACCCAGTTGTACATATGACATTGTACATTCAGCCACCACACTTTTAAATTTCCTGGGTTTTTCTTTTTTTAATTCTAAACCCAACTTTTGTGGAAAATGGCAATTCCATCTTGTAGGCAAAATATTTACATTTATGCACAATTGCCTGGCTGAAGACAAAGGCATCAACATCAGCTACATGCTAAAATAATACATTCACCAGAATAAGGGCGATACAATCGCCAGCATCAACAGCAGCAGGAACAGCAATGTGTCAACTTCAAAGCATGAGAGTGAGAAAACAAAATTGTAATAAAAGATTATTATGATGAGGATACAGAGATTAAAAGTAATTTTACACCTTCAACAGGGTTTAATGTGTCAAAGGTATTACTTTACTTGTGCTTCTAGTTTTCTACGCTCTCTTTTTTTTTAGTCAAAGGACTATTTCATATTTAAATCAGTTTCAAAAAAATTCAAAATCATTTCAAGGAACACAAATCTCATGCATCATTCTAATTCAGCCTGTGCATACTCTTTCATTTTTCTTTTTTAACTGGAATTTTTTGGTTTAGAGTGGCAAAAGTAAAAGTGCTAATATTGGGCTGGTCGAATGTTTCTTATTTCATTCATTTGTTTTAAGGTTTCTCTGGTTACAGGCCTGGTATACATTTTTTTCTTTTTTTATTGTATCATGTAGAGAGTGGACAGTTTCGTGAATATTTGGACAAAAGTATATGCATTTTTTTACATTATTTAAATTTCATTGGGTCTTTGTTTTCGCCTCTGCTGCTTCTAGAAGAAAAATATTGTGAATATTTATAAAACTCATAGGACATAATCAAAATACTGCGGAACTGTTGTTATTCTGCTTACATAAGAATTTCATATAACAAATGAATGCTAACATCGCTCACTTTTCATCAGTATCAATTTGTTAGTGAACACGTGCAAACGTGTTCTTTGTACGATCATACAATCGGTTTTGATTTAACAATTTGGTATACAAATTTTTTCGTACTAATTGTGCTAAACAGTTAAAGAGAACTCTCTTATATTTTCCTACATACATAGTTAAAAAAAATAAAATAATAAAAAAATAATTAGTGGACAAATAATTAATAAACTAGAATATATGGAGATAAGAAAGTTGAGTGATCCTCCGGATCGCTTGAATGCAAAAAATCAATCAACATTCACTACCGATAAAAGTAAAAAATTAATAATTTCTACTATTGGTCCAAAGTACCTTCTTATGAAGAGAATACAAAATAGTTTAAACAAAAATGATGCAAAAACTGAAAACAATCAAACCTTAACAAATGTTTCACCCTTTCTCATCAAAAAAGTTATTGACTGCATATGTGATAGCGAAGTTGAAATTTGTAAAAAAATTCGTGATGGTGGTATATTAATTAAAACTAAAAATCATTTACAAGCAACAAAACTTATTACACTCACTTCCCTATCTCCGACTATACAAGTAGAAGTACGCGAACACAATAGTCTCAACTTTTCAAAAGGTGTAATCTACTCAAACGACTTAAGAGGAATGGATGAAAATGAAATTCTTAATGAACTAAAAAGCCAAAATGTTTCTGAAGTGAGAAAAATATTAAAGAAAACTGGAAAAGATCTCATTGAAACTGGACTTATAATCATTACCCTACCCACTATTAATTTGCCAGAATATTTAAATATTGGTTACGAAAAAGTTAAATTACGCCCTTACGTCCCTTATCCATTAAGATGCCGTAAGTGTCTCCGATTTGGGCACACAACAAATTCATGTACCAACAATAAAGTCTGCCCAAACTGCGCTCTTGTTTATCATTTTGAAGAAGAAGACGAAACGTGTAATAATCCGATAACATGTGTTAATTGCATAAACAACAACAACGAAGACAACAAACACAACGCATTTGACAAAAAATGCCCTGTATTCTTAAGAGAAAAAGAAATTCAAGCCATCGTCTCTTTGGAAAAAGTAGATAGAAAGAAAGCAGTTGAAACATACAAACTACGTCACCTTAATGGTCAACCTACATTCTCTTCAGTAGCGAAATCAACTACATCTATTAACTCAGCATCCTCTTCAATTAATAACAACTTCAATACTCTTAATGTAACACCTAGAGAACAAGTGAAATACAATGATATTGAAACACCAACATGCTCCAACATTGAATCAAAACAACTCTCCCCAAAATCAAAAACTGTTACCCTTCTACCTAGAAATACCTCCAATAGAAACAAATTAACAATAAAAAGAAAAAACAACAAAAATATAGGAAACAAACCAAAACAACCTAAATCTAAAACCATTGTTGATGACATTGACTCAGTAGATTCAATGTCACAAGATAACGAGTAATATCATGTAATATTTACAGTATGTATTATCTGGGAAGCATCGTCCAAGGTGGTGACTGAGATAATACAAATAACAGTATTCTGTGCTCTGTTATTTTTATTTGCTCATCTTCTGCTTTGGGCGATACTGTTCAGATAATACATATTATTAATTCTTCACAATAACTTTAATTTTATTCAAACAATTGCATATTTCTTTCTCTTTTAATTTTAAGTCATCATGTTATCTTTAAATATTTTACAGTGGAACATTAGAGGATATATTGTGAATTATAATGAATTACAAACTTTTGTTAAAAAACATAATATTAAACTTATTTCAATACAAGAATCACACATTATTAAAAATATTAATATTCCAGTACCGACAAATTTTACCATTTATAACTATAATAACTCCAACTCATATGGTGGTGTGTCTATTTTGATACACAACTCCATTCTCCATAAACATATACCATTAAACAACGACTTCGAAGCTATTTGTTTGGAAATTCATTCTAAAATAAAATTCAATATTATATCTGCTTATATTTCACCAAATGTAACTTTTACTTACAATAACCTCCAGAATGTTCTTGGCAATTCCCATATTCCTACTATAATTACAGGTGATTTTAATAGCTGGCATCGAAATTGGGGTTCCAGTAGAAATAACAAGAGAGGAACTATTATAGACAAATTTATGACTAATTATAACTTTATATTACTAAATGACAAATCCCCTACACATTTCTCTACCAAAAATACCCTTACCCATGTAGACTTATCTCTATGCTCTCCTGAACTCCTTGTACATTCCAGTTGGTACATAGAACAAGATTTATGGGGAAGTGATCATTTCCCAATTATTTTATCTTTATTTAAAAACCACTATGATCCCAATCAATCAATTAAACCTCACTTTAAAACGGATATAGCCAACTGGAACATTTACCATAAAAAATGCTTATTTCATGAAACCAATAGACTAATTCAATCTAATACTAATAAAGAAGCTGCAAATTTAAGGAAAATTATCATTCAATCGGCAAATGAGTCTATCCCCCAATCAAAACCACATTCTAAACATAATACTGTTCCATGGTGGAACCAGCAACTTTCTTTTCTAAAAAGAGAGAAGAACAGGCTATGGTACATATTTAGAAGAGATACCAACAATGATAATATGGTGAGATATAAAAAAGCAAATGCTTTGTTTAAAAAGGAAATTAAGGCTGCTAAACGAGAGTCACTCTATAAGTTTACTTCCGAAATTAATCCTAATACCTCTTCTAAAAAAGTGTGGCATAACATCAGACGTTTTTGTGGCTATAAAACGTCATTTAATATACATTGTATCCAAAGTGATGCTCCTTCCCATAGCAGACTAACCAATCAATTTGATATTGCTAATGAATTAGGTAAATTCTGGTCCATCAACTCATACGATAATATGTTCCCAAGGAAGTTTCAAACAAGTAAATCTATGTTCAAAAATAGTCTGATTAATATCAACCCTAGCAGAGGGGCAAAACTTATTGAACAAGATATAAATAATATCGAATTTCTTTCTTGTCTACACAGACTCAAGGGAAAATCCCCAGGTCTAGACCGAATATCTTATAATATGATTAAAAATTCACCGAATATTGTAAAGAGTAGGATTTTAAGATTATTTAACAACATATTTAATACACATATCCCTCAACAATACAAAACATCCTTAGTTATTCCCATTTTGAAACCAAATAGTGATCAAACCATGACAAAATCTTATCGACCAATTTCACTAAATTCTTGCATTGGAAAAATCATGGATAGAATTATTGCAAATAGAATTTGGTGGCTAATATCCTCCAATAATCTTCTTCACTGCAATCAGATGGGTTTTAGGAAGGACAAATCTACTGCAGACGCACTTATGTTTATAGAACATTTGGCTGCCAGCAGTATAAATACTAGAAATCACCTTACACTAATTTCTCTTGATTTTGAAAAGGCATATGACAAAGTAGGAATTCATACGGTTATTGAACAACTTATTTTATGGAAGTTTGGTCCCAAAATTATAAACTACGTGATTAATTTTATGACAAATAGAAAATTCATTGTCCGCGTGGGGAAAAAATATTCCCTTTCGTTTAATTTATATAATGGGATTCCGCAAGGCTCTCCACTGTCCGTCATACTTTTCCTTGTAGCATATAATAAGCTATGTAATATAATATCTATACACAAAAACATCAGCTTTTGTGCTTATGCTGATGATTTTAACTTAGCAATAAAATCAAACAAAAAAAGAAATCCGAATATCAATATCAGCAATGTAATTAAAGATATTCTACAATGTTGTGAAGAATCAGGTGCAGTTTTGTCGAGTAATAAATGCCAATACTTACACATATGTAGAAAGCACAATTGCACCTGTAATATCAATGCAGGTGATATACAACTCAAACAGACTGATGAACTAAGAGTATTAGGTGTAACTTTTAACAAAAACCTCAGATGGAATACGCATATTGCGAACGTAGTTAAAGACTTAATAAAACGTACAAATATAATTAAATGCTTATCATCATTAAAATTTAATACTAGTACTATTATAATTCTTAAAGCATTCAAAGCATTGATCATATCAAAAATTAGTTACGGATTATTCATTTATGGTATGTCAGCAAAAACCTCTTTGAAAAAGATTAGAACACTAATAAATTCAAACATTCGTTATGCTCTTGGTGCACTTCGAACAACTCCCATTTACAATATATTATTTGAAGCTAATATTCTTGATTTAGACTACTTGTATGAACTTGAATTAAAAAAACGAATTAAATCAATAATGTTTTGTTATGATACTCCGCTGATGAAAATTATTCAAAATTATTTAAAATCTAAGAAAGTTCCAAAAATTCAATCATCATTGTACAGGGCTATTAAGATTTCATTAGAATATGATCTTCCAACAAAAATACTAAAACCCTATAATTTAACACATCCACCTTGGTTACTAAATCCAGAATGCATTGATTCAAGTTTGTCGTTCTATAGGAAGGACAGCACACCATTATGGCAATATAAGTTATTATTTAGTGAAATTTTGAACAAATACCACGACAGAACCTTTATATATACAGATGGCTCTAAAACGAAAGAGACCATATCTTATGCTGTTACTTTGGAAGACAGAGTAATCAATGCTTCCTTGTTACCTAACTATAGCTCGGTATTCTCTGCCGAAATAATAGCTATTTATAAAGCAATTGAGTATTGTAAGAAATTAGGCAAATATGCAATTTGTACCGATTCATTATCAGCAATACGTTCTATCACTAATATTCACAATAATAACTACTATGCAGTAAATATCAGAAACACAGTTATACAACAATTCCCTAAGTTTGTTATAATTTGGATACCTGGTCATTCATTAATAAATGGAAACGAACTCGCAGATTATACTGCCAAGCATGCTATTGAATCACCGTTAATAGGAACAAATAATAGAAACTTTTCGGATATTAGGAAATATGCCAAGGAACAGACAGCTGAGCGCAACTTAAATATTTGGAATCTAACAAATTATTGGTACAAGATAATTAATTATAATAAAAACAATATTTTTACTTGGTCATGGAGCAACCATGATATAAGTCGCAAAGACTTTATAAAATTCATAAGACTTCGTTTGGGACATACCCAAATTACACATAATTACATCATAAACAAAACCAATCCCCCTGTATGCGACTGTAATTCTGACTGTCATCTCAGCATTCCACATATTCTTTCGGACTGTTCAAAATATGAACAACACAGATCTAGAATTTTTTCTCATAATAACCCTCTCACCTTACTTTCCTCACCTACGGAACACTTTATTAAACAAATAGTACTTTTTTTGAAAACAACTAACTTATATGATAATATCTAATATATATGTAATTAATACCAATATATAATCCTATAAATTTTGAATAATTAATCTTATATAATCTAGTTTTTTTTTATATATATTTTTTAATATGTTAAATGCTAATGTTAAAAATAATTATTTTAGCTTAAGGCCTTGCTGCTATAGCTATATATACATTTAGTATATACATTAATGTGTTATCTAAAATATTAATAAATAAATAAATAAATAAATAAATAAATAAATAAATAAATAAATAAATCGCTCACTTTAAACTAAACTTATAGCTTCGTCCTTTACTTATGACCCATCATGCAGAACCACCATGGCTGACAAAATGAACATTCATTTTATCATTGGCAGACCTGCCTAAGGCAACTACTTCTACCCACATATACAAAACCATGTTTAAAGCTATCACCGAAAGTTTTTCTGCAAATAGAGGGAAATTTCTCTACACAGATGGATTCAAATCAACCGACTATACTTCTTTTGCCATTGTTACTCAAGATGACAGCCTCATAAACACCGGTTTCGCATGTATGGGTCCAATACGCGACAAAAGATTTTTCCAAATTTGTAATCTGCTCCGACAGTCTCTCAACAATTCTTACCGTCAAAAATTCACGGTACGAATCACCGATAACCAACCAAATAAAGAGTGAGATCCAAAAATTCTTAACATACATATATGTTAATAAAAATGAAACCACTAAACTTACAGTTTTATTTTTTTTATTTGATTGAAATTACTATTACAATTTCCAAAAAAAAAAAAAAAATTTTTATAGTTTTAGTCACTAGTGATGAAATTTTGAACCTTTTTCGGAAACCCTTTCATTAACGTTTTTATAGTGCTTTTTTCTGTCACTTTGCTCGAACAGGTAGTCTATCTCTGTTTAAAGTCTACACACTTTTTGGCACCTTTTTGTGCTCTTCAATATCTCTCCACTGGCCTTAGCTCCGGGCAGTTTGGAGGATGTGCCTCTCTTGGTACAAATACCACATTATTGTTCTTGTACCACTCAAGGGCTTGTTTACCATAGTGACAGGATGCCAAGTCAGGCCAAAAATAAGTGGACACATTATGAATTGAAGCAGCCTTTTTTGTAAACTTTCCTTGATGTAAATTTCGGTATTTATAGAGCCCGTTGTAACAAATGATTGGTTTATTTTGTAGCAACTGCATATTGCTTGTCATACCAAGAACTTTTTGAGAAATTGTGTCTACTTTTGGGTCCTAAACTTTTCTTCAACATTCCCTCGAGCATCTGTAACATCAAAATTTTTGACCAAGAAGTTGCGAAAAATCTGCCAGAACATACGCTTCGTCATCCATTATGCAGCAAGAATATTTTTTTATAAAACTTGACTTTTAATTGATCAAATATTCACTAGGGAAACTCGAAATATCTTTAACACTATCGATACCTATTTTACATCTACAAAAGCACAAATAAGGGCCGATTACCAGCACAATTACAAACGCCTCAACTTTTTAAGTATTTTTTGTAAATAAACACTATTGTTACGTTTTTACCTTTTAAAAACGTGGGTTTATTTTCTTTAAATAAACTGGATACTTTTGATTGCAACTGAAAAGCAGTTTTAGTACTTTAAAATTGTAACAACTCTTTATTTATTTACGATGTACAACAACAACAGTCTAAATAGTCACTTAGACTCTTTAAACACGTTTATCAATTCGCAGAAATGCACACAAACTTTATAATGTACAAGCACACATGTACACGACAGTTGATGTTAACTCTACCAGCGACAATGATCAACTCAACTGACGACTGCCAGCTCAGCCATTATTTATACACGCGCCATCTATCGGGAATCTTCTAGAATGCTCTCAACGGACATACTAGTACATTCGAATTCTAGAGCCTTCAATGTCATTGCCAGCAGTCCAATCATTTAGTGTTGCCATACTTACAAACAATGCCAATAACCGTACGCTACTGATGGACGTTAAATTCAAATCGTCATTGCACATTCGTAACACTATTTAAAAAGATGTTGTGATTATCTTCAGTGAAAATCACCGAGACCAAGCGAAAGAAACTAATGCAGTAACATGACAAAGCTTTAAACATTTAATTAAATAATTTAATGAAAATCATATTTATACAAGTACTTAGACGAATACGTATGAAGTTTCATGTGCAATTGCCTGTGTGTAGTTATTTTGATGTGTTTTGGGTGTAATATTTGAACAGTTAATGACAACAGTCATGTCAAAAACTCATCATAACTAAAAGTGATGATGAGAGGAGCCATATATTTATGCGTATGTATTTACACACAAGCAGACAGACATAAACCAACTAATATGTGTGTGGGTGTCTGTCTGTCTGCCTGTTGTAAAACAAAACATTTTCCTATACACAGCAGAGTACAGCAGCAGTTGAATTTTAAGCAATTTCGAAATTGTGGTTTTAGAAAACTTTCAGATATTTATTTGGCAAAATCCATGTTCTCCACATACTCGGTTGAACATTTCTATGAAGATGAAAATGATAGAATTTTATACAGTGATGTGAAAGTGAATAGATGACTTTATGTTTGTAACTGGGTACATTTTGTTTTTTGTATTTTGTCTGTCTTTCTGTCGTTTTGGTATGTGAACGTGTATTTATTTTATTTAACGTTTATTTCTTTTTTTTTTACAAAAAAAAAAAAAAATGAAATGAAAAAAATTATGATTAGCTCTCGTTAATAGCATTCCCAAATGTGTGATTATGCTTGATTTTCTAACGTGATGGGACTGACAGAATGAGCGAGTGAGCGCAAGTAAAGAATGAACCAAAAAAATGGCATTAATGTTAACAGCAGGATGTGTTTGTTGGTATGTGTATGTATGTGTGTGTATGTATAATCAGTAATAATAATATTTTCCTTTCTTTCGGGATTTTTTTTTCCGAAACATAATTTGCTTTCTGTTAGAGCATTAAAACGCTTTGGGGTGGGGGCTAGTTAAATGAAACACCTTCTTTTACTTTTGCATTTATGGAGGGTATGTACGAGTATATGGAAGTGTGTAACATTTCTATGAATGACATTTTATGCTAAAGGTAACAACGAAATTATTGTTGGCATTGTGATAATAAGGGTGATAAGTGTTTTAGTTGTTTTCGTTGTTGTTGCTGGGTTATAATGTGACGTACCTTAAGCTAATTTAGCATAATTTTTCAAAAAGCGAAAGTACTTAAAAAGTAACATACACTCGTATCCGCTCAATGTTACTACATATTTATTATTTGTTTGTCTATCTTCATTTAAGCTAAATTGTTTTTTCGTTACGTTTCGTTTTTTTTTTTTTTTTGTAGCAATATTTTTTATGGCATTTTCATTCTTGATTTCTGGCATTGCTGCTGCTGCTACGAGTACGAGTTTATTGTAGCTGGAGAAAATGCAATCAACTTTTATCATGCTTATCGCAATGAAGCTATCACAGGAAAATATTTATATTCATTCATTCATCCATTTCTTTTTTTCTTTCACTCTCTCTCTCTGCTTTTCCAATTCTTTTTTTTTTTTTTTTGTTTTCTCGTTGGAGAACATTTAAAAATGTTCATGCATATTTTAGTGCATAAAGGCAGTAAATAGCATGTCTGCAACGAGATACGAGTCCTTTAACATTATTTCTGTTTTTATTTTTCCATTTCTTTATATCTGTATGCTTGAGTATGTACGACGAGCATAGAAAGCAAAATAACGGCAAAAAGTATGGATTGTAGAAAAAAAAACTGCCAATATATGGAAGATATACAGTATAGCCAACATTTTAGTAGTCCTTTTTATTTCGGAAAGCAAAAAGCACATAATTTAGTTTTCTGTCTATGCAGAGAAACCAACTAAGAGTCTAACGGAGACTTTAACACTTAAAGAAATGGCAGGCAGTTCAAAAAACAAATGTGTGAAAAAGTCTTTGGTACAGCTTTGTTTTAATAAAAGCTTTTTATATCAAAAGTAGTATTAGTCCGCTATGACATGCAGAGACATGACATTAGTAAATCAACACTGACTTTGCTACTTGAACTTTATTTCCATTTTAAGAATTTTCTGCCGGTGTACTTTGCAGTTTTAACAAGTGTTGATTTCTATGGAATTTAAAGAAGCTGCTCTTGATCATAGATAAAATGAAATATTTTCAATATTTTATTGAGTAAATAAACTTGCTTACTCACTCACTCACTATATCATTAAAATAGAAACGAGTAAAAAAGCAATATTGTATAGATTTTAAAAGCAAATCTTATGCAATAAAAACATATTCACTGCAACTCGTTTGAAATATTGTTAGATTCTTCTGGCTGCTTCAAGTGCAACATGTAATGGCCATATTCCGTATAAGAACGAAACGGATGTTGCATAAACAAGCTGAAGTGAGTTGTAGTTACAGCAGAGATTTATGTTAAACACCAAAATATGTAAGCGTTTTATAAGAAGCTTTTTTTCTTAAAGCAAAACATGTAAAGAAACAAATAAATAAAACATATTGTAGATTTATTTTTGCTTCTTTTTTTTTTTTTCTTGTTACACTCTACTCTACTCTTGAACTTCTGTTACAGATTTCCTGTGCTCGAAAAAGTAACATAAATGCAATATTTTTCCACTTTTGCCCAGGATAAATACTCGTACACATACATTCATTTCTATCTGTATTGAAGTGTTTTTTATTTTCTTTTTTTTTTTTTGGCAAAAATTGTATTTTCATACACATTTTATCATTTAGTATTTGTAAAAGAGCAGATACAACAACATCAACAAACAAACGAATGAAAAAAAAGAACGAAAACATTTAAAATGTTCTTAAGAAAAGCAAACATTGCTGTTGTTGCTGTCGAGCATCATCTATTGAAGCAACATTTTGAAAAATTTCTGTGACAACATGAACAGGATTTCTTGTAAAAAAAAAAAATACGAATCAAATATGTCAGAAAATATGTTCGAAATCAGGCAACAGCAGCAGCAACAACAATATTTGGGAAAAATAAATTTTGCTCATATGCACTTTGTAAATAATTTGTCAAAAGATGTTATTTTCGAAACCAATAAACGAAAAAAGGAAGAATAGTAGCTTCTGAAACATTTCAACATGATGAAGAACCTACACCAGAGACTTGATGATCTGTGGAAAACAGATCGACTTAAGTCTGAAAAAAGTTTAGGAGTCCAAAAAACAAATGTGAGGAAATATGATGTCCTTCAAATTCATATATATGAAACATTTTCTTTTAAAGGAAAATATTTGCTGAAACATAGATTTCTTGATATAAAACTAGCTTTCAAGTCTAAGTGATTTCAATCGTTCTCCCTAACAATAATATCAGAGATGAATGACCCCATTAAAATTAATTTTAAACAATTTTGACCAACAATAATTCCACAATAATTCAAAAAAACTTAAATAATAAATTTTGCTTAAGATATTCGATTTAGAAAGCCATATATTATTTAAAACGGTTTTGTAAATTAAGAAATTTGTGTAAACGAATGCTTTAATGTCTATTATAAATATAATTATTGGTTCGATCTAAAAACTTAGTGTCCCGTCGGTATCAAAGACAACGTATGGATTCGTATGGATTGGCTTTAATTAAGAATCATTGAAAATAATTTTGCTATTATAAAAAGGAAAACTGCTTACTACGGACAAATAATATGAAAAAAAGATTTTAGTCAATAGCTGGGGGGTTACTCCCTAATTCGATTCGAAAGGAAATCGTTTCGAATTTCAATGCATTTAGCACACATTTTCGAACATTTCCGTTTTCGGATTGAGTTACGCGGTAACCCCTCTGGTTCATCATAAAATTCCAGAAAAATATTTATGTTATACGCTATTATCTCACCTATATTTCCATCCAGACGCATATGGTCATTTTCATAGAAAGTTCCACCGGGACCGAAAACTAATATTTTTTGTTTATATTAAAAAATGTCTAAATTTTTATAATATGCATTTGAAGCTAATCATAGTTGTTATGTTAAAAAAATTGGCCTGAAAATTTAAAATACATTTTTTTCTTGCTCTTAGCAACATTTAATGGCATTTTAACTGTAGTATTTCAGACAACAACAAATAAATATTTTCCATGTTATACTGTCGTGTTCATGTACCTAAATCAGTACTCAGCCATCTTTATAATCAAATGTCAGAAAGTGTTGATTCAAATAAAAATAGCTTTAATTAAAATAAGTAAGAGAGCTAGTATATTGGCTGTGCCGAATCTTATATACCCTTCACCAAATTATACTTTAAAATAAAAATTTTAAATATTTTTAGGTAAACAAAATTAATTATTTTTTCAAAATTAAAATTTTTTTTCAAAATTGTTTTCAATTTTTTTTTTTTTATTTTTTTTCCATATTTTTTTTTTAAATTTTTTAAAAATATTCTTTTTAATAAATTTTTGTGGTAACAAAAAATATCCGGGTTAAAAAATAATTTTCCCGATTTTATATAAATCGTTGTAATGGACTTTGAAATATCTATCATATTGTCTATATTAATGACTTATTAATCCAGATATAGATACAAAATAGGCCAAACATCGAGGTTGTCCAGGTTTTTTCTTATATCTCAGCCATTTGTGGGCCGATTTTCTCGATTTTAAATAGCGACCGAGCTGGAAGAATTCCCGATATATTGATGTATCAATTAACTTTGCTACGGAAAGTTGATTTCAATATGCAGACGGACAGACGGACATGGCTACATCGACATCGCTATATATAACGATCGCAAATGAAAAATGAAAAAATTACAAACAGAATGACAAACTTATATATACCATTGCCACTTATGGTGAAGGGTATAAAAACACATTTTATTTGGATTTTCAAAGTGTGTCTCGTTCGCTATTATAAGAGTATCAAATTTCAAAATAAAATCTTTTTATTATTTGAATACGCACAACATATGGCGAATGAAGAAGGGAAGGAACACCGCGGTAATTAGGAAGCAATACAAATTTAAAAAATGGAGCTTAGTTAAAGTTATTGAAACACTAAAAATATGTTGAGCCGAAAAATAATAATTACAATGCTTTTGTTGAAATTTCGTGAGCTAATCATGATCAACAATGTGGCTATAAAATATGTCGCGTACTTAGTCATACTTGTATTGTAAAAAAACGAATGCAAATATTGCAACATGACAACTATTAACAAAAATCCACATTATTCTACTTCAGTTTAAACATTATATATTTCAATTCGTCTAAAACGAGTTTTATATTTTTGTCCGGTTTTTGAAACAATGGAAACAATAAAATGATAAATCTACTCTCTGAACTAAACACAGAACCTAAATTCCTATAGAAAAATTAAAAGAAGAACTTCATGTCGCGTTCTTGACAATGGAAATGCCTATATGAGGATACAGGCATAATCTAATCTAGGGACACTGTGAAAATTTAAATCTTGCTGGAGAAAATTGTAGTGGTGAATATTTTGTGAGCTACAGTAGGGCCTAGATATAACACCCAATTAAGAACCTGTTTTACGCTATATGAGAGCAAGTTGTTAGCTAGTATAAAAAGTATATTTCGCTTTATTCTGAAAACCAAAATTTTTATAATTTTGTCCAACATTTAGACCGTAAATTTGGGTTGAAGTTTGTGTTAAAAATACACTTCAGTCATGACTATTTTGTATTTGTGTATGCTTTTTCTCTTAACTCTCTTTTTTTTAGACAAAACACATACAACTCATCTAAGTGTTGTGCAAATTTTCTATCTTTAAACTTCAAACACACCAACATACGAACACAGATACACTCTGAGTACTTGAAGAAACATCACATATTCTTCTTTTTCGACATCCGTCCATACTAAATCTCTATTACTTATGAGTTTCAGAGTATGTGAATTGTGTGCGTGTAAGATACGTTATTTTTTTTCTTTTTCTTGAAAAAAAAAACCTTTGACAGTTTCAAGAGTATGTATGTTAGTTATTAAAAGTATGAGTACATATTTGTTGCTGTTCAAGTTAAAGGACAACAATAATAACAACAACAACTATAGCTACAGCTACAGCAACAGAAGAACCAGTAGTAACAATGTAAAAGTGTTTTGTACTAGAAGCGTAAATTTGTATTTACTTTGTTTATCTTACTATATCTTTTGGCAAAGTTTTTCTTATGCAAACAAAAAAGAAAGAAACGAAAATAGAAGTGTTTGAAATGTATTTTTTGACAAAAATTGTCCTAAGGACAATAGAGATTCCTCTTTTGACACTGCAGAGTGCAGTGTATGGACTGTTGAGAAGATAAAGACTTAATAACATTAACACTCTCCACTAATATTTACACATTCATACATGCCACAACACAACGCACTCAAACTAACTCGTAAAGTAACATAAACACAAAACAGAAAATTGCAACTTTATTTTTGTCCAAAAACTAAAATGTAAAAGTTTTAAGGAAGTTAGCTTTACAGTTAAATAAATTTAATGAATTTAAAATTAGTATTTATTTATATTAAAATATATTTCGTATTTAAATATCCTTGTGTGAAGGCATGAATATCCTTTAAACACTGACTGACTGACTGGCTGACTGCATTTTCTCGTACTGTTTGTCTAAGTGTCTGCGTGATGATGTTGCAAGTGTTGATGGTTGTGGTTGTGTTAACAGCATTCAATGAGATCCTTTGTCAAATACAAAAATCTAATTGAATTTTATGTTGTGACTGCTTCTAGTTGTTAGTTGTTAGTGGTTATTTTGTTTATGTTCTTTTGTTGTAGTTGCCAGGATGTTATTTAAAATTTGTTGGTTTTTATCAGCATCCTTTGTCAAGATTATTATTAAAATTTGCTATATGCAACGACAGCAGCAAAATGAACATGTAAACAAGTCAACAGTCTGGTTGATTTTTTTTTTTGTTATCCTTGTTATTGTTGTTGTTGCTCTCAGACGTTTGCTTGTTTTGTGTGAACGTTTTTGCCAAAGTCACTAGCTTAAGCTACTAATGTTAGCAGAGATATTACAGCAATATTTAACAAAATGCTGTTACTTGTTAGTTGTTACTGCTGCTGTCGAGAGCTCAGACGTTAAAGATGATGGCATTGTAGATAATTATGATGTTGCTGCTGTTGTTGCTTTACTTGCTGCTGAAGCTTAGTGACATTAAAAACACAACATCAACTGCGGACAATTTATTTGCCAGTGACATTTACTTCCTGTGCATTTCGGTTGTTTTTTTTCTTTCACAAAAAAAAAAAAATATATAAACAAATGTAAAATAGCAGCAGTATTAGCAACAACAATAGAAATTTAAAGAATATTTTTTCGTAATAGACAAAACAACACAAAAAATCTTTGCATTACAGCTTGACACTTGAGTGCGTTTTTGCTAGCAGGCAAATGACTCTGTCACTCATCACAAATACTACCAAACACAGACATCCAGTCGGTGAGACACTTTTGCCGCATTGTGTTTTTTTTTTATTATTATTTATTTTTTTTTATATTTTTTTGCTTTAACGACCTTTCTAACAGCCATTTAGTTGGTGTTTTTTAAATATATTTTGATTGAAGAATAAAAAATAAAACAAACTGCAAAAACCATCATCAACAACAAGTTGTACAGTGTAGAGTATTGCATGAAACAAGACAGTGACAGCCTGTTTATTAAAACTCACAAAAACATCAACATCCTCAACAACAGCAGCTACAAACACAAATATTGCTTAACAAACGCATAGTGTAAACTCAATTTTAGCCTGAGTTTTCTGTTTTTCTTTTATTTATTTTTTTTTTTTTGTTGCCAGTTTATGTACATGGTTTATTGTCTCGTTTTAACCACAAGACAAAAAGACATTGGCTTTTTTTCTACTGTAAACATGGTCAACAACATATCATATCATTTCATATCATTGCAGTCAACAACATCAGCATCATCATCAACAACAACGGCAAGAAGCTCTCATCCACCACTCTACTCAAAATACACACAACTAAACACCAGTGATGAACAAAAAATATACATCAACTGTTGTCCTTAAATATTTTGCGCTCTGTGCGAATAAAAAAAAAGCAAGAAAAACTACTAAAAACTTCCGTGTATTTAGCAGCCACAGAGTGACAAAGTAATTTGTTAAAGTCTGCAAAAGTTTTTCATTTTGTTGTTGTTTTGTACATTTGTTTTTTTTTCATGTTCGTGCCAATACGCATTTACCCCCTCCCCTCCATTCCTTTCCAAAAAAAA
Source organism: Calliphora vomitoria (assembly GCA_942486065.2). Classification (NCBI taxonomy): domain Eukaryota; kingdom Metazoa; phylum Arthropoda; class Insecta; order Diptera; family Calliphoridae; genus Calliphora; species Calliphora vomitoria. The sequence continues at coordinate 129,483,381 of OW818031.2, forward strand.
GGCAAAATAACAAGCAGAATATTAAAAATACATACAAAGGATATTTTGTTTGCGATGGTCATGCTACAAGCAAACAAGACAACATTTAAAATTAAATTTTTCATTGTGGCACCACCAAAAAATGAGAAAAAGGCGGCACATACAACACAATCTTAATATCCCTTGGGAGTCCAGGAAGTAAACGAAAAGTTTAACTTTAAGAAAAGAAAAAAAAAAAAAAAGAATAGAAAAACTTTGAGATTATCAGGAAAACGAAAAACTGTTTGAGTTCTGGATAATTTCAAAAGATATTAATAACTTAAGAGGGAAAAGAAATAACTTGGGCTGCATTATTAAATAAATTTCAAATCTCTACAATATGAATTTTTAAATATAACAAATCATCAACTTTATTTAAAAGTTAGTTATTTACGTATTATGGGTTGTAAGGTTGCGAAATTCAAGATGTTTGGAAGCACCATTAATCTGTAGGTTTTTAAATATTCTCATTATGATTGAGCTGGAATCATTATGTGGTTGGGTTCAACCATAATCTTATCATATCTGCAATCATAACCATGTTATGGTTGAGCTGGAATCATAATATGATTGAACGCAATCATACTATGGTTATGATACTATTTAAATGTGGTCGTTAAACAATAATATGGTTTCATATGAATATGTTACGATTAGTAATAAACAAATTATAATCCAATGGCTTTATATTAAGTATAATATTTTATGATGCTAAACATTAGTAATAATGGGTCTAATTATTGATTCCGTTCCGCGATTGCGGAAAGCATTTTTTGTGCGGAAACAAAATTTGCAATTATTCATTCCGTTTCTTCGGTATCTTTCCCTTGTGGCGGTATCAACTCTACCTTGACGGTATTGGCATATTATTGATTCCGCAATGTAGATATATTTCTCCATTTTGCTTACGCTCAAATTTTATAACGAAAAGCTAATGGAAAGAACAAAAATGTAAGGAATTGTAAAATTTTTAAGAAAAATTGTTTTAGTTTAATTATTTTGATTTTTTAAAATAGTTTTACAGGAATAAAAGAGAAGAATACACAAATAAATTGCAAATAGAAGCAATGGTTGATCTGATGAAAAAAAATGAAGACATTGCCTGTGGTTTTACTCAACGCGCTCCAGCAGAAGTAAAAAAATCTGAGAGATTTAGCAATAATTTTAACATGAGTACCATGGACAGCCATTGTCACATTTGGAATACCTCATTTTTCATAGAAAGTCATTTTCGCTATTCTTTCTTCATCTCCATTCATGCTCATGGATATCCATTTACTGCTTGTTCAAAAACTCATCCAGCACTTTTCAAAACGTTGATTTGGCTATGTTGATATTAAAATCCTTACCGATACTATGCTGATACCTGCCTTCTGCAAAAAACCTCAAACAAGCAGAAAGTTTATCTTTTGCAGAAAGTGATTCCTGACGACTGCTTTCAGAGCTGGCAGACTCCAGCTCAGACAAAATATATTTGAACGCTGCCTTATTTAAGCGAAATTTTTTTTTTTGAAAGCTGTAAAATTATTAATAATGTTTCATCCTGATATTTCTTTATTTTTGAACTTACTCTCTATCGTTCATTTGTAACACATCTTCAGATTTATACCGCAAAACTCTTCTTTCTATATTTTACTTTTCAAATGTCTTTTTTTACCATCAGCTGACACAAAATCAACTCGTAATTAATTATAACAGGGATGTTAAATTTACTTAGCGGAAAATGTATACGGCAGGAATGAATAATTGCAATTTGCATATCGATCGATATTTCTTTCCGCTAAATTTTTCTTTCCATGCGGAATCAATAATACCACCCAATATGGTTTGATTATGGTCACCACAACCATAATTTTTCCTTTCGTCTAAACCTACAAGTGTTTATTTCTGTTGTTGTACTGCTAAAAATAAGCTTATTTGTCCTATTTATTGATATATAAGGGAGTTTTTTTGTATGAAATTATTTTTATAGAATTTCTAAGAGTTTGAAATAAGAGTTTTGCAAATCAATTTCCACAAAAGTGTTTAAAGTATTTTAATATTTTTTAAATATTTAATAGTTTACATAGCATTTATTTCCTTTTTAGCACAAACCACTCTAAGATCAATTGGAAATTGTGTCTTAAAAACAACCTTCACTGGCGCTAATTGGCTCTTATATAAATTTTCCATATTTTTTTTTTTTTTTATGCAAGTGCTTTCAAATTTTTGTCATTGCTATTAGCGCATCATAAATATTAAACAATCATTAACAAAGACTAAAACTATTCATATACAAATAGTGTTTCCTTTCTTGCTTGCTTGCACTCCCTGGTGTAAAACACTCAATTAAAATAATATAACGAAACAGAAAACTCAACATCTTGTGTCATGATTTTAGGAAATGAAAATGATGTCACCGCCAAGTGCACCAATTGCCATTTAAATAGTTAATGATGAAAATGTTTAAAATGGTGGCAATGTTGCTAGAGATGATGATGATGATGATGTGTCAAAAGCTAAAATATTTAAATTGGGTTTTTATGTCTTAAAAGCTGTATTTGCATATGAGCATGAAAATAAGTGAAGTTTTTGAGGTGTATTAAGGTGCAGAAATATTTATATTAAAGTTAATTAAATGCACTTTAAGTGTCCTATATTAAGCACATTCTTATCGTTAAGATAAGAGTATCTCAGATATTGCTACTTGTCTGCTAAATTATTTTCAAATAACAAGGAAGGATAACATGTGCACTCATTACCAAGTAATGACTTTTTGAATTGTTAAATGTTAAAAAATAATATTCTATAAAATATTATTAGTTTGCGAATAGTGTTAGAGAACTTAATACAATTACATATTTGTACACATGTTTATTCTTCTCGGTAGCGACACTCATAAATATTATTCTAAATGTAATTTTGATTCAAATGAAATTCTAAATTGGTTGTGATATCTGTGTAAAACAAGCTCACGTTCGAAAAACAAAATCTAAATTTGTAAAATTATTCATAGTTGTCCTATGATGTTAGGTAATAAAAATCAGCAAAATAGGTTTGGTATAAAAATAAGCTTTTATTTTGAAATCTTTATACAATATAAATTTATTCAAAGTACATATTGCCCATTGTCAGCTATGACCATTTCCTTTACTTTCTGGCAACATATGGATTTCGAGCCAAAAGAACTGATCATCTTTAGAGAACAATAACGAATCAAGTCAATATCGGATACTCTGTTCCAAAGTGAAGCGTATCCCAGAGATAGCTTTCTGCATCGATCGAAACAAATAGTAGTCGGATGGTGCACGGGCTGGACTTTAAAGCCGATCGTTGTTATAATAGAATATTATAGATTTCTAATCTGGGCGTTTTTTGGTCAATGCTAGCTTCGAACGAATCAGTTGCGTTCAGTACAGGTTCCCTGTGTTGGTTTGGCCAGATTTTAGCAGCTTATAATAGATAGAACCCCTTTGCTGCCACCAAATACAGAGAATTACCTTAGCGCCATAGGCTTCACATATGATCTCTTACGCTTCAGGTTATCGTAATGGATCCATTTTTCATCACATGTAATGATTTAGTGGAAAAATTATTTGCTTTTTTAGCTTAAAACATTATGCAAAATCGTCTTCTAAGATCTTTTCGCTTCAATTCGTATGGTACCAAATTTCCCTGTATTTGGATGAATCCTGCTGCTCGCAAACGTTATGAAATTGCTGCTCGAGTACCAATGATTTTGTAAACGCTTTTGTTAAGTTTGACAACAATCTTAATGGTGTAATGCCTTCAATTCTTGGTCTTCAAACTTTTTCCGCTAGTCTGGGCGATCTTAGTATTCCGTGTCAAAATCACCACTTCTGAACTGAATAAACCATCTCTTGTGGCACTTTTTTTTCAAATTAAAGAAGTAAAGCGAAACTTCCCGCATATGAAGCTTTGTTGGCACAAAATTCGATATTTTCAAAGAAAAAAAAACTTTGTTGTGTATAATGTTCAACAATTAAATGAGAATAAATAACAGATATGTACCCTTCAAATTGACATATTTTTAAAACGCCATTTATTGTAAATCCCGCATTTTTAAGTCATTCACCTAATATAAAAACCTGTAAAATATGCAAAAACTTACTTTTCAAGTAAAAATTTAGAAAAACTTGCCCTGTTCATTATTATTTAAATATGAACCTAGAAAAGCATTTTGAATTTCTTTATAATTGCAATTTATTTTCTGTTGTCCAATTTTCCCCTCCCTAAATATTTTATATTAAGTTAAACATTAATAAAATATTGCAAACAATAAAATCATTTTATGATAATAAACTTATTTAATCCTTTCTTTACCCTTCTTTAATATTGCAACGAACAATGAATAATATTCTCTGCTCGCTATAAAAGTATCTTGATATTTTAACAGCGTTTCAATTATTAATGAAGGTATTTAAATTGGTAAAATCTGTAATCTACCAAAAAAAAAAAAAAAAAAAAAAAAACTGGGGCATGCTTTTCAGTATCATCTTTCTCTAACGATAATTTAAATAAAAATTAACTTGGCATTTAACCCTTCACCTTTTTTTTTTTTTGTTACTTTTTCGGCCATATTCACTTTATCCTTTTCAACAACATTTTTAGCCTTCCTCTTCTTGGGCTGCTGCTTCATCATTATCAACGTGTAGTTTTATATAAATTTTTTGTACTTAATTCATTTTTATGGCATTATGAAAGAGTGCAAAATAAAAGAATGAACAAAAAAAAAAAAAAACAAGAAAAACATTAAAAAATTAATGAAACAGCATGAAAAAGTACTTTAGAATTTTAGTACTTGTACCCAAACATACATATATTCTACATAAACACAAAATAAGAGAATGAATGGATGAGAACGTATTTATTATTATAAGTAGGGCATTGGCAAGAGGCCGCTGGCAAACTGCTGAGAATTGTTTTAAAAGAGTTAAGGAAAGAAAAATAGTACCAAACAGCCAACTGTTTTACAGTTAAGCAAACTTTAATTAATGCACGCTTTTAAATAATTATAAGCTATTTGAATAGTTTATGGACATACAACAACTACCACCACTACAACTGCAGGCAAACTATACTTTCAAAAAAATAAAATAAATAAAAAATATTAAACTAAAAGCCAAGTTAGTTATAAAATAGTAAAATATAAAATAGTTGTGAGAAGCGTCAGAGAACAGCAAGCACATAACTAAAAAGAATTAAGTATAGTTGTAATACGTATAAAAAATAAAACAGCATAGAAAATGTTAATTTGATGATAATACTGAATTAGATTTACATGTTCCATGCTTGTAGTTATTTTACATTAATTTTCTAAGGAAATTTTAGTTTTAAAATCAAAAAAAAAAAAAAAAATTTACTATGTGATAAATAAATATACCAAATAGGAATTCTTTGAATTACAGAATAAGTTTTATATATTTACTTAATAAGATTTTTATTTTTAGAATTTTAGGAAACGATTAAAACATTTTTTTATTTAAAATTTAAAATCCACAAAAACGTTTATAATAACCAACAACGATCTTTGAATCTTTGGGTATAAAAAGTATATTCATCCATGAAGACTAACTGAACGTTTGTCAATCGAATGAAATCATGCAAGTTTTTAAATTGACTATAAGCCAGAAATAAAGAAATCTCAAACTTTTGTTCAGACTATCAAAAAAGGTAATCGATTCAAATATTTTAAAGTTTAGTTATGGTCAGATATGAATGCAAAACAAAATGCAATTTTGAAACATTACCACTTTAAAACTCGAAGATCATAATATTGAATATGATAAAAAAGTTCCAAAATCCTCGAAATGTCCCCTAGCCGTGCTCTCTCGAAAGCTATTTAGCTATAATAAAGTGTAAACTGTGAATGAGAGGAACCCTCACCAAATTTAATTTATTCTCATTTAGTTATTGAACTATAGAAAAATATACATAGAGCGGAAATTCTCCTGTCAAAGACCTAACTCAGTTGTCAAAAACCTAAGTGTGTGATTATTTTGAGTAAAATGTTTGTTTGAGTTATTTTCTAGTTTCCGCTCTTGTTGTTTCTCTATGTATTGAACATTAACCCTTTGACAACCACGAGGACACCGGTGTCCCAACACAAAAATATTGAATAACTAAATAACGAAAAAAAGAATGGGTTAAATTTTAATTTAAATTAGTTCGCAAACGTTTATCTTATTAATGTGTTTAGATTAAAACAAGTTCGCTTACAGCTTTTATTTTTTACTGTCTTTGACAATTTAAAGTTTTATTGGTACTGTATTCAAGAATTGTTCAAAAATTTGTTTATGATCGTGAAAGGGTTAATGTAGAATTTTGTGCCAACAAAAAAAGAAAAACTTGCCGCTGAAGCACACCGATTGCTCACCGAAGCTTATGGTAAATGTGTTTCGTCGGTTTCAACCTGCGAGAGATGGTTTGAGCGGTTCAGAAGTGGTTATATTGACACGGAAGACAAATATCGCCCACACCAGCCAAAAAAGTTTGAAGACCAAGAATTGATGGCATTACTCCATGAAGATTGTTTTAAAACTCACCAAGAGCTTGCAAAATTCAAGCAGCAGTTTCAAAAAGTTTGCGAGCAGCAGGATTCATCCAAAAGTAGGGAAATTGGGCTCCATACGAGTTTAAGTCGACGAATGATGTGATTGGGAAGCTTCGCCGCACCAGCCTTATAGTTCAGATCTTGCCCCGTCCGAATACTATTTGTTTTGATCGATGCATACTCTTCACTTTGGAACAGAGTATCCGAAATTGGCTTGATTCGTTCTTGGCCTCAAAATATGAGGCTTGGAATCCATATTGTTACGTTTTAACCTTTTTAAAAACGTGGTTTATTTCCTTTAAATAAACCGGATACTTTTGATTGCAAATAAAAAGCAGTTTTAGTAGTTCAAAATTGTAACAACTCTTTATTTATTTAGAATGTACACCAACAACAGTCTAAATAGTCACTTAGAGTCTTTATACTCGTTTATCAATTCGCAGAAATGCACACAAACGTTATAATGTACAAACACACATGTACACGACAGTTGATGTTAACTCTAACAACGACAATGATCAACTCAACTCACGACTGCAGCCTCTGCCACTATTTATACACGCACTACCATCTCTCGGGAATCTTCTACAATGCTCTTAACGGACAAAACTCGAATGTTCGAATGTCATTGCCAGCCTTCGATGTCATTGCCAGCCTTCGATGTCATTGCCAGCAGCCCAAACACCTAGTGTTGCCATACTTACAAACAATGCCAATAACCGCATGCTACTGATGGACGTGCCTTCAAACACGATGAATGCTGCAGGCAGTCGTTACAGACCTTTAAATTTAAATCGTCATTGCACATTCTTAACAATATGTTGCCAGAAAGATGGGAACAGTTCATAGCTAACCATGGCCAATACTTTGAATAAATTGTACAAATGTTTCAAAATAAAAGCTAAAAATTAAAAAAAAATCCCGCAGTTTTTAGTTATTCAGTATTTGTAAAAAAAATCTAACCTTATATTGGACGAAAAAAGCAATATTCGGCCTAATCGAAACAAACTCAAAAATATTACCAAAATAATTTAATTATCCTAGTTTTTAAGAACGTTTCAATAGAAGGTGGCATCCCCTTTACACGTTGGGCATTTCCTGTTCAATTCAATCTTGAACAGGAAAGTGTTCTTAAACATTTGAAAATAAACAAATAAGTCCTAAAATTGCATATCAATGTTTTTATTTATAAAAGGTTCGGTATTAATCCAAATTTGTTTGGCATAATACGAAACCAAATATTCTGTCAAACTTTTCAAAGAATTCACGAATAAAGTTATTTACACACTTAGTAGACTGAAAGAGTTTATACCCCCTAACTCAGAACATATAAAGAAATATAATTTGGTTGCAGTGAAATCCGAATTATATTTATCCACAAACATGAGTTTAGAAGAGATGTTGCTGAAAAAATCCGTAACATTATTCAGCCACAACAGAAAAATCCGGTCATTTGATTATCAATAAATTCGGTTACCACTAGGGATGCCAAACGGGACTGGGTTTTACAAATCCGGGGATTCGGGATTTTAGAAATGTAAATCCCGGGATCCCGGTATTTTTCGGGACCCCGGGATTTTTCGGGATCCCGGGATTTTTCGGGATTTCGGGTTTTTCGGGACTTCGGGATTTTAGTTTAATGTCAAAAAACATCAAATTCAACAATAAAAACTATTTCGTTAATATATTTAAGTAAAAGTATAACAAAGCAAAAACTTATGCAAAATACTAATTAAAATAAATTTGACACAAAAGACATTACTTATTTATACCCGTATTCTGAACTTTATAACAGTAAGAAATCCATAACAAAACTAAAAATTGTATAACTTTTGTATTGAGTTTGTTTCTCCCTATATTAATATTTAAAATGAAATATAAAAGTATTGTTTTATTTTATAACGGTCTGTCTGTTTAAAACATGATAGGGCACAAACACACAAATACTTTCTGTTGATAAATTTTGTTTGGTATTGAAAATGGTCCATGATTTCCCCTAGTCCCATATAATAATGTTTGAGCAGTCATAAGAATGAAAATTTTGCACAAAATAAGTTATAAGTACTCTGAAATTATACTGTTAAGTATTGCAGAAATCGGGCTACATTTGTCCCTAGTCCCCGTATATGTCCCCCTCAGAAAATAACTTGAACAGTCATAATTCGTGATGAAATTGAATAAACAGTTGTATATGAAAATAAATCCTTCTATTTATTGTCAATAAATAATTTGTATATAATAATATTAACATAAATTTCGATATACGTCATTCATTCATAAATGGTGATAAATGGCCCCCATAGAAGGCCAAAACTACATATAAGATTCGGGTGGATATACAAGATTCCGCATAAACATCGTTCATAGTCAACGCGAATTTATTAATAAACTTGTGTACAAGTCAGTCAATGAAAGGGTGACCTGCTGCCCCCTGATTAAAATTAAAAAATCTGGATCGGTTTGGATTGGATTTAAAGCGAGATTAGTATTATAATTTAGCTTTCTAGGTATTTTGGGAGCTTTAAAAATCTTCCTAAAATATCAAAAGTCTCGTAGTTTTCCGGGATTTGTTAATCCCGAAAAATCCCGGGATTTTTTTCACAGATCCCGAAAAATCCCGGGATTTTCGGGATCGGGATTGGCATCCCTAGTTAACACAACCAAAACTATTTTCTCTCTCTGTTTGAGAAAATTAATATTTCTAATAGAACGATTGAAAAATGCCAATAATATTGGTTTTAATTTGTTTATTTGAAAAAGTTTTCTTTCAAAACGGATTTAACTTAGACGGACTTCTTAAATCTATATACATAAATTATTGAATTTTGACCGGTAATTTAAAAAATTTTACTGGGATTTGGCTTAATTGAATATTAAAACAGATTTAGAACAGATTTCATGAAACTAGGAACCCCATAATACTGAAATCCAATATATTTGAGATATCACACATAAATAAATCTGAGTCAGGATAATATTTGTATAATCACATCATATTAAAATTAATAAAATGTAAAACATTTTAGTAAAAATTTTTTTCAAAATAATTTCCGAAAATTATAGATTTTTTAATTTTAATAATAATCTTATGAATCTGAGTTAAATCGACAAGTAAGAACGACTATTATTTGTATGAATTATATACAAAATATAGACTCTATAAACCATAAAGTATTTCATTATTTATTTATTCATCTTGGTTACATTCTTCCCACGAATTCCTTAAATTAACAAAAGAAAATGTAGCTTTCTTAAAATATTTCCGCATATATGCTTAAGTACTTGAAAATTTATTACTTCGCAAAGCAAGTTACAAATTTTGTGTTTGTTAAATATAAAATTTAAACAAAAAAAAAAAAGAGAAAACCTTATTTCGAATGCATATTGTAGTATATATTTCTCATATAAATAATACATCGACATGCAAAAGAAAAAAATACTTTAAAAATAAAAAGAGAGCGAAAAATGGAAACTTTACATGTAAAATTTTTGTATAACTTTATGTAAAATTTTTCTTTAGAATAAATACTTTTCAAAAAGAAGCAAAGAATGAACATGAGTAATAAAAAAAAAACTGTTGTACTAAATACATGAATATTTACTCAAACAGTGAAATAAGCGTGTGTATGTGTCTATAGAAATTGTAAGTATGTGTTTGAGCTTTTGTATGAGTGTGAGTGTGTCGGAGCATTGAAGTTTTGTTACAATAAAACTGGTTTCATTTTCTGCTTGAATTACAAATTGTTACATCAAAAGTTTTACCGCTATTGCTGTTGATTCTTTTCAATATTATTGAAAAGAATCAGGTAGGTATTTATTATACCCTTCACCATGAGTGGTAAGTTTGTCATTCCGTTTGTAATCTACACATGTTTCATTTGCGACCCCATAGCGTATGTATATTCTGGATTGTTATAGATAGCTGAGTCGATATAGTCATGTCCATCTGTCTGTTGAAATCAACTTTCCGAAGCCTGTGGTATTTGTACCAAGAGAGAAAACCCTCCAAGCTGCCTGGAGCTAAGGCCAGTGGAGAGATATTGGGATCTGTAATTTCCACATGTTTCATTTACGATCCCATAACGTATATATATTCTGGATCGTTATAGATAGCTGAGTCGATATAGCCATGTCCATCTGTATATTGAAATCAACTTTCCGAAGCCTCCAAATAACATACATACATGATAGATACGTCAATGTATCTGCTATAGTTCAACATAGGTTGTTATTTAAAATCGAGAAAATCGGCTGAGATATAAGCAAAAAACCAGGCCAACCTTGATTTTTTGTTGTTTTTACTATGTATGTATACGTAGACGTAGATACGTGCATAGCGCATATATTGTACAAAATACAAATGTTTCACCAAACATTGTTTTCAATAATTATGCTTGGTGGAGTTTATATAAGATTGCTTGGTGGAGTTTATATAAGATTCGACACAGCCGACTATAGCACTCTTACTTGTTTTTGTATAAATTTTTATATGTGTATGTTGGCTTAATTCTTTTTTACTTCAGTTACTTTTCACTAGAGTTATTTTTTCTTTTAGAGCACAATGACTACTTGTTAAGTTTATGTAAAAATATACGGCGGTTTTTTTGCAACATTTTATTTATTTTTGTAGGAGAAAAAAAAATTGTTCTACAATCTGCTGTTATTTGAGGTTTTTAGGGGAAACGTATTTTAAATAAACATATTTATGTATGTATTGATGTTTTGCCGCTTTTACACAACATATGTAACCTATTGGCAGTCAGTGAAGCTTTAATCAATTCACAACACAACAAAAAAAAAGTTATATATTTTTATCAAAAGAAAGTTTAAAATAAATTTCAAAATATTTGCAAAAATATGCAAATATGTATTTATATTTCGTTTAGCATGCAACTAGGCGTATGATTGATATTTATTTAAAATTAACGTTTCATTTTCCTTTATAATTAGTTTATTTAAAATGTTAAATCATTAATGTTGTGTTAAATATCTGCCTAAAGAATAATGACAAGATTTTTATTTATTTTTGTGAATTGTGTCATAAGATTTTTTTATTTAATTTGTTTAATTTTATTTTTTCTCTATTTAATTTACACAAATACAAATATTGACACATTTTCTTTTTTCTCTTTTGTAAAATATTCTTAGATTTAAAATTTACTTGCTATGAAATTAAAATTAAAACTAAACATGACACAATTTAACTTTACCTGACAGAGATGGCAAGTAATTTATTTAATCTAAAATATAAACAGTTATTAGTTGAGTCAACAACAAGAAGTCCAACAATCAACAAAACTTTTGCTAAATAATCTACATACAATATTTTCTAGTACTTACAACTTTTTACTGTAGCAGCACTGTGTGGGTATATATTGTGGTTTGTAGAAGGTGTGTAGAGAGAATGTATGTTCATATGTGTGTGGGTGTATTAGTTTAACAACATTTAAAATTTATAGTTTTCAATTTCCATTTACCAATCAAATTGAAGACTAACAAATGTTTTCAAAAAAATATTTTTAAAGGCAACAAAAGTTTTACGTTTTACAACTCACAGTAAAGTTTTTAATTTCCTTTTAAGACAATAAAAGAATTTGATGATATGTATTTATAGGGGAAAAGTATTAATTAAAACTAAGTCGATATCTATGGACGCTACACTGGTCGTTTGTTTTTTCCTCGATTTTTCGAATTTCATCTCAAATTGGTACATTCGCTTTGTTTCGCATTATGGAGAATAATTTTTGTGGTTACGGTATGAGAAAACCGGTGTCGGTCGGACTCTACTCCTTTGGGGCATGTATTGTGCATCTTGATGAAAACTCATTATGGGACGAAAACGTTTCCACGAGCTTGCACGTGCCTCATTCCTATTTAGAGTTTATTAATTTAAATTCACCGCCGACTAGAGTCTCATCTATTGCCACGGGTGATCCATTGAGCCCGAGGACTTTTCCTGTTGGATCTATGGTGAGGTCACTTCGGTGAACACGAATGAAATGGTTAAATGTCTAGTGTTTGACCTTATTGCTGGTCGTGTGACCGCTGGTCTTAGCTAGAGCGTGCGGTGTTCAACTCTGTTGACTAGCTGAGTTATGACTTGTTAACTAGCTGAGGTATGATATGGTAGGGATTAAATAGTCCGAGTTTTCGAGCAAGGTGCTTGTTCATTTATCTGTGCAGTCAATGTATGAAAAGTTGTAAATTGTGTGTACATTAAGTCACATTAAGTCAATGATGGTAATAGACGCATTGATTTCTATCCGGTGTTGAGAGCAACGAGCGATTAGGCCCGTCGGGCAGGTACGCTCGTTAATCTTGAACACATTCCTTCAAATTAATAAAAAATTAATAAAGTAAAAGTTGTTTCAATAATACAATAAACAAACGGTTGTACCCTGGATAATGAAAGAAAAATTGTCATAGAAATTCGAGTTGATATTCTAAACAAAAATTTCCATTATTTATAATCATTATTGGCAGTATATTGCATTGTCTCGATGTCACTTGCTGATCGAGAAAAAGACAATTCTGCTTATAAATTGTGTAATCAAATTATGGTAGTAATTTCACTTAATTGCCGGCTATACTGTACTTCTTTTATAAGTATTCTCCTAAAATAAATACAGTTAGCTTAGTGTGCAAACGTAACAAGTCGCTTATCACAAAACGTTCATAAATCCTTTGTTTACGTTTTTTGGTTAAAATATAATGATTAACTAATAATTATAACAAATTTGGCGCTATTATGTACTTGTTATACCCAATATCACTTGATTGAGCCAATAGTTTTGCATATCTGACACAAAATAAAAAAATGGAATTATTACTTTTGATTATCAGAAAATGAACTTAGCACATTTATGTACAACAGTGTAACAACAAACATTGTATTTTTACTTATTATACATTTTTGTATTAAAATTTAAATTTTCATACAAAGTGGACTTAGCACGTTTGTTCACTAAGCTGACGATATAAAGTTCTTGCAGAACACTAATAATATTTAAAATTTTTTTCTTTTTTACGATACACCAAAATTTATTTACAAATTTCATTTTACACTGCATTCGTTATAAAAGTAAATGTATACAATCAAGTAAATTGAAATTTTACATTTTAATTTGATGTCAGTTTAAGAGCAATAAATATTCAACTATAATTAAAACAATAAATTTTTATCATCATTTCACTTGTAGTTTTACACACAACAACAACAACAAACAAACAAACAAAAAAACTTTAAAAACAAATAAATTGAATAAATAAATGTCAAAATAGTTCAATATAAATCAGATCTAAATCTAAAACATACAGCAGGGTTAACAGAAAAAATGAGTTTATTAAATTAAACAGAAGTAAAGAAGAATGATTTCTCACAACTGGTTATATTCAGTAAAAAACAAAATATGTAAGACCCACATATTATTAAGAATTTTGCCCTTGAAATCGCGTCTAATTTTTGTCTGACTACATATTTTTTTTACCCAAAACGGCAAATCTGACATTAAATTTATTGATCGTATTAAAACTCATTTTACAAAGAGCAATTTTTTACCCCTTTATACTGGTTTTGGCTCACACGGCGTATGAGTAACAAAGCAAACTACAAATTCAATATAAAGTATTTTCATACGCCCCTATGTTCAAAAGCTTTAATTTTTTGAGAGAGAGCGAGAAAGACCATCACACGTATGAGTAATGTTTTTTCTTTTTTGAATTAAATATTAATCATATGCACAGAAGTACCGTTTGTGAAACATGTGATATGTATTGCAAATAACATTTCTATACAACAAACTTTACTTTTATATTTATTATAAATTATGTATTTATTTTACTTTGTATGTTTTGTTTTACACAATAATAGCCATTTTTTATTATTATACTTTTTTGACATTATCAATTTAAACACACAAAAACCTTTATTATATTTTGAGTAGCTCTGGCGGTGTAGTATTTTTTTTTTTTTTTGGGGTTTTTTTCTTCACATTGAAATTGTGTTTTTTATACATTACTATTATTTTTTATGTTCATGGTAAATTGCGTACTTATGTGCATATTAAACTAAATTTTATTGTAGTCTGTTTTTGTTGTTGTTGTTGCTGCTAGTTGCTGCCATTTAAGTACGTACTCACACACATGCACACACAGCGAGTGCATGCATTTATAAATACAACAACAAAAAATGAGAAAAACTTTGCTAACTGAAAAACAAATATTCCAAGAACTGTTTATTTTTACTGCATGCCACATGTGTGCAACATGTAGCAAAGATAAACACAAAATTGCAAAATTTGAACACGAGAAAAAAGTTGCTGCTCTTTCCACTAAAACATCCATTATTTTTATATACTTATGCTAGCATGCCCGTGTACTTATACATTCACAAACACACTACTACAGTTTAAACTACAAACATTTGCAAATGGACAATAAAAAATATCTTTTTGTTTTACCTGCATAATACAATTCTCCTGTTATTTAACAATTTTATGTTTTTTTTAATGCGTTTTTGCTAAATTTTAAAAATTATCTAAAAAAAATATAATTTTTTTTTTTATTTTGTGTCAAAACAGTTGAGTAATAATTTAACTATAATTTAGTCGTTGTAATTTTAAAAAATAAAATCGCAAACTTTTAGATTTTAATTCTGTTATGTTATAAAAACTTTCTTTATTGCTTGATTCTATTGAATCACGCTGAAACCTTTAACAAATGATTTAGATTGTTGATTTTATTTTCAATTTAATTTGTTGAAAATGTGATTAGTAACTTCTTGCTCTTACACAAAAAAAAAAAAAAAAAAGAAAAAACTGCCTGTAATAACAAACTTTTAGGACATTAACAACAAAATAAACAAATAAACATGACGTGTGTTAATGATGTTGCTCAATCAAAAAGTAAATTTCGAAAGTAAATAGCACAATACCTACACAATTTTGCTGAAAAGTTAAAAAATAAAGTAACATTCATTCACAATCACTCACTCATTCTTTCTAAATACAAAACTTCTTTAAATCGAAAAAGCAAAAAAATAAGCAAAAACCTGCCAGACAAGGTAGTTATAGTTAGTACAAGTACAATAATGTAAGAGGAAAAAAAACAGCATAAAATAAATTATAAAAGAACACAAATTAATGCACAACAAAAAACTTTTCTATGTATTTAATTTTTGTGCTGTTTTTTTTTTTCTTTCTCTCTCTCTCTCTCGTTTTGCTGCTTGTTACAGCAATAAAATCAGTTTTGATTGCAGTCATTTGTTAAAAAAATAACAATAAAATACTTTGTTCACTATAAATCCCCACTTAAAAGTCCCCACAACTAGAAATCACAAGACGTACACGACTGTCTTCGTTTATTAAGACTAGAATGAAAAGAAAGAGCACAAAACTTTTACCAACAAGTATAAAACTTTAAGCATTAAATATGACAACAAATTCTAGGGATATTTTTAAATATGACAACCATACGACCGACCGTCCGTCCGTCCTTACATCTATAAGTTTGGTGAATTTGCTAGCAAATAAACAAGACGAAAAAAACGAAATGAAATGAACCAACCAAACAAACAGCCAACATTAAAAATTTATTTTTCTTTTCTTACACAAATAATCAACAATTTTTATGACATTATTAAAATACATAACAATCCCACAATTTATATACACACATTTATATTTATACACATACACACACCATGCTCTGAAGTCAAATAAATTTCTTAAGTTTTAAAATTTTATTCAAACATTTTTATGATCCAACAATAACTATTAAATTTGTTTTGAATTGCTTAGAATTAAGCATTCTCTGTTTTCTGTTTTTGAAATACGATTTATTGTCTAAACACGTGTTTACGCTGACAATGAAATCCGGAAACTTTATGAAAACTTTTGAAAAACGGAATTTTTTGTTTAGAAGATGTTTGAGATAGAACTAGTTCGTTAAGATTCAAATTATTCCTTTATTTCTGGCCAACATTCCCAATTTTACTCCATGGAAAAGAACATTTAAATATTTCGACGAATACCGAAACGAAGCTTTCTATACAGAAAACAAATAAGAACAAATAAGTTTTTGATGAATAAAAATTGTGGAGTGCTTTATTGGTTGCGTCCGATGCTATACATCATCCACCAAAGCATGTGGAAACATTTTTTGGAAAATAGATAATTAAAAAAATTGGGTGAAGAAAAATTTTGCTAAAAAGAAAAAGTGGTGAAAAAATTGTGTTTTTTGCTTATATCTCAGACATTTGTAAGTCGATATCCTCGATTTAAATAGTAACCGAACCACACGCAGAAAAAAAATTTAGTTGAGCATGGTTACTGTAACCATTTCATTATTTGTAACAACATTATAGTCACAGTAACTATATATATGATTGTGGTAACAATAATATGGTTAATTTACGATTCACATGATTCTATCAACCATATATATGGTTACAGTAAAAATGTATATGTTTGTGACAACCATTTATTTGATGAAGGACTTACCATATTATGTTGCTCTCATATCATAATCTGAGAACAACATATTATGATAAAATTATTCATCATATAAATGGTTGTCACAAACATGTACATGTTTACTGTAACCATATATGTACATGGTTGATACAATCATGTGAATCGTAAATTAACCATATTATTGTTACCACAATCATATATATAGTTACTGTGACTATAATATTGTTGAAAATATTGAAATGGTTACAGTATCCATGCACAAATGTTGAAATGGTTACAGTAACAATGCGCAACTATATTTTTTTTCTCCGTGTATCAATCATGTTTTTAAGTTATTGAGGGGCTTTGGAAAGTTGATTTCAACAGACAGAATTTGAATATTTTTGATGCAGCATTGAATTTTAATTGACGGGTGATTGTGAGCTTGTTGACATAGACCTTTAACTTATAATTAATTACCCCATAAAAAGAACTGATCACCGAAACGAGAGTGTTAAGGACCGGAAAAATGTTGCATGCATTATTTGAATTGTTTCATGGGCTGTATGGCAAGCGGTACCGTGTTTTTAATATCATCCGATTGGGACAAGAATAACTCAGTTAGAAATTGTTTTTTCTTAGTATTACAAATATAATATTATAAGGAAAGTGTATCCTTTCCATAAATTGAAATATTCCAGTTATAAAATTTTATTTTGAACACTTAAATTCTTATTAAATAATTTCTTAAGCTGCCATTAACTACTATTGTAATTTCATTATGACGGAAAATCTTGCTACTATTTTCTCGTTAAAATGCTGTTAATTTATTTATATTCTATATATTTTCCTTTACATAAATAAATTCTCCATTGAATATTGCCACCACGTACTTTGACAAGTATTGTAGAATTAAGCAAAAATAATAGAAGCATTAAGTAGAAAAAGTGTTCAAATGCCATTGGCAATTGGCATTTAATGTTTATTATAAATGTGGACTTTGTGTTGGCTGCTCTATTAAATTATTTATACTTAAACATACACTTTTGTGTTACAGTACGAATATAAAATATTAAAAGTTTTTACTTTTTAATAATGCGGCAGCATATTGTATAGTTGTAATTGACGTTGATAGCGATGCTGTTGTTGTTGTCGTTGTTGCTGTTGCTGGTGCTGCTGATATACATACATATACAATTGCTGTTGTTATGATTGCAATAATAACTTTTCTTAACTGAAAGGCATAAAACTTTTAGCAACCAAATTTATATTGTTTTTATTATAGCAAACGCTAAAGTGGCGTTAAACTTTTACATTTAAATATTTATTATTTTAAAATTAAGAAATAAGCACAATGAGCCAAAAGACTGTCACGATTGACTTATGAAAGAGAATGAACCATAATTAAATTGTAACCAAAGAATAATAAAAATTTTCTTAACAGGTTTTTTTGTTTTTAAGTAAAAAAAAAAAAAACTAAAAATAACTTTTAATTAAGTATTCCAAAATGTTTAAAGTTGTAGTTGTTAAGAATACATACATACAGCTTAATACTACGCATAGATATTAAATTATGGTCTATTGGTTTTTAGTCTACCTAAATGACTTTTTAAAAATGTATTTCTTCCTAAATTTCCCCAAAAAAAATGTTTGGTTAAATGAATTTTTATTTGCCACACAAGTATAAATCATTTTGTCAATATATATTTGTATGTATGTATGTGTGTACATATGACATGCTTAAAAGTGTTGCAACTGCTAGAAACTTAGTTTAGGTAACTATTGCCATAAAATTTGACCACAATAAATTTCCAGTATCTGCAATCTAATAGAGGAAATGCAGCATTTTTTTAACATTAAAGAAGTCTAGTTATTTGAATGCAACAAAGAAGAAAAAAAGTTAAACATACATTCGTATATTCATTATTTGTTTCATACATTATTTTTTGTATGATTTAAAGTATCATCCTAAAACTTGGAAATTGGTTTACCACAAAAGTTTGTTATTACTTGACTAAATTACTTAAACTACTAACAACTTGCAACAACTAACTATATAACACTTGTGTGTTTGTGTTAACATATGAGTGAGTGAATACTAAGCAACTAACACAAAGTTGCATTGTATGTAGGTGTGTGAGTGTGTGTGTGTGTTTAGAAAAACTAACTAGAACTAAACTACAAAATAGAAAGTCTTTAGTTAAATAATTCTAAAAATCAAGTAGAAAAAAAAACTTTAGTATTTTTAGAGGAAATTGATTGACATTTTCTATGATTATATCAGGGCATACATACAGACATACATGTATTTAGAAGAGCATAACACATTCTAACAAAAATATATCTGCATCCATATAAGGTTAATGTGGTAAGCAAAAAATTTGATACTAAGGAAATTTTGTTTATTTTCATTTTCAACATTATGTTTTTTTTTTTTTTTTTTTTCTTGTCAGTTTTTGATTATTTTTGTATGAGTGTAAAGTTGATATCCTTAAAATCAGTTTGTATTTATGTACATACATATACATATGTATATGTTGATTTGTGTGTGTGTTAACTCATGTGTTCATGTGCATACATACATATATTAAACCATGATTTTATTTTGTCAATTCTTGTATCTGCTGTTGTGTGTCCTACAAAGTGTTTTTGTTTGTTTTTAGGCAAAAGCCAAAGGTGTAGAACATTGTATACCTCAAGGGTTACGTACAACACATACAAAAAGTTTGATTACAATAATAGCAACAATAATTCAATGTAAATATAACCCAGTAAATAACTTTGTTTTTGAAATATTACAATTATATATTATATTCTTAATGGAACAAAGTAGGTTTAACATTAATAATCTTAACAAAAAATCATCATTAGTCACATTCGAATTCATAATTCGGTCAATAATTGTTAATATAAGGATTGAGATCGAAAAATTCTTAACATACATAAATGTTAATAATTAAACCACTTAACTTACAGTTTTGATTTTTTTTTTTTTTATTTGATTGAAATTATTATTAAAATTTACACAAAAAAATTATTGTTATAGTTCTAATCACTAGTGATGAATATTCGAACCTTTTCCGGAAACATTTCCATTAAGGCTTTTATACTACTTTCTCTCACTTTGTTCGAACAGGTTGTCCATCTTCGTTTAAAATCTACCACACTTTGGACACCTTTTTTGTGCTCTTTAATTCTCTTTTAACAAGAGCCTAATATCACTTCGCTGGCCTTAGCCCCAAGCAGTTTGTTGGATTTGCCTCTCCTGGTACAAATACCACATTATTGTTATTTTACCACTCAAAACGGATGCAAAATCAGGCCAAAAATTAGTGGACACATTAAAAAGTCTTATGAAGGGAAGCATCCTCTTTTGTAAGCATTCGTTGATGTAAATTTCGGAATTTATAGAGCCCTTTGTAACAAATACTTGACTTTTTTTGCCGCAACTGCATACTGCTTGCCATACCAAGATCTTTTTTGGAACTTTTGTGTGCTTTTGGGTAAAACATTCCCTCGAGCATCAGCAACATAAAAAAATTGACCCGGAAAAATAAAGCTGCGAAAAATTTTCCATGCGCACGTTTCGTCATCCATTATGCAGCAGGTATATTTTTTCTATAAAATTTTACTTAAATTTTCTTGGTCTGTCTTTGGCCTCTAAATTTTTAGCAGAGTTCCTGTCAGGAACTTTTTGAGCCTTGTATGCTTTTAAACCTTTATTGGCTTTAACTTTTCGTGCCAAATAGTTCGAGTACTGACCTAACCGGGCTACTATCCTACCGGAGGTGTTGGGAGATCTTTTGAAAATGCTTTCTATTTATTGGCTTTAGAAACATCTTGTGGATCATTCCTTCTACCCGAACCAGATTTTCTATCAACGGACAAGATCTCCCGATACTGTTTAAAGACATTGGAATCAGTTTGACGGCAGACCTTTGATTGTATGGCCAAATTTTTGTAGGACCAAGTTGGGTTTTGTTGAAAATATTTAATAATTTTAGTACGCACTTTTTTCTGGTCACTCATTTTAATCAGATTAACAACAAATGGACATAATTAAATTAAACATAATAACTGGCATGCTTTATAAAGGTAAGTTGATCAAAAAATCAAATAATTTTTGGGTTAGAAATTTTAATGAAAAACGTGCATTAAGAATTTTTCGATCTCAGTCCTTACAATGTTATGGTAATCAGCAAATCGAAACAGGCGCCACCAAGTGTTCATTAACAACTTTAGCAAACAGTTTATTTTTATATGAAAGTCATGTAAAAATACAATTTGACCTCCTTGATAACTTTAAAAAAGACTGTTTGTTGCCACAACCATGAAATTAATTGTCGTTATTTATTTTCCAAAGGTGAATAAAATATACAACCTGACCTTTACAAAAATAAATATAAAACTGCAATGTTTTTGAATTTTTATATTTATATATCAATAAAGGTATTTATAGACGGCAATACTGAGTATTAACACTTTTAAAATTAAAAATATTATTGAAATCATTCGGTATTTCTAGAAATCGTTTCGAAAAAAACATTTATTGTTTACACGATAGTATTGCAAACATTTTATTTCTTTGTTGATTGATATTTTTCTTCAAACTTTATTTTTATTTTATACTAGCTTGACCCGGTGCGCTTCGCTACCCCTGTCGATGTAAAAATCGGTTCAGCCGTTTAGTAATTATTGTTTAAAAAATAAAGGTACCAATTTTACCCGTTTTTCCCCCTTTTTATCCCTTTCTGGTCCAAGTATTGAAAAAATTTATAGCCTATTGACGCTTCCAAGTAAGGATCTATCTACGTTCCAAATTTCAATAAAATCGGTTCAGCCGTTTAGGCGTGATGCTCAAACAAACAAACAAACAAACAAACAAACAAATAAACAAACAAACAAACTTACAAAGACATTTATATATATTTTATATTTTCTTGACATTTTTGTTTGTCTAATTTCTATTTATAAGTACATACCCTATACATATGGAAATAAAAAGTTTTTGAATTGTTTTAAAAAAAATTTGATTTCCGATCGTAAATCAAAAAAATCATTCGTACTTTTTGAAAATCTAATATAAATTTTGTTTAGGCGATGAAATTGTATTATGATATTTGAGTTTTTGACAAATATTAATACTCAGTATTGCCCTCTATAAATACCTTAAAAAGTACCCAAATTATTTTTAGGTATTAAAAAATTAAAAAATTAAGCAATTTAAGTTTTATTTAATTTTATGTGTGTTGATGTCCTAAAATTATTAAAAATCGTTCTTGTTTAATTGCAGATTTTATAATACCATCACTAATAGATGTGACAGTTCTGCAAAATACAATATCCCGTACCATTTCAGCAGTATAAGTACTATTCAAGAATTTATTCTACTTTTCTGGTAAGTAACTGAACATTTTTTTAAAGATATGTCACATTTTAGAGGAAAAAATTTTTTTTCTTATTCAATAATGATTTTTAATTTACTTTATTTTAAATTGAAGGAAGTAATAATATTTAAATGTCATTCTTCTTTCCATTTGATATGAGTTGCAAAAGCAGTTAATTTAACTTACATCCCTGAGAAGTATAATTCGTATAACTAATAATAATACAATAAATTAAAAAAAAATAACTACGAACACTAGGAATATTATTATTAAATAAATACTTGTTGAAAATATTCGATTTTGATTTCTTAACAATTTGCCGTTTACTGGGTTGCAACAACGACTATTCTTAAAATAGACAAACTTGTAGTTTGTATGACTTTTCCCATCAAATTGTTTTTTTTTTTTTAAATACAAATACATAAATACTCGTTCAACAGTGACAGAAGTGGCAGCAGCAGTAGTCTGTTTAAGTATGTAACTTGCATATGTGTATAAGTATTTTCTTCTTTTTTGTTTTTGTTTTCAAGTTTTTATTCGGCAGTAAGTAAAAGAAAAAGTAAAGAAACAAAAAAAATTCATTTACCACTTTTGAAGACAGAAATTGTTTTGCAATTTTCATACAAATACTGTTTAGGAAACTTTTTATAGATTTGTTTAACTTTAGCATACGATTTTCCAATTTCTTGTTGATGACATGATAAAATTTCGTTTGTTTTCATTCCCTTCTGTGCTTCAAACGTAAGAGCGAGAGAGAAGAAAATGGAAATATTGAAAGTAGTAAAGAACTTTGTTGCAGCAAATAGTTTTGTTTTGTCTTTGGATATTATGACATTTTTGCATACTTTCTTTTCATTCATTTTATTGATAATACTTTAGTCTCAAAACTTTTTTGTTTTGTTGCTTATTTTCCATACAATAGTATTTATTTTCCTATTTTTAAGGAATAATAAACCTAAACTAGAAATAAAGAAAGAAACAAGTTTCAACTTTAACTTTTTTCTCTTTTATTGTTTTTCAAACTACATTAGCAATTCAATTTATATTTTGTAACTAATTCTATAATACTTAATTCGTTTCATCTACGTTTTGTGTTATTTTTCTGTATTTGCTGTATTTTGTTAAAATCCTTTATTTTTGGTTAAAAAATTAATGACTGCGTCATTTTATTTAAGACCTCTACTTATCAATTTGTTTTACTCATTAGCTTTTTTCATTACATCTATTTTGTCATCATTTAATTTTGCTGAAAAAAAAAAAAAATTTAACTTTAGCATAGAGTTTCCTCCTGTTTGCTCTATTTTCGTAGTGTGCATTGTAACCGCCGTAATAATTTATATGTTAAGCCAATTTCAAATTGTAAAAATTAGCATTTTACAGTGTTAAATAAAAATTAATTACAGCAATTTATTGTTACGTTAACAAACCAAACCCACCTTTATATTCCCATACGTTCGGCATGGACGAGAAACTTGTTAGAAAAGGAGACTAGAGAAATTCGAATTAAATGAATCACAAGGTGTATAATCTGCAAAAATACTTAAGCAGAGTGGTAGCAAGGTGGGAGAAGTAAGCTAGAAATTGTTAGCAAATACACGCAAAACAAAAATATAGTTGTGCATTGTTACTGTAACTTTTTCAACATTTGTGCATGTTTACTGTAACCATTTCAAAATATTTTACAATATTATAGTCACAGTAACTATATATATGATTGTGGTAACAATAATATGGTTAATTTACGATTCACATGATTGTATCAACCATATATATGGTTACAGTAAACATGTATATGTTTGTGTTTGATGAATAATCTTATCATAATATGTTGTTCTCAGATTATGATATGATTGCAACATAATATGGTAAGTCCTTCATCATATAAATGGTTGTCACAAACATACACTGTTTACTGTAACCATATATATGGTTGATACAATCATTTGAAATTAACCATATTATTGTTACCACAATCATATATATAGTTACTGTGACTATAATATTGCTAAAAATTTTGAAATGGTTACAGTAACAATGCACAACTATATTTTTTTTCTGCGTGTAGCGAATTATCTTTCTAAACTTCATTAACTATTCGCTTGCATGTTATTATAGTGGTCGTCACAGAGAGAATATGACGTATTTGAAATTTGTTAGTGTTATTGAACTGCAGGAAAATTCTGCTTACTATTGATTACAAATTGTGTGTCTCATTGACATTCCTGTTGTTTACATATAAATAACCGATTACTATCCTACACTTGCAACATGTCGAGCACTAGTTTGGATTACCCCTCCGTTAGTCGCAACAGAGCTGAGTAATTTTATATTAAAAAACACATTTTTACTGAAATTTTAGTTTGAGAGAGTGAAAAAGCCAAAGGAAAGTAACACTTTTAAGGAGTGAGATCGAAAAATTCTTAACTTCAATTTCCATGCTCTGTTTTTGACCTCTAAATTTTTAGCAGCGTTCATGTCAGGAACTTTTTGAGCCTTGTTTCTAAACCTGCATTGGATTTAACTTTTCGTACCAAATAGTCCGAGTACTGACCTATCCTGTCTGCTTTCCTACCTGATGTGTCGGGAGCTCTTTTGAAAATACTTTCTATTTTTTTGGCTTTAGAAACATTTTGTGGACCATTCCTTCTACCTGAACCAGGTTTTCTATCAACGGACAAGTTTTCCCGGTGCTTGGCCAACTTTTTGGAGGACCAAGTTGGGTTTTGTTGAAAATATTTAATAATTTTAGTACGCACTTTTTTCTGGTCACTCATTTTAAACAGATTAACAACAAATGAATATAATTGACATTAAACATAATAACTGTAATGTTTTACAAAGGTAACTTGATACCCCACTACCGCTCTGCATTGCTGCGCAAGTTTTTAATAAAGTAAATGACACAAATAATTTGTCTATCTATTTTTTCCCCCTTTTATTTTAATTTGTTCCTGTTTTTCGAACAGCACTGTCCAACTTTTATTGTACATACATACAAACTAGTTAAACAAAACTAATGTGTCATAATTACCCGAAAATAAAACAACAAATAAAATTTTTAGACCACAACCTAAACTAACATCAACATAACTAACCAGGCAAATAGGGCTACAACCAACAACAATTCATAAAATCAGCCAACCAGAGACAGAGGCTCCTCACTCCTGACAATGGCTGGGGCTCATTGTTAATATGTTTATCAGCCGCTCGGTGTAAAATTAGACTAAATGAAACTAAACGCACAATAAAACAGAATACGGCATCATCAGCCTCAACTGCTGCTTTCTAATTTGAATGAATACGTTAAGGGTATTTTTTTTTTTTTTTTTTTGTTATTTTTTGGATTGTTGTATTTTTTGTCAAATATATACATTTTGTAATTGTGTATGTGTGCAATAACAGCAGCCTGGACTTTTGGGTTTCTAGCTAATTTAACCGTTTGGGAATTGTACAAAAGTGCTTTGTCATAATCAGCTCAAGGCAAGGTGGTTAACAAAGCTACTACTACTCACTTAGCTATAAAATACAGCTAAATGCTGCAGAGAAAAAAAAAAACTTTTACTTCCTCTAATTTTGTTCATCTCATCTTCTTTCATTTTATTTTCAACATTTGTTGACTTGATAATAGGCTGTCACATAATTAGGTTGTAAATTTTCGGTAACCATAAAAGTAGGAAAAATCTCTTTGTTGCCGTTTTTTTTTCTACTTTTTTTTCCATTCGTTTTCATCAACACCAGCATAATCACCATTTCCATCCCCCACCCTAAACAAATTTATGCCAATGTAAATTGAAAAAAATAATTGTAATTTAGCAAACAAAAGGCAGATATTATAAGCGCCATTAAACTTAACAGAGATAATCCTCCTGGTCGGTTCGAAAAACAAATGAAAATAAAATATAAAAAAAAAAAAATTGAAAAACAAACGTAGAAAAAAAAAAGTATGTTAAAGTCCATTTAACAAAACAAAATGATAAAAAGTTTTATTCAAAATTATAGTATGTATATAAAAAAAATACTCAAGTAAAATTTATTACTGGCCAACAACTGGCAAGAAAAAATGTAAGCAAAAACAAAGCAAGTAATAGCTAGGAAGACATTATCGGTCTAAACATTGTTATCTGTTTTAAGGCCTTCTCCATTTCAGTTTCTTGAGACATAATTAGCACACACACAGACACCCACACGTAGTTAGATACTTAGGCAAGTGGCACAGAATTAAACAAACAAACCATCATTTGAAACTAAAAGAAGCCACAAATTATACCAAAAATAACAGAAGAAAAAAATGCAAACACAAGTAATTCTTGATTAACAAACATTGTACTAAAACACATCGTTGGTGGCGTCTTGATGACGCCCAGATCATATCTGAGTATCTATCAAAGTATTTAGTACTTACTTTCTTTGTGCTGTCTTTGTTTGCAAAACACTTCCTTCCACGCTTATACAGTTGTATACGACGACGAGTTTGTATGAATGACGGAGTATAAACACAGAATAACAGCTTCACAATTGCTGACAGTATTTTCCTGAGATAAAACAGTCCTTGAGTCAAGACCAATCAAAACATGTTAAGAAAGTAAATGTAATTTTAGGGTCAAGCAAAAAAAAAAAAAACGAAAATAACGCCACTACTTAGTAAACAAACAAAAATGAAATGAAAATAATCGTGTTTTTTTTGCATTATACGTTACTTTTGCAAAACACTCGAAGAATAATATTGGTAGGAAAAATGTTTCTGTGTAGAAAAATTCAACGTCTTTTTTTTATATCATTAGTCTGAACTCATACTCAGCAGGGGCCGAACATGGTGGTTTATTTGCCTGTAAACCAACCAAGAAGTTTATAAAAATCATCAAGAAACTTGCAGAGAAACGACATAGTTATATTAATTATCATGACATGATCACAAGTGATCACTCCATAATAAGGTCATGTGGCTACAACAATAATAAGATCACCTATCATATTTTTATTATTATGGTTGAGGTGGGAACATAATATGATTGGGCTCAACCATAACATGGTTGTGCTACTATAACATATGATTAAGGAATTAAATTATGTTGATATGCAGTAGTAGCATAATGGTCACATTAGAACCCTAGTATAATTTGACAGCACTCATAAATAGTCAAAAACAATCATTATTTTTTTTTTTATATATATATTTTCTTAATTATACTACTTTTAATGCGTTTTTAAAAGAAAAATGTTTAGTAATTTTGTAATAAAAGGGAATATTTTTAGTACATTTTTTAATGGTACTCTTTTAAGTACTTTAAAGAAAGATAAAATGTTTAGTGTGTACTTAAAAAAAGTATTATTTATACTTTTAAGTACTGAGATCGAAAAACTTTTAACATACATATATGTTAATAAAAATTAAACCACTAAACTTACAGTTTTGAATCTTTTTTTATTTGATTGAAATTATTTTAACAATTTACAAAAAAAAAAAAAACATATTTTTATAGTTTTAATCACTAGTGATGAAATTTTGAACCTTTTTCGGAAATCCTTCCATTAACGTTTTTATAGTGCTTTCTGTCTCGAACAGGTAGTCCATGTCCGTTTAAAATCTTCCACACTTTTGGACACCTTTTTTGTGCTCTTTAATTCTCTTTTAACAAGAGCCCAATATCTCTCCACTGGCCTTAGCTCCGGGTAGTTTGGAGGATTTGCCTCTCTTGGTACAAATACCACATTATTGTTCTTCTACCACTCAATACCTTGCTTCCATAGTGACATGATGCCAAATCAGGCCAAAAGTAAGTGGACACATTAAGAAGTCCTATGAATGGAAGAAGCATCCTCCTTTGTCAACATTCCTTGATGTAAATTTCGTTATTTAATGAGCCCTTTGTAACAAATGTTTTGCTTCTTTTACCGCAACTGCATATTGCTTGTCATGCCAAGAAATTTTTGGAAAAATTTTATGCTTTTTGATCCTAAACTTTTCTTCAACATTCCCTCGAGCATCTGCAACATAAAAAAATTAACCCAGTAGCTGCGAAAAATTTTGCATCGTACATTTCGTCATCCATTATGCAGCAGGTTTATTTTTTGTATAAAATTTTACTTCAATTTCTGTGCTCTGTTTTTGGCCTCTAAATTTTTAGCAGTGTTCCTGTCAGGAACTTTTTGAGCATTGTATGCTTTTAAACTTTCATTGGCTTTAACTTTTCGTAGCAGATAGTCCGAGTACTGACCTAACCGGGCTGCTTTCCTACCGGATGTGTTGGGAACTCGTTTGAAAATGCTTTCTACTTTATGGCTTTAGAAACATCATATGAACCATTCCTTCTAACTGAATCAGATTTTCTATCAACTGACAAGTTCCTCCGGTACTGTTGAATAACATTGAAAACAGTTTGACGGCAGATCTTTGATTGTTTGGGCAACTTTTTGTAGGACCAAGTTGGGTTTTGTTGAAAATATTTAATAATTTTAGTACGCACTCTTTTCTAGGCACTGATTTTAATCAGATTAACAACAAATGAACATAATTGACATTAAACATAATAACTGACATGCTTTACAAAGGTAATTTAATAAAAAAAAGAGTTAAAAGTTTTAATGAAAAACGTGTGTTAAGAATTTTATTATATCAGTCCTTAGTACATAAAAAAAGATATTATTTTTAGTACTTTTTTGAAAAAGGAAAGAAGTACACCTTCTAATGAAAGGTACTATTTTTATAATTATTTGTAAAAAAATGTACTATTTTTAGTACTTCTTGTACAAAATTTATTATTTTAAGTGCTTTTTTTACAAAAGAGACTATTTTTAGTCCTTCTTGTAAAAATGGTACTATTTGTAGGACTTTTTCTCAAAAAGGTACTATTTTCAGTACTTCGAAAAAAAGTACTATTTTTAGTCCTTTTTTAAAAGAGGTACTCTTTTTTTAAAATGTACTATTTTTAAAAAGGTTTTATTTTTAGTACTATTTAGTTTTATAGAAGTACTTTTTGTAAAAAATATACTTTTTTTTAGTACTTTTTGTAAAAAGGGTACTATTTCTAGGACTTTCATAAACAGATACTACTTTCTTAACAGGTGATCTTTTTAGTACTTTTTTGAAAAAAGGTACTATGTATTTATATTCCTTCGTTTAAAAAAAGGTGATTTTTGTAATTTCGGCAGTACTTACTGCGACCTGATACAGTATATATATATATCCATATGTATATAATGTAGTTGATGGGAAAAACTCTTATTGTCAGGAGTGTCTGGTGTTCAGTTTTTTTTTTTTTTTAAATTAAATAAAAAATACCACAAATATTGAACATTTCTCAATGAGTGTACTCTAATGTAATCATTTTGCGAGTATTTCGCATTTACAGGGCAAGTGAATATCGTAAACATCTTTTGTGTCCCCAGTGTCTAATTTTTAAGATACTCTTATTTGGTTATTGTCCTTGTTGCTTTTGTTGTGTATGTAAAAATGTTGCGTTGTTGCTGGTTTTATATTTCAGACGATTTGCAAGTAAATAAAGAGATTAGCATAGTTTGTGTCCCTCGCTTTGGACAGGCGACAATTTGTTGAGCGCTGGGTTATGTGTAAACCACTTTATAGATGTAACTAGTTTTTGTTGTGTGCATGTAGATATGTGCGACATTAGTTAAATTCACACAAAAGCACAGGCAACAAAAAAATTTAAATAAAAATATCATCATACTAATGAAGAGTGATATGGGATGTTTTTCTTTTCAAAAAAGAAAAAATTAAAACAAAATGAACGAATGAAAAATTTTACTACTCGTATAAAAAAAAAGAAAAAACAGTATTAAAACTAATGATGATAAATTCAATATGACTTTAAGCTACATTTGACTCTCCTACGCTCCATTATATTCAATAAATATGCCCCGAACATACACAAGCAGTTTTAAGCATTTTGTTTATCTTCAGTGCCAGTGTGACTAGAGTAAAGGACATTTTAAACACATTCCTTTCAAGTCATTTACTAAAGCAACACACATTTAAGCAAATTTCTCATTTTTAATGCTCTTGTCTCCATTGTAAATATATTAATGTACGTAACTTGTGAATAATATGCCTTTGTATGTCCTTTTCCCCGCCAAACTCTGTATGTCTGTCTGACTGACTGTGCAAACTAACGACCAGGTTTTACTTAAATTACATGCAAACTTTTTTCTCTTTGAATTTTTGTCGTTGTTTGCCGTAAACTCCAACTCCAGAATGTTTAACGCCTTTTGTGTAACATATAATCGCTGCTAACATGTTGACAACAGTGATTTATGCTCATCGTCGGCATTTAAATTGTTATGTTGCCCAAATAAATGTTCACACTCTAAAATCAAGGCACGCGTATATAAAATGTTGTTTGTTCCTCATGCTGCAGGCAGTTACATGATTTTTTGCTTTCTTCTTTTTGCAGTATTTTTTACGTTTTTTTAAATTTTATTTTGCTCTTTGCTCACACACAAGGCAACATAATTTTTGTATGCGTAAAGGAAGAACATCAGCAGCAACGACAGCAACAACATGTTGTAACATGGCGGTGTCCAGTTTAATTTTTATTTTACAACCTGGCAAAAAGGACAACTACTACGATTTCACCCGCATAACTCTCACCTGTGAAACTCTCGGGTTTTTGTCATTGTTGTTGCTGTTGACAATGTTTTACACTTGGTTTCAGCAGCGTTTATTTTAATGGTATTGCGTGTTGTGCAGTCTATATTGGCTGGTATGAGATGGCTCTGCTCCATGTTGCTTATTTGTTAGGTTGTCGGACTTTTTTTGTTGTTCTTGTTGTTGTGCACCTAATTTCTGGACAAAACGAAAAAAGTTTTATGTGAAAAACACATGTTAAGTGTCACAGATTGCCATTGTTTTGTAGCGTTTTTTGTGCGATTGTTTTTTTTTTTTTTTTTTGCTTTCGTTTTTGCCTTTGCTGCTCACCCACATAAACTTAAATTCTTTTGTGTTTTAGCACAGATAAACTTTGCTGCTTAAAAGTTTGTTGCTCTTTTTTTATATTATTTTTTTTTTTGTTGCTTGTTTTGAAGGTAATTTTTCATGAGAAATCATAAACTTTTTCATCCAATATTTCCATTATTTTATGAGTTTATTGTATGTTTTTCTATGGAGAGAGAGAGAGAGACAAGGCAGGTGGAGTCACTGGGGAAATGTTGGAAATTTGGCTTTCATTCAACATGTTGTAGAGCATCCATCTTATACTTAGTGCTCCATTTGTTTTTCTAGATTTCCGGACAAAGTTTTTCTTTATTTTTTTTTTTTTTATATGATTTCAATTTTTTGTTATTGTATTCAATATTCAATGTTTTTGTTCATGTAGTCGTTTGGCAATAACCAGACTATTAATGCGTTTAAAATTAATGCGTCATTTGTCATCAGATTTACTGGACTAATTTGAAAAGTTTCAATTGAGTATAATAATATAAAATGCAATATATACATAAATAAAAGCTATAAAATGTTCAAAATCATCATGATAATAATGCATTTGTAATGTGACCAACTAACACAATAAGCTGAAAATTGAAACCTGAAGATTCGTTTGGGGAAAGTTATATGAGCTTTCTATATTAAATGGGTACCTCTAAAGGACCAGATGAAAATTTTAGGATTTTGATAAAAAGTCGAGAAATCATGTCCTTAAGTTGTCACATAAAATATCTATAAGTATCCACTATAAGGAGTGAGATCGTGTGTTTTTCATTAAAACTTTTAACCCAAGTATTATATGATTTTTTTTATCAAGTTACCTTTGTAAAACATGTCAGTTATTATGTTTAATGTCAATTATATTCATTTGTTGTTAATCTGATTAAAATGAGTGACCAGAAAAAAGTGCGTACTAAAATTATTAAATATTTTCAACAAAACCCAACTTGGTCCTACAAAAAGTTGGCCAAGCATTCAAAGGTCTGCCGTCAAACTGTTTCCAGTGTTATTAAACAGTACCAGGAGAACTTGTCCGTTGATATATAACCTGGATCAGATAGAAGGAATGGTCCACATGATGTTTCTAAAGCCAAAAAGTAGAAAGCATTTTCAAAAGAGCTCCCAACACCTCCGGTAGGAAAGCAGTCCGGTTAGGTCAGTGCTCGGACTATTTGGTACTAAAAATTTAAAGCTAATGCAGGTTTAAAAACATACAAGGCTCAAAAAATTCCTGACAGGAACGCTGCTAAAAATTTAGAGGCCAAAAACAGAGCACGGAAATTGGAGTTAAGAATTTTTCGAATTGACTCCTTAATAACGTTTGGTCAAAAAAAAAAAGAAAAAAAATGGAAAAATGTAAACGTGGTATTAAAATAAAAACTATGTTAATTCCAACATATTTTTCTTTGGAAAATATATTGCATTTTTCATATTGCTTTTTTTTATAATAATTGCACGTTCCTCGTTAATCCATTAGTATTGAAAATATTTTCATTTTGATTAGATTTATTCAAATTATATTACGGTTTATAACATTTAAAAATATAACAATATGATCCATAATTTAATACCTTGTTAATGATGTTATTGTTGAGCGATCATATTATACTTATAGTACAACCATAATATGATTCCACCTCAAGCACGTAGAAACATTATGGTTGTTGCACAAGCATATTATAGTTGAGCACAAAAATGTTATTGTACCATCTCAGCCATAATACGATTATATTAGGGTTGAAGCTACATGACCATATTATGGAGTATTTGTGATCATGACATTATTAAAAAATATAAAAATATATTTTCACAGTTATCATAATTTAGTTGTAGTTAGAATTTTCACAAACATAGTACAGTTCAAAATCAATCATATTGCCAAATATGTAATTATAAAATTTGAAGCAAACCAAGTTAATTTTAAAATAAAAAGTTACCGCAATCATGACTTTATATATGCAAAAGTCAGCATCGAGCTAAAATGGTTTGTGTTAAAAAAATAAGTTTAAGATTATGAACAAACCATTTTTATGAGTTTAAATCCTTATAAGACTTTTTATCATTCGGTCACATCTCGTTTATCGTTTACATTTTAATCATAATTCATTTACTTTAAACTTTTTTTTTATACATTTTTATTTCCATTGTACTGCAATACACCAATGAACTACTAAACTGTGCAATTTTTAATATAAAAATTCCACTATATACACAATTTTATTATCATCATAGTCATATTGTGTGCAATATACAACTGAATGCTTACTGCAATATTTAGTTCAACATAAAACCAAGAAACTTATGCGGAAAACATACAAATGAAACGAAATGAAACTAAAGTCATTTGAAGTAATTTTTTATTCTATTCTAGTCACAATGTATGCTTTTTTATATACATACATATATATTACTTTTTTTCATGTATATAGTAGAGTATTAATTTGAATTTAGATTTCCCGCGTGGAAGTTGTTCCTTATGAAACAAAAAAACAACAAAACTACATATAAAACAAATAATAAAAATAAAGAAGTGAAAGAAAAGTGAGCACTGCGTGCTGGGCTGATGTGGTGTAGCTGCGATTGTATCTGTGTATTTACTGCAATAAGGAAACACACACAGCCACACATACATATAAACTTACAAGCAAAACGTATTCAAAAATTAAACGAAATGACAATAACGGAAAACGCAGACACGGACTTCCGTTTGAGCCAAAATGTTAAAAGTACAACGACTCCTTGGGGACAATTTTTGTCAGCACATGCCGTTTACAATTCAAAATAATATTAAAAAAAAAGCAGCACTAACAACAAGAAGCACAAGAAACTTTTAAAAGTATTTGCAACATTTTCCCAGTTACAACTAAAAGTGCGAATATGCACAACAGCAGGAACGTACTAAAGTGTGTGTGTGTGTGTGAGTGCCACGATTATTAGTGTTTTTAATGTGACTTTTTTGTTGCCATTTATTCACCTATAAACTAATGTAAAGTTGTGTTGGCCTTCTAAGGTTGTGTAGTTTAGTGTTTCTTTT
Source organism: Calliphora vomitoria (assembly GCA_942486065.2). Taxonomy (NCBI): domain Eukaryota; kingdom Metazoa; phylum Arthropoda; class Insecta; order Diptera; family Calliphoridae; genus Calliphora; species Calliphora vomitoria. Next base: position 129,517,762 of record OW818031.2, read on the forward strand.
TTTAGTTTTGTTCTCTCTGCAACACATTAAAAAACTAAAAACCAAGTTATTTTTGCTGCCTTTCTTTCTATTATTTTATCTAAGGATTTAACATTAACATTATTGCATTCATTTTAAAGTAGAAAGTTAGAGAGTGTATGTATGAGTGTTTGAGCTGCTAGTCCATCGATATCATCTTTCAGGAGTTTTAAATATTCGCTGAGTTTTTTGTTGTAGGTCGTGTTATCTTTGTATTCTTTCCGTTTTTGAATATTATTTCAATATCCCTACCATTAAAGTGTAGGTGATTGCTGATTTTTGTTGTAGTTTGCCCTTGAAAGAAGAAAAATTATAAAGTCCGACAGTGACCGGGGTTTTTAGGCCAAAACCAAAGCTAATATTTGACCAAAAAATCTTTATTCGGCCTAATCCGAAACAAAATGACATACGTTTATAACTCAAGAACGCCTGAACCGATTGCGATGATTCGCACCAATTCTGACTGGTATCTACCCAAACAAGAAGAATGCCCGAAATATACCCGAAAAAAAGAATGATACACAAAATTTACTTTCCCATACACGGCATTCAAGGTCAGTGATTTCAAAATTTTAATTGACAGTGCTGTACTCTGAACCGAATGATTTGGTGTAAGCGAAGAACATATTTTCATATCGTGCGATAAAACAAGAAGGCCGCGGTGAAAGCAACATTGTACTATAAAATTCCTTTAATATTTTCAAAATATGATAAACAAGAAATTTCCATGCGAAATCTATTTCGCAACTAAAACGTTTTGCATTTAGTCACTGAATGTTTGATTTTCTTTGCATTAATTGTAGTTTTGTGTTCAGTTTAAAAGCTATAAGTTAAAGCAAAATAGTAAGTAACAAGGGCATTTTTTTGCAAGAATAAAATTGGTTTATAAATTTACAAAAATACCACCAACCGCGAATGCAAACGCAAAACACGTCTTCAGGAAAATCGGGAACGGGCATCTACGTCTAGAGCCGCAAATGCGTCGCAATGCATCTTCATCGAGAGCTCCAGAGACTTCCCAAATGCATACCGAAAGACTAGTTGTCAATCGCTCGCAAATAGCACGATCAAGAGAAATAATCGATTTAAAGTAGGCGGCATTTCATTACAATAAGAATGATAACTACAGTAATCACAAGGACGTACTGATTGTCGCAATGAACAAACTTTTTCCAAGCTCTTCTTTCAATTGCTCACGTCAATAAGTTGAATGAGCAAATTCTATTGAAACTGCCTGGCGAAACAATGAAATACAAATCGACTGTAATGAACGAAGAACAGGTCGTAAATTGTCCTACTGGATTTTTGAATTAATTGGAACCAGCTGGAATGCCACCAGATGTTGGATCGCCGATAATGCTTCTCCGCAACATAAACGCGTTAATTGAGTAAACAATCATCGGTGGCAGATACGAAGGCGAAGGCGTACTGATTCCATTTGAATTGAAGCGGCTCCAGTTCCCGTTTCGTCTTGCTTTGCTATAACCATTAACAAAGCACAATGCCAATCATTGACTATTGCTGGCTTACATTTGGAAAATTCATGTTTTTTTCACAGTCAATTATATGTGTCTTGCGCCCGAGTTGCTACACCAAATAATTTATATAGTTTTACTCCAAGTAAAAAAACAAAAAAGATTGTATATCCCCTGGCCTTAAGATGAATTCATAGATATAATGGCCCATAATCATAGTCAAAAATAAAGTATATTTTAAGAGAAATAAAATCGTCTTTACTTAAGAGTGGACTGTAGGTCTACCGTAGACAAGTCAAAGTATACTTCTGACGTTAAAGTCGACTGTAAATATAAAACTAGCTGAAGTTGTTTTTAACTCATTTAACAACAGCATCAGTTGTTCTTCGCCATGTAGAAAAGTTCAACAAAAAGTCAAAAATGTTTAAGTTACAAGACATTGGCAGATATTTTGCAATTTTTGAATATTGAATCAATAAAATTAGTACCAAAATAGAATAAATTTGTTATTAATCTTTCCTTTTCTATTTTTATACCCTTCACCTTCGTGAGAAGGGTATATATAAATTTGTCATTCCGTTTGTAATTTCCACAATATAATTTTCCGACCCTATAAAGTATATATATTCTGAATCCTTATAGATAGCGGAGTCGATTTAGCCATGTCCGTCTGTCTGTCTGTTGAAATCAATTTTCTGAAGACCCCAGCTATCTTCGGGATCTAAATCCTCAATAATTCTGTCAGACATGCTTTCGAGAAGTTTCCTATTTAAAATCACCAAAATCCGTCCATAAATAACGGAGATATGAGCAAAAATCCGAGACAACCTCTATTTTTGGCCTATTTTTTGATCCATACCTCGATTACTAAGTCATAAATATAGACAATATGGATATCAAATGATAGATATTTCAAAGTCCATTGTATATAAGGCTATACAAAGTTGGACTTACAATGGGTTAAAATCGGGAAAATATTTTTAACCCGATTTTTTTTTCACAAAAAACATTCTTTTGTCAAACATTTTTTTCACTAATAAATTAAAAAAAATAATTTTTTTTAAAAAATTGGAAAAAATTTTAAAAAAATTAATAAAATTTTTTTTTAATTTTATTTTAAAGTATATTTGGTGAAGGGTATATAAGATTCGGCGCAGCCGAATATAGCGGGTTTTTATTTTAAAGTTGTTTTTAAAAAGAACCGACTTTATTGTTTGACTATGATTATGGGACAATATCTCATTTGCCTTAAATACATTAGTTTCTATTTTTAAGGATATAGTATGACACGATACTTATTGAAATCGGCTACAACTGTGTCATATGACCATCTCATCCGCCGTCATCTGGCTACAAATAATAAGTGTTACGCGTGCGAAGTCAGGTCGGAGCAACAGCATAAATTATTGGAGGTATTGGCCTAATTCTGTTTGGTTTCTCTCGTATATTCCTTAAAAACCACACCTAGAGAAAAAATATAGTTCCGCATGTTTACAGTAATCATTTCAACATTTTTATAAGTTTTTTAACCACATTGTAGTCACTGTAATTATTTAAATGATTGGGGAAACCATAATATGATAAAATAACGATTTACATGATTGTAGAAATCATATATATGATTGTAGTAAATAAATATATGCTTATGGCAATCATGTTCATGTTGAAGCATTATTATATCATAATATTTTGTTCTCAGATTATGATATCAATATGCCGAGAACAACATAATATGGTAAACCCTTCATCATAAAAATGGTTGTCACAAACATATACTTATTTACTGCAATCATATATATGGTCGCTACAATCATGTGCATAGTATCTTTACCATATTATGGTTACCACAATCATATAAATAATTACATTGACAATAATATTGTTGAAAAACTTTGAAAAATTTGTTTGGGAAAAATGATGTAAATTTTAATTGTTATGTTGAATCCCAACAATTTTTTAATATATACCATAAAGTACCAGCATTCCATATGTGGTATTTTAAAATTAACTAAATTTAATTTTGAGGAGTTTTGTGTTCGTTATGGAGCTAGCCGAGTCCAGTCCAGTCCAGTCACTTATATTTTTCAATCCACAGTAAGACATGAGTGACAAACTGCTTGTAGTGTGCAAACTATCACTATATAAGTAGTAGAGTAGTGGTAAAAAACTTTTTTATGCTTTTATGCCTCAAGGGTTAAATTGGCCGTATTATATAATCTGATTGGTTGGCAGACTGGTAGTTGCATGAATGTATAAATGTTCGTAGCCGCACATTTGTATAGAAATATATATATGTATGTAGGGTTGTGTAGTTGTTGTAGATTTTTCCATTGTTGTTATTGTAATATGGAAGTATTTTGCATTTATGCAAAGCTCTGGTAAGCTACACCATACTAGTTTTTGAAGCAATAATGGTTTATAAAGTCTTAGGGTTTTGCCTGGAACTTTGAGAAAAAAAAAATATATATTTTTTTATTATAATTTTATTTTTTCCAGTTACTAAGTTTATTTTTTATTTTTGCATACTATTAGTTTCTTTCAGTGCGGTTGGTTATATTGTTGTTTAGTGGCTAATAGTTGTTGTTGGATTTAAAATAATTAGAGCATAAAAATATGTTTTTATTGCATTTTAAATAGTTATGCAACTCTAATGAAAGTATATTAGCGAAATACACTTTAATTTTAATGTACAAACTAAAAATAAACGCACAAAATGAAAGCACAACTGCCTCTAGTTATATGAATTAATAAATTTAATAGTTCTAAGAATAAACCAGTAAATGAAAATTAATATCAAGGATATTTTTATGTATTTTTTATTTGTATACCATCCACCTTAACCTTTTCCAAACAACTGCTACACAAACAAATAATAGCCATAATTTAATTCATAAGCATCTTAAGGATTTGAGCAATTTTATTGCTTTTTTTTCTAATTATTGGCAATTTTCAGTTTAATTTCTTTTTAATTGCGAACACAAGCGGTTTAATCCCAAACTAAAAATGGAATCAAGCCAACCAATAAGAATTAATTTAAATTATTATATGTATTTGTTGTATTTATTTGCTGTTGCTTTTTGTCGTAGACAAATATAAAATTTATTTTAAATTGCTGTTGGTCGCACTGGTAGTATAAAAATGTTCATTTAATTAAAAGCTATAAGCAACAATGATTGGTTTCAATCACCATTCTCATCAACAACTTCACCGTCATCAGGATCATCAGCTAGTTATCGTCGTGGCAATGCTTTTGACCAACACTGCTAGATCCCATACAAATAAACTGGTTGGTGTTTGTTTGTGTGTATGCAGCTATATATATATATATGTACGTGTGTGTATTTCTGTATGTATGAATCAAATAATATGTTGTTAAATAAAAGTTTGTTGAAAATTTATATTGTCGCTTGAATAATTTTGCCAATTTGGATTTTTAATAGTGCACGTAGTTTGATTGGTTGGTTTTAACAGTCGTCAGTGTATGTTTGTGTGCAAGCAACACACATACACACAGTTGTATACCCGACAGTTTTAAAATTATTAAATCAAAAGTTTACCAGGTTTGGCTACCTAAGGATTGAGATCGAAAAATTCTTAACATACATATATGTTAATAAAAATTAAACCATTAAACTTACACTTTTGATTTTTTTTTATTGAAATTATTATTACAATTTACAAAAACAAAAAAAATATTTTTATAGTTCTAATCACTAATGATGAAATTTTGAACCTTTTTCTAAAGCCCTTCCATTATGGTTTTTATAGTGCTTTATGTCACTTTGTTCGAACATCTCCGTTTGAAATCTACCACACTTTTGGACACCTTTTTTGTGCTCTTCAATTCTCTTTTAACAAGAGCCTAATATCTCTCCACTGGACTCAGCTCCAGGCAGTTTGGAGGAATTGCCTCTCTTGGTACAAGTACCACATTATTGTTCTTGTACCACTCAAGACCTTTCTTACGATAGTGACGGATGCCAAATCTGGTCAAAAATAAGTGGACACATTAAGAGATCTTATGAATGGAAGGATCCTCTTTTGTAAACATTCCTTGATGTAGATATAGAGGCCTTTGTATCAAATGTTTAGTTTATTTTGCCGCAACTGCATATTGCTTACAATACCAAGAACTTCTTGGGAAAATGTTCTGCTTTTGGGTCTTAAATTTGTTTACAACATTCCCTCGAGCATCAGCTACATAAAATTCTAAACCCGAAAACTGCGAAAAATTTTCCATTCGGTATATTTTTTGTATAAAATTTGACTTCAATTTCCGTGCTCTGTCTTTGGCCTCTAAATTTTTAGCAGAGTTCCTGTCAGGTACCTTTTGAGCCTTGTAAGTTTTTAAACCTGCATTGGCTTTAACTTTTCGTACCAAATAGTCCGAATACTGAGCTAACCGGACTGCTTTCCTACTGGATGTGTTGGGAGCTCTTTTGAAAATGCTTTCTATTAATTGGCTTTAGAAACATCATGTGGACTATGCCTTCTACATGCACTAGGTTTTCTATCAACGGACAAGTTCTCCCGATACTGTTTAATAATATTGGAATCAGTTTGACGGCAGACCTTTGATTGTTTGGCCAACTTTTTGGAGGACCAAGTTGAGTTTTGTTGAAAATATTTAATAATTTTAGAAGGACCTTTTTCTCGTCACTCATTTTAATCAGATTAACAACAAATGAATATAATTGACATTAAACATAATAACTGACATGCTTTACAAAGGTAACTTGATCAAAAAAAATAATAATACTTGGGTTAATAGTTTTAATGAAAAACGTGTGTTAAGAATTTTTCGATCTCAGTCCTTAAAATACCCATTCAGCTCAACTAACTTTTCCGAATAACATTTAAAATTAAATGACATGAGTGTATTAATTTCGTTAGTCAAATGTCTTGCAGGTAGAATGTAATTTGTTAAAAAATTCTTCAAAGCGGAAGTAGTTCCATGAGTTGCAGGGTCATACATTCATACTTTTATTTGTTCAGTTCGATGTGTTGTAGTAGAGTTGTTACTCATTTAGCCACTGGAAAAAGTGGTAAAGTCATAGCTAGAGCATGAAGCATAGCATGGCTAGTGAGTGGTCCTGGGTCTTGTTGCTAAGAGTTTATAAAATATAAATTTACAATAAATTCAATAAGGATATTAAATAAACATTCAAAACGAATTTTATTACATGCTAAAAGTATGACTATGTAATAATTTTATAAAGTTTCAAAAAAATTTCCTTGAAAAAACATTTCAGTTAAAAGATTTCATGAAAAAGCATCTAAATATATGTTTGAGCAAATTTCTATACTGTAAGAAGGTTAGTAATTTAAAAGATTTAGGTAAGATCAAACATTTTTTATTAAAGGCATGATAACAAAAAAAATATTAGAAAACCACAAAATCTGTTCATATTTCTAAGACATTTACACCCACTGCACTTTCCCCAGCTTTTTTAATTTTACAATGACCAGTCTATGTTATATTTCACAAGCGTATCAAATGTTGAATAGTTCCTGACGTAGAGCATACAATTGACCAACTGTTGTTGCATGATTGACTGCTGTTGGCTTAAAAATTAAACAAAAAATACATCCAGTAAATTCGCACACTTGCATGTTTGATTGAGTATTTAATAGTGTATCACAGTGGGGTAAAGAGTATGTTAGCATAGAGAATATCTGTGTGTAAGTATGTAAATAAGTGTGTGTTGTCATCAATCATCAAAGCATTACAATGAAAAGTGTTAATTGGCAATTATGTATAAATTTATTCAGGCAAAAATATAATCAATCCAATCAACTACACACACAAACACAGGTTCATTTAGCATTTATTCAAACACAACACACACACACACACTCACAAAAATAAATATTTTAATACAGTTTTTTTTTTTTTGTAATTTTTATTCAAAATATGAAATTTACATGGTAACACATGTTACTTATAATTGTTTTGCCATTTTTTTCGTTTATATTCAGCTTCACTGTTTTTGTAAGCACTGGTTGTAAGTACATTAATTCTACTTCCCCTTCCCCCTTAGTGACTAAATTGTTTGGTTTTGTTTTAAGCCAATTAAAAATTGTACATGTGTAACTGCTACCAAAAATAAATCTAAAAAAAAAAATATCAAATTTACAACAAATTAATTGAAAATCCATTACAACAATTTATGTTTTATGCTCAAACTAATATTAACAGCATGATGGAAAAAACCACAACAATTTACAAAACATCAAAAAAAAAAAAAAAATTTAAATAAAAAATACTAAATAGAAACGAACCACGACAAACTGTGGTCCAGACTTGGAGAATTTTTGTTAATTTTAATTAAATAAATTTGCAAATTTATGCAAATATTTAAAAATACATATTAGCAAACGATAACAAAAAACAAATCCCCTACTCCTTCTGCTTTGTAACCATAACAAAATCAATTTAGATCCTTTTTTTGTCGTTGGTGGGGGAGGGGAAAATCTTTAAAACAATATGCTTGTGTTTTTAATATTGAATGTGTAGCATTTTGTTCCCATGTCACACTTTTTAATTTGAAACAAAGATGTAGGAAATTGGAAAATGTTTTTCTCATGTATATTTATCATTTATTTATCCACCAAAGAGGAAAATCATTTCACAAGTAATTCATTTTTGATGGTATTATTTTGATTTCATTCTACAATACTTTGTTCTACGCTTACATTTTTAAAGACTTTTTTCCCCTCCAGAGACAGTCATCATTATAAATATTTATGCAAACACAAATATGTACACACTCACACTACCCATATACACATATGTAAAAACTTTAAAATATATACAGTACAGTAGAATAACTGCAAATTCTCCACAAATTGTTTACGATTCAAGTCAAAATCTTATTTGACTTGACATTATTCCTTAAGTTTATCCTTCGGTATTTTATTGTTTCACTTTTGATACTCGCATGTGCATGCATGTGTTTTACATTGGCTTTATTATTGTATTGTGTGTGACTTATTTGACTGTCTGGTTGGCAATTTCCATAAAAACAATAAGAAAACTCTGCGACGCGTTAAATAACAAAAATATTACGCATCAGAGAGAATGAAAATATTTTGTCTTGTTTGTTTTTATGCAAATATTTTTCATATAGAAAAACACATACAAACACATATACGAAATATACCATTAACCCATTTTATGCGAATAATACAATATAAAAATCAGGAAACTTTAAAATTTTCAAATTATTGCTTGTTTAGAGTTCATATGGTTCTGCAAACAACGTGAAATTATATAATAATAAACCTGAACGATGATATTTTTGAAACGTAAGCGGTTTTTGTTAAATAAACTTTGATATAAAGAAAAGTGGAATATCCAGTTTGAAGTAGTCATTCTTATTTACGGAATTGAGGTTCACATTCAATCTTATTCACTAAATCCAAAATATTTTGTAAGATTGATTTTTTTGTTGGAATATAGATGTCCATATATAACAAGTTTATACGTAAGGACACACGTTTTTCATTAAAACGTTTAACCCAAGTATTATTTGATTTTTTTTTTATCATCAAGTTACCTTTGTAAAGCATGTCAGTTATTATGTTTAATGTCAATTATGTTCATTTGTTGTTAATCTGATTAAAATGAGTGATCAGAAAAAAGTGCGTACTAAAATTATTAAATATTTTCAACAAAAACCAACTTGATCCTACAAAAAGTTGGCTAAACAATCAAAGGTCTGCTATCAAACTGTTTCCAATGTTATTAAACAGTACCGGGAGAACTTGTCCGTTGATATAAAACCTGGTTCAGGTAGAAGGAATGGTACTCATGATGTTTCTAAAGCCAACAAAATAGAAAGAATTTTGAAAAGAGTTCCCAACACATCCGGTAGGAAAGCAGCCCGGTTAGGTCAGTACTCGGACTATTTGGTACGAAAAGTTAAAGTCAATGCAGGTTTAAAAGCATACAAGGCTCAAAAAGTTCCTAACAGGAACTCTGCTAGGAATTTTGAGGCCAAAGTCAGAGCACGGAAATTGAAGTCAAGTTTTATAAAAAAAATATTCCTGCTGCATAATGGATGACGAAATGTACTTGAACATTTTTTGCAGCCTCTGGTTCAAATTTTTTACGTTGCAGATGCTTGTGAGAATGTTGAAGAAAAGTTGAGGACCCAAAAGTAGACAAAATTTCCCAAAAAGGTTTTGGTATGGCAAGCAATATGCAGTTGCGGCAGAAATGCCAAATATTTGTTACAAAGGGCTCTATAATTACCGAAATTTAGATCAAGGAATGTTTACAAAAAATTATGTTTCCATTCATAAGAATTCTTAATGTGTCCACTTATTTTTGGCCTGATTTGGCATCTGTCACTATGGTTAGAAAGGTCTTGTGTGGTACAAGAACAATAATGTGGTAGTTGCACCAAGAGAAACAATTCCTCCAAACTGCCTGGAACTGAGTCCGGTGGATAGATATTGGACTCTTGTTAAAAGAGAATTGAAGAGCGCAAAAAAGGTGTCGAAAAGTGTGGTAGATTTTAAACGGAGATGGACAACCTGTTCGAACTAAGTGACATAAAGCACTATAAAAACCATAATGGAAGGGTTTTCGAAAAAGGTTCAAAATTTCATCATTTGTGATTAGAACTATAAAAATAATTTTTTTGTAAATTGTAACAATAATTTCAATCCAATAAAAGAAGGTTCAAAACTGTAAGTTTAGTGGTTTCATTTCTATCAACATATATCAGTCCTTATATACATACTTCATTAAGGTATAATTTTAGATAACGATAAAAAAAAGCCATAAAAATTTTTGGCGATAAAAAATTAGTATTAAATTATTTTTTTGGTGAAACAAATATTTTCCCCGATATTGACCAATTGTAGGCGTTATGTACTACGTCGTTGAAAAAATATTTGAAATGTCTTCATTTGATATTCATATTGTCTATGTTAATGACTTTGTAATCAAAAATCGAGGTAGTCCTGATTTGTTTGCTTATATCTCTGCCAGTTGCGGTTTCCCGATTTTAAATAGCAACCAAACCAGAACTATACTGGATATATCAGGAGTTCTCACAAGCGTTTGCATCACGTTTTAGTTTCACATAAATATGTCGATGACAGTTGTTGCCCGATTTTCGCCATACTCCACAGTATAATTTCATAGAACTTGGAAATAATTTGTTCAAAATTTTATCAGGATGGCAGCATAATTAACTTTAGTGAAATCATAGACCGATATTGCCCATTTTCAATACCAAACAAACCTTATCAACAAAGAGAGAGAGAGCTCTTTTTGTTTGTGCCCTATGGGAGGGACATACCTAGATCTTCTTAGAATCTTATGAGTACCCAGCATATATATACTTTTTGGTTCTACGTTACAAACGGAATTCCAAAATCAATATACTCCCATCTTTTTTAATGGAATGGTAAACTTCTACATACCGAAATTGTTTTCACATACCTAATATAAGCATTTTTATACAGTTAACAGTCTATTCAATTTGTCGAGTGGTCCATGCAGAAATTATGTGCTAAAAAGTATTATATGCCCATTTGGCTACCAGAAAATATGATAATTGTTGCTTTATTAAAACATTACAATTATAGAAGTGAATGCTTTAGACATTTTAATTAGATATCCAACTTCCATCTAAAATCCCTCTATTCAAAATGATTACTTTGAATTTTCTTCCGAAATAAAGTTCAGTAGAGATTTACTTAAAATAGCTTATTCATATGTATTGCTCCCGAAAATAATAAAGAGTGTTTTAAAGTTTGACTTGCCAATTTCTATACATATGCCGCCTTACAAACTCAAACACAAAAGCGGTTAAATTACATACAGTCAATCGAGTTCCCATTTTTTTTTTGTATGCAAATAATATACAATGTATTCAATATGTATCTACATACACACATTCTCACTCAATATGTTTGTTTTTATAAATTGTTAACAAATTTCTTAATGGATTTTTTTAAGTCAATTCACATTGATTGCAATATAAAACAAATTCTAGAAATTACAAATTATTGTCATCTGTGCATAAACGAAAATACCAACAAGAAAAAACACAGCTCTCTAGAGTGGTTATAAATATTTTAGTAAACAGCCACGAAACTTTTAAAATGTTCTTATTTGGTTTTACCGCATGCAATAATTCAAACATATTTTCACACTCCCATGAAATACCTCCCCTGGTTGTCAGAGTTCTATTAAGATTTCTGACAAATTGTTGTTACATACATACATGCATGAGTATTAGATTTCATTATAAAATCAGCTTTTAGTTGAAATTTATTTACTTTGGCTTTTTTTTTTTTGAAACATAAAATTTTACATATGACTGGCCTTCAATATTTACTCTGTATCTTTTTATGTGGTAAAAATTATACAGCCTAGTGGCAACTAAATATCTAATACACACTTCCATATGTACCAACAACATCCATAAATGTAGTATGTATGGTGTCATTTGGTTTTGCACAAGCACATTTTGTTGCAACAATTTATGGCATGCCACATAAATCGACTTAATGAGCTTTCGAAAATATAGCAACTTTTTCATATTTTCATATCCTCAGCCTGTTTAAAATTACAACAATGATATATGAATGAATGTATTTCAAAGGGATTTTTGTTTTTTTTTTATTCTTTGCACAAAACTACTCAGTAACTTATTCGCATCGTACACGCAGAAAAAAATATAGTTGTCTTTGTTTACTGTAACCATTTCAAATTTAACAATATTATGGTCACAGTAACTATTTATATTATTGTGGGAACTATGATATAGTTAATTTACGATTCACATGATTGTATCAACCTTATATGTTGTTCTCAGATTATATCCATAAGCCGAGAGCAACATAATATGGTAAGTCCTCCATCATATAAATGGTTGTCACAAACATATACTTGTTTACTGTAACCATATATATGGTTGATACAATCATGTGAATCGTAAATTAACTATATCATAGTTACCACAATCATACAAATAGTGATACAGTGACTATAAATTTGTTAAAAAAATTGTAAACATGTTGAAATAGTTACAGTAAACATGCACAACAATATTTTTTTTCTGCGTGTTACTGCTTCCTCAACCCTTTCACGCTTTGTGTACATAAGCAATGATCATGTGAGCGAATGAATATGTGTTCGTACATACTTTTGTTTTTTGGGTAACCAAGATGCTTTTATGGTAAACGAAAATTGTTGCGAAAATTTAATATTAACGCTGTTTTTTTTTTAAACAAAACCAATGATAATAACTGTTATTTATAGTATTTGGTCTAAAATACATTTTTGTTACAACCAAAATATATGACTATGAACTCACCATACCCTCATTTGTATGTGTGTGTTTTAATATTAAAATTTATGCAAAATGAGGCTAGTATCAAATACTTGAGAAAATAAATTGCTATAATTTTGGTGAAACTCATAAATAAGTGAAAATGGTTAAAGTTATATTTATTCAGTTTTAACATTCTGTTCATTATCTGATTCTTCTATGTCTACTCGGTATTCTCCAGTAACAGATGCGCTTCCTGTTGGGAGTATTTCCCAATCATCTACTAGCGAAGATTGTGTAGACACACTTCTGGCAGAACCCAAAGGAGAGGTGGCTTTAGATTTCCAGAAAAGCTCAGATTCGTGGGAATATAGAGAAGTTTGTTCCATACTTGAATGTGTCAAATCAAATGTTTCAGGTGACTGCGAGGGTTCGGATTGCAAATTTTCTGTTGTAGCTAAAAATGTCCCAGCTAGGACTTGTGATGATAAAATAGATGTTTGTGTAACAATTCTTGAAGAGCTGGGGTCATCTTTTGTATTAGAATCTTGTCTCAATGTAGCTGTTTTTGTAGATGTTTGTGAAATACTGGTTTGGACCTCAATATTAGAAGACGTTTTTTCAACTGATTCCATCAAAACCTTGGTTTCTGACAATCTTGTATCTAAAATATTGTCAGTGTTCTTCTCAAGCAAAATATTTTCTTCATTTTTTACAATTTCTAATGCTACTGCAGAAGTGTCAGGTGTGAAGAATGTTTTTGATACTTTAGGTGTTAGTAGTTTCTCATCACTATCTAGTTCAGTCAGAGATTTCTGTTGGTCCCTTTCATATCGCTGAGATGTAGCTGCAAGATTTGTATAATCACAGGAAATTGTTGGCGTTAAAAGATTTTCATCATTCTCCGAATCATTTAATCTTGTCTCTTCCCCACTATCCAACGACACTGGCACATAGGATGTGGATTTTGTTTGTGGCGTTACTAAATTCTCCGTTACAATTCTAAAGTTGGGACCAAAATGTCGCTCCAAGTAATCGTTCATCCGTTGGAAACGTTGTTGTTGTCTTTCAATGCGAAGTTTTTCAAATGGATCGGAATCAGAGTCTAACGAGGTTTCACACTATTTATATAACACCAGATAATTTAAGAATGTTTTTCTTACCACTTTCACTTTCACAAGATGATTGTGTTTCCAGTTTATCATCCTCCTCCTCGATATTTGGCATTTCTTCTACTTCTTCTTCATTACTTTCGGATATTTCTTCTCCCTCTTCTGTTACTGGCTCCAATACAGATCTCGTCCATAAGTTTTCATTTTGTAATTGGGACTCAAACTCATCCTGGTCAGAGGGTGTATAAGAAGTAATATGTTCTACGTTTTCAATATCTGACACAGATTGAAAACTGTTTTCCACATCTGCTCTTGTGCATGTTGCATCCTCCTCTGAATTGGCGAAGAAACGTTGAAATGCCTCATTAAATCGTTGACTGCGTTGATTTAAGGCACTCTGTACTGAAGCTCCAGGTTTGCCATTCATTACAGAAGAATTCTAAAAATTGTTTAGCTGTATTTATATAAAGTAATTTAAATATTAATTTTACCGAAGGAGAGGGTATTTTAGATGCGGCACGCTTGAGCGCATCTTCTAAATCATATTTGGCGGTTGAAGGTTCTGGTGGTTGCTCTCGCTGTGCTTCACTTTCATACGGCAATTCATTAGGATAAACCTCATCCCAGTATTGATCTTTTACTAATTCTGGATGTTCGTGATGCATTTCATCGACTATGAGATAGGAAACTTGTAAATTACGATCAATCATCCAATTGACCTTTAATAGTGAGAAATTAGATCAAATAAATTACCTAAACTATAGAAAATTACCTCAAAATCATCATCATCTTCCCCAAAAGGATTAATTAAGGTTTCCGCAACTTTCAGCCAACCCATATAGAAGAAAAACTGTAACGTTATGAATACAGGAGAATAGAAATCCAATGCTTCATAGGTATCCTTTTTACTATCTGTCCATTGATGAGCCAGTAAGCTGCACACAAAGAATGAGTAAACTGCTATTGTTACCACTTGTGTATAAACCAAAGGAATGCTTATGAAATCATAGTACATCAAGGTGCCACAACGACCACGGAAACTATTCAGCTCATCAATTATGGTTTTGACGGCAAAATCGTCACGAATACGCCCCTCTTTTCGGGCTCTTGTTATGATACTTGCCGCCCACACTATGGGCATCCAATGTTTTGGATATTTAGGAAACGAGCTGTCCATTGACTCAATAATTTTCTTTTCATTTTCCAGCAATAGTCCCGCATCGACGAGATGTTTCATTTTTGGAAAACGTTTCTTAACACAAGGCGATATCATGGTAAAAACAATTGTGAGGCATAAACAGACGTAACGCATGACTGTGCGGCGCATTACACGGCTGCCCTCATCTTGACCGTGCACATGAGCGCTTACAAATACCGCTATGGAGTCCGGCCAGGGTATTGTGATGTACTGTTCCCACCAGCGTGTCATCACCAAATTGACATAAAAACCCAAGACAAAAGACAATGGAATAAGGCTTGTGTAACTGGCACAATAGTAGACAATACTTTCAAAGGTTCTAAATTCGAACAAATGTGAAAATCTCTCTTAAAGATGTGTCAAGAGGTCCAATACACCCACTTACCTTTTAGACTCGTCTTCTAAAATATGTATATAAATCATATTAATGCAATAATACAGTGTTAGAAAAAGTACTAAATCCATCCAAATTAGTTTGTAAATGCTGCCTCTCCATCTGTTTCAAAAATGTATATACATACTTCATAAGTCAAATGTGTTTTTATATCCGACCACTTACCTGCCCAGCAGTTTTATAAAACAACCAAATTTTTTACAAGTAGCAACTTCGGCTGTATAAGTAACGGTCATTTTTGTATTCTTTATTCCCAAATATGAAATTTGTTTTTATTTTGACAAACATTTTAATATAAAATGACGGAAATTTCAAAAAATAATACAAAAAAATTAAACAAGTTTTAAAAATTGTATGTGTCTTCGATTAAACGCTCTTTTTAGATTCACTACTATTTGCAATAGATGATTTTGAAGACGAGCTCTTTTTCGAATTTTTATCCTTTGATGCTTTAGAAATTCTAGATGTTGCACTTTTCAGATCTTCAACATCTCCCGTCTTGTCTGGCAGGGCAAATTTGGTATTTTGTCGCGACATTCGTTCTTGTTGTCGTTGTTTCTTTAGTTTTTCAAACTCATCATCTTCATCATCATATTCGCTGGACTTGGGCTGATAGCCTTCCTTGGCATAAGTCATGTCACTACTCATATGAATCAAATTTAATGATTTGCTTGCATTGAGATTTTGGCCACTTAATGTATTTGGCATTTCCTGTGATACTTCGGAAGGACTAAGCAGATGTTTTGAAGCCGAGTCGATGTCATTTAAATTAACCGGCACTCTCATGCTCTGAGTTTCCTCTCTTCCATAATGTTTGGTAAAAAATCTGGTAACAGATTGCTGTTCAAAAGTTTTAAATTAAAATATTTATTAACATGTATGTATGTATATTGTTAATGATATTTTACCAAAATTGGTATTCTGGAGGTAGTCGTCTTTTTCTCCAGTTCCGCTGTAGAGTGTTGTGGTGGTTCCTCTGGATTTTTTTTTACTGTGCCATCGGTTTCGTATGGTATGGTTGCGGGAAATACTTCATCCCAGTATTGATCCTTTATTAATTCGGGATGTTCATTATGCATTTCATCCACAATTAGATAGGAAACTTGTAAATTGCGATCAATTAACCAATTTACCTTTAAAGAATAGCAATAAAATTCTGGTTTAAAATTAAATTAATGTTCTCTTTCTACACTAGCCAGATGTTTGATCTTTAAATACAACTACTCCTTAAAGTAATAAATAATAAAATAAGTTAAAATTCTGTAAAGTCGGCAAATCTGACTAGTACGGTAACAGAGCAGACAATTAAAAAAAACCCACCTCAAAATCATCATCGTCATCACCAAAGGGGCATATTAATGATTCGGCTACTTTAAGCCAACCCATAAAAAACATATATTCCAATACCGTAAAGAAGGGAAAGAAATAGTCCACAATATTCATAAGACCCTCATCATCGGTCTCACCTGTCCACTGATGGCCAAATACCGAAGTCAATAAATACGAATACACCGCTATGGTAACAACCTGAGTATAAACCAATGGTATGCTGATCGTATCATAAAATAACAATACCATACACATGCCCCGAAACGAATTCAAAGAATCGATGAGAGTCTTTAACGAAGAATCATCTCGTATGCGTCCCTCTTTGCGGCCACGTGTTACTATACTAGAGGCCCATACTATAGGCATCCAATGTTTGGGATGCTTGGCAAATTTCTCATTCATATTTTTCAATATGACCTTTTCGTTTTCAACCAACAAACCCACATCCACTAAATGATCGAGAGTGGGAAAACGTTTCTTGACACGCGGTGAAATCATTGTTAAAACCATAGTCAGACTCAGGCAAACATAACGCATAATGGTGCGACGCATTTTGCGACCATTTTCATCTTGGCCACGTATTAAAGAGGAAACATACACAGCCGTACTATCCGGCCAAGGCAATGTCATATACTGTTCCCACCAGCGCTTAATAACTATCGATACATAAAAGCCCAATACAAACATCAAAGGAATTAAGGCAGAACTGCTATTGCAATATTTCACAAATACTTCAAACATTCTAGAAGAAATTTAACAAATTAGTTTCTAATTTCAGCAACTCTAAGGAAAAACTTACTGCTTTTGGTCCTCATTCAATAAAAACCGATAAGTAACATTTATAGCATAATAAAAGCCAATATAAGTCAAAACATCCACCCAAATAAGTTTGTAAACGCTGGCTCGCCATCTACAAAAAGGAATGATTAGAAAATGAAAGCGTTTTCTGGCTTTGGAAACCTTATTTCTTTACCTTAACAAGAGTTTTGGAAAACAACCAAACCAAGTACAATGTGCCACTTCTGCGGTATACGAAACTGTCATTCTTTAAGGATTTTCTTATAAAGTTTTATTTATACAACGTTTATTCAACTTATTTCGAAATCGTTGAAGTTTCCATATGTATTCTGCTAAAATAAAAATT
Source organism: Calliphora vomitoria (assembly GCA_942486065.2). Taxonomy (NCBI): domain Eukaryota; kingdom Metazoa; phylum Arthropoda; class Insecta; order Diptera; family Calliphoridae; genus Calliphora; species Calliphora vomitoria. The sequence goes on from OW818031.2 coordinate 129,535,726, forward strand.
ACAAAATTTTCAATGCTAATTAAAGTTGCTCGTATGCCTGGTTGCAAATAGAAAATTTCCTTTAACATTTGTTATTGTTGTTGTTGTTAGTAATTATTTAAATTACATCATTTGTATTTATACTTAGCTTCCGTATATTAAAAAACCACCAGACATTCATGCAGGAACACATCCAGCACATAGAAAAGGCAGGATGGCTGGCTGGCTGGTTAGTTGGATGGCAAAACACAGGTGTAACATTATGCGGTTTATACTTCTTTTAAGTTCCTTTAGCTTGTCTTGCTTTTAAACCCTTCCGTAGTCCTAGCAAGATAACAAAATAGGTGGACAGTTTAATAAGGGAATTAAATGAGTTTTGCTGTTGAATTTTAAATGTTATATAGTTTCAAAAGGAAGCTCATTTATGTGCATATTTATCAATTAATCCACCTGTTTGGAAAATTAAATGTGTTTAATATCAGGTAAATATGGTTACATACAGTATTTTGTTATATGCCGTGTTTTATTTTATACTTTTTTTTCGTAAAAGCCACAACAAAAATTAATTTGGTTTTTCTTTTCATACAAATGCATGTTTGTGTCTGTTGAAACTCGTGTACGTGTGCTTTATATTTTTTACCTGTGTATGAACGTATAGTGGCAGGAAAATGAATACAATTTACTACTTCTACTACAAACCACGTGATTCTGCCACAAGCATGCAAGTGTTGAGACGAACATGTGGTAAGAAATACAAAAATAAAAGACAAAACAATACTTTACATAACTACGTTCATATAATTTAAAGAAGTGGGATTTGTTTTTCCTGTGGTATAGTATATACATAGCAAGTAGTTATTGTATCCACATACCCTCATATATCTCTTCTCTCTGTACCTACATTTATTTAAATTATTATAATTATTGTTTAAAAAGTATGTACATGAAAAACATTAAATAACTGCAGAAAAGTTATTGTAAGAAAAAGTTAAGTAATTAAAATAAATTCCTTTTAATTATGTAAATAACTGTTGGGTAAGAGTTAAAGTTAATTCATATGTGAACAAATTGAGCTTACAATAACTACGTTTTAGTTTTAAAACGTATGAAATAGGTAATAGTTTAGATTCTACATACCCTGATGGAGAATATGAAAACCACCCAGAAAAAGTGTTCCTTCAAAAGACACTTCTGTTCAAGGTGAAGATACTAGATAAAATTGTGAAAAATGCCACGAGGTTATAAATTCAGGACAAAAGAGAGGCATCTTGTCAGGAGCCACCGACAGGGTATCGAAATTCCCGCTGCACATCTTGAGATTACGGATGCCCACCAAATGCTAACAACAGTGTGTAGGAACAGCGCCCATAGTCACAAGAAGTGTTAAATAAGTGCTCTTAGGTATTTGAAATTATGTTACAGTGCTCACATCTTCGGAACGAGCTGCTAAGGCTGACAAATCACTACGAGGAACCCATTAAAAGAGCCCGGTCTGGGGATTATCAGGCTTCAACATCGAAAAAACTTAAGAAGTCGTCAAACCTGGATGGCTTTCGGGTAGCTGTCATAGTTCGGAACAATCCGGATTTGCAGAGATCTTATCAGTCTTGTCATGTCTATCTTTCTTTTAAATTGATTCATAAATTTGAGCAAATTTTTTTTCATAAACTCTCTGCGAATACCACCATAACAACCATTAATTTATTTACTCTCTGATAATGTTTTTTTCTTATTATTTCTTCATCTAACTGTAGTTTGAAACTATCGTTAACATTTCTTTTTAAAATTTATTGAAAAATATCAACCCATCCTCACACAAGCAAACACACATAAAGAGATTTTTATTGTGCCATGGAACTATTAAAAGCCTACTCTAATGTCTTGTGGTTTTAGCATACATAATGTAGATTTATTTGCATTTCCTTTTAAGGATTTATGTAGCCATTTATATGTATGTATGTGTAAATGTACATATATCTGTGTATTTGAGTAACTTAGTATTTGGTGTACAACATAAATTACTCATGCCCAAAGTTAATTGACAAAAACCGCAATTGATAAATAGGAGTGAGTAATTGAGATTTTGTATTATTTAACAGAATACGTAATTTCTGGGTTGTAAAGGTGTTGTAGTCTAGGCGTATTGAATGAAAATCCTTTTAAACCTTTAAAGACATTGTAAAATAACGAAGAAAATAATAGCAAGTCGTTGCTAAATTAATTATGCCGCCTGCCATCATTAATTTTCATTTGTTTAAAGAAATTAAACAGTAGTGGTCTATTGGGTTCTGTTCTTTTCCAACAACTAGTTCCAAGTAATGAAAACCTTTAGGAGTTATTCTTTATTTTTCTCATTTATATTTTGTCCCTTCTATTGTTTGGCAAGTTAGAGAAAATGTCACATTTAGTAGCCATTTGCAAATTGTTCATTAGTTGGTCTTAAGTGACATTTAGAAAAGTTTTATTACATTTTCCGTTATTTTTTTTTTATTTTATTTTGTTTGTCTTTTCTTTTGCGTTTCTTTAGAATCGCATTGAGGAATTAACTTAACGGTTTCTTATGCAAATTAATATTGACACAATTGTTGAACATGAAAAACAATAAGTTGCTTTTTTTAAAAAAAAAAAAATCCTCTACAAAAATGTTCTCGTAGCAAAAAGAGAAAATAAAAAATCTAAAAATAGAATAGAAAGCAAACAAAATGTGTCAATATTCATTAAGGATTCGTTTCGTTTTTGCACAATAAATTTTCCCAATAATGAATTGAATAATTGAAATGTATTAAGAAAATTGAAATTAATTTCAATTTACATTTCAGCTTGAGCCACAAAACAATATGATAATTTTTATTATTTGCATAGAAAGTGATAAATTTACGTTATTTAAGTTTAAGGATTGAAATAAAACAAAAGCAAATAAAATTTAACAAAACAAATCACATGCCATAACACACACGAGTTTGCTTGCCGGGAAAAACAGCTTTTACAGTTGAAGTTGTTGAAATTACCTCCCTTTATAAGGCTCTCAAATATTTATGAATCGTAAATGTATTCCCTTTGCTAATAAATATGACACTTAATAACCCTCTACTCTAATTTACATACACCATGCATAAACTAATGGAATTCCATATTAAATATTATAACAACAAGGCTTTTTACACTCACATACCCACTCTAAATTCAATTGTTTACTCGTGTAAAATGTAAAGAATGTCAGTGTTAAATTACTAATACACATACAGAGAGAGAGAGAGAGTGAGAGAGTGAGGTATGGATATGAAAACTATATAAAAATAAAACATTAGAACCCTTTTATTTGCATTTGTAATTAATGCGTGTAAGACAAGACCATAAAAACACTAAACATTTATAACAACAACACCAACACTAATATACAATATACACTAACACTAACATCACAAACTACCAAAACAACAAATATTTATACTATTATACTAATAACAATATGAATGTAAAACATTAATACATGTTTGCTTTAATATTATACACAAACACAAACACACGCTCACATACACATGCCACACTCATACTTACATATAATTTCAACAAAATACCCAAAGGACCACGTAATATGTGCCAAGTACACACTCACTACTTTAGCATCCACTCCATCCAGCATGAGTATTCATTCCATGCATAAATTCGCTTTAAATATGTTGCTTTATTTACAGCCTCATAAAATCTAGTTTTAATAATAAAACAACTACCAAAAACCCACAAACAAACAAACAAACCAAAAAAAAAACAAGAATATATTTTAAAGTAATCAAAATAATATTCATAAAATTTAGAATAATAAATAACCTGCCTAAAGGTTAGATCCATCCCAACTCTCTCACTCATTTACAAATGTTTACGTATGCAAATTAACTATGATGAAACTATGGCAAATCTATGTAGAATGATGATACGATTTGCAAAAACTTTACATTTTATGTCTTACTTAAGAGTTTTGTGGGTTTCTAAATATTTTAAAATGGTAGTAAAGGGAGATGATGTACAAATTTCCCATCCCTGTACATTTTTTTTTTTTAACAAGTCGAATGTTAACAGGTTTTGTACTAATATGTTTTGGTACTTCAGAATTTTCACCAATTGCATGAGAAATTCAGGTTCTTTGTAGAGAACTAGACAAATAAAATCAACCGGAAGCACCGGGCTTGATGAATTTTGCGACGGAAAATAAGAATCAAATATAATTTTTAAAATTTGATTTATTTTCATTAAACTGGTAACCCGGTCTAAGAAAGTTGTGCTCTAATATTAAAAAATTAATTCGGTTAGTTTCGGATTAGGGCGAATAATGATTTTTTTGCCGAACATACTTTTTGTTTATTTCGGACTCCAACAACAATTCAATAATATTATTGTCATGGCAATCATTTACATCTTAACTGCAACCATACAATGATTGACCAAGATTCTTCACACCAAACCCCCAATCATACTTATTGTTTTGCTTAATTGGAAAAATGTTATTTTATTTGCAATTTTCAATTTCTGTATAACTAAAATCACTTAAAACTTGCATGTATACTTGAAAAGTACATAAATGCTATCAATTCTTTAATTACAGATAAATGTCTATGTATTTGCAACATTTAATGTAAGTAAATTTCCAAGTATTTTATAAAATTTGTTTACAATGTTGTTAACAAACTTCAAAATGAAAACAAAGTGCAAAAAAAACACAAAAGCGTTTAAAAACAACAGACAACAAATTTTAAGTGAAAATCATTGAAGTTGCACAGCTCTTGATGCATCATTTTATATTTGCATTGTTTTGGTTTCGGAAAAAATTCAGAAATACACATACGTATGCAATCATACAAACAAATTAACTTACATATAAACATCAATATGTATGTGTATTAGGGTGGCCACGTTTGTTGGGAAACATGAACTTTTCAATGTTCCCAATTAAATTACCCAGAAATTTGTCATTGATATTAATTTGAAAATGACACTACTTATTGAGCTGATCTCTCTACCTTATAACATTCATATTCTAAAGGCATATCTGTGGAGACAGTACTTCATAGAGAAGAAAATAGGGTCATGTGTGCTACGTTGGGAGGGGTCAATAGATTATCACACTCCGGATGGAAGAGTATTATCTCCACTTTTATGAAATTTGGTACTGAATACCCTATTAGTTGTTTCGGAAAACAGCAGGAATAAAACTGTTTTATGTGCTGTATTAATATCAGCATTGAGTACACTATATTAGTGGAGTGTTTCTTGAGGACTTAGTCGGATCCCCTTAAAGATGTATCTGGTAGTTTTCACAGTAAGATATGCACCCCAATCGCTTATTAATATTTCACATGAAATCTGTTCCCTTTTCGTTCATCAACTTTGCTGACGTGAAAACATTCCCCATGTTGTGAAATTTTTAGATGGAATTTAGAATAATAAACAGCTGTAACAAAAAAATAACGATAGAAATTTTCCCTTCGAGTGAAATGGATATTTCATGGGAACATAAATTTCACATGTTATGGCCGATAGGGGTGATAAACTTTATAACTCACTTGTCAATGTTTGGCCTTGGCCACTATTATTGAGCGTATATTTAATGAGCTCTCGATTAGACTACTGCACATGCTATAATACTGTAAACTATTGCAATAAAAAATCTAAATTGTACAATCAAAACAGCGTTCTAGTATATTTTTGAACTTGTTCGGAATCTTTTCTTGCCTTCCATTTCTTTAATATAATAATACTGTATATTGTTACGTTTTTACCTTTTAAAAACGGGGTTTATTTTCTTTAAATAAACCGGATACTTTTGATGGCAAATAAATAGCAGTTTTAGTAGTTTAAAATTGTAACAACTCTTTATTTATTTAGAATGTACACCAACAACAGTTCAAATATTCACTCAGTGTCTTTATACACGTTTATCAATTAGCAGAAATGCAGACACACACTATTACGTACAACCTTAAATGCACAAAACAGCTGATGTTAACTCTAACAGCGCCAATGATAAACTCAACTCACGACTGCAGCCTCTGCCACCATTTATACACGCACTGCCATCTCTCGGGAATCTTCTACAATGCTCTTAACGGACACACCTGTACATTCGAATTCCAGAGCTTTCGATTTTAATGTTAGCAGCTCAAACATACAGTGCTGCCATACTTACAAACAATGCCAATCTACCGCATGCTATCAACATTGTTGATAAGTAGAAGCTTCTACTGATGGACGTGTTTATAAACATGATGAATGTTTGCAGGCAGTAGTTACAGTCCGTTAAATTCAAATCGTTTTTGCAAATTCTTAACAATATAATTTGGTAAAAAAAATTTTGGTACAAAAAAATTTAAGAAAAATAATTTGGATGAAAAAAAATGTTGGTGAACGAATTGTGATAGTCGAGGTTTCATGCTTATATCTCAATCATTTGCAACCTAAGTTAGACTATATAGGATATGTATGTAAGTAAGTTATTTGGGACTTCGGAAAGCTAATTTCAACAGACAGTCGGACATGGTTATATTATGGGGTCGAAATTAAAAAATGTGGAAACTACATACATAGTTATACCCTTACCACTCCTGCAGATGGGCATAAACATGAAAAAGTAACCCTTATGGTTAAAAGATAACTTAAGATTCTTAAATATTACTTTAATTTTTGTTAGGATTGTCGTTAACGTTGGGTGCATGCTAATATATAATTTTGTTTGGCAGTAAATGAATTCAGAATTCTCTATCTGCAGTACAAAAATAAGCACGCATACACATGCACCCGTTTATGCAGAAGAGCGTAAATATTAGTGTGTAGTTCGGTATATCTATGTGTATATTTGAGTGGCATACAGTGCGTATACGTTCTCGTGCATATGTATGTATGTGTAAATGTGTACATAAATATGCGTGTTATTTTAACTAGTGATGGCAAATTGCTCTACATGTTGTTGCTCTTGCTGTTGCATAAAACAACAATAACATTATTTTACATGTTCTCAGAAAAACAAGCTCACTTTAGTTTTTGGAAAATATTATTTTTTTTTTCGGTATTATCACCTCCCCACTCTGTACCACTCTTAATAAAGGCTTTTGCTGAATATTTAAAAAATGTTCTAGTTTGAATAAAACCCTTTAGCCCCCACTATGCATCACTCGGCCTACTTACATGAGATTATGTGCATACATTAACAGTTTTGTTTTCATTTTCTTTTTTCCCAAAAGTTTAGGTTTTGATCTTAAAAACAAGTTAGTCAGTAATTGCTTCAAGTTAAAAGTGTTAGGCTGTGTTGTTTTGTTAGTTTTCTTGATGTTGTCGTTGTTGTCGAAAATTCAATTGCTCTACAATGGTAGTAGGCAGTAGGTGCAAACATGAGTAGATATAACAGCAGCAACACTAACATCCTGTGTTGTAGTAACCTTTATTCTTTACTCGTTTAAGGACCTTCATATGGTCCACATAACGATTGATTTGAATTGTATGTGTGAATGTACGAAATTGTATACAATATCAGCAGTCTGTTCATCATCATCGTCATTTAAAATGTTGTATATGCACTAGAAATAGAAGAAGATATTGCTACAACATTGCAGCATTATATGAATGTGCATTGAAACATGTACATATGTATGTCTGGCAGTTTGTACACATGCTATTGCATGAGTTTAGGCAAAATGTTGCAATGTTGTGGTATCGTATGTTCAGCGGTTGATGCTTGTGGCAAGGCCACCACATTGATGCAGGCTGGCTGGCTGGGGTCATTTGTAGTTTTTATTTTTGTCAACTTTTTTTCGTCCCAAGCTTTTTTTTTGTTTGAATCACAAAAAAACAGAACCTTGCATATCATATTGTATTAGTTAGAACTCAGTATGTGTTTGGTTAACCCTTGTCAAATGAAAATTTGCATAAAATTTAACAAAGGCCTGGTCTGCATGCAACACTCACACCCACACATTTGTAATTTCAGTGTGCGTATGTGTATGATTATGTATGTGTGTGTTTGTTTGTTTACAAAGTGCCAGTAATGCATGCAACCAGTTTAGTCTTTTTTTGTTTTGACTGATCGACTAGTATTTTAAGCAAAATATTTCGACACAAAAATTCTATTTATAAAGTTAAGGGCGACAAAAGTGCAACACACCAAAAATGGTTCATTTAAAATTGGTTTATAATTTAAAGTTATCTTTTGCAATCTAAATTATTTTCTATATTTGTAGTCATAAAAATTCAATATAGGTCTCTGCAGTATTGTGTTCATATATTAAATGCATCCATTGGTATATGCTCATATACTTCTTTTGGGGGTAAAAGTTGTCGTAGGTTTTAAACTTGTTTGTGTAGTTGTAGTTTCCAATGAAATTTGTTTTAACTCGTTTGTGTATTATGTTTACAATGCTGTTTTTGGAAATTTGTTTACAAAAGTTGTGGCAATTTGTACTTTTTTTCCTGTTGCTTACGTTTTTGTTGTATTCTGTTGGATCGAATATACCGCATAACATTAAATATGAAAATATAAACGAAAAAATAACAAAGAGCCTTCGAAACATTCAATACATTTGAACATGTTAGAAACATGCTATACTTTGTCTCAACAACAACACCAATAATAACATCAGCTGTAGCAACAAAAAAAATTATAAACTTGAAAATCGTTTGTGCAACAACAACTGCCAGTCTTTCTATCAATGATTAAACAATTTTCTATATTGCAAAACAAACTGAATACACACACTAACTCATGCATACATGCTCACAATACAAACATTCGCACTGTTGGGTATAAAATAGCAACAGATTGTTTAATACTTTTTAGCATTCACACAGAAAATGTTCGACCAATTCTTTATAATGGCATGCAATACAACACACATACAAAAGGCATTCAGACACATGGATACAATACATATATATGTGTTTTTGTATGTGCATTAGGGTGTTCCTAACTAAAATAAAAGTTTAGTTTGTCCTAGGTTCAGTAATACACGATTTTTTTGATTCTTTTAAATATATTTTTCATATGAAAGGTCAACGCTGTATCGAAAATTTTGTGTAATTTCAAAAACATTAAAGCTTTGAAATTTTGGATATTATTCGAAAAACGTAAAAACCTTTTCGGTGATTTTACTTACATATATAAACAAATTTTAAAAACTTTAAATTTTATTAAAAACTTCGAATATTTTTGGACTTACATGATAATTGCATATGTTGGATTAAAAACTTGTTTCAAAGACATTTCACATGATATCAATAATTCATATATTTCCCTTGGGAGAAATATGAAAAAACAAAATCATAAAGACTTTTAAAAGTACCTTTTTATCCCTAGATCCAGCTCACCAAATATTGAAAGACAGGACAGACATATTTAGAAGCGGTATCTTTTAATGAATTATACTTTTATGAACAACTTTTTTGGGGGGACATCCCTAATGTACATATAAATGAATGACCAAAAAGCCATATTAAGAGTAAGAGAATTGTAAAAATAGTTTGTTTGCATGGTTTGTGGCATGTTGTTGACATATAACAACAAGCCGGCCAACCAACCAACAGCATAACACTCCCACACACACACACTCATACACATTTGAAGAGAAAGGGTAAAATTGTATACCAAAACACATACACATACGCATACATTTTAAATACATTTCTTTTACCAAAAGATAACAATGTTTTCTCTGTACTTTTAGTAGCAACTTCAACAATTGCAGCAACATCAGTAATTTTCATCAACAACTGCTGCTGTTCAATTTTCATTTGTATGCATGTGTGTGTGTTTCGTTTTTAATGTTGTTGTTGATGTTGCTGAAGTTTTCGTTTTTTTTGTTGTTGTTGTTGTTGTTGTTGTTATTGCTTTTTCTACTGTTCAACATTTACAATATTCTCTTTACAATTGCTTTTATCACACACCACACTTTTAACACAGTGGTAATTTAATTGAACGGACATAACGGCTGAAGAGTCACTTCTGGTTAATTGAAAGCAATTAAGTGTAAAATTGCAAACTTTGATTGCAGCTGCTGCTGCTTCTATTGATGTTGTTGTTCTTGTTGCTGCTTGTTTTTAATACAACAAATTCTATATAACTATCATTATTTTTTATAGCCTTCAGCTGCTGCTCTTGTAGTTGTTCTCACTGTGTACATACTACACTGTCAATCATTTTGTTGCAACAATGTCATTTGCCATGTTGTTGTTTTCTTAAATTAAAAAACGACAAACATGTAAGGAAATTGTAGTTCATTCGAAACATTCAATTAATACCCTATACGCATTTAATGACTACACATACATATTGGCCAAATAATAGTGGGTAAGAGCAGACTGTTTAGATGCTCTTCATTTTAATTGTTTAAAAAGTTGTATAGAACTTAAACTATAAACATTTAAAAGTGATAAAATCACTTTAAACTTTCACCTTTTGCTTCTGAAGCTATTTTTTCACATTTCATTATATTCAATTTACTCCAAATGACTTAACCAAGTTAAATTAGCTTCCATTTATATGCAGTGAAAATAAAACATTAAAAAAGCTTTTTGGAAACTATGTATGTCTGTTAGGGTGGCCCTTATTTAGCACTTTTGAGGTTTTCAATTCTTGAAATGTCTAAAATGGGGTTTATTCATCTAAAACCCATAGGCCTAAAATTTGAGCGATATTGGATAACGTTTAGAGATTGCACATTTTATTTTCAGTTTAGTGTTTGGATCAAAATATAAATATTAAAAAAAATCCAATTAGACATTATTTTCTATTTCATCCATATCCATATAAATATATAAATGTCTTTGTAAGTTTGTTTGTTTGTTTGAGCATCACGCCCAAACGGCTAAATCGATTTTATTGAAATTTGGATCTTTACTTGGAAGCGTCAATAGGCTATAATTATACTAATAATTATAATAATTACTAAACGGCTAAAACGATTTTTACTACGACAGGGATAGCGAAGCGCACCGGGTCAAGCAAGTTTACATATATATTGAAATTGATAACCTATTTTAGTATGATACCAAACAATTTTTAAAACTGTTTTCGATTCTAATAAATACTAAATAAGGATTTAAAATGAAAATTTTAATGGTTTTTGGTGTTTTCAATTACCAATTTATTAAAATTATTTCTTAAAAATATATTTTGTAGCCAATTTCCTAATATTTAATTTTAAATTGTATGTTTAGATTACATATTTACGATAATGTAAATTTAAATATCAAGGACACTGTAAACCTTTTATATCTGGAGTCAAAATTGTCCAAGACATCAAAGTTAGACCTCTGCACTAAAAAATATTACAAATCTCAAATATATATTTTTGGACTATATCGTTAAATAAAGTGATATATTTTTTATTTGGAATACATTTAAACATATATAGGTAAATGAAATACAAAAACAATTTATAAATAAAATTTTTCAAAACTTAATTTTTAAATTTTTTTTGGAAAATATTTTTGTTTCACTTCAAATGAAATGTGCAGCCTCTAACGTTATCAGATTTCGCTAAAATTTTCAGTGTATGGTTTTCAGATGATAAGGGCCACCCTAATGTATATTGCTGTGATCATATATGTATATAAGTTCCTCTTTATATGTTATTTTATTTTTCATATTAAAAATCTGTTTACTCAGGTTAAATATATAGACAAACCAATACAGAAAATTGTATGCCAAGGAAATTACCATAAATTTTACTATAAATTTATCAATGGATACTAGTGTATGTCTGTGTGTGCAAAATTGATTAACAATAAACAATAAGTTCGTACAATATTGTAAAAAAATACACTCCCAAAAATGTCTAAATTAACAAAATTTCAAAGACCAAAAATAAGGGATTTTACTTGTATTCTAAAGGTTAATAGCTATCATTTTTAAAAGTGATGAAGTGATTCATAAAATGTTTGAATAATTTGAAGGACAAAATTTTTCTTGCAGTGTTTTTAACCAAAAACCAAACATGCAATGATTACAACTGCATACACAATCAACGGAATCAACCACAATGGAACATTTTCCACACGAAAAGTAAAACTGATTAAATGTACACCAATAAAATGTTAAAAATTAAAACAGAATTATTAGTGGGTAGAATCTACAAGTAAAGGTGTTAAATTCAAATTATTGTAATTTTAACAGCTATTTGGTTATGTCTGCTACTAACGCCATCTATTAATAAAGGTTTGAACTATATGGTGTTGCTACTTTTTCTTTGTTTGATAGTTTAAGTTACTTCTTCAGCAACAGTGTGTGCAATATGTAGAGTTTGCCGAGGATTTTCTATTTAATATATATTATTGTGTTTGTATAGATAAGTCTCCGTCCACAAGTGGTCGTTTTACTAAAATCTATTTTGTTAAATACATTATATATTTCTAATTTTGAAATTTAGCTGATTGCAATTTAACACTTAAAAATATATTTTGGTGCTTAGTGTTGTTTTCGGTTGGAAAATTGGATGTTTCCAGATAAACTTAGTATGGTTTGTGCCCAAACTTAACTTCATATTTGTTTAAATTTAGTTGATCGCAGACTTGCCAGACTTGGGGATTTGTAACCAAAGTTGTGAATTGCGAACATTAAATATTCTTGGAGATATTTTAAAATATTTGGATTTTTTTATAATTATGAAACGCTAATTTGAATTATTCTGTAACGACATATGGGCTTATTTCGGTAACGGTGGTAAAGGTAATATCACACTGAATTGAATAACTAATCAAAATTTAAAAAATTTCAAATAATTGGTATTCTGTTATATTATAAATTCTGTAGATTTCAGTAAATTTAATTATTAAAATTAAAAGACTGTATTTTTATAATTTAAAATTACGATTATATCGGTAATTACAATTACTTCCGTAACGGTAGCTTAACAGTAAAGGCAGTTACGTTGAAAAAATTTTTCTTGAGTTCAAAATTCTGAATTATTATGGCGAAAGAAATATAGTGAATCTGACAAAGAGTCGCTATTTATATCCACATTTTTATATATTGTTGTTCCAAACGTTAATGGTCAAATAAATTAATACTCGTCGTTTTTACTTCACTTGAAGATATCATTTAACCCATATTTATTTCCAAGTGCTGATATTTTCATGATTCTTTTACACATTTTAATCTTTATAAAAGTCTGTATGTGCTGCAAATCTTGTAAATTTTAAAAATCATGCACCTTTAAAGAATGGAGACTAACACTTGCTAAATCCAATACGAATGCGTGTAAATAATGCAGCTACGAATTGCAGTTAATGCTCACAATATGTTTCAGCGTAAACATGCACGGAGGGATATGAGTTTAAATCGAAACTTTATTCGTACTTCCAAAATAGTAAATATATGCAGTATATGTGTTTTGCAAAAACAAACAAAAAAAGGAAATACAATACAAATACATATAAATAAAATGGGGGTATTTAAAGCTTTAGGGAAATAAAAGTGAAAAATACAACAAATGAATTTAAATTGCGTTTTTCCATTTTTCACGCCAAACAATGGAAAAAAAAAGAAGAAAAAAAAGCTAACAAAAAATTATTTATTTTTTAAGTATTAAAATCCACAATCCTTCTTCTCCTTCAGTTATGTACATGTCTGGATATGTGTGTATATGTAAGGGATATTGTTAAAATTAAGTAAACATTGTCGGGCATAATAAAATATATATGTATGAACATTAGGGCTATAATCAAATTTTGGTCCTAGCACCACGCGATGGCAAATGTTGTGATATTTACTATAACATTTTATTCGGGTCATTTTGGAATAAAAACCTCACCCATAAAAACGATTTTTTAAAGTCAAAATTTTCTAAAATTTTTATTACTTTTTTTATTTTTGTATACTTAGTATAAGAGCGGATTATTTCCTGTTACCGCAAATTTCATATATAGATTCGAGCCAGGTTGATATATTTATAAAAAAAAACTATTTGTTTTTTGGGAGAAAAAAAAAAAGTAAAAAAAAATATCTCCAAACTTTATCGCGTTTTGTGGGTGAAGTATTTTGACAACCGCGAACAAGTAATACCATTTTTTTAAATAAATTTCAATGATCTATTCGACTATGGGCCCTTTTGATATTTGCAAAAAATTTAAAAAAGTGATAGACCTAATATACATACATATTTACATACATATTTACATACGTATGTGCACAATCATGACAAAAGTAAATAAGTTCAGTCATTCATTTGTTTTTTATTCATTTAATGGCTTTTAATAGACGCATAAATTACACAGTGAATTTAAAATTTTAAAAATGATTTTTGTTTTTTATATTCATTTTGTTTTTTTTTTTTTTTTTTTTTTGTGTGTTTATTTTATATTTTTATAACAAACATTATAGCGCAGACATATTTAAATAGGAAAGGATATATTACCAATGTATTTGTATTATAGTATGTGTGTGTAAAGTAAGTTTTTGCATGTGTATATAAACATATGAGGAAAATCAAAAATTTTTGAGAATCGTTGAAACTGAATACGGATGGTTAGTATTTCTTTTGGGTTTCGAAATGAAAATAAAATCAGTGACCATAGAAAAAAATCTGTGAATTCGAAATATTAAGTTACTTATCTTAGGTTACTTAATTGACATAATTTTAATTTCACTTTAAAGGCTTTATATTTAAGAATTATTTTTAAATTTTAAACTTTAAACCAACATAAGAATAAAAGAATAGGACAAAATGTTGAAAAATATTTTTATTCAAATTATCTAAAAATTTTCGATTTTCCTCATATATAGAACTTTGGCTCTTTATTAATTTATATGTATTTTTTTTTTTTTTTTTTGCATAAAACATGTTATTTTTAACACCATCATACCATTCATACACAAAAAATAATAATAACTACACACACATGTACATTATGTGTGTGTATTTTAAAACATCAACACACCAACACAAATGGGTGTTTATATTATTTTACAAATGTGGTTGAATTGTTGGCTTTGAAATTCGCATACATATTTATTGTATTGTACAATATTTTTATCACACAATTTTATAATTTAATGGAGAAAAACAATCCGGCTGAAGAAATAAACAAAAAAGGAATTTTTAAACAATTGATTGTGTATATTTACAAAAACTTATGGAATTTTCTATTAGCAACAACGCAGCACAATACAATCAGCCAACAGACATACACACCTACGTACATACCACATTTGTTGTATTGTATTCAAAAGAAAATTAAAGGCTGCACTTTGTATTTTTGTGTGCATTTCATACTAATATATATATGGAAGCCAAACAAAAAAATATTAATGCTCTTTAGTCGTTTTGTTTGTTTACTTTTAGCTCGAAATTCGTATCCTTTTTGGTTTGTGTGTATACCAGGGAAGGAAAATTGACTGTAGTACTGTAAATTGTATGGCATATCCCGAATATTGTTAAACATTTAATTTTATTAAACATAAAGTACAGTTTTATTTCTACATAATTTTAAATGTTAAAACATAAAGCTGATTTTAAGAAAGTATTTCTTTCACACTGAACATTTGTTTAAATTGATAAGAAAACAAGTAAGAGAGCTATATTCGGCTGTGCCGAATCTTATATACCCTTTACCAAATCATACTTTAAAAATTTATTTTTTTTAAAAATTTATTTTTTTGTAATTTAAACATTTTTTTTTTTTTTAATTTATTAGTGAAAAAATGTTTGACAAAATAATGTTTTTTGTGAAAAAAAATTCGGGTTAAAAAATATTTTTCCCGATTTTAACCTATTGTAGGTCCAACTTACTATAGCCGTATAAACATCGTTGCAATGGACTTTGAAATATCTATCATTAGATATAAAT
Organism: Calliphora vomitoria; assembly: GCA_942486065.2. Classification (NCBI taxonomy): domain Eukaryota; kingdom Metazoa; phylum Arthropoda; class Insecta; order Diptera; family Calliphoridae; genus Calliphora; species Calliphora vomitoria. The sequence goes on from OW818031.2 coordinate 129,551,530, forward strand.
ATTGTCTATATTTATGACTTAGTAATCGGGATATAGATCAAAAATATACCAAAAATAGAGGTTGTCTCGGATTTTTGCTCATATCTCCGTTATTTATGGACGGATTTTCCTGATTTTAAATAGGAAACTTCTCGAAAGCATGTCTGACAGAATTATTGAAGATTTGGATCCCGAAGATATCTGGGGTCTTCAGAAAATTGATTTCAACAGACAGACGGACAGACAGACATGGCTTAATCGACTCCGCTATCTATAAGGATCCAGAATATATGTATATACTTTATAGGGTCGGAAAATTATATTGTGGAAATTACAAACGGAATAACAAACTTCTCACGAAGGTGAATGGTATAATTACACATCGAAAATAAACTTATTCGTTTTACAAATCTATTATAAAGTACTGTTTTATATATATTGTTAACAATCGGAATTCCATATACATAAATAAATTAGTGTGAACTTTCAGTCCAAAAAATACTAAAATAAATTGCAGCTTTCCATACCTGATTCACAGAGTATATTTGTAAAATATTCAATGAATAGAGCAGCAACGATTTGTGCGGGCTTGTAAAAATACTCTGGTTTTTGTAGAAAATATTTTTATATTAACTGGCCAAAAGTATGCTTGTCTTTGCAACGAATTTCCTCAATATGCTGTGTTTAATAAATTAATGTACTGTATACATTTGTTTAACTATAATGGCAATATAGTAGAATTTTTTTATATTTAAGATCTCCCTAATGTATACTTTATTATTGGAGTTATTAAAATTTTAGTATTTTTTTGTCCAACAAAAAATGTTGATGTTTCCTTTTCAAAGGTCCAGTCCAATTAGATTTTTACTTGGGTATTAGTTTGTTTGCCTTTTTAACACTAGAGGGCTAGTATGATTGCATTCCATTATGTATATAATTACAAGAGAATACATATTTGTATAATTTTTGCCGCCAGAGGGTGCAGTGCTGGCTATGTAATGCAAAGAGTATATCGAGTTTGAGTACTGGTTTTCACAAATCTTATATTTAATGAGCTGTATTTTCTTCTAACCAATATTACAATTATTTCACACAAAAAAATCTCTAAAATACCATTTCTCCTCAACTAGCACTAAAATAAAGTTACTGATATAACTACAATTAATGGTAATGTCATCACCGTTATTCTATGAATAATTTTAAATTATAAAACTAAAATTGTTTGTTTTCCATTCCATTCATTTATTGAAATCTACAGAAGTTAAAGTATTGAATACCACCTCTGTCAAATTTTTGAACATTTTATCAATATGTATTGAGATTTTAAAGGGTTTCCCAAAGTTTACGCAAGACATGAATTAAATAGAAACACAGTTTTTTCGTTAAATTGTTATCTTTTATTGAATCATATGGTTATATGTACCTAGAATGACATAACCAAACCTCCACGGCTTGAAATTTTCCACGACTATTTTTATCCAATTTTAGCAGAATGAACTTTGTTAACATGTCGCGATATCGAGCAAGAAACAGTCACTGTTCATTTCGAAGAAGTATGGTCCAATGATGCATCCAGCCCAAATTCCGCACCAAACAGTGACACGTTGTGAAAAATGCAAACTGTAGTCGCCAAACATTCATTATTTTACTGCTCAAATGTCGGCAGTTTCAAATATTGAATTTTTTTCTTTGCCCAAAATGGAAGAGCTGGACTTGGGTGGCGAAACAGTGGCCCAATTGAGAGGTGAGTTCGGTGAACAGTTTATGTCACGTGCTACTTAACGCCTGCTCATGCATATAGGGACAAGTCTGCAGCAGTTGAAGCCAATATTGAAGAACTTATTCGTGATATGTTGGAGAGAGTATGCCAAAATTGGACCCAGCGTATGATCCATTTGAAGCGTAGCCGTGGTCAACTCGTACATGAAATCATAAAGAATTACACATATATAGACCGTTTTATCGACTCAAATAAAGATTTCATAAATTTCCCTAAATTGTTTATGTTTTTTTTAACTAAATCCGAAAGCTCTTAAAACATCATCTTTTAGAACGCAGGTATGAATATCGAATTTTCGGAAAACGATAAATTAATTGTCCTGGGGCCTAGTTACCGCATTCCATTAAGTAAAATTTATCATAAATTTCTCACTTGAAATCATGGCGTTAGATATCGAGCAAGAAATTAGAACATTTTATTAGAACTTCGAAAAAAAAAATTTCGATACGATAGCTCATTCGATCACGAATGGGGTAATTCGGCCCCAGGCTCGAGTTTATATATAAATTTCTAAGAAAGAAAAATAATTGTTTAATTTAAAAATGTAGAATAAATACATTGAATGGAAGGGAGAGAGAAATGTCAATGAATAAAATTAATCAAAATTACTCTCTTTTTACACATATAGGTGATACAATAACAAAATACATGGCAATACATTCTCATGAATTAGGTTTTTGACAACAGACTTAGGATTTTGACTCTCAGTTATCTTTCTAGTTGTCATCTATGTTTAATAATTTCAAATAATACAGAAAAAGTTATTTTATTAGACACATTGGCAGAATGTAATGCATATTCGGAGTCAATCGCAACACCATCTTCAGAAATCTTTTTGTTTCAATACAAATATCACTGTAAACCCTTCATAGGCAAAAAGACAAATTTAATTTGTGTGCATGTATGGGTAAAACAATGAAATATTTGCTACACAACTACTTCGTTGAATGCTGTCAAGCAACTGAATGAAATATTTGTATTTTTTACGCTCTTATTGTGTGTTGTGTTTACAATCATGTTGTGTACTAGTAAATTCACGAACATTTTCGTAACCTGAACAATATGAAGGCGCATCACTGCTGTAAACATAAATAGCTGAATTTAGAAAAATAGAATACAGGACTAATTAACAAAGCTTTTTTGATCATATTCTCATTCCTATAATTATTATTTGTTTTGATTTAATCCACTGTTAGATGACAGTGAAACTTATCTAATCCTGGTGGAAAAATCAGTGTAAGATATGTATTAAGAATTTCACTTTACGTTTGATATTTTCTTAATTTTTTTTTAAGTTATGATATTTCTTAATTGTTAATGAATGGATTAAAAAATCTTAAAATTTTAATTAGATTAAATATTTAGTTGTATAAAAGTGAGGCTGTTCAATAAATCTCTACATCAATTGTATTGATTTTAAATTGATTTTAAAATGTTGCTACTTAAATTATCAATTTAAATCTAATTTAAAAACAACAATTCGAAAGTTATTATTATTACGAACATTAAGCAGCCCGTACCCATTGGTAAACATTTATTTTATTAAATAAGCCGTATTAATTAAAACAATTTTGTGTTCGATTGTTGTTTTTATTTTTTCTACTACAATTTTCTATAATCAAAAACCATAATTTCATAATGTTGTGATATTTGTTTGAACAGTAAATGATACTCATAAATTTGAATTTAAATTAAATTAAAAATCAATGATAAATTGACTATTTCTGCTCATACAAATCATACCAAAACACCACCTCTAAACTAAAAAGAGTTAGAATCGGATGTAGTGCTTGTATGCAGTAGTTTTAAAATAAATATTTTTTTATATATGTACATCTATCTATAGCTATAAATGAATATATATTTTTTTTAATTTTCATCAGTTGCACCCGTACCCGTATTGTGAAATAAATGGAAAAATTATTATCATAAATATTATCATTGTCTACACATTAACATTAAATTGCACAATTTAAACTCATTTACCTAACGAGATAATGTTAATGTTTATCATCATGATGATGATACCAATTATGATGATGAGAACGTCGATAATGATGATGTGATGGTGGTGAGAACAAAAAAAAAAAAAAATTATTCGTTGCAAAAAGGGAAGAGGAGAACGTGTCCATTATTATGTGCGATATACATATATTTTTTAGACATAATTTATGGCAATTTTTCAATTTCCCAACATATAATTTAAAATCTATAGAGAAAATAAAATTATAAACAACATTTAAAGGGAATGAATCAAAAAAATATAAAAAAAAAATCTATCCAATCAATGACACCCACCATTTTTATGCAGAATTTGTAAGCAAGAGTGCTATTTTGTGTTTGTGTGTTTATAGTTATCTGTAGTAATGGGAAGTAGTAGTCGTTGTAGTGAGTGAGAGATTGAATAAATGAACAAATGTCCTTTTCAAACGGAAATTGGCGATTCAATCACAGGAAGTGTCAACGGTTATGGCGGTTGTAAATGATGTTCAATCGAGTTCAATACAAATACGTTGCACACATCTACATAAACTCACACACTAACTCAGAACAAAATGTCTATGAATTGATGCGACTGGGTTGAATTGTATTGTGGGTGTGAATGTTTGTGTGATAAACAGATTTAACGGAGACACTTTTTAACGATAAATTATGCATAGAGATGAAAATAATGATGCCGATGAAGCTGAATCTGATGATTAAATGATACAATTTTCATAGTTGTTGTTTTCCATCAAGCAACAAAATAAAAAGAAAGTACAACCAACCCGTGTTTAATTTAAATTGAAAAAAGGAAATAAATATTTGAAAAGTATTTCACAGCACTTAGTTCACCATTGCTATAGATATCAGCATAAGAAAAATTCAATTTAAAGTTTTATGGACTAACAATTAATTATTGCTTTTTAATTCTACTTCTATGGGGGGAATGATAAGAACATTCGTAATACTGACCTGACCCTTCTTCAACCATTTATTGATTTTGTTGCATTGAAAATCATTATCTTAATGATGCCAACGCGTGAGTCTTATCACTCAAGCATGTTTCATTAAATATTGATTGAAATACCATTTAAAATTCCAAAACTTCTATTACATATAAACACATTTTCTTTAATTGTATGAGTACGCATTACAGACTGTAAGCAAATAATTATTTTAGAATGTTTTTCAATGTTTACTTTAAGCTTGTCAATGTTTAATGTCCCATTAGTTAAATTGTTTATTAAATAATATTATATTATAGTATTTTATTCATTCATGTTGTTGTTAGCTGCCTTGTTTGTTTATTAAATACAAAGTTTATTTTGAATTATTTCCTGTTATCCAAAACATAACAAAAATTATACTTGTAAAAATAAATTTAGGGTCATGTATAATATGGATGAGATTCGGAAAATCTATTGATTGATTGAAAATAGTTTTGAAGCAAAAGATTCACCATTCAATCACTTATAACGTATTTTTGAAAAATACTCAGATTTTGTGCAGTCAAAATATTAGCACCATCATAAGAAAATTTCAAAAAGATATTGAATATTTATGCTTTCGTTTTAAAAAATCGCCATAAAATTATAATTTGAATCTATTTATATCGAATTGAGTAAAATAAAAAAAAAACCTTTTCTATTTTTTTAGTAGCAAAAAAGTTGTGTATGTGAGCTCTAGTTTTAGTTTTGATTTCTGAACATAAAAATTAGCTGAATTCAGAATAAAAATATTTATAGATATGTAGAAATGGTATTAAAAAACATTGCGTTTAAATAAAAGTAAAATTTTTAGGTTGCGAAACCGATTATAATCATAACACTCTTAGCCCACCGTTTCGAAAATAAAGTCTTTATGTTCTCTATGGTGATCAAAAGTGACGACTATAAATTATTTAAATCCTGGAAAAGTTTCACCAATAACAATATAGCATCCTCTATTAAAGGTATAATTTCCAAAGTCGCATTACCATTCAAAAACACGTTTTGGTTAAATAATTAAACAAATTATAATACTTTATATCAGACTTCTATAGAATGTTACCTGAATCCAATTTCAACCAAAATATAAGATAAGATGAATAAAACACTCTGATTTCCTACTATTGCATTCGAAGAATATATTGAATATGTGGAATAAATAATTCAATCATATATGATAAAATCATACTCACACAAAAATCAAAGAAATTATGACCTTAGAAATGATCTCTGGAATGATAAATTGATATAAATTTGGGTTTCAAGCTAAAAGTTCAATGTCGTGGCACAGGATGCGATATCCCAAAACAGAATTTTATTAAAAATAGATGGCCAAGATTCACAAAAAGGGTAAAAAAGGGAAACCAAAAACATTTAAGAATGTATTTGGCATATAAGTTCGATACAAAAATTCCAAAATTTTGGAATATTTATGGGATATTTGCCAAAAATATGAAAACAAAATACAGCATCATTTTACTTTTAATAATAACGTGTTAAGAACATTATAAATCAAAATAATTATTACTAAATTCAATTTTGTCCCGGTTAATTTTTGCTTAGTTTAATCGATCCTATCTTGGTGCTATTATTTTGACTGATGAATTTCTTAGCTATTTATACCCTACACCACCATAGTGGGGAGGGTATAATGGATTTGTGCAGATGTTTGTAACGCCCAAACGATCGACTCAGAATCACTTTCTGAGTCGATTAAACGATGTCCGTCCATCCGTCCGTCTGGCTGGTTGTCCATGTAAACCTTGTGCGCAGAGTACAGGTCGCAATTTTGAAGATATTTCGATAAAATTTAGTACATATCATTTTTTCTGCCCAAAGACCAAGCCTATTGAAATTGGCTGAAATCGGTCCATTATTTCACCTAGCCCCCATACAAATGGCCTCCCGAAATTGGACTTTATCGGTCATAAATGTTTAATTTATATAGGTATCTACACAAGTTTTTCTCCAAATAAATTTTATATATACCGAATTTATGTCACCAAATTTTGTTATGATCGGTCTATAATTAGTCATAGCTCCCATATAAGACCTGCTTACGATAATCACTTTAACGAGCATAAATCTCCTTAAAATGTTGGTATACACATAAAATGCAATATAAATAACTTTCATATAGACATAAATCACATGACCAAATTTCATGGTGATCGGTCCATAATTTTTCATAGCTCCCATATAAGGCCCACTTCCGAAAATCACTCACGAATGTAAATTATTGAAATTTTTAAAGAATAACGATTTTGCTCATTTACTTAGTGTAGGGTATTATAAGGTCGGGCTTGACCGACCATACTTTCTTCTTGTTATATATTATGTAGTTTTTCTTTAAAATTTGCATCTCATTTTTAAAATTAATTTTAATGTTTGAAAGTTTATTGAATTAAGTATAAATTTATACAAAACATCAATTTAACAGTTTTTACGTAATATTATTATATAACAATATGTATATCGTGGTGCTATTATTTTGACCGCAGCTGTGTAGGTAGAATGATCATAGAAAGAGCTCAATTAAGATTGGAAGCTAATATTAGCGAATCCATTATATTCCCTATATATATTGTCAGCACTATTAAACGGAACTCTGTACATTTTGTACACTACTTATACCATTGCTTCTACTCTTTATTAATCTGGAAATTGTTGTAAACAATTTATTCCTGTTTAACTTTTTTCTTCTTATAAAATGCGCATTCTTTTGGCATAATTTGGTCATAAAACTGCACGAGTTTCCAATTGATATGCGTATAAAATTGATGATTTTATGTGAATTTCTACAACAACACACTATAAAACAACAACAACAACAGCAATAGTGTCTACAATAGCACAAAACAACATTGCAAAAAATTGTAATAATAAAGTCAATGAAGCGTAGACAGTCATAAAAATCTGAAAATTCTTTGAAATACAAACAAATAAGAGAAAAAAAATTATTCACAACTAAAAAAATGTGTGTATTTATCTATATATCGTCACCTAAATGCAAAATAACGTAACATCATTTCCAAAACTTTTAAAGTGATGTCAAAAATCATTGAAAAATTTTAAGTATTTGATACAGATATATTATGTTATGTTTAAATCTATATAAATATATAAATGTCTATGTAAGTTTGTTTGTTTATTTATTTGTTTGTTTGAGCATCACGCCTAAACGGCTGAATCGATTTTATTAAAATTTGGAACGTAGATAGATCCTTACTTGAAAGCGTCAATAGGCTATAACTTTTTTTCAATACTTGAACCAGAAAGGGATAAACAGGGATTTTTTTTAATAAAATCCTTACATATTTTTCTTACTACGACAGGGGTAGCGAAGCGCGCCGGGTCAGGCTAGTATAACATAAAGTATCTGAAAAATATTCACACAATTATGCAGAAATAAGATTGAATATGCAAAGGAAAAATATAAATTAAAATTATTTTTATTGTAATAAAAAATTGCAAGGATTTTTCCAGTTTTCAAAATGAAATTACATAAAATGGCAATACATAGCTTGATCGTCTTTAAGTTTCATAATGACCTAAAATATATACTACATAATTATGGTGCCTACAAGCAATATTTGATGCGTGGTGGTTGGTAACAAAGGGGGGGATTTACATTATGACTTTAAGTCATCATTTAAAATCAAGGGCTTTTTTTATACTACAAAATTGTGAAGTTTACACAATAGGCAAGTTTTCTGTTTTTCATGACTTTTTTTGATATTCTGCTTTCAGCTCTGTTCTGATTGGTTGTTGATACGAATATATGCCAAAAAAAAGCAATCATGGTTGAAAAAAAAGCATCGTATAAATGAATGGAGATTTTCGTAGGGGTTTTAAAAGAGAAACAAAATGTGTAAATGTCGACAAAATCAAAAGTAGCATAAAATATATATTTTTCTATAGAAAATGTGGGTGTAAGGCGGGGAACGTTCACCAAAATCTTTACTTTTTTCTCTACATAAATAACTACATACATCTGATCTACACGTTGCTGTAGGTCATATAAAATTCTGCACAACCGATTATAGCACTCTTAATTGTTCTTTATTTACTGAGTTAAGATTTATGTAATGACACAAAAAGGCATTAGCTGTTTAAGGATAACATTATGTATGTATACTAGGGTGACAGCCGATTTTTTTTTTTTTAGATTTTAAATATTCATTTAGAAATTCCAAATATTGAAAAATTTTACCTTTGACCTTCACGGTTTAAGGGTTAACGTTTTCCGATTTTAGTAAAACTTTCATAGTATATCTAAAATTATCTGAGTTATAAGATTCTGAAAAGGTTTTACTTAAAATTCGGCTAGAATGTTTAACTTTGTTCAAAGAAGTTTGAAAGCAAGTTAAATTTTGTTTAGAAGAATCAAAGTTATGAACCAAAATGTGAGATATTTTTTACAATGTGAGATATTGCTACTGTTGTTTGTATATCAACTTATAGCAGTGGTCGGCAGAAACCTGAAAATACATTAGTAACTGTATTGCAATGTTGTATGAAATTAATTTTTTTATTGTGTTTTTGAAGCACCATCTCCAATATGTTTCCCTTTGATGAATTAGGTACTAGGATATACGCTACCTCAGGTTTTTATAAATGTTACAATAATATGTTAATTCTTATTAGACTTTGTTTTTTTAACCAAGTTAAAATCTTCCCAGTGCTTTAAGAATTCGTTTCATTAAAGAAAAGTAAAGTGTTTGCATGAAATTTGCACCATTATTTTTTTATTATTTAAGTAATATAATTGTTAAAGAAATTTATTTTTTTTGCCAGTTAATTTACAGCCATTTAAATTGTATTTAATTCGAAAATAATTTAAATTTCGGCAGATAAACCTTGCTTTTGACACACTCCTCTATTAAGTGTGTTTGTGCGAGCCACGTCCACGGGAGTGTGTGTACTGAAGTGTATTTAAATAACAGAGTAAAATGTTTGTCTAGCTGTCTGCTCTGTGTCTGTACTTTATGGTTAATGAATAACAAATAAACTTGATAAAAATTTACCCGTTAATTAAATTAATTTTAAATGAGTATCTTTTGCACACTCAACCAAACAAACAAACGTACTCTATGCGTGTAACTTGCACACAGATGCATAAACATACAAATGCATAAATAAAAACTTAAATGTATTCAGAGTTTTTCGTACAATTAACTAGACTGCTTGTTGTTTTCCCAACGTAATTCTCACATACAATCACATATATATAAATAAGTGTGTGTAAACAACACACATACAAATACAACTGTAAAGTAAAATACGAACAACAACAATAATAATTGTACAATCAATTGAATTGATTTCATCACCGTGTCATGGCTGGTGCGTGAGATGTTTGCATTCGATATTTAATAAATACTTAAATGATTGCTTATCTACCACTTACGCATCATCGTCATCATCAGTCTCATCTTCCTCGTCGTGTTAATGATAGAGCTGTGTTGTTTGTGGTATTCTGTATTATTGGAGATAGTTGTTTTTTACTTGTTGTTGGCCTACGATTGATTGTAATCATTTGTAATGTCATTTGGGAGCTAATTGAAAAAAATAGTACAATAAATGATCTTCATTTATCTGATCCGAATGTAACATATCCTTCAAGTTAGATTTTAGTATATATATATATTTAACCTGAATAAGTTCAGTAGAGTTTATAAATGCCTCAAATTTGCAAAATTTATTTTCACGAATATTCTTATAAAAACTAAAATAGTTTAAGAAAATGTTTTTTTTTTCTAATAAAATTTATTTTTATATAATTGTTTGTTTCTCTTTTCAGGATAAAAGGCAAATTTTAAATACGGACAATCACTTCAACAGATCAACATGTCAGCACCAGCTCTCCAAAAATCAACTTAAGTCATAATATATTTGTTTAAATATGTACCTATTATTAAATATAATTAATTCAAAAATAAATATATTCAAGTTATGACAAATTAACAATAGGTCTGTTCATTTACTTTCCCAGTAAATACTTGCAACGAGAGAATAAAATCAAAATATACAAAATTACTCTCTTAAATTCTCAAAAATAGTAAAAAGTAAATGAACGCTTTTCCAGTAACAAAAAATTTATACACACAATTTTCATATTTTTTCCTTTTAAAATGTATAAATATTCACATTTTCTTCAATTTTATTTTTTTCACCACAAAAATAATATTGTAAATAAATAAACAATAACACAAAATATATGAAATATAAGCTGCTAACTATTACGAGTTCAAAATAGAACTTGTAATAGTTTGCAACGAGAGAACACTCTCTAAAATTTATACGCTCTTGATTTTTTCTCTATTTGCTAGTTTTTTGAGTTAATGAACGCTTTTCCAGTAACAATTGTTACTAACTAGTAACAACTTTTAGTTATTGAACAGAGCTAATAATAAACAAATGTAAACTACATATTTTATAGTAAAAAAAAATAAAAAAAATTTAAACAAGTAATTTTTTCTTAGAATGGTAAAAATCTATAAATTTTAATAGTGGACATGGAAATGGACTATTAGTTTCCGAAAACGAAAGGTGTTTATGATAAATTCCTGAAATACTTGAAGTGGGCGTGGCAGTGGGCGGTAAAAGTAAAGTCTATGTTGTAGTCCTGATATCACTATGGTGCAACTTCCAGCTCATTATCTCCAATAGTTTCTGAGATATTAAGTGTTGAAAATAATAATTATCAGGAATCCACCTACTACTTGATTATGTTCTCCTGGTGTTTTACAAAAATGTGTAAACATTGTTTTCAAAAATTCATTGCTTTCTTATAGCTACATTCGAATCATTATGTCGTTGGTTCTAGCTTAGCTAGGATACTGAAATTTTGTACACTAGGAGCAATTAAGATGGACTATCGAACAGAATTTTAAGCAAAGTGCCACGCCCCTTAGGTTTTATGATATTAAGGCGTAAATAGAATGTTATTAAAATTTTAATAGTGAACATGGCAATGGACATTAAAAGTATAAGCTGTATTGTTCTTCGCTTTTCGACCCGACCTCCACCGTAGTGAAACTTTCAACTCAATATCTCCTCTACGTTCCGAGATATTAAACTTTGAAAATTATATTAACAAGGCCAACAGCTACTAACAACGCTCATTATAGCTACATATAAAACGCTATATATCTTAATTTCCAGCATAGGTAGAACCTTTAAATTTGGAGTACTAAGAGCAATTAAGATGGGCTATCGACCAGTGTTTTCAAAAAAGTGCCACGCACTACGGTGCAACTTCCAGCTCATTATCTCCAATAGTTTCAGAGATATTAAGTGTTGAAAAGAATAATTATCAGGAATCCACTTACTACTTGATTATGTTCTCCTGGTGTTTTACAAAAATTTGTAAACATGTTTTTTCAAAAATTCATTGCTTTCTTATAGCTACATTCGAATCATTATGTCGTTGGTTCTAGCTTAGCTAGGATACTGAAATTTTGTACACTAGGAGCAATTAAGATGGACTATCGAACAGAATTTTAAGCAAAGTGCCACGCCCCTTAGGTTTTATGATATTAAGGCGTAAATAGAATGTTATTAAAATTTTAATAGTGAACATGGCAATGGACATTAAAAGTATAAGCTGTATTGTTCTTCGCTTTTCGACCCGACCTCCACCGTAGTGAAACTTTCAACTCAATATCTCCTCTACGTTCCGAGATATTAAACTTTGAAAATTATATTAACAAGGCCAACAGCTACTAACAACGCTCATTATAGCTACATATAAAACGCTATATATCTTAATTTCCAGCATAGGTAGAACCTTTAAATTTGGAGTACTAAGAGCAATTAAGATGGGCTATCGACCAGTGTTTTCAAAAAAGTGCCACGCCTATTAGTTTCCGAAAGCGAAAGGTGTTTATGATAAATTCCTGAAATACTTGAAGTGGGCGTGGCAGTGGGCGGTAAAAGTAAAGTCTATGTTGTAGTCCTGATATCAGCCTACACTATGGTGCAACTTCCAGCTCATTATCTCCAATAGTTTCAGAGATATTAAGTGTTGAAAATAATAATTATCAGGAATCCACCTACTACTTGATTATGTTCTCCTGGTGTTTTACAAAAATTTGTAAACATGTTTTTTCAAAAATTCATTGCTTTCTTATAGCTACATTCGAATCATTATGTCGTTGGTTCTAGCTTAGCTAGGATACTGAAATTTTGTACACTAGGAGCAATTAAGATGGACTATCGAACAGAATTTTAAGCAAAGTGCCACGCCCCTTAGATTTTATGATATTAAGGCGTAAATAGAATGTTATTAACATTTTAATAGTGAACATGGCAATGGACATTAAAAGTATAAGCTGTATTGTTCTTCGCTTTTCGACCCGACCTCCACCGTAGTGAAACTTTCAACTCAATATCTCCTCTACGTTCCGAGATATTAAACTTTGAAAATTATATTAACAAGGCCAACAGCTACTAACAACGCTCATTATAGCTACATATAAAACGCTATATATCTTAATTTCCAGCATAGGTAGAACCTTTAAATTTGGAGTACTAAGAGCAATTAAGATGGGCTATCGACCAGTGTTTTCAAAAAAGTGCCACGCCTATTAGTTTCCGAAAGCGAAAGGTGTTTATGATAAATTCCTGAAATACTTGAAGTGGGCGTGGCAGTGGGCGGTAAAAGTAAAGTCTATGTTGTAGTCCTGATATCAGCCTACACTATGGTGCAACTTCCAGCTCATTATCTCCAATAGTTTCAGAGATATTAAGTGTTGAAAATAATAATTATCAGGAATCCACCTACTACTTGATTATGTTCTCCTGGTGTTTTACAAAAATTTGTAAACATGTTTTTTCAAAAATTCATTGCTTTCTTATAGCTACATTCGAATCATTATGTCGTTGGTTCTAGCTTAGCTAGGATACTGAAATTTTGTACACTAGGAGCAATTAAGATAGACTATCGAACAGAATTTTAAGCAAAGTGCCACGCCCCTTAGGTTTTATGATATTAAGGCGTAAATAGAATGTTATTAAAATTTTAATAGTGAACATGGCAATGGACATTAAAAGTATAAGCTGTATTGTTCTTCGCTTTTCGACCCGACCTCCACCGTAGTGAAACTTTCAACTCAATATCTCCTCTACGTTCCGAGATATTAAACTTTGAAAATTATATTAACAAGGCCAACAGCTACTAACAACGCTCATTATAGCTACATATAAAACGCTATATATCTTAATTTCCAGCATAGGTAGAACCTTTAAATTTGGAGTACTAAGAGCAATTAAGATGGGCTATCGACCAGTGTTTTCAAAAAAGTGCCACGCCTATTAGTTTCCGAAAGCGAAAGGTGTTTATGATAAATTCCTGAAATACTTGAAGTGGGCGTGGCAGTGGGCGGTAAAAGTAAAGTCTTTGTTGTAGTCCTGATATCAGCCTACACTATGGTGCAACTTCCAGCTCATTATCTCCAATAGTTTCAGAGATATTAAGTGTTGAAATTAATAATTATCAGGAATCCGCCTACTACTTGATTATGTTCTCCTGGTGTTTTACAAAAATTTGTAAACATGTTTTTTCAAAAATTCATTGCTTTCTTATAGCTACATTCGAATCATTATGTCGTTGGTTCTAGCTTAGCTAGAATACTGAAATTTTGTACACTAGGAGCAATTAAGATGGACTATCGAACAGAATTTTAAGCAAAGTGCCACGCCCCTTAGGTTTTATGATATTAAGGCGTAAATAGAATGTTATTAAAATTTTAATAGTGAACATGGCAATGGACATTAAAAGTATAAGCTGTATTGTTCTTCGCTTTTCGACCTCCACCGTAGTGAAACTTTCAACTCAATATCTCCTCTACGTTCCGAGATATTAAACTTTGAAAATTATATTAACAAGGCCAACAGCTACTAACAACGCTCATTATAGCTACATATAAAACGCTATATATCTTAATTTTCAGCATAGGTAGAACCTTTAAATTTGGAGTACTAAGAGCAATTAAGATGGGCTATCGACCAGTGTTTTCAAAAAAGTGCCACGCCTATTAGTTTCCGAAAGCGAAAGGTGTTTATGATAAATTCCTGAAATAATTGAAGTGGGCGTGGCAGTGGGCGGTAAAAGTAAAGTCTATGTTGTAGTCCTGATATCAGCCTACACTATGGTGCAACTTCCAGCTCATTATCTCCAATAGTTTCAGAGATATTAAGTGTTGAAAATAATAATTATCAGGAATCCACCTACTACTTGATTATGTTCTCCTGGTGTTTTACAAAAATTTGTAAACATGTTTTTTCAAAAATTCATTGCTTTCTTATAGCTACATTCGAATCATTATGTCGTTGGTTCTAGCTTAGCTAGGATACTGAAATTTTGTACACTAGGAGCAATTAAGATGGACTATCGAACAGAATTTTAAGCAAAGTGCCACGCCCCTTAGGTTTTATGATATTAAGGCGTAAATAGAATGTTATTAAAATTTTAATAGTGAACATGGCAATGGACATTAAAAGTATAAGCTGTGTTGTTCTTCGCTTTTCGACCTCCACCGTAGTGAAACTTTCAACTCAATATCTCCTCTACGTTCCGAGATATTAAACTTTGAAAATTATATTAACAAGGCCAACAGCTACTAACAACGCTCATTATAGCTACATATAAAACGCTATATATCTTAATTTCCAGCATAGGTAGAACCTTTAAATTTGGAGTACTAAGAGCAATTAAGATGGGCTATCGACCAGTGTTTTCAAAAAAGTGCCACGCCTATTAGTTTCCGAAAGCGAAAGGTGTTTATGATAAATTCCTGAAATACTTGAAGTGGGCGTGGCAGTGGGCGGTAAAAGTAAAGTCTATGTTGTAGTCCTGATATCAGCCTACACTATGGTGCAACTTCCAGCTCATTATCTCCAATAGTTTCAGAGATATTAAGTGTTGAAAATAATAATTATCAGGAATCCACCTACTACTTGATTATGTTCTCCTGGTGTTTTACAAAAATTTGTAAACATGTTTTTTCAAAAATTCATTGCTTTCTTATAGCTACATTCGAATCATTATGTCGTTGGTTCTAGCTTAGCTAGGATACTGAAATTTTGTACACTAGGAGCAATTAAGATGGACTATCGAACAGAATTTTAAGCAAAGTGCCACGCCCCTTAGGTTTTATGATATTAAGGCGTAAATAGAATGTTATTAAAATTTTAATAGTGAACATGGCAATGGACATTAAAAGTATAAGCTGTGTTGTTCTTCGCTTTTCGACCTCCACCGTAGTGAAACTTTCAACTCAATATCTCCTCTACGTTCCGAGATATTAAACTTTGAAAATTATATTAACAAGGCCAACAGCTACTAACAACGCTCATTATAGCTACATATAAAACGCTATATATCTTAATTTCCAGCATAGGTAGAACCTTTAAATTTGGAGTACTAAGAGCAATTAAGATGGGCTATCGACCAGTGTTTTCAAAAAAGTGCCACGCCTATTAGTTTCCGAAAGCGAAAGGTGTTTATGATAAATTCCTGAAATACTTGAAGTGGGCGTGGCAGTGGGCGGTAAAAGTAAAGTCTATGTTGTAGTCCTGATATCAGCCTACACTATGGTGCAACTTCCAGCTCATTATCTCCAATAGTTTCAGAGATATTAAGTGTTGAAAATAATAATTATCAGGAATCCACCTACTACTTGATTATGTTCTCCTGGTGTTTTACAAAAATTTGTAAACATGTTTTTTCAAAAATTCATTGCTTTCTTATAGCTACATTCGAATCATTATGTCGTTGGTTCTAGCTTAGCTAGGATACTGAAATTTTGTACACTAGGAGCAATTAAGATAGACTATCGAACAGAATTTTAAGCAAAGTGCCACGCCCCTTAGGTTTTATGATATTAAGGCGTAAATAGAATGTTATTAAAATTTTAATAGTGAACATGGCAATGGACATTAAAAGTATAAGCTGTATTGTTCTTCGCTTTTCGACCCGACCTCCACCGTAGTGAAACTTTCAACTCAATATCTCCTCTACGTTCCGAGATATTAAACTTTGAAAATTATATTAACAAGGCCAACAGCTACTAACAACGCTCATTATAGCTACATATAAAACGCTATATATCTTAATTTCCAGCATAGGTAGAACCTTTAAATTTGGAGTACTAAGAGCAATTAAGATGGGCTATCGACCAGTGTTTTCAAAAAAGTGCCACGCCTATTAGTTTCCGAAAGCGAAAGGTGTTTATGATAAATTCCTGAAATACTTGAAGTGGGCGTGGCAGTGGGCGGTAAAAGTAAAGTCTATGTTGTAGTCCTGATATCAGCCTACACTATGGTGCAACTTCCAGCTCATTATCTCCAATAGTTTCAGAGATATTAAGTGTTGAAAATAATAATTATCAGGAATCCACCTACTACTTGATTATGTTCTCCTGGTGTTTTACAAAAATTTGTAAACATGTTTTTTCAAAAATTCATTGCTTTCTTATAGCTACATTCGAATCATTATGTCGTTGGTTCTAGCTTAGCTAGGATACTGAAATTTTGTACACTAGGAGCAATTAAGATGGACTATCGAACAGAATTTTAAGCAAAGTGCCACGCCCCTTAGGTTTTATGATATTAAGGCGTAAATAGAATGTTATTAAAATTTTAATAGTGAACATGGCAATGGACATTAAAAGTATAAGCTGTATTGTTCTTCGCTTTTCGACCTCCACCGTAGTGAAACTTTCAACTCAATATCTCCTCTACGTTCCGAGATATTAAACTTTGAAAATTATATTAACAAGGCCAACAGCTACTAACAACGCTCATTATAGCTACATATAAAACGCTATATATCTTAATTTCCAGCATAGGTAGAACCTTTAAATTTGGAGTACTAAGAGCAATTAAGATGGGCTATCGACCAGTGTTTTCAAAAAAGTGCCACGCCTATTAGTTTCCGAAAGCGAAAGGTGTTTATGATAAATTCCTGAAATACTTGAAGTGGGCGTGGCAGTGGGCGGTAAAAGTAAAGTCTATGTTGTAGTCCTGATATCAGCCTACACTATGGTGCAACTTCCAGCTCATTATCTCCAATAGTTTCAGAGATATTAAGTGTTGAAAATAATAATTATCAGGAATCCACCTACTACTTGATTATGTTCTCCTGGTGTTTTACAAAAATTTGTAAACATGTTTTTTCAAAAATTCATTGCTTTCTTATAGCTACATTCGAATCATTATGTCGTTGGTTCTAGCTTAGCTAGGATACTGAAATTTTGTACACTAGGAGCAATTAAGATGGACTATCGAACAGAATTTTAAGCAAAGTGCCACTCCCCTTAGGTTTTATGATATTAAGGCGTAAATAGAATGTTATTAAAATTTTAATAGTGAACATGGCAATGGACATTAAAAGTATAAGCTGTATTGTTCTTCGCTTTTCGACCTCCACCGTAGTGAAACTTTCAACTCAATATCTCCTCTACGTTCCGAGATATTAAACTTTGAAAATTATATTAACAAGGCCAACAGCTACTAACAACGCTCATTATAGCTACATATAAAACGCTATATATCTTAATTTCCAGCATAGGTAGAACCTTTAAATTTGGAGTACTAAGAGCAATTAAGATGGGCTATCGACCAGTGTTTTCAAAAAAGTGCCACGCCTATTAGTTTCCGAAAGCGAAAGGTGTTTATGATAAATTCCTGAAATACTTGAAGTGGGCGTGGCAGTGGGCGGTAAAAGTAAAGTCGATGTTGTAGTCCTGATATCAGCCTACACTATGGTGCAACTTCCAGCTCATTATCTCCAATAGTTTCAGAGATATTAAGTGTTTAAAATAATAATTATCAGGAATCCACCTACTACTTGATTATGTTCTCCTGGTGTTTTACAAAAATTTGTAAACATGTTTTTTCAAAAATTCATTGCTTTCTTATAGCTACATTCGAATCATTATGTCGTTGGTTCTAGCTTAGCTAGGATACTGAAATTTTGTACACTAGGAGCAATTAAGATGGACTATCGAACAGAATTTTAAGCAAAGTGCCACGCCCCTTAGGTTTTATGATATTAAGGCGTAAATAGAATGTTATTAAAATTTTAATAGTGAACATGGCAATGGACATTAAAAGTATAAGCTGTATTGTTCTTCGCTTTTCGACCTCCACCGTAGTGAAACTTTCAACTCAATATCTCCTCTACGTTCCGAGATATTAAACTTTGAAAATTATATTAACAAGGCCAACAGCTACTAACAACGCTCATTATAGCTACATATAAAACGCTATATATCTTAATTTCCAGCATAGGTAGAACCTTTAAATTTGGAGTACTAAGAGCAATTAAGATGGGCTATCGACCAGTGTTTTCAAAAAAGTGCCACGCCTATTAGTTTCCGAAAGCGAAAGGTGTTTATGATAAATTCCTGAAATACTTGAAGTGGGCGTGGCAGTGGGCGGTAAAAGTAAAGTCTATGTTGTAGTCCTGATATCAGCCTACACTATGGTGCAACTTCCAGCTCATTATCTCCAATAGTTTCAGAGATATTAAGTGTTGAAAATAATAATTATCAGGAATCCACCTACTACTTGATTATGTTCTCCTGGTGTTTTACAAAAATTTGTAAACATGTTTTTTCAAAAATTCATTGCTTTCTTATAGCTACATTCGAATCATTATGTCGTTGGTTCTAGCTTAGCTAGGATACTGAAATTTTGTACACTAGGAGCAATTAAGATGGACTATCGAACAGAATTTTAAGCAAAGTGCCACTCCCCTTAGGTTTTATGATATTAAGGCGTAAATAGAATGTTATTAAAATTTTAATAGTGAACATGGCAATGGACATTAAAAGTATAAGCTGTATTGTTCTTCGCTTTTCGACCTCCACCGTAGTGAAACTTTCAACTCAATATCTCCTCTACGTTCCGAGATATTAAACTTTGAAAATTATATTAACAAGGCCAACAGCTACTAACAACGCTCATTATAGCTACATATAAAACGCTATATATCTTAATTTCCAGCATAGGTAGAACCTTTAAATTTGGAGTACTAAGAGCAATTAAGATGGGCTATCGACCAGTGTTTTCAAAAAAGTGCCACGCCTATTAGTTTCCGAAAGCGAAAGGTGTTTATGATAAATTCCTGAAATACTTGAAGTGGGCGTGGCAGTGGGCGGTAAAAGTAAAGTCGATGTTGTAGTCCTGATATCAGCCTACACTATGGTGCAACTTCCAGCTCATTATCTCCAATAGTTTCAGAGATATTAAGTGTTTAAAATAATAATTATCAGGAATCCACCTACTACTTGATTATGTTCTCCTGGTGTTTTACAAAAATTTGTAAACATGTTTTTTCAAAAATTCATTGCTTTCTTATAGCTACATTCGAATCATTATGTCGTTGGTTCTAGCTTAGCTAGGATACTGAAATTTTGTACACTAGGAGCAATTAAGATGGACTATCGAACAGAATTTTAAGCAAAGTGCCACGCCCCTTAGGTTTTATGATATTAAGGCGTAAATAGAATGTTATTAAAATTTTAATAGTGAACATGGCAATGGACATTAAAAGTATAAGCTGTATTGTTCTTCGCTTTTCGACCTCCACCGTAGTGAAACTTTCAACTCAATATCTCCTCTACGTTCCGAGATATTAAACTTTGAAAATTATATTAACAAGGCCAACAGCTACTAACAACGCTCATTATAGCTACATATAAAACGCTATATATCTTAATTTCCAGCATAGGTAGAACCTTTAAATTTGGAGTACTAAGAGCAATTAAGATGGGCTATCGACCAGTGTTTTCAAAAAAGTGCCACGCCTATTAGTTTCCGAAAGCGAAAGGTGTTTATGATAAATTCCTGAAATACTTGAAGTGGGCGTGGCAGTGGGCGGTAAAAGTAAAGTCTATGTTGTAGTCCTGATATCAGCCTACACTATGGTGCAACTTCCAGCTCATTATCTCCAATAGTTTCAGAGATATTAAGTGTTGAAAATAATAATTATCAGGAATCCACCTACTACTTGATTATGTTCTCCTGGTGTTTTACAAAAATTTGTAAACATGTTTTTTCAAAAATTCATTGCTTTCTTATAGCTACATTCGAATCATTATGTCGTTGGTTCTAGCTTAGCTAGGATACTGAAATTTTGTACACTAGGAGCAATTAAGATGGACTATCGAACAGAATTTTAAGCAAAGTGCCACGCCCCTTAAGTTTTATGATATTAAGGCGTAAATAGAATGTTATTAAAATTTTAATAGTGAACATGGCAATGGACATTAAAAGTATAAGCTGTATTGTTCTTCGCTTTTCGACCTCCACCGTAGTGAAACTTTCAACTCAATATCTCCTCTACGTTCCGAGATATTAAACTTTGAAAATTATATTAACAAGGCCAACAGCTACTAACAACGCTCATTATAGCTACATATAAAACGCTATATATCTTAATTTCCAGCATAGGTAGAACCTTTAAATTTGGAGTACTAAGAGCAATTAAGATGGGCTATCGACCAGTGTTTTCAAAAAAGTGCCACGCCTATTAGTTTCCGAAAGCGAAAGGTGTTTATGATAAATTCCTGAAATACTTGAAGTGGGCGTGGCAGTGGGCGGTAAAAGTAAAGTCGATGTTGTAGTCCTGATATCAGCCTACACTATGGTGCAACTTCCAGCTCATTATCTCCAATAGTTTCAGAGATATTAAGTGTTTAAAATAATAATTATCAGGAATCCACCTACTACTTGATTATGTTCTCCTGGTGTTTTACAAAAATTTGTAAACATGTTTTTTCAAAAATTCATTGCTTTCTTATAGCTACATTCGAATCATTATGTCGTTGGTTCTAGCTTAGCTAGGATACTGAAATTTTGTACACTAGGAGCAATTAAGATGGACTATCGAACAGAATTTTAAGCAAAGTGCCACGCCCCTTAGGTTTTATGATATTAAGGCGTAAATAGAATGTTATTAAAATTTTAATAGTGAACATGGCAATGGACATTAAAAGTATAAGCTGTATTGTTCTTCGCTTTTCGACCTCCACCGTAGTGAAACTTTCAAGTCAATATCTCCTCTACGTTCCGAGATATTAAACTTTGAAAATTATATTAACAAGGCCAACAGCTACTAACAACGTTCATTATAGCTACATATAAAACGCTATATATCTTAATTTCCAGCATAGGTAGAACCTTTAAATTTGGAGTACTAAGAGCAATTAAGATGGGCTATCGACCAGTGTTTTCAAAAAAGTGCCACGCCTATTAGTTTCCGAAAGCGAAAGGTGTTTATGATAAATTCCTGAAATACTTGAAGTGGGCGTGGCAGTGGGCGGTAAAAGTAAAGTCTATGTTGTAGTCCTGATATCAGCCTACACTATGGTGCAACTTCCAGCTCATTATCTCCAATAGTTTCAGAGATATTAAGTGTTGAAAATAATAATTATCAGGAATCCACCTACTACTTGATTATGTTCTCCTGGTGTTTTACAAAAATTTGTAAACATGTTTTTTCAAAAATTCATTGCTTTCTTATAGCTACATTCGAATCATTATGTCGTTGGTTCTAGCTTAGCTAGGATACTGAAATTTTGTACACTAGGAGCAATTAAGATGGACTATCGAACAGAATTTTAAGCAAAGTGCCACGCCCCTTAAGTTTTATGATATTAAGGCGTAAATAGAATGTTATTAAAATTTTAATAGTGAACATGGCAATGGACATTAAAAGTATAAGCTGTATTGTTCTTCGCTTTTCGACCTCCACCGTAGTGAAACTTTCAACTCAATATCTCCTCTACGTTCCGAGATATTAAACTTTGAAAATTATATTAACAAGGCCAACAGCTGCTAACAACGCTCATTATAGCTACATATAAAACGCTATATATCTTAATTTCCAACCTAGGTAGAACCTTTAAATTTGGAGTACTAAGAGCAATTAAGATGGGCTATCGACCAGTGTTTTCAAAAAAGTGCCACGCCTATTAGTTTCCGAAAGCGAAAGGTGTTTATGATAAATTCCTGAAATACTTGAAGTGGGCGTGGCAGTGGGCGGTAAAAGTAAAGTCGATGTTGTAGTCCTGATATCAGCCTACACTATGGTGCAACTTCCAGCTCATTATCTCCAATAGTTTCAGAGATATTAAGTGTTGAAAATAATAATTATCAGGAATCCACCTACTACTTGATTATGTTCTCCTGGTGTTTTACAAAAATTTGTAAACATGTTTTTTCAAAAATTCATTGCTTTCTTATAGCTACATTCGAATCATTATGTCGTTGGTTCTAGCTTAGCTAGGATACTGAAATTTTGTACACTAGGAGCAATTAAGATAGACTATCGAACAGAATTTTAAGCAAAGTGCCACGCCCCTTAGGTTTTATGATATTAAGGCGTAAATAGAATGTTATTAAAATTTTAATAGTGAACATGGCAATGGACATTAAAAGTATAAGCTGTATTGTTCTTCGCTTTTCGACCTCCACCGTAGTGAAACTTTCAACTCAATATCTCCTCTACGTTCCGAGATATTAAACTTTGAAAATTATATTAACAAGGCCAACAGCTACTAACAACGCTCATTATAGCTACATATAAAACGCTATATATCTTAATTTCCAGCATAGGTAGAACCTTTAAATTTGGAGTACTAAGAGCAATTAAGATGGGCTATCGACCAGTGTTTTCAAAAAAGTGCCACGCCTATTAGTTTCCGAAAGCGAAAGGTGTTTATGATAAATTCCTGAAATACTTGAAGTGGGCGTGGCAGTGGGCGGTAAAAGTAAAGTCTATGTTGTAGTCCTGATATCAGCCTACACTATGGTGCAACTTCCAGCTAATTATCTCCAATAGTTTCAGAGATATTAAGTGTTGAAAATAATAATTATCAGGAATCCACCTACTACTTGATTATGTTCTCCTGGTGTTTTACAAAAATTTGTAAACATGTTTTTTCAAAAATTCATTGCTTTCTTATAGCTACATTCGAATCATTATGTCGTTGGTTCTAGCTTAGCTAGGATACTGAAATTTTGTACACTAGGAGCAATTAAGATGGACTATCGAACAGAATTTTAAGCAAAGTGCCACGCCCCTTAGGTTTTATGATATTAAGGCGTAAATAGAATGTTATTAAAATTTTAATAGTGAACATGGCAATGGACTTTAAAAGTATAAGCTGTATTGTTCTTCGCTTTTCGACCTCCACCGTAGTGAAACTTTCAACTCAATATCTCCTCTACGTTCCGAGATATTAAACTTTGAAAATTATATTAACAAGGCCAACAGCTACTAACAACGCTCATTATAGCTACATATAAAACGCTATATATCTTAATTTCCAGCATAGGTAGAACCTTTAAATTTGGAGTACTAAGAGCAATTAAGATGGGCTATCGACCAGTGTTTTCAAAAAAGTGCCACGCCTATTAGTTTCCGAAAGCGAAAGGTGTTTATGATAAATTCCTGAAATACTTGAAGTGGGCGTGGCAGTGGGCGGTAAAAGTAAAGTCTATGTTGTAGTCCTGATATCAGCCTACACTATGGTGCAACTTCCAGCTCATTATCTCCAATAGTTTCAGAGATATTAAGTGTTGAAAATAATAATTATCAGGAATCCACCTACTACTTGATTATGTTCTCCTGGTGTTTTACAAAAATTTGTAAACATGTTTTTTCAAAAATGCATTGCTTTCTTATAGCTACATTCGAATCATTATGTCGTTGGTTCTAGCTTAGCTAGGATACTGAAATTTTGTACACTAGGAGCAATTAAGATGGACTATCGAACAGAATTTTAAGCAAAGTGCCACGCCCCTTAGGTTTTATGATATTAAGGCGTAAATAGAATGTTATTAAAATTTTAATAGTGAACATGGCAATGGACATTAAAAGTATAAGCTGTATTGTTCTTCGCTTTTCGACCTCCACCGTAGTGAAACTTTCAACTCAATATCTCCTCTACGTTCCGAGATATTAAACTTTGAAAATTATATTAACAAGGCCAACAGCTACTAACAACGCTCATTATAGCTACATATAAAACGCTATATATCTTAATTTCCAGCATAGGTAGAACCTTTAAATTTGGAGTACTAAGAGCAATTAAGATGGGCTATCGACCAGTGTTTTCAAAAAAGTGCCACGCCTATTAGTTTCCGAAAGCGAAAGGTGTTTATGATAAATTCCTGAAATACTTGAAGTGGGCGTGGCAGTGGGCGGTAAAAGTAAAGTCGATGTTGTAGTCCTGATATCAGCCTACACTATGGTGCAACTTCCAGCTCATTATCTCCAATAGTTTCAGAGATATTAAGTGTTTAAAATAATAATTATCAGGAATCCACCTACTACTTGATTATGTTCTCCTGGTGTTTTACAAAAATTTGTAAACATGTTTTTTCAAAAATTCATTGCTTTCTTATAGCTACATTCGAATCATTATGTCGTTGGTTCTAGCTTAGCTAGGATACTGAAATTTTGTACACTAGGAGCAATTAAGATGGACTATCGAACAGAATTTTAAGCAAAGTGCCACGCCCCTTAGGTTTTATGATATTAAGGCGTAAATAGAATGTTATTAAAATTTTAATAGTGAACATGGCAATGGACATTAAAAGTATAAGCTGTATTGTTCTTCGCTTTTCGACCTCCACCGTAGTGAAACTTTCAACTCAATATCTCCTCTACGTTCCGAGATATTAAACTTTGAAAATTATATTAACAAGGCCAACAGCTACTAACAACGCTCATTATAGCTACATATAAAACGCTATATATCTTAATTTCCAGCATAGGTAGAACCTTTAAATTTGGAGTACTAAGAGCAATTAAGATGGGCTATCGACCAGTGTTTTCAAAAAAGTGCCACGCCTATTAGTTTCCGAAAGCGAAAGGTGTTTATGATAAATTCCTGAAATACTTGAAGTGGGCGTGGCAGTGGGCGGTAAGAGTAAAGTCTATGTTGTAGTCCTGATATCAGCCTACACTATGGTGCAACTTCCAGCTCATTATCTCCAATAGTTTCAGAGATATTAAGTGTTGAAAATAATAATTATCAGGAATCCACCTACTACTTGATTATGTTCTCCTGGTGTTTTACAAAAATTTGTAAACATGTTTTTTCAAAAATTCATTGCTTTCTTATAGCTACATTCGAATCATTATGTCGTTGGTTCTAGCTTAGCTAGGATACTGAAATTTTGTACACTAGGAGCAATTAAGATGGACTATCGAACAGAATTTTAAGCAAAGTGCCACGCCCCTTAAGTTTTATGATATTAAGGCGTAAATAGAATGTTATTAAAATTTTAATAGTGAACATGGCAATGGACATTAAAAGTATAAGCTGTATTGTTCTTCGCTTTTCGACCCGACCTCCACCGTAGTGAAACTTTCAACTCAATATCTCCTCTACGTTCCGAGATATTAAACTTTGAAAATTATATTAACAAGGCCAACAGCTGCTAACAACGCTCATTATAGCTACATATAAAACGCTATATATCTTAATTTCCAACCTAGGTAGAACCTTTAAATTTGGAGTACTAAGAGCAATTAAGATGGGCTATCGACCAGTGTTTTCAAAAAAGTGCCACGCCTATTAGTTTCCGAAAGCGAAAGGTGTTTATGATAAATTCCTGAAATACTTGAAGTGGGCGTGGCAGTGGGCGGTAAAAGTAAAGTCGATGTTGTAGTCCTGATATCAGCCTACACTATGGTGCAACTTCCAGCTCATTATCTCCAATAGTTTCAGAGATATTAAGTGTTGAAAATAATAATTATCAGGAATCCACCTACTACTTGATTATGTTCTCCTGGTGTTTTACAAAAATTTGTAAACATGTTTTTTCAAAAATTCATTGCTTTCTTATAGCTACATTCGAATCATTATGTCGTTGGTTCTAGCTTAGCTAGGATACTGAAATTTTGTACACTAGGAGCAATTAAGATAGACTATCGAACAGAATTTTAAGCAAAGTGCCACGCCCCTTAGGTTTTATGATATTAAGGCGTAAATAGAATGTTATTAAAATTTTAATAGTGAACATGGCAATGGACATTAAAAGTATAAGCTGTATTGTTCTTCGCTTTTCGACCTCCACCGTAGTGAAACTTTCAACTCAATATCTCCTCTACGTTCCGAGATATTAAACTTTGAAAATTATATTAACAAGGCCAACAGCTGCTAACAACGCTCATTATAGCTACATATAAAACGCTATATATCTTAATTTCCAACCTAGGTAGAACCTTTAAATTTGGAGTACTAAGAGCAATTAAGATGGGCTATCGACCAGTGTTTTCAAAAAAGTGCCACGCCTATTAGTTTCCGAAAGCGAAAGGTGTTTATGATAAATTCCTGAAATACTTGAAGTGGGCGTGGCAGTGGGCGGTAAAAGTAAAGTCGATGTTGTAGTCCTGATATCAGCCTACACTATGGTGCAACTTCCAGCTCATTATCTCCAATAGTTTCAGAGATATTAAGTGTTGAAAATAATAATTATCAGGAATCCACCTACTACTTGATTATGTTCTCCTGGTGTTTTACAAAAATTTGTAAACATGTTTTTTCAAAAATTCATTGCTTTCTTATAGCTACATTCGAATCATTATGTCGTTGGTTCTAGCTTAGCTAGGATACTGAAATTTTGTACACTAGGAGCAATTAAGATGGACTATCGAACAGAATTTTAAGCAAAGTGCCACGCCCCTTAAGTTTTATGATATTAAGGCGTAAATAGAATGTTATTAAAATTTTAATAGTGAACATGGCAATGGACGTTAAAAGTATAAGCTGTATTGTTCTTCGCTTTTCGACCTCCACCGTAGTGAAACTTTCAACTCAATATCTCCTCTACGTTCCGAGATATTAAACTTTGAAAATTATATTAACAAGGCCAACAGCTACTAACAACGCTCATTATAGCTACATATAAAACGCTATATATCTTAATTTCCAACCTAGGTAGAACCTTTAAATTTGGAGTACTAAGAGCAATTAAGATGGGCTATCGACCAGTGTTTTCAAAAAAGTGCCACGCCTATTAGTTTCCGAAAGCGAAAGGTGTTTATGATAAATTCCTGAAATACTTGAAGTGGGCGTGGCAGTGGGCGGTAAAAGTAAAGTCGATGTTGTAGTCCTGATATCAGCCTACACTATGGTGCAACTTCCAGCTCATTATCTCCAATAGTTTCAGAGATATTAAGTGTTGAAAATAATAATTATCAGGAATCCACCTACTACTTGATTATGTTCTCCTGGTGTTTTACAAAAATTTGTAAACATGTTTTTTCAAAAATTCATTGCTTTCTTATAGCTACATTCGAATCATTATGTCGTTGGTTCTAGCTTAGCTAGGATACTGAAATTTTGTACACTAGGAGCAATTAAGATAGACTATCGAACAGAATTTTAAGCAAAGTGCCACGCCCCTTAGGTTTTATGATATTAAGGCGTAAATAGAATGTTATTAAAATTTTAATAGTGAACATGGCAATGGACATTAAAAGTATAAGCTGTATTGTTCTTCGCTTTTCGACCTCCACCGTAGTGAAACTTTCAACTCAATATCTCCTCTACGTTCCGAGATATTAAACTTTGAAAATTATATTAACAAGGCCAACAGCTGCTAACAACGCTCATTATAGCTACATATAAAACGCTATATATCTTAATTTCCAACCTAGGTAGAACCTTTAAATTTGGAGTACTAAGAGCAATTAAGATGGGCTATCGACCAGTGTTTTCAAAAAAGTGCCACGCCTATTAGTTTCCGAAAGCGAAAGGTGTTTATGATAAATTCCTGAAATACTTGAAGTGGGCGTGGCAGTGGGCGGTAAAAGTAAAGTCGATGTTGTAGTCCTGATATCAGCCTACACTATGGTGCAACTTCCAGCTCATTATCTCCAATAGTTTCAGAGATATTAAGTGTTGAAAATAATAATTATCAGGAATCCACCTACTACTTGATTATGTTCTCCTGGTGTTTTACAAAAATTTGTAAACATGTTTTTTCAAAAATTCATTGCTTTCTTATAGCTACATTCGAATCATTATGTCGTTGGTTCTAGCTTAGCTAGGATACTGAAATTTTGTACACTAGGAGCAATTAAGATGGACTATCGAACAGAATTTTAAGCAAAGTGCCACGCCCCTTAAGTTTTATGATATTAAGGCGTAAATAGAATGTTATTAAAATTTTAATAGTGAACATGGCAATGGACATTAAAAGTATAAGCTGTATTGTTCTTCGCTTTTCGACCTCCACCGTAGTGAAACTTTCAACTCAATATCTCCTCTACGTTCCGAGATATTAAACTTTGAAAATTATATTAACAAGGCCAACAGCTACTAACAACGCTCATTATAGCTACATATAAAACGCTATATATCTTAATTTCCAGCATAGGTAGAACCTTTAAATTTGGAGTACTAAGAGCAATTAAGATGGGCTATCGACCAGTGTTTTCAAAAAAGTGCCACGCCTATTAGTTTCCGAAAGCGAAAGGTGTTTATGATAAATTCCTGAAATACTTGAAGTGGGCGTGGCAGTGGGCGGTAAAAGTAAAGTCTATGTTGTAGTCCTGATATCAGCCTACACTATGGTGCAACTTCCAGCTCATTATCTCCAATAGTTTCAGAGATATTAAGTGTTGAAAATAATAATTATCAGGAATCCACCTACTACTTGATTATGTTCTCCTGGTGTTTTACAAAAATTTGTAAACATGTTTTTTCAAAAATTCATTGCTTTCTTATAGCTACATTCGAATCATTATGTCGTTGGTTCTAGCTTAGCTAGGATACTGAAATTTTGTACACTAGGAGCAATTAAGATGGACTATCGAACAGAATTTTAAGCAAAGTGCCACGCCCCTTAGGTTTTATGATATTAAGGCGTAAATAGAATGTTATTAAAATTTTAATAGTGAACATGGCAATGGACTTTAAAAGTATAAGCTGTATTGTTCTTCGCTTTTCGACCTCCACCGTAGTGAAACTTTCAACTCAATATCTCCTCTACGTTCCGAGATATTAAACTTTGAAAATTATATTAACAAGGCCAACAGCTACTAACAACGCTCATTATAGCTACATATAAAACGCTATATATCTTAATTTCCAGCATAGGTAGAACCTTTAAATTTGGAGTACTAAGAGCAATTAAGATGGGCTATCG
This sequence comes from Calliphora vomitoria, assembly GCA_942486065.2. Lineage (NCBI taxonomy): Eukaryota > Metazoa > Arthropoda > Insecta > Diptera > Calliphoridae > Calliphora > Calliphora vomitoria. Next base: position 129,581,440 of record OW818031.2, read on the forward strand.
ACCAGTGTTTTCAAAAAAGTGCCACGCCTATTAGTTTCCGAAAGCGAAAGGTGTTTATGATAAATTCCTGAAATACTTGAAGTGGGCGTGGCAGTGGGCGGTAAAAGTAAAGTCTATGTTGTAGTCCTGATATCAGCCTACACTATGGTGCAACTTCCAGCTCATTATCTCCAATAGTTTCAGAGATATTAAGTGTTGAAAATAATAATTATCAGGAATCCACCTACTACTTGATTATGTTCTCCTGGTGTTTTACAAAAATTTGTAAACATGTTTTTTCAAAAATTCATTGCTTTCTTATAGCTACATTCGAATCATTATGTCGTTGGTTCTAGCTTAGCTAGGATACTGAAATTTTGTACACTAGGAGCAATTAAGATGGACTATCGAACAGAATTTTAAGCAAAGTGCCACGCCCCTTAGGTTTTATGATATTAAGGCGTAAATAGAATGTTATTAAAATTTTAATAGTGAACATGGCAATGGACTTTAAAAGTATAAGCTGTATTGTTCTTCGCTTTTCGACCTCCACCGTAGTGAAACTTTCAACTCAATATCTCCTCTACGTTCCGAGATATTAAACTTTGAAAATTATATTAACAAGGCCAACAGCTACTAACAACGCTCATTATAGCTACATATAAAACGCTATATATCTTAATTTCCAGCATAGGTAGAACCTTTAAATTTGGAGTACTAAGAGCAATTAAGATGGGCTATCGACCAGTGTTTTCAAAAAAGTGCCACGCCTATTAGTTTCCGAAAGCGAAAGGTGTTTATGATAAATTCCTGAAATACTTGAAGTGGGCGTGGCAGTGGGCGGTAAAAGTAAAGTCGATGTTGTAGTCCTGATATCAGCCTACACTATGGTGCAACTTCCAGCTCATTATCTCCAATAGTTTCAGAGATATTAAGTGTTTAAAATAATAATTATCAGGAATCCACCTACTACTTGATTATGTTCTCCTGGTGTTTTACAAAAATTTGTAAACATGTTTTTTCAAAAATTCATTGCTTTCTTATAGCTACATTCGAATCATTATGTCGTTGGTTCTAGCTTAGCTAGGATACTGAAATTTTGTACACTAGGAGCAATTAAGATGGACTATCGAACAGAATTTTAAGCAAAGTGCCACGCCCCTTAGGTTTTATGATATTAAGGCGTAAATAGAATGTTATTAAAATTTTAATAGTGAACATGGCAATGGACATTAAAAGTATAAGCTGTATTGTTCTTCGCTTTTCGACCTCCACCGTAGTGAAACTTTCAACTCAATATCTCCTCTACGTTCCGAGATATTAAACTTTGAAAATTATATTAACAAGGCCAACAGCTACTAACAACGCTCATTATAGCTACATATAAAACGCTATATATCTTAATTTCCAGCATAGGTAGAACCTTTAAATTTGGAGTACTAAGAGCAATTAAGATGGGCTATCGACCAGTGTTTTCAAAAAAGTGCCACGCCTATTAGTTTCCGAAAGCGAAAGGTGTTTATGATAAATTCCTGAAATACTTGAAGTGGGCGTGGCAGTGGGCGGTAAGAGTAAAGTCTATGTTGTAGTCCTGATATCAGCCTACACTATGGTGCAACTTCCAGCTCATTATCTCCAATAGTTTCAGAGATATTAAGTGTTGAAAATAATAATTATCAGGAATCCACCTACTACTTGATTATGTTCTCCTGGTGTTTTACAAAAATTTGTAAACATGTTTTTTCAAAAATTCATTGCTTTCTTATAGCTACATTCGAATCATTATGTCGTTGGTTCTAGCTTAGCTAGGATACTGAAATTTTGTACACTAGGAGCAATTAAGATGGACTATCGAACAGAATTTTAAGCAAAGTGCCACGCCCCTTAAGTTTTATGATATTAAGGCGTAAATAGAATGTTATTAAAATTTTAATAGTGAACATGGCAATGGACATTAAAAGTATAAGCTGTATTGTTCTTCGCTTTTCGACCTCCACCGTAGTGAAACTTTCAACTCAATATCTCCTCTACGTTCCGAGATATTAAACTTTGAAAATTATATTAACAAGGCCAACAGCTGCTAACAACGCTCATTATAGCTACATATAAAACGCTATATATCTTAATTTCCAACCTAGGTAGAACCTTTAAATTTGGAGTACTAAGAGCAATTAAGATGGGCTATCGACCAGTGTTTTCAAAAAAGTGCCACGCCTATTAGTTTCCGAAAGCGAAAGGTGTTTATGATAAATTCCTGAAATACTTGAAGTGGGCGTGGCAGTGGGCGGTAAAAGTAAAGTCGATGTTGTAGTCCTGATATCAGCCTACACTATGGTGCAACTTCCAGCTCATTATCTCCAATAGTTTCAGAGATATTAAGTGTTGAAAATAATAATTATCAGGAATCCACCTACTACTTGATTATGTTCTCCTGGTGTTTTACAAAAATTTGTAAACATGTTTTTTCAAAAATTCATTGCTTTCTTATAGCTACATTCGAATCATTATGTCGTTGGTTCTAGCTTAGCTAGGATACTGAAATTTTGTACACTAGGAGCAATTAAGATAGACTATCGAACAGAATTTTAAGCAAAGTGCCACGCCCCTTAGGTTTTATGATATTAAGGCGTAAATAGAATGTTATTAAAATTTTAATAGTGAACATGGCAATGGACATTAAAAGTATAAGCTGTATTGTTCTTCGCTTTTCGACCTCCACCGTAGTGAAACTTTCAACTCAATATCTCCTCTACGTTCCGAGATATTAAACTTTGAAAATTATATTAACAAGGCCAACAGCTGCTAACAACGCTCATTATAGCTACATATAAAACGCTATATATCTTAATTTCCAACCTAGGTAGAACCTTTAAATTTGGAGTACTAAGAGCAATTAAGATGGGCTATCGACCAGTGTTTTCAAAAAAGTGCCACGCCTATTAGTTTCCGAAAGCGAAAGGTGTTTATGATAAATTCCTGAAATACTTGAAGTGGGCGTGGCAGTGGGCGGTAAAAGTAAAGTCGATGTTGTAGTCCTGATATCAGCCTACACTATGGTGCAACTTCCAGCTCATTATCTCCAATAGTTTCAGAGATATTAAGTGTTGAAAATAATAATTATCAGGAATCCACCTACTACTTGATTATGTTCTCCTGGTGTTTTACAAAAATTTGTAAACATGTTTTTTCAAAAATTCATTGCTTTCTTATAGCTACATTCGAATCATTATGTCGTTGGTTCTAGCTTAGCTAGGATACTGAAATTTTGTACACTAGGAGCAATTAAGATGGACTATCGAACAGAATTTTAAGCAAAGTGCCACGCCCCTTAAGTTTTATGATATTAAGGCGTAAATAGAATGTTATTAAAATTTTAATAGTGAACATGGCAATGGACGTTAAAAGTATAAGCTGTATTGTTCTTCGCTTTTCGACCTCCACCGTAGTGAAACTTTCAACTCAATATCTCCTCTACGTTCCGAGATATTAAACTTTGAAAATTATATTAACAAGGCCAACAGCTACTAACAACGCTCATTATAGCTACATATAAAACGCTATATATCTTAATTTCCAGCATAGGTAGAACCTTTAAATTTGGAGTACTAAGAGCAATTAAGATGGGCTATCGACCAGTGTTTTCAAAAAAGTGCCACGCCTATTAGTTTCCGAAAGCGAAAGGTGTTTATGATAAATTCCTGAAATACTTGAAGTGGGCGTGGCAGTGGGCGGTAAAAGTAAAGTCTATGTTGTAGTCCTGATATCAGCCTACACTATGGTGCAACTTCCAGCTCATTATCTCCAATAGTTTCAGAGATATTAAGTGTTGAAAATAATAATTATCAGGAATCCACCTACTACTTGATTATGTTCTCCTGGTGTTTTACAAAAATTTGTAAACATGTTTTTTCAAAAATTCATTGCTTTCTTATAGCTACATTCGAATCATTATGTCGTTGGTTCTAGCTTAGCTAGGATACTGAAATTTTGTACACTAGGAGCAATTAAGATAGACTATCGAACAGAATTTTAAGCAAAGTGCCACGCCCCTTAGGTTTTATGATATTAAGGCGTAAATAGAATGTTATTAAAATTTTAATAGTGAACATGGCAATGGACATTAAAAGTATAAGCTGTATTGTTCTTCGCTTTTCGACCTCCACCGTAGTGAAACTTTCAACTCAATATCTCCTCTACGTTCCGAGATATTAAACTTTGAAAATTATATTAACAAGGCCAACAGCTACTAACAACGCTCATTATAGCTACATATAAAACGCTATATATCTTAATTTCCAGCATAGGTAGAACCTTTAAATTTGGAGTACTAAGAGCAATTAAGATGGGCTATCGACCAGTGTTTTCAAAAAAGTGCCACGCCTATTAGTTTCCGAAAGCGAAAGGTGTTTATGATAAATTCCTGAAATACTTGAAGTGGGCGTGGCAGTGGGCGGTAAAAGTAAAGTCTATGTTGTAGTCCTGATATCAGCCTACACTATGGTGCAACTTCCAGCTCATTATCTCCAATAGTTTCAGAGATATTAAGTGTTGAAAATAATAATTATCAGGAATCCACCTACTACTTGATTATGTTCTCCTGGTGTTTTACAAAAATTTGTAAACATGTTTTTTCAAAAATTCATTGCTTTCTTATAGCTACATTCGAATCATTATGTCGTTGGTTCTAGCTTAGCTAGGATACTGAAATTTTGTACACTAGGAGCAATTAAGATGGACTATCGAACAGAATTTTAAGCAAAGTGCCACGCCCCTTAGGTTTTATGATATTAAGGCGTAAATAGAATGTTATTAAAATTTTAATAGTGAACATGGCAATGGACTTTAAAAGTATAAGCTGTATTGTTCTTCGCTTTTCGACCTCCACCGTAGTGAAACTTTCAACTCAATATCTCCTCTACGTTCCGAGATATTAAACTTTGAAAATTATATTAACAAGGCCAACAGCTACTAACAACGCTCATTATAGCTACATATAAAACGCTATATATCTTAATTTCCAGCATAGGTAGAACCTTTAAATTTGGAGTACTAAGAGCAATTAAGATGGGCTATCGACCAGTGTTTTCAAAAAAGTGCCACGCCTATTAGTTTCCGAAAGCGAAAGGTGTTTATGATAAATTCCTGAAATACTTGAAGTGGGCGTGGCAGTGGGCGGTAAAAGTAAAGTCTATGTTGTAGTCCTGATATCAGCCTACACTATGGTGCAACTTCCAGCTCATTATCTCCAATAGTTTCAGAGATATTAAGTGTTGAAAATAATAATTATCAGGAATCCACCTACTACTTGATTATGTTCTCCTGGTGTTTTACAAAAATTTGTAAACATGTTTTTTCAAAAATTCATTGCTTTCTTATAGCTACATTCGAATCATTATGTCGTTGGTTCTAGCTTAGCTAGGATACTGAAATTTTGTACACTAGGAGCAATTAAGATGGACTATCGAACAGAATTTTAAGCAAAGTGCCACGCCCCTTAGGTTTTATGATATTAAGGCGTAAATAGAATGTTATTAAAATTTTAATAGTGAACATGGCAATGGACATTAAAAGTATAAGCTGTATTGTTCTTCGCTTTTCGACCTCCACCGTAGTGAAACTTTCAACTCAATATCTCCTCTACGTTCCGAGATATTAAACTTTGAAAATTATATTAACAAGGCCAACAGCTACTAACAACGCTCATTATAGCTACATATAAAACGCTATATATCTTAATTTCCAGCATAGGTAGAACCTTTAAATTTGGAGTACTAAGAGCAATTAAGATGGGCTATCGACCAGTGTTTTCAAAAAAGTGCCACGCCTATTAGTTTCCGAAAGCGAAAGGTGTTTATGATAAATTCCTGAAATACTTGAAGTGGGCGTGGCAGTGGGCGGTAAAAGTAAAGTCGATGTTGTAGTCCTGATATCAGCCTACACTATGGTGCAACTTCCAGCTCATTATCTCCAATAGTTTCAGAGATATTAAGTGTTTAAAATAATAATTATCAGGAATCCACCTACTACTTGATTATGTTCTCCTGGTGTTTTACAAAAATTTGTAAACATGTTTTTTCAAAAATTCATTGCTTTCTTATAGCTACATTCGAATCATTATGTCGTTGGTTCTAGCTTAGCTAGGATACTGAAATTTTGTACACTAGGAGCAATTAAGATGGACTATCGAACAGAATTTTAAGCAAAGTGCCACGCCCCTTAGGTTTTATGATATTAAGGCGTAAATAGAATGTTATTAAAATTTTAATAGTGAACATGGCAATGGACATTAAAAGTATAAGCTGTATTGTTCTTCGCTTTTCGACCTCCACCGTAGTGAAACTTTCAACTCAATATCTCCTCTACGTTCCGAGATATTAAACTTTGAAAATTATATTAACAAGGCCAACAGCTACTAACAACGCTCATTATAGCTACATATAAAACGCTATATATCTTAATTTCCAGCATAGGTAGAACCTTTAAATTTGGAGTACTAAGAGCAATTAAGATGGGCTATCGACCAGTGTTTTCAAAAAAGTGCCACGCCTATTAGTTTCCGAAAGCGAAAGGTGTTTATGATAAATTCCTGAAATACTTGAAGTGGGCGTGGCAGTGGGCGGTAAAAGTAAAGTCTATGTTGTAGTCCTGATATCAGCCTACACTATGGTGCAACTTCCAGCTCATTATCTCCAATAGTTTCAGAGATATTAAGTGTTGAAAATAATAATTATCAGGAATCCACCTACTACTTGATTATGTTCTCCTGGTGTTTTACAAAAATTTGTAAACATGTTTTTTCAAAAATTCATTTCTTTCTTATAGCTACATTCGAATCATTATGTCGTTGGTTCTAGCTTAGCTAGGATACTGAAATTTTGTACACTAGGAGCAATTAAGATAGACTATCGAACAGAATTTTAAGCAAAGTGCCACGCCCCTTAGGTTTTATGATATTAAGGCGTAAATAGAATGTTATTAAAATTTTAATAGTGAACATGGCAATGGACATTAAAAGTATAAGCTGTATTGTTCTTCGCTTTTCGACCCGACCTCCACCGTAGTGAAACTTTCAACTCAATATCTCCTCTACGTTCCGAGATATTAAACTTTGAAAATTATATTAACAAGGCCAACAGCTACTAACAACGCTCATTATAGCTACATATAAAACGCTATATATCTTAATTTCCAGCATAGGTAGAACCTTTAAATTTGGAGTACTAAGAGCAATTAAGATGGGCTATCGACCAGTGTTTTCAAAAAAGTGCCACGCCTATTAGTTTCCGAAAGCGAAAGGTGTTTATGATAAATTCCTGAAATACTTGAAGTGGGCGTGGCAGTGGGCGGTAAAAGTAAAGTCTATGTTGTAGTTCTGATATCAGCCTACACTATGGTGCAACTTTCAGCTCATTATCTCCAATAGTTTCAGAGATATTAAGTGTTGAAAATAATAATTATCAGGAATCCACCTACTACTTGATTATGTTCTCCTGGTGTTTTACAAAAATTTGTAAACATGTTTTTTTCAAAAATTCATTGCTTTCTTATAGCTACATTCGAATCATTATGTCGTTGGTTCTAGCTTAGCTAGGATACTGAAATTTTGTACACTAGGAGCAATTAAGATGGACTATCGAACAGAATTTTAAGCAAAGTGCCACGCCCCTTAGATTTTATGATATTAAGGCGTAAATAGAATGTTATTAACATTTTAATAGTGAACATGGCAATGGACATTAAAAGTATAAGCTGTATTGTTCTTCGCTTTTCGACCCGACCTCCACCGTAGTGAAACTTTCAACTCAATATCTCCTCTACGTTCCGAGATATTAAACTTTGAAAATTATATTAACAAGGCCAACAGCTACTAACAACGCTCATTATAGCTACATATAAAACGCTATATATCTTAATTTCCAGCATAGGTAGAACCTTTAAATTTGGAGTACTAAGAGCAATTAAGATGGGCTATCGACCAGTGTTTTCAAAAAAGTGCCACGCCTATTAGTTTCCGAAAGCGAAAGGTGTTTATGATAAATTCCTGAAATACTTGAAGTGGGCGTGGCAGTGGGCGGTAAAAGTAAAGTCGATGTTGTAGTCCTGATATCAGCCTACACTATGGTGCAACTTCCAGCTCATTATCTCCAATAGTTTCAGAGATATTAAGTGTTTAAAATAATAATTATCAGGAATCCACCTACTACTTGATTATGTTCTCCTGGTGTTTTACAAAAATTTGTAAACATGTTTTTTCAAAAATTCATTGCTTTCTTATAGCTACATTCGAATCATTATGTCGTTGGTTCTAGCTTAGCTAGGATACTGAAATTTTGTACACTAGGAGCAATTAAGATGGACTATCGAACAGAATTTTAAGCAAAGTGCCACGCCCCTTAGGTTTTATGATATTAAGGCGTAAATAGAATGTTATTAAAATTTTAATAGTGAACATGGCAATGGACATTAAAAGTATAAGCTGTATTGTTCTTCGCTTTTCGACCCGACCTCCACCGTAGTGAAACTTTCAACTCAATATCTCCTCTACGTTCCGAGATATTAAACTTTGAAAATTATATTAACAAGGCCAACAGCTACTAACAACGCTCATTATAGCTACATATAAAACGCTATATATCTTAATTTCCAGCATAGGTAGAACCTTTAAATTTGGAGTACTAAGAGCAATTAAGATGGGCTATCGACCAGTGTTTTCAAAAAAGTGCCACGCCTATCAGTTTCCGAAAGCGAAAGGTGTTTATGATAAATTCCTGAAATAATTGAAGTGGGCGTGGCAGTGGGCGGTAAAAGTAAAGTCTATGTTGTAGTCCTGATATCAGCCTACACTATGGTGCAACTTCCAGCTCATTATCTCCAATAGTTTCAGAGATATTAAGTGTTGAAAATAATAATTATCAGGAATCCACCTACTACTTGATTATGTTCTCCTGGTGTTTTACAAAAATTTGTAAACATGTTTTTTCAAAAATTCATTGCTTTCTTATAGCTACATTCGAATCATTATGTCGTTGGTTCTAGCTTAGCTAGGATACTGAAATTTTGTACACTAGGAGCAATTAAGATGGACTATCGAACAGAATTTTAAGCAAAGTGCCACGCCCCTTAGGTTTTATGATATTAAGGCGTAAATAGAATGTTATTAAAATTTTAATAGTGAACATGGCAATGGACATTAAAAGTATAAGCTGTATTGTTCTTCGCTTTTCGACCTCCACCGTAGTGAAACTTTCAACTCAATATCTCCTCTACGTTCCGAGATATTAAACTTTGAAAATTATATTAACAAGGCCAACAGCTGCTAACAACGCTCATTATAGCTACATATAAAACGCTATATATCTTAATTTCCAACCTAGGTAGAACCTTTAAATTTGGAGTACTAAGAGCAATTAAGATGGGCTATCGACCAGTGTTTTCAAAAAAGTGCCACGCCTATCAGTTTCCGAAAGCGAAAGGTGTTTATGATAAATTCCTGAAATACTTGAAGTGGGCGTGGCAGTGGGCGGTAAAAGTAAAGTCTATGTTGTAGTCCTGATATCAGCCTACACTATGGTGCAACTTCCAGCTCATTATCTCCAATAGTTTCAGAGATATTAAGTGTTGAAAATAATAATTATCAGGAATCCACCTACTACTTGATTATGTTCTCCTGGTGTTTTACAAAAATTTGTAAACATGTTTTTTCAAAAATTCATTTCTTTCTTATAGCTACATTCGAATCATTATGTCGTTGGTTCTAGCTTAGCTAGGATACTGAAATTTTGTACACTAGGAGCAATTAAGATGGACTATCGAACAGAATTTTAAGCAAAGTGCCACGCCCCTTAGGTTTTATGATATTAAGGCGTAAATAGAATGTTATTAAAATTTTAATAGTGAACATGGCAATGGACATTAAAAGTATAAGCTGTATTGTTCTTCGCTTTTCGACCCGACCTCCACCGTAGTGAAACTTTCAACTCAATATCTCCTCTACGTTCCGAGATATTAAACTTTGAAAATTATATTAACAAGGCCAACAGCTACTAACAACGCTCATTATAGCTACATATAAAACGCTATATATCTTAATTTCCAGCATAGGTAGAACCTTTAAATTTGGAGTACTAAGAGCAATTAAGATGGGCTATCGACCAGTGTTTTCAAAAAAGTGCCACGCCTATCAGTTTCCGAAAGCGAAAGGTGTTTATGATAAATTCCTGAAATACTTGAAGTGGGCGTGGCACTGGGCGGTAAAAGTAAAGTCTATGTTGTAGTCCTGATATCAGCCTACACTATGGTGCAACTTCCAGCTCATTATCTCCAATAGTTTCAGAGATATTAAGTGTTGAAAATAATAATTATCAGGAATCCACCTACTACTTGATTATGTTCTCCTGGTGTTTTACAAAAATTTGTAAACATGTTTTTTCAAAAATTCATTTCTTTCTTATAGCTACATTCGAATCATTATGTCGTTGGTTCTAGCTTAGCTAGGATACTGAAATTTTGTACACTAGGAGCAATTAAGATGGACTATCGAACAGAATTTTAAGCAAAGTGCCACGCCCCTTAGGTTTTATGATATTAAGGCGTAAATAGAATGTTATTAAAATTTTAATAGTGAACATGGCAATGGACATTAAAAGTATAAGCTGTATTGTTCTTCGCTTTTCGACCCGACCTCCACCGTAGTGAAACTTTCAACTCAATATCTCCTCTACGTTCCGAGATATTAAACTTTGAAAATTATATTAACAAGGCCAACAGCTACTAACAACGCTCATTATAGCTACATATAAAACGCTATATATCTTAATTTCCAGCATAGGTAGAACCTTTAAATTTGGAGTACTAAGAGCAATTAAGATGGGCTATCGACCAGTGTTTTCAAAAAAGTGCCACGCCTATTAGTTTCCGAAAGCGAAAGGTGTTTATGATAAATTCCTGAAATACTTGAAGTGGGCGTGGCAGTGGGCGGTAAAAGTAAAGTCTATGTTGTAGTCCTGATATCAGCCTACACTATGGTGCAACTTCCAGCTCATTATCTCCAATAGTTTCAGAGATATTAAGTGTTGAAAATAATAATTATCAGGAATCCACCTACTACTTGATTATGTTCTCCTGGTGTTTTACAAAAATTTGTAAACATGTTTTTTCAAAAATTCATTGCTTTCTTATAGCTACATTCGAATCATTATGTCGTTGGTTCTAGCTTAGCTAGGATACTGAAATTTTGTACACTAGGAGCAATTAAGATAGACTATCGAACAGAATTTTAAGCAAAGTGCCACGCCCCTTAGGTTTTATGATATTAAGGCGTAAATAGAATGTTATTAAAATTTTAATAGTGAACATGGCAATGGACATTAAAAGTATAAGCTGTATTGTTCTTCGCTTTTCGACCCGACCTCCACCGTAGTGAAACTTTCAACTCAATATCTCCTCTACGTTCCGAGATATTAAACTTTGAAAATTATATTAACAAGGCCAACAGCTACTAACAACGCTCATTATAGCTACATATAAAACGCTATATATCTTAATTTCCAGCATAGGTAGAACCTTTAAATTTGGAGTACTAAGAGCAATTAAGATGGGCTATCGACCAGTGTTTTCAAAAAAGTGCCACGCCTATTAGTTTCCGAAAGCGAAAGGTGTTTATGATAAATTCCTGAAATACTTGAAGTGGGCGTGGCAGTGGGCGGTAAAAGTAAAGTCTATGTTGTAGTCCTGATATCAGCCTACACTATGGTGCAACTTCCAGCTCATTATCTCCAATAGTTTCAGAGATATTAAGTGTTGAAAATAATAATTATCAGGAATCCACCTACTACTTGATTATGTTCTCCTGGTGTTTTACAAAAATTTGTAAACATGTTTTTTCAAAAATTCATTGCTTTCTTATAGCTACATTCGAATCATTATGTCGTTGGTTCTAGCTTAGCTAGGATACTGAAATTTTGTACACTAGGAGCAATTAAGATAGACTATCGAACAGAATTTTAAGCAAAGTGCCACGCCCCTTAGGTTTTATGATATTAAGGCGTAAATAGAATGTTTTTAAAATTTTAATAGTGAACATGGCAATGGACATTAAAAGTATAAGTTGTATTGTTCTTCGCTTTTCGACCCGACCTCCACCGTAGTGAAACTTTCAACTCAATATCTCCTCTACGTTCCGAGATATTAAACTTTGAAAATTATATTAACAAGGCCAACAGCTACTAACAACGCTCATTATAGCTACATATAAAACGCTATATATCTTAATTTCCAGCATAGGTAGAACCTTTAAATTTGGAGTACTAAGAGCAATTAAGATGGGCTATCGACCAGTGTTTTCAAAAAAGTGCCACGCCTATTAGTTTCCGAAAGCGAAAGGTGTTTATGATAAATTCCTGAAATACTTGAAGTGGGCGTGGCAGTGGGCGGTAAAAGTAAAGTCTATGTTGTAGTCCTGATATCAGCCTACACTATGGTGCAACTTCCAGCTCATTATCTCCAATAGTTTCAGAGATATTAAGTGTTGAAAATAATAATTATCAGGAATCCACCTACTACTTGATTATGTTCTCCTGGTGTTTTACAAAAATTTGTAAACATGTTTTTTCAAAAATTCATTGCTTTCTTATAGCTACATTCGAATCATTATGTCGTTGGTTCTAGCTTAGCTAGAATACTGAAATTTTGTACACTAGGAGCAATTAAGATGGACTATCGAACAGAATTTTAAGCAAAGTGCCACGCCCCTTAGGTTTTATGATATTAAGGCGTAAATAGAATGTTATTAAAATTTTAATAGTGAACATGGCAATGGACATTAAAAGTATAAGCTGTATTGTTCTTCGCTTTTCGACCTCCACCGTAGTGAAACTTTCAACTCAATATCTCCTCTATGTTCCGAGATATTAAACTTTGAAAATTATATTAACAAGGCCAACAGCTACTAACAACGCTCATTATAGCTACATATAAAACGCTATATATCTTAATTTCCAGCATAGGTAGAACCTTTAAATTTGGAGTACTAAGAGCAATTAAGATGGGCTATCGACCAGTGTTTTCAAAAAAGTGCCACGCCTATTAGTTTCCGAAAGCGAAAGGTGTTTATGATAAATTCCTGAAATACTTGAAGTGGGCGTGGCAGTGGGCGGTAAAAGTAAAGTCTATGTTGTAGTCCTGATATCAGCCTACACTATGGTGCAACTTCCAGCTCATTATCTCCAATAGTTTCAGAGATATTAAGTGTTGAAAATAATAATTATCAGGAATCCACCTACTACTTGATTATGTTCTCCTGGTGTTTTACAAAAATTTGTAAACATGTTTTTTCAAAAATTCATTGCTTTCTTATAGCTACATTCGAATCATTATGTCGTTGGTTCTAGCTTAGCTAGGATACTGAAATTTTGTACACTAGGAGCAATTAAGATGGACTATCGAACAGAATTTTAAGCAAAGTGCCACGCCCCTTAGGTTTTATGATATTAAGGCGTAAATAGAATGTTATTAAAATTTTAATAGTGAACATGGCAATGGACATTAAAAGTATAAGCTGTATTGTTCTTCGCTTTTCGACCTCCACCGTAGTGAAACTTTCAACTCAATATCTCCTCTACGTTCCGAGATATTAAACTTTGAAAATTATATTAACAAGGCCAACAGCTACTAACAACGCTCATTATAGCTACATATAAAACGCTATATATCTTAATTTCCAGCATAGGTAGAACCTTTAAATTTGGAGTACTAAGAGCAATTAAGATGGGCTATCGACCAGTGTTTTCAAAAAAGTGCCACGCCTATTAGTTTCCGAAAGCGAAAGGTGTTTATGATAAATTCCTGAAATACTTGAAGTGGGCGTGGCAGTGGGCGGTAAAAGTAAAGTCTATGTTGTAGTCCTGATATCAGCCTACACTATGGTGCAACTTCCAGCTCATTATCTCCAATAGTTTCAGAGATATTAAGTGTTGAAAATAATAATTATCAGGAATCCACCTACTACTTGATTATGTTCTCCTGGTGTTTTACAAAAATTTGTAAACATGTTTTTTCAAAAATTCATTGCTTTCTTATAGCTACATTCGAATCATTATGTCGTTGGTTCTAGCTTAGCTAGGATACTGAAATTTTGTACACTAGGAGCAATTAAGATGAACTATCGAACAGAATTTTAAGCAAAGTGCCACGCCCCTTAGGTTTTATGATATTAAGGCGTAAATAGAATGTTATTAAAATTTTAATAGTGAACATGGCAATGGACATTAAAAGTATAAGCTGTATTGTTCTTCGCTTTTCGACCTCCACCGTAGTGAAACTTTCAACTCAATATCTCCTCTACGTTCCGAGATATTAAACTTTGAAAATTATATTAACAAGGCCAACAGCTACTAACAACGCTCATTATAGCTACATATAAAACGCTATATATCTTAATTTCCAGCATAGGTAGAACCTTTAAATTTGGAGTACTAAGAGCAATTAAGATGGGCTATCGACCAGTGTTTTCAAAAAAGTGCCACGCCTATTAGTTTCCGAAAGCGAAAGGTGTTTATGATAAATTCCTGAAATACTTGAAGTGGGCGTGGCAGTGGGCGGTAAAAGTAAAGTCTATGTTGTAGTCCTGATATCAGCCTACACTATGGTGCAACTTCCAGCTCATTATCTCCAATAGTTTCAGAGATATTAAGTGTTGAAAATAATAATTATCAGGAATCCACCTACTACTTGATTATGTTCTCCTGGTGTTTTACAAAAATTTGTAAACATGTTTTTTCAAAAATTCATTGCTTTCTTATAGCTACATTCGAATCATTATGTCGTTGGTTCTAGCTTAGCTAGGATACTGAAATTTTGTACACTAGGAGCAATTAAGATGGACTATCGAACAGAATTTTAAGCAAAGTGCCACGCCCCTTAGGTTTTATGATATTAAGGCGTAAATAGAATGTTATTAAAATTTTAATAGTGAACATGGCAATGGACATTAAAAGTATAAGCTGTATTGTTCTTCGCTTTTCGACCCGACCTCCACCGTAGTGAAACTTTCAACTCAATATCTCCTCTACGTTCCGAGATATTAAACTTTGAAAATTATATTAACAAGGCCAACAGCTACTAACAACGCTCATTATAGCTACATATAAAACGCTATATATCTTAATTTCCAGCATAGGTAGAACCTTTAAATTTGGAGTACTAAGAGCAATTAAGATGGGCTATCGACCAGTGTTTTCAAAAAAGTGCCACGCCTATTAGTTTCCGAAAGCGAAAGGTGTTTATGATAAATTCCTGAAATACTTGAAGTGGGCGTGGCAGTGGGCGGTAAAAGTAAAGTCTATGTTGTAGTCCTGATATCAGCCTACACTATGGTGCAACTTCCAGCTCATTATCTCCAATAGTTTCAGAGATATTAAGTGTTGAAAATAATAATTATCAGGAATCCACCTACTACTTGATTATGTTCTCCTGGTGTTTTACAAAAATTTGTAAACATGTTTTTTCAAAAATTCATTGCTTTCTTATAGCTACATTCGAATCATTATGTCGTTGGTTCTAGCTTAGCTAGGATACTGAAATTTTGTACACTAGGAGCAATTAAGATGGACTATCGAACAGAATTTTAAGCAAAGTGCCACGCCCCTTAGGTTTTATGATATTAAGGCGTAAATAGAATGTTATTAAAATTTTAATAGTGAACATGGCAATGGACATTAAAAGTATAAGCTGTATTGTTCTTCGCTTTTCGACCCGACCTCCACCGTAGTGAAACTTTCAACTCAATATCTCCTCTACGTTCCGAGATATTAAACTTTGAAAATTATATTAACAAGGCCAACAGCTACTAACAACGCTCATTATAGCTACATATAAAACGCTATATATCTTAATTTCCAGCATAGGTAGAACCTTTAAATTTGGAGTACTAAGAGCAATTAAGATGGGCTATCGACCAGTGTTTTCAAAAAAGTGCCACGCCTATTAGTTTCCGAAAGCGAAAGGTGTTTATGATAAATTCCTGAAATACTTGAAGTGGGCGTGGCAGTGGGCGGTAAAAGTAAAGTCTATGTTGTAGTCCTGATATCAGCCTACACTATGGTGCAACTTCCAGCTCATTATCTCCAATAGTTTCAGAGATATTAAGTGTTGAAAATAATAATTATCAGGAATCCACCTACTACTTGATTATGTTCTCCTGGTGTTTTACAAAAATTTGTAAACATGTTTTTTCAAAAATTCATTGCTTTCTTATAGCTACATTCGAGTCATTATGTCGTTGGTTCTAGCTTAGCTAGGATACTGAAATTTTGTACACTAGGAGCAATTAAGATGGACTATCGAACAGAATTTTAAGCAAAGTGCCACGCCCCTTAGGTTTTATGATATTAAGGCGTAAATAGAATGTTATTAAAATTTTAATAGTGAACATGGCAATGGACATTAAAAGTATAAGCTGTATTGTTCTTCGCTTTTCGACCCGACCTCCACCGTAGTGAAACTTTCAACTCAATATCTCCTCTACGTTCCGAGATATTAAACTTTGAAAATTATATTAACAAGGCCAACAGCTACTAACAACGCTCATTATAGCTACATATAAAACGCTATATATCTTAATTTCCAGCATAGGTAGAACCTTTAAATTTGGAGTACTAAGAGCAATTAAGATGGGCTATCGACCAGTGTTTTCAAAAAAGTGCCACGCCTATTAGTTTCCGAAAGCGAAAGGTGTTTATGATAAATTCCTGAAATACTTGAAGTGGGCGTGGCAGTGGGCGGTAAAAGTAAAGTCTATGTTGTAGTCCTGATATCAGCCTACACTATGGTGCAACTTCCAGCTCATTATCTCCAATAGTTTCAGAGATATTAAGTGTTGAAAATAATAATTATCAGGAATCCACCTACTACTTGATTATGTTCTCCTGGTGTTTTACAAAAATTTGAAAACATGTTTTTTCAAAAATTCATTGCTTTCTTATAGCTACATTCGAATCATTATGTCGTTGGTTCTAGCTTAGCTAGGATACTGAAATTTTGTACACTAGGAGCAATTAAGATGGACTATCGAACAGAATTTTAAGCAAAGTGCCACGCTCCTTAGGTTTTATGATATTAAGGCGTAAATAGAATGTTATTAAAATTTTAATAGTGAACATGGCAATGGACATTAAAAGTATAAGCTGTATTGTTCTTCGCTTTTCGACCTCCACCGTAGTGAAACTTTCAACTCAATATCTCTTCTACGTTCCGAGATATTAAACTTTGAAAATTATATTAACAAGGCCAACAGCTACTAACAACGCTCATTATAGCTACATATAAAACGCTATATATCTTAATTTCCAGCATAGGTAGAACCTTTAAATTTGGAGTACTAAGAGCAATTAAGATGGGCTATCGACCAGTGTTTTCAAAAAAGTGCCACGCCTATTAGTTTCCGAAAGCGAAAGGTGTTTATGATAAATTCCTGAAATACTTGAAGTGGGCGTGGCAGTGGGCGGTAAAAGTAAAGTCTATGTTGTAGTCCTGATATCAGCCTACACTATGGTGCAACTTCCAGCTCATTATCTCCAATAGTTTCAGAGATATTAAGTGTTGAAAATAATAATTATCAGGAATCCACCTACTACTTGATTATGTTCTCCTGGTGTTTTACAAAAATTTGTAAACATGTTTTTTCAAAAATTCATTGCTTTCTTATAGCTACATTCGAATCATTATGTCGTTGGTTCTAGCTTAGCTAGGATACTGAAATTTTGTACACTAGGAGCAATTAAGATGGACTATCGAACAGAATTTTAAGCAAAGTGCCACGCCCCTTAGGTTTTATGATATTAAGGCGTAAATAGAATGTTATTAAAATTTTAATAGTGAACATGGCAATGGACATTAAAAGTATAAGCTGTATTGTTCTTCGCTTTTCGACCCGACCTCCACCGTAGTGAAACTTTCAACTCAATATCTCCTCTACGTTCCGAGATATTAAACTTTGAAAATTATATTAACAAGGCCAACAGCTACTAACAACGCTCATTATAGCTACATATAAAACGCTATATATCTTAATTTCCAGCATAGGTAGAACCTTTAAATTTGGAGTACTAAGAGCAATTAAGATGGGCTATCGACCAGTGTTTTCAAAAAAGTGCCACGCCTATTAGTTTCCGAAAGCGAAAGGTGTTTATGATAAATTCCTGAAATACTTGAAGTGGGCGTGTCAGTGGGCGGTAAAAGTAAAGTCTATGTTGTAGTCCTGATATCAGCCTACACTATGGTGCAACTTCCAGCTCATTATCTCCAATAGTTTCAGAGATATTAAGTGTTGAAAATAATAATTATCAGGAATCCACCTACTACTTGATTATGTTCTCCTGGTGTTTTACAAAAATTTGTAAACATGTTTTTTCAAAAATTCATTGCTTTCTTATAGCTACATTCGAATCATTATGTCGTTGGTTCTAGCTTAGCTAGGATACTGAAATTTTGTACACTAGGAGCAATTAAGATGGACTATCGAACAGAATTTTAAGCAAAGTGCCACGCCCCTTAGGTTTTATGATATTAAGGCGTAAATAGAATGTTATTAAAATTTTAATAGTGAACATGGCAATGGACATTAAAAGTATAAGCTGTATTGTTCTTCGCTTTTCGACCCGACCTCCACCGTAGTGAAACTTTCAACTCAATATCTCCTCTACGTTCCGAGATATTAAACTTTGAAAATTATATTAACAAGGCCAACAGCTACTAACAACGCTCATTATAGCTACATATAAAACGCTATATATCTTAATTTCCAGCATAGGTAGAACCATTAAATTTGGAGTACTAAGAGCAATTAAGATGGGCTATCGACCAGTGTTTTCAAAAAAGTGCCACGCCTATTAGTTTCCGAAAGCGAAAGGTGTTTATGATAAATTCCTGAAATACTTGAAGTGGGCGTGGCAGTGGGCGGTAAAAGTAAAGTCTATGTTGTAGTCCTGATATCAGCCTACACTATGGTGCAACTTCCAGCTCATTATCTCCAATAGTTTCAGAGATATTAAGTGTTGAAAATAATAATTATCAGGAATCCACCTACTACTTGATTATGTTCTCCTGGTGTTTTACAAAAATTTGTAAACATGTTTTTTCAAAAATTCATTGCTTTCTTATAGCTACATTCGAATCATTATGTCGTTGGTTCTAGCTTAGCTAGGATACTGAAATTTTGTACACTAGGAGCAATTAAGATGGACTATCGAACAGAATTTTAAGCAAAGTGCCACGCCCCTTAGGTTTTATGATATTAAGGCGTAAATAGAATGTTATTAAAATTTTAATAGTGAACATGGCAATGGACATTAAAAGTATAAGCTGTATTGTTCTTCGCTTTTCGACCTCCACCGTAGTGAAACTTTCAACTCAATATCTCTTCTACGTTCCGAGATATTAAACTTTGAAAATTATATTAACAAGGCCAACAGCTACTAACAACGCTCATTATAGCTACATATAAAACGCTATATATCTTAATTTCCAGCATAGGTAGAACCTTTAAATTTGGAGTACTAAGAGCAATTAAGATGGGCTATCGACCAGTGTTTTCAAAAAAGTGCCACGCCTATTAGTTTCCGAAAGCGAAAGGTGTTTATGATAAATTCCTGAAATACTTGAAGTGGGCGTGGCAGTGGGCGGTAAAAGTAAAGTCTATGTTGTAGTCCTGATATCAGCCTACACTATGGTGCAACTTCCAGCTCATTATCTCCAATAGTTTCAGAGATATTAAGTGTTGAAAATAATAATTATCAGGAATCCACCTACTACTTGATTATGTTCTCCTGGTGTTTTACAAAAATTTGTAAACATGTTTTTTCAAAAATTCATTGCTTTCTTATAGCTACATTCGAATCATTATGTCGTTGGTTCTAGCTTAGCTAGGATACTGAAATTTTGTACACTAGGAGCAATTAAGATGGACTATCGAACAGAATTTTAAGCAAAGTGCCACGCCCCTTAGATTTTATGATATTAAGGCGTAAATAGAATGTTATTAACATTTTAATAGTGAACATGGCAATGGACATTAAAAGTATAAGCTGTATTGTTTTTCGCTTTTCGACCTCCACCGTAGTGAAACTTTCAACTCAATATCTCCTCTACGTTCCGAGATATTAAACTTTGAAAATTATATTAACAAGGCCAACAGCTATTAACAACGCTCATTATAGCTACATATAAAACGCTATATATCTTAATTTCCAGCATAGGTAGAACCTTTAAATTTGGAGTACTAAGAGCAATTAAGATGGGCTATCGACCAGTGTTTTCAAAAAAGTGCCACGCCTATTAGTTTCCGAAAGCGAAAGGTGTTTATGATAAATTCCTGAAATACTTGAAGTGGGCGTGGCAGTGGGCGGTAAAAGTAAAGTCTATGTTGTAGTCCTGATATCAGCCTACACTATGGTGCAACTTCCAGCTCATTATCTCCAATAGTTTCAGAGATATTAAGTGTTGAAAATAATAATTATCAGGAATCCACCTACTACTTGATTATGTTCTCCTGGTGTTTTACAAAAATGTGTAAACATGTTTTTTCAAAAATTCATTGCTTTCTTATAGCTACATGTCGTTAGTTCTAGCTTAGCTAGGATACTGAAATTTTGTACACTAGGAGCAATTAAGATGGACTATCGAACAGAATTTTAAGCAAAGTGCCACGCCCCTTAGGTTTTATGATATTAAGGCGTAAATAGAATGTTATTAACATTTTAATAGTGAACATGGCAATGGACATTAAAAGTATAAGCTGTATTGTTCTTCGCTTTTCGACCCGACCTCCACCGTAGTGAAACTTTCAACTCAATATCTCCTCTACGTTCCGAGATATTAAACTTTGAAAATTATATTAACAAGGCCAACAGCTACTAACAACGCTCATTATAGCTACATATAAAACGCTATATATCTTAATTTCCAGCATAGGTAGAACCTTTAAATTTGGAGTACTAAGAGCAATTAAGATGGGCTATCGACCAGTGTTTTCAAAAAAGTGCCACGCCTATTAGTTTCCGAAAGCGAAAGGTGTTTATGATAAATTCCTGAAATACTTGAAGTGGGCGTGGCAGTGGGCGGTAAAAGTAAAGTCTATGTTGTAGTCCTGATATCAGCCTACACTATGGTGCAACTTCCAGCTCATTATCTCCAATAGTTTCAGAGATATTAAGTGTTGAAAATAATAATTATCAGGAATCCACCTACTACTTGATTATGTTCTCCTGGTGTTTTACAAAAATTTGTAAACATGTTTTTTCAAAAATTCATTGCTTTCTTATAGCTACATTCGAATCATTATGTCGTTGGTTCTAGCTTAGCTAGGATACTGAAATTTTGTACACTAGGAGCAATTAAGATGGACTATCGAACAGAATTTTAAGCAAAGTGCCACGCCCCTTAGGTTTTATGATATTAAGGCGTAAATAGAATGTTATTAAAATTTTAATAGTGAACATGGCAATGGACATTAAAAGTATAAGCTGTATTGTTCTTCGCTTTTCGACCCGACCTCCACCGTAGTGAAACTTTCAACTCAATATCTCCTCTACGTTCCGAGATATTAAACTTTGAAAATTATATTAACAAGGCCAACAGCTACTAACAACGCTCATTATAGCTACATATAAAACGCTATATATCTTAATTTCCAGCATAGGTAGAACCTTTAAATTTGGAGTACTAAGAGCAATTAAGATGGGCTATCGACCAGTGTTTTCAAAAAAGTGCCACGCCTATTAGTTTCCGAAAGCGAAAGGTGTTTATGATAAATTCCTGAAATACTTGAAGTGGGCGGTAAAAGTAAAGTCTATGTTGTAGTCCTGATATCAGCCTACACTATGGTGCAACTTCCAGCTCATTATCTCCAATAGTTTCAGAGATATTAAGTGTTGAAAATAATAATTATCAGGAATCCACCTACTACTTGATTATGTTCTCCTGGTGTTTTACAAAAATTTGTAAACATGTTTTTTCAAAAATTCATTGCTTTCTTATAGCTACATTCGAGTCATTATGTCGTTGGTTCTAGCTTAGCTAGGATACTGAAATTTTGTACACTAGGAGCAATTAAGATGGACTATCGAACAGAATTTTAAGCAAAGTGCCACGCCCCTTAGGTTTTATGATATTAAGGCGTAAATAGAATGTTATTAAAATTTTAATAGTGAACATGGCAATGGACATTAAAAGTATAAGCTGTATTGTTCTTCGCTTTTCGACCCGACCTCCACCGTAGTGAAACTTTCAACTCAATATCTCCTCTACGTTCCGAGATATTAAACTTTGAAAATTATATTAACAAGGCCAACAGCTACTAACAACGCTCATTATAGCTACATATAAAACGCTATATATCTTAATTTCCAGCATAGGTAGAACCTTTAAATTTGGAGTACTAAGAGCAATTAAGATGGGCTATCGACCAGTGTTTTCAAAAAAGTGCCACGCCTATTAGTTTCCGAAAGCGAAAGGTGTTTATGATAAATTCCTGAAATACTTGAAGTGGGCGTGGCAGTGGGCGGTAAAAGTAAAGTCTATGTTGTAGTCCTGATATCAGCCTACACTATGGTGCAACTTCCAGCTCATTATCTCCAATAGTTTCAGAGATATTAAGTGTTGAAAATAATAATTATCAGGAATCCACCTACTACTTGATTATGTTCTCCTGGTGTTTTACAAAAATTTGTAAACATGTTTTTTCAAAAATTCATTGCTTTCTTATAGCTACATTCGAATCATTATGTCGTTGGTTCTAGCTTAGCTAGGATACTGAAATTTTGTACACTAGGAGCAATTAAGATGGACTATCGAACAGAATTTTAAGCAAAGTGCCACGCTCCTTAGGTTTTATGATATTAAGGCGTAAATAGAATGTTATTAACATTTTAATAGTGAACATGGCAATGGACATTAAAAGTATAAGCTGTATTGTTCTTCGTTTTTCGACCCGACCTCCACCGTAGTGAAACTTTCAACTCAATATCTCCTCTACGTTCCGAGATATTAAACTTTGAAAATTATATTAACAAGGCCAACAGCTACTAACAACGCTCATTATAGCTACATATAAAACGCTATATAAATTTGGAGTACTAAGAGCAATTAAGATGGGCTATCGACCAGTGTTTTCAAAAAAGTGCCACGCCTATTAGTTTCCGAAAGCGAAAGGTGTTTATGATAAATTCCTGAAATACTTGAAGTGGGCGTGGCAGTGGGCGGTAAAAGTAAAGTCTATGTTGTATGTTGTAATGTGGCAATGGACATTAAAAGTATAAGCTGTATTGTTCTTCGCTTTTCGACCTCCACCGTAGTGAAACTTTCAACTCAATATCTCCTCTACGTTCCGAGATATTAAACTTTGAAAATTATATTAACAAGGCCAACTGCTGCTAACAACGCTCATTATAGCTACATATAAAACGCTATATATCTTAATTTCCAGCATAGGTAGAACCTTTAAATTTGGAGTACTAAGAGCAATTAAG
Organism: Calliphora vomitoria; assembly: GCA_942486065.2. Classification (NCBI taxonomy): domain Eukaryota; kingdom Metazoa; phylum Arthropoda; class Insecta; order Diptera; family Calliphoridae; genus Calliphora; species Calliphora vomitoria. Next base: position 129,604,938 of record OW818031.2, read on the forward strand.
ATGGGCTATCGACCAGTGTTTTCAAAAAAGTGCCACGCCTATTAGTTTCCGAAAGCGAAAGGTGTTTATGATAAATTCCTGAAATACTTGAAGTGGGCGTGGCAGTGGGCGGTAAAAGTAAAGTCTATGTTGTAGTCCTGATATCAGCCTACACTATGGTGCAACTTCCAGCTCATTATCTCCAATAGTTTCAGAGATATTAAGTGTTGAAAATAATAATTATCAGGAATCCACCTACTACTTGATTATGTTCTCCTGGTGTTTTACAAAAATTTGTAAACATGTTTTTTCAAAAATTCATTGCTTCTTATAGCTACATTCGAATCATTATGTCGTTGGTTCTAGCTTAGCTAGGATACTGAAATTTTAAACACTAGGAGCAATTAAGATGGACTATCGAACAGAATTTTAAGCAAAGTGCCACGCCCCTTAGATTTTATGATATTAAGGCGTAAATAGAATGTTATTAACATTTTAATAGTGAACATGGCAATGGACATTAAAAGTATAAGCTGTATTGTTCTTCGCTTTTCGACCTCCACCGTAGTGAAACTTTCAACTCAATATCTCCTCTACGTTCCGAGATATTAAACTTTGAAAATTATATTAACAAGGCCAACAGCTACTAACAACGCTCATTATAGCTACATATAAAACGCTATATATCTTAATTTCCAACATAGGTAGAACCTTTAAATTTGGAGTACTAAGAGCAATTAAGATGGGCTATCGACCAGTGTTTTCAAAAAAGTGCCACGCCTATTAGTTTCCGAAAGCGAAAGGTGTTTATGATAAATTCCTGAAATACTTGAAGTGGGCGTGGCAGTGGGCGGTAAAAGTAAAGTCTATGTTGTAGTCCTGATATCAGCCTACACTATGGTGCAACTTCCAGCTCATTATCTCCAATAGTTTCAGAGATATTAAGTGTTGAAAATAATAATTATCAGGAATCCACCTACTACTTGATTATGTTCTCCTGGTGTTTTACAAAAATTTGTAAACATGTTTTTTTCAAAAATTCATTGCTTTCTTATAGCTACATTCGAATCATTATGTCGTTGGTTCTAGCTTAGCTAGGATACTGAAATTTTGTACACTAGCAGCAATTAAGATGGACTATCGAACAGAATTTTAAGCAAAGTGCCACGCCCCTTAGGTTTTATGATATTAAGGCGTAAATAGAATGTTATTAAAATTTTAATAGTGAACATGGCAATGGACATTAAAAGTATAAGCTGTATTGTTCTTCGCTTTTCGACCTCCACCGTAGTGAAACTTTCAACTCAATATCTCCTCTACGTTCCGAGATATTAAACTTTGAAAATTATATTAACAAGGCCAACAGCTACTAACAACGCTCATTATAGCTACATATAAAACGCTATATATCTTAATTTCCAGCATAGGTAGAACCTTTAAATTTGGAGTACTAAGAGCAATTAAGATGGGCTATCGACCAGTGTTTTCAAAAAAGTGCCACGCCTATTAGTTTCCGAAAGCGAAAGGTGTTTATGATAAATTCCTGAAATACTTGAAGTGGGCGTGGCAGTGGGCGGTAAAAGTAAAGTCTATGTTGTAGTCCTGATATCAGCCTACACTATGGTGCAACTTCCAGCTCATTATCTCCAATAGTTTCAGAGATATTAAGTGTTGAAAATAATAATTATCAGGAATCCACCTACTACTTGATTATGTTCTCCTGGTGTTTTACAAAAATTTGTAAACATGTTTTTTCAAAAATTCATTGCTTTCTTATAGCTACATTCGAATCATTATGTCGTTGGTTCTAGCTTAGCTAGGATACTGAAATTTTGTACACTAGGAGCAATTAAGATGGACTATCGAACAGAATTTTAAGCAAAGTGCCACGCCCCTTAGGTTTTATGATATTAAGGCGTAAATAGAATGTTATTAAAATTTTAATAGTGAACATGGCAATGGACATTAAAAGTATAAGCTGTATTGTTCTTCGCTTTTCGACCTCCACCGTAGTGAAACTTTCAACTCAATATCTCCTCTACGTTCCGAGATATTAAACTTTGAAAATTATATTAACAAGGCCAACAGCTACTAACAACGCTCATTATAGCTACATATAAAACGCTATATATCTTAATTTCCAGCATAGGTAGAACCTTTAAATTTGGAGTACTAAGAGCAATTAAGATGGGCTATCGACCAGTGTTTTCAAAAAAGTGCCACGCCTATTAGTTTCCGAAAGCGAAAGGTGTTTATGATAAATTCCTGAAATACTTGAAGTGGGCGTGGCAGTGGGCGGTAAAAGTAAAGTCTATGTTGTAGTCCTGATATCAGCCTACACTATGGTGCAACTTCCAGCTCATTATCTCCAATAGTTTCAGAGATATTAAGTGTTGAAAATAATAATTATCAGGAATCCACCTACTACTTGATTATGTTCTCCTGGTGTTTTACAAAAATTTGTAAACATGTTTTTTCAAAAATTCATTGCTTTCTTATAGCTACATTCGAATCATTATGTCGTTGGTTCTAGCTTAGCTAGGATACTGAAATTTTGTACACTAGGAGCAATTAAGATGGACTATCGAACAGAATTTTAAGCTAAGTGCCACGCCCCTTAGGTTTTATGATATTAAGGCGTAAATAGAATGTTATTAAAATTTTAATAGTGAACATGGCAATGGACATTAAAAGTATAAGCTGTATTGTTCTTCGCTTTTCGACCTCCACCGTAGTGAAACTTTCAACTCAATATCTCCTCTACGTTCCGAGATATTAAACTTTGAAAATTATATTAACAAGGCCAACAGCTACTAACAACGCTCATTATAGCTACATATAAAACGCTATATATCTTAATTTCCAGCATAGGTAGAACCTTTAAATTTGGAGTACTAAGAGCAATTAAGATGGGCTATCGACCAGTGTTTTCAAAAAAGTGCCACGCCTATTAGTTTCCGAAAGCGAAAGGTGTTTATGATAAATTCCTGAAATACTTGAAGTGGGCGTGGCAGTGGGCGGTAAAAGTAAAGTCTATGTTGTAGTCCTGATATCAGCCTACACTATGGTGCAACTTCCAGCTCATTATCTCCAATAGTTTCAGAGATATTAAGTGTTGAAAATAATAATTATCAGGAATCCACCTACTACTTGATTATGTTCTCCTGGTGTTTTACAAAAATTTGTAAACATTTTTTTTCAAAAATTCATTGCTTTCTTATAGCTACATTCGAATCATTATGTCGTTGGTTCTAGCTTAGCTAGGATACTGAAATTTTGTACACTAGGAGCAATTAAGATGGACTATCGAACAGAATTTTAAGCAAAGTGCCACGCCCCTTAGGTTTTATGATATTAAGGCGTAAATAGAATGTTATTAAAATTTTAATAGTGAACATGGCAATGGACATTAAAAGTATAAGCTGTATTGTTCTTCGCTTTTCGACCTCCACCGTAGTGAAACTTTCAACTCAATATCTCCTCTACGTTCCGAGATATTAAACTTTGAAAATTATATTAACAAGGCCAACAGCTACTAACAACGCTCATTATAGCTACATATAAAACGCTATATATCTTAATTTCCAGCATAGGTAGAACCTTTAAATTTGGAGTACTAAGAGCAATTAAAATCCGAGATATTAAACTTTGAAAATTATATTAACAAGGCCAACAGCTACTAACAACGCTCATTATAGCTACATATAAAACGCTATATATCTTAATTTCCAGCATAGGTAGAACCTTTAAATTTGGAGTACTAAGAGCAATTAAGATGGGCTATCGACCAGTGTTTTCAAAAAAGTGCCACGCCTATTAGTTTCCGAAAGCGAAAGGTGTTTATGATAAATTCCTGAAATACTTGAAGTGGGCGTGGCAGTGGGCGGTAAAAGTAAAGTCTATGTTGTAGTCCTGATATCAGCCTACACTATGGTGCAACTTCCAGCTCATTATCTCCAATAGTTTCAGAGATATTAAGTGTTGAAAATAATAATTATCAGGAATCCACCTACTACTTGATTATGTTCTCCTGGTGTTTTACAAAAATTTGTAAACATGTTTTTTCAAAAATTCATTGCTTTCTTATAGCTACATTCGAATCATTATGTCGTTGGTTCTAGCTTAGCTAGGATACTGAAATTTTGTACACTAGGAGCAATTAAGATGGACTATCGAACAGAATTTTAAGCAAAGTGCCACGCCCCTTAGGTTTTATGATATTAAGGCGTAAATAGAATGTTATTAAAATTTTAATAGTGAACATGGCAATGGACATTAAAAGTATAAGCTGTATTGTTCTTCGCTTTTCGACCTCCACCGTAGTGAAACTTTCAACTCAATATCTCCTCTACGTTCCGAGATATTAAACTTTGAAAATTATATTAACAAGGCCAACAGCTACTAACAACGCTCATTATAGCTACATATAAAACGCTATATATCTTAATTTCCAGCATAGGTAGAACCTTTAAATTTGGAGTACTAAGAGCAATTAAGATGGGCTATCGACCAGTGTTTTCAAAAAAGTGCCACGCCTATTAGTTTCCGAAAGCGAAAGGTGTTTATGATAAATTCCTGAAATACTTGAAGTGGGCGTGGCAGTGGGCGGTAAAAGTAAAGTCTATGTTGTAGTCCTGATATCAGCCTACACTATGGTGCAACTTCCAGCTCATTATCTCCAATAGTTTCAGAGATATTAAGTGTTGAAAATAATAATTATCAGGAATCCACCTACTACTTGATTATGTTCTCCTGGTGTTTTACAAAAATTTGTAAACATGTTTTTTCAAAAATTCATTGCTTTCTTATACTTAGCTACATTCGAATCATTATGTCGTTGGTTCTAGCTTAGCTAGGATACTGAAATTTTGTACACTAGGAGCAATTAAGATGGACTATCGAACAGAATTTTAAGCTAAGTGCCACGCCCCTTAGGTTTTATGATATTAAGGCGTAAATAGAATGTTATTAAAATTTTAATAGTGAACATGGCAATGGACATTAAAAGTATAAGCTGTATTGTTCTTCGCTTTTCGACCTCCACCGTAGTGAAACTTTCAACTCAATATCTCCTCTACGTTCCGAGATATTAAACTTTGAAAATTATATTAACAAGGCCAACAGCTACTAACAACGCTCATTATAGCTACATATAAAACGCTATATATCTTAATTTCCAGCATAGGTAGAACCTTTAAATTTGGAGTACTAAGAGCAATTAAGATGGGCTATCGACCAGTGTTTTCAAAAAAGTGCCACGCCTATTAGTTTCCGAAAGCGAAAGGTGTTTATGATAAATTCCTGAAATACTTGAAGTGGGCGTGGCAGTGGGCGGTAAAAGTAAAGTCTATGTTGTAGTCCTGATATCAGCCTACACTATGGTGCAACTTCCAGCTCATTATCTCCAATAGTTTCAGAGATATTAAGTGTTGAAAATAATAATTATCAGGAATCCACCTACTACTTGATTATGTTCTCCTGGTGTTTTACAAAAATTTGTAAACATTTTTTTTCAAAAATTCATTGCTTTCTTATAGCTACATTCGAATCATTATGTCGTTGGTTCTAGCTTAGCTAGGATACTGAAATTTTGTACACTAGGAGCAATTAAGATGGACTATCGAACAGAATTTTAAGCAAAGTGCCACGCCCCTTAGGTTTTATGATATTAAGGCGTAAATAGAATGTTATTAAAATTTTAATAGTGAACATGGCAATGGACATTAAAAGTATAAGCTGTATTGTTCTTCGCTTTTCGACCTCCACCGTAGTGAAACTTTCAACTCAATATCTCCTCTACGTTCCGAGATATTAAACTTTGAAAATTATATTAACAAGGCCAACAGCTACTAACAACGCTCATTATAGCTACATATAAAACGCTATATATCTTAATTTCCAGCATAGGTAGAACCTTTAAATTTGGAGTACTAAGAGCAATTAAGATGGGCTATCGACCAGTGTTTTCAAAAAAGTGCCACGCCTATTAGTTTCCGAAAGCGAAAGGTGTTTATGATAAATTCATGAAATACTTGAAGTGGGCGTGGCAGTGGGCGGTAAAAGTAAAGTCTATGTTGTAGTCCTGATATCAGCCTACACTATGGTGCAACTTCCAGCTCATTATCTCCAATAGTTTCAGAGATATTAAGTGTTGAAAATAATAATTATCAGGAATCCACCTACTACTTGATTATGTTCTCCTGGTGTTTTACAAAAATTTGTAAACATGTTTTTTTCAAAAATTCATTGCTTTCTTATAGCTACATTCGAGTCATTATGTCGTTGGTTCTAGCTTAGCTAGGATACTGAAATTTTGTACACTAGGAGCAATTAAGATGGACTATCGAACAGAATTTTAAGCAAAGTGCCACGCCCCTTAGGTTTTATGATATTAAGGCGTAAATAGAATGTTATTAAAATTTTAATAGTGAACATGGCAATGGACATTAAAAGTATAAGCTGTATTGTTCTTCGCTTTTCGACCTCCACCGTAGTGAAACTTTCAACTCAATATCTCCTCTACGTTCCGAGATATTAAACTTTGAAAATTATATTAACAAGGCCAACAGCTACTAACAACGCTCATTATAGCTACATATAAAACGCTATATATCTTAATTTCCAGCATAGGTAGAACCTTTAAATTTGGAGTACTAAGAGCAATTAAGATGGGCTATCGACCAGTGTTTTCAAAAAAGTGCCACGCCTATTAGTTTCCGAAAGCGAAAGGTGTTTATGATAAATTCATGAAATACTTGAAGTGGGCGTGGCAGTGGGCGGTAAAAGTAAAGTCTATGTTGTAGTCCTGATATCAGCCTACACTATGGTGCAACTTCCAGCTCATTATCTCCAATAGTTTCAGAGATATTAAGTGTTGAAAATAATAATTATCAGGAATCCACCTACTACTTGATTATGTTCTCCTGGTGTTTTACAAGAATTTGTAAACATGTTTTTTTCAAAAATTCATTGCTTTCTTATAGCTACATTCGAATCATTATGTCGTTGGTTCTAGCTTAGCTAGGATACTGAAATTTTGTACACTAGCAGCAATTAAGATGGACTATCGAACAGAATTTTAAGCAAAGTGCCACGCCCCTTAGGTTTTATGATATTAAGGCGTAAATAGAATGTTATTAAAATTTTAATAGTGAACATGGCAATGGACATTAAAAGTATAAGCTGTATTGTTCTTCGCTTTTCGACCTCCACCGTAGTGAAACTTTCAACTCAATATCTCCTCTACGTTCCGAGATATTAAACTTTGAAAATTATATTAACAAGGCCAACAGCTACTAACAACGCTCATTATAGCTACATATAAAACGCTATATATCTTAATTTCCAGCATAGGTAGAACCTTTAAATTTGGAGTACTAAGAGCAATTAAGATGGGCTATCGACCAGTGTTTTCAAAAAAGTGCCACGCCTATTAGTTTCCGAAAGCGAAAGGTGTTTATGATAAATTCCTGAAATACTTGAAGTGGGCGTGGCAGTGGGCGGTAAAAGTAAAGTCTATGTTGTAGTCCTGATATCAGCCTACACTATGGTGCAACTTCCAGCTCATTATCTCCAATAGTTTCAGAGATATTAAGTGTTGAAAATAATAATTATCAGGAATCCACCTACTACTTGATTATGTTCTCCTGGTGTTTTACAAAAATTTGTAAACATGTTTTTTCAAAAATTCATTGCTTTCTTATAGCTACATTCGAGTCATTATGTCGTTGGTTCTAGCTTAGCTAGGATACTGAAATTTTGTACACTAGGAGCAATTAAGATGGACTATCGAACAGAATTTTAAGCAAAGTGCCACGCCCCTTAGGTTTTATGATATTAAGGCGTAAATAGAATGTTATTAAAATTTTAATAGTGAACATGGCAATGGACATTAAAAGTATAAGCTGTATTGTTCTTCGCTTTTCGACCTCCACCGTAGTGAAACTTTCAACTCAATATCTCCTCTACGTTCCGAGATATTAAACTTTGAAAATTATATTAACAAGGCCAACAGCTACTAACAACGCTCATTATAGCTACATATAAAACGCTATATATCTTAATTTCCAGCATAGGTAGAACCTTTAAATTTGGAGTACTAAGAGCAATTAAGATGGGCTATCGACCAGTGTTTTCAAAAAAGTGCCACGCCTATTAGTTTCCGAAAGCGAAAGGTGTTTATGATAAATTCCTGAAATACTTGAAGTGGGCGTGGCAGTGGGCGGTAAAAGTAAAGTCTATGTTGTAGTCCTGATATCAGCCTACACTATGGTGCAACTTCCAGCTCATTATCTCCAATAGTTTCAGAGATATTAAGTGTTGAAAATAATAATTATCAGGAATCCACCTACTACTTGATTATGTTCTCCTGGTGTTTTACAAAAATTTGTAAACATTTTTTTTCAAAAATTCATTGCTTTCTTATAGCTACATTCGAATCATTATGTCGTTGGTTCTAGCTTAGCTAGGATACTGAAATTTTGTACACTAGCAGCAATTAAGATGGACTATCGAACAGAATTTTAAGCAAAGTGCCACGCCCCTTAGGTTTTATGATATTAAGGCGTAAATAGAATGTTATTAAAATTTTAATAGTGAACATGGCAATGGACATTAAAAGTATAAGCTGTATTGTTCTTCGCTTTTCGACCTCCACCGTAGTGAAACTTTCAACTCAATATCTCCTCTACGTTCCGAGATATTAAACTTTGAAAATTATATTAACAAGGCCAACAGCTACTAACAACGCTCATTATAGCTACATATAAAACGCTATATATCTTAATTTCCAGCATAGGTAGAACCTTTAAATTTGGAGTACTAAGAGCAATTAAGATGGGCTATCGACCAGTGTTTTCAAAAAAGTGCCACGCCTATTAGTTTCCGAAAGCGAAAGGTGTTTATGATAAATTCCTGAAATACTTGAAGTGGGCGTGGCAGTGGGCGGTAAAAGTAAAGTCTATGTTGTAGTCCTGATATCAGCCTACACTATGGTGCAACTTCCAGCTCATTATCTCCAATAGTTTCAGAGATATTAAGTGTTGAAAATAATAATTATCAGGAATCCACCTACTACTTGATTATGTTCTCCTGGTGTTTTACAAAAATTTGTAAACATGTTTTTTCAAAAATTCATTGCTTTCTTATACTTAGCTACATTCGAATCATTATGTCGTTGGTTCTAGCTTAGCTAGGATACTGAAATTTTGTACACTAGGAGCAATTAAGATGGACTATCGAACAGAATTTTAAGCTAAGTGCCACGCCCCTTAGGTTTTATGATATTAAGGCGTAAATAGAATGTTATTAAAATTTTAATAGTGAACATGGCAATGGACATTAAAAGTATAAGCTGTATTGTTCTTCGCTTTTCGACCTCCACCGTAGTGAAACTTTCAACTCAATATCTCCTCTACGTTCCGAGATATTAAACTTTGAAAATTATATTAACAAGGCCAACAGCTACTAACAACGCTCATTATAGCTACATATAAAACGCTATATATCTTAATTTCCAGCATAGGTAGAACCTTTAAATTTGGAGTACTAAGAGCAATTAAGATGGGCTATCGACCAGTGTTTTCAAAAAAGTGCCACGCCTATTAGTTTCCGAAAGCGAAAGGTGTTTATGATAAATTCATGAAATACTTGAAGTGGGCGTGGCAGTGGGCGGTAAAAGTAAAGTCTATGTTGTAGTCCTGATATCAGGTTTTATGATATTAAGGCGTAAATAGAATGTTATTAAAATTTTAATAGTGAACATGGCAATGGACATTAAAAGTATAAGCTGTATTGTTCTTCGCTTTTCGACCCGACCTCCACCGTAGTGAAACTTTCAACTCAATATCTCCTCTACGTTCCGAGATATTAAACTTTGAAAATTATATTAACAAGGCCAACAGCTACTAACAACGCTCATTATAGCTACATATAAAACGCTATATATCTTAATTTCCAGCATAGGTAGAACCTTTAAATTTGGAGTACTAAGAGCAATTAAGATGGGCTATCGACCAGTGTTTTCAAAAAAGTGCCACGCCTATTAGTTTCTGAAAGCGAAAGGTGTTTATGATAAATTCCTGAAATACTTGAAGTGGGCGTGGCAGTGGGCGGTAAAAGTAAAGTCTATGTTGTAGTCCTGATATCAGCCTACACTATGGTGCAACTTCCAGCTCATTATCTCCAATAGTTTCAGAGATATTAAGTGTTGAAAATAATAATTATCAGGAATCCACCTACTACTTGATTATGTTCTCCTGGTGTTTTACAAAAATTTGTAAACATGTTTTTTCAAAAATTCATTGCTTTCTTATAGCTACATTCGAATCATTATGTCGTTGGTTCTAGCTTAACTAGGATACTGAAATTTTGTACACTAGGAGCAATTAAGATGGACTATCGAACAGAATTTTAAGCAAAGTGCCACGCCCCTTAGGTTTTATGATATTAAGGCGTAAATAGAATGTTATTAAAATTTTAATAGTGAACATGGCAATGGACATTAAAAGTATAAGCTGTATTGTTCTTCGCTTTTCGACCTCCACCGTAGTGAAACTTTCAACTCAATATCTCCTCTACGTTCCGAGATATTAAACTTTGAAAATTATATTAACAAGGCCAACAGCTACTAACAACGCTCATTATAGCTACATATAAAACGCTATATATCTTAATTTCCAGCATAGGTAGAACCTTTAAATTTGGAGTACTAAGAGCAATTAAGATGGGCTATCGACCAGTGTTTTCAAAAAAGTGCCACGCCTATTAGTTTCCGAAAGCGAAAGGTGTTTATGATAAATTCCTGAAATACTTGAAGTGGGCGTGGCAGTGGGCGGTAAAAGTAAAGTCGATGTTGTAGTCCTGATATCAGCCTACACTATGGTGCAACTTTCAGCTCATTATCTCCAATAGTTTCAGAGATATTAAGTGTTGAAAATAATAATTATCAGGAATCCACCTACTACTTGATTATGTTCTCCTGGTGTTTTACAAAAATTTGTAAACATGTTTTTTCAAAAATTCATTGCTTCTTATAGCTACATTCGAATCATTATGTCGTTGGTTCTAGCTTAGCTAGGATACTGAAATTTTGTACACTAGGAGCAATTAAGATGGACTATCGAACAGAATTTTAAGCAAAGTGCCACGCCCCTTAGATTTTATGATATTAAGGCGTAAATAGAATGTTATTAACATTTTAATAGTGAACATGGCAATGGACATTAAAAGTATAAGCTGTATTTTTCTTCGCTTTTCGACCTCCACCGTAGTGAAACTTTCAACTCAATATCTCCTCTACGTTCCGAGATATTAAACTTTGAAAATTATATTAACAAGGCCAACAGCTACTAACAACGCTCATTATAGCTACATATAAAACGCTATATATCTTAATTTCCAACATAGGTAGAACCTTTAAATTTGGAGTACTAAGAGCAATTAAGATGGGCTATCGACCAGTGTTTTCAAAAAAGTGCCACGCCTATTAGTTTCCGAAAGCAAAAGGTGTTTATGATAAATTCATGAAATACTTGAAGTGGGCGTGGCAGTGGGCGGTAAAAGTAAAGTCGATGTTGTAGTCCTGATATCAGCCTACACTATGGTGCAACTTCCAGCTCATTATCTCCAATAGTTTCAGAGATATTAAGTGTTGAAAATAATAATTATCAGGAATCCACCTACTACTTGATTATGTTCTCCTGGTGTTTTACAAAAATTTGTAAACATGTTTTTTTCAAAAATTCATTGCTTTCTTATAGCTACATTCGAATCATTATGTCGTTGGTTCTAGCTTAGCTAGGATACTGAAATTTTGTACACTAGCAGCAATTAAGATGGACTATCGAACAGAATTTTAAGCAAAGTGCCACGCCCCTTAGGTTTTATGATATTAAGGCGTAAATAGAATGTTATTAAAATTTTAATAGTGAACATGGCAATGGACATTAAAAGTATAAGCTGTATTGTTCTTCGCTTTTCGACCTCCACCGTAGTGAAACTTTCAACTCAATATCTCCTCTACGTTCCGAGATATTAAACTTTGAAAATTATATTAACAAGGCCAACAGCTACTAACAACGCTCATTATAGCTACATATAAAACGCTATATATCTTAATTTCCAGCATAGGTAGAACCTTTAAATTTGGAGTACTAAGAGCAATTAAGATGGGCTATCGACCAGTGTTTTCAAAAAAGTGCCACGCCTATTAGTTTCCGAAAGCGAAAGGTGTTTATGATAAATTCCTGAAATACTTGAAGTGGGCGTGGCAGTGGGCGGTAAAAGTAAAGTCTATGTTGTAGTCCTGATATCAGCCTACACTATGGTGCAACTTCCAGCTCATTATCTCCAATAGTTTCAGAGATATTAAGTGTTGAAAATAATAATTATCAGGAATCCACCTACTACTTGATTATGTTCTCCTGGTGTTTTACAAAAATTTGTAAACATGTTTTTTCAAAAATTCATTGCTTTCTTATAGCTACATTCGAATCATTATGTCGTTGGTTCTAGCTTAGCTAGGATACTGAAATTTTGTACACTAGGAGCAATTAAGATGGACTATCGAACAGAATTTTAAGCAAAGTGCCACGCCCCTTAGGTTTTATGATATTAAGGCGTAAATAGAATGTTATTAAAATTTTAATAGTGAACATGGCAATGGACATTAAAAGTGTAAGCTGTATTGTTCTTCGCTTTTCGACCTCCACCGTAGTGAAACTTTCAACTCAATATCTCCTCTACGTTCCGAGATATTAAACTTTGAAAATTATATTAACAAGGCCAACAGCTACTAACAACGCTCATTATAGCTACATATAAAACGCTATATATCTTAATTTCCAGCATAGGTAGAACCTTTAAAATTGGAGTACTAAGAGAAATTAAGATGGGCTATCGACTAGTGTTTTCAAAAAAGTGCCACGCCTATTAGTTTCCGAAAACGAAAGGTGTTTATGATAAATTCCTGAAATACTTGAAGTGGGCGTGGCAGTGGGCGGTAAAAGTAAAGTCTATGTTGTAGTCCTGATATCAGCCTACACTATGGTGCAACTTCCAGCTCATTATCTCCAATAGTTTCAGAGATATTAAGTGTTGAAAATAATAATTATCAGGAATCCACCTACTACTTGATTATGTTCTCCTGGTGTTTTACAAAAATTTGTAAACATGTTTTTTCAAAAATTCATTGCTTTCTTATAGCTACATTCGAATCATTATGTCGTTGGTTCTAGCTTAGCTAGGATACTGAAATTTTGTACACTAGGAGCAATTAAGATGGACTATCGAACAGAATTTTAAGCAAAGTGCCACGCCCCTTAGATTTTATGATATTAAGGCGTAAATAGAATGTTATTAAAATTTTAATAGTGAACATGGCAATGGACATTAAAAGTATAAGCTGTATTGTTCTTCGCTTTTCGACCTCCACCGTAGTGAAACTTTCAACTCAATATCTCCTCTACGTTCCGAGATATTAAACTTTGAAAATTATATTAACAAGGCCAACAGCTACTAACAACGCTCATTATAGCTACATATAAAACGCTATATATCTTAATTTCCAGCATAGGTAGAACCTTTAAATTTGGAGTACTAAGAGCAATTAAGATGGGCTATCGACCAGTGTTTTCAAAAAAGTGCCACGCCTATTAGTTTCCGAAAGCGAAAGGTGTTTATGATAAATTCCTGAAATAATTGAAGTGGGCGTGGCAGTGGGCGGTAAAAGTAAAGTCTATGTTGTAGTCCTGATATCAGCCTACACTATGGTGCAACTTCCAGCTCATTATCTCCAATAGTTTCAGAGATATTAAGTGTTGAAAATAATAATTATCAGGAATCCACCTACTACTTGATTATGTTCTCCTGGTGTTTTACAAAAATTTGTAAACATGTTTTTTCAAAAATTCATTGCTTTCTTATAGCTACATTCGAATCATTATGTCGTTGGTTCTAGCTTAGCTAGGATACTGAAATTTTGTACACTAGGAGCAATTAAGATGAACTATCGAACAGAATTTTAAGCAAAGTGCCACGCCCCTTAGATTTTATGATATTAAGGCGTAAATAGAATGTTATTAACATTTTAATAGTGAACATGGCAATGGACATTAAAAGTAAAAGCTGTATTGTTCTTCGCTTTTCGACCTCCACCGTAGTGAAACTTTCAACTCAATATCTCCTCTACGTTCCGAGATATTAAACTTTGAAAATTATATTAACAAGGCCAACAGCTACTAACAACGCTCATTATAGCTACATATAAAACGCTATATATCTTAATTTCCAGCATAGGTAGAACCTTTAAATTTGGAGTACTAAGAGCAATTAAGATGGGCTATCGACCAGTGTTTTCAAAAAAGTGCCACGCCTATTAGTTTCCGAAAGCGAAAGGTGTTTATGATAAATTCCTGAAATACTTGAAGTGGGCGTGGCAGTGGGCGGTAAAAGTAAAGTCTATGTTGTAGTCCTGATATCAGCCTACACTATGGTGCAACTTCCAGCTCATTATCTCCAATAGTTTCAGAGATATTAAGTGTTGAAAATAATAATTATCAGGAATCCACCTACTACTTGATTATGTTCTCCTGGTGTTTTACAAAAATTTGTAAACATGTTCTACATTCGAATCATTATGTCGTTGGTTCTAGCTTAGCTAGGATACTGAAATTTTGTACACTAGGAGCAATTAAGATGGACTATCGAACAGAATTTTAAGCAAAGTACCACGCCCCTTAGATTTTATGATATTAAGGCGTAAATAGAATGTTATTAACATTTTAATAGTGAACATGGCAATGGACATTAAAAGTAAAAGCTGTATTGTTCTTCGCTTTTCGACCTCCACCGTAGTGAAACTTTCAACTCAATATCTCCTCTACGTTCCGAGATATTAAACTTTGAAAATTATATTAACAAGGCCAACAGCTACTAACAACGCTCATTATAGCTACATATAAAACGCTATATATCTTAATTTCCAGCATAGGTAGAACCTTTAAATTTGGAGTACTAAGAGCAATTAAGATGGGCTATCGAGCAGTGTTTTCAAAAAAGTGCCACGCCTATTAGTTTCCGAAAGCGAAAGGTGTTTATGATAAATTCCTGAAATACTTGAAGTGGGCGTGGCAGTGGGCGGTAAAAGTAAAGTCTATGTTGTAGTCCTGATATCAGCCTACACTATGGTGCAACTTCCAGCTCATTATCTCCAATAGTTTCTGAGATATTAAGTGTTGAAAATAATAATTAGCAGGAATCCACCTACTACTTGATTATGTTTTCCTGGTGTTTTACAAAAATTTTTAAAAAATTGCTGTCTTATAGCTACATTCGAATCATTATGTCGTTGGTTCTAGCTTAGCTAGGATACTGAAAGTTTGTACACCAGGAGCAATTAAGATGGACTATCGAACAGAGGTTTAAGCAAAGTACCACGCCCCTTAGGTGTTATGATATTAAGGCGTATCCTGCTTATTACCTCCAATAGTTTCTTAGATATTAAGCGTTGTAATTAAAAAAAATTGTTTTTATTTTTAAATAAATATTCATTGCATTCTTGTAGCTATATTTGAATCGTTGAATCGGAGGTTCCAGCTTAGCTACTGTACTGAAGTTTTGTACTGTATCAGCAATTGAGATGGGCTATTGAGCAGTATTTTAAGCAAATTGCTATATTTGTATTACTTACTTTTATTCCGGTGAATACTAAATAACATGCTCGTGTTAATAAAATCTTTTTTAAACAATATCTTTATTATTTTGAATTAATAAACATGTGAATAATGTATTTTTACATAACAAATAAGTTAGTAATATTATGAAGAATAGTTTAAGCAATAGAATCAAACAATAGAATCATTTAAACACTTAAGTTTCTCATTTGTGCAAATCATGGGACATGTTTCATGAACTCAGCTTATTAAATTTTGGGTCATTTCTATGTGATAGAAATGTCAAAACAAAAATAAATTGAAGAAAGTCAAAACATAAAAAACATTATCAACATTTAAAATTATACAAATCTTTAAAAAAAAATTCTGGTCCAACGTCTCAGAAATCTCCCTTGTATATGTTTGTAGTTGTTGGTTTTTGAAACGCTATTTGAGTTTAAGCTGATTTTGTGTTTTGTGGAAATTGGATTGTATTTTAACTTTCAATTGCAGTTGAAATCTGAAAAGAAAATTAATACAATATTAGTTTATTACAATTAATATTGAAGTAAGCAGAAAATATATCGCTCATTTGCTGCAACAACGTTATAATTCACAAAAAAGTAGTTTCGAGAAAAACGACTTTGAATGTTTTATGACATTTTACTATTTCTTACATAAATTTTCAACAAATCATGCGATTTCAGAAATAAAACCTGACTTAAATAGTAAATATTAATGTCTTTCTAATCTGTATTTAACCCAAACTTTTACTGTCAAAAAAACTAGAAAACATGAATTTTAATTATGATGTTTACAAAAAAAAACATTCTAACACAAAAAATAATTGACTTTTTTGAAAACTGATAAAACTATAT
The DNA here is from genome assembly GCA_942486065.2 of Calliphora vomitoria. Taxonomy (NCBI): domain Eukaryota; kingdom Metazoa; phylum Arthropoda; class Insecta; order Diptera; family Calliphoridae; genus Calliphora; species Calliphora vomitoria. The sequence continues at coordinate 129,621,445 of OW818031.2, forward strand.
GAAAGACTATAGAAAGGCGCATATTTTGAATTAATCAGTTCAAAAAACACGGATTTTGAGTTATGACGTTGTTGCAGCAAATGAGCGATATGTATTACTATCATGTAGAATTGAAATTAAAATTATTTACATATGTGGTTATGTATATAATTTGGTTACAAACGTCGCAACAATTTATATATTGACGTAAAACTACTATAGAGAAATGCATGAACAAGACACACTCCTACAATTAAATGATTTAATATGACCCTTTACAATCAATACACTTTAAATTAAATTGTATTAATGTTTTTTAATTGGTTTTACTCGGCGAGAACAATCTATATTTAATTTCCAAAGTGTTGCAATCACCGCCAATAAATAAAGAGGTAAATGAGTTAAAAACACATAAAATGTATATTGTAATTCTATTTGGTCTTAATTTGTAGATGAAATACTTTTGATCTTTTTCGAGGATGTGTTAGTTTTTTTTCTGTTTCTGAAAGACATCTTTCAAGTTCAGTAAATTATACATATATATATATGAGTTTTGTTTTGTATGTAATTTTCCCCAACCCCTTAATTATGCTTATAATTATGTAGCATGGTCTTAAATTAGCTTGACAAAACAACACCACATTTTAAATGAGACGAGTATTGTGTGATCCATGAAGCGTCAGTAAATGTCAAATAAACATACGCCATGTATTGTGTACGCAACCAAAATGCCCCTTCTTCCCTTGGTGAAAAAAAAAACAAATTCAAACGCTTCACCATCATCTTTCCGCCTATGCAGAGATTATCAAGAATGCATTTTACTTTTAACAAGTAAGAGTGCTGAATCGAATATGAACTTTACCAAAGTATACTTTAAGATATTAAAAAATATTTCGGTGAAAAAACATGTTTGCAAAAAAATTTTTTGGTAAAAAAAAAGTTTGCGAAAAATCGACAGTCTCGATTTTTTACTTATATCTAAATCATTTGTGGGCCGATTATAGCAACCTAAGTTTGACTATGGCGGATATATTGATGTATGTATGTTATTTAGGGGCTTTGGAAAGTTGATTTCAACAGGCAGACGGACATGGCTTAATCGACTTCGCTATCTATAGAGGTCTAGAATATATATATTATTCGAGAGCAAATGAAACGGACTGACTAATATATATCCTTACCACTAATGTTGAAGCATATATAGAGAGTTCATACGTTAATAATGCAAACATTTTGGAAATTATGTAATACTGTTAAAACATACTAACATTTCGAACCTAAGATTAGTATTAGTCATTTGGACCAAAATAACTAAAAACTATTTGAACTAAAAATATTGTAATAAACTCTTTATATTTCTGCGTTACCTATACCATGTTTTAAGTTGCGTCACAGGAGAAAACATACTAAACAGTTGTTGGAATAATGAAGAAATTCATTTAAATTCTGTTTTTTATAACATCCCCAAAAAAAATTGATTCTCATAATATGAGAAATATGTATTTCTGGGGCTGCAGCTCCAACACATGTTTGTAAATAAAATACAACTGAAGTCGTACATACGCTACAACTGTAAGTACTCATACATATAGAAGAGAACATGCGGATATTCCATACACCGTGTGTCTGTGATAAATTCAAAGGATTTCTTGTCGAATTTGTCAAGCATGAAATAAGTAAGACTGAAGCTGTTGGGCTGGGATGTTGATGCATATTTCGGTTGACTTAAAACACTCATACAAACGCATTCACACATACGTGAATGTATGTGACTTTTTTTTTATTAATGTATGTATAAGTGAGTGAGTCTATATATAAATGTAAGAATGCGTTGATGAAGGCACTCATTTGTCGTTTTTATAAAACAGAAAAATGCGTTTATTATTAAAAATGAACACTGGCTTTTGAAAATGCATAAAATCACATGCATGTGTATGAATGTGTTAGTGTTTAATTTAATAAAAATAGTATTGTTTAACGCGTTGTTGATTGTGCTTTAAGTTGCATCTATTAAATAAAAATAAAATTAACAAGTAAGAGTGCCATATTCGGCAGTGCCGAATCCTATATACCCTTCTCCTTAGTATACTTTAAGAGAAATTAATTTTTGTTTGGGGGAAAAATCGATTTATTCATTAGCAACAATATTTTGTAAAACTTTCCTTTTGATATTGTCTTCAACTTAGTATCCGTGATATATTGGAAAATATTACGAATGAAAAATTCTCGGAAAATTGATTTTAAGCAATGTACAGACAGACAACATCGTTATGTTAACTTCCCTATATTTAAGGATTCTTATAGTAAGAATATATTTACTATAAGAAGTTGCAAATGAAAATTCTGCAAATAGCAAACGGAATGACAAATTTACCCTTATCACTCATGGTGTAGAGTATAAAAAGCAAATACTATAGAAACAACGGAGAAGAAATAAGAATGCGTTAATATGATGCCGCTCTTTTTCCCTTATTGTGGTTGTGCGTAGTGATATTCAAAATATTGTAGATTGTTTTTAGCTTTTGCTTCTGTTTTGTTATTTATTTGATTTATATTTAATTGTCAGCATGTACATTTTTATGCACATGGGGGAATGACTAAGTAATTGGAAACAAATGACAAAAAATAATAAATTCCATGGTGCCCATCATGCATGCATTCATTCAGTCAGTCTTTCATTCAATGCATGTGTATGTTGCATGCACCATGCACCATGCAGACGTAAAGAAAAATCAAAATCCACACATCATGCTTGCTTAAATGAAAGCTGAATAAAAACATTTTATTCAAACAGTGATTTTTATCCACTCCAAAATAAAATTATTCTTAAATTTATGAATATTGAGAAAAACTATCGGAAACGTTGTTCTACTTCTAACATATTACATAGGTTTTTATAAAGAAACTGCTTTCCGTATTTTCTAAGTAGCCAAACAATATAATAATGTAATATGTTACTTTGTTCGCTCTTAAAGTAAGTTTTAGTAAGTTCCCAATTTATCGAGGGTTTAATAGACTTTATATAAATATATAAAAAAGTTAGAAATTCGTTCCCCATTTCCAAAAAAAAAAAAAAAAAAAAACATTCATACTGTAGCAGCCTTCATACCAAAATTGGCTTTATAGCGAAGAAAAATCCATAAAAGTTACAACTTTGCTCATTATTGTTAAAGATTTATAAGGCGACAAGTTTTCCCTTATTATTTCCTCTTTTCAGCCAACAATGAGAATTTTGAAGAGCGCAACAAGAACAACAAATTCAACAGTGTTGAAAATAAACTTGAATTGTACACAAGCACAAACAAGCACATATAAAAATAAAGCTCAAAGCAATGCGACATCAATTTTAAGAAAATAAAATTTATGATGAAAAATTCATTGACAATTGTCGGGCAGCAATAAGAGCAGGCAGGCAGAAAGCAAGTTGTTGCCACTCAGGCAGTTTGAAGTTGTTTTCAAGTGCAAGGAGTGTAAGGAAGGCATTTAAGGGCTCAATTTTTGTGGTAAGAACACGTGTACTGTCGTATTACACTCCCCAACCAAAGAAACATATTTTAAAAGCAAATAAGAAATGTTTTCTCTCATTCATTCATTCAAAAATACAAATATAACAACACAAATAAGCGAATAGTATCTATTGCCTTTGATGAAGAGGATGATGATGATTATAATAAGTTTATTTCAGACTTACATTCAAAAGTACTGTGGATACATGATGCAAAGGGGGATTGTTTTTATATGAAAGTGAAGTAAAACATTTGTAATGCAGAACAGCATTTTCCCGTCACATTACATTAGAGCAAACACTTTGTCATTGATTTGTTTAAGCAGCAATCTAGAAGGAAAGAAAGAATAAATAAAATTGAAATTGGAGGGATAAACTTTATCATCCGCAACAACACTAACTAACTCTAACAACTGCATTTTTCACCGAGCAGTGAGAAGATTATTTATTTCACAAGATGTGACATTGGAAATTATAATAAAACAAGAGACACAAATTTATGCCGGATGTTTTTGGTTTGAAATTGGAGCTCATTAGTGCATGTTAAGTACATTTTTTTAAGTTTTGTTGTATGTAATTTGAAAAATGTCAAGATATTTTATTTTAGATTTTGAAATCTTTAGAAAATTAATGGAAAACAAATTATAAGGCATGAATGGCAATTTTCACAATTCTTTTTTAGAATGTATTTTGTTCACACAAATTAAAAAAGTCTCTAATAAACATCCAAATCCATTAATTAATTAGACATTTTTGTTCTAAAACACTTTACAGGTGTGGCTGCAATGACAAGTGCAACCAATTATACAGATGACCCTTAAAAAGTTGTTGGAGACTCTTTAAGGTGATATTAGTAACTAAAATCAAATAATTATATGGCAATTTCTATCTTGTTGCTGGGATTTCAAGAAAAGATTTCAAGAAAAGTATTTTCTATAGAATGTTTTATGTTTTATTGTTTCTTCTAATAACAATTATATATATCGCACTTGATCAACAAGAGGGTATTATTCGAAATTTTTAAAATTTCACTATTTGCAAGAAATCCACTAACAACATAAATATCTATATACTGTACAAATTTCAACATATTCCCATTACTCTTTCATCTCAAAACATATTCGTGACTTACTTGAGTTAATACAAAAGTTGAAATAGAAATGCATTGCATATTTTCATAAAAAAGGTATTATTTTGATTTGAGCCTTTATTCAAGTTAAAAATAATCAAATTTGGTTGTATTTTGAGTTGATACTGTTGATAAGTTTCAGAAAAATGGTATTTACTAAAAAAAATAATTTTTTTTGCAATAATTGCATGAATTTAAAAGAAAAATAATGTAAATATATTTCAAATGGAATTTGCTTACTATGATGTATTCAGATTTTCAAATTCTCTTAAAATCTAACCACAAACTGTTTTTGGCCTCTTTTGAGTTAATACCCTCTTGTTGATCAAGTGCGATATAACCGCTTTTTTCTATAGAACAGATTTTTTGTATAAAAAATTTTAAATATAAAAGTTTTTTCTATAGAACATTTTAAGTATAACAGCTTTTCTATAGAAAATTTTGTGTACGACAGTTTTTTCTATAAAATAATTCGAGTATAACAATTTTTTTTTTCAAGTATAAAAGTTTTTTCTATAGAAAATGTTGTGTATATTAGTTTTTTTCTGTAGAAAATTTTGAGTATAAAAGTTTTTTTCTATAAAAAAAACTTAGTTTATAACAGTTCTTTTTATAAAATAATTCGAATATAACAGCTTTTTCTATAGCAAATTTTGTTTATATCAGTTTTTGTATAAACAACTTCGAGTATAAACATTTTTTTTATTAAATCATTCTAGTATTATAATTTTTTCTATAGAAAATTTTGTGTATAACAGTTTTTTCTATAGACGATTTAATCCACATACCCGCATATCTACACGCGGGTATGTGGTTACGACAACTATACTATGTTCTTTGTAACAATATATTGTTGTCGTAAACATATAATTGTTGCTTTAATTTAATTTCAATAATATTTTAGTAACTGTAAACGTTTATATTTGCATTGCAATTATAAATATGAATATTGTTCTAAGCTATGTTATTTATACAAGTAAATTTTAAGTGTCTGTAATTCCCATTCACTCTATAGTTTTATTTGTATATTATCTTTAACTTTCCTAAAGCGAATAACAATAAATTTCAGTGAATTTATCAATAATATTTTGATTGGGAATTTATTAATACCATAAAACTAAAACATATTCAAATAAAATTTTCTATTTTAAAAAATAAATTTTAATAATAATATGATTACTTTGGATCATAATATGACTTAATTGGATAATAATATGATTTAATTGGGTCATAAATATGATTACCTTGGGTCATATTATGACTGATTTACATCATAATATGATTATTTCAGAACATATTATGATTGATTTGTATCATAATATGATTATTTCAGAACATATTATGATACTTATAATGATCATAATATGTTTGGACTACAAACATAAATCTTATCATAATATGTTGCTCTTATCATATACGATGCTAAATGCAAATAAATAAAAATGTAAAAAACTTTTATTTGTAGATTATTTTGATACCGAACAAAAATGTAAGATTATTAGTAATATTAAATATAGCTGAAATTTGGAAGAATATACTCTTCCATATCTCCACAACTTTCTATGTTAAAAAGCTTTCAACAACACTTTGTAGTTCTCACTCATATGCAGAAGATTTATTTTATTATTTCAGTGTAGTAGTCTATCATTACAATTGTATCTTGTAATTACTTCCTTTAAGCTATAACTCTCAGCTATTACTTTAGAAATTATGTATGTTTAACAAATATGGCATTACTGTGTTAAAATATTCTTCATAAAATCATAAATATTAATAAAAACACATTTTATATGGACAATTTAGTTGTTTTGTTATTTGCGCCCGCGCAAATGTTTCACACAACAAACCACCTTCAATCACCACAATTCATACCAAACAGCCTGTTTGCTGTTGGCAGACAGACTACGACGACTTCGACTTCATCTGTTGGCTATTGTTGGATAATTTATATATAAAAATTCTCATTAAGCTTCGCCACAAACAAATAAACAAACGAACAAGCGAACGTTTGTATATAAATAAAAAAAAGGATGTTCGTTTGTAGTGTGCAGCAAGACTGCAAATGGTTAAAACATTATGTGGTTTATGAATGTGTGAGTTGGATCTTTGAAAGGAAAATGAAAAGATTCAACCAGTACATAATTTTATTTATACTTATTGTTGTTGGAATATGAACAGTTGCTTATAAAATGTCACATGTGCTAAATATGCAGCCGGCCGGCTAAGCAAAAGGTTGTGTAAATTTTATTAATCGCAATTTATGGACCCATAAATATCTGGCATAAGAGAAAGAAAAAAAAAAAAAACGTAGTTTTATATGATTTTTGTCGTCATTTTGGTTGGGTATATGTATACCTTTAGTAAAAGAGCGAAGGTGATCATTGCCTTGGACCCCCTATTGTGTCAAATTAACACAAATCACTAAATGAGCCTGCGCGAGTTGATGCAAAAAGTAATAATAATCCATGCAAATTTTAAAGAAGCAAGAGTTTTATGTCCGAATGTAACGAATCGTTTATACCCTATGTCGTTCAATTTTGTATGTAACCGAAATATATTCTGCAATACTACAGCTACTCGCATTAAAAGCTTACATAAGGGTGCCAAAAAAGCTAAATATAAGGGCTTGGCATCTAATTGATTCATATCAAACAAATATTAGACCTCAGAAAATGTTGAATTTTTTAGCGTTACAAATACAAACATAAACTTATAAATGTACTGATATATAGAGTAATATTTAATGACGATATTTATGGTGTACAGTACAATATAATGTGAGTAAAAGTTATTCCCTCTTAAAGATTGTAATGGTCAAAATGTGTTTTCCCGTGACTGAAGATTAAGCGGTCGTCCTAAAAGGTGTTCAACAAATACATATTTTTATTGAAAACATTTGAATTTTTCGGAAGTGTATAGTATAATTCAAACAATTTGTTGTTTAAATCAATTTCAGGAATCTCTTGAAATATATTCAACAAAATAAAGAAAAAATAAACGAAATAATTAATTTTATGAACTTCTTTCACCCACACTTAATTGGAATTTTTAATGAGTTTATCACAGCCAAACAAATAGTGCTGTTTAAATGCACTTGTACGTGCTTTGTAGCTTCCAGTTATTGCTGGCAGTAAACAACTGAATTTTCAAATTAGGGAGGTAACTAATAAAAACGTATAAAAATCTATATTTTTAGCAAATCAAATAATTTATTAAATAGCTGAAAAATATAATTTGTTTAAACAATTTACTAGAATATTCAAATATTTTGGCAAATATGAGAATGTAAAAAATTGTTACGTCCCTATTACAAATAGAGAATTTTTGGCGAATGTCTTTAACATTCTCTCATAGTCAAGCGACAACAACACACAATGACGATCGATATGGCCAACAGAAAAGGAAAATTCGCCAAAAAGTAAATCAAGCGAAACTCAAGACATGCAAACCGATAAATCATAAATTGAGTTGTACGAGTATTCTTCCACATGTATGACAGTCAAAGTTAAGTGGCTGAAACTAAAAAAAAAACAAACAAAAAAAATAATACTTCGACAGTCAAAGAAGTGGGCTGTATATGAAAATGTTAAAATGTAAATAAATAAGGTGGTCAGTCAGTGAAATAAGACGCTGAAGAACGAGATCCTCTTCATGGTGTGGAAACAAAATTTAATTTCATCAATTCTTGTGGCCATATGGACCAAGGCATATGAAATTGAATGGAAAGTATTGAAATTCTTTATTACACACATAACTATTTAAAGCACGATATAGAAATAGTTACTTCCTTAGAGGCTCCACCACTGATACATGATGTTCGTCTGTATGTCTGACTGTCCATAAAAGCTAAGAAGGCGAGCTGTTTGCGCATGCCTACTAAAACAATTGTGAAAGAAATTTATTTCATTTCAATTTTACTTGTTAAAGCGAAAAAAAAAGAAAATTTCATATTTAAGTCTTTCTCCACTTCTACTTAACTTTGAAATCCAACAACATGGTAATAGAAAATTGGTCTATAGTTTATGTGGCCAATTGCATGAATGTGTGTGTGTGTCTATGAATGTGTTTGTCCTTTGTATGTCTATCGTATGACCGTGCAAAATTTTAATCTTTTCTGGCTGCCTCTTTTATGCGAGGGCGTTTATAGTTTGAGAACGTACCGTTTAATAATTTCATTTCATCGAAACAGGTCTCCAGCCACTTCTTATTTTGTTGGTTGGCTGTTTCGTTGGTGTGGAGTGTCATTGATTATTGAAATTGGAAAATAGATTTGTTATTTATGAAATTGCGTTGCATGTTGATTGCAAGACGATACACAATGTCTTTTATTATAAAATTGTATAAATATTACGAAAGGTGCAATCAAAACGAATTTTAAATACCCTTTAAACTACTATTTACCCAAATGGATAGGAATATATTCTACGGTGATGACATACAATTTGGTTTTGCTACGCCCAATTGATAAAAGGCCTATCATATTGTTTGAGTTAAAACATGCAGAACTATTCTTTGTAATATATTACTTATTTGAACTAGTTCGCTCATGTACAAGAAAATATAACATTGTAGTTCATTAAGTTCTAATATTTTTATTTTAAATAAATTCATACAGAAAATACTAAGTAAATATAATCATGAACGATAAAATAAAACGCAATTTACCAATTATCACCAAGATCAACAGACATTTTTCTAATGTAGGGTACAAAAACTATAAAATAAAATTTGCAATCATTGCCTAAAATTGTGGAATATTTGTTATCAAATCAAATTATAATGAGAATATGAAAATACGAACTACACAAAAAAGTTTTATTTATAGTTATTAAAGAGCACAACGTAAAAAAATTGTATAGTACAGTTAATTAATTTTTCTAAAATACAAATATTGTTTGAATAGAGCAGGTGGCTTTTATTAAGGTACACAGTAAACGTTGAAAAGTTTAAAGTTTAAACAAGCAAATTTTTTTAGAAAATTGTAGCTAATTTATTAAAAATATAAGGAAACTAGATGCAAATAGCATTTTAAATTCTAATTAAAAAATAATCGAAGAAGCTAAGGTAAATTTAAAAATTTTTGATGAGCTTTTCAAATAGGTTCTTACAATAACAAAAAATATATTTAAGGATCAATTACTAAACTTTTAATAGAAAACAAACGTGTTTGAATTCACTACCTTGCAGCTGAATTTAATTAAAGAACACTATTTATTTGCTTTGTTGCATAACTTGTTTTTTTTTTGTAGAATTTCTCTTGATAATCTTAACAATAGCTACTAGTACATTAAAGTTATCTACTACTAAATACTTCAACCACGGTGACTATCATTTAGTCAGGGACATGGTTGATATTAGTATTGATAGTCTGTAAAGATGTCGTAATGATGGCCTGCAGTTTTCCTATTACGTTTTTAATGTTGCGAATTTTAATTACTCACGCACTGACTACGCTACAAACCAACACTCAGCTTTAATTATTTTGTCCAAAATCAGCAAACGACTTTTACTCCAATACTGCCAGTACTGAAACTGACCAACATGGTACATGGACGTAGTGGAAACACCCAAAGAAATATGTTGGTACGAATATATGGAGCCACATCCAAACATACACATATGAACCCTGGAGCTAGTAATCATAACGACCAACAATTTTCCCCCAAAATTTACCCAGCAACTTCTAGCTTTTACTCTGTTAGTCACCCTTGGTGTATTTTTTTTGGGGGGACTAATGTTGCGCACATGCATACAGATGTATGTGTGTGTGCGGAAGTGTATGTATGTGAATAAACGTACTAAAGGGGATGCATTATTTTATAGCTAGTAATTTACTAGCTTAGTGTAGTGCTAATTAACTTGACTTGGGTCCAGTCTATATAGGTGGACCAAGTCATAAGTTACTGATTTGTTGTTGTGTTTAAGTTACAGTCCACTTTATACAAAGTGTTAGAATTAGATCCGGCCCCTTTACACTAGGAACCAACCACGGAACTTCCTACCTATAGGAAAGTTCCTGTAAGTAGAAAGATTCACTTCTGAGAATTACTTTAACGTTCATAAACCTGTTATAAATATTGCTATTAATATCAAATTCCACATTAATGCGTTTAATTTATTCAGAAATCACTCAAGACCCACCTCTGAAGAATTGCTCTCATATAAGGCCTACTTTAGAATAACTTTTTTACCCCATTAATCAGTTATATATATGGATATCAAGATAAAATTCAACACAAATAAGTATCATGTACATACAAATCTTTTACAAAATGTTGTTATGATTGGTCCATAATGTAACATAACTCCCTTATAAGTACTTCTTCAGAAAATCCAGTGAGTTGGAATTAAAATCTAAAAATAGTGTCAGCCAATTTAGCGTAAAAAAGGCATTCATGTTTTTCACAAAAAATTACTTTTTTTCTAAACATAAAAAACAGATTTTAACAGATTTTTCAAGGTAGAAAAATTCAATGTAAACTCTTATGAATAACTCGTGGCACTCATCTGACAATTACTTAACAATCGCACTACTGTTTCGTGTCTTCTTTCCATTTTGTCTCTTGAATTTTAGCAATGATTTTTTAGCTTGTCACGTTTTCAAGCTTAAGGTTTACGCGTAATTTTTGAATTACAACGAAATGCTGACAGCAACATAGTTTTATACCATATCTCTCTCTCTCTCAATGTCTCTAAAAACACAACAAAATACATTCAATGCTAAATTCAGAATAAAAATATATAGTAGAACACGTGTCCATATTAAAAAAGCTACAAAATATATATAAAAAAAGATTACATTAAAACAACCTGTAGTTATAGTGTTAGTAACACAACATCACCTGAATTAAAGCAATTTTTTTCAACTTTTATTTTGGTTGTAACATTTGTAATTAAATTGTAATTAAACATTAATACAAAACGTGTTATTACCAAAGAAATTCTATTTTAGTTTTCATACATTATTGTATATTTTGAATGAGATTTGAAAATTAAAAGAGATAAAATCAAAAACCCTTAATTAAAAGATTGTGTAATGGAATTACTACATGGAATGAGATAAATTAAGTAGAGTTACCTTTAATATACTAGGCGCTATTGCTATTTGGTTTCAGCTTCGGATTAGGCCAAACTCTGGTTTGACCAAATACCAAAACATTTAAAAAGACAACACAATGCCAATGGAATTTTAAAGGAGAATCAAGTGTAAAATATAACAACCCATACATTATTGTAAAATGTCGAAGAACACTAACATATATTTAAGAACCATCCAAAAAAGCTGTTCTTTTGAAAACTCCTTTTTAAGATGAAAGTAACAAAATGGAATTAATTTTAGATCATGTTTCAGTTCATTTTTAGGTACCCTGCACTACCCACTTTACATTGTGGACTAGGGAACGGTTTTTACAGGATGCTTGGATATTTAAAATATAAGTTTATCCTTTATTAAAGTTTCGTTTAGCAAGTCGAATTCCGAATACTGGGCAATCGGCCTAAGCGGAAACTAAATATTTAGTCCAACTCCACAATTTCGTAATTGCGTGCAAAATTTTCAAATTATGCCGAGTATTGATTTTTGACCGAATATTGGGATCGATTGGTCCTAGACGGAAACTGCTTATAATGCAGAATTTTTTTTTTTTTAATTATTAACTAATTACCATGCTATGGAAAATTGCTTATTTTAAAGATAAATTCTGCAGTCTGGAATTCTGCTTCTTAAAAGCTCCTTTTATACGCATTTACATATGTATGTGATCAATATTGTAAGTAATTTATTTATCACTTGGTGACCTCTTAAGGTTTTCTTTAATACGCTTGTAAACTTTGCTTTGGCAAATTGCTAAAGCTGTTTCTTTTTACAGAATTCCTGTATGAAAAATGAGTTTTCATGTTTTTTTAATTAAAAACTATTTGTTTGAATCCAGTTATAATTCACTACATACCGTAATAAATCTAAAGTATAATATGCACAAAGGCATATAAATACATATTTATACATATAAATTAGGATGGATCAAAAAAAGTTATGGAAAAGAATAATGATTTTGCAATATTTTTTTTTATAATTGTTAAATTGTTAATTAACGACATATAATTATACTAGCACACGAATGGATTAACAGAATTAAAGCTAATTTTACAAAACATAACACTTCTGTGCTCATAGAAACAGCACAACCTTAATGTAAATGTGTGATTGTGTTAGACCAAACATATACGATTGTTTCTTTGTTAATAATGGTAAAATTTTACTCCATTCCTGGCTGTTTGGTTGAATGGCTACCTACGTATGTGTATATGAATGGAATACCTTTATTTGTGGTTAGTAATGGAGGCCAAAACTAACATACAACTGCAGCAGCAACAAGAACAACAAGACAAGGAATGCTAATAAATTTCCGTTACTAATCCTTTGACACTGCAACGAGTGTACTCTTATGAACAAAAAATGAGTGCTTTTGCTGCAAACTCTCTACCACCAAATAAAGTATCACCAAATGATTATTACAGTACGTTTGTAAATGTGGCCAAAATACGGGTTAAAATTTATATACCAAAAGGTTAAAAGAATATACTCATACACATAGAGAGACACTCACCAACGCCATCACTAAACAAAAGTTTCACCAACAATGCTCGTATACATACTCACTAGTCAATACAATGTTAAACAAATAAACGTATACCGTCCCATAACTAATGTATCATAAAATATACAATTTATTTAACTTTTTTTTGTAGGTAGGCCCATAATTTTGTATTGACTTGTGAATTATTGGTTCAACAAAATAAATTTGTCTAAAGTTTTTTTTTTTTATCTTCTTTTACGTTTTCTTTGCATTTGTTTTGGTGTAAATTCAATTTAGTGTATTTTTAACCTGGTTAATCCTTAAAATACCATAAAAATCAAATAAATAAATTATAAATTCATACACGTATTTATGAATTTATATTATACCCGGTTTTTTGTCGCTTCATATTTGCACAAAGAAAATCTGCATACTAAATGAATTAAAGATAATTCAGTTGTGCTGCTTAAGATCAGGTTGATCATCTGTGACACTTGTTATCTTATCAGACTACCTCTCACTACCTTTAATACTTTGTTAGTCAGTTGGAATATTAAGGATATTCAAATAAATTTTTAAATTTCAGATATATTATTAATACAAAATTCTTGTTATTGAAATATGTTTTGCCGATAAAGTCTTTAACTGGGCATACGTTCCCATGTAATGCCCTTCATGCCAGCATAACCTAAATGTCTGTATAGATTGTGAGATAAAAAATTACAAGTTATATATTGCGTCTTAACATATCTCTTTCATTTACCACAGACTTATATTGCAAATAATAAATACTCATAAATATGTGCAACAATGTTGCAATGCAATCAACTTCACAGCAACATGTAGAGGCCGTTTACATTTACATTTGCATTTTAAATTGATATTCGTTTATTAAAATTTTAATATAAAAATATTGAAAATGTTTTTAGTAAAAATCTAGTTTTCATAAAATGACAAGAGTATTCAAGTATTCAAAATATTATATTCAATTTTTTGCAACAAACCCTAAAAGGCACTACACCATTTCCAATTGTAATTTAGAAGTTTCTAATTGTAGTTAGGAAATGTAATTGGAATTATTTGAAATACAATTGAAAATGGTGTAGTGCCTATTAGAGTTTGTCGCATTAAAAGTCAACTATTTTCAAAATCCTGAAATACAATTGGAAATGATGTAGTATACTTAGTGCAATTCAATATGTGTTGATATTTTAGTGCAGTATGCACTGAGGTTTTTCTATCTAAATCTAGAATCCATCTCTGTAAGTTAAGCTTTTAAAATTAATGAAATTATATATATCTTTTGTTTGGAATAAAAGAAAATTCTGCTCAGAAATTTAAAAAAAAATTAATTTCAAAATGCCAGTTGTTTGTTATTATAATACATTAAAAGAAAAAACAAATATTTAAATTTTGGTACAAGTCTCAGAAAGTACAAAAGAGGATTAGTATTACAAATTATGAAAATTTCAAAATAAATTTTAAATGTTTTATTTTTTAAATTAAAACTTGTAAAATATGCAATAATAATCATTAAATATACAAATTATATGCGCATAAAAGCAAATTATGCAATTATAACAAAATATGCAAAAATATGTAACATCAAATCGATGCCATTTTCTTGCAAATTTGATTTTGGGTTACTGATTACAACAAATTACTAGCTAAAAGGTACTAAGGAATTTAAATAGCAAGTTCAAATCCAATATTTAATAATAGCTTTCATTTTACTAAACTATAATGAACAATTCTAAAGGTATGGTCAGATATGGTAAATATCTGACAAACAGGACCTATCCACTATTATATTTCTATTATTTTATTTATATGAAAAAACGTATTTTACGTAGGACAAATCACAGTAGATATTTATGTGTAATTTAAAAATAGAGTTTGAACTTTTTTTTAAATTACACATAAATATTTGTCATACCTTAAGAAACACCAATCATAGCTTCTTAATTTTGAACAAAAATCTACCTAAAAAAATCAATTTATTTGTTTAAATTTGAATAGTACAAACGAAAGAATCTGTTAAATATTGTTGTTCAGTTGTCTTCAGTTGACTGCATGTATGAATTTATTGTGGACAATGGGTGCGTTTCATTAACGGTGCGAATAAGCATCCAACCAACCAACCAACCAACGCTTTATAAAATCACATTTCATGCAAGAACCACAACAAAACATGCAGCAGTGGCCTCAGGAAATTGCAATTGTATTTTACAACATGATTAAAGTTTTAACAGAGAATACAGATTTTGTGGGTTTTAGGTCAATAGCAGGATTTGTCATAAGTTTGTTTTAGTTTGAAAAGAAGAAATACACAAAAAATTCAGAAAATACATACATGCATCTACTCTCAACAGTTACATTCAAAGCTTAACATGCATAAATATTTATGTCTTGACATTATCTTCCAGGCATTGTATTCCTTTACAATTAATACACAAACGACTGCAAACATATAAGTAAATATAACTGAGTGTGTAAGTAAGCATCTCCTTTGATATATTTGACAATAAATGTCTTCTTTTGAATGTTATTCTAGTTTTTATGATGGTGTAAAAACCAATTAAATCAACACGTTCAAATTGCCTGAGTCTTTAAATTTTATAGATTTAGCCAGTTATGTGTAACTTCAAAATGACCCCTGCATATTTCTGTACGGACACAATATTAATACAAGGATGTCTTAAATGTAATAGACAAAATTGTATATAAACTCTAAAAACTGATTGAAAAAATTTTGTATAGAAAAATATAAATTTATTTACATCGTACACATTCTGTATGTATACATAAAAATACTGGTATGTACTCATTTTCATTTAGCCGCCAGTTATAATGCAGCAATTAAAATTCAAAATTAACGATTTCTTCTTCTTGTTCATCTCTAAATGCTACAATTTAACTGCATTTCAGCAAAAACACCACCCACTGTGGTTGGTCGTTACAACCAACATATCTCTTCACATTTTGGTCAAATAAATTTATGGCTTACCACCATTAAACTAAATATTTTGCAGCAAAATGAGCACATATATGTATGTATCACACAAATGCATTTATTATTTATACTGGTGATAGAGAATGTGTTGCTGCTTAAACTGATGATGATGATGACGATGATATGGATGGACGATGTGATTGTGGTCGTCGTTGTCTAACCAAAAGGAAGTGTTTGTTATATTAGACATGAAGGTGGTGGTTGGGTGCCTGCCTGTTTGTCCGTCCTTCCGTCTGTCCGTTCCTCTGAACATTCGCTCACTCATACGTTCTTATGAATTGTATGTATGTATGTAAGTGGGTACTTTATGCCTGTCTTTTTGTCTTCCTACATATTATACTGTTAAAAATACATGATGACAATTTTCAGCACCGATCGCGCTAACGTAACATGAAATCGTACATGTAGTTTGTAAAAGAAATAAAATTTATGATCTAAATGATGTGGTTACATGATGCCACAATCACGATCCTTGTTTAACTAGTATAAAAAATTACAATCGTTTGTATTTGCTTAAGGTTCTCTCTCTCAATATAATGGCTGTTGGCTTTTAGAAAGACAAAAAGAAAGATTAATAGATGCCATCGATATTGCAGAATAAATTAAATTATCGATGAATGTTCAGAAAGAAAAAAAAAATTAAATTTATTTTACTTTTTGCCAAAAAGGGATAATTTTAACCCCTTGCAGAACGATGTAAGCGATTATTTTTAAAACGTTTTCAACATGAAATCCAACGTACAGAGTTCTCAAATGGAGGAGATATACTGAACAACACATCTTAAAATTTTCTTTTATAAAAGCTCCGACTTTTTTTCAGCAGCCATCAGGACGAAATCAGCAGGAATAGTACTGTAACATTGATGCACGACAATCTAATTGACTTTTCTATTAATATAGTTAACCTGATATTGTTCTATTAATATTAGAAAACAAAGTAAACGAAATTCAAATAAAAATTCCAGAAAAAGAAAAAAATATTTTTTCTTGAAATCCCTGGTAGATTTTACTATTTTTAATGTATGAAAACGGAAAGTTGAAAAACAAATTTGTGGCAAAAAATTGATTGCTTTCACATGTTTACATATCAGTCATTTGTGGACAGACTATACACGATATGTATCAATCATGTTAAAGTTCATAGTTCGAAGGTATAGTAAGCAAATCCTTAAAATATATTTTTAAACCGTACTGCATGAAATAAAATAACATTTAAATAGAATTAGTTACGCCGGGTAACTTATCAAAATTTTAAACATAGATAATGCATAATAAATGTTTAAATATATTTTGTTCATACACTCAGGAAAAAGCTGTTATATAAAAAAGAACGCGTCATATTAATTCAATAATTTTCATTATAATAGAAAAATTATATTGAAATACGGTAAATCAATAATTTTCATCTTTAAATTAATATTGTTCCATATTGAAATAACATTTCATCAATACTAGACTTTCGTTAATTTTGTTTTATTGATTTTAAGTTTAAAAAAAACTTTATCTTTGATTAAGCCTTAATTATGTTTCAAATTTAATAAGCCCTTAGTGAGAAAAACTCAAATATCAAAATATGTATATAAAAATAATTTGATGGGTGATCAAATCAAATCGATTTGAAATTTTCATTTTAGTCTGTCTGCGGAATTATAACATTATTAGATTAAAACGTCGTTTAATTTATATATATATATATATATATATATATTTTTTTTTTGCATTTAAAGGGTTAAATCCATCACATAAATTATAGATAAAATAAAATAAATTAATCGACTTAACAAAAACAAATAAACTATTCATGATAATATCCTGAAAATCGTTGTTGTAATGCATGCATATGCAAAAATTAGCTTTAAAATCTTGTTCAAAATTTAAAATTAGCATATCACGATTGATGAATTCAATGGCCTACAATACTGGTCCAAAACTACCGGTTTGCTTTAATGGCAGTGATAATCACTAGTGATCCGTTTACACTCAGATGCTTCACACGACCACACGTAGATTGTTTTATTCAATGTGTTTTTGTTTTTCTTTTTTTTTTTTTGTTACCAGCAACGACATTTATTCAAACTTGTCGTTACACCGTAATGAAACAAGACACCTTGGCTAGACAGATTCAAATTGAAAGATGTCCATTCGTATGTATGTAGTGGAATGAATGAATGTGTGAATGTAGATTTGAATATTTCATATGTATGTTTGTTGTTTTATTGGCTGGTTGTTGTTATTGCTTTTATTATTGCGGTTCCTGTTGTTTTTGTTGTTACATGTCCATACGTGTGTGGTGTAGCGCAAAATTCATTGGGACACTTAACGTGTTAAATTGGGATTGAATTAATTGACTTAACACGCGGTGTTACAAAAAAATATAAAAAATACTGAATGTCAAACATACACTTATAAATAAAACGACAGACAGATATACAGAAAGACAGACTGTTGGTAGTGCTGACTAGTTGGTCGATTTGTTGTCCAAGTACACGAGGATATATTTCAATCTTACAAAAATTATTATTGTTTGTAAGTGATCATTGGACAACATTTCATGAAAACAAATTAAAATTATTTCATTAAGGATGTGCAAATTTGTGAAGCAGTCTTTTTTATTTACACTAATTTATATAAAACAGAGTATTCAGTATATGTATTCAGTTTTAAATATAAATCTAAACTAAACAAAAGTAAGTCAGTGGATGAAATTTAATTAGGCCAAATAATATTAAAATTGTTGGTTACATTTCAACTCAGTATGTACATTGTTTCACTTTTATACATATCTTTAGTTTGCAATAATAACTCAAAACTAAACCGAATGAACAATATAACTTCTCAAAAAGTTTCAGTGTTATTGTGAAAGTAATGAAAATCGTATTTCTAACTGCCGCCTGGGTAATCTGAGGCATTGCAAAAACCAAAATGAAAATTCCTTTTTAACTTCCCATAACGATAACGATTTGGCAACTTCCCTCCTAAATGTTTAAAACATGCCACAAAAATAACAAACAAGAAGAGTAAAATAAAAAATAAGCAAAACTTGTTTATAACATTTTGACTGTGTTTTTGCAACTACCAACGCCTAGTTAACACATAAAACATACAACACGCTCACTCGCCAACTCTGTCACAATCAATTGCCTGCAGCTGTTTGCGATTCATTTACTCAATCATCGCTTAATGTAAAAGGCTTGAATCTTGTTGTAGTTGTTTTATGTGGAGACACGACTGGGCTCAAGTTTAAATCTGCTCCAGTTCCTGGTAGCCTGATTCGTTGTGGTTATTGTTTTTTTTTCTTTTTTAGTTGGTCGGTAAAAGCGCAGGAATTGATTTGAAATGATTATAAATTTTCGCCCCCTTAAATACAAACAAAAAAGAAAGAAAACAGAACGCAGAACGTAGAACGCAGCACAAATTTTCATAAGCATGTCCAGTGTCACTAGTAATTCATTTGTTATGCTGTCTGTTGAATGCAACATTCATACACATGCAAACGAGTACGACGAGTACAATCAGAATAAATGAACATTGTAACTACAACAATGTAAGTTCAGGGTGACAATGGTTTTTTGCTGCTGCGAGTGCTGCGAGTGCTGCTGTTGCTGTTGTTGTTATTATTTGTTTTTGCAACAACCAACTCATACAAGTATGTATCTAAATACATGTAGGTAAACTTAACCACACTTTATGGCTAAAAACATGCATACATGCTAGAAACTTAATAATCATCCACTTTATGATCATCATTTACATGGATTAGATGTTTAGTGTGTGCTTTTAAGTTCAATTTACGTTACATGTTTCATGTTCCTTTAAGAAACATGCAAAATATTCCAAAGAAATTTCTACCTCATCTTTATGCCATTTTGGTATGTGACTAGTGTTATATTGTTCGTATATGAATATACAATATATTTTAAATGATCATAGATGGGCGACAGTACACAGTCGACCAGGATGGCAGGCAAACGCAAGACAGGCAGGAAGATAGAATAGTTGGTTGTTTGGCTGGCTGGCTGCCTGGCTGGCAGTCAAGCATTTTGTGCCTTAATAAACCTGCTATGGTTCATTAATTGATTTATTACTTGCATGTTTGGCTTGTAAATTTACCTTAAAACAGCATTAATTTCTCATGCAATGTTACAACATTATACACCACCCGCTCCTTTTACAATGAAACCGCAGCAAATGCAACAGAAATTGCAGCAACAGCATCAACAATACAATAACTGATAAAGACAAAAGAATAGCCACCAACTATTTTCATTCAAATTATCAACGTGACTGGGCAAAATAATAGCATCATATTTTTTATGGAATATTTAATAGATTATACAATCAATAGAATAAGTAAAACAATTTTATCAAAAACCACAACCTCAAATCAGTGATGGGATTTTTGGCACAATTGTGTAATTATTCAATATTTTTGTTAACAAAATATTTGGTGGAAAAAATAGTTTGAAAAAATAGTACACAAATGTGTTGGTGAATCAAAATTAAGCTCTGGCAATTTTTTTTAACAAGTTTTGGATATGTCTATCATTAGATATCCATATTGTCTAATAACAAAAATCGCTAATTCTCCCCCAATATAAATAGCAACTATTAAGGATATATTAATCTATCAATCACGTATGTAAGTTATTTGGGGGCTTTGGAAATTTGATTTCAGTATACAGACATACAGTCGGACACGGCTATATCGACTCCGCTATATATAAAGATCCAGAATATATAAACTGGGGTCTCAAATAATGAAATTGAAAACGGAATGCAAACACCAAGCAAGAACTGCTAAATTATGTCCCACAACTGTCATGATACACGTACATATACATTCATAAGTATTCTATAGTTATTTACGTACGTACGTGTAGTTCACTAGTAATGCGTTTGTTTGTCCATTGCATTGATGTCGTTTCATTTGGTTTCGTAACGTTACGTTTCGTTTCTCGTCCATTTAAGGATATCATTGTTGTGTAAGCTGCACGTAAGCCCCAACCATCGTAATTGTCTTTAGTTGAACACACATTGTTTTTATGCCATACTCAACAACTCGTCTATGTACTAAATGCGGCGTTCAAATGAAATGTTTCAATTGTTGTTGTTGTGGCGTATTGAACATAGTTAGAAGTAGTTGTAACGAGATAGAAACAATAACTTTAACTAGTTAGTACGAGTAACTACTTGTGTACTAACTAAGTAAAGTCGTATATGTTTGATAGTTTCGTTTGGTGGATTAACAACTTGGTATTGTCCTCTAGCCATGCTACGTGCTTTCATAACACTCTGTTTGTCTGCTGCTGATGATGACGTTTAGAATGAAGATGATGATTCTATACACAGGCATTCAACTGCTATCCTCCGAGCTAAGAAAGGTGTTTCATTATACCTCACCTAACATAGAGCGAGATAGAGCAAGAGAGAGATAAAGAGAGTGGGAATATATATAAGAGAATGTAGGCCTACTTTTATCATCCTTTTTTTCTGAACTTTTTTTTGGTCTTTCGTAAAATCATACCAAAGCCAAGTAGCAATTTTCATCATTGCCTGTGTATGTTTGTTGGTTCGTTCGTTCCTTGTTACATAGTTTTACTACCTTGATTTAGCTAAAAGAATCTTTCTGCAGTTTGGCAAAAAAGAAAAACACAGAAAATAAACAATACCAACAACGACAAGAGTCCATAAGTCATTGGGGAGTTGAAGAATGGAGGAAAACAAAAGACATACAATTTTCCGGAAGCTTAAATGTCTCTATTTAGTCAATATTGGCATTAGTCTTTGTATTGCAGTTGTTAGATACTTAACAAAGGTTTTCTTTATTGTTCTCATATTATCATCAATGGCTTAAAATGGAACATACTCATATAGACGAAACAATGCAACAATATGTGGAATAGTTAGTTGCATGTTTTATTACATGTTGCTAATAGAAATTTATATTATAGATCTTTAAGCATAGGCAATTTTGTAATTTTCAAAGATATAGAATTTGTGTGATTAAAATCGTACACAGCGATGAATTTGCATATTAAGACAATTATGGTTTTTGCATTTGCTTTTTTAATAAGTATCAGATCTCTATTTTTAGAATAAAGTCTTACTTTTACCACACACTATAAGTATATAAATTTTGTCGGATTTGTATACCCTACATCACCATAGTGGGGAGGGTACATTGGGTTCGTGGTGATGTTTGAAACGTGCAAAAATATTTTCCTAACATCCACCTTAAAGTATATCAATATGCTCAGGATCACTTTCTGAGCCGATTAAGCGATGTCCGTCCGTCCATGTAAACCTTGTAATCAAGATAAAATGTCACAATTTTAAAGATAATTCGTCAAAATTTGGCACAAAGTTTTATATTGCCCCAAGGACTAGTTGGATAGAATCGGTCCATTATTTTTCTGAAAATAGTTAAGCTCTCATAAATATCTTAATTAATAGTAGGGCTTGCCCGACTATACTTTCTTACTTTCTTACTTGTTTTTTGTTGTAGTTTTCTATTTTGGTTTTCCATTGCTCACAATTGCTTTTATAACGTGACCGGCTTTTATGTGAATAATGTTATTAGTTGCAATTTCTCCAAGCTTATGGTTCTTATGGAAGAACACAACTTGTTAGAAGAATAGATTGCTAAGCAGATCCGACCTGTAGCTTTAAGTCTATCTGGTGCTATTTTCTATCAATACAAATAAATACTTTATTTATCGTAGTTTCAACCATAATTTACAATATGTATTTTAATAATTTTATATCGTTGCTATTCTATATTAAAAGCTATTTCACTATTTAAGGATGATGACTCATTGGTAGCCCTTCATATATATGTAGCTTACAATATTTTATAAAATTTCATTACATTTTTATCTAAATGTAGTAGCAATTTTTATGCATGTCCTCTTTTGAATCTGATAACAAAAATCATAAAAAATAATAGCAATGTTGGACTGTACATAAATACAAACAACACTAAATTGTATGCCTTCATTTGACATTTATCTACACCCGTAACACTATCAAATATCAAAACGACATAAATTTAATGGATAAAATATATACATACATAGTTAAAACACATACATATATAGAAAACCAAAACCAGAACACCCCATCAATCCTCCTGAAATACATACAACTTAATAGAAACTGAAGCAGAGTAAAACAAAAAAAAAACACCAGCAAGAAATATCAACAATAACAAATAACTGAACAACTCCATGGGAGATGTCTAAAAACTTTTATTACTTTAGTTACACAATGGCCGCAAAAATATAAAACAACAACAAAATACTAAAAAAAAGTAAATAAATAAATGAAAATGTTATGTATCCTCAAACCCCCATTCCTTTTCCGTCTGAAAACAAATGAAATAAACAATCAAAACAACAACAACTAGAAGTAGGAAAAAACAAACTAGTTAAAATAAATTACTAAACTGGACAACCAACTTGGAAAATGGTTGGAAATACATACATACTCGAATCTTTCTAACCAGTGGCCTATACCGGAGACAAGTGACAAAAACAACGGCAAATTACTTAAAGGGGTACAAACATTCTCACAATCAAACGAGCAGACATACGGCACACAGTGCTTTGTTCTCATATAAACAATGGACAAAAATAGATGGAATTATCCTAGACGAATCAAAATTGGTTAATTATTAAATTTTGGTACGTTTTTGGAAAATTTGTACAAAGGTACCATATATATATAGCTGCCATATATCCTAAATATATAATTTTGAATAATATATACAGTTATACTCTTAATATTATGAAATTGTGTTATTAACATTTTAATAATATGTGTGTAAATTTTCATTTTAATCGCAGCAAGGATTCGATAAACCGTCATGCATCCTTTTCTTAAACAAGCTATAAGCCCTGCTAAAATCATACGTTTGCTGAAATTACTTTTCTTCCATAAATATATGAAGAACAAATTATTAAAATGTCGTCGAAATGAATTTCAAGTTTCCAATACATCCTGAATAAAATTTTCATTACAAAGTCGTGAACATCGGTTATTAATTTGGAATTATAGCATTATTGTACATATTATCATTTCAATTGTAGGAAGCACTCGACTATATATAATTTTCCTTAAACAAAACTCTGGCCTTAATTTTGTTTTGAAAACTAAAAATTAAGTACAGTTTTGATCATAGTTAAACTTAATTCTGGGAGAAAATATGTATGAAAGCTATGAGTATTAATAATTTGTACTTAGTTCAAATTAGATAAGAGCTTATAATAATCTTATCTAAAAACTTATTTAAAAGAAACAACATTTTGTTTTGTGTGAATGTTTATATAGGCTTACATTAGGAATGACAGACATACAAACATGTTTAAATGTTAACAGATTGATGGTTCTGAGATAGTTGTTTTATTGAAAACTACATTGTGAATTTAAATACTTGAGTTAAAATACACTATTTATAAGTGTCAGCAAAACTATTTTTTTTAACTCTGGACATGCAATAAAAACTTATTTAAAGTTGCGCAGAGTAATTATGCTGCAAAATGTTCGATAAAAACGATATTTTTCCTTAATTGTACATCTTTGTTAAACAAATAAGTTATATAGTGGTCTATTAAACAAATATTAATTTCATTAACATCTTCTTTTTGATTTTTGTCTATTGAACAAAGCACTTTGCGGCACCCCCTCGAGACTTTTTTCTCATACAAAAACACAGAAATACATATTTATAGACTAAATAGAATAGTAATGTATGTATGTGTGTAAGAGCCGGAAATATATTAGTTGCTCGCACACAAACATCCATCCATCTATGTACGTACATGTAGTATGGATAAGTACAATTTGTGTGACGCCATTTTATTGCCAAAAATATATAACAATAAAATATAAACCAACTCATATAAAATCGAGAGGTTGGAAAAAAAAAACGAGGAAGAGAAAGAAAAGTTATGGTACTATAGTACGTGATTTCATTAAAAAAAAAGTGAAAAAGTTGCAATCGAATGCAAAAATTTGATTCAAACTTACACACATACACAATACATTCATAACAAACATGAAAACAATTTGTTGTATACATTGACATTGTGTACGTGCAACCACACAAACAGGACTATTACCAACAACAACAACAAAAACATAAAGCAAAAGGAAATCAAACATATATACATTTATACTCACAAAACAAAATACTAAACTTTTTCAAATACAGATTAATGTAGTTTATGAGTGTGTGTGAGTGTGTTTATGTGTACATACATACATATATTGCAGAGGTATGTGTTAACAAAACAATTACATTTACACAAATGTTACACATGTTTGAACGAGTGCGATTAGTTTATTTTGTCAACAATAGAATTTACAGTTTATTATTGTTTTGTTATTGTTACCAATCAAATTTCGTTTTCCAAGCAATCAAAGTTTAATTATAAGATTTATTATAACTCATTGAATTGTGACAAATATCAAAAAAACTTTTTTTCGTCCTGTTGCTTTTTTAATTCACAAACAACAACAAAAGCAAAACAAACAAGAAAAATAGAAAAACTAAAGTAAACTAAAACTAATCACTGGTGTGCTAAAAAAAAACCCAAAAATAAATGAATGGGGTTTTTTGTTTTTATATTTCGCAGTCTTCCCCCCCTTTGTTTTATTGTCTAAACAAAAAACTTTTGATTGAATTGTATAAAGTTCTCATAATTAAGTACGAATCATTTTAATGAAATTTCTTTTTAGCCAAAACATGAACAGAAACACAGGAGCATTAATTTAAATTAAATTAATTTTTATCAAGCTTTGAAACTAATAGAGTATGGTAGTGCCAAGTAAGTTTATAAAGCAAATTAGGTGAAAGTTTTGTGTACTTATGCTTTTTTATGCTTTTGTGTATTTCTGGACTTTGGTTTTAATTTGTATAGCACTTTTTTCAAATATTTATGGTTCTTTGGCCATGTTTTTTAAAGCAAAGTTTATTATTTACCACATTTACTTTCTATATGGTTTCCTTTTGGCGAACATTTTATTTTACTTTTGCAACTTGCTGCATTAGTGCTCATTAACCCTTAAATGGTATTAAATTTTCAGATACGTCACTTATAAGAACACTAGACTGGCATAAGATAAAAAGAAGGAACCGTTAATCCCTGAGTTTAAAGTGTGGTTTTTGATATTTCGATAAGATCATTCTATAAAATTAATTTTTTAAAGAAAAAAATTGTCTAAATTTATTTTTGCTTAAAATCTGAATTTACGAGTTAAATGGAAAATATTCTAAAAACCAATTGTCCAATTCACAACATAGTTGTGTGTTATACGTTGTATGATACACTAATTTTGCCAAGTCGTAAGTTTATCTTGCCAAGCGTTGAAAATGCCAAAAGGGGCAGGTCAAAACAAACATTCAAAAGTCTGTTAAAATTTAAAAATAATAATGCAAACTAATGTCTGCATTGTGTTAAAAATGCAAACAATTGACAAATATTTAAAACAAAATATCGTTTTTCATAAATTAAATAAAAGATTATGACTTTAGTGTTAACGTTTGGTTGTTATTTTGAACTAAAATTGAAGAAATTATCAACAACATTTGTACAACTATTGTAAATTCAGACGACTTATAACTCATACGACTGTACAACGTCAGTTGTGAATTGAACAATTATGTCACAGCCATTATTATTATTAGAAATTAAATAGTTTGTAGTTTATTGATTTTGTCTTCTACAGTTACAAATGCAAATATTTTACTTGCCGCTACTGTCTGCTCATAGCAAATATGCCAGCGACAAATTCTTGGCCAGTCTTGACCGATTATGGTTTGCTTGCATCTTTTTATTACTTTTTATATTTTATTTATGTTGTATATTATCATCAAGCCTTTAGTATTATTTCTTCCTTTTTTTTTTTGCTCAGAGCAATTAAAAAAATTTATTTTTATATTTTGTCGTCTAGGGTAACGGATACACAGATAGCACATCTCTTACATAAATTTGTACGAACTAAACTATGAATTTACTTGCCATTGCAGTTACTTGGCTGGCTCCCTTTTGCAATGCAATTTTCCGACCATTTCATTTTTTGTTTTAATTTTACTTTGCAGTGCTTAGTGGTCGGTTAGAGCCAATGGTTGAAATGTAACCTCATTATGTGCAAAAAGTTTATCCGTTGTGGTGGGGATGGTTAGTGGACATTATACAAACTACAACTAGAGCCGGTGCCGTTACTGATGACGGGGAAGCATGATGGGGTAGTTTTTTTTTCTTTACTATAAATAATAATACAATCCGAGATTCTTAATTCTCCTAACTTTGAAAAAAAAAACATAAAATGTTTGAAAATTATTTAAAAAATTTAATAAAAAGAATAGAGACAAAATGTGAAATAGGATAGATATAAAAATCGTACAAAATTGTAGTAAATTTGAAGAAATATAAAGAAGAAATTATTATGACAAATTGTAACATTTTATGCTCTAGTAAGTATGTACTCGTATATTAAGCTAAATTATTTACAATAGTAAATGTTTGTATGTTTGACGTAGTAAAGAACAGGTGCCTGTTGTAAATATGTAAGAACATTAAGTTATCAAAGTTAAATAAAAACACGCTCGAAATGTTAATAAATTTGAAATTAATTAACATTTTTCTCGACGCATTTTTTAACCCTTTTTTGAAGGCCATAAAACCAAAACACCATGCTATCTCTGCAGTATTAAACGAACTGTGCTTTTCGGAAACCCCAACTTCAAACCCTTTTGCACAACAAAGAGAATTGTTTATTTCGAAATAGTCATAAATTAAAAGAGCAGGTTTAATATAACCTTTAGTAAAAATGAAAAAAAAACGCCAAATTTAACATGGCAAGGAAAAAACACTCAGCACAGGAAATAAAAAAAATGTGTACGCACAAATGCAAACAACGTACAAGGAAACCCAGAGAACGACGAAACGAAAGAAAGTTCGCTTGGAGAAAATGCTAATAAATAATGAACACAAATAATAATAATTACGAAAGGGTTAGAAATGCTAACGTTAAATTATATATTAAACTGAGTTTAAAATGGCTCTTTGATCTTGTGACGATTTAATTTTATTTCAAGTCTTGTTATACGCATCGATGACACTTGTACAACTTGCACCTTGTATCAGTCAGGCAGTACGAAGGTGTGAGTGAGTGCGTATGGGAGTATAAATGTATCTATGTGCATTATGAATGTCAGTTGTTGTGTTTGCATGTATTGTCTGAATTTCACTATTGTTTGTGAGAAATACGTAGTTTCTATGATTGTGAATTAGTAACCAAACAACTGAAGGGGTTAAAAGGTGGTAAAATGTGTGTAGATCGAAAACTTGAGGCATGGAAATTTATTTAATTTACCTTGTAGACTGTCAGGTGTTAATATATGCATTATTGTTATAGATACATATTAAATTATTTCCAAATGTGAGAAAGACAACGGCCATAACATTAACAACGATAAGAACAAACATAAAATGGGCATTAACAAAAGCAAATCCCGATAAGATACGAAAAACTACAACAACTTGCTTAAAAATACTTACTTCAAAATACGAATAAATTTTAAGAAATCTAGTGTTATGGTAATTTCATACATATAACTATTGTTTGCTGCCGACTGACTGACTTGTCTGAAACTGAATTGGTTGCATAAACTTTCTTTAATGTTTGTTAAAAAAAAAATAAAAATAGTTTGAAAGTTTTGTGTTAAAATATTTGGCTTTAAATTAAATTTAACAGTTTTCTTAAATGCTCATAAATACCTTTTTCGTATACCCTTAGTCAAGCCCGTCATTTACTGATGATTATGAAGTTAAACGAGTAAAATTATTTCAAATTAAATTTTAAATTTACATTTCCTTATGAGCTTACAATATAACCTAATATTGACTAATTTTGTTAGATGACTTTTCATGGATAGAAAAGTCATTACCAGGGAAAGCGAAAAAGTGCTTTATGCACATGAAATATGCTGTAAAAACCAACATTTTTATATTGAGAAAATATGAAAGACCTGCGATTTTTTTAAATTTTCAAAGTTATACAAAGTTATTGTTAAAATTGACATTCAAAATTGTCTAGTTATCAGTTTTTTTTTCCAAGATAGCTGGATTTTAAAATAAATAATAAATTGATGAAACATACATACATATGTATGTATATGATTTAAAAGGTTCTTTTCTCTAGAATGCACAATATAAAAAATAGTTTCAAAATTCTCCATAGGACGAACAGAAAAGAGTATGCATTTGCATGATTTCGGTTTCCCTGGTCATTACACAGTCTCTAAACTAATGTACTTAAAGTTTAAACTGATTTCAATGCTAAATTTTACCACGACTACTAAAAGATTCTATTATCGAAAATCTGCAAATAATTTGAATAAATAATACGAAAAATTGTTCAATCCGCAATTCAAATACACATTTGAGTTTGTATATAATTATGTAGGTGTATTTAATTTAATGGTTTTTCTCATTTTCAATTGTAATAAAGTAGCAATTGTAGAAATATTTAGTTTGTAATGTTGTTGTAGTTAGTAGTGCAGTAAAACTAGTAGTTGCAGAAAGCAGTAGTATTCAATGTGTTGATTTTAATTCTAAATTTAATAATCAACCAAAGAAATCAATTGCATCATTACCACAATTCCTAACTGCACATGATGTTTGTATGCTTAACAACGAATGCGTGTATGTCGACTCATATATCCACACAAATTCACATTCACAGGATGTATGCTTATAATACTATACAATTTTATTCATGCATATTTTTGTGGCTAAAAAAACTACATATTGACATACTCATGCACTATTAGGGTAACACTTACATAGATTGCAGTGGGGTTTCCAGTTATACCTCCCAAATTTCTTTTGAACTCTCTTTTTAACTTACCACTTTGTGGCTTAAATATTGCCTAAAGGCAAATTAAAAAATTAATTGTCGAGTTAGAATAGAAAAAATGTTTAATTTTTAATTACGAACTTCGTTCAGAACTACTGATTGTTAAAAGTGTTGCCCAGAAATCTTGCGCCATCCTAATGATTACTGGGTGCACATTTATTTGTGCGTGAATGCTAGATGAAGCCACAAATTTTAATAGCGAAAAAAATATAGAATAAAATAAAAATTTGAATGAGTAATAAATGTATAATAGAGATGTCAGTATTTGCCTAATTTTGTTAGATAACTTTAGTTGCAATAATAGCTACGAGTACCACACATTTTCATGAAGATCCTTTCGAAATTTATAATTTTGTTATTTGCTATAGATACAATAAGCAAAATATGAATGTGAAATTACATATTATGAAAATTATGATCAAACAGAAATGTAAATACGTAATATGTTTGCATTCCCCCATTAAAAATTAACTAAAGAATTGTACGTAAAAAGGCATACAACAATTCGGCAGGAAGAATTTAAAGCAACTAAATCAACGTGATTTAGTTTGTTCAGATGAATAATATACATACGTTTTATTCTATCCCTAAGAACCACTTATTCGATTATCCGACTATTTGCATTTATTTTTAGGTTTCTTGGGATAATGAATATTTTCACAAATTAAAATTTATTATATATTACCACAATTTTTTAACCAAATAGCCATGTGTACCAAAAAAAAAGATAGTCGGTCCATAGGGTTTTTGTATCCATACATTAGTGTGCAATTTCTCACTCGCACATTCGCATGCACTTATACATTGTAAACAGCAAATGTGAGAATACAAACTCAACCATACTTATGTTTTATTGTAAATAAAATAAATTCAGTATATCGTCACCCAAAATGCAAAACAAAGTATCAACAAAAAAAATAATAATAATTAACAAATAGTTTGTGTACCTTCGTTTTTTTTCCAGTTTAATTTAATGAAGTACCTTTTTTAGTGTATAAATGAGTAGTTATTAGTTATTAAAATAAAGGAACATACAAAATAAAACAAGTAACAGAGCTGTGCGGAATCTTATTACCAACAAATATATAATAAAATTCAAAACAAAAATTTATTTTCAATATTTTTTTTTTTATTTTTCATTTTATTTTTTTTTTTTAATTTATTAGCGAAAACAATTTTAGGACAAAAAAATTTTTTTAATTTTTTAAAAAAACTGTTTTTTTTTAATTTATTTGTGAAAAAAAATTTTACAACAAAATTTTTTTTTTTTTTTTTGTGAAAAAATTATCTGGGTAAAATATATTTTTCCCGATTTTGACCAATTGTAGGTTCGACTTACTTTGGCCTTGCAAAGGTCTTTGAAATATCTATTATTGGATATCCATATTGTCTATATTAGTGACTTAGTAATCCAGATATAGATCAAAAATAGGCCAAAAATCTAGGTTTCCTGGTTTTTTTCAGCCATTTGTGGACCGAGTTTCTCGATTTCAAATAGCAACCAAATTGGAAGAATTCCCGATATATTAATGTATCAATCATGTTTTCAAGTTATTTAGGACTCCCCTATCTATAACGATCCAGAATGGAGTCGCAAATGAAAAATGTAGAAATTACAAAAGGAATGACAAACCTTTATATAGCCTTTCCACTCATGGTGAAACAACTTTTATTTAAGATAAAAAATATATATATTTTTTTCATAAAAATGTATATTTAGGATACGTTATTTTGGTTTAAGAAAACAGCAATTCAAAATAACGTAAGATACATACCATAAAGTGTAGTATCATCCAGAATTGAAAATATTGCATCAATAAGTAGTTTCCATTTCATATCGTAAACTTATGAAAAGTGATTTTACGTTATTTTGCATTTAAGGTGACGATATGTACGACAAATACACACATATTTGTGAGCACTCTACACCGACATTAGCAGGAAGGGTATTATGGTTTGTGATGAAAGTTTGCTATGTCAACTAGCAATGATTACATAACGAATTTTTAGTACACAATCTGATCATGATTTGCAATAGATTGAATATGTAAACCAAGAGAAATATCTAACTCAAGCCGTACATTCGTTATCCACAAACTGACTCAAAGAAAAATCGAAAAATCATTCAAAAATATTCAATGCAAAATATGGTCACATATCATGTGCCAAATAACCCCATTTTTTGTGGTGATTTTGAGTTATTTTTTGTTATGAAAAACACGCAATCGTAATGAAAAATTACCCATTTTTTGGTTATGCAGGAAATATTTAAGAAGCCGTAGATATTTTTATCAAAAAAAAAAAAAAAAAAGAAAAGGAAAACTACTTTTAGATTTTTTTTAAAATTTAAATTTTACCGAAAAAACGTTAAATGCATTTAACTTTTGACTCAGCTATTAGCAAAAAACCAGACTAAGGGCCGTTTTCTCATTAGGTGATTATTTTTTTTCCCAACGAAAAACTGCAGATTAAAGAAATTTGTTTTTCTCAATGTCTCATTTGCTTCTATTCTGTCGCAAATCTAACCCGACCTCATCTGCCAATTATTTATTTATCGTACAGATAAATAAACAACAGCTGACTGCTGTTCATAGTTTTTATGTGTTTGTGGTTTTGTAAACGAAATTAAATAGATTTTATAAAAAAAGTTTAATAACATTAATTTGATGGAGGATGAACTCAAATAACATGAGTTCCAAGTGAATGCTGAAAGAGTTTATCATGCCAGGCCTAACTACCTGGCAGACATGGAGGATAATGCACTTTTCAAAAGATTCCGGCTGTCGATGGCCACATTAAACAGCTGATTTATGTAAACATGTTGTCACTTGAAAGCAGGGTTCCCATCTTTCACATCTATTTTGAGAGGTATTGCCAACAGAAAATAATGTTTTTTGTCGGCATATTGAGAAAACCAAAATTGTTAACGGAGAGTTTACCGGCCTAATAAATTTATGTCGACATTTAGTAACAGGCAGTTTGTCGATACATTGAGAAAACGGGCCAAAGGTTGCTAAAAAACATACATTTAATTTTAAACGCGATTATATCTTGATGTTTAAATTCCAAACTACACCTCATCTACAGACATGGGAAATTTTATTAAAATCGGACTAGCTGTTTAGAAGTTACAGATTTATTTCCACTTTTTTTCTGTTCTCCCAATGGACTTTTTCTTTGTAGGCCATATTTCATTTGGGTAATTTTTCGTTTTTGTTATTGGGCCTTTGGGTCATTGTGGTAACAGCCGTCAGTAGTGTATCAAAGTGCACAAATCGTACGCTTCGGCGTCTATTTGAAAACAAAGAATTGATACCGCATCTGGGTCGAATTGACACTGTTCGTTTAGGATTTGGATGATCCTGAATTAACCCTAAATATTAATAAAAATTTATTTTTATAAAAAGCACAAAATCTTGCTTGCTGTGTAGTTGTAACCAGTGTAGTGTAATTGAATGGTCGTGTTTGTCCTGCAACATTTTCTTACTTGTTTAATTTTTATTTAGTTCGAGTGTTGAATTTTACCTTGATATTGTGTTAACATACATTTTATTTTGAAACCAAAATTATGTGTTTGTGCACTCCATCTGTATTTGAATGTTGTTAGCATTTGTGTAGGTGTATGAATATTTGTATATGTATTTAAACATTGTGAACATTAGGATGGATCAATTTATATTCAAACAAAGTAGGTAATTTTCACAACAAAACTTAAAGTATGATTCATTTCAATTTACAATTAAAAGAAGAAAACAAATTTAAACATGAAATTAAAAAGATATCAGAATGTCTGAATTCTTCAGATTTGTTTAAACTTGGATTTTCATTTATATCATTCATTCAATAAACTACTAGTATCATTTTTGTTGAAAACAGCAAAAACTTTATATTGGAGTCACCCTAGTGTTCATACATATTATAATCACTTCAATGTAAACACGCATTTTGGTTAGCGAAAAATTATGTAAAATTTTCTGAATGTTTGTTGCATATATTGTGCTCATACATAAATATTTGTGTGCTTGAGTGTAGTTATATGTTGAAAAATGCCCAGAAGTGGAAAATGTTCAACACTTTTGAAGTAAATCAAACAATAATGGTTGCAAAAGGGTGTTGCACACAAATAAATAAATAAATTCAGTTTTGAATTGTTAATGGGCAAAGACCAGCACAGAAAGTACTTTACACATTTAAAGTAATTTGACTAATTTCTACAGAGAAATAATTAAAATTTTGTTGCATTGAAGCTTATCTTATTATGAATAAAATTATTTTTAAGGGCTTTAGATCTAAATTATATTGGCCACTTTTAAATATTTGGAAATACATGCTTATTGTTTTTTCTTGTTTCTCTAGCAAGACTCAATTGGCACTAAATATTATTTTATCTATTGATTATGGAATATTGTTTCTTCATCTTATGTATGTATATATATATATGTATGTATGAATGTGTACAGAAGTTGATATTTTTCAAGTACTTGGTATTTTTACTATCTGTTTGCTGTTCTGTAGTGTGTGTATGAATATAAATGTGTGTAGTTGTATAGAAATTTATGATTATTGCCCTGTCAAGCATATTTTATACACATACGTAGTCCATTTAATTCTCCAAAAAAAAGACGTCGCTTTTTTGGCCCCCACGAAAAAAAAACAACACTCAAATAAAAATGGAAATTTTCAAATAAAAATATCTACAGTTGTGGCTATAGTTATAAATGCAATAGCTTTTTCATATGAATTTTCTACTTTTCACAAACTTTAACTTAATTTTGATTTTTGCCCAACTTTAACTTTAAAACATTTTTTACCACATATTAGATGTCACAATTTTATAATTTGCATTGAAAGTAATATATATTCTCGGTAGCAAACAGGCCTGTTAAAATCAATTGATTTTTATGAATTCCAGGATTTGGGATTCCCCGTTTGGCATCTCTACTTTTAACATCACCGTCTGGCATGTTTGCAACAGAGAGACCAAATTTATTTTATACGAAAAGTCTTAAGAATATCAACAGTTTTGTCAGACTTTCGTTTGAAATCATTCCGAACAAATTTCCGATATTCCTCAGTCATCTGTCGGTTTGAGTCCGTTTTCTCACCGACATTGGATGTGTTATCGGTAACTTGTTCAGACTGTTGGTACGCATTCAGAATTGTTGTTTCATGGAATGGGTCTTATTAGTATAGCCATGAGTGTAATATGTATAAAGGTTTTTTTTTTTAATGTTTGGTTATAAAAATTGGATTTTTTGCGCGCAACTTAATCACATTTATTCTTACGGCTTCAATTTTATTGCTTTAGCAAAATGTACATTGGAGTAGTAGTAGACGACGATGTAGAAAAAGGAGAAGAAAAATACAGACGACGTTATTCAAGTTGTAACAATTTTGAAGCTCCTTTACGTACAAATTTACGACTACACTGTTAAATCTGTAATCGAACGGACTCTTGCAGTTTATAGAAGTTTGTAAATGTACGAAGGTATGAGTATGTATATGAATAATATGGCTCATATGTCAGGAAGTCTTGGCGGATTTACAATAAGATTAATAGTAGATTAACTGCCGTAGGGCAAGTGGTACTCTTTTTTTCTACCACTATTATTATTTTATTCACTACATGTGTGTAAGTGGCAATGAAATGACACTGGAATATAATAAAAAAAAAAAAACAAAATGAAATTGATTTAAATAAATGTAGGTATGGCAGACTATTGAAATTGTAAAGTCGTTTCTCAAAAAGGATTACATCGAAGAAATCATACTAAATATTTTAAAATTGATGTTCAATAATATATTGAAGGAAGATCATTTAAATTAATAAGAAATAGATTTTATTTAATTTGCAATCGAAATAAAGAGTTCTAGAGAATCATGTTAAGTAAATACTCGTATCTAGTGTAGAGTAATATTTGTTACTTTAATTTGTTTTAGTTTTTTTTTACTGTAACGTATTTATTTAGAAATTAAGTTCTTTGTATAGTAATATGTACATATAAATTCCGTGATATAAATGTTATGTTTAATTTTGTTTTTAGTCTACCATCTGGGAACGTTGACAATTTACAATTGCTGTGTGTTAATTTGATTTTATCTAATTTAAAATACCTGCTGGTTTAATGCAAACAAACACAATCATACATACATATACTTATGCGTTTATAAAGTCTATGATTGTATTTGCACAAATGTCTCTTGTATGCATTATATTTTAGAATTGTATGCATGTTGGTAACACACAACATCCCAGGCAGATTTATAGTATTTTTTATTTTTTTTCCAAAAGTATGGGAATTATTTGTGTTGATTCCCATATAAAATTGGTATTATTTGCAAGTGCCATTTATATAAAAGCGTCCTTTTTTAATTGAGCCGCTTTTGTTGTATCAAAGGATCTAATTACAATTTTAATTTATTTTCAAATACACAGACTTTTTAAAAACACACAAATAGTAAATTGTACTACATATACTTATGTACGTACTAACATAATATTGCAGCAGCAGCAGCAGTATAGAGTTAACTGTGCAGGAGGTCCAACTCTAAATGAATATTTTCAATTCGATGCATAAATTGATGTAGTAATGAATATTTAAATTATAGAAATTAGATTTGGCTTTAAATGGAAAAAAGAGAGGAAAATTGAAAAAATTCTTTGTTGATTTATGACGAAATTAAATATTTACATTGAATTATGCTAAATAAGTAAATAAGCTAAATAACATGTGTGCAGGTGTGGTGATTTCAGCTGGCTGTCAACTTTTTACATTAAATTCAAAGCCACGTTTAATCAAGAATTTCAAAAATTAAAAACAAATTACATAAAATTCTAATTGGAAATTAAAATTATATGTAGTTTGAGTTGATTTAGCATTAATGATTAAACATTTTTATAAAATTTACCAGTATAAAATTGAGTTTCGAAAAGAACATTTAATTTGGGAGAAAGCAAATGCTATGACAGAACAAAACCCACACAAAACTGCTTCTGAGAACTCATAGAAAAATAATGTCTTCTGTAATGGAGAGGGTAAGCGATGCGGAAGCTGGAGACCATACGTAGCACTCACCTTGTAGTAATAAAATTGATACCTTTTCACAAGAAATGGAATAGTTGTTACGATCGTACTTTTTTTTGATACTATTTCACTTTCATACTTATATATACTTTCAAGATTTTATGTAACAGGACAATTTTACTAATTTTTTTTCGACTCCGAAAGTTTTTTTGCTATACCCAAGTTATGATCAATGTATAAACAGTATTTTCTAAAGAAAGTATTCAGTATAACAGAATTTTCTTTAGAAAATCTTCAGCATACCATTTGAATATAGTATTATTAAAAACTGTTTAATTTTCCATTCCTGCTTTGAACTGAGACTCCTTCAGAGGATCTGTTTATAGGATGAAACTGATGAAACTTAAATATTTGGCAAAACCTAAAAGAGAAATACCATATAATTTCAATACGCAGAACTGCATTTCATACGTTAGCGTTATTCTAAAGTCTATAGAGCATAATTTTGATTCTGTAGAATTTTTAATATTGCACTTCAAACAGGAACAAAATGTAATTTCTCATTTCTTCCAATTATCACCAATCAGATAAAGAAAATGTTAGAACTACCCTTACTTATAAAAAGTTAAAGCAAGACTGATTGCCCCCTCTTTTCTTTTCTTTACTTTTTTATTTTAATTTTATTAATTATTTAAACATTTTCCACTTTTTTAAATTAATTTCATTCTAAAATACCGCGACACATTATTGTCTCATAAAGTTTAATAAAAAAAAAAACTAAAGACCACAATGAAAAAAGAATGTTACAGACAGAAACAAAAACCTAATTAAATTAATGTTTTTTGATCACGTGTAATATATATTTGGTAAATGTTCTCTCTCTCTATTAGAGGATGGTCATTTACCTGTACACAAGTAGAAAAAATAATAAATAAAACAAAAACCTCAATGTACAAGTATGTGAATTTAAACCTGGTCAAATTTAATAAAAATGCAGGTTGTTACTTTCATTAAGACCGTGTTGAATTCTAACTTGTGTGTGTTTTTTTTTTTTTTTTGGTCAAATTCTCCCCAAAAAAAAGTCCCGCATAATTAAAAATGAAAACTGCATTTTTGTAGTCTTTGTTTTTTTTTACTATTTAAACGAACAAAAGAAAAACTATTCAAAGTATTTTTGGTGTATTGTGTTTGGAACTCATTAACGCTTAGATAAATTCATTTAACCATTGTTTGGCGGCGTCTTCTACTCCTGCACGGTGTCTTGATGAGGTTGTTGTTTTAATTAATTAATTTTTTACGCTCTAAGAATTTAATTCGAAACGCCTTTAACTGCCCCCCTTACCCAATGATATTACAAAATTTGTTTAGTTTTTCTTTAAAATTGAAAAATAAAAACAGCTTTATCATTTAACAAACTCCCTCAAAAATGTTTTCATAATTACTTGACAATGGCCAGCCAGTAATTTTTGTCAAATTTTTCTCAAAGTAAGAGTATGAATTGAAATCATATTTTTTATATTTATAATTCATAAATTCTTTATCTGGGAAAATATCTTTAAAGAAATAATTCATTTGTTTGAAAGTTTTATTTATTTTCTCTTTGAGTTATTTTCATATGACTGCATTTATTAGTTTATTTATGTGACAACAAACAATTGTATGAATATGAAAATCGAGTGGTCAATTACTTAAATACAGTGTGAACCATCCCTGATGTTAGCACTTGATTGTCTGTCTAAGTAAATTAGTGTTTGATTATCTATATAGGTATATATGTATGTATGTCACTATGTATGCGTCTGTTTGTCTGCTTTATATCAGTTAAGAAAATGCCATTCGCAGTTCATTTTCAATTAGGTCTGTTATCAATTTTGTATCGTAATATATCATTTGTCAACCTTTTTTACAATTGTTTGTTTAGTTTTTTTATTTAAAGAGAAAATTCTTCTAAATATTTATAGTACATCCCAGTTATTTAATAAAATTTAGTTCAACGGTAGTTTTTAACACAAATAAATCATTGAAATGTCTAAATAAAATTAATTTATGTTTAAATTTAAAGGTTGGTTAACTTTTTATAAAGTGAGTAAGGTAAATGCAACTTACATGTAGTTTAAATAAACTCCAACATTTATAATCAGGTACTTGTGGTGAAATGCAGCTACTCTTGATTACGTTTACCATAAAATAAAATAATTTATCAAAATTATCTTGCAAAATCAAAAATTGATATTTAACAGCATTTATGTTGACTATATATATAAATATTAAATTATCAAAGCACAAAGCTAATTAGAGCGTTATAAAATAATATTTAACAAAGGCATAATAATAATCTATTAGCCGAATAATTATTCGCTTTTGCATGTGAAATTCTAATAAATTATAATGAATTTCAAAGCTAATCATATGCTATACAAATTTTTATTTTCTTCAAAATTCCATTAACATTTAGACGGGGAGGCACAGGGAATGAAATATTTTTCCTGTCAAATGAATCTTTGCTGTTGTGTTTAACTTTGATGTCTTTAATATTTGACAGCCACACACAAAACAGACTCATGTGTGTATATGTTTGCATATTCATTTATTAACCGAAAAAATAACTAAATCCAACCAAGCATATATCCCTTCGCATACAAATAAATATACTTATAAAGAGAACAGTGATAGCGAGAAGTTTACATACATCAAATTAAGAATATCCATAATAATAGCAAGAGCTCTTAAAAGCCAGCATGTTGTCAACAGATTTTCAGAATGAATTAAATATTTTAAAACTCAAATTATATGAAAAAAATATGTTGGTGAAAAAAGAAAAAAAAAATGGTGAAACTCCTTTTTTTTGGAGAAAACCAATATTCTGGATATATGCTGGATCTATATCGGAGTCGGTTTAGCCATGTCCGTCTGTCTGTTGAAATTAACTTTTCACCAATAGGTGAAAAAATCGAGGTAGTCGAGGTTTTTTGTTTATATATCAGCCATCAGCTAAACTATAGCGGATATATTGATGTATCAATCATCTATGAAAGTTATTTGAGGGCTTCGGAAAGTTAATTTCAGCAGAAAGACGGACATGGCTAAATCAACTCCGATATAGGTCCAGCATATATCCAGAATATATATATATACTTTATGGGGTCGCAAAAATACAAACGGAATGTCCTACTTATACATACATTTGCTACTCATGGCTATAAAAATCGATGATGCAGAATGGAACTAAATGGAAATGAGCTATGACAACCATAAAATAATAATTCTCCAAATATTTGAAAATAAGTGAAGTACAACGCCCACTGTTACGATCCCAACCATTTTCACCGACTTATGTGCAATCTTAAAATATTAAATCATGCAAAGTTTTGAGGCCAGAGTTCGCCAGATATTCGATAATAACAATTTATTTTGAATGCCACGCCCACTATCAAGGAGAGATTGGTGAACAATATTTTCGGTGAATAGACATTTTGGGTAACAAAAGAACAACCACAGATCAAATCAGAATCACTTTCTTAGTCAATTTAGTGATGTCCGTCCATGTAAACCTTGTGAGCAACGCACAGATATTTCGATAAGTTTTGGCTCATTTAAAACTAGTAAAAATCGGCGCATTACATCACCTATATCTGATTTATATATTTAGCTATCCATAGAAATTTCTCCACAATTAATATTTGTATAAATAGAAATCACATTTAAAAATATTGTGCAGCAATAATCTCACAAAATGTTGTATATCAAATAAAAATCAACACAAATAAGTTTCTTACAGAAAGAATCAATTGGTCATAGTTCCCCTATAAGGCCTACTTCCGAAAATCACTTTAAAGAGCATAAATCTCTTAAAAATGTAGGCATCGAAATAAAAATTAACACAAATAAGTTTCATATAGAAAAAAATCACGTAACCCTATTTCATGATGATCGGCTGATCAGTCAGTGTTTCTATATAAAGCCTTCTTCCGGAAATCTCTCACGAAAAGCAAAATTTTGAAATTTTAAAATAAAACGGTTTCTGCTAGTATATTCATTATAAAAAATGTTTGTTGAACAAACAAGTTTCGAATGAACATTCAGTATATTCAGTATGTGTCAACTTTTGCCTTTGACTGTCCGCATAATAATATTATGCCACCCATTCTTTTGCTTGTTTATTCATTCTAAAATAATCTGCTTATAAATGTTGCTTTGGTTGGCCGCACAGTTTAGTTAAAAACTAACAAAAACAAAATTAAACATAAGCTTAAGTCGAATCATTTCGCACTTCTTTTTTCATTCTGCTCCTCTGTTTTTATTGTTGTTGTTGGCTATAATCAGAATCACAGCATTAGATACATTAAGGCACGCATTCATATGTAGATACAACAATGTTGCCAATGGAGTTTGTAGCCAGTGTGTGTGTATGTGTGTGTTACTAGTGGGTGACGTTGATGTTGTTATGAAAGTCATGCTCTGGTTTATTATTTTCGCTTTTATTGTGTATGTGTGTGTATAATTTGTATTTTTTTCAATAATTCACCAAAGTTGTCAGTTTGATTAACGCAACAATTCGTAATTTTTGACGCATGGACGACAAAAACATACTAAAAATAACAATAATAAACGGAGGGAAAACCAAATACGGCATAAATATGAACAAAAACAAGAGCCGCCAAACTTCATCAACCAACTACGATAGCAAGCGGTAGTGAATATTTATGCAATAATCATTACCAAAAGTAAATTCAAGCGAACAATATAAACTGTCAGAGTGTTTTAGTCCTTTAGCAAATGTTGTTCATGGTTTTGGGCAATACTTCCCTCCATACTCTTACCACTCAACTGAATACCAGGCCTACAATGACGATGACGATAACAAATCATTTCTCATCAGACAGACGTAGGAGATTTTATATACTTAAATGTACAATTTGAATGGTTGGTTATTAAAGCTTTCTAACTACATAAAATCAAACACATATGTACATTAGACCAGCCCTTAAAAAATATATTTGTGTCTTATTTTGTTATTTATTAACTAAAACTAACTAAGACTAACTGCGAAATTCGATAATGAAAACCTTTGCCGGAAGTCGATTGAATGTTGTAAAATTGGGTAAACAGTGGTACTTTTTTTGATTTCTTTTTACTGAAGAACAAAATAAGATCCATCCAAAACAAATATAGTTTTTAAGAGCTGGTCTAATGTACATATACGCTAGATCTCCCACTAACTCACTCATTCACTCACTAGCTCACCATTCATTCACTGTTACACACGCAGTTTATGTTATTTATGATTGTTATTGTGCGACATTATGTGTGACACATGGAAGTTTATAATGGTCGGTAAAATCACAACACCAAACACCAAACCAAAACATAATATTGTAATCCATTAGCTCAAAGGCCTACTAAACACTCACACTCCTACCATCGCTACTTGCTACAACTATGGATACTTCCATATATAGGATGTATCTGTGTAGATAATATAACTAGGTGTTTATTTTGATTTATACTTGTAAGCATGAATGTATGTATGTAAGTATGTTTCTGTTAACTAACAATCCATACATTGATTGTGTAGAAAAGCAATAGCAGCAGCACTACATACAAAACAGCATTAGAATCAGCCAGTTTTGTGTTTTATGGTAGGAAGAGCGCCAAAGACCAATATAGCAAAACAAAAGCTTCAGCCGTATTCTATTTGGTGACTTAGTGTGAAGGTCATGTTTATGTTAACGAAATGGTCACGCATGCATACGTTAAATAGAACGTGCTTTATGCAAGAGGATTTTCATTTTATTTTTTCTGTCTACCACACCACCATGCTCTACATAAATTCATAAATATGAATAGAATATTTCTATTTCAAATTATTGTCATCGTCGTCATTTCCATCATCATCACCATCGTCGTGGTCAAAACCATGAGATCTGTTTTTACCAGTTTCATTATTCATGTATTTGCAAGTGTTGATGAGGTTGACATTGTAGACAAGAATACAAAACGAAATCGAAAAAAAAAAATAGCTACAACAAAATACATACTTAATAATAAAAGGATGATTATGGTTTTAGGCCAAGATGTTATTAAAAATATGATTTTCATTTACAATGCAAAACTGACCCAGGCCATTTGGGAATGGGAAAATGAATGATAGGACTTCATTAAGAATTATGAACGATTACTATTGGAATATTATTTACAATAAATATTATGTTCTGTGCAATAATAAGTAACAGTAGTACTTAGTAGATTACTAAAATGAATGTTTATCTTACTTTTAATGACTACACTGTGCTGCAAAAAAAAATGTATATCTGAAATACTGAAACAGGCTTACGAAGCATGCCGTTTGACGAGTGCTTTTTCGCTGTAGCACAGTGTTATAACAAAATCTGTCTGGATTTGAGAAAATTATATTAGAAACATTTCAAACATGTATTAATGGTCTTATTGGATATCGAAAAATTTTAACAAATTTGAATATTGTTTTTTTTTTTTTTTTTTTTGGAAGTTTCGAGTATTGGCAATATTAAAAAAAAAAAAAAACAAGTAAGAGAGCTATATTCGGCTGTACTATAAGATTCACCAAATAATACCTTAAAATAAAATTAAAAATTTTTTTTTTCAAAATAGTTTTTTAAAAGTTTTTTCTAATTTGTTTAAAAATTTTTTTTTAACTTATTAGTGAAAAAAAATGTAAAAGTTTTTTGTGAAAAAAAATTCGGTTTAAAAAATATTTTTCCCGATTTCGACCCATTGTAGGTCCAACTTTGTATAGCCTTATATACATCGTTGCAATGGACTTTGAAATATCTATCATTAGATATCCATTTTGCCTATATTTATGACTTAGTAATCGAGATATAGATAAAAAAATAGGCCAAAAATAGAGGTTGTCTCGGATTTTTGCTCATATCTCCATTATTTATGGACGGATTTTGCTGATTTTATATAGGAAACTTTTCGAAAGCATGTCTGACAGAATTATTGAGGATTTGGATCCCGAAGATATCTGGGGTTTTCAGGAAATTGGTTTCAACAGACAGACAGACGGACATGGCTAAATCGACTCCGCTATCTATAAGGATTCAGAATATATATACTTTATAGGGTCGGAAAATTATATTGTAGAAATTACAAACGGAATGACAAATTTATATATACCCTTCTCACGAAGGTGAAGGGTATAAAAAGTTACAAAAAATCCTATTATTTCCCATTAACACGAAGTCTGGTTATGTGTTAACTAATAGTTATATTGACAGTTTTCATACAAAAATAATTTTTAGTTAGCACCTAACCAGACTTCGTGTTAATGGGTGTAAAAAAAGTTTTTGTATTTCACTTACCCATATATGTTTTAATATAAAAATTGTCTGGCATCGATAATTATAATTTAATACCAAAAAATCATAATCATTTGGTCAATTCACAAGGTATCTTATCAGTCATATTGTCATAATGTTCTAATATATCACGACTCGGCAGCTCGGCTTATCCGACTCTTAGGCATTCGGCGTTGATCTCTGCTGGTTCGTTACCATAACACAATAAACGTAGCATAGAAAGTAGTATTATTTTAGGACATTTTTAGCTTGAAAAGCAATAAAAACCATTGTGAAATATTAGGACAATATGACATGATAAGGCCCCTTGTGAATTGACCAATTATTTCAA
Organism: Calliphora vomitoria; assembly: GCA_942486065.2. NCBI lineage: Eukaryota > Metazoa > Arthropoda > Insecta > Diptera > Calliphoridae > Calliphora > Calliphora vomitoria. The sequence continues at coordinate 129,666,269 of OW818031.2, forward strand.
AATTTTTATTTTTTTAAACTTGTGTTTGTATTTCTTGCTGATATCACACACTGAAATATGAAAATTACGATATATTTAACTATATCGTAAATATGCCCCAGATTACACTAAATGAAATTTATATTAATTTTCTGCAAGGACACGTGCCAATTGAGTCCTGATTCAAGATTTTTCATGGTGGATTAATTACTCTCTTAAAATAAACTATCGAATGTAACCATAACATAGAACGCCTTAGAACATACTATGTATTAAAATTACAAGACACAAAGGCGTCTGAAAACACTTACCACCATGGGGTAAACACTTTTTGAGTTTATCTAAATATTCTGTAGTGAAAACTCACACCGATAAAAATGGAATTTCTTTCGAAAACTTATTAATTTTTAATGCAAATTAAGCAATAGTGTTGAAGTAATCTAATCGAGAACAAGAATTCTTACTTGTGACCACTACTACAATAAAGTGCGATGAAAGAAAAGACCGAAATAAAAATACATAAAATAAAATCAATTTATTCATATATGAACGAACGAATGAAAGAAAGAAAGAATGCACATGTGTGTGTGCATAAGTATTGTATTATTTGATAAGGATATTTTGGAATTTAGAATCAACATGGATGGGAACACGCACCAACCTTAAACTGTAGGTGGTCTACAAAAAAAAACTATGGGTTAAGATAAGCCAAATATTTAAAAATGCAGCAATGCACATACATAAGTATGTATGATCGTCGTTTTGATTTTGTATATAAAAAATATGTAAACGTGTGTGTTACCTACCGATAACAACCCGCTTTATTTTTAATTGTATTCAACTAAAAATCTGAATAAAATTTAATTAAAAACACGAAAAGATATAAAACGATTCTTGTATTAAAAGTAGAATAGAATTTTATGAACTAAATTAAATTGACATCACGATTATCAATGAAATGAAAAGAAAATAATGAATTTGGATTTATGGTTTAAATAAAAAAAAACCTAAACTGAAAAAGGACAACATTATTTAATTCCCTTTCTTTTGTTGTACAACAAAAAAAAAAAGAATACAAATAAAACCAAAACAAAATTTTAAATAAACAAATACTTACTAGACAATATGGAGTCATTGGTATTTTATGATTGTGTTTCTTCTTTTATTGCCCAACAACTGGAGAACGTAACCCCTTTTTCTTTACTCAGGAAATTAAAATGACAACATGCTCTTATTGTGCATTTAAAATATTAAAATCAAAATACATTAACTTCTTTGTATAAGGCAGACCACACTGATAAAATGCAAGCAGTTAAATAAATAATAATAATCCCCAAAAATAATTTCAATATTTTTGAAATAACAACAAAACTTTTTTAAAAATTAGAAATTTTTTTTATTTTATAGCATTGTGACAATATATTAGCAACAATTTGGCTAAGTGTATTCTTGCTAGCTACTTTTATTTGCCACCGAGTATTTTTTTAAACTAATAAAAAATAATAATACAGAAATATTCCGCCACTGGAAGTGCAATAAAAGCATAATTAAAATAAATTGCTGATATGCAAAATCTTTATGTGGACAAATGTTTGTATAAACTTTTAGTAACAATAATTATTTTAAAAATTAATTAATAAAATGCTAAAGAAAGGATTAGCAATATTAAATTTCCTCTTAGACGCCATTTCAAGTAAATTTCTTACATCCACAATACAATACATATTCCCTTACTATCCCAAGTCATTCCACTTCAGCTATTGTAACTACTCTGCTGAAACAGTACCAGCTGTGCTTGAATTTCACGGTTGGCCGTTGTTAGCCAGTCATACATACACACATACATACATTGGCTAAAATTAACTATGGGCTTAAACGAAAATGTTAACATAAATTCAATAATTTTTGACATTTTATAGTATTTTTATATTCCGTGTGACATCATTAAATGTTTTTATTGTTTTCCATTTGTCGTTTGTTTGTTGGCTCTTGGTCAAAACAAAACGATTCACTACAAAATACAACACAACACACAATACACAATACAGTCGAGTACAATACACACTTCTACAATACTTCTTCTCCTTGTATTTAAAAACCTGAACACAAAAGTTACAATAGCTTTCCAGGCACAACGCATCACTGCCTGAGAATTTACAATAAAATGTTATATATTTATTTTTGTAAAACTAAAAACGAAAAAATAAGTATAAAAACAAGAGCAGTTTTTTTTAATGCCGACTAGAAAAGAAAAACCGTAAAAAACTACCTACTCAAAGGTTTGTCAACGACATCACAATAGGTTGGGCCCTGGCTGGGAGATGCCAGTTAGCCAGCAAACACACTTGTTTTTATGGCCGTGAAATTAAACAACAGTAACAACAGCAACAACAACAACGAGAAGCAAAACGTACTAGAAGAGAGCAGGGCAGAGGAAAACATTTAATAGCGGAAAAACTTTTCTTGGCATTTTCGAAAAGGGTTAAAAGGTCAAATGATTAACATAAAACCTATAAAAATAAATTAAAATTCTTACAGAAACCCATTAAAACATCTGTAGAATGTAATTAAAAATATTTGTTTCTGTTTTTCTTTATTTTATTTTCAATACGTTACTTTTACTAATTTCAAATTTACAACAATATGGCAACATTTGTTAAAACAAAACAAACAAAAAACTACGTTATAAAATAATTCTTCTTTTTGGCTTTTGTTAAAGTGGCTAACCATAAAAATTATAAAAAAATCTATTAATAAAACTTAAAACAGCAGAATCATCGCTCTCAATATATTTATGTGTTTTTGTCAAATTAAGATAACGATAGTTGTTATATCTCAATAAATAACAATTAATTGAAACTTCTATAAAATTTCAATAAAACATTGCGCAACCAATTTGTGTAGTGAGATCATAAATTTACGAAAAGCTTAAGATTTTATCAAGTAAAAGCAATTGGTTTAAATTGGAAATCCAAAGAATGTAAAAAACTTTTCATATTAATAGCATAACTTCTGCAGATTAGTGGACAATAAAACAACCTAAAAGTTGCGGGGCGATGGCCACCGTTCTTTAAAACAACTGTATAAAGGGATATCTTGAAATTATGCCACATCTTCCCTAAAGTTTGGGAATGTTTTTTTACAAAGAAAGTTTGTCAAGTTTTTCTCACTCAGGCCACTTGTCAAAGAAACAAATTTGAAATGTTTTTGGACATTTTCTTGCACATTTTTGATCCATGAATCCGTTTCTAATTTCCAATTTAAAATTGTTGAACGTTTTATTAACCAAATATTGTATAACTATGTCCTTATATAGATTGAAATCAACTTTCCGATTGTCTCATATATCTTAGGGACCCATATAGTGCGTTCATAGGCAAATAGAGAAATTTAATTTGTGTATGGGTAAAAAAATAAAATATACCCAACACACCTGCTTCGAATGAAAAATTTGTATTTTTTACGCTCTTGTTGTGTGTTTTGTTTATAATCGTGTTATGTACGTTAAATTCACGAAAATCTTCGTAACCTGAACAATTTGAATGCGCATCACTGATCAAAATCGGTCTTCAAAAGGATGAGATATGAGCTACAAAATTCAATATTTTTCGTTTACGACCCCATAAAATATAAGTATGTATATTAGGATAGGACAATTTGTTTCGCTAAAAATCATATAGCAAAAACGCAATCTACGGAAAATTCTAAGAAATTTTCCCATAGAAACCATACGTCTAAAATCAAATCCTATCTTGCGCATTTCGTATTTCTTCCAGTATTACTATTTTTTTTAATAGTTTTTTTTATTGGATAAAAGACGAAATGCGCAAGATAGGATTTGATTTTAGGCGTATGGTTTCTGGTACCGTGAAATAACTCCCAAATGAAATAAATCCTATCAAAAATGAAATAATTTCCAAACTTGAAAAATGAAATAACTACCAAAGGGTAAAATGAAAGAACACCCAATAATCGGCGGTTTCATAATTTTGAAAATATTAGTCCCAAAAAAAGCGAAATAACTACCAATGAAATAAATCCTAATAGAAATAATTCCCAATCCGAAGCAATTTATTTATGTAATCTAACTCCCAATGAAATAAAGAACTACAAAGGTGGAATTATTCTTCGCTCACCAAACATATTTTGCATTGCGGTCCATGGGGTAGCGCAAAGGTTTCCTCCTCTGCGGTGTATCAAAATCTGGCATACTATAAACTTTTTGCAGTTTATAGTATGCGAAGCCGGTTTTTAATACACTTCAAAAATGACAAAAATGAAATAACTCCAAATACATTGAAATTACTCCTAATTCCCAAAGTAAAATGAAATAAAACCCAACAAAAATTTCATTGGGAGTTATTTCATTATGAAATAACTCCATACAAATCGACCCAGCCTAATGTATATTCTATATATTCTGGAACGTTATAGATAACGGATTCAATATAGCCATGAACGTCTGTCTTTTGAAAAAAACTTTCCGAAGCCGCGAAAAACTTACAAACATGGTTGTTACATCAAATATCAGCTATTGCCATGGTTCAGTTGTTATTTCAAATCTGCCCACAAATGTCTAAGCAAAAAACCACGTCTACATCGATTATGATTATCAAATGAAAGGCATTTCAAAGACTTTTACAAAGGCGTATATAACGCCATAGAATTTCGGAGCGGCAATGGATAAAAATCGCATTAAACAAATATTTATTAACAAGGAATTTGTATTTTTATGTAGAAATAAGTAGGTTTGTTATAGTTCAGAATAGAATACCTGCGTATTTAACACATATGTAAGTTATACTTACAAATAAATACTAATAGTACCAAAATATGTTTTATTTGCTAAAAGGCACAATAAAATCTTGATTTATAAATCTTTTTAAGCTGATAATACTTTCAACCTCTCCCTCCCACTGTCAGTAGTACCAGCACGTTTATTGTTATGCTAATGCCCTTTTTTAACTCTTATTGCAAATAACCAACATATTTTACCAATTTTTTTTTATTTATACAAATATACAGCAATGTGAACCATTTATACACCCAAAAAGAAATATTTTTACAATGTGTTTTTAATATTACCGAGCACATTTATACTGAAAATCCATTTAAAACCCAATAAACCATAATGTTTGAAGTACATACTTACTCAGCAGCTTTTATACATTTTGGGCGGCTTTTTTATTATTTTTTATTTTGGCAATTTATTTATGAAGTAATTTTATTACTCAATGAATTATTGTGTGTATTTATTACGACTTACTTACGATTGAACCTCATAAAATAAAAATTACTTAATTTGTTTAAGTAAATAATTGGATTTAATGGACAAACTCTGAACAAGATGTTAATAACTTCTGGCTTGTTGGCTGGGCAGGCAGGCAAAAGGCCCCAAACGCAAAAAGACGAGAAAATAATAATAAGAACGTCTATTAACATTGATATTGTGTTACATTATCAGGAATTTGAACAACTTCCGATATTTAATTGAATCAGAAAACAAACAGTCATGTTAATAAATGAGATTAAAATTGTAGGAAAGAAGAAATCAATTTCACTAGCCAGAAACGAAGGAAACAGAATTGTAGCTAATTTTGGTACCAAAAGTAAATTTGTATAAGTGAATTTTAAATAAAAAAAAAAACAACTTCCTCTTTACAGAAACAAACAAATATTTAATTTGAATTATAATAAATATTAAGCCAAAAAGAAAAAAGAAATTTCCAGTTTTATTCCCATTTAATGGCCAGCTGCTGTTAATTATGTTATTTGGCTGGTTGTTGATAGAAACAATGTTTTAGTTTAATATTTAAAATCTACAACAGCAACAACAACAACAACAAATAGAAACATATTAACCAAATTAAGTTTCAAGTCTACAAATTAGACACATGGCTTACATTCTGTTACACGCGTATTTACTTTGCTCACTCACTACCTTCTTCAAGTGCAAGCTGGAAAACATATTTGCACATGCTAGCTGGTTGGAATAACTACTAGAGTATGTAGGTCTGGTGGCATGCGTCTAAAAGACGCCATTCTTTATAATTGATTAATTGTTGCCGCATGTTTTCTAAATACAATTTGGACTTAAACGTCAACAACTTTTTTTTATTATTTTTTTTTTTTAATATTTTCCTCTTTAGTCAATCTCTTTTGGAAGTTTCTTTACCAACAAACCCAACAAAGTGCGTTTCTACGCTGTGTTTTTTTTTCTGGAAATCGTATAAAGAAATTTTTGTGGCAGTCGTTAAGTAAGTTGGAGACACAACAATTGAAATTACTTTAAAAATCATAAAAATGTTGCGTGTCGGAAATGTCGCGAATTCAAACAGTATGTAGCCAACATATCATTTTATATGTGAACCTATAGTAAATATTTCTTGTTGTCGATCCATTTTTCCTTATATAGAACACATTTTACTTCATTTTATTTATTTTGCTTTATTGGTTATTTGTTTGGTTCTTCGTTTTTTTATTTTTGTGGCAACAAATCCTTTGTGAGCCATTGTTGTAGTCTGTATTTTATTGGTTGTCGATTTTTTGTTTATTTTATTTGCTGTTAAGCCTTCGTATTTATGTATGTTTACCTTTTTAGTTGCTGTCTTCTTTTTTTTACATCATCGAGCAAGTAAAAAATCCAACTGTTAATAAAAGAATTGGTGAAATCTCAGTTGAAAACTTCACATTTGTCAGAATAACCCATTTTTCTTTCAGACTTTTTTCAGTTAAAACAAAAAGAAATTTATAAATTTGGGGGTATTTGTATGTTAGCAGAAATTGACATTAACATGAAACTACAAACGTTATTTTGCAAAAATGAAAATAAGCACAAACCAAAAACATGAGTTGAAAACGACTTTAAAGAACTGTAGATAAGTACTGATTCTAAAGAATTTCTTGTATCAACCAGCAAAAATTGTTCCCTATTTTTTAAATTCCCTAAATTTTAAGCTATTTTTTTAATTAAACATATTTCTACTACTATTTTATTTTTATTACTCTTTTAAATACTTTGAATTTAATATTCTTTTCATGTTTACGAAATAAAAAGTGAAGAGATTAATTTCAAACCAGGTTTTTTCTTTCTTAATATCAATTTGATACATTGCGACTAGTCTCAATCGAAAAATATAACTTAATATTGCAAATAAGTACTGATTTTTATTGTAGATAAGTACAACCAAATTCTACTTAAAGCTTTGGGGCCGAATTACCGCATTCAATATCGAGTAAAACTGATCGTAATTTTCTTATTTGAGATTATAAGTAGGAAATGTAGTCAATTTTATTATAATTTCGATATCGAAATCATTTTTCGATTCAATAGCTCATTCGATCACGAATGCAGTAATTCGGCACCTGCATTTCCTAAAATTATAACGAGCCGTTTACTTTACTAAATAATGAATTTAAAATGTTTTACTTATATTGTACTATTGCCTATTGTAGGGTCTTGAAAATCACCAAAAAGGAGACAATTTGCGATGAACAAAATCATTTAGTTTTTAACAATTCACAGTTATTGGTTTTTAACACATTTTTATTACTAAGAATTTCAAAATCAATAACAACGATTGCACCAAATATTGGTTGTCCAATAGTGTTCCGGATTTTTAGGGAATCTGTTATAGGAGTATCATTAAAACGAAGTATATTGAGGTGCTTAATATAGGAAAATCAGAAAAACTATGTAGAAAGGTCTGAACACCTTACTTGCCAGCTATAGAAAATCAATGCATGCAAAGCTTGGTATCACGGTATAGAATTCGTTATATCGAGCATTAGTGAGCTGTCATTAACCATACAGGAAAATAATGCTAGACTCCACATTTTCTTAAGTTATTAAAGTTATTTATTGGAAAAAGATAGGAATATTAGATATTAATTAACATAATCGCTATTTATTAACACTTTGTACGTGCAAATGGTCAACAATACACATATTTCAGTGAACCGTGACTGTAAGTTAAGTAACATGAAGGCAAACATTTATATACATACATTACATTTGATTGTGAATGTACTATTAATGAACCATTGAACTTAAATAGTGAACTAGTTCCCTTTTTGGATTGTGATAGTGTCTCTTTATCGCTCTTTATTGTAATATATTGCCTAAATATATTATTATATTACCCAATATCCATTAAGTACAAATTTACAACATTTAGAAAAAGCTGTACAGTTTAAATTGAATATTTAACACTTTTTAAATATTTATTTCACTTTAATTTAGCTGTTAATTGTTTAAATAAATTTCAAAATAATTCCTTTAAAACTCCTACAAAGTAAACACCAAGAAAAATGTAAAAATAATCTTCATGAATTGAAAATTTATGAGCCTTGAATTCAGTTTAAAAAATTTCTATTTACATTCACACACATTCACATAAATACACACATGCATACATATGTACATACATACTCGTACATAATAAATGAAAGCCAAAATAATCAATTTACTACTAACTTACCCAAGCTTTACAGACTCATATACACACATGACTTTCATATAAACACTTTTTAACAATATTTCTTTTTTGAATCTCCCCCGAAAATCTCCCTATTATAGACTCTGTTCTAATGTATGTATGGAAGGTATGTTTGTAGGTACATGAACATGTACAAGAACATTTCCTCAAGCCTTTTTCAGCAATAAAGAAAATTCAGCAAACATGTGCTGTGTAAGAATATTTTCGCACTTGCAACACGTTTCAATAAAAAAAGAGCCAAAACGTCTGCTACTTTTTCAAATCTTTTAACCGCGTTCTCCCTCTCTAAGGTAAAATATTATAAAAGTTCATGTACAAGAAACAAGCTTGATATGCATGTATGTAAGTACGAATGTGTGTATGTAGTGTAAAAACAACAGCAACAACAACCAAAAGCACACGAAAAACAAATCTTTGAAAATGTAATAAAATAAAAAAGAAATCGAAATAAATGGCAAGAATAAAGTTAACTCTCTTAAACCAAATCTATGACCATTCAAGCCAACCAATAAGCTATGAAGCGTCTAAGTATGTGCAGTAGCAAAATATCATTGTATCATTCCAGCAAATACCCAGCAGTAGTAGTAGTCATCGTACACTTATTCGTTTCATAGTCATAGTTGTTATAGTCCATATGAAACGTACTGTTACTACTCGTGCTAGGAGAGTTGTAGCAGTTGATGGTTTATAGTAATAGAACCCGCAAAAATAAATGGCAATTGAAACCAAGTTCCAAAGATACGTGAGGCGCATCCCAAAAAAACAAAAACCAAAAAAATAACACAAATGTATACAATTTAATAAATAGATTTTTTCGTTTACTTTTTTCTTCCAATTTTTGTTTCAACTATTTTGCAACAAAAAGAACATACGAAAAATAATAAAAAAAAAAATAGAATTGAAATTGTACATACCAACCATAACATGACTTGTAATGGTTTTTTATGGTTTTTATATTTTGTTGTTTTTATTTGTGTTATTTTGTACGAGTATTTTAGTTCAATAGCAGCAAATGTTAACATTTAATTGATGAATTGTATAAAAATGTTTATTTTCAAAAATATAAGCATAAACGTTGACCATGGCACTTGGTGACGATGTTGTAATTGCTATAGTGTAAAATAATGCTGTTAATATATCAGCTCATATCACTGAGCGAGCTTCTTTATATAAATACACATACAAAATTCATAGAATTTATCCGTCCATGCATAAGCATCGAACTGTTCGAACGAACTTATTCATTGCTTCTGCTAATTGGTATGCAAACAATGGCTTAGCGAACATGTCCAAATGAAAAATGATATGCATAGTGTCATTACACTTGTCGAAAATTCTAAAGTGATTATTGTTAAATAAGAATGATGGGCAAGTCATCCATCCATATAGTACTATAGTCATTTCGAAACAATAAAATGTAAATTTTGTCCACACTAATTTCCGAGGAAATCTAAAAACACAAACTACAACAAATCAATTTCAATGATTGCAATTTCATGATAAAAAGGATTTGTATATTGGAAAAAGAACACAAAATTATAAAAGTAAACTATGAATTTATGTATTTTATATTTTTGTGATCAGGTATGGGTAATCAATTAAAACATCAAAGTCTATGATAGTTCATGTTTATAATTAAACATTTAAATAAGGCAAATGGCGTTTAACGGAAATTGTTGTTCTCAACGGTAACTTCCGGCGATTTGAGAGTCATACTCCGTGCCATAACAACATGTATGTATATTCAATACTTATAGGCGTCTATGCATCCGCGTATTAGTTTAAATAGATTTTCCAAAGTCCATAAATAGTTTACGAAGGTGTAAAATTAAATACATATACATCGGCTATGATCGATACAGAAATGGCTGTGCTATAAGTGAAAATTACTGCAATGTTCGACAGCCAACATTCGAAACGGTTAACAAGTAACAGTAAAGCTAATTTCGATTATATCAGTAATGTTTTTTTAAGGAAAATGTTAATTTCTGTAATTAAGTAATTTCAATAAATTTTGTTATGGAAAACGAAAATTAAATTTTTTGGAATTTTGCTTTAAAAATAATTTTATGCCTAAAAATATTTATTAGAAAAAATACTGCCTTTTCAAATTTTACAAATTTTCCTGCAATACAATTAAGGGTCATTATTACCACTTGCCTTTATGTTCGTAATAGTAAAAGTTATCTTTAAAGCTACCTTTTTCTATTACTAAAAGCTTCCTTTTACTATTGCGAACATAAAGGCAAGTTGCAATAGTGGCCCTAAAACTGTTAAAATCTCAATGCTGTGCATTTAATTACTTCTTATAACAATTTGTATCAAAAAATTTTGAATTTAGCTCAATTTTTGAAGAAAGTAGTGGAAAATACAGGCAACTACCGCTAACGAACATCACTTTAACGAAAATCCGATATAACGTGCAGCCACATATTCAACATTAACTACCTTATATAACGAACGCTTCAACAATTTTGTACCCGATTTAACGAATGTTGAGATATATAAAAAAATCAAACGAACGATCAAACTTGACACTTATATCAATCTATCAAATAATCTTCGATCTCTCAAGAATGTTCACTACTCGACCACAGGTAAAAATATATTCCAGTAGTAGAATTACTTTAATATATAGAGCTATAGAAATACAAAAAAGCTTTATAATGGTGGATTTCATGCAAGTGATATCTGTATCAGACATAAACTAAACGAAAACTGTCATTGCATGATTCACCACAGCAAGTTTTTGTTACAAAATGCATGCAATTGCTTGCATATTCTGTAAACTCTTACCATTCACAAAAGCAGCCAATCAATATGAGTGTTATGAATATAAGAAGAGCTTTTTGAGTTAATATACACTTTCCTATATGAGTATGTTTGAATTTATTTAAGACTGTATTTAGAAGGATTTTTCTTGCATATTTATATTTTAAACAATACGGAATACACCATTTTCAATATTTTTTATTATTTCGGAGTTTATTGTATCAAAATAAGACGAAATTTAGTTCTTGAACCACGCGCGAAAAGATATTTAAAACAAATTAATGCACTGATTTTGTACTATGCATTCAACTTATCATTGAGCTTTTGTGAATCATTTGAATACTTTGCATACATATCAAAACACAGTAATCTTTTTTGAGTTATTGCTAGCGACATTTAAAAAAATGACTGAGAAACGCCGGTCGTCGTAACAAAGTGTTGTTGTAAACTATCTTCACTGAAATAAGGACTGAGATTGAAAAATTTGTAACATACAAATATGTTAATAAAAATGAAACCACTAAACTCACAGTTTTGAATCTTTTTTTATTTCATTGAAATTATTGTTACAATTTACAAAAAAAAATATTTTTATAGTTCTAATCACAAATGATGTAATTTTGAACCTTTTTCGAAAACCCTTCCATTATGGTTTTATAGTGCTTTATGTCACTTTGTTCGAACAGGTTGTCCATCTCCGTTTAAAATCTACCACACTTTTGGACACCTTTTTTGTGCTCTTGAATTCATTTTTAGCAAGAGCCTAATATCTCTACACTGGACTCAGCTCAAGGCAATTTGGAGGAATTGCCTCTCTTGGTACAAATACCAGATTATTGTTCTTTTACCACTCAATACCTTTTTTACCATAGTGACAGATGCCAAATCAGGCCAAAAATAAGTGGACACATTAAGAATTCTTATGAATGGAAACAGCCTTTTTTGTAAACATTCATTGATGTAAATTTCGGTATTTATAGAGCCCTTTGTAATAAATGTTTGGCTTTTTTGCAGCGACTGCATATTGCTTCCTATACCAAGAACTTTTTGGGAAATTTTGTCTGCTATTGGGTCCTAAACTTTTCTTCAACATTCCCTAGAGCATCTGCAACATAAAAAGCTGCGAAAAATTTTCCATACATACATTATGTCATCCATTATGCAGCAGGTATTTTTTTTTTTTTGTATAAAATTAACTTCAATTTCCATGCTCTGTCTTTGGCCTCTAAATTTTTAGCAGAGTTCCTGTCAGGAATTTTTTGAGCCTTGTATGGTTTTAAACCTGCATTGGCTTTAACTTTTCGTACCAAATAGTACGAGTAGTGACCTAACCGGGCAGCTTTCCTACCGGAGGTTTTGGAAGCTCCTTTGAAAATGCATTCTATTTGTTGGCTTTAGAAACATCATGTGGACCATTCCTTCTACCTGAACCAGGTTTTATATCAACGGACAAGTTCAGATTAACAATAAATTAATAATTCACATTAAACATAATAACTGACATATTTTACAAAGGTAAATTTGATAAAAAAATCAAAAATTACTTGGGTTAAAAGTTTTAATAAAAAACGTGTGTTAAGAATTTTACGATCTCAATCCTTAATGTATATTTTTAATCGTATAATCATTTTTAGGACTGAAATCCCTTTCAGTGAAGATAATGAACAAAAACCACAAAATATGGAACAATTTTGGATGATCGTCATTTATCCTAATGTCACACCGCTTAGAACTTAGAAGAAATACTACCTTATCCAAACGTCAAAAATTCTAACAAAAATAAAATTTAAACTGTAAAAAACTTATTGTAAATAATTTAGTAACAGATTGAAGCAATTTTTCTAAAAAATCTCAAATTTTACGTATTGAGTACAACCTTTTTCAAAATGCTAAATTAATAAATGTATATGAACTTTGTTGAAACAATTTTTTTAAAAAAAAAAGTAAAAATACTAACATTTTTAAATAACAAAATTTGCAACAAAACAGCAAATTTTTTTAAAAAATATTTTAAAGAATAAAAACATTCCAACTTAACTCTTTCGTACAGTATTTAGAAAATTAATACTCATTTTATTTTTGAGTTTACCAACTATATTTTTATGGCATAAAAAAATTCGTGGATTATATTAATACTCAATGGTGTATAATAAAATCTAACGAACCCTCCACTCAAAAAGTTGCTGCTGTTGTTGTTACAATCAAAAGTGCCAACACGTTTCTATTTGGTAAGGGACTATAGTATAGTAGGGAGGGAAATCGTAATGCCATTTAAACGGGGATTTAGATTTTTATTAGCGTGTAATAAAGTGAACAAAAAAAGTGTGGCTATAAAAAATTACTACACTCTTTTCGTTTTTTTTTTTATTCACTCAACTGCCACACAACACTTTTATTTATATTTTGTTGTTAATTTGCAAAAAAAAAAAACGTAACAACTCCTGCATTATACTTGTGGCCAATGAAAACAAAATAAGGCCCGGAAAATGAAGAAGAAAAAAACTTTAAATAACAAGTGAAACTCATAGGAAAATAACAAGCATCAAGTAAAACAGGATCAGTTTAACAGTCACTTCAACAGCAGAGTTCCATTTGTTTTTTTTTTTAAATTTAAGTAAGAGTGTGAGTGAGCGGTAATGTGAGGTACATATGAACGTGTGTTAGTTTCTGAAGTTATTTAATAGTTAAGTAAAGCAGTAGTAAGTAGTTAAAATTACAATTTTGTAAATGACCATTTATTAGGGCCATTAACTTTTGCCATTAAATTTTCTTAAATAAAACTACTTAAAGATTCTATGATTTCTAAGAAATCGTTACTTTAGCCAATGTTCTCATAATTTTTTTGTTTTTAATGCCAACATTCACACACCCCGTTTGGGCACTTATACAAAATAAGAAATAAGACATCCCATCCTAAACATACTAGACTCACTGCACACATTTGAGGTTTACCTAAGTTATTTTATTGAATTTTATTACAATTTATTTTTTTTGATATTTTCTACGTTTTTCTCTAGTTGTTTTCTGACAAATAAAACGTTTGCTATTAAAATAATGTAAATACTTTAAAATTCTATTTAATAGATTTTTCACTTGTTGATTTTCCCTGGCAGTGGCCACTGTCATATACCATTTACATTGTATAACATGCCATGTTGGACAACAAATTTTCAGTCATCATTTATTTATTTATTCATACACTCGTATATTTAACAATGTTCTTGGAATACTAATTAATTCCAAAATGTTATAGAAATCCCATCATAGTATAATTTCATCATATTCACTGATATTAATGCTTACACAGTGACCAAGAAGACGGTGGCGATTAACATGGCTGAAGATCATTATTCTTTTGAAACGTAGTCATTCGTAGAGTGAGAATTTTCAATTTGAGGAATTAAATTTTATTTGTTTTTTTTTTTTTTATTTTATTTAAGTTTTATGAGGTTCTATTGTTAAATGCAACGCTTCAGTGATTAGTGAAATATGTTAACTTTTTCACAAGGTTTAGATTTTTTATTGCCAATTTTATATGCATTTCATTCGAAGCTATTTATTATGGAATTACAATGTGTAATTCCATAGTTGGTTCACTAAACTGGATACACTGTTTTATCAATTGGGTTCACGAAATAAAATTATTTTATTAAAATTTTTAAAAACACAAATAAATATTTATATCACTACTACCTGTAAGTTCTATTAATTGTTTATCTTATAGGGTACTACAAATTCGGTTTTAACCAACTACTAAGTGTTATTTGTTTAAAGAATCAACAAATTATTTACAGTTTTAATTTCTTTACAAATTCCATCCACCAAGGTAATTATAATTTCCATTTGCTTAGAAATAAAATTGTTCATAAATTACAGAAATGCAACGATAATAATTGAACCAAATCGTTAATTGTGTTGGTATCAATTACAATTTGAATATTTTAACTATAGAATGGTAATCAATACATTAGTAGACATTTTATGATAATTATGGGATTTAATGAAGAACCATTAAAGTCAATAAACTTTAAGAGAAAATGTCAATAGAAAAAAGGGAAATAAATTATTTGGACTTTTTAATGTAGCCAGAGACTTTTTGAACTTTGGTTCAAAGTGACTATAAGCAGGAAGTAAAGCTATGGTTTAATTGGTACTGCATGTGTAATGGCTAAATTATGTCTGTAATATGTCATTTGTTAATTAGCAGTGTTTAGTGGCATTTAATGTTTGTAATAAATATATTCAAATTATAAGTAAATATAGATACTTAGTCAGAAATTTCATAATATATGTATGTATGTATGTATGTATGTATGTATGTATGTATGTATGTATGTATGTATGTATGTATGTATGTATGTATGTATGTATGTATGTATGTATGTATGTATGTACATGAAGGAAGTGCGCCTGAAATGAATGGTGCACGCTTTTTGTGCTGAAAATAATTATATATTTTAAAATTTTGTTTCCTCAATTTGAAAATTCTCACTCTACGAATGACTACGTTTCAAAAGAATAATGATCATTTATGAACCGATTTGCAATATCTGGACCATACGAGTATAATTCATGTTCGTAAGATATCTGGGCACTTCGGAAGGTTAATTTCAACAGACAGTAGAACATCATTAAAAATCATCTCACCCTCATAAAATTACGTGGTTTACCCTTGTGTGTTGTTTTCCACACATTCGGTATGTCTACGTATTTTGCACTAGCAACATATTTTGTCACTATATAGGTTTATATTTTGGTATCGGTTACATCAAATTATTTTTTTTTCCTCAAATTAGCACATTTTACCAAAACATTTCGGTTATGAATACCGCCTTCATAATAAACCTATTTGGCAGAAACAGCACATTTGATGACAAAAAATGCAAAAAAAAAAACTTATCAACCACTGTTGTTACAACAACAAATGTTCTCCTAATTGCAAAATACAAAGTTATTACATTTGTGTGGAAAACCACACACAAGGGTAAGCAGTCACTTTTTAAATATCTCGTTATAAAAATATATTTTAGAATCAATTAATGAGTTTTGTGTGCTAAATTGCAGAAATTCATGAATATCGCTTAACACATTTGTTTTAAATTAATAAAAAGGTTAATTTTGTGTGATTTCCCACACAAGGGTGATTGTTAAAGTACTTAAATATAGTAGTAATTAGATTACTATATTAATAAGTGGTAAATACAATACTAAAGTTATTGGCTAGGTAGTTTTTAGTATTGATTACCTAAAAATTAGCCATTATTGAGTACTCAATACTTTTCACTTTATAATCATGTATTTTGTTAAAGTTCTTCAAAATTATGTGTTTCTTCACTTCTTTAACTGACTAGAAAATTTAAATAAAACAATATTTTTACCAGCTCGTTTAAATGAGATTTTAATACTGAAAAAAAAACTTACGAGAACTAAAAATATTTAATCTAACTAAATTCTATAAGAAGCTAAAGTTATTTTTTTACATACATAAGTAAGTATTTGCTTTTTATTGAAATCATTTATAAAAAAAATAATTTTTTTTAGCAGTAATCGGATTTAAAAGGAAAATACACTAATAGCCAAATATAAAATGTATGCAAAAGTTAAACAATTTCCAAAAAAAATATATACTTACAGTGGCGAGCAGAAGTGAGTGCATGTTCACGACACTGACTTTCGTCATCCATAACAACAAAACCATACAAGCAAATCAAAAATATTTGTTTGTTTTATTTTTATTATTTTATTCGTAACAAATAGGAGTAAAGAAACAATAATAAATGAGATGATTTCAAAGAGTTTGGAAGAAAAAACGAAAATAACCCGCATAAACTCAATTTTGCACGTTTTATGAATTACACCTATTTTCGACCTTTCACTTCTCTTATCAGCAGAAATCATACATATTTACTTTTATGTTTGTTGTTTTCTTATTCTCCTTGTTCGTAGAGCAGTTTAAAATGTATTTCTTGCGAATTAATGCCGATTTTGTCAATTACTATCATATTTAAAATAAATCGGTGATTTTTTGTATAAAAATTACAAAAATATCTGAAGAAATTTAAAATAGTGTTGTGTGCCTGACCGAGAAAGGCTGTTCTTCACATACTATTTCCGAAATACTTGGTATTAGTCAATCGGCGGTGATCGCAGCTCGAAAGAGACGAAATGTGGTTCGAAATCGCAAGTCAAAGGTTGAAAAATATTACTAACGAACTCAGATGCTCGAATAATGATGTCCGAAATGAGAAAAAAACGCAAGCTGCTAACACCAAAGGGAGTTTCTCTGGCAATTAACAAAAAAGTAAGCGATTGGACTGCTAGAAGAGTTTAACTACTTTAACAGCTTGCTTCACATGGCGTCTTTGAACACGTTCCCCGGATCTACGCCAGCAGTATTACTTTCCATCTGACTGAAAACGATTAAATTTGGACTCATCAGACCAGATAACACGTTTCCAATCATCAATGGGCCAATTTCTATGCTCCCTTGCTAATTTCAAGCACGCTTTAACATTCTTATCGGACAACGCAGGTTTGATTTTTTAACAGTTGAGGCATATACGATATCATGGAGCGCTCTTCTAGCAGTCCATTCGATTTCATTTATGTTAATTGCTAAAGAAGCACCCTTTGGTGTTAGCAGCTTGTGTTTTTTTCTCATTTCGGACCTAATTATTCGAGCATCTGAGTCCGTTAGTAATATTTTGCGACCTTTGACTTGCGATTTCGAAGTCACATTTCGTCTCTTTTGAGCTGCGATCACCGCCGATTGACTACTACCAAGTATCTCGGAAATGGTACGTGAAGAATAGCCTTTCTCGGTCAGGCACACAACACTATTTTAAATTTCTTCAGATATTTTTGTAATTTTTATACAAAAAATCACCGATTTATTTTAAATATGATAGTAATTGACAAAATCGGCATTAATTCGCAAGAAAAAAATTTTAAACTGCTCTACGAGCAAGGAGAATAAGATAACAACAAACGTAAAGGTAAATCTGTATGATTTCTGCTGATAAGAGAAGTGAAAGTTCGAAAATAGGTGCAATTCATAAAACGTGCAAAATTGAGTTTATGCGGGTTATTTTCGTTTTTTCTTCCAAACTCTATGAAATCATATCATTTATTATTGTTTCTTTACTCCTATTTGTTACGAATAAAATAATAAAAATAAAACTAAAAAATATTTTTGATTTGCTTGTATGGTTTTGTTTTTATGGATGATGAAAGTCAGTGTCGTGAACATGCACTCACTTCTGCTCGCCACTGTATATGTAGATATAAACGCCACTATTTTCAAGATCATATTTTTAAAAAGTATCAAACGAATTTTTCGTTCGAATGCAATATGCAGTAGATATAGTTGCCGACAATCCAATTTTAGTGTTTTACAAAAATAAAAATATAAATAAATGATACAAATATTTCATGTTTAAACCAATTGCCAGTACTTAAATATAAGGATAAAATTCTCTTCAACAAAACTAAATATATCCTTTTAAGTATTATGGCACTAGTTGTAGCAGTTACTGAAATCATATTAAAAGCTTCTCTATAGAAGTTTTAGATTTTTATTAGTTGCTGATCAAACGAGCCAAAATACAACACATTTGATTTTAGACCAAACAAAAACATACATGTATGAATGTATCTGAGGGAACTTTCAAACAAATATGTGAACAAATACTAAAAAAAACGTAGAATGCACCACTAAATTTTCAGGAGGGTTTTTCTTTTTTGGTAGAGAAACAAATTTTAGCCATTGCCACTTTTAGCAAACACTAGCCTTTACTATTATTTGCTAAAGCCTTTTAAATGGAAATTGAAATGCATTTTCGGTATGTTAGAAAAAAAAAACAGTTTTTGCCATTTTTCTAATTTAAGCGCCACTAATTTTGTAATGCCCTACATAGCACTCTGGCAGAGAGTTTGAAGGTTTGTATAATTGCAAAGGAACCAATTTTGTTAGAGATTTTTCAAAAGTAAACATATAGCTGCTAAAAATGAAAATTAGTTTTTTTTAATCAGAGAAAACTTCGAGTTATACAGACATCTTAAAATATTAAATAAATATTAAAAAAAAATTATACAGAGTTTTTTAAATTCTAGTTGATCTATACATGTTTTATACAAAATCTATGCTTTGGATAACGATCTTTAACTGAAACAACAGCCCCTATGTTGTGTTAATATAAATAAACACTATTTTCAATTCAATATACAATAAAATTACATTTTTCATTACCAAATTTATCATTTTAAATTTAGATGGCTCTTATACAGCTTCAAATTAACGATAATTTATGAGTTCATCTGATTAAAATCATACAAGTTGTTAAAATTACCAACATAAAATCTTAAAAAAGAAATTAAAACTATGTAGTTTTCGCTTTTTTTTATAAACATAGAAACAAATCACAAAAATAAAATAATATCATTTATAATCTTGTTTAAACAATGTTAAAAACATGATTTAGAATCGTTTGGGTAAATTAACAAACCATTAAAAACATCAAACAGAATTAAATACATACACTAATACATGCATATGTATTGTATAAATAAATGTAAATATGTATGGGAGCATCTACAGACCTAAAAGCATTTATGGCTATCAGCAGGAAATCAATCACTTTTCAGAGTTAATTTTATTTTTATTAGAATATAAATATGTATAAAAAAAAAACTAATAAAAATAATAATGAACCAAAAACGTCATATGTGTGCGGTAGATTTAGAAACTTTTAAAATTGTTTAACAAATATTCCATCTAGATTTAAGCAAACAGTCAATATTCCAGTCAGCTAGCCAGTCAACCAACCAATATATGAGCATACAAATAAGTAGTTATGTATTGCCATCAATACAAAGTGATACAATTTTATGTCTATTTACTTTTCTTCTTTTTTTTCACAAGCACACATCCGCGGATATTCAGCATTTGCACAGAGTGTTTGTAAATAGAAATCTCATCGTATTTATCTGCTCCAAAGTAACCAGCCAAACAAACAAACTTATAACGAAGGCAACATCAATCCATCCATCCATCCATCCATCCATCTGCTGCGAATCTATTTCATTAATCAGCTAAAACTGCTTCGGTTTTAATTTAAAATCTTTAAGTTAAATCATCAATTTATATGTTGTTTCTTTTTTTCTTTTTCTAATTTACTTTTTTCTCTCTGAGCTGTTGAGAGCGCCAGCATCATCTAACACCTTGTTAAAGAGTTTGTGTTATGTGCGAATTTATTTTTATTTTTATTATTATTTTTTTTTTTTTTTTTGTATTTGTTAATAGTCTTTTATGGATTTTAAAGATCCGTTCTTTGTGATAAAAATTCTATCAGACACTCAATAGAAATCATTAATTAATTAATGATGTCTTAACAACGCGCACAGTCACATGTACACACATACGAAAACCGACAGACAGACAGACAAACGCGCAATTATTTTGATTCCTTTCCAGATTTAAGCCGGCAGCAAGGTTGCCATAATACGAAATATTAAATGGGGAAAAGTCTCAAAATCCTCAACTTATACTTATACCCTCGTGGTTGTGGAAAGTATTATAATGAAACATGTAAGAGTGCTAATTCGGCAGTGCCAAATCAAATATACCCTTCACCAAAGTATACATTAAGATAAAGATTGAATATATATTTCCACATTTTCACCCATTGTCGATTATATACTTCGATAAAAATATATTTGTAAAGCCTATTTCCTATGATATCTATATTATCTATGTTAATGACTTATTAATAGAGATATTGATAAACACTTTTTTGCTTATACATATTTCAGTCATTTGTGGACCGGGCTATATTCGATATATCAATGTATCAATCAAGTGTCAAGTTATTTTGTGGCTTCAGAATGTTGATTTCAACAGACATACGGACAGACGACATAGTCGATTCCGCAATCTATAACGATCCAGAATATATATACGTTATGGGGTCGCTAACCTTTTCAGCACTTTATACCGTGCCGTCAAATTTCCTGTATGTTGGAAGGTTGCTAATGCTACGCCAATTCCTAAAAAGGGAGAGGCTAACAACCTTGAAAACTATCGCCCAATAGCAATTTGTTCTGCACTTTCCAAAGTTATGGAGAGTATGGTTAACTACCAACTTGTGAAATATTTAGAGTCCAACAATTTACTTAGCGACCGGCAGTATGGCTTTCGTAGAGGACGCTCTACGGGAGAAAAATGGTGTCGTTCCATACACCATTTTGGCGAAAGTAAAGTGGTGACTCTAGATATTTCTAAAGCGATGATAGAATATGGCATGGTGCGCTTTAAGCAAAACTTATTGCTTTTGGTGTCGGTAATAACTTCTCTCGATTTATGTCGAGCTTTCTCAGAGATCGCACTATACGAGTTGTTATAGATGGAATATCATCAAACGACTTCAAGATCAATTCAGGGGTACCGCAAGGCTCCGTCCTTTCTCCTACTTTATTTCTTATCTTTATTAACGACCTTCTATGTCGAACTTCCAACCCTATCTACTCTTTTGCAGATGACAGCAACATTTGCCATTCACATCCATTGAATTATAGACCAAGCCTGTTGGAGATTGGGGCAATGAGGCAAAACATGAATGATACGCTTAACCAAGATCTTGTGACAATCTCTGAATGGGGTTGTGAGAATAGAGTCGATTTCAATGCACGCAAGACTCAATGTTGTATGTTAACACACAAACGCACAACAGATCATGTTGCTCCATCTGTTTTTATGGGTGGTGTAAATATTAAGGAATCAGAAGCTCTTGATGTTCTAGGCATGAGTATTCAGTGCGATGTTCGCTGGACAAAATACATTTTTCGAGTGTCGAAAGAAGCATTCAAGTGCCTTGGTTTTCTAAAATGGTGTCAGACATACTTCACTCCATCTGATCTCCTTACTATTTACAACACTTATATCCGACCAAAAATGGAATACAACTCTCATGTGTGGGCCGGTGCCTCAAAGTGTATTTGGGGGTTACTCGACCGCGTACAGGAGAGGGCGAAGGTGCTTATCTACTGACTCACTGGAACATCGTCGCAATGTGGGTTGTGTTTCACTGTTCTACCGATACTACAATGGTATGTGCTCTGCTGAAATTAGGGAGCTTGTTCCCGAAACCCGTAGTTTTTTACGCAATACACGTTCTTTGGCAATGGCTCATCAATTCGTTGTAGACTAGACAGTGAATCGCACAACACATTACAGAGAAAATTCGTTCTTTAGCCGAACTGTCCGTATGTGGAATAAGCTTCCTCCTGAAGTCTTTCCTGTCACTTTTAATATAGGAAAATTCAAATCAAATGTCCACAAACACTACTCCCTCTATCCTCCCTCTCATAACCTATTTTTTAATCTGCAATATCTTGTCTTGAAATTGCCCATTATCCCAATATCAATATTTGTTTTAAAATTTTATCGGCAACTCTGTTCATTACTAATTTTTTTCATTTACTTATATAAAAAAGCAACATTTCTGAAAATGAGGCTTAAGAAGTATTTTTGTTTGTAGATCTGTACATACCTTATATAAAACGAGTGCGATGAAAGATACAAAAATTGCAATTTTTAATGATAAATTCATACATTGTAATGGATTTGTAAGCCAACTTTTTTTTAAATGGAAATATCAAGACACTTTAGACAGTTTGTCTAAAGTAGTTACATTTAAATATTTAATCGGATATAACATGAAGATGTTTAAAAATATCCATCTCAATGGTGGAGCTTAAATACGAATGAATGAAAACAAGTTAAAACTATATGTGGTTAAAGCAAGTTCAAGTACCCTATATTGAATTTTTTTCCAAACATATGTATATGACAAAATATTTTAAGAAAATTAACATAAAATATAGATTTTGTTTCAAACTTGGAGATTTCTCCCGCATAAAGAAATCGAAGCAAATTTTCAGTCATCGAATGTACTACAATTAATTAACAAATTAATTAATTACATTGAAACGAGTTGAGTTAGTTGATTGTGTGGTATTTTTGTTTTTACAATTGGTCAATTCAGAAGATCTCTTATCATGTCATATTGTCATAATGTCCTATATTTACTATGGTTTTATTGCTGTTCAAGCAAAAAAATGTCCTAAAATAATTTTACTTTACAACCAGCAGAGACCAACGCCGAATGCCTAAGAGTAGGTTAAGCCGAGCCGCCGAGTCGATATATATTAGGACATTATGACAATATGACTGATAAGAGACCTTGTGAATTGACCAAATATAGATATTCTGACTGAATTTTATGTAGTATTTACATCAATTCTATGTTTTTTTTAAAGAAATAGCAATTAAAATCATAACTTCATTTTAAGCTCTTTAATAAAAAAAATAAGCAAATTGTTACAATTTACATAAAATTTCTCATATCCCAAATCAAGTGCCGTTTTATTATTAAATATATTTATGTAAGCAATATTTGTCTGGTCTAGATTTTTTTCCAGTTGTGTTTCTCATCTTTCTCATGCATTTGAAACAAATACAATTTGTAAACCTTGAGATTTTTATTTAAATCTTAGATGTATTTCAATGTAAATCAAATCTTTTCATCACAGATTGCTTTAGACATCACGAAAATTGTATGTGTATCAGCTTTAAGGCACGCAAGAAGTTACTGCTCGAAATGCAGCACGCACACCGGGTGGCCACTATCTATTGCGGCACTGCACACTTAAGAAAACATGAAGAACAACAGGGGGACCTGGTGGTAAATAAAGTTATGCAGTCGCATAACAGATACAAACAGAAAATCTTAAAACAACAGTAACATTGCATTGCACCCAATAGATGCAGAGAAATTCTGTATGGAATGAGGAGAAAATGAAAGAAAAAAATTCAAGACTATTACTGAGTACTGGCAACTTTAGTTGCACAGCATGTCGACGCTATAATTTGCACCAACGATATCACTTGACAATTTATTGCCCACACGATGGCAACATAGGTAGATCTAAAGCTGAGCTTTTTTTGTGTGTAAACAATTGTTGTTTTTGTTGTATTTGGTTTCGGGGTAAAAATGAGCGTATTACAAAAACAACAGCAGCAAAAGCTTTAAATTAAATTCAAGACCAAACAAATAAAGCAAAATATAAACAAAAAGACAAAAACTTTAAAGAAATTCTTCATCCTGAAAAGAAGATGAAGAACAAGTATCCAAAGTACTGACTAGTGCAAAGGCACCTGCATCATAAAATACAAACACTTACATACATGTATGTGTGCGCCTAGTCCATCTTAGTCTCATCCTCATCATTGTCACCCAGTTTGTGCGGTAACTTCATTCATTGTCAACAACAGTTGTAAATGCTGGACGCTGCATAAGATTTAAACAATATTTTTACTTGCTGTTTGTTTGTTTGTTGCTGTTTATAGTTTTATACCATTGATGTTGTTTAAGTTAAAATCTCACACTTGCTTAAGATTTATTGGTGTATTTTGTATTTTTTAATTCCTTTTTAGACACCAATAAAATTCATTTCATTTACGACTGCATATAGTTATGTATGTACACTACTTGTATGTACGTACGTTATTCTCTGCGCTGCTCAATTCCGCTGTATGCAATAACATCAGCCACATTGTCGTCGTGTCGTCCGTCCGTCCGTCCAGTTTGAATTTGGAGTGCGAAAGAAGGTCTGATAAATTTGGGTTGTTTATGGATTGAGGCAGGCCAGACCAGGCTGTATAATGATGGTTTGTTTTGGATTTTTGCAGCTTCTGCTGGATCTGCTGGTGTACACGGCGGCAACTGTAGTAATTGTCGTTCACACTTTTGTCGCTTATCTTAACTGTTGCTGGAATATTAATTTTCTGCCTGCCTGCTGTTTGAGTGTGGCTGTATGTTTGTGTGAGAGCAAGTGTGTGTTGGCTGCTCTCAACCTCAATTCATACATTTCACGTTAAACTGCTTTTGTTGTCGTTGTTACTGCTGCTGAATTTTCTTGTTTTGTTGTTTTATTACTGGGGTATTTGACCATTTTTTTCTTCTCAACGATGATGACGTTGCTGCTGTTATAGTTGTTTTTGTATCTTTATTGTTGTTATTGCTGTTCTGTTCTGTTGTCGTTGGTGTAAGCAATGTTGACAAATTAATAGATTGCTGTTGACACATGAAACAGATGCAATTGTATTTTGATAATGGCGACAATGACGCTTAAATGCATTTTTTCAAAACTGCCCGACTGACTGCCAGCTTGCCATTTTGGCTGGCTGCTTGGCTGTAAAGCTTTTTCTTTTTTTTTTTTTTTGAATTGTTGCTCTTGTTTTTTTACACTATGCTCTGTTTTAATGGTGTAAATTATTATCGCTTGTTTGGTGCGAAAAAATAAAAACTTAAAATACATTATCACACTCACAGGTTGTTGTCGTCGATGATGGCATAGCAATGCCTGATGTTGCTACTGTTGTGTTAAAACTTCCCATATTGTTTGTTTGTTGCTTTTTCATTTCATTTAATATCTCTGTAATAATATTGATATTCGTTGGAAATGATGAGATGGTGATGACATCGAAAGCAGTGATGATGTCGATTATGTTGTAATTTGTATGTAAACAAGAAACATATGTGTGTTCTTGTTGACCTACATTTATACTCCTTTTGGAAACTATTTCAGACATTTAATTAAAATTTCAGATGTACGAGTACCTATGTATACAAAATTCTTAAAATAAAACAATAATAGGTGGCCCTTGGAAAGTACTGAACACTACCAAATATAATTAAAAATAAACAAATACTTAAAGTAAGCACAAGTTCTTAAGTTTTACCACGGTTTTCAATTTAGATAAAAGTAAATATTATTTTTTTAATTGTCTCAATTATGTACTTATATTTCTTACTAAAGTATGAATTATAATGAATGTTTATTTTTAGCTAAATCCCCAGTCACAGCTTAATAATAGGCGAAACAATACTGTGTACATATTGGCCGTCTCTTAGTAAGAACAATTTTTTTTGCGCAATTTTTGTCCCCAAAGATAAGAGGAATCCAACATGACATTCTCTAAAATGCGTAAAATCATGCCAATAATTATTGTTTGTTGGTTAAATAAACTTTGAACCATCACAGATAAATGTTCATTGAGTCTCTAGGTGACACGCATTCCAACTTGTACGTACTGTCTACATATTTCGCAGACACTGGTTGATGTTGATGATGTTGCCAACAATAAAAGCACCAACAATAGCAACAAATGAAAGGAAAATAAGGCGGGGAGAGAACCTACAGAGTGATGTGGTGGTCAAGCGTAAATAAAAAATGTAAGCAAAATACCTGAATGAGTGACAGTTTGATGTGATATTGCTACTGCAAATAAACGCATATCACTACACAAAAAAAATCATATTCGAACTCACAGTCAGACTTTCACATGAAATGACGCCACAGAGTGACTTAACATTAATATCTTGTAGATAGCTGGAAGTATTACCAGCAGAGTTGCCACATGTACAGTTTTACATTATACACAATATTTAATGAGAATTTAATACTAATTAGATTTTCAGTGAGACTTATTTAGTTTAAGAATTGGATTCCCATTTGAAGTTGTGATATTTTAAGCATTTATATTCTTACAAGTTCAAATGTCGCCATTTCAAGAGAATCAGCAAAATTCATCATAGTTGTTAATCCAATCTCGGTTTTCAATCTTGCGTGTTTTGTATATTTCTAGAGAACAACTAAATAAGTTGTGCTTATGTAGTCGTAAAAAGTCGTACAGTAAAGGGACACACCATAAGGAAGACCCAGAAGAGAATTAAAAACCCTCAATCCTCAAACACTGAAAAGCTGTCATCATTTTTTTAATCTCATGAAAGGTTTTAAAAAGCAAAAAACATTTTCAAGCAAATCTGCGCAAAACTCAATTTTTTAATATGAAATCTAGAAACATCCATTTGGATGGAATCATATTTGGATTATACTATATAAATATCAGCTAATAATTCTAAAGACATCAGCTTATAAATTATATACAATTAACTTGCCCGAAAACTTATTTCATGTGCCCGTTAACAAAGTCAACTAATTTTCGAGAAAACATTTTCATAACTTTCATATTTCGAAAAAGGAATTTAAAATTTCCAAAGAGTCCTAATGACATAGAGGCAATACTGTTGCAATGGCGTGCTATTGGCTATCTATAATACAAAGTTCATTTTTATACCTTCTTTTACCATGGCATCGATGATGGGGATGATGATGATGGTTATAACCATTGACCATTATTGCCTTCACCTTTTCGTAATAACACATCAATTGCAAAAGCACATGTTAAAACGACATACGGCGACATGTACGACACTTTTAAAAGTGTCATTGTCATCATCAGCAGCAACAGCTACAGTCGTTAGAGTGGTAGCTGTAATAGTTGCTGTTGCTGTCGTTGTATTTGTAGTTGTAGTTGTTATTCGAAGGGAACAATCTATCTATCTATGATGAGCCTTAACACCATACCTGTGCCAGTACCAGTGCCTGGCCTGGCTATGCCATACCATTCCTTGCCACACCACTGCCATTGTACCATCCTTCTTCATGTTCACATAATTTCTGATGACGATGACGATGTCGTTGATGATGACGACGTCGACTACATACTAACACAACTACGATGGTGTCGCCAATATTGGCATCCTTTTGTGGCTTACGATATATTTTTGTTGTTGTTGAATTGTACTGAACTGTGCTGTGCTGTGGTGTGTTAAGTATTTGCTGTTGGTGCTGGTGTTGCTATTTTTCTACCTTAATTCTGGTAAATGCTAAGTTTCTTGTTGGTAACATTTATTGCTAACATGTTCTACTAAGTGAAGTTTTTTTAGTTTCCATCACACACACACACATACTCAGATAGTCACTCAAATCGAGTAAATTTTGTCCTGGTATGCAGTCAATTCCATTTCAGTTTTTTCCTTGCAACCAAAAGCCATGAAAAACTGACACTACATAAATGTTCATAAAATCTTGTAGTTTCCGAAGTGAGTGTGTTTATGTTGATTTGTTTGTCATTTTAGTTTTTCAGAAAGATCCAATATACGACATTGTTTTTATGTCTGTCTCTCTGTTTGCCTGCTGTACATGTAGTCTTTTGATCGATCTTGGTTTTCATTTCGCTTTATTTAAGTTTTTTTGCGTTTGTTTAGATTTTAGTTTAAGGAATTTTCAAAGCCGTCAACGTAATTGTGTCTACATTCTTGCCATAATTTTTGATTGGTATGTGCGTTTAAGCAAGAGATGTCAGTACAAACCGTGCAAAAAGGGTTTCATTCGAAATTTCGGTTCTGAACAATTCCAAGAAATCTTTAACGAATTAAAAAACAAATATTTGATATTGTGGCACTTTGAATAAGAAAAAAATTAACTCTGTGAGTTTTACATTTTAGCAACTTAACAATAAATTATTATATTTTTTATGGTTTACTTTTTTCCTTCCAATGATAAATAACCAACAAAAAAAAAAAGAATTCATAAAATGAAGGTGGGAAATATAATATAAATATTATTGCCTTTATTGGCTTGACTGGCTGGTTGGATTCTTATACGAAAGCCTCGTATTCGGGAGTGTTGCGGAAATGTTTGTTTTTATTGTTGCCAACATTATTTATTAGTGCTCTTGTTAACATTGATTGCATTATACCATTTATAAAAAAAAACTCTTTTGGCGCACATATTCCCACATACACACAAAATCAACGAATTCAAAATTGTATAGCAATTGGAAAGACAGACGGACAGACGTTCGAACAAATATGATTTGATTACCTACGAAATTATACAAGTATCTGTGTGTGTTGTCGAGTGAGTGTTGGATATACATATATACTTATGTACATACCTGATTGTATATGAATATTTGCAAATTTATTGCAATTTAAATTGGATTTAAAATGAGAAAAGGCAAACGTCGCTTCGCATTGAAGTGTTGCTGTTTCTTTTAACATTATATTGCGTTTGTTATTTGTGGCAGTTTGTGCTATGATGTTCAACACTTTTAGCCCTTTTTCAATTAAATTCCTAAACCCAACAGGCATATTCCAAACTGACTGCCAACCACATTTAACTCATGCTGACACATCCTTGCCAACTCATGCAACCAACAAAAGTGTTTGACCAGCCATCCAACCAACCAGCCAGTCAGCCAGCCAACTAACCAACCAAGCAAGCAAATAACTAAAAAAGCCTATATCTACACTCCACAATTTCCCGCAATCTAAACTAAATATAAGAACAACAACAACGACAACAACCATAATAACATCATCATCATCCTGATCAACTTCGCCATCTTCATCAGCCAGCAAGCAAGCAAGCATCCCCATCATTATCATGTGCAGATATTTGCTTTTCTTTAATATGTTAAACTTTTGTAGTTTCTTATTCCTGACTTATTTCAGTCTACGATTTCTTTCTTTTCTGTTGCAAGCAAAGAAAACAGAGAAACTGAGTGAAAAAAAGTTTAAATCAAATATTGGCGACATTCGTTTTGGTGTTTGTGTCGTTCTTTGGTCAGTCAGTTTTCATATACAGTTCTCCTCTTTTTCTATGTGTGCAAGAGGAACGCATGGATGGATGCTTCATTGGTTTTTAACTCAGACAACAACAAACAACAATTCCAAGGTGATAAAATATGTTGTGAATTTATTTGATTTTTTTTTTCCATTTTACTTCATTTCATTTCCACTTTAATTCGTATTTTTTCATTTAACACAGACTAGTGAATGACTTTTATAAATATGCAACGTTTTATGGTCATTTCTAACCCAGCAAATAGTATGGTTTACTGCAAAAATAGAATAAGCCATACGGTTTTTAGAAATGTAATGTTATTACTTTATAGTTAGACTACTTCCTGTAAAGGTGTCTTACTTATTTTATAATTTACTTTATTTCTAGCCTTTCATAAAATTTGTATAAGAGGAAAAACGAAAATGTTGCGGAATTTTGTCATTTTGTAGTTGTATATGCCGATACTTACGCATGCGAGCAAAGTTGAAAATTAAAAAAAAATAAATTCTTAAAAATAAAACTTTTGCTTAATTGAAGTAAAAATGATGATGACAATTCATAGAACTCTCTCAGAGCTATCAGCGTATGTTTAAATATTTTTTAAACATTTTTAATTTCATTTTTTGCACGAATTTGTCAGCAATGTTTAATGTTTTATTTTCTTTTATATAATGCTTCCCCGATTTAAAAATTTGTTTTTGGGTTAAATTTTATTTTTATGCTGGAGGTTGTATTCAATACTTTTAGATACGTTAAATATTTAAAAAAAATGTTTAAGTTATAAAAGTATATATTGGTTGATACAATTTCAAGTCCTTATAATATTTTAGTGCCCAAGGGATTTTGTAATCAAGTCAAATTTAATCATTTATTTGACACTAATTTGGATGGTATTCATACACAGCAATATGAGTTTGGAGATAAATGCTGTTGTACTGGACATAACTAAAAAAATTTATTTTGTTTTTCATAATATTTTTCATAATAATATTTTTACAAAACTTTTGTATTTTTTATAAAGAAATTGTGTTTACGTGATATGATAGTCAAGTTCAAAGATATCTGTGAATGACACTCTCAAAAAACGAACATTTTCGAAATATTTACGGCAATTCTTTAAAAGTTTGTGAAGGCGATATTCCCGATGATCAGTTAGTTGGTTTCACTGATAGTACTGATTAGTAAAAAACCACTTATAAGTTTCGAATTAATTTTTTTAATTTTTCAACTTTTAAATTACCATAACTTTAAGAGGTAAAAGATTAGTAAGCAAAGATTTCGGATTCACAGGGTTTTTTCTGTCATTAATATTTTTTTTTTTTAACCCAAAGAAATTGAATTCATTTGAATTCTTTCAACGATTTTCCAACATTTTGGAGATATCCTCTTATGTATAATTTGTCATTTTTATTTTTCAGTTTCTTCCATTCTAAGATTCTTCTACAGACATACATACAAGCTTCGGATTAGGACGAATATATTAATGTTTTTACCTGAGTATTAGGTTCGGTATCATTCTAAAAATAACGTGACATGGATCTTTCAGAAACAATATCTGAGAGTTACAAACTTTGATCAGCTATTTAGTTATTATTGGGTGTGATATTTTCAATCTTTTTTTAGTTAATGCCAAACTTTTTTCGATTGTTAGCGTTGGTTATAGGTCATAATAAATAAACCAAATAAATCTCGTTGGGAAATGCAAATTTCCGAAACATACAACAACTATAAAATAAGCAAAAACAAATTGAAGCGTTATTTATCTGCGTATCGATGCCTCAAGGCTACTGTAAGTGCACCATGTTCAGGTTTATACAACTATACGAATGTCTGCTTGTATGTTTGTCAGTATGCCTTGATATATATACATACATACATATATATTGTGCGTTAGCCATATGACGTTTGCATAGCAAAATACACAAACATTATAACAAATATGGTGAACGTTGTGGCACTAGGACGTGGCGAGCTGTTTGTATGTAGAAAATGTAGTGACGCCAACCATCATGTTGTTAGCGTGTTGGCATCTTGAAGTATTTGCCACTGAACAGCCAACAAACCATCCAGCAGATACTCACTCGTACGAATGCAACGCAAAACTTAACCAAAATAAAGGAGCGTACGAACACCAAACGTTTAAACGTACAGCGTGTGAAGTCTTGACCGAAAAAAAAATAACCATGGGCTGTGTATTGTTATACCTATACATACATACATAAATATTTATAACTTGTTATATGAAAATGTTGATTAAAATATAATTGAAAATCGAAAATATTTCTTAAAGTTACGTTTTTCATCTTCCTCTGCTCTGTTGCTTATTTTCCATTCTGGGGTATTATTTTATCTTTAACACCAATAAAATTAAAAAAAATAAAATAAAAACAGAACGAAATGATACTGACATTTTCATTAAAATGTCAAGGCAATGGAAATTGTTTTATAAAAACATTAAAGAATAATAAATTGAAACATTGAAACATTTAGTTGAAACTATTTCGAGCATTATTAAGTGTCATTTGAGCAATTAGAAAGCTATAAAATGATTTAATTTTATATTTAAGTAAATAAAATAATATGATTTTTCTAATTAAATTTAGTTTTTCAATAGAAAAGTCATAAAACTATAACCATAAATGGTTGCCCCTTTTTAAACACACACTCTCACATAAATGGCTAATCTGATTTCAACACTTTATGTATAAACCAAAAAAAGAAAAGAAAAATATAGAAATAACATCCAAGTGCCGCATAATTATTATGCAAGCCATCATACAGTTTGAGTTGAATTTAAGTTATCAGTTGGTAAAAGCAAACAACCTCCTTTTTATGAGGAGCGTAGTAGTGTCTTACCAATACCAACAATACCAACGCCTACTCCTACACACACACTGACACACACACACACATGCAATAATAATAATAAACAATTAGAACAAAGTCTTCTTAAATTAAACTAGTCTGAAATAAATTGAATTACCTGCTTTAAACATGATTTGATTTTATAATTTGAATGAGCCAAGAACAGCTTGGCTTTTAAAACTAACTAACCAAATGTGCTGCTAGAGTAGACTTTAAAGCGTCAGTCACGTCATTACATCTACCACAACCATTTTACAATTTATACATGTATGAAGAACATAAAACAAAACAAAAAAAGTAACAAAAACTTTGCATGTTGAAAAATTAACACATTTGAAAAATAAATTCTACTGCTTACTACTCACATATGAGCAGAAGCGCGCTAGCGATTGAGTGAGTATGCCTGAAAGTAACTAATAATAACAACAACAAAAACACTAAAGATCAAATGGCTGAAAGCCGACACCAGGGTCACTTTTTAATAATATTCACGTTTTTGTGTTAAAAATCGAGCAATGACTACAATTGCTCCGTAAAAGCGGTGTAACTACTAAACGTGCTGCACTTAAAAAAACAAATCAAAGCAGTAAAAATAAATTTAACTAAACCCATGAATATTTATTTACATACCTATTAAGCTCAAATACTTGCACATGTACAATTACACTGAAAGAAAAATTACAAATTACATTCAGTACAAAGTACATTTATATAAATATGCAGTAATATAACGTGGTGACCTCAAGATAATTTCTGTACAAACTAACAACATTTATTGTTTACAAATGTTGTCAATCAATTCTAATACATCGTGGTCTTAGATAAATTTTGTTTGAGTAATGTTAGAAGACCAAACAGTGCAGCTTTTGCGAAATGCATGGCTCAACTAGAAGTATTGCTTTGATTGCCTGCTTTTGGGCGAAGATTCCCGGAA
The DNA here is from genome assembly GCA_942486065.2 of Calliphora vomitoria. Classification (NCBI taxonomy): domain Eukaryota; kingdom Metazoa; phylum Arthropoda; class Insecta; order Diptera; family Calliphoridae; genus Calliphora; species Calliphora vomitoria. The sequence goes on from OW818031.2 coordinate 129,699,851, forward strand.
TTCAATTGCATAATGTTTCTTTCTAGAATTCTTTTTAAATATTTAATTTGTTTAAGTGTATTTTAGTTGCTTGTCAGTGGTTGTTGTTAGTAAGTATTTGTGATATTGTTGAAATACTCATCACTTATGCGCTGTAAACGAACGAAAAAAAAATACATAAAAAAGTAAAATATATTAAAAAAGAAACGACGAGTTAATCGCGGTAAATTACTTGGCAAGTACGTGATTGTATATCATCACATGCTTTGTATTTGATTATCAACTCAACTCAATTCAACAGTCATCCAAATCATCTAGCATTTTGTTTCCCTGATCTGTTTTAAAGTATGTGTGTCGGAGTTTTTTTTTTCTGTTCATGACCAGGAGTACTCCATGTTGCCGGGGCACTCCAAGAGCACAAGTTTATTATGCATATTTTCAACATTATTATACTTGAATGCATAGTGTTGTTGAAAAGTGGATTTTTTTTTAAGTATTTTTGTAGTTTTTGATTTTGTTTTCATTTTTAGAATTTCTTGATTGTCATTGAGTTGGAATTGTAAAAAGGAAGTTGCAGGAATTTGTATTGTTATGAATAAAGGAGTATTTCTGTCTTGACCAGATTCCTTAAGTTCATTTTATATTATTTTTTAATACTGTTTTCAACAGCGTAATTCAACATATTAGTAGAAATGGTTGTTGTTAAGTTTTGTTTGTTATTTAACTTTAAATTGTTTAAAAAAAATGGAAATGGGAAATAAAATTTACAAAAACAAGCAAAAAAAAAAAAAACTGAAAAAGTAACATGGCGAGGTTAAACGTGTTGTTGCTAGAACATTTACAAATATTTCGTGAGTGTAACCAAAATGCATTCAATATATTGTGGTTTAACATGTAACAGAGAAATCAACCAAAAACTTTACTTGCAACATACAATTTCAATGTTGATTTCTTTTATTTTTAGTTTTATTATAAAATCTAAAATAGAATAATGTAGATAGATATTTAGTTTTGAGATTATCCCAACATGGATTATAATTACAAGAATCTAGCGCAGATCTTGAATAAATATACCAACAACGATCAAGTGGAAATAACTATACAATTTCAGAATTTACATAAAATTCAGTATTTAAGTACTACTGTTCAATTTTATACATATTTGAATATTAGGGCATTTAAAAGTCTAAATCAACACAACTTACAAAAAGTCAAGGTAAAAACCAAACCCTGACTGAAATTCTAGTATAATTTATAAGAATATTTATTCATAGTTGAGTAAAACCCCAACAATAACCACCCGCACTCGAGCATTTGTAAATGTTGCTGGCTATTGTTGTTGCCGTTTTCTGATTAAATTCTTAAGACGTTGCAACAAAGTTGTTGACTCTTTAGAGATTCATTGTTACATGATCCCGATGCAATTGTGCGTAACAATTAAGTCGTGCTTTTAGCCTGTTTTTCTCAATGAGCTTATGAATTGTGTAGAACTTGGCCGAAAGTAAATGTTATCGTTTTTAAGTAAATGCTTGTAGTTGTTGTTGTTGTTTTAGTTTCAGTTGATTACACATCACGATCAGTCTCGTTTTTGTGGTTGTTGTTGCTGTTGTCGTTTTTTGTTTTATTGTAGGTATATTTTTGGGAATCGAGAGTTCTGTTTTTGCAGGGGGTAGAAAAACACTGTAATAAAAAAAATTCTTTAGCATTTTGCTTTGACAAGTGGGAGCCTTTATAGTGGTTAATCACGATTCCAAGTTTAAGGCATATTTGGGCAACATTTGGCGAAAAACGGTTTCATTGTTCTCCGAGGCCAATAAAAACAATCATCATCCTCATCAGCAATATAGCAGCCAGCAACAGCAACAGCAATAATAGCAACAACTGTAAACAGAAAACAGACGGCGGTTCTTGTGGTCGAACTGTTTAAATACACCGAACATTGAACGAATGAACTGTTTTGTTGTGATTGTTGTTGGTTTCGTTATAGAATTTTGTTCAGCTTGTTTGTTTTTGGCTGGTTGTGATTATTGTTGCTGCTGCTGCTGCTGTTGTTGTTCTTGTTATTGTACATGGTTGACTTCAAAAAGTTGTTGGATGTTGAATAAAATTATTGCAAACACGTCGCGTTGATTTATTGTTAAATCGCGCATGAGTAATGGTGCAAAACTTAAGTATGTTTGCCTCTCGTTGTTGCTAATGCTGCTGGTGGTGGTGCTGTTATTGCTGCTAGAAAGGAGCTTAAGACACATTCAAGCTAAACCACGTCACTGTTTGTATGACTAACTTGCAACAAACTTCTAGCAAATAACATTTAAGTTGAGAACTCTAGCAATTGTTCTTTTCAACACAACACAAAATGTTTCTTTCCTTTTTTTTATTTTTTTTTTTTCTTTACATCCATATCAAAAGACCCATAATAAATATTTGTTCAGTTTCGTTTGGGATTTTCCATTTTATACAGACTTTTCTGGCAATTTTTCGATTTGGTTGGTAGTTTTTTCTTTTTGTTTTTTTTTTGTTTACTAAGCTCTTTGTATGTTTTTGTCGAAATGTTATTTATGCGGGCAATTTTCAAAATGGATTTATTGATTAAGACAATCCCCAACAATAACTACTAAAGCAACACAACAGCAACAACAATCACATCTAAGTTTTCAATGTACAGTGCAGCAACAAGAGCCCTTATAAATAAAACTTCAAAACGATACGAAACAAATTATTTTCAAATTGTCATAAAGTTTAATTTGAAGACATTTATCATTCTTCAATAAAATGTTGAAGACAACTTAAACACTTCCTTTCGCTAGTTTACGAATTAAAAGAGGCACAATAAGATACAGTGGTTTGGGGGAAGCAAAACATTTGTTTAAACTTTAATTTACAAAATGGAAAATGTTTTCTTACAAAAATTTTGTTTACTGACAAATTATTTCTTCTAACAAAAATTACATGTACAATGTACATTAGACCGTACCTCTAAAATAAATTTCTCCGTACACCCTCCAATATAATGTAGTTCTGCAAGACAGTTACAAAAAAGTTTTTTTTTTATTTTTTTTGCCGAACGTAGGGGTCGCCTTTTTACATTTTTCGTTATATCTTCGGCATTTACAGTTAGATCTTAAAGTATGATATATCAATATTTTTGTCTCGGGAAGACCAATGTTTTGCTCTAAGAGCCTTTGAGCTCAAGTATCCCGTTCTAGTATTAATCCACCAGATCTTTGTTCCTACCAACCTTATGTCAGAAAATTTAACCTCGCAAGAAATCATTAAACTTTTGCTAACGAAGTAATTCGTTAATAGCTGCGTTCGGCAAAAAAAAAAATAAAACATTTTTTTCGTAACTGCCTTACAAAAATACTTTATATTAGATGGTGTACGGCGCTTGTAAGGTGGTAAGCTCTAATGTACATATGTATGTATATAGTTAAAATTAAATTATTTTTCGTATTTGTCAGGGATGCCAAGCAGCATCAATATATCAGCTGTGACCGAGTAAAATGTATCGTAATTCCCATACTGGAGTTAATAGTATAATTTCGCTATCGATTATGTTTCGATGCGAAAGCTCTTTCGATCACGAAAGAGTTAATTCGGCCTCAAATGTACTCAGGAGCTTCTCTTCGGAAACCTTTCAAAAACAATTTATAGACTTAACCCATCTGAATCAGTTAACAATGACAAAATAATAATACATTTTGTTTTAGTACCATACATTTTTAAGTTAGACACTGTGCAAGAAAAGCTGAACAAAGATTACTATTTTCAGTTTGTCTTTAGAGTCAGTTGTAGTACGAGTAAGTACGAATTTGTCATTGTATTTGTAATTTATTTGTATTTGTGTAATTAATGTAACCCTAACAAGTGACAACATGTCTGTTGTTTTTAATTAACCATTAATTATGTTCTAATTATTCACTACCACAGTTAATGAAACACATAGATACCTACATACATATGTACGTACACATAGTCAGTCAGTCATTCATGGCAAGTAAATGGAATCCTTTTGCTCTTGTTCTCGTCTGAACACAGACACTTAAATCTATACACAAACACACAATATAGTTAGCAAGGTATTGAAATAATAGTAAGTGTATTAGTGGGAAGGTGTGCAATTAGGAGTATTTTTACCTTTTTGGAAAATGCTAATGAAACAATCAACTTTAATTCAGACACAGGCACACAGACACAGTCGTCTAACAGTCTTACCAAATAACTACACACCTTTAGAACAATTAATAGAAACTTTACGTAACCCAACAAACAATGAGGCAAACAGTCAACCTAAACATTTCTTTAATTTGCATTTAAGGAAGTAAAATGTACAGGTTTCTTCCTTTTTCTTGAGAGCAGCGTGTGTTGTTGCATTCGCTTTAAAAGTTTATTTGCATGTTAAATTTGCTTAAGATTCCTTTTATATATTTTTTTTTTCTTACTCCCACTTCTTGTGTTTGTTTGCATGCAAACTGCATTCGTAATGAGTCTTACGCTTTTTAGGCGGTTTTCTCTGTTATTTTTTTCGTTTTTGGTTCGTTTTATTCAAAGAAAAACTTAAACCTCCAACAATCATCCTACGCACTGCATCAGCAGAAGCTTTTAAAGTAATCGGGTATTTTAGATTTTTTTCTTTTTTTTTAATTTTTTTTTCTTGCTCCTCTTAAAAGATTGTCATCTTAAATGGGGAGTTTTGCAAATTTTTACGTATTCGTTTTTAAGTCACATTAACCATAATGTAGTTTTGCATCGTCGGGTTAATCAACCGTTTATTTAAATGAATTCATAAAAATAAGATAAACATAATTGTTGAATTATTAGTGGAGTTCAGTGGAAGCAGGGAGATGAAGCTACATTTAGTGGAAAATATGAAATTTATGTCTCAAACAAGAATATTGAATAATTTAGTTTTGTTGTGGAAAATTTTAAATGAAATCATTTTAGCCTAATATCTAAAAGAAATACAAACACAACTACTACGTGTTTAAAAAGATCTATACAAAAAAAAAAAAAAAACGTTTGAAGCTTGACATGAAAAGTCCGACATTTTTCAAGTTTTGATTCCAGGGAATTCTAGTTTGTTTTAAGTTTTTTAAGAAAATATTAAATTTACTTTGTTCATACGATCACGTCCTAATATAAATTGGTAAAATCTCTCATGTGATTAAATTTTTAACATATTTACACAAATACCCTTTACCCTATAGAGAAAATTAACAATAAATTGCTATTATGATGTGATATGAGTGGCACAATGTTATTTTTGCTATTTTATTGTCAGACTGGCAGCCAACAACAAGATGCAATCAAATCTAAAATAACAACAATGAACAAAAAAAAAAAAAAAAAAACATGAAACACAAAAGAATTACGGCCAATCTTGCAAAGAACATACATGCCACATTCACGTACAACCAGACTAAGCATCAATAATAAAAATAATAATAATAATGACAACGATGATGATGTTGATGGTCATGAAGATGATGATGATTACGTCGACAACAACGATGACGGTGACGACAATGAAATGTGCACTCGAATATGTGCAACAACAGCAAAATTAAACTTGGTGCAAAATGATAAAACAGAGCACGCAAGAACAAAAAGTCAATGTCGCCGCGCATTGATCAAAGTTTTGCAAAAAGACAAAAGGAGTGGTTGATTTTTAGCAACAAGAGGAAGACAGCAGCAAATGAATGTGATGGGAGATGTGTAGATCGTTATAAAGTCTTTTCTGTTGCTTTTTGTTTCTGTTGTTGATGATTACATTGCAAATGATGCCGATGATATGGCTGGTGTTTAACACACCCTACACTGGCAGCAGCATTCTCCTATCTGAATGATTGTTACAAATTAAATATTGTGTTTTGGCTTTTCCCGCCGCATTCATATAGCACAGAAACCCCATATTTACTCAAAAATTATTTTTGATGTGGCGTTGCTAACCCTCTTGTGTGGTTTTCCACGCATATGTAATTTCTATGTATTTTACACTATGAACAGCAATTTATGCGTCGAATGAGCTGTTTTTGTGATATTTGGTGACTAACAGTTAAATATGTATAAAGATAGATATCTCATTGATAGTAAAACATGATTATGACTACAACAAAAAATATCTTGGTAGATTTAGACATACCATTTGTGTAGAAAACTATACACTACGCTAAACAACGTAATTTTTTTTTTTTAATGAGATGAGGGTTAACTCATAAAGAATAATTTTGCATGTCTAGTTTGTTATATAACATGTAAATATAGGGTATATTTTATGTTGTTGTTGGTCAACCATAAATTTACTACTTCTTTAGGAGCGACAAAAAAAAAAGGAAAAACAGATTGTATAGAAATTGAAATTGATTGCAATTATGAAGAAGGTGAGAAGTGTTGGCAGCTTATAAGCCTTAATACTGAAATGCTTCTGCTGATGATGATCGTCATCCTCATCATCTTGTTTTACTTTGTTCGTATATGAAGTGAATGATTAACGCTCGTTTCCTTCGTCCGTTCGTTTGTACGGTGGTTGTTGATGGTGTTAAGTGGAATTACAGGTGCAAGGTATGTTTTTAGTTTTGTTTTCAAAAGAAGCTTTTGAATTCCAAAAAATAGTAGATCCCTTTTTATCTCCGGGGACATGTTATTATGCTTGTTACATCACCACCATCGCCAACTCCATCATCCGAATCATATCACTTCTTAACACTTTCCTTGAACAGCTACCAACCCAGGCAGTTTAACTGATTGTTTGGGTGCTTGGATGGTTAAATGCATGAATGGGAGAGTGACTGAATTGTTGGTTAACAAGGTTACTCTTGAATTTGTTTTAAAATCGCTTTTCTTTGGAGATTTTGTACTTTTGTATACTTGAGATTTATGATGACGTTTTTTGGTTTAAAGCTTCTATTATGTCCATTACAGTGATCGATGATGATCTTTTTCGTTCACATTGCTTTATAGGCTGCAACAATGTGCAGTTCACCTCGCACGAGATGAAAAGTTATTGTTTAAATGAAAATAATGGTTTGTCTTCATTTGTCAATTTTATTGTTAAACAGGAATCTTGGTTTCTGATCGCTGATCGCTGATCGCATCGCATCGCATCACTGATGAAAATACGGAGGTGTGTGAACAACATTTATAAACTCAATTTCATTTTCGACTAAAAGTCATAAACCTATCAAGAACTCAAGCATGTAAAATGTTAATGACAAAATTACCTTTCGTCATAAAAATGTTTTGAAGAAAGAGTTGGTAACAGAAAATAAAAAAGGGTAAAACACATGTAAGTAAAAAAATTATTCACATGACCTCTTCATTTTTTAGTTTTCTATATCATAAACTAGACAACGGAAATAAAACTGGACACATGTTCAGACAGCCGCGGGCTAAATTAATAAAACAAACAATTTTACCCTTTAACTCTCCTCTCTCTCTCCCTCTCTATCACTCTGCTTACAATTTTACATACTTGTATAAATGTAGCCATTTACAAGTGTAAAATGACAGTTTCATTAAACATTAATCAATTTTTTACATTTATACATACATACATTTTCTAGGTATACATACAAATAAAAAAAATGAGAGGAAATTAAAAAATTATTACAACTATTTACAGCTGACAGCTAAGACAACCCCTTACCGAGTTTTACCGATTACGATTTTTATGTAGATCGTTAACTGTGTGTGTTTTTTAACTACTAAACGTTGCTATTGGTGCTGATGTTAATTTAATTTTAGGCAATCCATCATTTTTTGAAGTTTCTAATTTTATTTGTTTTTTTTTTCTTTTTATTTTTGGATAGTTTTTCCAAGAACATCTTGTTACATTAAATAAAATGAACAAATTATGTAATATGAAAATTTATTGTACATTAATTTTTAAAAAAATACTTGAAGAAAACCCAAATAAAAGATCACCCAGGTAGTAAAGAAGAAAAACCACACTGAAACAAGTTACATCATGCATGTCATTCATGATATTGAACGTCAAAAATTATTGTTATTGTGCATTATCATACATCAGCAATTAAAATTGATAGAATTGATAGGTCATAGCTAACAATGAAATTTTGGTGTTTGTAAGAGTAAAAGTATTCTCTGGAATATTTGAATTTATAATGAATATAATGAAACATAGGTTGTAAAAATATTTCATAAAATTCTAGTGGAAATTCTTAGAATTTCGAAAACATATTGTTTGAAAAATTAAAAATGATTATGATGATGGTTGGTTTTGGAAAATATTTATTTTTTTTTTAATTTTTAATTCTATGAATCATTGAACAGAATTTCAGCTTGGATACAATTACAACTTTAAATATGGGCATAAAACCATTAAGCATTTCCGCGAATTTCTGTTTTATAACCTCTAAGGTGATAATTGTTAATTTTTTGTTCAATGCCAAAGGATAACTACAAACAAACGAGCAACCTTGCAACACAGTCTTTGTCTAGGAGAGTTAATAAAATGTGGCTACTGTTTACTTAAGCATTTACAACCTCAACTATTAGCACTGCAATAAAACTTAAACAACACAACGCGACGCGACGTTTCTGTTTTTCTTTAACAGAAACTATATATTTAAATTAAATCGAAAGAAACACAAACAAACCTAAGGCTAATGAAGGCGGTAAAACGTTTGAATTTGGGTTAAGAAAACATAAAGGTTTCTACAAGGTTTTTTCTCAATCTAATTATGAAAGAAATAAAATCATAAAAACTTAATTATAGGCGTTTTACAAAGAAAAAATTTATGAAAAACACATTGAAAATTAGCAAAGGAAAAAAACCAATCAATACTAAACAAACAATAAATTGCTTAATCCTTTTGGTCTCTAGCGAATACAAGACAGACACCTCAAATTAACACAGACACACACATGCATATCTTTTGCATCTTTAACTATAAAGCCTCATCACAAAACATCATCATCTTCTACGTTTTTTATTCCACCGCCAGTTTAAACCGAATTGTTACTACTCATAGTCATACATATTATATGAAGAACGTGATGAAATGTTACAGACATTTTTCAATGCACTGCTTCAAATGATCATCACTTAAGTGTGAAAATTTTCATCTTTTTTTTACAATCATTTGTTTTTTCCACAACTTCTTTGTTGCACTCTCCCGTCAGAAGGGGGAAGTTTTGTTATTGTTTTACGGAAAAAGCACCATGAAATTTAGTTTAAATTTAGGCTCACGTTTTGATATTAGATTCCAAATTGGAAAATTACACCTTGTCGGTTCAATACCTTTTGATAGGTTCTACAAACAATATGAACTGAGAAAAACAAAACCAAACGTCTACCAAGTAAACGCAAAATTGAAAGAAAAAAAACTGGAGGTGTTAACCATAAAATTTGAACAAATCAAATGTAACACAAAACATGAGTTTCATAATTTTTTTTTTGTTGTTTTCAGTTCTTACCCATCAATCAGCAGGTGTATTGTTTTCGTTAATAAGCAGTTTGTGAAAATTGGAAAATTAAACATGAAAAGAGTGGAAAATTGATTAGATGGAACTTGAGTTGATATGAAATGTAATCAAAATGAAGAGAGAAAATTATTAAATTTTAATTGCATTTGGAGTGGAGTGTGGAGAGTGAAGAATCATATTTGAAGACAATATTAATTAAGAACTGTTAGATTTATATTTGTTTAACAAATTTTCAGTTTTTAAATATTTTATTATGTACTGGTCAATGTTGCTTTATAACCTTTTATAATTTAATACAATTAAGCTTTTTATGATACAAAATAAAAATATTCTATTGTTTTCTTTAATTTTCAAACCTTCCTGTTTGGTTTATTCAAGTAAGTATGTTTCTGAAATCTTTCATTTATTTATTTCAACTAGGTTTTATGTCTTAAGACATTCTCTTTATATTTATAGCGTTTTTTTATTTCCGTCTTCTTAAGTCATATTGTCTTTATTTATTTAATAAAATACCAGTAGCTTTTCAAAAATAAAACTTTTATTTAACTATTTAAATTTATAATCCTCATTTTCTAAAAAAAAAAAACATTTATAAGCTTAAATTTGGCCATAAAATCTACAGGATACAAAGAATTTCAATTTAAGACTGGCGCCTTACTAGCACAAAACCGCCATTAATATTTTTCATATATAACTAAGGAATTAAACAACAATAACGTGAATAAAATGTTTAATAATTTGCTTAAAAAAGTAACGTTAATTTATAAAAAGATTTTTCTTTAAATCTTCTTTAATAACAAGAATTAATCCCATTGATTTTCGTTAAACATTTTAGAATTGTACAGTATAAATATTTCTAATAAATTGCGGCTTATTATCAAACCACTTTTCATGCTACAAAAAGGCGTTAATTGGAAAACTTTATCATTTTATAGTCGTCATTATTCATTTATTAAAGCAACATCTAGCCCTCGAATGTTTACTATAATCAATTTTAAAAAATGTCTTAAACAAGTTTTTTAGGTGGAAAAATAATTCTTTACAAAAAAGACTTAGCTTAGAGATGGATAAAGTTGTGAATGTAAAAAGTATATTTTTGTTAAAAAGTGCTAAACTAACTTCTCTTAGAAAAAAGACTTTATAATATCAGAAATTTCCTGAAAATCAATTTTTTCAAGATTCTTTTTAAATTTTTCCTAAAACTCCTAAAAATTATTTTAATGTTTTTTTTAAATAACAATTTCTTAAAACAAATACAAATTATAATCAAAAATCTCGTTAAAATCAATAATCCAAGATTATTTCTAATTTCCCCAAAAATTACAAAAAAAAATTTTTTTCAAAAAGCTCCATTTTACTAATCCCGAAAAAATATACGAATATGTAACAGAAAGCTCCATAAAACATATGATCCAGCAATTTGTCATCAGTATACAGTTTAAAATTTTTTAGAGTCCGACCGAAACAGGTTTTTCTAAAGTACACTTTAGAACATGTTCGTTTTGTACGAGGCTTTCTAGTAGTGTTATATTAAAAACGTGTTTCTCTTTTAAAATGGAATTTTCTATAAAAGTTTCGAGCAATATTTGGTCGAAAACCAACTGGCAAGACTCTTAAAATCAATTGTATTATTCGCTAACGGTGGGAAATGGTAAAAATTAGGGGATTTTTATAGACTTTTTGAAAGAGAAATTTTCTTCTGCTGCCAATGACGAAAAATGAAATAGCTTACCATGTCCAGTCTGTCAAACTTATCTGACATAAATTAGAAACTTTATGTTAAGACGCAAGCAACAGTTAAGTGCTATTTTTGTTCTCAGAAATAAAGATTTCGTATTTTCTGCAACCAACATTAAAAAAGTTTTTTTTTTTCAATAAGAGAAATATTAAGACTGCAAAGTATGTAATTGCAGTTATAATTGGAGGTAAAGCTTTGATAATCTAATAATTGCATTACAGTCAAACGAGTCTTAAGTGTAAATGAGTATGAGAATGTTTAGACAAATGAATACCGTGCATTTGTAATTATTATGTTTATTCGATTGGATTGGATTGGTTAGTTAAACCAATGAATATGATGATCATGCGGCATTTTAAGTATATAGACATACATACAGAGTTACTCACACTCGTAGTGAGGAAAGTGGATCTACCACATCACATAGAAATACAACTGTAAGTCCATAATAAGTAGAAATGTGTATCCCACTGTGAACAAACGCATTTATAATATATATTGGCGCATTGACACATTCTAATTCATACAGAGTGTGTGTTCGTTTGTTCGTTCATAAAAAACCAACAGAAAAGTAAGATGAAAGTTGGGACATTCAAAAACCCAATAGGTATGAATGTAATCAAGCTTGTAGGTACAATACTCACATTAATATAAAATCAAATTCATACTCATACATGCAGCAACAACAACAATAACAAAAAAAGAATGAAAATATAATAATACCTGTTATATCCCGCAGTGTAATAAAGAGTATAGCGGCAAACAATGAATAATAAACTAATCCTTTTACATACATTATTAAAACATATTTATATTTATGCTTCAATGTGTAGTTATATGTGTGTGAGTGTGTTTGTCCATGTGAATGTATTTGTTAACTCGTGCTTAATCAGCAGTAGATTGTTTAAATATTTAATATTTCATATTTAAGCCAGAGCACAGAAGATTATTAATGTTTTACAAATGATAATGAGAAATTTTTTTTACTCCAAACATTTGTTTCATGATCATGGAAATTCTAAGCTTAATACTTTAAGTAAAGTGGGAGTTTTCTTTTTCCAAAAATAAAAATCATCTAAAATGATTATTAAGCAACATATGATTTGAGAATTTCTTTTAATTTTTAAGATTTTCCCACAGCAAAACAAAAGACTGCAACAATGAACCTGACATTAGTTAGTAAAGGTGGACATATTTGTTTGTCAAGATTATCTTTATTTTCATAATTATAATAAAACAAACACTTGCACTGTCTGAATATATATACATACAACATATTTGTACATATAAAGCAAAGTCTTACAAAAACAAAAATCAAGAAATGCCAGCAAATGTTGGCAAAACATATTGTACTCCCTGATACAAACGATAATTTTGTGCTGAGTATTTCCCACACTACTTAGTTGCTACACAAAATGTACACAAAATACATGCACAATTTCTTCTATATTGACATCTGCTTGAATGAAATTAAGTAAGAATTTTTCCTTATTGACAGGTAAATCAGTAGGAACACACACATGTTCTTGTTAACCATAATATTAATTCTATTTAAAACATCGTTAAAATAATTTTTAAATAATTTAACCAACAGATTTCAAATGTTTTCTTTTGATTCTTATGGCATTTCTAGGAACTTTTAATTTGAGAAGAGTTATTTTTGGGGCTGAGCATTTAAAAAGAAATTCAATATATTCTGTTAATTTCATTTTAAAATCACTATAAAATGTTATTTTAATTTGAAATTTAGCTGTAATTTGGAAGTATGTAGAAGCTGAAATGATTTCCATCGACTATTGGCGTCAATTAAATATTTCTGAAGCAACTAAAACAAAACTCACAATAAACAACATGTAAACGTAAAGGAAAAGCAACATTTAATCGCATCTAAGATTTTGATTTGAATTTGTTATTTTTTTTTGTTTTTGTTGAGTTTAGTTTTTATACATTTTACCACGAACTTAAGAACTCATTAACTTGTAGTTTTCTTTTCATGTGATTAACCATCGATAAAACAACAACACCCTAAACAAAAATATCATCTTTATGTATACATATGTATGAACATATTACAGAGGTTCTTAAGCTATGTATTTCTTCAAACTGTTACCAAGAGATGAGAATATTTGAAATTAATTAAAAGCTATAGTGGAATATTTAAGGCACTACTTAGCTAAATTGAAAGTAGACTATGTCTATTCTTTAATATCAAGATAATTTTTTTTTTTTTTCAATATAAAATATAGTTTTGAAATTTTTAATATATATGCGAAATGTATTTAGAAACATGACTTACCATTTATGATCACTAATTGAATACAAGTTTGGAAATCTGCAATAAAAAATAAATATTTGTAAAATTGTTATTGAAAATTATTTTTTTTTTTTATAAAAAAAGTTTAAATGAAAACTAATCTAATAAAATATCCACATCTTCAATAATGAAAACTTCAATCATCAATATTTACAACACCACACAATGGGGCAGAATCAAATGGTTTTGAACAAAAAATATCCCATTTCTAAATTGAGCTGAAATTATAAACGTTTTTAACCAAGGTGTATTTTAGTCTAACAGTTGGTGTCGAATACCTCAGGAGCTAGGCATGTGGTCCCGAAAAAAATACAGAATCGGCCATAACTAAAGCACCCCTTCAGTGAATATTTTTTCATATATTTTTTTTTATAAAAACAAAGTTTTAAATTTCTATTATGTATTATTTTCAATTGTTAATATATTTACTATTGATAAACAAATACTTTTAAAGTTAATCTTTCTATAGGAGGTAACTTTAAATCAAAAAAGATATTTAAAGCTAGAAAATAAAATGGACATGGTATAATATAAAAATATTGCAAATCCTTTGTTTTGGATGACACAAGTACATCTCTTAGGCATAGAAGATATTAAGTTTATTACGGCGTCTTGCGATATTCTTTCCCAGGCTATTATAAGGGCTTGAAATAAATCTTGAAAATTGTTGATCCTTATTTCGGCAATTTTCATGATTTATTTTCATATTAACAATCTCCCACAAGTTCTCAATAGGATTGAGATCGGGAGATTGAGCAGGCCAATGAAGAACTTGAATCTTATTGCTCTGTAGCCAAGTCTTACAAACTTTGGAGGTGGGCTTAGGAACGTTATCCAGTTGGAACCTCCCTATAAGTGGCATTTCTTCAATGTCATAAAGCAACATTATTACATCTTTCAATATATCACGGTACATGATCCAACCCATAATACCATTAACTTTATGAATTGTCCCAATTCCTCGACCAGAAAAGCAACCCCAGACCATTACATTGCCCACTTTATGTATAATTGTTCCTTTAAAATACTTAGGATTCAGTCTTTCTCCTTTTCGCCTGCGCACACGTCTTTTTCCATCGGAAATTTTTAATTTGTGTTTGAATTCGTCAGAGAACAGAAAAGTCATCCATTTTTGGACATTCCAGTAGATGTGGGCTTTGGCAAACTCTAGTCTTTTTTTGCTGGTCGTCGGCTGAATAAGCGTGCTTCTACGGAGTGTTCTTTCGCTAACGCATAATCTTAAACTTGTTCTTATTTGACTAGCTGATGCTATGGTTATTTTTGGCATTGCTCCTTTGATCAAGGAATCATATCGTGTGGTTTTACGCAGGCATCCTCCAGAATGCCCTGGTGATATACGACCATTTTGCAAAAACTTTGGAATCAGCCTGGAAATAACTGATCTGTTAATTGACTATTTTTGACTCAATATAATTCCGCCTTCCAGTCTTCAATAACATTAATTTTAAAATTCACTGGAGTCCTTGTTCCTAGCCATCCATTGTTTCATTTTCCACTATAAACTATATAAAACTTAATTTTATCTTCTGGAATTTATAAATGTATCCGTTGTGAGTCCCATTAACTGACATTGCAAATATGCAGAAGCAAATTTTTAAACATCTTATAAGGGGTTACTTTTGTTTTGTTCGTCGAATTTTGTGTTTTTATATCTTTTATCATTATAAATTAATTGTTCATAAAATTATCCTTTACTAAAGTTTTGGCCGATACTGTATATGTATATATTAAATTATTTGAAATAATAACGAACTTTAAAACAGTTAAAGTAAGAACATGAAATTGAGAACATGTCTATAGAAAATAGGAAATAAGAATATTGAGAATTTGTTTGTGGAAAATAGCTAAATTGCAAAAGTTTTCTACAGAAAATAGCAGAAATTGAAAACTTGCTTATAGAAAATATTACAATTGGGAACTTGTCTATAAAAAATAGCAAAATTAAGAACTGGGCTGTAGAAATTAACATAACCTATGTATAGGAAAAAAAAAATATAGCAAACTTTTTAACATATACACGTTTTAGTTACAATGATGTGATTCGAATCAATCATATACATAAGTCTTCTGCCAGACCCGGGACAAAAGATTCTAAAAAATCCAATTAAGAAATTAGGGTCGAAGTTATACTCGCCCTAATAGAAGATGTATGTATTTTTGATTGTTTGAGAAACCCTGACATATAGTATAAACAAAAATTCATATGAAGCGCGTTTGTATCGGCCTCGTTTTGTTTTCGTTACTTTTTCTTCAGTTTTATATATTTTCTATACTTTGATACTCTATGATCAAGTATCTAAAACCCAAAATACAAAATACAAAACAACAGCAACAACAACAACAATAGCAGCAATGAAAACAACTTGCAACCTTTCTATTCATTCGGAAGAAAACGTGATGAAATTTCTTTCTATACCTCGACATGAGGACGGTTAAAATGTTGATGATGCCGCTGCTGATGAGAATGGTGCTGGATGCTGTATTATGGCTGAATGTTAGTACCAGCGGAGAGTGTTTGGCAAGAAGTAAAACCAATCGTGGCCAAGTGTTACAATACAGGTTGTTAGATACCGTAAATATAACCTTTAAAAACATACTTACAAGTAAATATATGAGTGCGTTCAAGACCTTTGTTACTATTTCTTTGGTCATCTTTAAATTTTTGTTGTTGTTTTGTTTTTGTTGATTTGATTACATTTTGTTTTCTAACATTTGTTTCATGTATTTTTTAAATTTATTACAGTCATTGTTTTTTTTTTAGTTTTTTTTTTTTAATTTTAGGAAAATGAAATCTTTTATTGATAACACTTGTTTTTATTTTATTTCTTATTCTATCTAAAGTACTAAAAACAAAACAACAACAACACACATCTTTCAAAGATCTTGAAAGACAAACCAGGTAACAAAGAATTGCAACAAGATTAGATAAATATGCATTTAATCAAATAATAAGAACATTTGTTTGTAAATAAACCCTAAGAAAATGCTATCAAAACCACTTGAAACACACACAAAATCACATAAAATCATTTGAAGAAGGTTTATTAGACGCATTCAAACTAAACTGAACTAAAACTAGACTAAATAAGTGACATATGGGCTTTGTTGTCATTATTACAAGGCAAAATAAAAACAGAAAAAGGTAAAAAAAAACCAAATGTTTATCTTAAAATCCATAAAATATTTTAAGAGATATTTTATAAATAATCAAAATAAAATAAAGAAAATAAAAGAAAACAGAGACACTTGTTTTAATTTATATTATTAGTTCATCTTTAACCCACACTTGTGCTGATATGTATGTATAACGTTTTGTGTACGTTTCTCTGTATACAAGTATTTTATGGATACAATTGTTTTAACTTACATTCACTTGTTTAGAAGGCAGTAATATAAATTTTAAATAGCCAGTTATAGTTAAAGAAATGTTTGTTACATTTGTCCTTTATTCAAAGTTTTCACTGTTTAGTTTTTTGCCAAAAAAAAAATAACTTCAAGTTGTTTTCTTAAGATTTGTGCCAAATTGCTCATATTTCATTTACATAGTTGAGTTTATTTATACTCTGCTGGCATCTTTTGCCATTTTACTACAAAAGCCGCACGGCATTAAACGAATAAGTAGTTAAAGGCATTCACTTGCTTTTTTATCTTGAGGTTGGTTGTTAATATTAATATTAAAGAGAAAAAAATAATACTTTGCAATATTACTTTTTAACTTGGTCGCAATTTATACGACAGCTTGTTAACGAGTTTTTGTGTTTTTCTTTTTTTTTTGGCTACACTCAATATTTTTGGATGTATTTTATAGATTAAGTGGATTTGTATGGTACTCATATGTATACTGGAGTTTAAATAGTCGATAGATAAATATTTGTTAACGAACGAAGGTGTTTTTCCATTTGCTTAAAGCGGGAGTCAGAGACGAAGTCTATTAACCTATTAATTGCAATTTTAGTTTTGTTTATTCATACAAATTTAGAGAGAGGTGTTGTTATGTTTTCGACAATTATGTACATTTTTGAATTACACAATGTACTCGACATTGTGTATATTAGACAAGCTCGGGAAAAAAAGCTGCCGTGGTCACTTCCTGAATATAAACTTTGGTCACTATGAGCATACTTAGAAAAAGCATGGTTGTGATATGATCACAGTTATTCAACCATATTATGATTTCTGTAATCATTCATATGATCGCCACAACCATATTATGTGACATAATTTCTGCAATCTATATAAATATATAAATGTCTTTGTAAGTTTGTTTGTTTATTTGTTTGTTTGTTTGTTTGAGCATCACGCCTAAACGGCTGAATCGATTTTATTGAAATTTGGAACGTAGATAGATCCTTACTTGGAAGCGTCAATAGGCTATAACTTTTTTCAATACTTGGACCAGAAAGGGGTAAACACGGGGAAAACGGGTAAAATTGGTAAAATACTATTAAAATAGTATCTTAAGAAATAGCAATAATATAATTAATCTTTAACAGAGTGATGGTACAAGTAGAGTGCCGCAATAATATATATGGTTAAAACAATCATATATATGATTGTCACAATAACCTGCATGATTCAGTATGTGATAATACACTTAATTATTATTCGATGCTGCACTGAATGATTACTGATCAGTGCTGACTAATCAGTGCTGATGTAAATATCGTCAGTGGTGACTAATCAGTGCTGATGAAAACATCGTCATAGCTGATTAATCAGCACTGATGTAAATATCGTCAGTGCTGCCTAATCAGTGCTGATGAAAACATCGTCATAGCTGATTAATCAGCACTGATGTTAATATCCTCAGAGCTGACTAACCAGGACTGATGAAAACAACGTCATAGCTGATTAATCAGCACTGATGTAAATATCGTCAGTGCTGATGAAAACATCGTCATAGCTGATTAATCAGTGCTGATGTAAATATCGTCAGTGCTGACTAATCAGTGCTGATGAAAACATCGTCAGTACTGATGAAAACATCGTCAGTGCTGATGAAAACATCGTCATAGCTGATTAATCAGCACTGATGTAAATATCGTCAGTGCTGACTAATCAGTGCTGATGAAAACATCGTCAACGCTGATGAAAACATCGTCATAGCTGATTAATCAGCACTGATGTAAATATCGTCAGTGCTGACTTATCAGTGCTGATGAAAACATAGTCATAGCTGATTAATCAGCACTGATGTAAACATCGTCAGTGCTGATGAAAACATCGTCATAGCTAGGGATGCCAAACGGGACTGGGTTTTACAAATCCCCGGATTCGGGTTATATATTAAAATATATCAAAGAAAAAACTAATGCATTGAATTAAAATAAATTTGGCACAAACGATATTTCATATTTATACCCGTATTCTGAACTTTATAACAGTGAGAAATCCATAACAAAACTGTATTGAGTACATATGGTAGTTCATAGTAAAAGGATTATTAGGATTACTATGAGACTAATAGTGTAAAAATTGGTAAGGCAGTTTAAAAGTTATTTGCAATTAAAACCTTTAGTTCTTAAAAAATAAATACTAAACGGCCGAAACGAAACATAGACTACGACAGGGGTAGCGAAGCGCACCGGGTCAAGCTAGTCATATATATGTTTGCAGCGATCAACTATTGATAATTAATTACATTTTAATATGCTCATAACTAGAGACCAGCTCATTACAATGGTATTACTCAACATGGAAATGATTCCAGCA
This sequence comes from Calliphora vomitoria, assembly GCA_942486065.2. NCBI lineage: Eukaryota > Metazoa > Arthropoda > Insecta > Diptera > Calliphoridae > Calliphora > Calliphora vomitoria. The sequence goes on from OW818031.2 coordinate 129,719,062, forward strand.
ATCATGTCAATGGTAACTGTAATATAATATGGTTGCGACAGTCGTATAAACGAGGTACTGTGATCATATCTCAGAATATGATAACCATAACTTGAGACCAACATATTACAATGTAATTAGTCATCGTGGAATTGATTACAGCAGACATGTCAATGGTAACTGTACCATAATATGGTTCATTTTTTCTCTGTGTGTATATGAAAAATTTTCTATTTTAATTTGTTCACCATTTTCTCCAAAGGAGGAATACGAAATTATGTCATATAATAAATATTCGTAACTTAAGAGTTTTAGAACTAAATTTTTCAAAATGGTATCTTAAAATGAACCCAACTTAATTTTTAAGGAAATTGCATTTCTGACTAGAAATTAATACAGTTAGTTACGTTGTTTTATTACAAACATACTTAAATTACGAATTTATTTCACGCTACCTTTAAGTACTGTTTCACATTATATGTTAAAATTGGATCTGTTTTATATAAAAAGTGAAAAAAACCTCTCAGATCAATTAATTTTAAGAAAACTTGAAAAAAAACACACTCTGTAAACCAAAATATAAAATACAATATATCAAAACTGTCTATTTATAAATCAGTGTTGTGTTGCCTTTTGCTGTTGCGTTATTTAGCACCCTGCATTTACCATGAAAAATGATCATGAATGTCGTTTCACCATAAACTAAAAACATAACTAAAAACAAAAAAAAGAAAAGATAAATAAAAATAAAAGCAGCTGAGCTCAAAACATCAACGATTAATTATACAATTTGACAGAAGTATGCTGAGGATCCTTAGGACGGACTGTTTAATGAAATACAAACGTCTGCAAGCAAATGAAATGAAATAAAACTGAAAACCTTTATATACAATATAATTGAGAGGATCATCACCCATATAATGATCTTAAAACAGAGGAGACCACTCAATGATTTTGTTAAAATTCTTAACAAGGGGAATATAATTTAAGAAACAACAATAATAACAAAATAAAATAATTAATTATACAAATTAATAAGTGAGCCGTAGAAGAAAACAAAACTAAAGAGCTGGATTCTTTAGTATTTTGGAAAGTTTTTAAATTTCTTACAATATTAATTCGTTTAATGGTATTAGAGCAGTTTTTTACAAATTTTGATTTTCATATTAAATGCCTCGAAACAATATCATCAATGTCTAGATAGACATACATTGAGTGAGACAGATACACAAAAATACTTGCAGGAAATAAATGTATAGATTCAAAGGTAACAATATTATTTGCTGATTTATGCATAGTTATAGATAGATAGGTAGAAAGCTACTTATACTATATATACGAGTACAGCTAAGTAAATGATGTAAAAGTGTGTATTTAATAATTCGAAGATACCATTTATACATATAAGTGTGCATATTTATGTATGTTTATTTGTTGGTATTCAATCATTCTATTAATTCAATTAAACATACATTCAAACATTGAATTTTCATCGTGTGTCTCTGAGACCGTATGTATGTAAATATACTTATATACAAATTATATACAAACAAGCATACATTTATTCAAAACATTTGAATTTATTTAGACTCTTATAAATATTATGCAGGCTCATTTAATATTGATTTGTTCAAAATGTGCATAATGTGAATGAGATGTGGATGGATGGATGACTGACTGACTGACTATAGATACAGATAATACAAAAACATGTACATACTTATATACTCGTATGTCTCTACTTTACTAAGTTTACTAAAACATCTCCATCTATCTCCCCGTGTGTGAGTGTATCTATCCATCTATCGTAAGTGATTAATTCATAAGTACTTTATAACACTCAAGTGTTTAGTATACAAAATTGAATTGAAATGGCAATTATGACACAAATCATTTACGTTTCTATAAAGACATAAATGCGATGCTGATGATGATGATGATGCATTGGCAGCAGATGAATGAATGAATTGGTTTTGTATTGTCAGTATGTCTGTCTGTGTCTAGTAGTTTTCTGAAGTATGTATGTAGCTGTATTGTACTAAAATTGCTTACAGCTAGAGTATGGTTTTGAGATAAAGTTGAAGTTGAATAATTCTTTGTATCTGTTAAATGTTGTTTTCTAAATGATTTTATTGTATCAATTCTAAGCTCATCATCGTAGTTTTTATATTTTCCTCAACTTAAGAATATAAAAAAAAAAATTCATTGTTAAATATTATTTTATTTTACAATAAATCTAAGAATAGTTTATAGTTATTTAAAAAATAGTTTGTTGTTGATGGAATAAAATGAAATTGAAATGTCTTTTCATTTCATATAAATCATAAAGACATGAAAACGTCTAAAGAAATAAGTATGCCTTTTACAATTGCATTGAATAAATTTTATACAGAAAAGAAAGAAATAAGAAAAGTTAGTTATTAGGTTAGAAACCTTTCGAGATACTCATTATAATCGGAATTAAACTAAATACTATTAGAATGGTTAGCTAACCATTCAGTTACAAGTTTTGTCTAGCTCTAAAGGCTTTTGTGGAAATACAAAATGTATATGAAAATAATAACAGAAAACTTAAACGAACATGTATTATAAATATTGTTATTATTATACCCATCACCTTCGTGAGAAGGGTATATTTAAGTTTGTCATTCCGTTTCTAATTTCCACAATATAATTTTCCGACCCTATAAAGTATATATATTCTGGATCCTTATAGATAGCGGAGTCGATTAAGCCATGTCCGTCTATCTGTCTGTTGAAATCAATTTTCGGAAGACCCCAGATATCTTCGGGATCCAAATCTTCAATAATTCTGTCAGACATGCTTTCGAGAAGTTTCCTATTTAAAATCAGCAAAATCCGTCCATAAATAACGGAGGTATGAGCAAAAAATCCGAGACAACCTCTATTTTTGGCCTATTTTTGATCTATATCTATATTTCTACATTTTTCTTTTGCGACCCCATAAAATATATATATTCTGGATCGTTATAGATAAATAAATCGATATAGGCATGTCCGCCTGTCTGTTGAAATCAACTTTCCGAAGCCCCAAATAACTTTCATATATGATTGATACATCAATATATATAATATAGTCCAACTTAAAGGGCTGAGATATAAGCAAAACATAGCGACTATCTCGATTTTTTCACCTTCATAATTTTTTTTTTTTATAAAATTTTAGTTTCACCAAATATTGGTCGTTCGGAAATTTGATTCCAACAGACAGACATCATTAGAATCCGTTATCTGTACTTTATGGGGAATGGCAAACTAATATACATTCTTACCACCACTCATGTTAAAGGGTATAAAAAAAATGAACCCATAATATATTAGAGAAATTTGCTTAATACCATTTACTTAGTTTTCAAACAAAATATTAACTGAAATTAAATTTAGAAACTTAACCGGCAATTTATTATTATTGCTTTAAAAAAGTGAAAAAAAACAAACAACATAAACGGGAAGACCTACAGTCCGTCCGTCCGAGCAATAAAAAATAAACAGACAGACATCAGAATCACCAAAAGGAGTACGTTTATCATCAATTCTCAATGATAACAATCCTTCTGATGCAACTACATCATTGATGTTGTTGTTGTACGTATCGGTGTTTGTTGTCGATCATCATTGATCATTGATCTTGTCTTTGATCAGCCACAGCCACAGCCACAACAACAAACAACATCAGCAGAATCCAAAAGAAAAAAAGTCATATTTTCTTTATACTTTTTTTTGTAGTTCTATCTTTCCTTTTCCTTTTTGTTTTCAGTAGCTTTAAAGCCTTAAATGTTTTATAAATGCTCTGCCCCGCGGGATTTCTTGTTGACATTGTGATCAACGAGATTGCAAGCGACATGTGATATGATCACTTGTCGCTTTTTTTCTCGTTTTCATACTCTGAAGAGAGAGAAGTTTTTGTTTTAATAAACGATTAGACGTAATGTTGCAGTCAGTTTAAAAGATTCATCTAAACTCTGTAAGATGATTGCTGTTGTCTCTAGTTAGTATATAACTTTTTATTTTCTCTACGAGTATTAAGTTTTTGACACAGATTTGTAACAAAAAGCTTATGCGAGATCTGAAAACTAAAAACAAACAAAAATAAGCTAAAGAAAAAATTACAAAAATCCTTATTTGGATGATTACGACAATTGGGTTTTGTTGTATTGTATTGTGTTGTGTTGAGTCGAATTCAATGGAACTGATCGGGCTTTTAAATGTATTTGTAGGCATATTGAGTATTGTGTTAAGGCGCTTTAGCCGTTTTATCAACCATTTGAGGATCGACAGCTTTGTTAATGTTTTTGGAGATTTGTGTTGTATGTGGTATATTAAAAATGGTTCACTTTAAATTTGTAAAAAAAAGAAAAATAATTTACATTTTTTACATAGAAAATCAGCTATATTGTAGAAGCTACAGAAGGTTTTGTAACAACGACGGTAATATGTTGAGATTATTTTAAATTGTCCTTTACGAATTTCAAGTGCACCAGGCTTAGGTACTATTATTGTTTTAGTTTGTTGAAAAATGTTGTGTTGTTCGTTTAAAATTGTTTAATGATTTCATTTTGTTGTTGAGTTTTTCTTCTGCGGTGCGTTTTGTTTTGTTTAATTTCTTTAAGGTGGCGTCTATGTAAGAGTGAGTATGTTTGGAAAACCGTTGTTTTATTTTTTACGCAATGGCAGTAAAGATTCTCCAGTTTTTTATATATTTATAAACGTAGTTGCCAAAGCTGGTCTGTCTTTTTTTGTAAGGCCCAAGGCGGTTTCAACTTCCACATCAGCCTCATACATCCTATCGAAACATTATCAATCGTACGACATGTTTTTCTTTAAGTTCATGTTGTTTTTTTCTCAGTTTTAGTTGGTTTGTTTTGTAATCGTTAACCATCATGTTGTTGTTAGTAAGTTCAGTAGTTTTTTTACTGCAATGTTGCTGTTGTTGCAACTAAAAGTTTTGTGTTGTAATGTTTTCATTTCTTTTTGTTTCTTTGACAATTCTTGCTGCTGCTGCTGATTGTTGTTGTTGTGTACTATTGACTGTTGTTGGCAATTTATGTAGTTGTGTAATTAAACAAAAAAAAGATAAACAACAAACAAAAGAAAGGAACAACAAAAAATCAGTGGGTTTTTGCGACCCAAAGTTCTTTTGTTTTGTTGTTTGTTGTTACTTTTCTTGTTGCATTTATTTTCGGCCGATTGTTGCTGATGTTGCAGCAATTGTTATTTTATGTAGTTTGACTAAATGACATTGACATTTTCTGTGTGCGACATCAAATAAAATGAGCGATTGGTGCTTCACTTGTAGATGACGTTTGTCTTTTAGCCGACCCGACAAAGCATGTTATGACATGATTTGATTTATGCTTTCATCATTATCTTTATATTGCTTCTGATGATGCTTTAGATTTTATTTTTATTATTGTATGGATTTGTTTTCTTTATTGTAGTTTCTTTTCTTCGTTTCGTATCATTACTAGGTGGCCGGCCTATGGCTAACTAATTTATTAATATTTTCTAAGGAAATATATATGGTTAGGAAATTAGCTATTAGAAACACGATTCTGTTCATTAGCTTTCAGGGTGTAAACTACAAATGTGAAAATAATTTATGATACTAAATTTAATGATACTAATTAAGTGTTATGGAGTTTGTTTTTTCGATCACATTAAAAAAAGTTATATTTGGAAAGAAAAGCCTTATCTGTACTTTAAAAGACTAAAAGATTTATATGTTTTTAAAACCGGCAAGTAGGGCAACAACAATCATATATCTTCAAATAACTAGAAGGAATACAGTTGATCTACAAAATTTTTCTGGTATATAAAATGCTCGGTTTTGATGCGGATCTTAAGTTTCAAACATTTTCTTTGAGAGGTAAGTATTATAGAAAAGCTAGATGGACCAATATAACAACACAAAAATTAATTAGAACTTTAGTGGAAAAATATAAAACAAATGATTTGATTGCAAACACTTAATATTTGTAAATTAATTAAGTATGACTGACACCTATTTTTCACATTTAAGATTTTTTGCAATTATGTAACAAATTTGTTTTTCCAATCCTTACTATTTAACCATTTTAACATATTTTTTAACCAACAGTCAGCCACTGTTTATATTTGTTTTCACCTTTTCGTTTTTTGTTTGTTTGCTTGTTACTTTTCCTACTATTTTCATTTTCCAACATTTTTATTGAATTAAAGAGCAAAAACAATAAAAATGTGATGAAGGAAGAAAAATAAAACTTAAAAAAGAAATGGAAAACCCACTCAAATATTGACGCTATGCTCTGGTGCAATTATAATTGGAATTGAAACATGTTTAACAAGATCTAAATAAATATTATTATGCGCAACGAGCAAGGCGCGGCGGCGTTAAACACATCACCAGGCATGGCAAACAAAACAGACAAGGCTGGCCCAGCCGAACAAACGAACGAATGGCCAACCGACCGTCCGACCGACTAAACAAACTGCCAACAACATGAACATATAATAATACTACATACTTACTACCAAGAGGTAAGAAGATTCAGTGCCAGACATTTTACCACTGAGCCGTGTATGAAGACAAACATACATGTGAACGTGTGGATGGATGCACCAATACATAGGACAACTGTTCACTACCATTCAAATATCCAGCCATGGAGGTGGAGGACGAAGAAAAGAGTAGCAGAAATTTAACATGTATCTACGTAAACAAGAAGCAGCAGAAGCATAAATATACATGATACCAGTATAAAAAATAAAAATAAAAAATTAAATAAAAATAAGCACATAAACATATTTTCACGGCTGCATTACGTTGGTTTGGCAAGACAATAAAACAAGTGAAACAATTACTGTTGGCCAACGCTGAAACAATAACACTCTATTTTGAAGTTAAACTGTTCAAGTTAAGCAGAATAAAACATAAAACCATTGAGAGAGATATGCTTAATTGTAACTCTGTCGAGATCTTCTAACTTAACCGATCTTCCGATTTTCAATATACCTACACAGAGAAAACAGATTCGTGATAGCAACCGAATTTTTTACCAATCGAATGATTTGATTGCACAAACCAAATCATTCAAGAAAGTCAGTTGACAAAGAAGAATTTCGGTTGTAGCAACCAAACATTTGCTACCCCTTCGAAAATGTTGTAGCCACAACTGTAAAATTCGGTCAGTATGGCAGAATCATTCGATTGGCAACAAATTCGGTTGTTATCACGAATCAGTGTTCTCTGTGCAATTTGTATACGATTTTATTACATTATTAAAATGAAAAGTTCTTAAAACATTAGTGTTTATTGTGTTGCTTAATTATGAAAGCTAGTGTGCTTTTTTAGGCGCATTATAACATTATTTGTGCCAATTTGGGCATGTCCTGTTAAAAATATTCAATGTCATAGTTAAGATTATTAAATATGAATGTACAATAACATGTTATACCGCCTCTTTTAGAGTAGAGTATAATAAGTATTTAAATTATACAAATTTAAGAAAAAAATTATTAATGTTGCCACATTTTAAAATGGAACGAAACTACTACCGAAGTATATGAAACATTCCTAACAAAAACTCTAAACAATTCAGAAAACATTGATTTTGAATTAAAACTTTAATTGATTCCAAAAGTCGATGAAACTTTTAATTAAGTTAATCAATAACTCACTCTTTTGCCCCCATTTACACAAAGTATGGTTATGTGTAAACTCATAGTTAAACTGTCGATATAACTATTAACTAACAGTCAGTTAACTAACTGCCAGTATAACTATTAGTTAACACATATCCAGACTTTGTGTCTTTTAAAATGTTAAAACTATTCAAAATTTACCTAATTGCCTCCTTATTATTTAATTATTTGAAATTGTATATGTACTTATCTCCCTGTGTTTGTCAAATAGGCCCCAAACAAGATTTTAAAAATATTTTTTAAGAATAACGGTTGTTTATTAAACAATTTTTTCTGGTTTTTAAATGTTAAATATGAAAAAAAAACTTTGAAAAGTTAAATAAATAATTTTGATTTAGGTTTTTTTAAAAGCCCCAATATGCCAAATTTGTTTTAAAAATTATTTTATGAGAATAACTAATTTCCCACTACTACTTATGAGATCTGGCATCCCAGCTCTAAGTTGGACAATAAAATGAGGCAATAATAATGATATTAAGAATTTAAGACGCTAAACAAAAAATTGTACGAATGAAGGAATTTGAAAAACACAAAAAAAAAATACAAAAATACGAGTCTAAAATGAATAAAACGTTTAAATGGAAATGAAAATGCTAATTTATATGTTTCATATGAAATCCAACCTAGACTGACGTGCAAAACATAAGACTTTACTTTAACTTACTGCAACTTAAGCTCGACATATGAATTGTTAACCCTTTAAGGAGATAAGAAATTATATTTTATGTTTTAATTTATTTATTAATTTACAACTTTATGAAGCGAAATTGCTTCTTTTCAATATGTTTCAGTCAGGTGTTTTTTGATCATATTTCAGCCATTTATGTACTGATATCTAATATATTGATCCATGATCTGAGTACTTCCGATACATTCGGACAGGATATGGATATGATCAATAATCAATAATCAATAGAAAAAAGTAAAATTTGTTGGCGTCTAAGAAGCCAGAAGAAATCATGCACTAATCCTTACCAGATTCTAAAGACTTCTGTAGAAGTTGTCAACACGAGAAGTAGGATGTGACCATTTTTCATCTTCTTTGTCACTGCACGGCATTAGGAGATATACGCTTAAGGTTTCTGGGACACCGTTCTCTAAATAGACTTTCTGAGCTCTCGAATATGAGGCTAGAGTGCATTAATGCCTTTATAAGGAATACTGATTGGCTAATCAGACCAGACATAGGTTTCTCCATAGTGTGACCTAATAAATGCCAATTCACTCTCATTTTTCGGACCTACCAGATTCTAAATACTTCGTTCTTGAACCAGATTAGGAAATTATGTCAGATTGCAACGAATTAATTCGAAAAGATTTAACAAAAAAAGAATTTCTCTTGGTGTACATATTTTCAATGTACAAAATATTTGTCATAATCGATGTAGACGTTTCAGCCATTTATAAACCGATTTTGCTGATTTTCAATACCTAAATTCTAGAATGCATATCTGATATATGATCTGTACCCGTAAGATTGAAAAGTTGATTTCAGTAATCAATCGATTCACCCAGAATTGATTTATTTGTGGAGTAGTATATATAATTATCAATACATTTAAGACATTTAGAGACGTGCGAATACATCTGTATTGAACTAATTCTTACATGATTTCAAATGGATCATTCTTGAACCAGATTAGTAAAATGTATTAGATGTGGGCCAAGTAATATGTTTAGAGTTTCCAATTCGGTTTTAACCGAAACCGAAACCGCGGTTTTTCAAGGCCTAAAACCGAAACCGAAGCCGACAATTATTGTTCGGTTTTCACTTTTAATCTATTTTCACTAGAAAAATTCAAAATTTAGAAATGAGAAAAACTTTTTCATCCAATTATTAATCCAATGTCTCTAAACACATCTTAAGATTTGTTTAAATTTTTTAAATTGTATTACAATAATTGGTTCAGTTGATGTAGCAGGCTACCTTTCGCAAGCTAAATAATGCAACATTTTTGAAACAAAGTCTTAGTTATTTTCAAAGATCCTATAAAAGTATGGAGTACTAGCTGACCGGTGCGCTTCGCCACCTCAATTGGAATAAAGAAATAGTACTATTAAGTCTCCCTTTGTAAATTAATACTAATTCAGGAAAACATGTCTCTAGTTTCATGTTTATTGATTCATTGTAATGTGGATTGTAGCTCATTCTAGACGTATTATTAGAATAAAAACAATACCATAAAGACCCACATTTTGTATTCCTACTCAGCATCATGAATGTTTAATTTCATATTTCTGTGTCCATTAATATAGAAAATACAAAAGAAAGGTAAGACTTCTAACTCATTCAGAATTATTTGTGCCTAATTTTAAGTTTTAATATTATAAAATATTCAAAAAGTACCTTTACAATAAAGAAATAGTAACATTAATTATCCCCTTTGAATTCGCGTTTCTAGATCCATCGTTATAAAATATTCAAAAAGTACTACTAGTTCGATAAAGTACCTGTAATTTCCTTTTTTATATTTTAACTCAGCCAGGATCATGTGTGTTTAATATCTTGCTTATAGCTTCATTATTATAGAAATTTCAATAATAGTTTCTGTTACCTCAATATCATTATGCCCTCTATCCTTGATTCTTTCTTTACTCAGAAGCATATCAGCCGACTATTATGTATATACAATAAGTAAAATAATTTATTATAATAAAAAGAATCATTAGAAGAAAAAGTAAAAATTGTCCACACTTAAACCACTGTCAAGTTTGAAATTTCAAAGTAATTTCCTTCTAGGTTCAATATTATAGAAAATTCATTTTAAATAACGAAAAAATACTCCTTAGTTCTAGTTCTTCATTTTTGATATCATAATACAATTGAGCACCCTATTCTTGATTATTTCTGATTAGCCAACATTAACTAATTTAATATATCAAAAAGGTACCATTAAAAGAAAAAGTACCAATTTTCCTTTATCCTCGTAAACACTCGTCAAATTTGAACTTTAAAGTTGTTTAGCAGGTCCTATATTATCAACTGATTTAATAGTTAATTAGTTATCACAAAACCGAACCGAAACCGATCGGTTTTCAATTTTTTAAAACCGAAATCGCGGTTTTGAAATTTTTCGGTTTTTTGGAAACTCTAAATATGTTGCCTATGGAGGAGTAAGGTTTAAATACATTTTGCTAAAACCAAATAATTGCTAACAAATGAATGTATTTATTTTGACACTTTTTTCCTAAATACCTTAAAGGGTTAAATATGTATGTATGCATGCAAGTGTGTGCAGTTGAATGAATGTACATATGAATATTTGTCGTCTTGTGATAATCCCATTTATGCATAATTTTTTTTTTTAACTGGAGACAACTACCAGCACAACAATTTTCACTCTTTGAAATCTTAATAGAAGCTCGTTTTATTTGCAATTTAGATATGATATGAGATGAGGTACCACAACATTTAGTTAAATAATAAAAGCAAAGAAAAAAATAATAATTATTCATTGTAAAATTAATATGACTGATAACATAGCAAAGAGAACAAACATAAAAAAAATTGCATAGCACAAAAAATAAAAAAGGAAATAAGAAAATAATTAATATTAAATTACACATTAAGTGAATGGTATGTAATTGTGTATGTGTTCTGATTTCTTTTATATATAAAATTCCGCAATAAGATAACAACTGGGTCATTTATATGAATAATAATTTCGTGATAAATAATTTAATGTTGTAACAAAAAATGAAATAAGTAAATTGTTTAATAATGAAAGAAAAATAATTATAAAACACTTGTTTACAATTAATTCGTCACAAAGACTTGTTATATGGCACGTATTGGCAAACGTATACTGAAGTTCTTACAGAGTGTCTATCAGTCTGTATGTCAGTCTTGCAGTTCGTCATTGTTATGTATTTTGTTTGTAAGCTAAAGCAAAGTCATTGTCATTCATTGTGCAGTTCTGCAAAATAATAATAATAAGTATAAAAATGTGATTCCCAAGAATTTCAGTTCAGTTAAGTAACAGAACAATGACAACAAATGTATGATTCAAATTTCATTTTTAGATTTATGGCTAAATAATTGATAAATTCATGCACAATAGTTGCCAGCTATTAATATTTTGCGCCAGCAAAAAAGGAAACAATTAAATTTTGCAAAGACTCTACTTCTTTTTTGTTGAAATCAGGTTACCAACATGGTGATCCAATCATAAGGTTAATGTAACAACAGTATTGTAATCAAATTTCTTTTCTCATCTATTTAAGGGATTAAGTGAGAACACTGAAATCTTTTTACTGAAACTCTGATGCAACCTGAGATGATATGACATGTGGGTTGCACGAAAATAAGATCTGGAATACAAATTCTCTCAAGAGATTTGCAACTTCCTTAATGTGAACAATAGAAAAATAGGAAACAATACTGAGTTTCCCCAGATGGATTAGCTAGATAACATAAGAAATGGAATAGAGTAATAAGACTACAATTGCATTTACAAGCCAAGGCAATCACACAGAATTGCACAAACATACACAGGCACGGCACACACACTCAGAAGAATTGATCTAAATATTTACTTGGAACTACCTGTATCTGTAACTCACATTCTCAGTGGCAATAATTTCAACTTGAATGCACTTTTTGTGAATTTTCATTAATTTTTTTTTTTTATTTTTATTTCCATCTTTTTCACAATTTCTTATTTCTATTTCGTAAAACTCCTCAGGTTTTACTTTTTTATTTTTTTGTTTGGCTGGTGTATCTGTATGTCTGTATTCGTGTGTATGTTTCATAATATCACCTGTCGTTAAATAAATGTTTTCTGATACCATAATGTTGTGTTATGAAATGAAATTTTGTAACATAAAATGTTATACAAACACTAAGTAAATACATACATACATACATGTACGTTTTTACGTTTGTGTATTTATTGTATTGTATTGTATTGTATTGTAGTAAATAGATATTTTTGGGAACATCATAAAAATGCATTTATCGATGAAGCATAAAAATAAACAAACCGTATAGAAATAAAATAAAATTGCTACTTTGTGATTCTTTTACACAAACTTTGGAAGTTGTACACCAGAAATTATATGCTTAGAATTCAATACCAGAGACAATACTGATAAACAAAGCAACTCAACTCAATGATCAAGTAACAGTCAACTTGTGTTCGTCCTACTAATTTACATACAGAAAAAGTGCAGAGAAAGGTGGCTTAATATATGCACTTTATTAAACAAATTATAATCAACATGCCACACATTTAAATTGTCTCATTTAGCTCAGTCTTAGCAGCACTTAGTCTACGTGATCAGTTTTTTTTTTTTTTAAATCTAAAAATCGAAATATAAAATTATTTTTATAAATTTGAAACCCTTGCAGTTATATAAAGGGCTAATGTAGGGTGCTTTAAATACATAAATTGTTCGCATCACAGCTAAAACTAAAAATATTTATTTTAATGCTGTAAACAAAATAACATTGAATTTGATACAGAAAATTGACTGTGGGAGAGTTGTTTCTTTCTGCTTCTTATATTATTTCTTACAGTTTTGTTTTGTTATTTGTATGCATTTTGATTTTTTCTCAGTTGTATCTTCGTAATACACAACAAGATGATGTTGCAACTGAACCACAAAATTCAATGCATTTCAATGATACCATGTGAGTTTTTTTTTCCAAATAAATTTATGAGATACTTTTTAATGCTCTCGAAATGAGTAAAAGAGGGTAATTTTAATAATTAAGAGAAAATTTAAGAGAAATTGGTACAAAATATTTACTCAGTTTAAATATTATACTCTTGTTTTAAAACGGGTTTTAAGTTGATTATTCGCTCATCCATAAATGTCTTAGAGATACTACTCTCATTTTAGTGCTCAGATATATAACTAAAAGATACTTTACTCATTTTTATATGAACTGAATGTATTTTGTTTTTGTCTAGTTACTAGTTAAGACACAGATTTTGATTTTTACTCTTTATTAAATTTCTTAAATTTTTAAGTCTTGAAATGAACTTATTTTTTTAAAAGAATTAAACAAAGAAACAAATGTTCTTATTACAAAAACTTTATCACATAGCATTATTAGTTAATTAATTGAATATACATAAGAACATGCTAAAGTTTTGTATCTCGAACATGACCCACAATAATGTAAATATTTTTTATTTTTTGCAACAAATCACATCATTTCACTTAAACTACACAATCTAATTTAATTTCTAACAATATTGGTTTCAACTCTTTTTTAAACAAATTTTCATTAATAGCTTATAAAACTTTAAACTGTTTTAATTATCACAAAAAATGTATTTAATTTTCTATTAAAAAAAAAGCCTACTACTAAATTTTCTCACAGACAAATTGTTTACAAATTCTCGCAAACAATTATTTTTTATCTCCTAAGATTATTCAATATACATACATATGATTTGCTCTTACTCTTTACTCAACTTTTATTTACTCATTCTCTAACTTCATTCATTACCATGGAATTTAGGCAAACCACCAGAAGAAAATCTACTCAAAACTACTCAAGTCCATGGCAAACCCAACAAACCGGTCTTACTAGTGTCAATGCCTTGATGCACCAAAAGGTTTGAAGTTTTAGTTTTTGTTGTTGCTTTTCGCACTGTAATCTTGCTTAACAAGGTAGTCGGACGGACGGACGGACGGCCAAACCAACATACTTTTACCACCACTTTAAATTTCCCATTTGCTCTGGCTATGCAACATAAACTGCATGTATCTATGTGAGTTAGTTAGTTTGTGTGTATGTGTGTGTGTTTAGTTTGCCTGGCTAAATCGTACAAAAACAAAATACCCATGCCTGCATGCATGTTCAATGAGTGCTCAACAGCACAACCAAACAAAAAGTTCATGAATAAAATCACTCAATTTGTTTGTATATGCCCGCTCTCGCAACGATCTCTGTGTGTTGTTTCACACTCGCAATCAAAAATTTTGTAATCACACAATTCCTTAGAGGACTGATGGCTGCATTTTGAGAAATCAGTTAATGAGAAGATATCGAGTAGATCACACGTTTCAAAAATAAAAGCGGAACAATTTTTTTTTTGTTTTTAAAAATTAAAATTAATTTATTTTGAAAAAAAAGATCTACTAAATTAAAAAAAAAACGAATTATTTGAAATATAAAATAATAATCATAATACTAAACGTTACGTTCGTTGCCTTTTACACTTTGGATTACGGTTACGGTTTACGTTTTTTAAAAATAATAAGAAAGAATACAACAACAAAATAAACAAACAAATAAATATAATGAACGCTCTAAATAATAAATAGAGAAAAGTGTTTTATTACCACCATTCATTCACCTCAAACGAAATCAGTGTAATTTAATAACAAACAAAAAAATACAAAAAATGAAGCAGTTAAAAAAACTTAAATCATAATCAGCAATACACGTAGTAATACAAAAAATCTGTATTTTATTTTGAAATAGAAGAAATAAAAAAATCCATCCCATATTAAGAATAAAAATTTAAGAATAAAAGTTTTATAAAAGTGCAAAAAGATGGCACTCATATCAAAAACCATCTTGTCAGTGCTAATTTCTTTCATTATTCCGGTACTCGGTGCGGCTTTAAGTAAAACGGTGTTGTATCAAGCACCCGATGAGTGTCGTTGGTCCGGTTCAAATGAAAATGATATTACGCTGGTTTGTCATTTGCGTACAATAAATTCGGAACTCGAAAATACCAACTTTAGTGTCATACAACCACAAAATACCATTCGTCTACGACTCGAATGCAATGACGCGTTATTCTTCCAGAGCAGTCTGAGTCCAGATAGTTTTCGTTCACTGGTAGAATTGCGTGCTCTAACTATTGAGTATTGCAAACTTGGAAATCTAACTGATGGCTCTTTTCGTGGCCTGCAAGATCTGCGCAATCTCACCATTCGCACCCACAATGGCGATTGGTCTACAATGTCGTTGGACATTACTCCATCAAGCTTTAGTGAATTTCGTCAGCTGGACCGTTTGGATGTCAGCCTCAATAATATTTGGCTTGTTCCAGACGGCATGATTTGTCCTTTAAAAGTATTAAAGCACTTAAACATCTCTCATAATGAGATCCAAGACATCGGAAACTTCCACTTCAGCGCATCACTCAGCACTCGCAAATCACGCATCTGTGGATCATCTTTAAACAGCATCGATTTGAGTCACAACAAAATCGCCAATCTTCCCTCGGCCATATTCTCCGGCTTGGGTCGTTTGACTAACTTGAATTTGGCTCGTAATGGCATGAACTTCATCGCAGATCGTGCCTTTGAAGGTTTGGTTTCGCTGCAAGTTGTAGATTTGTCAGAAAATCGTTTAACATCACTCCCACCAGAGCTTTTCTCCGAAGCAAAATTTGTCAAAGAAATCTACTTGAAAAACAACAGTATTAATGTTTTGGCTCCAGGTCTCTTCAGTGAATTGTCAGATTTGCTGGTTTTGGATTTGTCAGCAAACGAACTGAATTCTCAGTGGGTGAATTCTGCAACATTCGTTGGGCTTAAACGTTTGGTATTGCTTGATCTGTCTGCCAATAAAATCAGCAAATTGGAAGCCAACATCTTCCGTTCTTTGTCTAGTCTGCAAATACTAAAATTGGAGGAAAACTACATTGATCACATACCAGATGGTGTCTTCACAGATCTAACCAACTTGCACACACTCATCTTGTCCTACAACCGCATCTCCACCGTGGGCCAGAACACATTCCGTGGCTTGTATGGTATTTTGGCGCTCAGCTTGGATTACAATCGCATTTCGAAAATTGACACGCAAGCCTTTAAGAACTGTTCTAGCATAGAGGACCTACATCTTAATGGCAACAAGCTCCAGAACATACCTGATGCTCTCTCCCATGTGCCGCTATTGAAGACTCTAGATATGGGCGAAAATTTAATCACGAGCATTGAAAATACTTCCATAACAGTCATGGAAAACTTGTTCGGCTTACGTCTCACCGAAAACTCCATCGACTACATCAGACGTGGTGTGTTTGATCGCATGACTTCATTGCAAATATTAAATTTGTCTGGTAACAAAATAAAAGGTATTGAAGCTGGTGCTTTGCAACGCAACACACATTTACAAGCCATACGCTTGGATAGCAATCATTTGAAAAACATTGCGGGACTTTTCACTGACTTGCCAAACTTAGTTTGGCTTAACATGTCGGACAATCGCCTGGAGAAATTTGACTATTCGCACATACCTACTGGCCTCAAGTGGTTGGATGTGCGTGCCAATCGCATTACTCAATTGGGCAATTACTTTGAAATTGAGAATGAATTGAGTCTCACCACTTTTGATGCCAGCTCAAACTTGCTGAGCGAAATTACAGCCGGCTCTATCCCCAACAGCATCGAAGTGTTGTACTTGAATGACAATCTTATCAACAAAATTCAACCCTACACCTTCTTCAAAAAGCCCAATCTGACCAGAGTAGATTTAATACGCAACAAGCTCACAACATTGGAGCCCAACGCCCTTAGACTGTCGCCCATACCTGAGGATCGCGACATACCAGAGTTTTTCATTGGCCACAATCCATTCCAGTGCGACTGTAATCTTGATTGGCTGCAAAAGGTTAACATTGAGTCACGCACTCAGCCCAAACTCATGGATTTAGATCAAATCTACTGCAAATTATCCTACGCACGCGGTAAAACACATGTGCCTCTCATCGAAGCCAAATCCAGCGATTTCTTGTGCAAGTATGAAACTCATTGCTTTGCTTTGTGCCACTGCTGTGATTTCTATGCTTGCGACTGCAAAATGGAATGCCCCGACAGATGTGCTTGCTACCACGACCAGTCATGGACTTCAAACGTCGTCGACTGCTCGCGTTCTGGCTACGATCGTGAGTTGCCTTCTCACATTCCCATGGATTCCACGCAATTGTATTTGGATGGCAACAACTTCAAAGAGCTATCCAGCCATGCTTTCATTGGTCGCAAACGTTTGAAGGTTTTGCATTTGAATCACTCGCGCATTGAACTCGTACAAAATCGTACCTTCTACGGTTTGTTGGAATTGGAAGTGTTGCAGTTGAACCACAACAACTTGCGTCAATTGAATGGCAACGAATTCCAAGGTCTCGATAACTTACAAGAACTCTATCTACAACATAATGCCATAGCCACCATAGATACCTTGACATTTACGCATTTGTATCACTTGAAAATATTACGACTAGATCATAATCTCATTACTGAATTTGCTGTGTGGAACTTCTTGCCTCCTTATCTCAATGAAGTGCGTATGGCTGGTAATCCATGGACATGCAATTGTGCTTTCGTAGACAAGTTCCGTGACTATGTTAATCGCCATGAGTCGGTGCAAGACAAGTTAAAGTTACGATGCTCTGCTTTATTGGGCAGCAATGGTACCGTGGGCATCAATGCAAGCGCTCTCACGCAACAACCAACAGAACAGTTTACCTTGTATCTAAGTCCGGAAGTTGTGAAAGAGGGCAACATTAGATACTTGGCTTGTGGCGGTGTCTTGCAGCAGCATTTATTGGGTGTCACCGGCACCAATGGTGGCTTCCTGAACGGCGACATCAACGATAACATCATCATTAATGGTAACATGACCTCCACCAAAATGATTTTGTCTCAGCCACCCATGCACGATTATGTTCCCATTCTGGTGGCCATACTGACTGGATTTGTCTTTGTCATTATTTGCACCATGCTGGTATTCATCTTCCGCCAAGAAATGAGAGTTTGGTGTCATTCACGCTTCGGCATACGATTATTCTACAATGCCAACAAAGACATGGACAAAAATGAACGCGAAAAACTATTTGACGCCTTTATTTCGTACAGCTCAAAAGATGAGGCGTTTGTTACCGAAGAATTGGCTCCATTGCTAGAACAAGGAGACACCCGCTACAAATTGTGTCTACAAAATCGTGATTTTCCAGTTGGCGGCTACATGGCCGAATCTATTGTTCAAGCCATCGACACTTCAAGAAGAACCATCATGATTTTGTCAGAGAACTTCATCAAATCAGAGTGGTGTCGTTTTGAGTTTAAATCAGCTCATCAATCGGTGTTACGCGATAGAAGAAGACGCCTAATTGTCATCGTATTGGGAGAAGTACCCCAAAAAGATTTGGATCCCGATCTAAGATTGTATTTGAAAACCAACGCCTACTTACAATGGGGTGATAAGCTCTTCTGGGAAAAATTACGTTTTGCTTTGCCCGATGTACCCAACAACCAAAGAAGACCTCATGGTGTAGCAGGCCACTGCAGCGGAGTAGGTGTCCACATGCCAATGGCTCCTCATCATCATCATATGCAGACACATCATCTACATCACATGCATCCACAAGCTCAACTGCAGCAACATCATTTACAGCATGCCAGTTTTCGGTCTCAAATGCATCACAACATCAATGGTTCTCGCCAGAATCACAACCGAAACAACACCAATCCTCAACAGCAGTCCACCATGCTAATGGGTCCACCCTGCCAGTCGGGGCAGCCCCAGCAACAGCCAATGCCTCTACCTTTGCCACCCACCAACCAAAGCAGTAGTATACAACACCAGAGTCTACCTTTGCCACCATGCCCCAGTCCCAGAAGTGCTACCACACAGTCGTCCGTAGGAGGTAACTCCTCCAATTCTGGACGGACAGTCGCCGTACATATTTAAAGTAAGTGAGTGTATTTATCTTAGGGTTGAGAATGAAAGAATTAGGCCAATTTTAGCCAAGTTAGAAAACAAAAAAGAAAAACGTTTATGTAAGCGGAGTGTGGTTAGTAGAATAGAAAAAGCCTTTCTAAAAATTGAGTATTTTCATTTTGCTTTCGACTGCCTGACTGACATTGATCTGTCTAACTCATTGTTATTGTTGCATTAAGTTGCTATTACTTTAGCTGCTGTTCTTTGGTTTGGTTTGGTCGCAGTCAATCATTTTAAATGACCATTTTGAATTTGTATCTCGTTAAAACAAGAGGTTTTTATTTTACTTCACGTTTTTATGATTTTCTTACTACCATTTTTTGTTCTTTTCAAACAACAAAATACAAGAAAGAAAAGAACACGTTAATGGGGAACGGAAAACCTATTACAATAACAGGCTGATAAACATGAAACTGAAACAAACGATGAAGACAAACTGACAGTCAAACTGTCAGACAGACAGACAGACAGACAGACAAACCAGTGAAGCAACCCAAATAGCAACAAACAAGGTACACAAATTATGGAGGTAATGAAGGAGACTTAAAAATGAGGCAGCATAACAGCAAAAAAAAATAAATAAAACTGAAATAAAAAATTGTAGTCATAAAGAACCTTTTGGCACAATGGCAATGCCAACAAGCGTAGCAAACGAGCCAAGATGCAAATGAGCAGTTTCTGCCACTGCGCCAACTTCTGCTGGCGACATTTGTTGCAAAAGCTTGTTGCGCTTTTGCGGTGAATTCATTGAGCTCGAAACGCGTTTGTTGCCTGCCGTTGCTGTGCTTTTTACTTGCTTGTTTTTATTAAACGGTTACAATGGCTTCAAAAGTCAGCATTATTTTTGTTGCTGTTGTTGTTGTTGTTGTTGCTGCTGTTGTGAGTTTCCTTTTCCACCTTGTAATGATTCAGAAAATTGATGTTGCATGCAACAACGAAAAACAGACAATTTCATTTATTATGCAAAAAGAGGTAGATAGAGAGACGAAAGAGTAACAAAACAAAGAGAAGAAAATAAGCAAAACAAAAACCGGCAAAAAACACACAGTCTTGTAGACATGTTATGCATATTTTGCAACAACAACAGCAACAAACACATTAAATTGCACGTCACTACCTTTTTCCGTTTTTGCTGCTTTTTTGGTCTTTTGGCCAGACCAGAAACACCGAGGGTTAGACATACTTGTACGAATACATGTAAAACGACCAGACAGTTAAAGAAAAATGCAACAAAAACAACAACAACTACTACTACAGGAATAAAACCTGACGTCTTGGCGATCACTAAATGGACAATGTTGAATTTGTATTTCTTTTCAATTTTGTTTCTTTTTCCTCATTTTGCCCAAAACGAAATAACTATATGCAACAGCTATATTGAGGACAAGCGATGCAGCATTTTTGGTTTCTACAATCGTTCGTCCAACAACTAAACATCTACTCTTGTATTTATGTATGTACGTACGTCTGTCTGTCTGTATGTAGTCGACATGACGAGGCAACAACTACATCAACAGAAATTTTAAAAAGAAAATAGATTTCTTTCTTTCTTTTAGGCTAAATTTCAAACAACAGATATTTTTTATTTTTACCTAACAAATTGCTACATTTGTTGCACTACCAAAACTACATGCAACAAAACCAAACCAAACGAAAACCAAAAGAAAGGCAATCTAGTACATTATTCATTTCATTTCTAACCAAAAAACCGAAAAGGCTTTCTAAACGTTTCTCTTTTACAATTTCCATCTTTCCTCATTTATCCTCTACCAAATAAGAAAACATTTTTTGGCAAAAGATAAAAAATGCAAAACTAGACGAATTGAAAACATTCCAAGTAAAAAAAGGTAAAAATTAAACAAATGTTAAAATACTTCAAGTAGACAACACTCAGAAAGTTAGAAAAGTGCACACACAAAGATTATGTTGTACAGATGCAAAACAAAACTAATTAAAATGTTAAAGCAACAAAACTCTATGGTTTTTTTTGCAAAATTATATAAAAATGTGATATAATATTAAATTTTAAGTAAACTGTTAACTTAACTACGTCCTGTATATTTAAAATAACGATAATCATAAGACAAAAAACAAAAACGTTTAGTTGTAAGTTATAAATTTTATGCAAATAAAAAGAGAAGAAACAAATAAAAATAATATTGTAATAACATCCTCCCAGTCAGTAATAAATTCAATAATAAAAATCAATACACTCTTGTAAATAATATAAAATAAAAATTTAATTAAAACATAAAAATGAAATATTTAGTTGGTACTTAAGAAATGAAAATCAACCACCTCTTTTATTGAAACTGAAACTGATGCAAAACAGCCATATTTTTCTATAAAAAAACTCTTTCTTTAAACTATTTACACTCGAAGAAAAACAAATGTAACAAACAAACAAACAATCGTTAATAAAAAAAAAAGTATTTACCATGTTAAATAGTGACTGATTATGTTTATAAGTTTAAATAAATGAAATACAATGAAGAAATAAAACACAGCTAAATTGTAAAATAATTTTTCAGTTTATTTTGTATTTTTGTATATATAAATTTGTATGTATTTAATAAAACTAAAAACTATCTTTTAATTCATTATTTTATTTATTATTTTTATTGTTTTGTATTCTAGTTTCTAAGTAGTATTAATTTAATTATATTTTGCAAATTATAGTCCTATAAATAAAAACGAATGTTTAAGCGACAAGTTTTTTACAAAAAAAAAAAAAATATCAAAAGACAATAAAAAACACAAAAAATCCATATTAAATATATGAAAATTATTAAAAACAAAATTCAATTTGGTGGTTTTTATTTAAAATTTTTAGGAATTTCTTTTTCAGATAAACTTAAAATCAACTTTCGATATTTAAACAAGATTGATTTAAGATAATTTGCCTTGAAATATGGAGCTATATTGGTCATGACAGTTTGACTTGTCATAGATAAAATTAAAAAGAGTCTTACTCATGCAGACATACCAGTAATTTGAATGTTTTATCAAAATTCTTGTATGTAAACTCCCTGTTTAAATCAAACAAATATAAATATATAGAATTAGCAAAGCAACTTAAAGCTATTAGTCACCAGCTCCATACATGACATTCTATATTTAACAAGTAAAAAAGAAACGAAAATAACATACATACACTTATTATTTATTTCATAAAATTAATAACAATGAATTAAATAACTAGAATCACACCCCATTTTATTTCTGTTTTTTTTTTTTATTTGAAATTCCGATAACTTTTACTAAACAATAATTTGTTAAAAGTATGTCTCTTGTGAAACAGAATGCATTTGTAAAAATTGGGTGTACCTGGTTTATTTTTTGTTATACTTTTATATAAAAATAAATAAATATTAGGTAAAAATTAATGCTCAACGGGTGTTTACCAGGCACCAACTGACTAACTGACATACCGCTAAATAAAACAAAAAAAAAAAAAGAGAGAAAGAACATAATGATTAATGTCTGGGTCTTCAGTTTTATGTACTTTACTGGCCATGACTAAATAATTTCTATTGGATCAACATTTCCACGAACACAACCAACACTCTTGCCCATAGATCACTATGGTGATTATTATTTTGAAGGTTAATTTAATTTGAAAATGGTTAGTGGGTTTAAACGTCGCCTCTACTGCTGTGCACTGAAAGGTACGCATGAAGGAAAAACTACTCACCTGTATTACATAGGTTTTCGTTAGTTGTTGTAAGTAGTAGGTAGGCAGGCGGGTTTGGTGCAATTGCAAAACTCATAAAATTCCAGCTGTCTTTTGATGTATCTGGTTGGCGTTCTTAACAAGATTTTGATCAAGGTTAATTTCTCTACGTTAAGGATAATAAGCGGTCTGTCTTTTGTAATTGATAACGTGAAACGTTTGACAGTTTCTTATAATCTATTGCTCATAGATTCTGTTGAAGGTTATGGCTACATATTTACAAAAAGGCAAAACTAGTGAATACAAAACATAGGCAACATACCACCAATATCTTAGATAAGTTATTGCAACACAACAAAGAGATTTCTTAACCCATATTTATACCTTGACTACGTGTTTAATATTGAATCGCATTTGTTTTTGGCCTTATTGTGTTTTATAGTTTTAGTCATGTTTTATATTTTAGTTTGTATCTTAAACAGCCATCATCATGTTTGTTTATTAAGAAAAAAATGATTTTAATTACCGATTTAGATCTTGTTTGAAAATACATACATACACTGTATTGTAAACAAATATTTTTACTACTTTTACTGTGATATTTTTTTATGTTTACGCCCGTTTAATTGATAACAATTGATTTTTACTAAGAAATAGAACATATTCATTTTAAACGAGGTATTCAATTTGATAGTGTATATTTTATCCTTTTATATCAGCAGGTTAACAATATGTCTTCTAAATAATATACGATATTAAGAAAATTTTAGTCAAGATACAGTTTTCAAACCCACCACCATTCAGATAATCAGGGCACAAAAAAGTTCAAAACACGTAAGAAAACTATATTCGGCTGTGCCGAATCTTATATACCCTTCACTTAATTATACTTTGAAATAAAAATTCTAAATATTTTTAGTTAATTTAAATTTATTTTTTTTTTTACTTTAATTTAAATTTTTTTTTTTTCAAAATTGTTTTTCAAAATTTAAAAAAAATATTCGGGTAAAAAATAATTTTCCCGATTTCGACCCATTGTAGGTCCAAATTACTATAGCCTTACAATGGACTTTGAAATATCTATCATAAGATATCCATATTGTCTATATTCATGTCTTAGGAATCCAGGTATAGATCAAAAATAGGCCAAAAATAGAGGTTGTCCCGGTTTTTTCCTTACATCTCAGCCATTTGTGGGTCGATTTTAAATAGCGACCGTACCGGAAGAATTCCCGATATATTGATGTATCAATTATGTTTGTAAGTTATTTGGGGGCTACGGAAAGTTGATTTCAACATACATACGGACAGACGGACAAGGCTATATCGACTTCGCTATATATAACGATCCTGAATATATATACTTTGTGGGGCCGCAAATGAAAAATGTAGATGACAAACTTATATATACCCTTGCCACTCATGGTGAAGGGTATAAAAACGGGAAAATATGCGCTCAAATATGCAGAAATATGCATGGGTATGAGAAGTTTAAATTAATTCTTTGTAAAATTTTTTTACAAAGAACAACAATTGTTTTTCCGCTATCCAAAATGAAATTATTTTTATTTGTTACATAAAAAGCCAAACAAATTTTTTTCATTTAAATACAGACAAACCAATGGACACCGTCTTTAAGATTCACAAGGACCCAACATATGTATACGTTGTAGGATCTACATATTGTTACGTTTTTACCTTTTAAAAACGGGGTTTATTTCTTTTAAATAAACCGTATACTTTTGATTGCAAATAAAAGCAATTTAGTAGTTTAAAATTGTAACAACTCTTTATTTATTTAAAATGTACAACAGCAACAGTCTAAATAGTCATTCAGTGTCTTTATACACGTTTATCAATTTGCAGAAATGTACACACACACTTTATAATGTACAGACTTAAATGTACAAGATGTTAACTCTAACAGCGCCTATGATCAACTCAACTCACGACTGCAACCTCTGCCACTATTTATACACACGCCATCTTTCGTGAATCTTCCTTCTACAATGCTTTCAACGGACAAACTAGATTGTTCGAATTCTAGAGCTTTCGATGTCAATGTTAGAAACTCAAACATTTAGTGTTGCCATACATATAAACAATGCTAATAACTGCATGCTATGAACATTGTTGATAAGTAGAAGCTTCTACTGATGGACGTGTTTATAAACATGATGAATGCTGCCGTTAACCTCAAATCGCTATTGCAAATTCGTAACAATATAACCAATATTCGATCACTGGTTGTGGGTAAACAACTCAAAGTTATATTTTCTTTAAAAAAATTATAGTCGAATTACGAAATAGTCATATTTGTGCATGGTTCAGCAAAAACAAATTTGTTTGTTTTTCTAAAAACTTGTAAAATATGCAAAAGCTTACTTTTCAAAACTTTATAAATATAAAACATTCTTTTCGATTCTAAACTAAATGGAAATTAAGTTTTTAGTCCCATATTGTTACTAAAAAACAGTGGGAACTATATTTTTTTTAATATTTAATTTCAGAATGTTTCTTTGGGTTGCTAATTTTAAATTTCTAGGACATTGCTAACCAATTTATAACTGCGATAAAAACTGCCCAATACAGCAATGTTAGAAATACAATAAAATCGGAAAATCGTTAGTTTTGAAGAAGGAAATTTAGTTTTGATAATACTATATAAAATTTGTATGAGATATCTTAGTACATGACTCTTTCATTAACTGGACTGTCTCGAATATGTGTCTCTAATGAATTGATAAAATTTGTCAGGTATACCGGTTGATTCTCATAGGGTAAAAAGGAGTAACAAAGTCGTCTGGATTCTTGTGTACATCACATTACACGTGCAACATTTGTAAGGGTATCACATTGGACCATTAAGGACCTCCGAGTGTAATTGATAATTGCGATCGAAATAAGTAACCTGAACTTAGTTTAGGTATATAAAAGCTGATTCAATGTTTTTTTTTTTTTTTTTTTTTGGAAAATCTGATTTCAAAGCTAACGAAATACTTTTCCCTATGTATGCTTAAATTAAAAAGACAAAACTAATCAAATATATTGAAGTTGCGAACCAAGCTTAATACAACCATTAATTAACGGTTCTTTCTATTTCAAAAAAATCTTAAATTTTGTTTCATTAACTACTTGCAAACAACACCATCATCATCTTCATGGGGAGATATTAAAACGAAGCAAATTAATGAAATTTGACTACTGTTAATCACAAACAACAAAAAAAAAAAAAAAAAACTACAGAAATGTGAACACCAGGAATAAGGCAACAGCATCATCAAATTAATGTGATTAAAGATAATAAAGCAAAGCCAACGAATCCACAAGAACGAAAGTCAAGACAACCATGAAGTTTTAGAATGAGCGATTGAATAAACTGACTGAATAAATGACTGGTTAGTTACCAAACTAATAAAACATCTAATAAATGACAGTACATCAAACATTAATTAGAAATTAATGTGATATAATTAAAAATCAAACATAAAAGTTTGGCTTTAAATATCAACAACGGAAACCTACAAAAAAAAAAAACATTTTTATAAAAATTATAATCAACATTTAAATACGGGAGAAAATAACAGATGCTTATTAAGGTTTATTAACAAAAAACAAAAAAAAAGTCAACAACAACGAGCATCATCACCATTAAATTATTCGACAACATCAGTTCACTGCTGTTGTTTTTTTCTTCTAATTTTTGTTATAGAAAATTGTTAGTTACGAGTAGATTTGTAAATTTTATCCCCTGTCTTTCTGTCTGTCTTTCAATTTTTATTTTTAGATTTTTATCCTAAACTAACAATCATGATTATTAACATCAATGTCATTTGTCTGTTGTTTTTTAATGTCGTTGTTTGTTTGTTGTATTTTAGTAAAAATTTTAAGTACTCATGTTTGCCCATCGACTAATTTCTTTAGACCATGCAAGTCAATGTACAAGAGACATTAAATAAATTTCCTTTATAACCTTGACTTTACGGTAGCCTTTGTAAATAGATAAGAAGAGTACACTCACAAAAACAAAACCAAATTGGCAATGTTAGTGAAAAGGTGAATAAAAATTGAATTTGTTTTAATAAATATCTAAAACTAGAACATTTACCCATTTGTTGCCAATATTGTTTACTACAGTAACAAGCATATTACAGGGAATTTATTTGAATAAAAATAAATGTATTTTTATTTTTACATTTTAGAATCAAAGAAAGTAATATTTCTTAGTAAACACTTGTGTCGTTCAACACTACATTTTCTTTGAGTGTACAAATGTCAGCAGAATGAGTACTATTAGTAGCCGCCCAAGCTACCAAAGAGGCTTAATATCTTCAAATGATATTTGTCTAAGAATTTTCAAAATAAACACAAATGACACCAACGATTTTTCTTATGGTTTCCTATGATTTTGTTTTTGTACATTCTGCTTCGGTATAGACAAGTAAGAAGATTTGTCAGCTGTGCGCAACGTAAAACGAATAAAAAAAATCTATTAAGAAGAAATTACAACTGAAAAAACATTTTAAAATGATGTCTAGACCTTAAAAATGAATTGATTTTTGTTGTGTTCTTTCTACCATTACAATAAATATTTACATAAAGTGCAATTATAAAAAAATTAAATTAATTTTAATTAAAAATTAAATAAAAAATTTATTTAACACATTACCAAACAAAGTAAGAAAATAAACAGAAACACAAATGGTCATTAATCAAATATTAATATCCATCATTTCATAATCAATACAAAAGAAATATATAAATTGTAACACAGTCATTCCCATGACTAAAGACAGACCACCATCATAAAAATTGTGTTATTTCTTTTTTTCTTTCTTTTCTTTTGGTTGGCTGTTTTCTATGCATTCCATATCTGTACATATTTATAATGAAAATTTGATACTTTGCTTTATTCATTCATTACTTTGTTTCTTTGTGTTTTATTAACAATTTAAAGCATTCTTTGGACATATTGAGGAAGACTCATCAAATTCATCATTCAAAACATTATGAGCATTCAATGAATAGTAAACAAATACTCAAATTCATGTGGTGGTCATACACTTAAAGTGCCACAACAAAATTATTTGATACTTAATAAATAGTAATAAGTATGTAAGTACTTGAGAAATTATACAGACTTTGCTTCTTTTTTATTTTCAACGAATTATTTACAAGGAACACAGCAGACGGAACACACAGAAGCAAACACACCCACTTACTTATATCTACAAATATTCAGTTACTAGAGTTTCCTTCAAAGAAGCTATAGACGAGTGCTTCTACTTTCAAATGTCAAATCAAATATAATGATGGAAAAAGGAAACCACACACAGAGTCATGGTAAATATTAAATAGTCATCATAGATATGTCATGCTTTATTAAAACTCAAACAAAAAACACGAACCCCTCTTTGTAAAAACATGTTAAACGTGCGATTACTACAAGTCCTCTTGACACTTGAGCCTACAAGGATGTGTGTCTCTGTTTGTCTTTCAATGTTTTAATGCTACCGACAACAACATTAACAAGGATAAATCAAATAAATGAGCATTTAAAATGCAAATAGTTGTTTTCGAAATAAACAAATTGATTAGTGATTTAAGCAGAGGTGTAGGTATATTAGAATAACTGCTGGGCAGGATTTAGTAACATCATGAAAGTGGGAACTATACATAAAGGATGACTACTACATATAGTGTACATTACACAGAAGTAGTCTAGTAATGACTAATTTATTATATAATATTTAAGTACTTTTGTATTAGTTATGCACACACGACTAATTGTTATACAAAGTATCAATATCCAGCAGTTAAGCAAGTAGTCAATGTATCCCTTATAGACAGTAATCGTCCCAAATCACTTGGCAGACTCCAATTTATATATCTTGATCATTTGACACGTATGTGCTCTTTGTAGTGCAGAGATAAGACAGTTGGTTACTTTATACATCCTAGGTAATCTAACATGAAGACAATTGTCACTTAAGTGTCTCCAAGTAATCTAGAGCGTAGTTACTTTAAACGTGTTGTACGATAATTCATTCAAACTGGTTTTATACAAATTGTGTTGATATAATTCTCATACAATTAATTTTTATTTAGGCTTAAGTATACTGATATCCCATGTAACATAGCATGAAGTCAATAGTCACTTTAGTGTCTCTAAGTAACCTAAAGTGAAGTCACTTTAAACGTTTTTTTTTTATACTGCACTTTAGAAAGTAGTTATTTTACCTTCTAGAAGCAAAACATTGGAGAGTTGTCGATGAAAGGTTTGTTTACAAGCTATTGTTTATTGGACTGCCTATGATACAGTGTTGGAAAAAAGAAACGAGAGCTTTTTTTTCAAATTTTGTAAGTATATTAGTCAAGTTTAGTTTTGTAAACAAAAATGTATATGCAGTTTTGTTTATCAGACATACAGCATAAGAAAAATCATAATCATTCCTCTTTTCATTTATATTTTAATACATTATATGACTAACAATGTAAAGAGTCAGTATTTTTACTGGAAAAAAAATTAGAAACGCGTAAAAGGATTCAATTTTTAGAGGCACATCTTTATATTTTTTGATAAAAAATTATTTTATTTTAATATTTTGTTACTCTACCTTTGTTTTTCACAACTCCATTGCATCTGCGACTCATGGAATCAACCAATTTTTTTTGAAACTTTCTTGTCAATGGAAACCTACTCTTCCTGGATTTTTTCCCACAATTCGTCCTTATTTGTCCGACTGATGCCCTCCACCATAATCTTGAGCACTCCCCAAAGGTGTTTTATTGGGTTAAGGTCCGGTGACAGCGAAGGCCACGTGTTAAAATAACTAGTCACGTAGCTATTGAAGTATCTAGTTCCCACCCTAAATGATATAACGTAAACAATAAAAATAAAAAATACTTGAGCTATATGATAATCAGAACTAATTTTCTGCATTGTCGTAATACTTTGCTAAACAATTTGAATATTTAATTTTTTGAAAATTCATTTCAAAAAATTTTTAAAATGTAAAATTTGAGGTTTGAAATATGCATACAATTTTATGATGTCAGAAAATGTTTATATTTTGTATTTAAACATATATGAAAAAATTAAATACAAAAACAATTTGTAATTGGATTTTTTTTTCAAATTTAATTTTTTGGAAAATATGTAGTGGACATATTTTAACTCGAATCTTCAAATAAAATGTGCAACCTCTAAACGTTATCCGACTTTTGGACCATCAAACATCAAAAAAAAAATAATAACCTTTGTGGATACTTAGTTTTGTTACCGCTCTTCGGGCTGTATTTAGCGCTTAAGCCCAAAAGCCAAATTTTTGTCAATCAAGGCTTTTTTGGAAAAACGCGCTAGATTTCACTTTGTAGTTTTTCTAATTTAATTTTGTTGAAATTTTATAAAAGTTTCTTATGTATTTTCTCTTAGAACTGCCAAGGATGTGACTTGGCTGACATATACTCGAAACTTAAATGAAATAAATTGGCAGCAATGAAATTAAAACCATAATTATGGCAACTAAGAATATATATTCCTATGGTCAATTCACATGGTCTCTTATCATGTCATATTCTCATAATGTCCTAATATTTCACAATGGTTTTTATTGCTTTTCAAGCTAAAAATGTCCTAATATAAATCTACTTTCTATGCTTTGTTTATTGTGTTATCTAACGAACCAGCAGAGACAAACGCCGAATGCCTAAGAGTCGGTTCAGCCGAGCCACCAAGTCGTGATATATTAGGACATTATGACAATATGACTGATAAGAGACCTTGTGAATTGACCAATAATCTGAATAATAAATAATCTGTATACCGTTATCGACATGGTTTTGAATTGGTAGCCAACCTTGTTAAAAAGTCGTTTGGTGATAGTTTTTTTCTTTTACTGTAGCACAGTGTTATTGAACAAATTGAATAATTTAATTTGACATCCTGTTTAGGTCTTCGTTACTAGCAAATAAAGGACATACATATTTTCGGTAATTATTAATGGCTACTGGACTATTTGCGTAGGCTGTTGTTATTTCATCAAATTTCAGAATTTTTAAAGAAATTTGTTAAACATCATTGTAAAACACCTTTTGAGAACCTCTTAAAAAAATTGTGGTAGATTGTTTACTGCCTTTTTTTTTGTATTTGTATTAAGATTAAAACTTTCCAAATGCAGTTGAAATATCAAAAAATAACTAGGAGAAAAGAGTAGCTGAAACAAATACAGCAGCAGTAGTAGTAGTATTTAAAACAAACTACTATAGCACAAAAAACAAAATAAATGTTTCAGTTGTTTGCTTTAGAATGAAAATCATCACGATGATGATGATTATGATGAGGCACTTGAAGTAACAAACTGCACTTGAGTGTCAGTAGCACTTGAGGCCACATGAATTTGATGAAGGCGACGACAGGTGGTGATGGTGGTAGAACAAAAACAAAACACAAAAAAACAAAAAAATAGAAAATGACATACAAAACGCAAAAGAAATAACAGTGATAGAAATGGAAATAATGTTTCCAAGTCATTGTTGTAATGGAAAAAGTGGCGCTAACATCAACCATTAAAAGTGATTTCAATGACCATTTGCCTTAAATAAAAGTGATCGCCATCATTCATCCAGAGTAGAGGAAAATATAAGAAAAAAAAAACTAAAACAAAACGGTCAGCCAACCATATTTTCAGTTTGAGTCTTTTGTTTGTTAGCTTTAGTTAAGGAAGTAAGTGGCCTTTTCCTGTCATGCATCATTTCGTTCTACTCCTCTTAAGCACTGAAATTATTAATTCCACTTAAATGTGGCTCAAAAGTTGTAGTTGTTTGGAAACATGATGTTTTAGTTTCAATTGCTTCTACTTGCATTTGTTTTTTTTTTTTTCTGGGTTTTTATTTTCAGCTTTCTATCACATGATGATTATTTGTTTTCTTGATATAAAACATCAAATTTATTAAGAAAAGATTTATTTAAAAGATAAAGAAGTGCTGAAAATAAATATTCTATATATTTTTATATTGATTGTATAACTAAAATTAAAAGCAAATGCGAAGGCTAGGGGAAGAAGCCAGACAAATATGCGAGAGCTTTAGGTTGGTTATGTTTTACAATGTTATAATAAGGCGAATGTTGTATGCACTACGTAAGTAGTTCCCGAGAAAAAGCTATTTTTTTTTATTATTTTTTTAATTTTGTTAATTACAATAATACGAATTTTACTAGTTATTGTCGTCGAGGCACGTTTAATTCACCTAAGAGCTTTAGAAATTTATTGTTACCAAAAGCACTTGTAATATGGAAAACAATCCTGCTACTTTCCTGTGTTACAAAGTGATTGTCCAGTATAGCAAATTATCTACTAAGCTGTAGAGTGTTTAATACAAATTGTATAATTTCTTTCAATTAAACACTGTCATCATGTTCAATTTAACAACGCACATGCTCAGTAATTTCAACTCAATTAATGTGCATTGCAAAACAAAGTGACTTACACTACGCCACACCACACCACACTGTTCTACACTTACATACCCAGCCAAAGAACCAACAGAACTAAACTGAACCAAATGAATGAATGAATCAATGGTGGATTGAACGAGGCGGAGTGCGAGCGAACGAACGAACGAAATTGCGGAATAAATAAAGTGTCTGGTTTGTGTACGAGATGATGTATCATTTTTGATTAAGACACACATTTGCCACTTTGTATGCCATAATCTACAATTTGTGGCAATATTCTAGAGCTGAGCAGAAACAAATCTTTGTACTACAATACATACATACATATGTATATATATTAAAAAACAGCTGTAACAGAAATTGGACGAAAAAATAAAATATGTATGGAAAAAACTACTCAACACCACATAATCATACAAATAACTGTGGGAATGGGGGTCAGTAAAGTCATAACGAATTGAATACAATAAATATTATGGAGTATTTTATTTTGTATTGGGTATGATGGCATTTTAACAACAACAGCTACAAATAATAGAAAGATACTTGTTTAGTTTTTTTTGTTTTTTTTTTAAGGTGGCCATATTTTGGTAAGACAATGATGTTGAAATATTTAAATTTCTCATATTAATTAAGATTTTTACAAGTATTCGTATAATACTAAATAACACTTTATTTACAGATCAGAGGATTTTAAAAATTTTGAGAAGATAGTAGGATTCTATAACTCAATTACAGTGCACTCGCGGTAACGTGAACACCGTCTAACGTGAACACCGCCTAACGTGAACAAGCTTTTGTTTACATTAAGTACTCTATAAATTGAACAAACTAAGAAAGCTCCATAACGTGAACAGTTTTTTTCACAGCATTTGTTTTCTAAGCATGTAGACAACACTGAAATACATACATTAAATTCAATTGTTAAAGTTAGGGGATTATATTAAAAATGTGTTTATATCCTCTAAATTAATATTTTTTGTAAAGCAATGTATGAGTAATTTTATTTCAATGTATATTTTCTCGTGATCTTGATTTGTAATGCATTTGAATCAATAATCAATTTTATATTTTAATAAAGAAAGTAATAATAAAGGAATTTCACGTTCGAGCGTGTAAAACACAGGTTTATATTGTAAAATTTTATATATTTTCGATGAAATTCGACAATCGCTAACGTGAACAATTTCACTAACATGAACTCCCTTGGTTTTAATTAGTTCACGTTACCGCGAGTGCACTGTATTCCAAAAATCAACTTTTTTGCTGAAAAAAGACGAAAAGTCAAAAGTGATTTTAAGTTATCCCTAAATGGTCAAGAAGTCGAAAAGTCGATAAAATTCGAAAAAGTAGAGTTTTTTATATAAGTCAAAAATAGTCGAAAAAGGTCGACTTTTCAAAAATAGCTAAAGTCGAAAAGTCGACTGTTCCAATATTGTAAAAAGCCGCAAACTCAACATTTTAAAAATCGAAAGGTCGAAAAGTTGACTTTCTGTTTACACTATAGAACACTAGAAGGCAGAGGAAATCAGAAGTTGATTTAGTTTTTCCTTGTGAAACTAGGATTTTATTTTTTAGTTAATTTTAAAGGCTTTAAAAATGCATGGCCACCTTATAACCATAAACTTTTTCATTTCAATTAATAATTACAAAATATTTGCAAAAAAAAAAATTCAATAATAAATATATTTTCATAACATTCGTCATAATTGATTGATGGTTTGTACGAGTACAAAACGAATTATTATACCGTTTGTAACCAAACAGATATCAAGATAACATTTTTGCAGAAATATTACTTAACTACTATTTAATTGAATCACAGTTAAATTTGTGATAAATATCATAAATTATATAGAGAATGGAATGAATTTCATTAATATTTATATCTTATTGGGCCATTTCAAAGCATTTCGATCTAGTAATAAAATCCGATATTACATAACTTCAAATTGTATTTTATACTCCGATTTGTACATTATTATAGGTTTGATTTATATTTTGTAGCTCTCTAAAGTTTTACAGTCGTTTTTGGTGAACAATTATCAAGGCTAAGAATTGAATAACTTCGGAACGAATCATCCGATTTGAACAAATGCCAAGTTTGTTCATATTTTCTGGAATTAACTTCAACAATTTGTTTGAAATTATTATCGTTTGTATTAATATTCTGATATCTAGACTTATTTTTTTGAATAAATAAAAAAAGTTACGAAGTTGTAGTTACTTTCCTGAGCAGGCACATTTTATTGCTAAAAACTCAGGTTAATTATTTTATTTAATTTTATTTATTATATTTTAACGAAACATTTTAAATCTAGACTTATAATTAGGGGGCGGATTTTCATGCATTTATTATTGGAAAATATGCGCCTAAAATATGCTTAAAAAAAATCAAAATATGACCTACAAATTTTAAAAATATGCACTTATATTTTTGTGCAGGAACATAAAATATTTAACTATGAATCACGCAATGTCCAAAAAAATACACAGCAATGTTCCCAGCAGTTAAAAAGTTAAAGTTTTAAAATTATAATTGTTCTTCTGAGAAAACGATTAATATATTAATTATAATAGCTTGGTATGAATACTTATTTTAAGTCATAATCTTTAGAGCTTCAATTTTGTAACTTGCCTTTTAAAATCGTTAATATTTTGATCGTGATGTAAAGTAACATCCAACCTTATTTTTCATCTCGTAATAACCTAGCAGCTAGCAGTTAAGCAAGTAGTAATGTAAATGTATCCCTTACAGACAGTAATTGTCACTAATGTCTGATCACTTGGTTGACTCCAATTTATATATTTTGGGTTATCTGACACGTATGTGTTGTTTGTAACGCAGAAATAAGTCAATTGGTTACTTTATACATCCCATGTTATCTAGCGTAAACACAATTGTCACTTAAGTGTCTCTAAGTAATCTATAGAGTAGTCACTTTAAACTTTAATTGTATAATGCATTTGTCTCTAAGTTATCCAAAAGAGTCAATTGAACTCTGCTTAGGACATGCACGTGCTAAAATAACCAGTCACGTAGCTGGTAATCAGTAATTCAGGACAGTCTATTAGAACTGCTGGGAAATGACTGTCAGGAGCGGTGACTATGTATATGAAGTTACAAAATCTTTCGATAACGAAATCTTTTATAAATCGAAATTGCAGTGAAAACAAATATGAAAAGAATTTAATGAATTGTTGACACTTGAAAAAAACTCTAAACTTTTTTGAAGCAAAATGTTTTGAAATGATAATTTTCAATTGCTGATAAAGAAATAAAGCACTTAATGCCAGTCTCTCGATGTCGAAAGAAGTTAGTCGATAGCATTTAATGATATTTCTATAACAAATTCGCCAAAAACAACATTTTGTCCAGACAATATGTGGCCCATTGGCGACCAAAAATAATATTTTTATTGAAAACTTGGATAATATGCATATAAATATGCAATTTGAAGTAAATTATAACAAAATATGCATTATCAATAAAATATGCAAAAATATGCACTAACAAATCGATGCCATTTTACAGAAAAATGTGCAATTCGGATAGATAATTAGTCTGCATTGTATTTGGACGTTTGAGAAAAAACATGCATTTGCATATAAATCCGCCCCCTACTTATAATCATTAACTATTTTAAAAGCAAAAATCAATTTTTTTAAATTTTGACCACACGCACACTTTAAGGAATTTTAAAAGGAGGCGTAGTCATTATTTGGGTTTTCTTTAAAAGGGTTTTTATGTTGGGCTTTAACTTTTTTTCATTAAATAACTAGTTGACCGCCCCAGCTTCGCTCGGTAGCTATTACTATTGTTAGTTCTTCAAGTTTCTCCAAAAAATTTCTCTTATTATGAAAAATGAGAAGTAAAAAAGGAGGCAATATATTAAAATATATTAAAAATTTTAAATTTCCGAATTTTTGAATTTTTTTTCTTTACAAACCATCTCCTGAATAAAAAAAAAAATCAGCCAAATCGCTTCAGCCGTTCTGACGTGATGCCATTACATACATGGATCATTTAGTTTATATATATATATAGATTATACTCGTAATTAGAATTAAATAAAATTTAAAATTCTGCCGCAGATAAAATTTGAATTTCACTGTTCGGAAAAAGGACCACAACTTTGGCATAAGGATTTCAAATATTCATACAAACGATGGTGATTTTGAACAATTTTTTTTATAGGTTTCGATACAAATATTTTGACATTATTAAAAACTCCCAATTATATATTTTTAAAAATAAAAAATCGAAAAAGAAATTACTGAGTTATGATTCTTTGGATGAGGTGAGGTACATATTATCAAAATTTTGATAAAGAAGTTTTACACAGTAAACTTGTAAGTACTAAATCTCATTTTGTTACAGTTAGCTGAATATTGATGTTGGTTGTAGGGTATGTATGCACTGGGATTGACCCAATTACTTCTTTAAATGATTAAACAAAAAGCATTATAAAACTGAAGAGCTTAACTATATTCAATTAAAAATGTGTCACAACTAAATATGATCATAAAATATAAAACTTATGGAACTTACCATAATGAAGGGAATGATGTGACTACTGCTGAGATGATGTTGATGATGATGATGTAAGTAAACCGATGATTGAGCATACAAATGATGTAAGCCAGGAACTAGAAATAGAGAAAATATAATATGAGTACTTATAAATACAAATAAATTTGCATAAATCAGTAATATAAATATTTTTTTGCAATTGTTATTAAGACATTCATTTATTAAAACATTATTAACAAAGACCAACGCCCCGAAAAATGTACAACATTCATAAGAAAAATATGTTATTTACTTAAACTGAATGAATGAGTATTTCATTCAGCTAAATAAGTAATGTTTTCCATAATTTGTATGAATTTCTTTTGAATATTGCTAATCACATCAAATGTAATTGAATAAGTTTAAAAGCTAGACAAAAAACAAGAAATATGAGAAATAATATTGCTGTGTGCAGCATTGAAGGAATTTGCTGATTGCCAAACCATAAAAGTGATCAACCAAAATAACAATTTACTTTCAATTCAATAAATAGCCAGAATACATAAATCCATTTGTATATGATGATTGCAAAAAGTACTAAAATGTTTAGTACGAGTAAGTATAATGTATTTTACAAATACACTTCACAAATAAAATAAACGAATGTACTAGTACTTACAATAAATATTTTTGAAAGGGGTGGAGGAGATTTTATTTTTATTTATACAACACAGCTATTTCAATGAATGAACGAACAAACGAATGAATGAATAAATTGTATGAATAATAAACAAAAATATGCTTGAATGTATTTGCAATTGTATGATAGATTGGATGTACATATGAAGTTATGTACTTATGTATAACTAAATAATATTTTCTACAAATATCCATGAACACATACATACAAGTACATACTTGTACTAGCATAAACATATGAATTGCATTATTATCGTTTTAGTTGTTTACTTACTACTTTTAGTTAACTTTTTTTTTTTTTTTTCTTTTACATTTCCAATGAAGTATTCAAGAAGAATTGGAAAAAAATTTACTGAAATCTTTATTTTCGTTTCATAATTCAGACACACTGGCCAAAGAGAATCGAATAGATTTTGTCGTTTAACACATATTGAGTTGTTTTCTTATAAATATTGATGTTTCCAGTGCCAGTGTAAATGGTATAGTTGCATCAAACAGGGATTATCAATCTTATAAACTACATATTTGTAATAAGATACTTTGCATAAATAAACTTTTACTCTTGCTCAGTCTGTTTAAGAATTGAATTACTTGAGGTTTCATTTTCTTTACATTTCCATTTCCATTACCATTCCCTTCATTTACATTTTTCAAACACTAAAGACGTTTCTAGTTTAACAAATTCCTGCATGTGAAATCTGAACAACTGCCTGTTGTGTGTAATGCTATATTTCCAAACAATGCTGTAAGTATCTAGTATTTATTATAAACTAAACTATAAATTGCATACATTTATAGTTTATTTATACAAGATTATTGAAAGTGTGTGAAAATATGTGTTAGTTGAGCTTTTTTTTTTCTTTTTCTTTCTCATTTCTTTTTGAATTTGTAAACCCTAAACTAACTATTGATTTAATGTAAATACGAATAAAAATGTGTGAATGTTTAGAAGATGAATAAGTCAAATACTTGTATTTATTTATATGTAAATAAAAAACAAATAAATGCTTAAATAAAAATTAAAATATTATACTAAATAACTGTTTAAGATGATTATTTTATTTTTTGTTTCTTGGGTTGTAAATAAATCAATAAGTTTTATGAAGATATTATTAAATTTTTATGATTTTAAGTACTTTTATGAAGATTTTTAGAAACTTAACTAATATATGAGATTTTTAAAAAAAAAAATAAAGCATGTAAATTGAGATATTTATGATGCCATCAATTTGACCCAACAAGTTTAAATAAGTTGTAAGTACAATATTAAAAAAAAAAAAAACATAATCAATTTTTCAAGTAATTTGATCAATTTTGTAGTTAATCTCAATAAAATGTTTAATTTTATGAAACAATAGACATTTAAAATGAATGACAACGAGGTTTCATTTCACAAAGTATATGGTATTCCTCTTATGTTTCTCATTAACGCTATAGTACAGAGTGTATAAAGATTTCTTTAATTAAAATTCATCATTATCGAATGTAGGTATATTTATGTTTTTTCATTACTTTTGAAATTTTAACAGTATTTATATGCGGCCCTAAATATATTTTGAATCCATATATATTAGGTGGGTGTTCTATGAGTCCAAGAAACTTTGCCGAAGAAATCATAGCTCAAAAATGAATTTCGAGTACCGGCTTTTCAAAATATTCAAGAATCGATGCAAAATCTAATTTTATTTCCTCTAGCAAATGTGTATGTGGGGGATTTATTTGTGAGTGCCGCTTTCGTACATATTTTTGGATTTTATCGCGGATATTGTTGTGAAAAATTAAGAATATTTGACTTTCTCATAA
Organism: Calliphora vomitoria; assembly: GCA_942486065.2. Taxonomy (NCBI): domain Eukaryota; kingdom Metazoa; phylum Arthropoda; class Insecta; order Diptera; family Calliphoridae; genus Calliphora; species Calliphora vomitoria. Next base: position 129,758,582 of record OW818031.2, read on the forward strand.
TGAAATCCGGAGGCTCGAAATTCATTTTTGAGCTATGGTTTCTTCTGTAAAGTTTCTTGGAATGACCTATAAAACAAGAATCTCGATGCACCACCCACCCTAATATATATCCATATGATATAATGATGTCGGTAAATCATCATCATAAAATCCTTTTGTGGAAAGCCCCAGATACATTATGGAGCTACTTTTTGCGTCAGAATAAGTCCGAGAATTTTGGTATTGCAAATCAGCAAAATCATTCTACTAATTTCTAAAATATGGCCAAAAAATACGACCAGTTCTATTTTCTAACATATTTTGGTTGATATATTGGATAATAATTGCTGTAACAAATGTATATTAAATGTAAGTAAGAAATTTGGATCGATAATTATTTTTAAACCCTTCACCTTCGTGAGAAGGGTATATATAAGTTTGTCATTCCGTTTGTAATTTCCACAATATAATTTTCCGACCCTATAAAGTATATATGTTTTGGATCCTTATATATAGCGGAGTAGATTTCTGAAGACCCCAGATATCTTCGGATTGCAAATCTTCAATAATTCTGACAGACATGCTTTCGAGAAGTTTCCTAATAAAAATCACCAAAATCCGTCCATAAATAACGGAGATATGAGCAAAAATCCAAGACAACCTCTATTTTTGGCTTATTTTTGATCTATACCTCGATTACTAAGTCAAAATATAAACAAATGATAGATATTTCAAAGTCCAAATTTACTGAAATCTTTATTTTCGTTTCATACTTCAGACACACTGACCAAAGAGAATCGAATAGACTTTGTCAAAGTCCATCGCAATGATGTATATAAGGCTATAGTAAGTTGGACCCACAATGGGTCAAAATCGGGAAAAATATTTTTTAACCCGAATTTTTTTTTTCACAAAAAACATTTTTTGTCATAAATTCTTTTCACTAATAAATGAAAAACAATTTCGAAAAAAAAAATTAAAAAATTTTTTTTTTTTAAATTTTAATTTAAAGTATAATTTCATGAAAGGTATATAAGATTCGGCAGAGCCGAATATAGCTCGCTGTCTTACTTGTTAAACTACTAATTGGCAAAAAAATTACCACTAAAAGTTCAAACGAATTAATTCGCAATTTATTTATTAAAATTAAGTTAAATTAAATAAAAAGATTTCTCGAGCTCGAGGTCAATAATTTTCAATAGATTATTTATTTCCAATATTTCGATATCCTACGGATATCATTATCAAGGAATGAGTAACAATTATATTTGTACAAGACGTCTAAACATCTTCACATTTAATATTGCAATGTGAAGATGTTTAGACGTCTTGTACAAATATAATTGTTACTCATTCCTTGATAATGATATCCGTAGGATATCGAAATATTGGAAATAAATAATCTATTGAAAATTATTGACCTCGAGCTCGAGAAATCTTTTTATTTAATTATAATCAAAAGGTCGAATAAAACTATTGGATAAAAAATTAAGTTAAATTTTATATATAAACCATTCTGTTAATTCATAGACTTAATTCCTTAGTAATTCAAATGTATTGAATTCACCCCTTCTTCCGAAAACCATTCAAGTGATTTTTTTCAATTCAAATCTATTACAAAAAGGCTTCAGACAATTTCCTTCAATTCATTTTATAAATAAAAGCAAACCAAAAACAAATTGAATAAAGAAAAAATGTTTGAATTCAATATGGATTTGATTTGAATTAATAAAAATTTAACCATTCAAAGGTTGAATGAATTAATTAATGCGAGTTCACTTATAGTTCATTATAACTGTTGTGAGAAACTGGAACTCAATCCTAATCGAAGTGGAGTTTCAATTCGTGGTGTTGGAAACCAAAAGAAACATCTAAACAAATCTGCCTTTAACACATCTCTGTGACAGTTCAGATTATGAGGGAACAACTACTCTGAGTCCTTTAATCGATCCAGTTCGATAAAATAACAAACAGCATGTGAAAGTTTTAAATTTTGTTTAAAAATCAAAATCGTTTTGATCTTTGCTCAAGACTTAGAAACATTAATTGCCCAACCGATTTGCATTGTCTACTTGGTCCACATATTAAATACCAGCACTTTTCCTTCAAACAGGCATTGATTTTACATGCTCTAATTTTACTCAAGACCACATGCAGCTTTTACTATTGCTGTCAATTATCAAATAACATTTTTCAAAATTTTAACTAATATAAGAAATCAAATTGAAATTTATGATTGAAAAATCTGTACAAAATATAACGATCAATTATTTTCCCTTAAAATTCTAACAAAATATTTTCATTTCATTTGAGTTGAATTGCAGAGTTCTCATGACATTTCAAATTGATTTCATCAACAATTTCAATTGATTGCACAAGAAATTTACGAAAAAATAAAGAAACAGAAACAAACTATCGCTCTTAATGATGAAATCCTAAACGTCATTTATGTTTTTCTACTTAATTGCAATAATGTGTTTGTGTGTATCTATGTGAGCTTGCGTGTGTTTGGTTGTGTAGCTGTAAGTTTCAAATCAAAAAATCTAGAAAATAATAACTCTTTAATAAACTGTTTCAATTGCATGTTGTTTAACAGTTTTTTTTGTTTTTTTGTTTTTGTTTTATTATTTTGTACATTATTTATTTATTTTTTTTGTTTCATGTATTACTGTGAGATGTTGTTAATAATTCGTTTTATTATGAGTATTTTAACAAATATAACGTCTGGATTTTCATTGTGTGTGTTCGAAACATTTAGTGTTTTTTCTTTTGGATTTTTCGTGCGTAATTGAAATTAATTTCAGTCAATTTTTGTGATTTATTGATTGGTTTCATCATTTTTCTTCATTTATGCTGACAGCATTTGTAAACTACAAACATACAAACGTTATAGAGGAATGAGTTGTTGAAGCTAAAGGCGGCAGTTTATAAAATAACAACAACAACAACACTAGCAACAACTTAAATACATTCATGCACACTCGACTAAATGTTGAAAGAAATCCATAAAATGGGGCGTACAATTTGGGGGCCAAATAGTTGCTCGTGCTACAACACCCGTACAGAAGACGTACTAGTCATAACATAGCAAACAAATTGCTTAGTTAAGGATTAGATACAAACAACTCACACAGTTTAAGACAGTGGTGAATAAATGTTTACCAGCACTCTTAAAAAGGTTTGTAAAATAAAATAAATCTATAATTTAAAGCTAAAGTATTTAGTAGTAATTTGTTTAGGTACATTAAAAATTTGCAATACACAAATAAGCTGCCTTTATTTGGTTGCCCAGGAGTGTCTGGTAACTACACACAATAATTTGTAACTTAAAGCTACAATATATAACAAGCCCAAGTATAAAACAAAACAGAAAAACGAAATAAAACAATAAACTTCATGATGATGCGAAATGTTTTTTGTTTTTAAGATATGAAGCATTTACGTTGAGTTTGCATGTTAATTTCATTTACATTTACAAGTATAGCAAGCAGTATTATTAGTTGTTGTAAGACACTCACAACATTACGATAGATTTTAAATGTTTCCTAAGATGTGTTGGCCAATACTGCACTGCATGTACCAGCAAACGAGACAGATTTGTTGTATTTTCGTAAAATAAACTGAAAATACACACTAAATCTATAGAAATTTGAAGAAAGTCTTTTTTTTAAATTTCGAAATTGCTATTTTATGAACTTTTATTAAACATCATTAAAGTTGAAAAGTTAAACCCTTTTCATGCTTGTAAAATGTCTTATAAAGTGTATTTATACAACGTTTAAACATATTTTGACCAGGTTATAAAACTAAATTTTTTTTTAAAAAATATTAAGCCGCCTCAATAAAGTCACTGTCTCTGACGGTTTGGCTGAAAGTCAATTGCCGCGTCACTTAACAAAAACAACAAAAACTCACACTCATATTTAAGCCAGTACGACATTTAACAACATAAAGATCGATCGCTGAAAAGATCGATGTTGAATACAATGATGACCAACTATAGAGACAAACACTCACTTGCATTCTTAGCTTTCATAATGATTGTGGGTTTTGTTGTTGCTGTTGATGCTAAAGATGTTTTTACATTTTGTAGGTTAGAGTTTTTTGTTGTTGTTGTTGTTTATGTTGCTGTCGATGATATCTTAAGAGGAGAAATTAAAACCAAAAACAACTAAAACAAAAATCGTATGCTTATTAAGTCAAACATTGTAAAATGTTGGTCCCTTCAAAACATCTTTTAGTTAAAAAGTTTTATATTGTTATTGCTGTTGCTGTTTCTGTTGGAAATTCATAGCTTTTAAACAACAACATGAAGGGCAAAACTGCATTTTAATCAGTTAATTTTATATTAGCATCTTATCGCTCAGGTAAATGCTTTGTTTTTTTTTTTGGTAAACAAGCAGCAGCTATATGTTTGGCAGTTTATATACACCCCTCATCACAAAATATCATCGTGCATGTAAAAAAACCAAATTGAAAGAACCCCAAAATAATAAAATAAAAAAAACTATAGATGCTTTAAGAAGTTTATACACTTGGAGAAAATAAGTTAAATTTTATTAAAATTATTAACACAATGCTACAGCGAAGAGCACTTGCCAAATTAATAACCTATATTTTACTGACTACTACATACCGGCTGCATTACTTAGAAGTAGTCTAATAATGAATAATTTATTTTATGCACTTTTTCATTGTAAACATTTCCAACTAAACCAACATTACAAATTACCTGTCATGTCTATTATAGTAGACTACAGTTATTAACAGGGCAAATTTAAACATGCACAAAAAAATAAAAATTAGCAAGCAAAAAAAAACTGAAAAGAAATGCACATAAATATGCTGAAAAATACACGGAAATGCATAGGAAAAATTAGAAGTTTAAATTAATAGAAAATAAGGTTACCAAATTCAAAATGAAATGATCATTATTTGGCAAAAAGATATTTTGTAAAACAAAATTTTAATATTTTTACTTTCAAACTATAAAGTAATATATTCTTCAATTAATGTACGGTTCAGCAAAATATTAATATTTAAATATAATGAGTATAATTTTTTATCAGTGTAAATTGAGTAAGTATAATTTTTTTCCCCATCTTTACTTAAACTGATTTTTGTTCCTCAATTTACCAAAGTTGTTTGTTGTACTTCTCATATTACCACCAAAATTTTAAAGAAACAAAATAAGATTGATCATTTCAAAGATATCTGTGTGTGCTTTTTTTATGATCTGGTGCTGATCTAGATTCTTTTCGTCTTCTCTTAAATGCTCTTTAGATTTCAAACAGATAAAGTTAGTGGTGGTGGTATTTACGGACAAACAAAATTTCAACTAAAAAAGTTTAACAAAATATTTTGCTTAAACAAAATTAAAAAAAAGAAAATATATATATATTAAAGAAGATGATGATGGTATAAAAACAAAAGATTTTATGCGTATAAAAATATTTTTGAAGGTGGGCTTTTGTTACCTTTAATTACAATATGCATGTTTGTACAATATAAAGCATGAAATTAAAGACAAGTAACAAGAGCCTTACAAACACCTGTGATGACGATAAGCTTTTTGATTTTCAATTCTGCTTTTACTCCTCAGCCATCAATACAAGAACACATACAATACAGCGTGCGTTATCATCGTTCGATTCATGTTCAAAAGGCATTTGCATTGTTCTTCTGCTGTTACTTTTCATATTTAAGCTGCTTCAATGTGATACTAAATTCTGGAAGCGTATTTGTAAGGTGTTGCTTTTAATGAGAAAGTTTTAATATGGTTTAACTTAAGCAACACAAAAACTGATATTTCACCAGGGAATTTAGCTTTTAAAGAGAGCGAAAAAAAAAACTTCACAAAAAAAATTAACAATTATGGTTGCAAGGGTATTTAGGCATCCAAAATGCCAAAAACAGCAAACAAACACACTCATAAATAGTATATAAAATGTTGCCATAATTTTAACTGTTTATTAATACTTGAACGATTTTATTTAACGGCAGTCATTGTAACTGAACAACAGCAACATGTGTAATAAAAACTAACTATGGCAACGATTAATCGTTGTTATTGTAAAATCGCCATAAAATTATAAAGTAATAAAAATATTTATATGGTTTCTTTTAAACACTTTTGTGTGTCTTATCCTTAAAATATATGACACAGCCACCAACAACTGCTGCAAAACGAACAATTAATATTTAAATTTTTAAGAGCAGAAAAAAAGAATTAAAAACTACTGATTTTATACAAAAGTGAATAATTAAAAGGGGAATTTATTGAAGTTACAATCCAACGTTTTATCTGTTCGATTTTATCATATGTTACAGTATATTCTTAGAAGGCATGAGGTAAAACCTTAAAAATTATATCTAAACCAAAACATAGATATTTAATCATGGAGAGAAATACATACTTATATTCATGATTCCATTATCTTAATTATCACAGCATAGAATAAAATATACATACAAACGTCACTAAGAGTAAAGAACCTAAGTCTGCTGTCAAAAATCTAGCTTATGCAACAACAAACTACTCAATGTTACTCAATGTATTTTGTTGGTGTATCAGCCAACAACATTTATTTGCCTCTAGTTTTTTCTATGATTCAAAGTATTAGAATTCGTAAAAACTGATTTCAATTCTTATTTTTATATCGCATAAATATTCAAATATTGCACATGTGTTTTCCCTAATAAAGGGTTTTCCAATAATAGGTGTTATTTTGAATCACCCGGTATTTCGGTAGCTGTCACTTTTCATGCTTTTATTCTTTGACATTTGACAAGTAGAAACTACGCCATTACTAAAAATGTAACCATACACGCTTCATCAAAGCATTGAAATTATTCAAACTCACTACACAAATGGTGAAAATCTCGCAGTCACAGTTCGCAAAACTAAAGCATTTTTGGGTGAAGCACCTTGTCGGAACGCAATACAGAAATTGGTGGACAAATTCAAGCAGTTGGGACAAGTTAGTGATGTGAAGAATTAAACCCGTGCACGTCGCTCAAGAACGACTGAGAATATTCCTGCTGTAGCCTAAAGTGTTGAAGAGAACCCAGGTTTTTCCATTCCTGGTCGTTCTTTGGAATTGGGCATTCCACAAACGTCATTACACCGTATTTTAATCGGAGTTGGATGATATTGATCTGGACAACGTTTACTTTCAACAAGACGGCGATACGTCCCACACAAGCAACGAAACCATTGCTCTTTTACGTGAAAAGTTTCCGGACCGTGTATCTCTCGAAGAGGTGATCAAAATTGACCACCGAGATCTTCTGATGTAACACCTTGCGACTTCTTCCTTTGGGGAAGAGGTCGCAACAAGGCCTACGTCAACAAGCCAGCTTCGTTTCAAAGATAGAATTCGTGAGGCTATCGAGGACATGGGGCAGCCATGGGGCGATTTGGTTATGGAAAATTTCATGAAAAATGGCGTGGTCGTGGTGGCCATTTGGCTGATGTTGTTTTTCTTTATTAACGGCATACCTTACTCTTTATTATGAAATAAACATCCAATCATTTATCTCAAAAAATTAAATTTTTCTTTGAATACCAAAATAACACCTCTTGTTGGAAAGCCCTGTATAAAAAATCTGCTGAGGAAATTGACTGTAACTTATGTCCTTAAACTATATATGTTTAACGAATAATTTAAAGAAGATAAGTTAGGTTTGCCGAATTTTATATACCCTTCACTCCGAAGTATATTTTAAGATAATAAAACTATTTTTTTTAAAATTTTTTTTTTTTTTTTTAAATTTATGAAAAATGATATAGGAAAAGATTGTTGGTGAAAAAAATAATTTCACTATAAAAAGTTGTAAAAAAAATTTTGTTTAAAAAGTAATTTTGGCAAAAAAAAAAAAATATAAAAACAGGTGACCAATTTTGTGGGCCGATTTTCTCAATTTGAAATAGCATTCTATGTTGGTATATTTGTTATTTGTGGGCTTCGAAATGTTGATTTCAACAGACAGACGGACTTGGCTATATCGAATAGGCTATCAATAACGATCCAGAATATATATTTTTTATGGGTCGCAAATGAAAAATGTAAAAATTACAAACGGAATGAAAAACTTTTACATACCCTTGACACTCATGGTGAAGGGTATAAAATGATTGATAAAAATAATGGATTCGCTCGGTAGCTACTAATGTTAATTCTTCAAGTTTCTCACGTGATGCCATTACATAAATGGACCATTGCATTTTTCACCTTTTAAAAACGTTGGTTTATTTCCTTTAAATAAACCGGATACTTTTTATTGCAAATAAAAGCCGTTTAGTGGTTTAAAATTGTAACAACTCTTTATTTATTTAAAATGTACAACAACAACAGTTGAAATGGTCGCTATTATAAACACACTGATAATGTACAAGAATTCACTGGTAATACAGCGAACTTTATGGCAGTTAATTTGTCTTTACTTAACGATGCTTCACATTAGACTGACTTTTGTTGTGTTCTAACGGCATATTTATATACGCAGCATTGTCATCTAGAAAGCTATATTTCTACAATGATCTTCAAACCAGAATATTCGAATTCTAGAGCATTCGATGTTAATCATAAATCATTTAGTGTTGCCATACTTACAAACAATGCTCAAAGCTTTTATTCAATATTGTATGTTCAACATACAGCAACGGTAATAATACCCACAGATATGTTAAAGTTTGAGAAGTACTATCGAACTTTAAACCAGCCATTAAAACAGTTAAATTCAAGTACAATTTCGTAACAATATAGTAGAGATAAGTGAGATGCCAACCAACATTCAATTTGATATAGCTATCCTAAGCGTTCATGAAGATCACCAAGAAGCATCTCCATATATCACTTCGAAAGATGGTTGATTTTTTATGGATGAATTTCTTGCAACTCGGACTATTACTACCATAAAATGGTTCGGCATTATTTTCAGTAAAATATTTGCTCCGTGCTAGACCTTTCATTAAGATTCTTAATTTAAGAGTATATTGTATTTTTGTCCGAAATTTTTGTAAATACTTAGATCTTAACATCCGGATTTAGTAGATACTTAAACAAAGAGAAATGTTTGACTAGAAAATCATGCAAGATATTTATTTACTTAATCAATCTTCACTTGATAATTTTTATTAAGTAGTATTGTATTTAAATTTTCATTGTAACCAGTAAAACTGCAGGCTACCAACATGATTCACACCACTACTTCGTGAGTATTTTATTGCACAGTTAAACGGTCGGTCTGTGAATATGACTCATTATCACATTCTATTTGTAATGCATCAATTGTGAGTTGTAATTAAACATGTAATAAAATGTTTAAAATATCATTTGAAAATCAACTATTTCCCACATTAAAATGCATTCATTAAACAGTTTTTTTGTTTTTTTAGAAAACAATTTAAAATGAAATATAAATGAATGAATTAAATATAAATAATGCTTTGTTGTAATCAAATGCCAATAGAAAATGAAGAAAACACGTTAAATAAAATTTAATCAAAAACAATTGAAACACTGATTAAAGGCCCCCCCTGTGAAATGCGAGAACTTGTGAGAAAACTAATAAAACTTGGAACTTGAATCATTTATGGTTTTAATACTTTTTCTATATTTGGCTGGTGGCATTGAAGTCATAACAGCGAAGAGTAAGAAATTATGCGTTCTTTACATGAGGGGAATAACTTCATATTGTGGCTGGTTTATAGTTTTTATTTTTTCGGTAATTTTCTGGTAATTTTAACCAACTTTTCTTTTCCATAAAACTCATTTTGAACCGTTTGTCATGGCGGCGGCGCGGTGGTCAATTATTATTACGACTTTTGCTACGAGACGACTGTTTACGTATGTATGTATGTACAACACTCGTTTATATATCGAGTGCGAATGAGCACTATTACTACATACTTCTTTCTATAGGATTTTATTATGAGTTTTATTATGATTATTATGCACGCAGTGTTGCCTGATAGAGAGTTGTTGATTAAGTTGAAGAAGACGTTGTTTTGTTTTGGTAGTTGTTGTTGATGTTGCTGTTGTTTTTGTTATTATTATTATTGTTTTTGTTAGTAAAACACCTTTAGATTAATTGAGTTTATTAGAAATGTGTTGATTTTATTATTATTATAAGTATTATGACTGTTGTAGTTGTAGTTCTCGAGTGTTGTTGAGTAGTGTTTTTTGTCTGGTTGCAAGTCTTGTTTGTGTATTGGATTAGAACAAGTAACACTTAATTTCTGTTTCATTTACTTTATTGTTAATGTAATCTTTTCAACATTAATTAACAATAATTTTTAACAATGACTATGACTGACTGACTGACTGAATGGCTATCTGTATGAATGAGTGTGTGTGTGCGAGCCTAAATATGTGTGAGTGAGTATTATCATTATTTTAGTGAATTTACATTTTTCCATAAATTCTATTGAAACAACCAAGATAAGAGAGAGACTTATGTTGTATTACAAATGTACATTGTAATCGTTGATATGTGTGGAATTCTTAAATAACAATAGTTTAAAAATCGTTTTGAAAATCCCCACAAACTGAAAAATATAATGAAAATATGTACATAATTTACACCACAAACTACAAAAAGGAAAATATAATTTCACGCTTATTTGAAAATTTGTAATCATTTTTTTTTTTTTGCTTTTTCAAAGGCTCTTTAACATGGGAACGTGATATAGTAGATTTTTGTTTTCAAAGCATTTTAATGGAATGTAAAAACAGATTTAAAAATAAGTTATTCGTTCGATTTTTTTTTTTTTTTTTAAAGAACAATTAGAAAATAAATTGAGAAGAAATATGTACATTGTAAAGGTTATTTACCATGAAAAATGATTATAAATTAAACTAGAATCATAGCTGGGATAAATTAAAATATATTTAATCATGGTGCAACATATTTCACAAATCCATTTTAAGTCCAGAAGCATAATCATATTTTTGTGCAGCAATTTAAAGTCCAAACATATTTAAATTTTTAAACAGAATCCAGATGTTTACCGCAATTTCGGTTGTTTGTTCATTTTAAAAGTAGATTTTAGGTTAACCGGTTTATGTGGTTTTTATCACTCGATTACACATAATGAAACTATCGAAAATTAATCGGCATCTGATGTATTGAAATTCGGTATAATTAAGAAGTTTATGCACCAAATCTTACTGATGATATTTCAGTGTTTTTCTTCTTTAAATTTTATAATTTTAATATTCACCTTTATTCTATTTGGTGACGTCAACATCGTCGTCGATATCGATAACAAATGGTTACTATTGACAGAATTTTATACTTTTATAAGTCGGGTTAAAGTACAAAACGCTGTCAAAAGTTACCAATTGTTATTGATATCGGCAAAACATATACCATTTTTTTATTCAATATTGACGACGACGTCGACAACGCCAAATACTTAGAATAAGGGTGATTGAATATGTTTAATCTTTTCTGACTACTAAAACCGAAAAATGCTATAGCTACATAGTATGTTTCCTATGTTTATATAAAAATATATTTTTGATTCTAAAATAATTCCTTTCAATGTCTGTTAACCTGTTAAACCGGTTTTCTAAAAAGCGCCAATTTGTTGAGGTTTCACTCGCTACATGTATATTGAAAATATCAGCCAACAATTCAATACAGAATATCAAGACTCTTAAACATTTAGTTAAATTCTACCAATAAATCTCTTTTTTTAAGTTTAAAAGTATAATTCAATTTGTACAAATTTTAAAATTAGCCTCATAAAACCCCTCCACCTATTCTCGTTTTAAGACGACTTATTAAGGTATAGATTTAAGTAAAGATAAAAGAAAAAATACAATTTTATAAAAGAATTCGGCACATATGTATATGTATTATTTATGTAGGTCTTAAGTAGATAGGTTTAGGTTTGTGTTTTTTTTTTTTTTCTTAGCTTAAAAGTTTTAGTTTCTTTCTATTTATCCTTTAGTTGCTTACTTTCCCTACTTTTATTTATGTTTAGTTTGTTGTATTTTCTTATTTATTTATGTTATGTTTTTGGAAAATAACCATCAAACGAAATCAAAGTTTATTGTGGCCAAAGTCGACCATAATACAACCCTATACTATTTTTTATCTCAGCCGTTTATGAACCGATTTTGTTGATTTTTAAAACTTCCATTGGATACTTGAGGGCTTCGGAAAACGCATTTCAATCAACACATGCATAGACTATAAACGGTATGACAATTTTATATATACACTGTCCACTCATGAGGTAGGATATAGTACATCAATTTCAAAATTTTTAAGTTATTAATAATTTTTTACCTTTAGTTGAAATTAATTGGAAATTAAAGCGAGATTTTAATTTGCATCTCAAAGAATAAATCCTAAAATACCCATATTTTTAGCAGTCCAAGTTATTGTTGTTAATTGCTTTAATAGCTTTTTCCTTTACATTATATGAAAATGAAATAAATTATAAATATAAATTATTTCGCAAAATACATGATTAATAAATTATGAAAAATTAAAAAATATATTAATTTTGAAATTTGTAGTAGCAAAAAGTGTTTTTTGAAAAATTCTATTTTTTTTCAAGAAAAGTATAAAAACTTTGGAAATGCAGCAAAATATGCGGATTGTAAATATTTTAAAAAAAGTACGTTTTTAATAATTTTGAATATAATACTAATAATACACTTTATTGCAAAATAAACAGAAAAATTTAATTCAAAAATTAAATCTGGATTTTTTTGAAAAATATGTGAAAATATTAGAATTACAAAATTTGCAGAGAATCTACTAAAAAGTACTTTTTTAAAAAATATAGAAAATAGTCCCAATAAGTATTTTTACTGGAATTCAAGTTGAAAACAAGTGTATATACAGCCTAGAGTCCAGTATCAAGTAATTAAATTATAGCTGTATACTAATCATTCAATGCCAATAAAAACGAAATTTAAAACATTTTTCAAGTTTAATTTGTACTATTTTATTTCAACTAAAATTCTAACAATATATTCAAGTACTTGAATTTTCAGTTCTTTAGTGCTTATTGGGATATCTTTTTTTGTTTGCAAAATATCCAGAACAAATAATTTGTTTAATATTTTAGAAAAAATGTATAAAACTATATTTTTAAAATAGTAGTAAAAAAGTACTATTTTACAAATTCGGATTTTCTGCAAAAATATTTAAAAATTTTGGAAAACTGAAACCAAATGTCGCAATTTTAAATATTTTGTAGAAAATCTATTAAAAATCATTATCTAAATATAGTAGTAGAAAAAGTACTTTTTAAAATTTTTTTGATTTTATTACAATGGGTTTTTTTCCTTCCCATTATAATTATCTGCATTTTATTTGCCCATTTATTACAAAAAAACAAACATCAAACTCTCCACAATTTACATCTTTAATGTTGTAGGGCACAATGACAAAAGGAGAAAAAATTGACACCAATATGCCAATTCTAGCGCCTAATATTCACACTAACTGCTTACGTGCTTTTATACGAAATGTTTAGCTTAGAGCCAATGAAGCGCAAGTTTAACCCTTTTTAAAAACTTTTTATACATATTTCAATTTGCAATTTTTTCGATTTCACGAATTCTGTTCTTTTTTTTTTTTTTTTTTCTTTTTTGCATGAAGCTTTGCAAACTAAAGGATTTTGAATTGTATGGAAATAAACGAAAATAAAACAAACTTTTTGTTGCTTCTCATTGGATTTTGCGATGTATTACTTTTTTTGTTTGTTGTTTAAATGTATGTTTTGTTATACAAACGTACATACATACATATTTACATTGGTCGGGGTGGATGAGTGCCTGTATGAAGGCGAATATTGTATGTTTGATCAAAATCGCCACAGGGATTTGCTTTACAAGCTTGGAAAAGTGGAAAAACTTTCAATTGAATTTGTAGACGTTTGCCTATCCAGCCACGTAGTTTTATAGATAAAAAAAAATACTCTAAAAAAGAAAAACATTAAAGTATAACCACTATTTCCTACTCCCTAAAAACACTCTTGCACAGTCAGCTTTTGCTTAGCAAATTTGGGGTTTACAAATTTTAACTTGTAGTAGTATTTTCCTATACTAGCACACCAGCTTTATGCCTGTAGTTTGATGGATACAAAGTTTGTTTAAATTTGGGTTTGTAAGTCAGTTTAACATCAAAGTTTTTTATTTTTTTTTAGAACTTTTTTTTTTTTTGTAATTCAATGGTTACGCAACTTTTGCTTCACTTGTTTGCTAAATTCGAATGTTTCTACACAAATTTATGTTATTGAAAAAAATAAAAGGAAATAAAAGCGAAAAAATAACAAATACCAAGCAACACATACTGATATTCATGTATACAATATAAAGGACCTTTATCAAACTAAGATTTGGTATTTATTTTTCAAATGTTGTTGATGTTGTATTTGCTGGAATTGGTGTGGGAGGTTTTTTTTTTACAAAACCATAATATTTCAAATAAAAAGGAAAACAAGAATTATGGCCACAAGAAATCAATTTATTGAAGTTAAATAAAAATATATATTTTATTTGCTGGTTGGTTTTTGGGTTTTCTAAAAGGAATTAAATTTGTGTTTTTTTTTTTTTTTTTTTTTCTTGTTGGGACAGAGTGTAACAGAAAGAAATATTTTATTAAGAAATTTTGAGGTTGTATCAAAAAAGCAAAAAAAGAAATACTTAAAATTTAATTTGTTATTTGGCATAAAGCTAGCATAATATATGTTAACTTTGAAGAAGCATTCATTGAAGTATTAGAAGCAATAAAAATAAATTAATTACTAAGATTGTAAGAAAATTCACAAAATACGTTATAATATAAGTGACTTATAATATTCAAATCATCACACATACCCTTGAATATAAAATAGTATACAAAAGTACGATCATATCAAGCTTTCCATCCGTTGAGTGGAGTTTGGGTTCAAAGGTGTCCAAAGTAGGGGCAATTATATCTCAAAAAAGTCATGGATGAAATATAATATTTTTTTTATTGATAACTAATTATGAAAAGAATAAAAATAAAAAGTTTTACAAAATAAAAAAATTCCCAGCTTGATTCACAATTCTGCATTGAAATAAGAATCATATTATTTAATTTTACCAATATTTACGAATGGTAAAAATTGCCACAAAATCACAATAACTAAAAACCAATATTATTTATACTAACAAAAATATACTGCTTATGCTAAATATATTTCAACTAAATGAGAATTATATTGAATTTTTGTATGACCGTAAAACACGGCAATGGATCCATCATGATATGGAGGAGTTTCTCTTCTTTTGGTGTCGGTCAAATATATTGGATAAAGAACAAAATATGCGTCCCGGACTACGTAACTATATTGCAAAGCATAATGCTTCCATTTGCTGAGAAAGAGATGTCCTTGAGATGGGAGTTTCAACAGGACAATGTTCCGAAGCAATCCTCAAAATTGGCAAAGGACTGGTTTGCTGTCAACAAAGTACCACCTATGGACCGGTCTTCGCCATTACCTTAACCCAATAGAACACCTTTGGGGAGTGCTCAATAGGAAGCTGGAAGGTTTCCTCTTGAGCGGTTTTCCATTGACATGGACATTTGCAAAAGAAAAAAAAAAATGGCTGATTCCATGAGTAGCAGATGCATTGAAGTTGTGAAAAACAAAGGTGGAGCAACAAAATATTAAAATAAAATTATTTTTTAACCAAAAATATAAAGATCCTTTTACGCGTTTCTATTATTTTGCCAGTAAAAATATTGACTCTATATTGTTAGTCATATAATGCATTAAAATATAAATGAAAAGAGGAATGATTATGTTTTTTCTTAAGCTGTATGTCTGATAAACAAAACTGCATACCTATACACTTTTTTTTACATAACTAAACTTGACTAATAAAGTAACAAAATTTGAAAAAAAGCTTTCGTTTCTATTGTTTTTTCCAACACTGTATACCTATGAGATAATAAATATGTAGTTCATTATTAGACTACTTCAAAGTAATGCAGACGGTTTGTAGTTGTCATTAAAAAGTAGTTGCTGCTGGTTATGTTCCTCAAAAGCACAAACAGAAGATTCAAAAAAGTTCAAATGACTAATCGTGACTAGTTGCACTCATGAACTTTAGGACACTGTGTTCACTTAAACTATAACACATTTTGAGCTGTCATAACTTTCACAGACATTATGGCTTTGGACATTATTTTATACCACCATTCAAAAGATCTAAACAAACTGATATTCGTTTTATAAAAAAAAAACTGTAAGAAAATGTTTAATGTATAAAATTCTTGTATGCCATTTAATAATTATTTTAATATTTCTTATTAAATTCCATTATTACGAGTACATATTTTCAATAAACGAATTCTTTGATTCTTAAAATTCTACTTTAACAAGATAAATTGTGTATTTCGCACATAAATATTTCGGTTGACTTTGAAATGCTGTTGCTGTTGAAATACAACAATTTAACCAGTTCTCTTATTTGTACGAAAACAATTTTGGCAGACAAGATAGATTTCGAACAATAAGTTGTTTAAAGGATTTGTAACAATTGGAATGTATTATTCTTTCTAAATATTATTGAAGTAAAATTAAAAAAAAACTTGCTAATAATAAGTTTAACTTTTAATAGATTTATTTACATTCACTTATATGGATATAGTTATAAATAACTTCCCAAGAACAACAAAAAAATGCATTGGTTTTTACTTTAGAAATCATAAGGAGATTTCTTTTTGCTTAATAACTTTGTGTTCAAACAAAAGTAGGCAACAACTTTACCAAAACTTTTTCCCACATCAATAGGGTATTAAAAACTTCTGTTAAGACCGCGTATGACAACCATCTTATTGTTTTGAAATGATTCCTGGAATTTCAGATCTTTTGTAGCGTAAGCAAACAAACAGCGATTTTTTTTTTTCGTATGAAAAAATCATTTGCGCATACCAATCATTATTTAAAATTCTCAAACAATTCATTTGCAGACACTTTCAATACAAACAAACACACAACCAAACAAACGCTTTCAAGAACACAAATAAAGAAACCGCTCTCAAGTAGGCAACCATCATTATCATCTTAAACGTAGCGAAATACATGTTCATAATAATACATCCAATCCAATCATATAAAAACTGGAAAAAATAACGAAAAATACATTCAAACAAATATTTGCAATTAACGTCTGGACATAAACTACACAACGAATGAATTGAAACCAAACCAATCTCAATCAAATGAAACAAAAATTGAAAAACAAACGTAAGAAAGAATGAAAAAAATGATGATAATGATGATGGGGTCCAAAGGCGGGAGGGAGACCGAAGAGAGGAAGACAGATACACTCGTACAACACAAAAAGGTGACATTTTCAATGAACGCATAATTCAATTTGGGTTTTTGGTATTTCATTTTCATACCTTTCCATACATTGTTGTTCTTGCTGGTGTTATGCTGGAGACGGCTGAGACCAAAGTGTGGGACCGCAATGTGTGTGCACAGACGATAATGCCAGGTTAAAATCCCTCCTGTTGTTAATCAACAATAACTAACGCACCCTTTTTATAGCAATAATTTGATTACTATTTAGGAGCGTTTTGAAACTTTTTATTTAAAAATAGAAAAGCTACACTTGTTGTTTCTTATTATTATTAAATTTATTATATTTTCATAATTATTCATAAACAAAACTTTAAATTATAACACCAGCACATGTGGAGTTTTTTATTTCAAATATATTTTATTTCTAAAATTAACATATAACTTTTTAACTGCATAAGTATGTATATAGAATATTTTATTTTTATTTTTTTGAAATATGAAAAAAGAAATTAACTAAAACAAATTTCCCCTGGGTTTTAAATTATGAAGTGTGATATGCAGAACTATCAGTATGAACTGCAAATGACACAGTGGGTTACTCAAATATTCAAATACAGAATGAGAGACGACAGCTAGCCTGGCTTACAATGTATTTTAATTATTAAGAATTCTTTTTGTTTTAATTTCTTTCAGTCACCTTTTGTTTCATTTATGAAGTTGTGTTTGCAATAAAAATATACATATAAATATTTTAATTTTATTTTTATTAAAAAAGAAAAAAAAAATACATTTACATGTTTCTTTTAAAGCCGACAAAATAAAATAAAACTCAATTATTAATGTATTTTTAATTAATCAAATCAGCAAATTATGCAAATTATTTTGATTATAAACTACGTTAGCTGGGAAATACAAATAAAATTTGTTTATTTATGTCTGTTAAAAAAGAATAAATTTAAATAATTGCTGCAAATATAATCATTAACAATTCTTTTGAATGAAAGATGTCAGACGAAACATATAAGAGGTGTGCGTACACATTTGGCATATTGTTCAAACTTCTATCAAACATTTGAAATTAACTAGGACTAACAAAAATTGTTTAAGTGGCACAGAAAATGTCATTAACCTAACAAAAAATAAAAAAAAACCTTTTCATGAACATTCTAATGTCGCGTTCCTGTTACTAAATCAACGTAAATCAGTTCTCTGTGATTGTTGTAATAAAGTGGCTGAAAATTACAATTGAAATCAAAAGTGGATTTAAAAAATAACAAAATACTGTATCTAATAATCACACTAAATCTTTTATTTTGATTTTCATATATTTTGTTTTTCATATAACACTTGCACTTGACGCCGCGAGTTAGACAATTAGCCAATAAAAGCAGCTCAAACGGCGTATTTTTTGGAAAATAATTGGTCAATTAACAAGGTCTCTTATCATATCATATTGTCATAATGTCCTGATATTTCACAATGGTTGTTATTGCTTTTCAAGCAAAAAATGTCCTTAAATAATACTACTTTCTATGCTATGTTTATTGTGCTATCGTATCGAACCAGCAGAGACTAGCGCCGAATGCCTAAGTGTCGGTTAAACCGAGTCGCCGAGTCGTGATATATTAGGACATTATGACAATATGACTGATAAGAGACCTTGTGAATTGACCAAATAATTTTAAATTTTTTTGTAGTTTAAAAAATTTAGTGTTAATTTTTGCCGCCAATTTTTTGTCTCTTTCTTGATACTATGTTTATTGCTAATATATTGACTGATAAATGTATGTAAGACATTTTTTCAGATTTAGCTTTTTCTTCACATAAATGCATATGAATGTCGCGTTCGGGAACGTAGCAAAATGAAGTAAAGACTGTGAAAATCTGTCAACATTATTAAAAACTTAATTTTTATGAATGAATATAAAATTAACGAAATAAAGCACTTGAAAATCTAAAAATTTTATACAAATGTTGTCACTTAAATTAAATCAGTTTAAACAAATTAAAAATATTTATTAAAAATCTAGATTTTCTTTATCCACTTACTGCCTGCATTGCTGAAAAATTCCTCTTTCTCATTGTCAGCTTTCAGAACTTTGTTCGATTTTTTTCAATTTGGTTCATTACATTTCTGTTGGTTTTGTTGCTGTTGTTGTTTAAGAAGTATTTTTCGTTTGTGATGGATTTTGATTTATGACTTTTTTTAGCCGCCCTTCAATAAATCAGGTTGTAAATCGATTGTGCTCGAAAACAGTTTTCATTTCGTTTTTTGTTTCTTCGTCAGTTTTATTGGTGAGACCCTCTTACTATGCCCTGGCAAACTTCATCAGTCCCCACATAAAATTTAAGAAAATTAAGAGGAAAAAAAACATCACACACTTTTACTTCATTCAGTTGATATTATTGGCTGTGATTTGTTTCCGAAGAAAAAGAAGAAGTTTGTGTCTTTAATTCAATTTTTTGTTTATATTTCATTTCATTCTTGAAAATTTTTCTTGCCAATGAACAGCAAAAAAAATATTGGTTTTAATGTTTTTTTTTATTTTTATTTTTTTTCATTATTTGGTGAATTGAGAAAGTGGCAACTTGAGTTTATTTTGGAGGGTTTTTCCAACAATACTTCATCATCTTACTTTTGGTGTTTTTTTTTTTTTTTTTTTTGTTTCAATAATAATTCATTTTTTTTCATTTGTGGTACAAAAACTGAAAAAAGTCTAAACTGATTTTGTGTTTTTTTTTTTTCTACTTTTTGGCCTGGCTCAGTTAGTGGTCCACCGCTCTGTGGTTGCTGGCTGGCCATCTTTTCTCATTTCTAAACTGGGTTGGATAAATCGATTCCAACAAATAAATAAACATTGTAGTTTGTTTGCCCTTGTTACAGTTTAGGTGTAGAGGATACTTTTTATCATGAAAAATGAGTTGAAGAAAACAAAAATTAAATTTTCAAATAAATTCGTTTGAAAACAAGCAACAAATACATTAATTTCTGACTTTGTTTCTTTTTAAAACGTAATCATCTTTAATAAAAATATATGTTAGGCTAACTTTTGATCAATTTCATTAAAAAAAAAGATTTTTTTTTTTTTGTTTTAACAAGAATTTGTCAAAAACACAATGTAAAAGTTTGGAATCAAACAAAAGTTTGTCAAATTAAATGAACAAGTATTATAAATGTTTAATGTTTTCGAAGGATAAAGTACAAGCATTTGGCAAATTTATTAATTAACATTCATTTTTAAAAAACTAAAAAATATAGAAAAGTGACATGTCCTCTTCATATAAAGTGTGAACCAGATCAGTGTTTGTCACTTTGCATTTTTCTAGGCTATGTAAAACAGTTTTTCTAATATCTTAGTTAATTATGATGGATTTTGTTGATTATAAGTATCGACATTTATTATCCAATAAATTGATTCAATATTTTGGATCCGAACGAGACAAAAAATAGAACTCGTTTCGGCTGTCTCTAGAAAAATGCAAAAGTCAATGAATACGCGTATAAGCTGCTTTTATGGTCTAATTGTATAAATCCCGCCACCAAGTGATACAAAATACCATAAAATTTCTATCAATAACAAGTAAGAGAGCTATATTCGGCTCTGCCGAATCTTATATACCCTTCACCAAATTATACTTTAAAATAAAATAAAAAAATTTTAATTTTTTTTTTTCGAAATTGTTTTTTAAAAGTTTTATCCAATTTTTTTTAATTTAAAAATTTATTTTTTTTAATTTATTTGTGAAAAAAATAACGACTGAAAAATGTTTTTTGTGAAAAAAAAAATTCGGGTTAAAAAATATTTTTCCCGATTTTGACCCATTGTAGGTCTAACTTACTATAATCTTATATACATCGTTGCAATGGACTTTGAAATATCTATCATTAGATATTCATATTGTTTATATTTATGACTTAGTAATCGAGATATAGATCAAAACTAGGCAAAAAATCTAGGTTGTCTCGAATTTTTACTCATATCTCCGTTATTTATGGATGGATTTTGCTGATTTTAAATAGGAAATTTCTCGAAAGCATGTCTGACAGAATTATTGAAGATTTGGATCCCGAAGATATCTGGGGTCTTCAGAAAATTGATTTCAACAGACGGACAGACAGACGGACACGGCTTTATCGACTCCGCTATCTATAAGGATCCAGAATATATATACTTTATAGGGTCGGAACGAGACACATTTTGAAAATCAAATAAAGTGTTTAGTGTCACTATTTGGATTTTAATTAAAATGTTTAGAAACTTCATTAGAACACGACATTGGAACATGAAAAAAATCAAATAAAAAAAAGTAACGTTATTTGAGCATTGCTCGACCCCTTATAATTTGATGTTGATAGCTATATATATATAAGAACTCAGATTACTAAATTAGATAAAACTGTTCTTATTTATTTAATTTCCATGCAATCTCACCGATTAAATATTAGCTGAAAATCTATTATATTATACAGTCATTACGAATATTTTTATTTTCGGTCACGGTGGACATTTATGTGGAAATGCCCATATGCAAACAGATAACTCTAGGTTTTGTTATGAAACTTTTCCATTCATATATGTAAAGCTATCTCTGTTCAATTCATTACTAATCAATATCTAATCAGAATAACACTTTTCCAACTCGCACAATATAATAACAATGTTGTCAGTTGTAAGTACATATAAAAAAAATCGAATATCCACTTAATTCAACAATGACCCTTTTGAGCCAATGAGGGCAAGCAAAACCTTCCTCGTCGTAAGTAATGTTACCTCCTCTTTAGCAATCTATTTAATTAATAATCACATCGCTGTTATCATCATAAAGATCTGTAAAAGATGGTCATATAATTTTATTTTCGGTACTTTATACTGCAGTAGTCATAAAATCGTATAATTCATGTTCTATAATTCTTGGTTTAAATTTGTGTGTTTGAGTGTTTTTTTTCACTTTTTTTTTTGTCCTACTCAAAATATACAATTATTACAAACAATTTATTAACAAATAGTTGAATTGCTAGATGCTTGGACTGGCAATTTTTTGCTTTCAAGTGATCCCTAAAAAAAAGAAAGGAATAAAAAAACCAGGGAGGAGAAAAATCAACAAACAAACTACGGTATCCCGGCAAATGGCAAAGAAGGGAATATTTGTTTGTTCTACCAACACCGCTCATATTGAAAATTAAAAAGAAGAAATGAATAACCAACCAACAATAAAGTGGAGTCTTCTCATTGCAACCAAGTCTTGTCGGACCTGCATAAGAACGCAATTGAAGCGAACAAACACAAACTACAAAAGCTGTTTCTGTTTTTAGCATCTTTAGTATGCTTAGATTAAAATTATAATGGCAGTCGCTGGCATTGTGTTAGGCTTCATGATGTGTGTGTTTGTTATAACGCGCCAAACAATTTATAATCAACGCGAAATGAAATGAACGCTATTGCATTGCGAGAAAAGTGCAAATTCATGTTCGTTGACAATTTCACATAATTTGCATGCAATTTTATATAAAATTCAAAATGCAAACAAAAAAAAAAAAAAGAAACCAGGACTGCAAGGCAGGCAAACAGATGACATTGTAGTCGACGTCGCGTCGTCGTCATCATAGTTGTCTGTAACTCTGTTACTGTTGCTGTGTCTGTTGCCTAAGGAATGAGGATGCTGAATTGTATTGTATGTATGGAGTTTGGTTGCTTGCTGGGTATGGGATGATGATGATGATGCTGATGACGACGACGCTCTACAGCTGTGAAGTCAAATATATTAAAATTTGATTGTTTTTTATGTATTTTATAAGCGTAAATTTGAAAAACATGCAATTTTTGCCAAAATGTAATTTTGCTTTTTTTTTTTTTTATTTGTTGAGTTTTTGTTTTTGCTTTTTATTGAAAAACTATGTTGTTTGTCAAAAATGTTAAAAGGCATCTTAAGTGAGATGAATGAATGGTTGAAAATTGTAACAAGGACTATAATCAGCTGCATTAAGCTGCTAACTATCTGGCACATTAAATTGATTAAATTATTGGCATTTTTAATTTTGTCAATACTACACACAGCAGTGATGATAGTAGTAAGGCAGCCAGCCAATTGCTGCTGTGTTAATTAAATATCAAATATGATAAAGATAATCTGCCAAACGCTACAACGGCGGTTAAGCACAGTAGTGAATTTACAAATGATGTAGTGGGAAAAGATGCGCTGTGGTCTTATTGGAGAGAGTGTGTTATGTAAATTTGGTTAGTGTTTGTACGTGGAGTCTTTTGTATAATACTTACACAGAAATAAATTCAAATCATTTAATCTGTTAAACAAATGTTTAAATTGCCCCCATGGGGTAGAACAAGAGGAGCAACTGAAAGTAAGCTGAGAGTAAAAATAATTACTTTCTCCCAAATTTGATGGTTGTTGCGGTAAGACTTAGGTTTTTTGTCTCTCAGTAACGCCCTTTCACCAAAATTATTATCAATTAAATACTCCGATTTGTAAAAACTGAAAAACAATGATTTTTTCCAATTAACGAGCTTTTAGATTTCAATTAACAAAATAATGTTAAGTTTTTACCTTTTAAAAACGGGGGTTATTTCCTTTAAACCGGATACTTTTGATTGCAAATAAAAACAGTTTTAGTAGTTTAAAATTGTAACAACTCTTTATTTATTTAGAATGTACAACAACAACAGAATTAAATAGTCACTCGATGTCTTTATACACGTTTATCAATTCGCATCTATCGGGAATCTTCTACAATGCTCTTAACGGACAAACTAGTATGTTCGAATTCTAGAGGTTTTGCTGTCAATGTAAGCAACTCACATATTTAGTGTTGCCATACTTATAAACAATGCTAATAACCGCATGCTACCAACATTGTTGATAAGTAGAAGCTTCTACTAATGGACGTGTTTATAAACATGATGAATGCTGCAGGCAGTCATTACATACAGTTAAATTCAAATCGCTATAGCACATTCGTAACAATAATCAATAGATGTTATTTTCATATAAAGCTTTAATCGAATTAATTAATCGATTGTTCGAAAAAATCGAAAAGTTAAATTAATTTTTATCATTGAAGCAAACAAATAGCTAATGCAAACCTAGAATTTTGCATAATTTTTGTTATATTTTAGCAGACTGTCAATAATACTGCAATGTTGTAATACGAATTGTAATAGATCTTTCCGCACTAGAAATTGCATTCTGATGTTGCCGACATTTTGAAAAAAGTATAACAAATTCGAAGAGTGTCAACAAGATTTTATGTAGTTGCCATTCTAGTTAGTTTTTTAAGAACATTTTTGCTTACTAGGCCGTAGGACAGTTTTTTTAAAAAGCTCATTTTGGTTATTTAGTTATAAAGAGGACTTAAAAGAAGCTAGACCCATGCTGGTATCAAAGTGAGGCTTACAGTAGAATTGGGATGATTTAGAACAGTTTCATATTTGAGCATCTATATTTAACATCATTGATATTCGTGTTGATTGCAGTTAAATAAACGATTAGGTTGGGCTTCTGGTGGGTACGAGTGCCGACCACTGATTAAGAAACATACTTTCTTTTCAAGTAAATCACTGGTCTTATACTAAGTATAAGTATAACATCTTTAAATTTTAAGGTTTGTATTATTCATCTTTGAATACAAATTCTAGGCATTGATGAATCAAGCGCCTATTAAAATATTTCATTCAAAAATCATAATCTAGCAACTTGTTTTATCACGACTTTTTCAACTTAATAACTCTTAACTTTAGAAAATTTATAATCAGCTAAAAAAAAAATCATCTTCCATTTAACCACTCTATTGTTTGTATTTTTATTTTAATCTTTTTATAAATTACTGCAGCCATTCAGTTGTAAATTGAAAATATTTAACAACTAAATCCAAAAGAAAAATTAAAACAAATGGCTTAAAGATTAGTGTTAACAAAATTTTGACAGTGTTTTATGTTAACAATATATTTATTTATTTATACACAGACAAACATGTATGGTTTATTTCTGTTTATTTTTTTTTTTCTTCTTCTAAACAATACAATTTAACCACAATACAACTCTATCACAATGAACACAATCACACACCACAGAGAGGTTTGGTTTTTAGGCATCTTTAAAAGTGTTTTTTATAATTGAAATATATGAAGGAAACGAAGCTTTTATGACTTTAATTAGTGAAATTTAAAACTAAATAAATTTAAAATATTTGATTTGAAAATCATAAGACAGACAAAGAAGCTTTTAACAAACAGTAGAGTGAAGAAAAAAAAAACCAACAACCATTGATGATTAATAACTTAATATTTTGTTATAAACTGACTGAATAATAGAAAACATTTTCATTTTTTATGAGATGTAACAAATTTCATTAATTTTTTCCATTTCTTCTTTAAAATTTACATTTCAAAACCTTTGTTTTTGTTAAAAGGTGGGCTTTTTGTTGTTGTGAATTTTTTATTATTTCTTAATCACCAAAAGAGGGCTAATTTGGTCAATTGTGTTGACATGGTGTGAAAAATTTTAGGCTTTTATGAAGGTTAAATATGGATATTTTTTAAAAGTTTTATCTATTCAAAAGTTCGTAAAGTATTTCCGTAGCAGAAATAGGGTTAATGGAAACAGTTTTCATAGCTGCCTCATAATGTTTATGAGATACACAGTTAGTTTTCAAGTCAACATTTTCCAGTTACTCTTACATCTTTAAAAAAAGAAGCAGTATGTAGTTATATTCAATATATTTCTATGAAATTGACTAAACGGAATAATGTTAAGGCATTAATTCATAAAATATTGTCTTGAACAAAAAAAAAATATATTTTGATTTATAAAACATATTTCATTTTGAGATTCTACACTGTTAAATCTCAGGATTTTATATAAATTTAGGTGTTTTTAGCTTTATATTATATTCAGCTTTTAATGCATAGTGCATTAAGATGCATTTATTTTAATCTAATTTTACCATACATGGAATAATCATAAAAAACTGTGTACTATAAAAGTTTTCTAATAAAGAAAAGTGGCAAATTTATTATTTGACATTTACAACCTCTAAAATATTCCCATTAAAGTCATTTACTACATATGAACACAAACCTCTTAACACTAATAAAAAGTGGCCAAACGACCACCTTCTGTTTAGTATAAGTAATAAAGCAATTAAATAAAATTTTTAAAACTAATATTCAATGTACAAGGCTAATTTTCCATTTACCATAACAAAAAAAATCCCCTCTATTAGACCAAATGACCCGACCGACCCGACCAATTTAGATGGTGCATCGCTGTAACGCGTAATGCATAAATAATGTTTCTAGCTGTATAAATACATATAGTTTTTATTGGATTATGACAAATAAAAACCTATAAAATAATATATGGCTAAAAATTATAAAAGTCAAAGGCGCCACCATGGAAAAAAAAATAACACACATTTAACAAATATAATCTCAAGAAAATAAAGAACAAAATAAAACACCCACCCAGGGATCATGGTAAAGTCATAAAAAATATACTTACATACATACATACATGTATGCATATGAAAATTTGAAAAATGTTTTAAACTTTACCTAAAACCAAAATTAATAAATATTAAGAACGAAATTGAAACAACTTTGGAAATATTGTACGAATATTGTAATAAAACAACAAAATTCTTATAATATTTTTTTGTTGTTGTATGTGAAACACACATGCACACTGGCATACACAAATAATATTTTCGATGAGTATTTTTGATTTATTGTAACAACTGTGCCGACAACCATACTAAAATTGGGTATGAAAATACATACGTTTCTTTTTATTGGGTGGGCGATCCACAAAATACAAGTATAAAAAACCAACAAAAAAAAATGACATCAAAAAAATATGAAAAAGTGGCATTATTACCCAAGAAAGAATGAAATAAAAAACGCAAGCATTCAAACCAAAACAAAAATATATTTAAACAGCAACAGAGAGCGAGGTAGTTCGTTCATACCATACAAAACAATCTGTTCGTGTTGACAACAGCACCAACAACAATAGAAGAAAACTAATGCAATTTATATATGTATTTTGGATTTGTGCAATAACGCAACCAACTTTTCAGATTAATGATGGTGTGGAAATTTGTTATTGGAGACTGTATGGTTTCTTTGAAGTTTTCTAGAATTATGCAACTACTTAGTCTTTTTGATGTAACCAATTTAACTAGTTCAAGCTTGTTAGCTTTTTGAAATCACTAACTTATTTAAATCATAGACAACTTACAATAATCTAGTTTATTTCAATGAACATTCCGTAACATTTATTTGGAATCCCAACACCTTTTGTAACATCGAACAACACATACATAACCGTTTGTAATTTCCACATTTTTCATTTGCGACCCCATAAAATATATATATATTCCGGATCCTTGTAGATAGCGGAGTCGATTTAGCCATGATCACCTTTCCGTCTGTATATTCAAATTAACTTTCCGAAGCCACCAAATAACTTACATACATGATTGGTGCATCTATAAATCCGCTATAGTCGAACTTAGATTGCAATTTAAAATCAACCCACAAACGGCTAGATGTAAGTAAAAAACCGCGACAACCTCGATATTTTCACTCAAATTTAAAAAAACTAAAAATATTTTTACAATAACAATGTTTTCACCCGTTTTTCTTTCACCTACAAATTTCTGTTCACCAACATTTTTTATCCTAATTTTTTTATTAGGGTATATTAAGGACTGAGATCGAAAAAATCTTAACACACGTTTTTCATTAAAACTTTTAACCCAAGGTTTAATTTATTTTTTTGATCAAGTTACCTTTGTAAATCATGTCAGTTAATATGTTTAATGTCAATTATGTTCATTTGTTGTTAGTCTAATTAAAAAACGTATGTTCAGGAACATTTTTCGCAGCTTCCGGTTCAATATTTTTATGTTGTTAAAGCTCCAGGGCATGTCGTAAAAAAGTTTCGGACCCAAAAACAGAAAATGTTCCCAACAAGTTCTTGGTGGCAAGCAATATGCAGTTGCGGCAAAAGAAGACAAACATTAGTTACAAGGGGGTCTATAAATATCGAAATTTACATCAAGGAATGTTTACAAAAGAGAATGCTTTTGCATCCTGTCACTATGGTAAACATGGTCTTGAGTGGTACAAATACAATAATGTGGTATTAGTACTAAGATAAGCAGATCCTCCAAACTGCCAGGAGCTAAGGCCAGTGGAGAGATATTGGGCTCTTGTTAAAAGAGAATTGAAGAGCACAAAAAAAATGTCCAAAAGTGTGGTAAATTTTAAACGGAGATGGACTACGTGTTCGAACAAAGTGACAGCAAGCACTATAAAAACCTTAATGGAAGGGTTTCCGGAAAGGGTTCATAAATTCATCACTACTGATTAGAACTATAAAAGTAATATTTTTTGTAACATGTAATATTAATTTCAATCAATTAAAAAAAAAATTTTAAACAAAAAATCTGCTTTCACATTAAATAAATATTTCTAGATATTTCGGATTTGGTTTTCTAGCTGATGAAATTTACTCTTTTCAGGTCTGCAACAGGTCTCTGAACTGACTTTGTCCGGTTTATTTTATAAGCGTCACAAAATTAGAAGAAAGATATTTTTCTTACTAAATTAATTATAAGTTCACAGATAACTTTTTACCATTTATATATTTATTTATATACAGTGGCGAGCAGAAGTGAGTGCATGTTCACGACACTGACTTTCGTCATCCATAACAACAAAACCATACAAGCAAATCAAAAATATTTTTTAGTTTTATTTTTATTATTTTGTTCGTAACAAATAGGAGTAAAGAAACAATAATAAATGATATGATTTCAAAGAGTTTGGAAGAAAAAACGAAAATAACCCGCATAAACTCAATTTTGCACGTTTTATGAATTGCACCTATTTTCGAACTTTCACTCCTCTTATCAGCAGAAATCATGCAGATTTATCTTTATGTTTGTTGTTATCTTATTCTCCTTGCTCGTAGAGCAGTTTTAAAT
The DNA here is from genome assembly GCA_942486065.2 of Calliphora vomitoria. Taxonomy (NCBI): domain Eukaryota; kingdom Metazoa; phylum Arthropoda; class Insecta; order Diptera; family Calliphoridae; genus Calliphora; species Calliphora vomitoria. The sequence goes on from OW818031.2 coordinate 129,787,876, forward strand.
TTGTTTCTTGCGAATTAATGCCGATTTTGTCAATCAATATCATATTTAAAATAAATTATTGATTTTTTTGTATAAAAATTACAAAAATATCTGAAGAAATTTAAAATAGTGTTGTGTGCCTGACCGAGAAATGTTATTCTTCACGTACCATTTCCGAGATACTTGATAGTAGTCAATCGGCTGTGATCGCAGCTCAAAAGAGACGATATGTGACTTCGAAATCGCAAGTCAAAGGTCGCAAAATATTACTAACGGACTCAGATGCTCGAATAATGAGGTCCGAAATGAGAAAAAAACACAAGCTGCTAACACCAAAGGGTGCTTCTTTAGCAATCAACATAAATGAAATCGAATGGACTGCTAGAAGAGCGCTCCATGATATCGGATATGCCTCAACTGTTAAAAAAATCAAACCTGCGTTGTCCGATAAGAATGTTAAAGTGTGCTTGAAATTAGCAAGGGAGCATAGAAATTGGCCCATTGATGATTGGAAACGTGTTATCTGGTCTGATGAGTCCAAATTTAATCGTTTTCAGTCAGATGGAAAGCAATACTGCTGGCGTAGATCCGGGGAACGTGTTCAAAGACGCCATGTGAAGCAAACTGTTAAAGTAGCTAAACTCTTCTAGCAGTCCAATCGCTTACTTTTTTGTTAATTGCCGGAGAAACACCCTTTGGTGTTAGCAGCTTGCGTTTTTTTCTCATTTCGGACATCATTATTCGAGCATCTGAGTCCGTTAGTAATATTTTTCAACCTTTGACTTGCGATTTCGAATCACATTTCGTCTCCTTCGAGCTGCAATCACCGCCGATTGACTAATACCAAGTATTTCGGAAATAGTACGTGAAGAACAGCCTTTCTCGGTCAGGCACACAACACTATTTTAAATTTCTTCAGATATTTTTGTAATTTTTATACAAAAAAATCAATAATTTATTTTAAATATGATAGTGATTGACAAAATCGGCATTAATTCGCAAGAAACAAATTTTAAACTGCTCTACGAGCAAGGAGAATAAGATAACAACAAACATAAAGGTAAATCTGCATGATTTCTGCTGATAAGAGGAGTGAAAGTTCGAAAATAGGTGCAATTCATAAAACGTGCAAAATTGAGTTTATGCGGGTTATTTTCGTTTTTTCTTCCTAACTCTTTGAAATCATATCATTTATTATTGTTTCTTTACTCCTATTTGTTACGAATAAAATAATAAAAATAAAACTAAAAAATATTTTTGATTTGCTTGTATGGTTTTGTTTTTATGGATGACGAAAGTCAGTGTCGTGAACATGCACTCACTTCTGCTCGCCACTGTAGGTCTGTCCTATTTTCACAAGACACGAGCGAAAAATGTGGCCCGAACAAGATATGCTCTGTCCAGTTTATGAATCAAGGCTAATGACGGTGTTCATTGAACATTCGGAAAAAAAGAGGAGAGTCTGTCTCCTCTTTAACGACTATTGACTAAAAGGAATCAGTCTTTTATATACTCTTCGAATGTCCGAAACACTATGTAACCAGCCATAGGCTGAACGACCTATTTGAAGTATTTAGAACTAGAATAAGAGGCGTCATTAGATACTTATCCCGTAGTACCTGACAGCGATCTGATAATATAATTTCTAAAGAGAGATATGGTCTTAGATTGACTATATTTGATTGGACTTGTACATTTAAAACAATTGAAAAACAATATCCTATAATAAAGAAAATATAACTTCTGAAACAAGGTCAATAAAGTCTGTGTTGTACACATTATGTAAACAAAATTAAGCAACCCTCATCAAAATTCTTCACTTTTGGAAGGAAATTCTTTACAAATTTTGGTTTGCATAAAGGAAATACACATAACAATTACCAATAACAATTTTAGACGACAGCGGCAAAAGGATACATTAAAAAAAGAAACTTCAAAAGAAGTAGAATTTCTTATTTCAAAGTTCTGAAATATCTCTAAAAATAAAACTTAGGGTAGTCGATGTTTTTTAGTTACCACTCGAATAAATCGGAAGTTATGCTGAAGTTGTAATGAACAAATGGGTTTTCAATATTTAAATAATATTTTTTATACACATTTATTTAACTGAGACAATTTAAGTTGCTGTAAAATATTTTGCTAAGAATTTCTAATAATTTTTAGTGGAAATTTTATTTATATAGCAAGACCATAATGAAAGTTGTTAAAAATTACTTCCAAAGAATAACAAAATATGCATTTGGATGTTCTTTTGTAATATAAACAAATATTTTGAAAATAGAATTGTATTGTTTTTCTAAGAGCCTAACAAATTTAGCAAGGGCAACATTTCTCACTTCTGGTCTTTATATCACATTCAAATGAGATGAGATTTTTCGAGGCTAATGTTCTTATAAATTTCTGTTAAACATAATTACTTTTTTTTCGTTTTTTATTCACATTAATTTCAATATACATATTTTTTTTATTCCATTCTGTTTTTTTTATAAGGCCTTCGACAATTAACACGATGTAAATATCACTAAAGAATTAATGAAATATATATGACCCCAATTTATGGTGCAGAGTTATAAAAAACATTCAATCGAAATGTGAGAACATGCATTTTTAGAATTTTTGAGGAGTATTAAAACTCCCCACCAAAAAAATTAAAAGATTTATAAAACAAAACAGCAAAGAATATTTTAACTTGTGGTATTTTAGTTTTTTTTTTTTTTTTTTTGTTCAAAACTAACTTGTGTGAATATAATGAATATGTGGGTATTAAAAGATGAATGTGCAGCCATAAAAATAATATTGTCAAAATTATTTGTTAAACATGAATAAGACATAAATTATATACAAAAAAAATCTTAAAAAAAAAACTTTACACTAAATGTGTTAAAAAAGCATAAATACCAAATGAATATTCTTATTTTATTATGAGGAAATATATATTTATTTAAATAATTACAAAATAGACAAAGTTTTTCTATTTCTTTTTTTTTTTTTTTGGGTTTTTATGAAACACTGAATCTGTTTTATGTTTCAGTTAATCATAAATAAGAACGTGCTTCATTTTATATTGATAAGATCTGGTGTATGCTAAACTAGAAAGAGACACAGACACACACACACACACACACAAACTAAAACAAAATCTTGCTGCATGCAACATAAACTGCATGATGACTAGAACTGTGGCTGCTAGTAGTAGTAGTAGCAGCAGTTAGTAATGACTGAAATTGGTAGTGTTTTAGTAGTGCTTTTCTTTGTAGCTCATTAGCATTTAATCTTGACGGAAAAATATCATAAACTTAACTGACAACTCTATTCTAGGCCTTTAAGCATCATTTGGTTGGTAGGTCGGTCGGTCTGTTTTTTTATTTTTTTACATCGTCGTCTCCTTCATTTTTGTTTATCCACTTTTTATGCGCTCCATTGGATCTCAGTGTTTTTCTTGCTTCAAATCTATTTAATCCCTAAAGAGGGATTTTGTTTCGTTTCTTTTGTTTTTGTAGTGTCTTAAATGTTTACAAACCATTCAAACATACAATTGTTATTGTTGTTATTTAAGACTTTGTTGTAGTTTGCTATTTTTACAAAAAAAAAAAAAAAATATTAAATAAAATGGAAAAACACAGCTGTGTTGTGTTTAAAACTTTAAAATATCATGGTTTATGGTTTAACAAAAAAAAAAAAAAAATGTATTACAAATACACAAAAAGATTCATTCTATAATACAAATATATTAAAAAACAAGTAAGAGAGATATATTCGGCTGGGCCGAATCTTATATACCCTTCACCAAACTATACTTCAAAATAAAAATTTTAAATATTTTCAGGTAAACAAAATTAATTTTTTTCCAGTTGCTTTTTTTAATTTTTTGAAAAAAAAAATTTTTTCGATTTTTTTTTTTTAAATTTTTTTTATTTTTTTTTTATATTTAAAAAACTTTTTTTTTTAAATTTAAAAAATTTTTTTTTTTAATATATGGCCAAAAAAACTTAGTGAAAAAAAAATTCGGATTAAAAATTTTTTTTCCGATTTTGACCCATTGTAGGTCCAACTTACTATGGTCTTATATACGTCGTTGCAAAGGTCTTTGAAATATCTATCATTAGATATCCATATTGTCTATATTAATGACTTAGTAATCCAGATATAGGTAAAAAAATAGGTAAAAAATCGAGGTTGTCCTGGCTTTTTCCTTATATCTCAGCCATTTGTGGACCGATTTTTCTGATTTTAAATAGCAAACTTCTCGAAAGCATGTCTGACAGAATTATTCAAGATTTGGATCCCAAAGATATCTGGGGTCTTCAGAAAATTGATTTCAACAGACAGACAGACGGACAGACAGACAGACAGACAGACAGACAGACAGACAGACAGACAGACAGACAGACAGACAGACAGACAGACAGACAGACAGACAGACAGACAGACAGACAGACAGACAGACAGACGGACATGGCTAAATCGACTCCGCTATCTATAAGGATCCAGAATATATATACTTTATAGGGTCGGAAAATTATATTGTGGAAATTACAAACGGAATGACAAATTTATATATACCCTTCTCACGAAGGTGAAGGGTATAAAAATATGTATATAACAGATATTAGTGTGGTAAAAGTTACGAATAATTGAATATCATATAAGAATGAACACGAGTTTTGTGTCAATCCCAAAAGTAACCAACAAAAACATTCATTTACAACTAATGAGTTAAAATCCTAATATGCTGACACTTCAGTATTTACTCATTATTTTAACTCGTTGATGTCATTGGATACAATTACACGATTATGTGATTACTTTGATTATAACTAAAACTAGTTACAAGTAATGACATCAATAAGTCATTGATCGTAAGAACTTGCAAATGAGTAGTATATGAGCAGTTATATAACAGATAATAAGTAATTCATTATTTTACAACTTCTATGTAATGCTGGCAGTATGTAGTAGTCATTGAATAAAATTATATATTAGGAAATTGCAAGTTATGTTCAAGTTTTTGCTAAATACTTTTCAAATTAAAAACATCATGGGAAATTTATAAAACAGTTTCAATAAAATTAAACATGATTACAATAAGCATTATTGATCATAATCGATTATTCATTAAAAACAATGCAACTAATAATACATCACTACAAACTATACGACATGAATAGTACTCGTAGTAGTAATCGGATGAGTAAAATATACGATTAAATATAGTACAATGAATTCTTTGGCTTTTTCATTCACATTTACTACAAAATATTGTAGAAAATGTCCCCACTGACGACACCCCAAACACCACAAGTTAAATGAAGCGCTACAGACAGCCCTGCAGTCATTTTAATCTCTCAAAACAGATCATCGTCCTCCTCAACTCTGCATGGTGATGATTATCGTGATGACGATGAGAAACTTTGTTTTACAGATACTAGGGACATAAAATAATACAAAAAATAAAATAAAACTAAAAAGATAAACATAAAGAAACAACCGATCAAGCATTCAACAACAACGGCTGTTGGGCTTTAAATTTAAAAATATTTTTTTTTTTTAAGGGTTCTTAGACTTTTTTATTTCGCCTCAAACAGACAATCGTGCGGATGGGAAATACAGGAAATTTATGATTTTTAAAATTAATTAAATTAAGATTTTTACAAATTTCCTTAATGATTATTGTGACCAAAGGGAGCCTGAGTAGCCGGCAAGGATATTGTGTGTAAATAATTAATTGTAAATTATGAAGACTGTTACAATAAAGAACGTATATTGATGGGTGTGTTGGAAGTCGTTGAAGTAGGAAAGTTTCATTAAGAGGAAAAAGCAAATAAATTTAAAGTCAATAAATAGCAAACAGAAAAAAAGTTGTGCTAATCTCCATAAATCTTTTGCTAAGAGGATTTTAATGTTTTATATGAAATAATTTATTAATTTTATGTACAAAAAATTTACTATAATGAGTTTGGCTGGCAGTTATTTGTGTAATATGAAAAAAAAAATTATAATAATTTTTAGAAATTTTATTTCAAAATAGAAAAGACATTTTTTACAATTTAAAATTTAAGTGTGATTAATAGTTGTAAACTTAGGAATTTAAAAGAAATTACAATTTTACTACAATAAGCTACTTCCTAATCAATATTAATTTGTTGTGAAAGTCTGGAATACAACGTAAAATTAAAGGAACAAAATGGGAGAATGCTACTAATTGCTACTAGTTCAATGATTATTAAAAATTTATTGGCCTCAATAAGATTAATGATGTATTGTTTTCTTATTTATGTTAAATTTTGCACACTTTTTAAGAGTTTTAAATGGAAACATTTAACCAGACCTTCTTTAATTTTGATTTATTCATTATGATTGTGTGTGTACTTTATTAACACTTTCTAATATTTCCCTTTCATTTTCATCAAAATCTAATTAAAATTTTGTGTAAATTTCTCTTTCAAATTTATTGATTGCCATAAATTTTCATTTCACAAATTCTAAAATTATGCGTACAAGTATATAACAATTTAAAACTAAATAATATAAAATTAAAATACAAAAAAAAGTACACAAACACACACACACATAATTTGATTGTTGTTATTGAGTATTAAAAATGTGTTTTTAACTGAACAATTTTCTCAACATTTAACATTCATTACAATTTCACACAACTCAACCGAACCGAACTGAACTGAAGCTCACAGCCAGCTAGCTAACCAACCATCTTTCAGTCAGTCATCCAGCCAGTCATCCAACCATTAAACCCGACATCGTAGTACTGTAGAACTGTGGAACATTTGTACATTTTGTTGAATAAAATTTACATATGTGCAGCTTTTTTTTTGTTGTTGGCTTTGTTTCTGTGTTTTTTTGGAAGGCATTAATCTTGGCTCATTGTTGTTGATTGGTTTTCGACACCAGACTTATGTGTTCGTAGTTTTATTTATTTGTTTATTTCGATTCAACTAAGACTCCTAAAAGTTATAACTTAATTCTTTATTCGTTTCATCTCAGACATAACAAGCTTTAAATGGTAATAGTAATAATAATGCCAGGGAAAATTATTTATTGATTTATGTTTACACATTTCGTTTGGTAGAAGATACATTTACATACATCTGTATGTCTAGCTGTCTGTCCCAGTCGTTCGTCTGTCTGTCTGTCTAACTAACTTTAAAAAATAGGTTTTTAAGCGGTTTATATGTTGAAGAAACATGCCGTATATGAATATGAAGAAGAAACAATCAGCATCTTAGTGTCTTCTTCTAAGAAAGATCTTTAACCAGAAGACAATCGAAAGTTTGTAAAAAAGATATTCATACTAAAAGTTACTTGTTGCCATACACTTTACTTTTATATGCTTACAGACAAATATCTTATATTTATTGGTATTAGAGAGAGTGTCATTATTTATTATTTAAAAATTCTTTGTTAAAAGTTATATTTTATATATTTGTTTCTTTTTGTTGTTGTTTTTTTTTTTAGGTACATTACTGATTTGATTTAACTAACGGTCTATGTTTGTTTGTGGTGTTTACATGATTCGGCCATTATAGCCTCCAGCATGGTTTCTTTTTCTACTTTTTTGTTTTTAACACTAAACACCTATTTTTTCGCTTTATCTTCTCCTTTACACCACATCTTCGATCTTCCATCAAAATGTTGTTTGTTTTAATGTAAATAAATCACCAAAATAAGCATTTAACTACATATTTATGAAACGAAATACATACTACAGAATCCAAACATGTTTTCAAAATTAAAGCCCTTTAAGCTAAATTACAATACACTCAGAAAAAGTTTTAGTAAATTAAAAAAAATAACAAAAGTTAGTTATTTAAAAGTTAACTTTAAGTTGACTTATATTTAACTAACTTAAAGTTAGTTATTTAAAAGTTAACTTAAAGTTAGTTATTTAAACTTAACTTTAAGTTGACTTCTTTTTAGCTAACTTAAAGTTAGTTATTTAAAAGTTAACTTTAAGTTAGCTAACTTAAAGTTAGTTATTTAAAAGTTAACTTAAAGTTGGCTAATTTTTATGTAACTTAAAGTTAGTTATTTAAAAGTTAACTTTAAGTTGACTTATTTTTATGTAACTTAAAGTTAGTTATTTAAAAGTTAACTTAAAGTTAGTTATTTAAAAGTTAACTTTAAGTTGACTTATTTTTAGCTAACTTAAAGTTAGTTATTTAAAAGTTAACTTAAAGTTAGTTATTTAAAAGTTAACTTTAAGTTGACTTATCTTTAGCTAACTTAAAGTTAGTTATTTAAAAGTTAACTTTAAGTTGACTTATTTTTAGCTAACTTAAAGTTAGTTATTTAAAAGTTAACTTAAAGTTGGCTAATTTTTATGTAACTTAAAGTTAGTTATTTAAAAGTTAACTTTAAGTTGACTTATTTTTAGCTAACTTAAAGTTAGTTATTTAAAAATTAACTTAAAGTCGGCTTACTTTTATGTAACTTTAAGTTAGTTGTTTAAAAGCTAACTTTAAGTTGACTTATTTTTAGCTAACTTAAAGTTAGTTATTTAAAAGTTAACTTAAAGTTAGTTATTTAAAAGTTAACTTAAAGTTGGCTAATTTTTATGTAACTTAAAGTTAGTTATTTAAAAGTTAACTTTAAGTTGACTTATTTTTAGCTAACTTAAAGTTAGTTATTTAAAAGTTAACTTAAAGTTAGTTATTTAAAAGTTAACTTAAAGTTGGCTAATTTTTATGTAACTTAAAGTTAGTTATTTAAAAGTTAACTTTAAGTTGACTTATTTTTATCTAACTTAAAGTTAGTTATTTAAAAGTTAACTTTAAGTTAGTTGTTTAAAAGCTAACTTTAAGTTGACTTATTTTTAGCTAACTTAAAGTTAGTTATTTAAAAGTTAACTTAAAGTTGGCTAATTTTTATGTAACTTAAAGTTAGTTATTTAAAAGTTAACTTTAAGTTGACTTATTTTTAGCTAACTTAAAGTTAGTTATTTAAAAGTTAACTTAAAGTTAGTTATTTAAAAGTTAACTTAAAGTTGGCTAATTTTTATGTAACTTAAAGTTAGTTATTTAAAAGTTAACTTTAAGTTGACTTATTTTTATCTAACTTAAAGTTAGTTATTTAAAAGTTAACTTAAAGTTAGTTATTTAAAAGTTAACTTTAAGTTGACTTATTTTTAGCTAACTTAAAGTTAGTTATTTAAAAGTTAACTTAAAGTTGGCTTATTTTTATGTAACTTAAATTGAACGTATTTTTAGCCAAATATATATAAATGAAGCTAAGAAAAGAAATTCTTTGAGACAAAACCCCTTGAAGAAGTTTTATTTGCAAGACTTTTTCAAAAATATTTCTTCAGATTGCTTTAATGTGAATAATATTAAAAGTTTCGTACAGAAACACTTTATTAACTTATACTAATGTACTTACACAAATACTGTTAGTGTATTATTGATTAAAGGCTGCTGAGTTGTTTATTTCCCTCTTAATACATGATTTTTAGTCGTGACGATTTCATGACGATTTTTTTAAATTTTTATTATGAATTTGACGATTTATTTTCTTAATTTTGACGATTTTTTCCAAAAAAAAGCCTAACAGCACTGCTTTTGGACACCTTTTATGTGCTCTTCAATTCTCTTTTAACAAGAGCCCAATATCTCTCCACTGGCCTTAGCTCCAGGCAGTTTGTAGAATTTGCCTCTCTTGGTACAAATACCACATTATTGTTCTTGTACCACTCCAGACATTTCTTAGCATAGTGACAGGGTGCCAAATCAGGCCAAAAACAAGTGGACACACTGAGAAGTCTTATGAATGGAAGCATCCTGTTTAGTAAACATTTAGCTTTTTTGCCGCAACTGCATATTGCTTACAATACCAAGAACTTTTTGGGACATTTTGTCTGCTTTTGGATCCTAAACTTTCCTTCAACATTCCCTCGAGCATCAGCAACATCAAAATTTTGACTCGGAAGCTGCGAAAAATCTAACAGAACATACGTTTCGTCATCCATTATGCCGCAAGAATATTTTTTTTATAAAATTTGACATCAATTTCAGTGCTCGGTTTTTGGCCTTTAAATTTTTAGCAGCGTTCCTGCCAGGAACTTTTTGAGCCTTGTATGTTTTCAACCCTGCATTACCTTTAACTTTTCGTGCCAAATAGTCCTAGCACTGAGCTAAGCGGGCTGCTTTCCTACCGGATGTGTTGGGAGCTCTTTTGAAAATGCTTTCGATTTTTTTGGCTTTAGAAACATCATGTGGGCCATTGCTTCTACCTGAACCAGGTTTTCTATCAACGGACAAGTTCTCCCGGTACTGTTTAATAACATTGGAAACAGTTTGACGGCAGACCTTTGATTGTTTGGCCAACTTTTTGTAGGACCAAGTTGGGTTTTGTTGAAAATATTTAATAATTTTAGTACGCACTTTTTTCTGGTCACTCATTTTAATCAGATTAACAACAAATGAATATATTTGACATTAAACATTATAACTGACATGCTTCACAAAGGTAACTTGATAAAAAAAAATCAAATAATACTTGGGTTAAAAGTTTTAATGAAAAACGTGTGTTAAGAATTTTGCGATCTCAGTCCTTATATATAAGTTTGTAATTTTCACATTGTTCTGGATCGTCATAGATAGAGGAGTCGACAGACAGACTTAACTATAGTCTGTCTGCCTATTGAAATCTACTTTCTGAAGCCCCAATAATTTACAAACATGCTTGACACATCAATATATCGCTGAGATATAAGCAACATTTTTCGCCAAACATTTTGTTTTACCAATTCCTTTTTCACCAAGGACTTGCCTACAACGTCATCACCATGTTAAAAGCATGAGTTCAAATAATCTTGTGTAAGTACCAGATTTGTTTGTCATAATAGCAGCTTTGTAAAGAAAATGTATATTGATAATGAGTTCCAAATTAGAATTTAATATTTATAATTTGAAAACAAATTGCTCTTTCATCAAACATTTTTTCGCCGGTGTAACTAAAATTATTTGTTTTGTTCTTCTAATATTTTGAATTTCGATTTCTAAGGTCCATTTCTTACATGGATCAGTGTATGGGTGTGAGGCTACAAGTCAGTGAGTGAGTGAGTGTGTTTATTATTGTTACTTTCGTTGTTGTTTCTGTTCAAAAATCAAAATATTCATGTTTGCGGTTGTGTTTTATTTTAATGTAATAATTAATCTTCTGTCGTTATTGTTATTCTTTATATTGTTGTTGTTGATATTGTTGTTTTTTGGTATCTTTGCTTGTATGTCTTTAGGCCAACTACTATCCATCTAGCTCATTATGTTATTTGCTGGTTGTTGTTGCTTTTTCATTTTGGATTGATTCATCTTTCTCGGAAATATTGTCATTTGGGCTTTTTTTTTTAAATAAAAGTGAGTTTTAAATTTCAACGCAACAAGTATTTTTTGGTTATTTATATTATGTGTTTTATACGAATCGAATACAGAATCTAAAAAAATAAAATTAAATGAATTGAGGGAACAAAAAAAACATCAAAGAGGCTGCTGCTGCCTTATTATTAATTGGAACATTAAAACGTAAATATTTTGGTTTGGTATTTTGGTTAAGGTCCCACAATTCATTAAGATTTATTTGTATTTAAAAGAGAAATTTTGAAATGATTATTTGTGCGGCGTTTGTTAAATTGGGAAATAAATATGATGGTCAAGAAAGAAAATTCAAATTTTATAAGGCAATTAAAAATAGATCATTGGGGTGGTTACAGATACCGTGGAGTTAATATATCAAGCTGTTGTTTTTTTTTTTTTTTTTTTTTTTTTTTTTTGATTATCTCGCCTTAATTTCTATATTAACTAAAATTTAGTATAACAAATTTATTTCTCTAAAATTGTGTCAACTCGTTTTGTTTATATAAAAAACAGGGGGTTATCATTTAAAATAAACAAACTCTCTGCCATTCTAATTTATTTTAAGCATATTTCACTTAAGTAATTGTTAAAACTCCCTTGAGTTAAGACACACACGAAACATAACACAATATTCTAACTAAATTAAAAAATAAACAAATTTTCTAATAAAAAAAATAAATTTTAAAAAACAAATGAACTTATCTGTCGTCATCATAATGAATGAATGAATGGAGGACTGTTTGAAAGTGCCATAACTCGTCAACTTAATTGTGTACAAAAGAATCCCATACTTTTACTCATTAATCGCCCTCTTTTTACTCCTGCTCGATCGGTTGCCACTAAATACTTACAAATCACACTAGCAGACATACGCACACGCACGCATCCACCATACATTCTTACTTAAAATCATTTAAATAGTTGGAAACAAAAATAACTCGACAAGAAATTTATGATGGGATATACAAATTTTTAACCCCATACCAAAGCACTTAACACATTACTTACAATAAATATTAAAAAAAAATAAGAAAAATAAAAATATAAAAACTAAAATGAAGGAATGAAAAATAAGCCAGAAAATATTATATGTAAGAATAATGTATAGAAATTCTAAAAAAAAAAAAAAACAAAAGACACATTTATAGTTTGAATAGCCAAAGATGAGGCAAATGCAGCCAGCAGAAGACCGATTTAGTAAGTCCGCATAGTTTTCCGGGTGTCTGTGAATTTTACTATAAAAAAAAACATTGTTGTATTTTACGCCATAATCATAAATTTGGTTTAAATATTCGAAAGTGATGTTCACACTTGCAGCAGAATATTACATTCAGCTATACTATATAAACAAACGTTAGACAAGAGACTTAGGAGTTATGCCCTTCACTTTTATATAACTATTTCATGAGAAAAATAATTGTTTGTCTTGGTATTCCAGTTTTGTGGTTAAACAAAATTGGAAAGCCCTTAGAAATACCATTCATTTGATATATAATGTTTATGTACAGATAAAGCATCCGCGATATGCTTAAAAATATTTTCAAAAAGTCATGGTTTTTTTGATAATATCTCAGAGCTAATTTTCAATATCAAAATTGTCTGATGAATGTATTAGTATAATATTTATGTCCATCAGATATCTGGGGTCTTCTGAAAGTTGATTTCCACCAACATTTGGATAGACGCACAGAAGTTATACAAACTTCGATATCTATAAGGATCCAGGATACGAGACTATTTTAAATAAAATCAACCAACACGAACTTTAATTGATTGTAAAAAGTTGTGATATTGTTCATGCGCCGGGAAAATGAAAATGTATGTGAGTGGTTCAATACTGTAGGTATAAAAATACTTCAGTCCCTATGGAATAATTAAGTGGACTAACTAAGCCGGTACGCTTTACTACCTTAATTAATAAAAAATTTTGTAGTTTTCACGAATATACTTTCCAGGATCATTATTAATGAAAACTCAAAAGGTACCATTAGAAGAAAGAAAAAAAAGTACTATTTATTAAGGCTCGCTTTATAGATAACATGACTCATTCTGGATAACATGTGTTTCTATGTTCGTTGTTATAATAAATTTAAAAAATTAGAATCAAAAAAAGTTCACCCCTTAGATTATTACTCACACAGGGACATATTTGCATAATTACATTTTTCTAGGTCTATTATTATAGCTAACTCTAAAAGTACCACTAAAAGCACTATTAGTTTTGGTTTACTTTTTAAAAGCTCAATATCACTTAGGGGGCTTTGATTCTTACTTTACACAGAAGCATATTAGCTAACTTTTATGTCGATAAGTTAAAAAGTATTAAAAAGTACTATTACAAGAAAAAGGGAAAAATGGCCCAATCTACAGTTTAGCAAAATAACACTGAAGAAAACAATGTTTAAAATTTTACCTAATTGGATTTTTTTACCCCTTTTTATAAATTTTTCATACATTTAAATGATAGAAATGTGATCCATTTTAAATGTTTTTTATCTATTTTTGTATATATCAGGTGGCGCAAAAGTAATCCTCCTATCAGAAAATACTATAAATTTTGCAGATTATTGGTCAAATAAATAGTCAGCAATATTCCACGTTCTGGTGCAGTCTAGCGTAACATTGTTTATTAACGTGTATTTCGCATGTGTTTACTACACAAATGTCAAAACAGAACTGACATTAGGGGCCAATTGCAAAATTTATAGCATTTTCTGATAGGAGGATTGCTTTTGCGCCACCTGTTATAAGGACTGAGATCGAAAAATTCTTAACACACGTTTTTCATTAAAACTTTTAACCCAAGTATTATTTGATTTTTTTGATCAAGTTACCTTTGTAAAGCATGTCAGTTATTATGTTTAACGTCAATTATGTTCATTTGTTGTTAATCTGATTAAAATGAGTGACCAGAAAAAAGTGCGTACTAAAATTATTAAATATTTTCAACAAAATCCAACTTGGTCCTACAGAAAGTTGGGCAAACAATCAAAGGTCTGTCGTCAAACTGTTTCCAATGTTATTAAACAGTACCGGGAGAACTTGTCCGTTCATACAAAACCTGGTTCAGGTAGAAGGAATGGTCCACAAGATTTTTGTAAAGCCAAAAAAATAGAAAGCATTTTCAAAAGAGCTCCCACAACACATCCGGTAGGAAAGCAGCCCGGTTAGCTCAGTGCTCGGAATATTTGGTACGAAAAGTTAAAGCCAATGCAGGTTTAAAAACATACACGGCTCAAAAAGTTCCTGTCAGGAACTCTGCCAAAAATTTAAAGGCAAAAGACAGAGCACGGAAATTGTATGTTAAGAATTTTTCGATCTCAGTCCTTATATAAGATAGACCGTTACCAACTGTAACCATTTTTAGTCTCCAAACATTAAAAATGTCCAAAAATCGCCACTGGGGAGAGAGAAATCTTCAGACCAAACTTGATGTCTCTTGCTTCAGGCGTTTGGGCTATGTGATGATAAATCAGTCAGTCATCGGTAATGTTAATCTTTTATACATATACGGTTTATTAAATTAACATATTAGCAATTTTTTATTGATCAATAATATTTGTCTGCTAAATCGAATGTGCTTCCATTTACAAAAGCGGAATTTAAAAGTCTGTTTAAAACTCTATTCTACTGCCAGTGTAAACAGTTTAAAAGAAGGCGCTTGTATGCTTATTTGTAAAACGAACAATATAACTGAGTACTTTTAATGATTTTAACGAGTGTTTTTTCTTTCCAGAACAAATGAAATCATATTCTTTTAACAAATTTCCATGACACTGTAAACAAACACCAGAGTGACTGCCGGGGAACTAGTGGTCTGTCTGTGTAAATGAGTATGATGAGAATGTTCCACAAGTCTTTGGGTGAATTATAAATAAATATGAAAATGCTTCTTGCTATTGATGGCTGTCATAAATCGCCGTGTGTCTTAACGCCTGGTGCTGTTGAAATGTCATCGTTTCGTTTTCTCTATTTTATTTTATTTTTTTATTTTTTATAAATTTATTTCGTTTATCTCCATTTCCATCTTGTTTGTAGTCTGTATGTAGTATTCTTGGTGGAGTTTTTTGTTGTTGTTGTTGTCTTTTCTGGGGATCCAAATAAATGACACATTGAAGGGTTATGAATTGCATGGGTTAAAAATACATTTTTTTTTCGAATGTGTAAATGAATGGAGTGCACAGAGTGTAAACGAGGAGTGTTTGGGTGTCTGTGTTAAGTATTTGTTTATTTATTGAAGACATTGTGGTGAAATGACTCAGTGACTGACAGACTATGTATTCCAGTTAATAGTGATGACAATAATCACCCAACAATGTGCGTCTTCGATTTCAATTCAATTCGTTTTATTTCATTTCGTTTCAGTGAAAGTATAAGTGTTGATGTTGTTGACACAGCATTGACAACTGCACATAATGTGATATTGAAAATCAAACAACAATAACAACATTAACCATTTCTAAACATTTCAAATTGTCATCGTTAAAGATTTATAACAAAATCAATACAAACTTAAAAGGATTTTAATTAAATTCTAAAAAAGATTTTATAGATTTTCAAGAAGAATTCTATCATTTAAACAGATTTTTTTTTTTTTTTGAAAATCTTTTGAAGGTACTGACTGACTCCATACTAAAATGTTTTAAGACTACAATGTTTTAAAAACACAGATATTTTTCTATCTTGAAAATGAGATAAAGAGATAAAAACTATTTTGGCGGCTTGTTTTCTTTATATGTAAAGTACTGCTTGTTCTAGGTTTCTATTCTATGCAGACAAGATGTTTTTTACTTTTCGTTTCTTTTTGTTTGTAGTCATGTTAAAATTTAAGATTATCAAAGATTTTGAGGAGAAAAACAAGAAGAAATTCCTAGCAGGGTAACAAGTTTCATTAATTAAAATATTGTTTTAAAAAAAGGGTAAGTGAATGAACTTGGTTGAAAACAAAATTATTATGAAAAATGTACTAGTGTGAGTATTTAAAGGATCGAATTAAATGATCCAAGATCCCTTACAAAACAGAAAAATTAGTTGAACTTTTTAAACAGGAATGCCAATACAATTTAAGTGATCTTCAGAAAATAGATCATATCAATAATCAACCTAGCAAAGATGATTAAAATATTTATGTAGAAGCCCACAAAGAATCACACAATCTTACAAATAAATTTCAAAAACAAATCTTAGACGTTTAGTATAGCTATCATTGGCTGTTATAGTCTATAAATTTTAGTATTCATTAAACTATAAAAGCTTCATTATAGTCCCTTAATTTTCATATGCATATGGTCATTTCCACGAACCCTAACGCGACATTCGTATGAATTTGAATAATTAAATCTAAACTTTTATTCTTATTTAGATTTTTCAATAGAAATTTGCATTGTTTACTGTTTTGCAAATATTAGTATGATTTATCACGCGACATTCTTAAGGGTATTAAAGGATACAAAGTTCAAAGGACACTATTTACATTTTTTCGTCCTGGAAAATGAAAATGAAAAATTGTTGCCATTTCAAGAGATTGTCCTTTTTCATCTGATACTCATCTTGACAAAAACTAATGGGTAGAAATATTTAAATAAATTTGTATATCCATACAATTTTGAAGTCCTTTAAAAAGTAGACAAGATCAGAAAATTAAAAACTGAAGTTTAACTATATATGATCTACAGTTGTATGTATCGTTCAATGTAGTAAACAAAATTTAAATTGTCTCACGGAGTCATATTTTAAGATTATTATGTTTTAATGAATATGCGGCTTGAGCTGCTTTTAAGGCCTAATTGTCTAAATCCTACTGCCAAGTGATAGGTTTATATAGAAAACAAAAACAAACTATCACAAATTATAAAAATGTAAAAAAATTATACACTTAAGATCGCGAACGAGACACACTTTGAATATCAAATTAAAATACTTAGTGTTATTGAAAATGAAAATGTTTTTTTGGTTAAAGCCACTAAATTTTGATTTGATTTCAAATGTTCAGCCACTTTATTAGAAGTACTGATAACAAACTACGATTTAGATACCGGAACGCGACATGAACATAAATAAAATCAAATGAAACATTTACCGCTCGACTTTTTTAATTTTTGTTGATAGAAAGAATTTTTAAAATGAGTGCAATCATGATATAAATATGTAAACAATAAAAATAGCTAAGAGTAAGAATAAATATATTTTCAGTTTTCAGTCCAATTTTCTCATGATTATAAAAATTTAGGAATTTGTTTATATAATAGAAAAAATCATCGTCACGGTGGACGTATCTGTGGAAATGCCCATATGAAAAATGCCAACAAATAAGGAAGATTTTTGTTTGTTGAGTATAACTTCATTAGAATGTAACGTCTCTTACAGGAGTTGTAGTATATTTTGTGTTATAAATACTAAAAAACTTCCTGAGAAAATATAAAAATTTGTGAAAAGTTCATCAGTTTTTGTTGTTTGTCTATTTTAGTCGTAAAAAATGTATTTGAAGAAGATATACATGTGTTTCCTTAATTACAAACTAAAATGTTTTTATGGTCGCTGCCACACAACTCTCACATACTCCAGTCAACCAGGCATACTGACGTAAGTGACATTTTTATTGTCATCTTTATCAAGGTGTAAAATCATGGATTTGCTAACGACTTTAACAAAAAAAAAAAAACAAAAAAAAAGCTGAATCAAAATTTTCTCACACGCCCAGGATCTGGGAGTTTAAACTATAAATATGCAGATGAATCTAGTTAAACTGGGATTTAAAGTTGTTGATTAAGTGTTTATACAATAATACAATACTCGTACCACACCACCAACAGCAAAAACAATAGGAGCAGCAACAGTAATAGCAACAGCATTAACAACCAGCAGCACTTAACATAGAAAAACAATAACTCTTTTAACAATTGCCACTACTTAAGGTGGATGTTTAAGTAAAGTTATTTTTTTGTTTTGTGTTTTTTTTTTTTAATATTACAAGTATTTTTTTGGTTCTTTTAGTATTTTTGTAAATGTCTGAATGTTATTTTAAAGTACGGATTTGCTTGAGTGGTTTTAAGTGCTGACACACCAGAGTGGAGTACATCCATATGTGTGTGTGTGTATCTATGTATCTGCATGTGTTGTCTGTCTATGCAACATGTGTTTTTACATTGTTATAACAACAGATTTTCTGTTGTTTTTTTTTTTTTAAGCTGTCTTTGTATCCTCTACATAAGCTTTTTGTTGCCACAAATCTCAGTAATAAGTAACAGTCATTGAAAAAATACAACATTTTTATTTCTTCAAATGTCTACATTTATGCGAATAGATTAAGATTTGATAACCATGTAGGCGTTTACACTGGCCACAAAATTTTTGTAAATTAAATCACAGATAATCTTTCTGCTGAGCCAAATAAGCAATATCAAGGCAAATATTAATAAATATGTCAACGATTCTTTATCAGATGTCGAAGCCAGTGTAAATGAGCCCTCTACATACACTGACCGTGTTATAAAACAGATTCGACTACAAATTTAAAGCACAAACTTTCTTTAAGATACCACTATAAAATAAGCAAGGAAAACGAAAAAAATATTTACAGATTATAGAGATTTTAGTCTGTTTGGTTTATGGCTTGATGGGTCATAAATACCAAAAGTAGTGAAACGGAAAAAGGTGTGTTTAAAGGGGTCTTAATAAAATCACATCAACAACAACAACCACAAAAAAAAAGCCCTAAAAACTAAAGACGTTTATTTAGCAGCAACTTATTGGCTGAAGTATGCAAAATAAGACGGACGGATGGAAAGAAAAAAAGATATACGGACGGACGGACGGACAGATATATACAAATAAAATTTAATTAAATTGAAATTTTCGTTAGTGGACATTTGTTTGAAATGAAATTTATTTAATGTCTCAAAAACAAACAACGAAAGAAAGAACATGTACAACGAAACATACTCACACAACACAGCCAGTCATATAATGAAATTTGACAGTATAGAGAGGTAAAGCTTTCAATATAAAACCAATAACAAAATAAACTTTATTTTTAAAACTTTTCTTAACCGTTTGTGTCCATTGAACAGGCCAAGATCAAGAGCAACAGAAACAGCACAACTTTGTATTGTTGGTTGGAACTTAGCTTGTAGCTTGTAGTTATCCTAATGCAACAAATGGCTGGTGGGATTACATTTATGGCAACATTGAATATATTGCAATATACAAACTACACGTATTCAATTTACAACAAAAACAATAAAAATTGCAACAACAACAACAGCAACAACATTTGTAAGAACAACATTGAAACAAAACAAAAAATAAAAAATAAAAACACAACAACATGCATTTCGGAAAAGTGCTTGTTCCAAACGTCGTACAACATGTTTCGGCTTTTAGCGGTTTCTTTGACATTGTGGAACTCAGAAAGAGAAGAAAAAAATTATACAAACAAACAGAAACAAAAAAAAAAAAAATAAGAAGACAACGCGCCACGTTCTTCGTTAACAGCCGAAGAACAAGCACATTGAACATTGAACATACTACGAGTATTCCACTAACAACAATACCATCAATTTCAATTCCAACAACTCCAGCAACAAACAACCGCCACCATTAACAACGAGGTGCTACAGATCTCATCATTAAATAATTGTAATTTAAAGTTAAACATTTTACCAACACTCTGTGTACGAGTATGATGATGACGACGACGACCACAATGATGTTGTTGCTGATGTTGACAACAGCAAGACCAATAACACTAACAACAGAAACGCTAATGTTGCAGCAGCATCAGCTCAAACTGATGCCAAGATGTATCAATATCATACAAATTTTGTATTAAAAGTTTCTCGTTTTTTCTTTTTTTTGCTAATAAATATAAATTAAAACTTAAATTGTAATAAATATTTATTATTTTGCACAGCAAACATTAATTGAATTTCTAGCATTCCATTTTTCCCTTAGAAAAAAGAAAATTTGAATTTTTTTGTGTTCAAGCGAAACTACATTTTGTAAATTGATCTTCTCTATAATCAAATTGATGATGCTGTTGTACTCTGTATGCTACAAAGTAAATTTAATTTTTTTGAAACACCTCTGGCATAAGCAAAAATTCACAATTTTTGTTAAATGCACAAATAAAATAAAACAATAAAATTGTTAATGTTTCTTTAAAAAGATACTTTTATAGTCGCATTACACAAATCAGAGAAATTCAAAGCATTTAATTTTACACTCATACAAAAAGGATGGTAGTAAATAGATCGTATAAACTCAACAAGAAAGCGTATATACTGAAACGTTTCGCTACCGTTACCGCTAAGCTCCCATTACCTCTGAAATACCCTTTCAGCTCAACCACCTAAGTAATTAAAATATCATTATCGAAATAATCAAAAAATCCGATACCTCTAAAATACTGTAACCGTAGTATTATTATCGCTAATATACCGTTACCGATATATGCAAATATACCTTTACTTCTAAATCACCGTTAACCCAAATTACCGTTACCGTTCCTAATCGTTAGACAACCCTGTAAAATACATTTACTAAATTTTTTAATTTTTCCGATTTTGATAGTTTTCGATAGAAAACTTTTTGATCAAAAACTTAAAACTATGAGATATTCGAACAAATTAGAAAATTTCTAAAATAATAATGATAAAAATTAGACCTCGACTATCCTATATAAAACCAATTTTGGCGTATGATATACATACACAGAGCCCAATCGAAAATTCTTAGGAATATAACGGCTGCAATATGAAAGAAATGAACTTGAAAAATCCATGCTTCAAAAACTACAAAGCCTTCCAAACCCGCTTGCCCAAATGCGATCAATGCTTCGTACAGCCAATCTACAACGCCGATAAAATGAGTATAATTTATCCATCAAAGCTCTCGTTAGCGAACAATTAGCTCTAATTTTAGTTAAAAGAAATACGATTACAATAAGTATACATTGTTAAATTTTATTCCAACAATATTTTATGCATAATTTTTCAAGTGTATTTCATTCAGGATGACACTCAACCGAAGAAACAAAACAATAAGATGAAAAAAACAGCAAATGAATATTTGGCTCATTTATGGCTCAACAAATCGAACTCTTCATAAAAACAGATACACTTTAAAAATAACATTCAATTTCAACAGCAGGAACTACCGACAACGATGACAACAAACTACTGTTTAAATGCATATTGCTACAGCAATGGTGAGTATATAATAGCAACAATAACAACTAGCAACAGACAGAACTGGCAACAGTAACGAGCAATCATGAATTTCAATCACAATAAGCGCAAAGTGCAGCCAACTTAATTGTTTTCTAATGGTAGACAATAATAGCAAAATGTCGACGCCATCAAAATACGACTACTTCACTTCATACAACTGCTTAAATGCTGCCATTAAACCCAAAGTACCACCAGAGCACTACCACTGCCACCAACTGCACTGCACTGCACCACCATCATCTCCATCGTCATTATTATCATCATCATCATCATCATCCGAATGAACGAACGAACGAAGTAAGTAACCACCAAGTTGGCACTCAAGTTAAGCAGACAGTAAAATGTGATGATGCACATCCCAGTGCTTGGTTGATAGCCTGCCAGTGGAAGTTACCTACCAGCCAACTAAACAGCAACCAACAACATTCATTTATTCAATGGCACATTAACCAACTTTGGCTACTGTTTCTCTTGTTGTTTTCGGTAAATAGTTGTTGCCGCTTTTTTAATAAACCAAATGTAAGTAATGTTAAAACTATTACTTTGCTGCAACTGCTACAGCCACAGCCACTGCTGCTGCTGCTGGTAATGATGACTATGAAAAAGACGAAGTTGAAGATGATGATGATGAACTTTTATACAACTCGGCTTGTTTGTTTTCGTAAGCATTTCTTAAGTGAATGTTTAGCTTTTGTTTTTTTGGAAATATTCGAAAATATACGGAACTGTGCGTCCGTCCCCCTCTCTGCCTATCTGTATGTTTCACTACATTCATAACAAGCCAATAAGCTGTCAATACCATAAATCGAGTTAGTCTGCCAACTATATAGCCAGCCAGCTAGCTAGCTATACAGCCCGCAAGTGAGTGTATGAATGAACGAATGACTACACTCGTCGTATCGTATGTAGAGTTCATGTAGTATTTGTAAAAGTTTAACTATTCGACAAACAATTGTTCACTTTTAATTCATAGAGAGAGGAGCATGGGAAAAATACTTTTTCTTTATATCAGCTCAACAACCAACTACCAACTACCAACAACAAACACTCTATAAGCATTTAAAAAGCAATAATACAATACTGTATCTAAGTTTATGGATGTTTGCATGTAGGTACGTGTATCTGTGGTTGGTTTGTCTGCTCCAGCTTCAGTTTCAGCGTTTAAAGGTAAGTAAGCATTTCTATTGTAAAGAAATTTTTGGTGTTTTGTTTTCTTCGTTTCTTAATTTCATTTATGGCAAATATTTGGAACAAGTGCACTCATGCGCTTCTTTTGAATATCTCGAACTTTTAAGACAACAATTGCATCCAGCTTTGCCAGCTTTTCCCAATTGCACCATTCAATTGAGGGTTGTCATGATGCTGCACATTGCACACACATGCACAAACATGCAATTTCTATACACTTGGAAAAATTTTAAGTGAAACTGATACAAAATGAACAAAGATTATTTATGTTTGTTCAATACTAGCAGAAATTATGTTAAAATTTGTACAAGAGACCAGTTTGACTATTTAGGGGCTTGCCAAAGTTCTTCTGAAATTTTAAACTTTGTAGTGTCAACTTTAGTACGTCAAAATCGAGATAACAATTCATAATTGTTTATTTTTTATAGGATAGGAATGACAAAAATATATATAACCAAAGAATGTAGAACAAATTTTGGAAAATGTAAATTTTTTAAAAAAAAAACTTTTAATGCTTTGAAAAAAATATCAGAAAAACCTGTTGAATTATTCTATTAACCACACGAGCTCCATATTAGATAGATTCTAAAAAGTGACAATTGACTCTAATATATAGCACAAGTGATGAGTATAAAAACTAGTTACTAAGCAATAATGCACAACAAATTGGAACGATGCGATATATTATCTGGTATGAATAAAGCAGATCGATATCCAAATATACACAATCCTGAGCTATTGATTTGATTAATTAATTCATTTAACAATATTTTACTGCAGTGTATTTAGAAGAAATATTGAGTGCATGTGTGCATTTATGTATGTGTAGTAATCATGAATTTGTTAACACACATAAAGCAAAAGCTTAGTTTACTTTCATACAAACATTACTTTCACTTGTATCGAAGAAATGTTGTTCAATGAAGCTTTGCCTGTTTTAGAAGTACAACACACAAGACTTTCAATTGTTTTAGTTTTTTTTTTTTTTAACCATTTTTGTTTCTTCTAACTTTTGCATTTATGAGACGACTTCCAATACTTAACTCTAACGCTACAATGTAAAATACCCATAACCAAAAAACAAAAACAAAAACACATTTATTTAACCAAAAAATGAAAAAAGATAAATAAATGTTTTCAATTTTAGAAAGTAACTTATTAGCTTTGATCTTACGAAAAATAAAAATGAGAAAAGAAAAAAAAAACACCAAAAATACCATATATACAATTTGAAAACCGACAAAATACATTAAAATACAATTAACCCGTGTTTAAGTTTTTAGAAAATCTACTCTAAATTTCCTAAGAATTACCATGTCCATGCCAAGTTATGCTAAGCTGTGTTCAGCCAAATTTGAGTGGCTATAAGCTGTACTTAACTATTCGAAGCTCGCTACCTTTCTCATCTTTTAATCTTAATTTAACATACTTAATCAATTGCTTTTCAAATTAGAATTTCATTTTTTTCTCCGTAGTTGTTGTTTGGCTTTTTAATAAAGGTGTTAGAAAGTACTGGAGAAAAAGTATTGCAGCAGGCTTTAAAGCTACCAAAAAAGCAAAAAAGAAATACAATTTCATACAATTAACTGGGTTTTGCAAAGAAAACTCCGAAAAAAGCGATTTGGTCAACAGGTGTATTTAAGTATTAAGTTATTGACTGTCTTTAGCTTCATGCTAAATAAGTGGAGGCATGTTAAAAAGTCTTATTAAAAATTATTTTCTAAAATTTGTGTTGTCTTTTACTTGTTGGCTTAACAAGCATCTCCTGCAGCGAATTTTATGTTCTCATTATGACAAAAACATTTTTCTTTTGTTTTTTTTTTTCTTGTTTGTGAGTCATTGAAAAAATAAGGCATCATATTTATTTATATTTAAGAACAAGGATTAAAAGTGAAAGTTTTTTGTGGAGAACAAAATTTTGTTAAAAACGTATATTAAATAAATCGTACAAAGCAACAGTTTAGTTACCAGGAACACCAAAAATATGCTCTAAAAAAGAGCTTTATATGCGCATAAAAAATGCGGTAAAACCGAAAAAATGCTCTTAAAATTTAAAAAGTCCGCTCTAAAACCCAATTATTTAATAACAAAGTTTTCATATTGCAGTAAAGAGAAAAACTTTGCAATTTTTCAGGAAATAAAGTCCATAATTTAAAATTTTACTTTGATTACAAATATTAAAATATTTATTGTTCTTTTGTTAAAGTACTTTAGCTAAAGCAATACACATTTACTGTTAAAATTGACATCTCATAGTTTTAAAGAACTGTCGAATTGCCTAGGAATTTCAAATTCAATCAATAACATTTGTCATATTATTGGCAGTAAAAAAAGTAAGAAAATCTATATTCAAGATAAAGATTTAAAACAATTTTTAAATTAAAAAAAATTTTGATAAAAAAATGTCAAATAAAATTTGTTAAAGAAAAAATAAATAAATAGAAAAATATGCCATACATATGCTGTAAAAACTAATTATAATACAAAAATATGCTCCTAAGGGAAATCCAATTCCACGGTTGTCATTTTCGTGGGCAATTCCATGAAAATGACAACCACTACTGAAAACACAAAAACCGTTGAAACTTTTTTTCAAGATGATTTGAAAAGGAGAAAACACTAAAATGTTACTATGTGAAAGTATTCAGAGCTTATTACAACATTTTGAGTGCAAAAATAATAGTTTAAACTGACTATATGTAATTTTTAAATTCAATTGGTATGACTTAGGCTAAGATTTTTGCGGAAACTAAGCTCCCAATTAGCATGTAGTATGAAATGAATGATGGTTTTTTGCTATTATCAAATTGTTTAATGAAACCGAATATATATTTTCTATTTATTTTTTTAGTGTTTAAATACATATATTTACAGAATATATATTGTTTTACTATAAGAGAAAAATTTGTCACGTACGATATGTCAAGTGCGATATTTAATTTTATTTATTATAAAATCATCCAAAGATTATTTTTATTTAAATATGAAAATTAAAAATTTAAATTTCAAGAAAACATAACGTCTTTCACGATTCGCAAATTTTCGCATATTTCTACATTTACCTCAAAATTACTTCCGTTTTATGTCACGTACGATATACCCTTATTTTGCTCGATATTTTGGTTAACAATGTTTCGAAAGAACTTATGATATATTTTTAAACATAAAGAGCAAATTATTTTTCAGATACTCTTATTTTTGCAAAATCTATACCACTATATAGACGTACAAATGTCACGTACGATGATATGCACTAAAAAATCTATGCCAAAATTTTTTAAATGTTCTGAAACGGATAAATACCTTATTCAAGCCCCATAGGATGTGCAGGCAAAAATATGCCATTGCATGCTTCCGTTTTCCTTGCTCATAAATAAAGTATGTGAGTTTTTGTCTAAACAAGCTTTTATTTTTGCTTAATTAAGCTTATAAACTCCTTATATGTTTTCCCAGTCGCCATACGGCAACTAATC
The DNA here is from genome assembly GCA_942486065.2 of Calliphora vomitoria. Classification (NCBI taxonomy): domain Eukaryota; kingdom Metazoa; phylum Arthropoda; class Insecta; order Diptera; family Calliphoridae; genus Calliphora; species Calliphora vomitoria. The sequence goes on from OW818031.2 coordinate 129,814,108, forward strand.
ACAGCGCATTGTTGTTGAAATTTTGCACGATTATAGAAGAGGTTTTATTTATTTCTTTAACCCCGTACACCCCCTAATATAATGTAGTTCAGCAAGGCAGTTACGAAACAAATTTTTTTATTTTTTTCCCGAACGTAGGGGTCGCCTTTTTCTTTTGAATTTGGTTAGAATCGGTCCATTATTTCTACTAGCCCCCATATATATATATGTATACATAATTCATTTCTCAAAATTGTATAACGATCGGTCCATAATTGAAAATCATTTTAATGGGCTTGACCGACTATACTTGTTGCTACTATTTTGGTATAATTAAATGTTAAAGTGTTTCTGCTGGAGTAATCGAATTACTTTGTTAGCAAAAGTTGAATGATTACTTGCGTACTTTAATTATCTGATATTAGGGTGGGTGATATAACGAAAAATGTAAAAAGGCGACCCCTACATTCTGCAAAAAAAAATATAAAAAACTTTTTCGTAACTGCCTTGCACAAATACATTACATTAGGGGTGTACGGCGCACTTTTTGTTTGCTTGTAAGGTGGTACGCTCTAATGTGCATGATTCATGAAAGAGCATGTTATATTTGTAAATGTTGAAGTTGTCGTACTATTGAATCTATTTTGTTAACTAAATCGATAGAATTAAAGATTTCGTTAATGAGCAGTGATCGGTCTTAAGAGAGTAGTGAATTTGGATTATAATAACAAGATATGCACTTTCTTCCTATGATGTAATCAGATATTGATTGTGTTTTTTTGGTTCTTATAGGATAATTTCTATGAACTTCGTTATACTTATGTGTTGTTTAAAGGAAAATAGCAAAATACGGTCGTTATGAGTGCCGACTACCGATTTAGACTTTTTGTAGCTGCAATGCTGTTTTGTTAATTTAAATTCATGTTTCATCATTTTCGTTATCATTCACAGGCATAAAGCTACTCGACCTATTTGAACTTCAAATATTCCTTTACGACAAACTTCATAAAGCGTTTTTTTTATGTCAAGCGATCAGCAATATTTTTAATTCCGCACAATCATTCACCACTTAAATCAGGAATAGTTTAAGTCAGTTGCGTTTTCATATTTAAAATTCTTGACTAATTGGAAAATATCCTAAACATATGGGATGCATTGTGTTAACCAACTTTCTTTTTAGCAACCAAATTCTACAGATTTTTATAAATTTAAAAGTGCTAAGCAAATATTTAGAAAATATTCTCACACATTTTTTAACAAAGAAATAAAAAGGCAACAGAAAGACTGAAACATCTATCAAGTAGTAATACCACCAAGTACTTTTTACAGAATACATTTTTTCTATCTCACTAAATTATACACACATGTGCAGCATTTTGTACAGTGGAGTCTGAACATAACTCATGTTTAATAAAAATATAGGAAAAATTTAACAACATTTTTAAGAAAAATCTTTATTTCTCTTCAAGCTTCTATATTTAATATATAAACAAATTTTGATTTCGTCATAAATGTATTTGACTGTATCACAATTACCACAAAACAATAGAAACCACAATGCCAGAAGATGTCAATGATTTTAAAATGACTGAGAAGTTGAAATCAAATAGAGCTTTACTGCTGTTAATAGAAAATAAAACTGAAGATTGTTTATTTTCACTAAACACTTTAACAAAATGAAAAAAAAAGTACAGCATGTGAACGACCTCAGACTTAAAGTCGTAGAAATTTCAAAGCAAAAGGTAAAATAAATAAAGATTAACATACCAAGTTACATACTCTTAAACCCAGAGTACACACGCATATAATTGCAGACAACACACACGGTGTAGATAAATACCTGGCGGAGCATGGACCTAGTTTCCCGTTAACGTATATCTTAGCCACTAAAAACTCAATACTAGTTACCCATTAACCATTAACTTGAAAAGACATTTAACTAAGGAATTTAGAACACACTTGTATCATGTTTTTTTTAATAAATTACACTAAGTACTCAGCTATAGATTGCAGTTTTATACATTACGCCATTTTGCTCAATGTAAATCTCAAACGATGTAGCGATATTGTTGGTTTAGAAAAGTTTATAAGTATTAGTAATACAATCATAATACATAGGACCTGTTAACATATCTTTATAGCTAATATAAAACTTACAATTCCTACTTTTAGAACTGCAGGGTATTTATATATGTATTTACAGGTATATAGTATGTGTTAGTGAAGATGCGTAAGTTCTGGGTTTTAAATAAATAAACTTTATTGAAGCGTTCTTTTTTTATTAAAGTTAAACACTTAAAGCTTTACATAAGTTGGTTCTGTTGCCTCTATTAAAGATGCTTTTAAAAATATTTTGTAGGTTTTCGACAATAACAAGAATATTATTAACTATGTTGCTGCAAAAAGGAAATATAAAAAACTGAATTTAATAGTTTTTCATGTAAAAGTGTTGGGATCTTTTTCCCATCTTATAATTGTAAGAATTCGTCACATTTTACAAACAACCCACACACACTATTAATTTAAGATCGAACATTGAATTGTTACAATATTCCATGTTTCCAGCTAAATCAGCCGATAAGTTATAAATGTAACTTTAACTTTTCTCCCTCACTCACTCATTTAATGTTGCACAAAAAAAGCTAAATATTGAAACAGTGCCATTGGTGGCAGCATACAGTAAGTGGAAGTCGAATTCTGGGTTGGTTTTATACCCTACACTTCATGTCTACTTGATAAACCTATAACATCATTACAACATTACAACATACATATAACAATAAAAACTTAACATGTGATTTGATCTTACAAATAAGCTTACAAAGTGTCGAATATTAACTGAGAATAACAGCCACAATTTACTCAGTAATTCAAGAAATACAAAAAAAATAAATCTTTTAATTTTTTCTAAAATTCTTTAAAAGGTGCTGATTAGACATGATGAAAACAAAAGGAACTCAAAATAGGATTTTAATTTAATTTGGATTTTAATTTGTAGTAGTACAAGAGAATAAACGATCAATTGTAAGCGAGAGAATAAAAGCCGTACCTAACGGTAACGGGTTTTAACGGTAATGGTTATTGCAGTTATCTTGGTAACCTTTACCTCTTAAATAGGTATCGGTATTCGAGATGAAAGAGTCTTTTAGGGATAACTGTAATAACCTTGATTTAAACATAAAACACACACAAACCTTTTTCCCTATATAAAAAGCTACACTACGTTTTATCGCTCGATTTCGAAAATTTTTTTACCGCTTACCCTCTCCCTTACAGAAGACATCTATGTCAATCAAAGCTTTAAACTTCACTTCAACATAATTAAAACTTTTACTAAAATCCTAGAATGTTTAAAAAAGTTATTTTCGCGTTATTTTAAATTGAAATAGAGAAACATTGGAACTCACATGATCGACAGTTGAATTTGCAGCAATTTTTATTACATGTTGGTGATCCTTTTTTTGTTTGACTGCAGTTGGTGTGAGTTTTAGCGATATCAGCTGTGTGATAGACCTCGTTATGGAGCACATAAAACGCATAAAAGTGTGGAGGCTGGACCATGGTGGCTGTGGCTATGATCATTGTAATTATGGCGGTGTTTTGGGTACAAAAAAATAAATAAAAATGAATTTGCAGCTTGTAAACAGATAAGTAAATAGGGAAGGTTAACTAACAAAAAACAATAAAATAACTATCAATTAAAAACCATTGAGATTTGTGCTCTTAAACAAAATAAAATTTAAAAGTAGTAAAATAATAAACATAAATTTATTAGAATTTCTAAAAGCAGGACAGTCTCGCATTAGCAGTTATCCTTCCCCAGTTTCTGCAGAAAAATGTTTACGAGTATAAGAAAAGTACAGAAGCCTTCCGTGCTGTAATAACAGTAAGCAGGAAAAGGCAAAATAACCAACAACTACAACCACATTAACAAAAGTAGCTGGCTGCATCAATGAGAAGCATCCAGAACATCTTGGTGTGTTCATCTCTTGTGCAGTTTTCATATTTATTGTTATTATTGTAATAATTTTATTTTTTTATGGAATTTTGATTAAATCACACTGGTTAACAGCAAAGCACACAAACAGTCCAACACTACACTTAACTTTGCAACCACACAACTTTACCAACTCTTGGCCACTGCCAAAACTATACATACACACTTATTGCAGTTTCCCCCCCCCTCCCCTTCTCTTATTAGAAGATCATTTTGTTTATTTGCAATAAGTATCTTGGTGGCTGCCACAAGTACAAGAGTAAGAAAAATTTGGTGGTACAATCATCATCAGTCGTTTGCTCGTTCGTTGTGGTGGAGTTGGAGTTTGGCTGGTGTGGCATAAAGAATTCATATGATTTTTACAGTTGCCACTTAAAGTGATAATTTAGGTTTTTAGTTGAAAATTAAAACGTGCTCTTGGCTCAACAATTTTTCAAATGTATGGATTGCATCAAGCCTTCGTTCGTACTACTTACTACACAATACAATTGAGCATGCGTGCAACTTTATGAAAATTCCAAGAACACCAGAATAAACACACAACAAAGGATTGAAAAAAAGTACATCTTGACCTTCACTTTGCTACACAATAATGAAAAAAAAAAAAACCCCAAACGAACTGTGAACACATTGTTTGCCAGGAGAGAAAAAAAAAAAAAAACATTAAAACGAGCCACAATTAATTTATTTTTAATAAGAAAATTATTCTTTCAAATTAAAGTATACAATTCATATGTATTGATGTAACAATCAATGAGTCATGGTTTTTTGTTGTTAAAATAATTTGAAAATCATGTGAATAAAATTCTAGATTGAGAACTTTGGTATTCAATGTTGGAAATATTTGAAGATAAGAACCTTTTATTGCGCGGGTTTTATTTTTAATGCTTTTAAAACAATAAAAATCAAAGTCTATCACAACTGAAGGGGTTTAAAGAAACCCGCACTCAATTTCTTTACAAAATAAACAAAGCAGTTCAACATTTTATTCTGTTAAGTTGTAGTTTTTTTTTTTTTTTTTCTTTTTTAAAGTAGTAAATCAAAAACAATCATTCTTCATTTTTATGAATTTTCGTCAAAATGTAGAAGAAATATAAAAAAGAACTAAAGGGTATTCCAAAAAGGACGGGTCGAAGTTGAAATTGAATAGAACAAGCTGTGTGTGAGGTATTAACGAAATTCTTTACTTAAAATGTCTATGTATACCAAGGTACAGATAAGAGTGGTCCAATTTTCAATGACTTTGTCGATAGGTTTTGGAAATACGTTCAGAAAACACCTAAACAAAAAGCCTACAGCTTCAATTAGTATGATATATGCAGGCATTTCACATCAATTGAAATTGTTCTTGCAGAATGTTCGATGTGTGGCATGTAGCACCATCCTCCTGCAGCCATAAGTCTATCACATCCATATCAATTAGGGTAAAAAAAATTGGTTATAATTCATATTTATACCCTTTACCTTTGTAATTTCCACAATATAATTTTCCAACCCTATAAAGTATATACATTCTGGATCCTTATAGATTGCGGAGTCGATTAAGCCATGTCCGTCTGTCTGTTGAAATCAATTTTTGGAAGACCCCGGATATCTTCGGGATCGAAATCTACAATAATTCTGTCAGACATGCTTTTGAGAAGATTCCTATTTAAAATCAGCAAAATCCGTCCATAAATAACGGATATGTGAGCAAAAATCCGAGACAACCTCTGAAAATTTCATCAAAAACGTCACCAATTAAATGTAAAATGTTTAAAAGTTTTCTTGATATATTTAGGATGCTATATGCTGACAGTGGGCAAATAATGCATCCACAACAAAGAAGAAGGGTATATAAGATTCGGCATAGCCGAATATAGCACTCATACTTGATAGCTAATAACATAGTCTAATAATTTGAACGATCCAATCGTGTTACTTTCCATCGTGATTTGACATTAGTGACTGAATAATACAAAACTGATTTGACAGACGCAACTTAATATTGCCGCCCCAGATTGTCAACATCTACCCGCTCTTATTGGAAACCCCTTTATAAACAAAGAAGTGACATCTAAAGGCAACAAACAGCATCCAGTATGAAAAAAAGTTGTTGATATTGATGTTCATCGTAAAGATCGTTTGATCTCTCTTGATAACTTTTTTGTATCTCATTAAGGGTATTCAGGATTTTCTTTTAAATGCTGCAATTTTAAGTGTAGTTATCTGGTTGCATTTGATAGCAAAACATTATTTAAAGAGGTTTTAGTGGATTTTAATACATGAATGAATACCCCAACTAATTTGAAAAGATCGTACAAGTTCCTTTTTATAGACGGTGGTGAGAGTAAGTGATATCACTGGTGATATTGTTGTTCTGGCTGCAGTTGATGGTGGTGACGCAGACGACGATGTTAAGAAAAACGAAGACGTTGGTGAAGGAAGGAAGGTTGGTGGTTTCAGTGGCTAGTGATGGTATGCATTCAATCAATCAAAATAATGACAGAAAACTGACACAAAAAAAAAACGAAATTACAACAACATCAACAATAATAACAATAAAACAGAAATAAAGCAAAGAAAAAGAAGATCTATCAATTCATTTTTATTAACGTCTTGCATGTATATTGGTTTTGGGTGAGAGTGTGTGTGTATTCCTGTAAGTTGGAAATATGTATGGGTGAGTAAAATTTCATATCGCTCATAAGTATCTCCGCTCGTGTGCTTTAAAAAACATTTTCCTGACTTTTTATGAATGATGGACGTTTGTTCTGACTTTAACAAGTGTTTCTTTTTGTTGTTTTCTTTTTTTCATATTCAGCTGTTCCTCCTCACTCTCCTGCAGAATCAAATTAAACAATAAGAGCAACAACAACAATAAGAAGAACATTAACAAAAAGTATGATTGCATTTCATTTCATGTCGTTTGATATGTTTGAATTCATATCACAATAGCAACAACAGCAACAACAACAACATCAATAAGATGAAATAAAGAAAGAAGACCTCAATAAAAACGTAAATTTTTTTTAGCGCTTTTATGAAGAATGTTGCGCCTTCTTGTTTTTTGTTTTGTAGTAATTTTATTTTTTGGATTTTTATTGAATTGATGATGGGAATTAAAAAGCAACAAAAAAGGAATTCATCATGTATTTTGTTATTGCTGCTACATATTGTTATTGTTGACGCTGTGTTGTTGCCTGTTTAAATTAGTTTTAAATTGTACAAAAATAAAAAATTATTTATGCATTTTATGAGTTTAAATAATACGTATTGTAGCAAACGAACACAACTGACAGCATCAACAGTATCCACTCACTCACTCACTTACTCGACTTGACTTGACTTGTCGTACATGATTCCCCGTTCCTAAGGGTGTCTTAAGTATCACATGATGATGCTATGCGATGTGATGTGATGCGCTGGAATGGGATGTGATTGTACTGTGCTCTCCGTTTGTTGGGTTGTTTCATTATATGTAGCTGCTTTTGATTGCAGTATGTTTTCCTTTTGTATTTGATTCATTTTTAAGTTTTAATGTACAAAAGAGAGCGAGAGACAGACAGACAGACACAGAGCCATAAAACGTGTCTTGACGTTTATTTCTTGGTAATTGATACTTTGTTTGATGGTTTTCTTCAACTTCTTCTTGTTTTTATCCGAAAATTTTAATGTCAAGCAATTAAATTGTTGTTACTTTTTCCAATTTTATTTCACTGTTTTTTTTTTTTCGTATTTGTGCTGTTTTGTCTAAATTACATCAAAACATTTTTGAGAACAAAGTAAAAAAAAAAAATTAAATAAAGAGAAACATTGACAGTTAATGATCACTTAAATTGAAGTACAAGCAAGTATCGAGTATTGTTTTGTATGATTAACAAATGTCAATGTTTATTAAAAGGGGCCATTTGTGATTTGAAAGCAACTGAAAACTGACAGTAGATTGATTTATAACACAAATATGTTAAATTATAATTGGATTTAGAAATCAAACCTCTTGAGAGAATTATAGAATTCACTTTATTTTTAATGTTTAATAATAAACAAAAGATTAAAATAATGTCTGTGATATGAGAGATTAAAAATTACAACCAACATGGTCGGATGAAAAATATAATCTCTCACAAAAATATTGGAATTAACTTGTTCATATAATTAAGGGGTTTTCGATATTAAATATGATTGGCCTGTTGTCAAAAAACATTTACCAATTCATACACAGAGAAAACAGATTCGTGTTAGCAACCGAATTTGTTGCCAATCGAATGATTCTACTTTAGTGACCGAATTTTACAGTTGTGGCTACAAAATTTTGGAAGGAGTAACAAAAGTTTGGTTGCTTCAACCGAAATTCTTCTTTATCAACTGACTTTCTGTTGATAGAATCGAAAAATTCTATGTATGCAACTGAAACATTCGATTGGTAACCAATTCGGTTGCTAACACGAATCTGTTTTCTCTGTGTACATTTTGAAATGATTTAATATATATTTTAAATCAGTTAAACTCGTAATTACTTAAACAATTACATATTTTTATCTGGCAAATAAATATTCACAAAAATATTTAACTTTGTTTAATTGTTATTGTCGCTGCTGAGGAAGTATAAATTACGTTCCCAGCTCCGGCAGTGTGAAACAATATTGTTAAAACTTAATTGAAATGAAAACAATTTCAACCTTGAAATGTTTCTGCTGTAGACTCCTTAAATTTATTTGTTTTAATACTTCCAACAGTGTAAACAACATTTTTTTTTTTTTTTTTTTTTTTTTGTTTGCCTCCACTTTTTGTAGACGTGAGTAAATGTTTGCATGTTGTTAGTATTAGTGTGATTACATGTGTGTGTGAGAATTTGATTGTGTTTCCTTTAACAAAAGCTTGATGTTTTTTAGTGGGTTTTTTTCTTTTTTGGTTTTTGTTGTATGTACGTACAAAGTTTGTTATTATTCTGTCAACATTTCGTTAAATTAGTTTCTTACCACCAAGCTGATCCACTAAATCAACAAACTTTATTGTTATTACTTGCACTTCATTGTGTCAAAAAATGAGTGGAACAACGTACAGCCAACAATGTGGAACACAGCTACAGTCACAGTCACACAAACGACGAGGTAAACAAATCCAATCATATTAAAGATCGACTCGTAGCAGCAGTAAAAATTTACTACTTTTTGTTCCTCTGTAAGCATTTTTCGGTTGGCTGTTGCTCTTTTTAGTTTTATTAAAGACCTGTAAACAAATGCAACACGTATTGTATGTAGGAAAAAAGTACAACATAGTCAAACATAGCTTACACCTATACCCGGTTGATCATAATAGAGGTAAATAAATTAATACTTCGTTTTTTACTTTTTTAGAAAATCTGCAGAAACTAGTTACCCACAAACTTACTAGCAAGCCATTGAACTGGGGAGTTTAACAGGTCCATGTTAATACGACGAAAGGGTCAGTTAATAGACATCCTCTGCATAACTATATTATAGTGAATTATGGTTGTCGCAAACTTAACGCTCGTTTAATTGAACCAACGATTTTATTAGTGAAAAGTAGTTGACAACCTCTCCGTAATTTAAATATGTAACAATAATTATAGTAAGACGACAAAAATTATTTTTAAACCCTGTCTAAAGATATGTTCGATTAGCGACTTATTCTTTTATAATCTCTTTAAAATGTGGAGAAAAAATCCACTAAATTACATAAAACTGTATAAAACAAGTAAATTATAGCACACTTCACCTTTGTTGTGGATGCATTAATTGCCCACTTTCAGCGTATAAGTAGCATCCTAAATATATCAAGAAAACTTTTAAAAATTTTACATTTAATTGCTGACGAACAGATTACATTGTAGAATTTAAAAACGAAATGACAATCTTTCTTGTACCCTTCTCACGAAGGTGAAGAGTATAAAAACAACAACGCCAAACGAAACGAAAAACAAAATACGCAAACCAATGAAGCTAACACACATCCAAGCATACGTTTTGTCTTTTTTTGATGAAATTTTCAGAGGTTGTCTCGGATTTTTGCTCATATCTCCGTTATTTATGGGCTGATTTTAAATAGGAAACTTCTCGAAAGCATGTCTGACTGAATTACTGAAGATTTGAACCCCGAATATATCTCGGGTCTTAAGAAAATTGATTTCAACAGACAGACGGACATAGCTTAATCGACTCCGCTATCTATAAGGATCCAGAATATATATACTTTATAGGGTCGGAAAATTATATTGTGGAAATTACAAACGGAATGTTTTGTTTTGTTAATTTAGGTAGTGAAATTTCCGTCAAACTTTTGAGATATTTATAAGAAAGAAAATATTAAATTAACATTAAAATTGTAACAAACATTTAAAAATAAACTGTGTTAATTCTGTTTCTATAAATATTTCCAATTGTCTCCCTCTCGAATCTTTAACAATAGTCACAATAGCTGGTCCCAAAAACATCGATAATTATGTACAATGAAATGAATTGTGTAAAAAATGTTCGTGTTCGTTTAATATATGTGTATATTGAGGCTTTGGTGTAGGCATTTGTTTTGATAGACCAACATTAAACAAAACAAAACTAAACAACAACAAAAACTTTTGTTTTTTAAATAAACAAGTAAAAAAAAGTGATGTTTTATGTAGACAAAATAATCACTCGCACAATTTGAATGTATGAAGAAGTGAATTTTTGTAAATAAACTTTCAGTGCATTTTGGATTAGGATGAATTTTTTGAACCGTTCACACTAGCGATGCTTAATTATGGTGTATTTACATATATATTTAGAGATTTATTAATAACGTAATAATTACAATAGTATTTCTAAGACTTTTCTTCCTCATGTATTAAACAATTCTTTTCGTTCGATCTTGATTTGATATGGGAATCTTTATTATGACTTATACGGGAGCTATGGTAATTTATTGACCCATCAGTACTAAATTTCATGTGCGTGTTCAGCTTATATAAAACTTATTTGTTTGGATTTGGTTTGGATATCTACTATTTTCAGATAGGTCAGTAGTATGGAGGCTAAGAGAAATAATACGATTTGTCCTTGGGCCAATAGAAGAGTGCACGACCTAGGCGGCCAGTTGACAAGTCCGGAGTTCGAAGTGCTTGAAATACAATTCTCACAGAGCGCTGATTTTCGTAATACAGCTGAATAAATAGGAGTCATTGGTGCGGAATGAATCGTGCCATAATGAATTGTAAAAATATACTAAATACAAATAAGATGTCAGTATGACACCAATAAAGCGAGATCTGTGAAAAAATCCCTCTAAATGGATCACCATTTATTTGTTCTAAAGCAATAATGTGAAATTTTGGTCTGGTGTATCAGCGACATAATAAAATAATTAGCAAGTAAGTCCAACAAAACCCGAATTTTTTATATAAATTAAATTTTTGAAATTTATGTTATGGGTCGATTATGGATGGCAACCGAACTTAAGTTGCGTTGTCAGTTGCCTAAATGGTATTACAGATGGCAACTGACAGCATCATTTTCTGTTACCAAATGACAACCAGAAATTTGTGGTTACCCTCTGGCAACCCAACTGAAGTTCGGTTGCCATCCATAATCGACACATTAGAATTTATTTGAATTGATTTGTGTCCAATTGTTATAAAGTTTAAGTACACTAGTCCCGTGACTTGTTTACAATTTATCAGTAGAGTTCGACTAAATATTCTGTTTCGCATTAGGCCAAAATCTGGGTTTCGACCGAAACTTTTATACACAAATATTGTACATAATAGAATTTTGATAAAAAACCCAATTCAGAATATTCTGAATCAAACTGTAGGAATGTATGTTATTCCAAAATGGTTAGGAAAACCAATAGATATTTAAATAAATATCCAATAAAAACTGTCCCCAAATAAACACTTTTAAAACCGATATATAACCCCGAGTATCAGTCGTAAGTCTAGTTCTGTATCAGTTCTCTTCACTATAGTGCATTGGTCGGCATAAAGAGAACATGGAGCATGCACCTTCTTTCTCTAAGCAGTTGTTTATTATGATTTTAGTTTCTTATGAACATGGTGAACATTCCTGATATTAACACACAGAGAAAACAGATTCGTGATAGCAACCGAATTTGTTGCCAATCGAATAATTTAATTGCACACAGAATTTTTCGGTTCTATCAACAGAAAGTCATTTTACAGTTGTAGCTACAACTGTAAAATTCGCTCACTAAGGTAGAATCATTCGATTGACAACAAATTCGGTTGCTATCACGAATCTGTTTTCTCTGTGCAGGCTTTCGCCTAGTGGCTATTAGTGCCGACCACTGCCCTAGTGTAGTTTTCTTTTCCACAAACACTTATTGGCTTTAAATCGTTTTTACAAATTATATAGAATTTTCGATTTAAAAAAATCCCATTAATTCAGAGTCAAATACTTAATAGAAACTGTGTTCCCAGTGTAAACGTCTCAACAAGGGTGTTTTCTTTGCAAAGCAATGGCTAGTAAATTATTACTCGTACATGATGTTTTGTTCGGATTTTGTTCTGTATTTGAATTACTATACTTGGCAATGATTGTGGCGGCATAAATTAACCCAAAGTTTGGTTTTTTTTTCTCTCCTCTGTTTTATTTCCATCGTATGTTGCTGATGATGGTCGTTAATTTGTTTTCTTATGAGGTACTTTATTATAAAAAGCTTTAAAAAGCAAATAATAATAATAAGACGTGGACGAGTAAAGTCAGTTTTAAGAATGAAAAGAAGCCCAAATTCAACATTGTTGTACGTGCGAGTAGTGTTTGATTGTTTATTTGTTTGTATGGATTTTTAAGTTTTTTGTGTTGTTGTACACTATATTTATTTAGTATAATTTGTTTATTTTTTTATTGTTTGTTTAGCATTTTTTGTGTGTTTGTTTTACTTTGTTTTGTTATAATGATTTAACATTCAATTTATTCTTCGTTAAATAACATTTATTTATTTATTTGTTTGTTTGGTTTACATTTTATTTTCAATGATTTTAGGGGGTTATGGTAGGTGTTTACGGTTTGTGAAGGAGTTTGCAAACCATATTGGAAAGAAATGTAAAGAAAACACGCCTAAACCTATAAAAAAATGTTTAATACAAATAAAGGAAAATAAATGAATTAATAAAATCCTAGTTTTATTAACAAAACTATCAGTGGTCCGCATAAATAGGGCAAGGAACATGGGTTTAATAACCCGTTACAAAACATTCTGTGTTGCAATCTGACCATTGATTATGATTTTTTGTATGAACTTATTTGACTTTCCTGTGGTTTATGTGTCAAACGATCATGTTCTGGCCATGATGACTCTCCCCGAACGGAATCTAACTAATCAGAATATTATTTTCACATGTTGCAATGTTTTTAATTTTTAGGGTATTTTTCAATTCGACCATGCCATTTAAAACACATATTTAGCTCATTACTTTTGGGTTAAATTAATTTTAGATTTTCAGGCATTTGTTTGTATGTAAATTAGTATGAAATAATGAATTATTTTACAATTTCTCACCTTAATGGTTTGTTAAACTCAAATCATCTTAAAAGTCAGTCAAATCTAAGAGCAGACAGCAAACATTATATGTTGCTGTTAATGTTGTTGTAGTGACCATTTATCTATCATTATTTTCAAGTTTTTCTCTATTTCGAATGTAAGAGGCGTAAAGTTTTTATATTACATATGATCAGTCATTTCTGCTTTTGTTGTTGCTGGACCAGCTGCCGATAAATGGCTGAGGCGTGTATTAAAGTTAAACATTGATGGCTGGCTTTTACTAGGCTGTTGCTGCTGTCGTTATTGTTGTTGTTTTCTTATTTTTTTTGTTGTGTTTTGTCTTGCATTGTAGTTAGAAATGAAAAGCTTTCTAAAATGTTCTAAAGATATACATTTTTGTTGTAAGTTGGCAAGTTTTTTTTTTTTTTGTTCCTGTTGCTGTTGTTTTTGCAGCTTTTTGAAGTATCGTGTCAGTTTTAAATCATTGCAAATGCTGGCCGTTGTTGTTGCAGTCTTCATAACACGTTAAACATTGGAAACATTTAAAACGTGATCCTAAAAATGATTTTTTACCATTTTTCATGTTTGAATTTTGTGGGTTTTTCTTTTTAAAGATTTCTGCTGTTGTTTGTTGGGCTTTCGTTTTGGCCTCGCTCCCTTTATCCTCCCAAAAGCCATAAGTAGTTAGTTGTTGGGTCTTGTTGGTCTGTTTAAATTCTTCCTTTTGTGTTAAGTTCGATACGATTCTTAACAAGACGTGTAGGGGGAAAATAAGGTCACGTAAAGTAATATTATGGTGGTGTCTTTGAAAATAAGCAACCAAATGTAAAAAAAAAAACAAACTAAATAAGAAAAACATTCATAACATTCACATCATCATCGTCATCATCAATACCCAAAACAATTGGTTGGCCATAAACCATTCCATCCCATCATAGCTATCACAACCACCATGGCTATTCATCCATCCATCCATCCATCCATCGGTTGGTATTGGTAACTAGCATAACAAATTTACAAGAAAAATGCCAGAACAAAAAACTAAATAAATAAAACAACCAGCAAGTAAGTAAGAGTGTTATAATCGGCTGACAAGAAAACTTATTTACCCTGCATCATGTTTTGTTTGCTGCAGCCCCACCAAAAGACATAACATTAGGACAGAAATAACAAGGCATGGACGTATCAACAGATGTACCTACACATACATTTAAGACTCTTATTTTAACTAACAGTTAAACCTTAAGACATTTCCCAGGTTTTCCTAGGTTACTAATGATTTAATGAACTAAATATACTTTGTAAATTTTTATGGCAAAAAAAAAATCATTTAAAGAGGCAACAAGAAAACGTCCTAAACTGTTAAAGAACTAACCGTAACTGAAGTGATGTTAATGATTTTGCATTTATGGCAGTTACTTTATTTTTACATTTTCGTTTAAAGATTTTTCCTTAGAGTGTTTATAATTTTGTCGAATTTTTTCATTTTTTTATTTCTTTCTTTCATTTTTTGCATATTTCAACGCGCCTTCTTAAGCATGACAGTCGTGCTTTTTACAAATCTTTAATCTAGGTTGATTTTTCGCTCTACACTCTCTTATAGACGTAACTTAGAATATTGGTTTGTTTAATATTCTTGGTTTTTTTCCCTGGTTGTTATTATTTCTAAACCCGGAAGTGTTTTAAAGTTTTTAAAATAGTTTTTTACTACAAATAAATATTTCCAAAATTTTGTCTTTCAAATGTAGGAGAAAAAGAAAATAACTTACCTTAATCTCATCAGAAGAAATATTTGCCAGAAAACACTCACGAAAAAAGTTTTAACTGAAATTAAGATAAAAAAATCATTATTATTTATTTAATGATGTTGAAAAATAAGTAAATTTTTGTATTATTTTTGCTAAAATTTTGCTTTGAGTGTAAATTTAACATGACAACATTGTAATAAAGTTTATTATGATACTGAGATTTTGATTGTTTATACCACTACACTACATGAGTTCACTATCGCAGTATAAAGTTATTCGTTTTTCTAGTTTATAACCGTTTTAACAATTAGTAGTTCTTAAATTCTTAATGTTCTAATAACATGCAATACATACACCACTAATATAAATGGCCTACAATAAGCAAACACATGTGAATTTTCTAACTACCAACGTTTTTAAACACTGTGTTGGCCTAATTGGAACAGTAGGCCCTTAGATCTAATTAAAAGAAAATCTTTGAAAAAATATTGTTTTAATAACTGTTTTAAAAGAACAGCGGTTTTACATATATTTTGTACATATGAAATTATTATTATACCCTTCACCTTCGTGAGAAGGGTATGTATAAGTTTGTCATTCCGTTTGTAATTTCCACAATATAATTTCCCGACCCTATAAAGTATATATATTCTGGATCCTTATAGATAGCGGAGTCGATTAAGCCATGTCCGTCTGTCTGTGTGTCCGTCTGTTGAAATCAATTTTCTGAAGACCCCAAATATCATCAGGATCCAAATCTTCACTAATTCTGTCAGACATACCGGAGATATGAGCGATAATCCGAGACAACATCTATGTTTGGCCTATTTTGGATCTATGTCTCGATTACTAAGTCATAAATATAGACAATATGGATATCTAAATATAGATATTTTAAAGTCCATTGCAACGCTATAGTAAGAAGTTGGACCTACAATGGGTCAAAATTGGGAAAAATATTTTTTAACCCGAAACAAAAATCATTTTTTTGTCATTCATTTTATTCACTAATAAATTTAAAAAAATAAATTTTTAAATTAAAATTTTTTTTTTTTTTAAATTGGAAAAAAATTTTAAAAAACAATTCAAAAAAAAAATTTTTTTAATTTTATTTTAAAGTATAATTTGGTGAAGGGTATAAAAGATTCGGCACAGTCGAATATAGCTCTCTTACTTGTTTTTTATTTTCTTTTGTCTAAAATATTAATTGGTGGTAATTAAATATTTTAAACTTTACGGAAGACACGAAAACAATATTAAATCCTTTGCCTTAAATATTTTTGAAATCTGTTAATGCTTTTTTATTTATTTGATATAATTTATAATAAAAAAATAAATACAGTTAAAAGAAGATGGACTTATAAGACACTTTTTGGGACTTAGCGCATTTAGCACAGAAAATGCATTAATTGGTTCAAAAATATTTGTTGATAATATATTTAAAAAGTGGCGTTGCTTACTCTAGTGTGTGGTTTTCCACACATGTAATTTATAAGTGTTTTGCACTAGTAACAGCATTTTTTATTGTCAAATGTGCTGTTTCTGTAAAAAAAATGTGTATTACCCAGCAGTTCTAGGAGACAGTTCCGAACTAGTGATTTTGCCCATCATTTAGGGTGGGAACTAGTTACTTCAATAGCTACGTGACTAGTTATTTTAACACGTACATGTCCTAAGCAGAGGGTCAATTGACCCTTTCTGATTATAATGAAACTGTCCGATAGCTGGTCTAAAGTAGTCAACGCATTGGATTCACATACTGGTTACATAAAATCAGTTGCCTTACTATCTACCTAATTGGTTACTTGATCAGCTATATGGCTAGTTATTTTAACATGTATGGGAGCTAATTAACGTGAAATAGTCAGCTAAAAACACATATCACAGTTAGTCCAATAAACGATTGCTTGTAATCAAACCTTCCTCCGACAACTCTCCAATAGATTGCTTCTGGTGGCAAAAATAACTACTTTCTAAACAGCAGTACAAAATAAACGTTAAAAGTGACTTCACTATAGGTTGACTATTGACTTCACGCTTTGTTATGTGGGGTATTAGTATACTCAAGTACTTATGAGAATTATATCAAACAATTTGTAAAACCAGTTTTACGAATTACAAACATTTTAAAGTGACTACATTCTAGATTACTTAGAGACACTTAAGTGACAATTGTCTTCAGACTAGATTAACCGGGATGTATAAAGTAACCATTTGTCTTCTCTGTGCACTACAAAGAGCACATACATGCCAAATGACCAAAAATATATAAATTGGAGTTAGCCAAGCGATAAGACATTAGTGACAATTACTGTCCATAAGGAATACATTGACTACTTGCTTAACTGCTGGGTATATACGCATACTCATAACGAAATGTTTGTATATAATGTGTTGGTAATATATTTAATGCAACAATGTTAAAATAAATATGTTATTGATGCCAAATCATAATTTTGACCACAAAAAAATTATGTGGGTACTGCTGAGGGTAAACAATGCAAGTTTTTTTTGATGATGTATTAAAGGTTAAAGTCACAAAATAAAAGGACATCAATAGCTGAGCTGATAATAAATTTGAAAATGATTTGTGTTTTTTAGTTAAAATTAAATTATAAAATTAATAAATAATTTCATTTTACTAACATTTTAATTTTTTATAAAAAGTGGACTTGGTAAGTTTGCTACCTAAGCTAACTACATATTACAAATTCAGATATGTATGGCTTTAATTGTTACAATTTGTATTACCTTTTGTTGCCACTATACCACTATAATATCTTTAAATGTTCCTTTTCATTTTACAGCTAATTTCAATAATGTTTTGCAAATTGTTTTATTTCTTGCAGAGATTTAGCCAGTAGGAAATATAAATAAGCTGAACGATTTTGAAAATGTTCTTCAAAAGAATTCAATGAACTAAACAGGAAAAGGAGTTGAACAAAGGGCAGCACCCTCTTTTAGTTTCTACTAATTTCTCTGAAAGTTAGTTTTACCTTTTTAACCCTTTTTTTTTTGTCAAAATAATGCTGGCATCTTAAGCTGTGTATAGCATTTAGTTTATGGGTATGTATAATATTTTTTGCTCATCTTTTTCTTTTTATTAGCTTAAAAGAAATTTGTTTATTTTTGCAAACTACAAAACAGGGATTTCGTTTAGAATTTGTTCTTGGCCGTTTTCGCCTTTTTGTACTATTGTTGTTATCCAACATCTAAGAATGCAATTTTCTTAATACCCAAAGGATAAGAATTGTAAAGAAATACTTTGATGCAGGAACAAACTTAATAAATTCAGCAAAAAGAAAAAAATATATACAAAACTATAAAACGATTTTCAATGCCTAAATACATACAGTTTTGCTTGCAGTTGAGCGTGTACAACTGCTAAACAAAATAATAAAAAGAAAAACAAATTTGTTAAGCAGAAAAAAAAGAAAAATTACATATACACAAAAAAAAAATAACAACAATACAACAACAGAAGCGAAAGATCTTTAAATAAAAAATTGTAGTTGAAAAAAATTAAATAACAAAGTAAACAATTGTAAAATTGCATAGAAAAACAAGGTAATTTTTCTTTTCTTGCGTTTGAGCAGCTACCGAAACAGAAGGCATCTGTTGGTCCTTTTGTATGCCAAATCAACAAAAAATAAGAAAAAGAAGAAATAAAGACCAAACAAAAAAGGATGTGCACAATCAAAATACCGTTTACACAATTGATATTCCTTTAAGTCCACAACTACAACAAACCAAATAGAAATAGACAAAACAACTGAATTTTATAAATGATTTTCTGTTTTTCCTTATTGTTAAACAAAGTACAAGAAAAAGTACGACAATATTTCAATATTGTAAATATTCGTTCGTTCGTTCGTTTCGTATACATACATTGAATACTGAATACTTTTTTTTTTTGTATGTATATTTGATTAATTTACCCAATATTTATTGTTGTTGTTATTGCCATTTTATTTATAAGTGAGTGGGTCTGTCAATCTTACGGTGACTGTCATATTCTTTTGATTTTCCTCTCTTTTTATACACAATTTTGTTGTTGTTATTGTTGTTGCTGCTGTTTCCTTTAACAAATTTGTTCAATTGTTAAGATGATGAATTGTTTGTTTGGTAAACATTAATTTAAAAGGAGGGGGAATCGATACCAACAATGTAAAAAAGGATACATTTAGAAAAAAAAGGTGTTTCATTTAAATTGTTTGAATTTATTGGAAAATTGTTAGGTAGCCAGGGGCAAGATGCACCAAAAAGAGATTATCTTTTAGAAGGAAATGTGTAAAAAATCCCCAGGGAAATTCAATTGAATGAAAGGTATTACAAAATTAAGAACACTTAAGAAATGCAACCAATTAAAACGATCTTAGCTGGGGAGGTAGTGAATGATTTTGTAAAATTCTGTGACAAAATTTTCTGTTTGGAAGAGGATTTATAATTTTTTTGTTTGCTTAGACTGCTATACCCTTAATAGCAATATGTAGTGTGTTAATGCAAAATGTTTGATAGACATATTTATGGGCTGAGTGTTTTATTAAGTTTCTTAGATTAATTCTTCGCTCATATACAGTTGCGAACAAGATAATAGCAGTACCACTAAATTTTGAAATATTTTAATTTTTTTCACAATGTACTGCGTTTGACATGCAGCAGAGATTGGACGTCGAATATATTGCCTACAGCCTGAACTTCCAAATAAAACTAGTTTAGACCCGTCAGTTCACAAAATATTGCGATATTTGCTTGCAAACCAGTCGGCATTCAGCGTACTCCAAACGAGTCTACTATGTATTTTTTTTAATAGTGGCTTTTTCCATGGACTTCGTTCTGTGAAGCTTGCATCTAGATATCATCTCCTTACAGTCATATCAATAACTTCTAAAATTAATTCTGTTTTTATTTACTTGGTACATTTAATGGATTGCATTTGATGATTCTAGCGATATTTCGATCGTCCTGAGGTGCAGTTTTTCGCTTGCAGTCCCTTTTTCTATTTTTTTCTTTCTATTCAATAGCGTTTGATATAGAGTTGAATATATGGAAAAGATTTTCCTTATCTTCTTAACTTTAAAATAAATAAAATATAAATAAAATAAATAAAATAGAAAAACGAACGATATTTAACATTAAATATACAATAAATGCAACATATTTAACTGAATTGTACTTTACTCTTAAAAAATATTTGACTTCTTTAAAACGGAATTAAAAAAAATGAATTCAATAATCCAGCACTGCTATTTCAATGTTGATAAAAAACTACATATTGTCATATATAAGTGCTTTTATTTCCGAAGTTATCATTAGTTTTACAAAAATATTACGTCACAAAAAAATTTACAGGCTTGAACGATTATTGATATAAACAAAATTTTAAGTTTAAGATTTTGAACGACGTTGTACACCATTTCAAAAAAATTTCCTAGTGGTACTGCTATTTTCTTGTTCGTAACTGTAGTTAAGATATTTGGCCAAACAAGCGTAACCATACTTTTGGCAACGGTATATGTGACCTAGCTAGACCTAAATAAAGGAGCAAAGATCAGTAAACTAATTAATAATGTCCTTTTAGTATGATCTTTTTAAATTTGTGGCTAATTAAAATGAATATAATAAAATTTCGTGAATTTTTGAAAAGTCGACTATTCGACTTTAGCTTTTTTTGAAAAGTCGACTTTTCCAAACATTTTTTTTTTTGTTATATTTATTGCTGAGCAAATCGCATTTTATAAAACATTTACAACAAAAATTTTAAATTAAAAAAATAAACGTTTTCGACTTTTATCCCCTATCGACCTTTTTAGTTAATCGACTTTTCCAATTTTTTTGTTCAATTTTACAATTAACAAGTTAGGGAGCTATATTCGGCTGTGCCGATACACTTCACCAAATTATGCTTTAAAATAAAATTAAAAAAAAAAAAAAATTTTAGTTTTTTTCGAAATTGTTTTTTAAAAGTTTTTTTTTTAATTTATGACAAAAAAATCTTTTTTTTTAAAAAAAAGATTTTTTTGTAGGTCCAACTTACTATACCCTAATATACATGGACTTTGAAATATATATCATTGATTATCCATATTGTCTATATTTATGACTTAGTAATCGAGATATAGATCAAAAATAGAGTTTGTATTGGATTTTTCCTCATATCTCCGTTATTTATGGACGGATTTTGCTGATTTTTAATAGGAAACTTCTCGAAAGCATGTCTGACAGAATTATTGAAGATTTGGATCCCTTAGATATCTGGGGTCTTCAAAAAATTGATTTCAACAGACAGACGGACATGACTTAATCGACTCCGCTATCTATAAGGATCCAGAATATATACTTTATAGGGTCGAAAAATTATATTGTGGAAATTATAAACGGAATGGCTAATTTATATATACCCTTCTCACGAATGTGAAGGGTATAATATTAACAATATAAATATAATTTAAGATCTATTTTAGTCAAACGCCTTAAAAATTCAATGATTACAAATTACAACATTTTTCGGATTATAAATTATTCGAATTATATTTTCTAACAGTTATTCATTCGAAAAAACCAGGAAATTTTAAATATTAATATACCACTCGAATAATTATATTGACAATCCTAGTCCAACCAACCGATTGACAAAAGATTATTGTTTACATTAAATCATAATTCTCGATAATTTGCCGAAAGTTAAATTCGATTATTTTTAAAATAACGAAACTTTGTACATAATAGTAAACAAATTTCGGTCGATATTGCTAATTATTTGTTAGTGATCGGATATTTTACGAATGTTCTGTTTAGGTGATTAATCAAGTATTGTTGTATGTTAATCGTGCTAATGCTTTGGTAATGAGTCATACTACACGCAGAGAAAAAATATAGTTGTGCATGTTTACCATTTCCACATTTTTAAAAGTTTTTTAACAATATTATAGTCACAGTAACTACCTACATGACTGTGGTAACCATAATACGATTCACATGATTGTATCAATCATATATATGGTTACAGTAAACAAGTATATGTTTATGATAACCATTGTTATGATGAATCTTTATATCATAATATGTTGTTCTCAGATTATGATATCAATTAGCCGAGAGCAACATAATATGGCAAAATGGTTGTCACAAACATATAGTTGTTTCCTGTAACCATATATATGATAATACACAATCATGTGAATCGTATTATGGTTACCACAATCATGTAAATAGTTACTGTGATTATAATATTATTAAACAACTTTTAAAAATGTGGAAATGGTTACTGTAAACATGCACAACTATATTTTTTCTCTGTGCGTAGATAAGTATTAAAAAGGAAATGTTTGAAAAGTGACATAACAAATTAAATTTGCCAATATAATTAACAGCATTTACATTTTTTATCTATATTCAGCATGAACTCTTGAACTATAACTACTAAATAATAACAAAAATCTAAAAAAAACATAAACATTATCAAAGGCAAACAATTAAGCCTGCTGTTTGTTGGCAGACAATTAAGATTGAATATTTCTTTAACCTTAAATATCTTAAGCAAATTTTGACAAATTAACTAACATTAATTAGACATGCATGCAAAATGCGCAAAAAAAAAATAGGAAAAACTATTTAAAAATTCATTTATTTCTAATAATTGTTTATGCAGACTAAATAATGATACATTATTAGTAGTTTGTACATGTGCAGAGTGAGACACATGAAAAATTGCAGACATTCAAAAAACATTAATTTAAATTAATTTCTCTGTCTTGTGGAAAAATCCTTGAACAGCAGCAAAGTGCAAAAACCATTTGAATCATGGCGTCAAATAAGAATTTGTTTAAATGTCACCTTTCAGAAAAAAAGCAATAAACCTTAAAAATTTCTTCAATGTTAAACACAAACTCATTTATACATAGACATGCATGCCACATCAAACCGTTGTACTCGCAACACATGCCACTTCTGGCACTGCATAAATGTTGCTAGCTAATTTTTTTGTAATTTTTTTTTTTTTCTTTTTTTAAGGATTTACTTTTCACTTACTATTATCCTTAAGGATTTAGTAGATTCAATGTATTTCGTACATTCCTACGATTATGTTTTATATACATATATTATTTTGTATTGTTTGGCTTAAAAAATGTAAGTGGTAGTGGAAGCATATGTTACAGTCTATCCAAAACCATGACTACAACTTGCATAGAAAAACGCACACTGAGTCATACAAACATTCCTACCACAACAGACTGAGGTTTCGCTTTTTATGCCTGCTACTTTAAAGGTAATGATGGCTTGGAAATATTGGTTTATCAATTAGTTGGTAACATATGATGAAATTTAACAAAAAAACAAGTAAGAGAGCTATATTCGGCTCTGCCGAATCTTATATACCCTTCACCAAATTATACTTTAAAATATAATTAATATATTATAAATTTTTTTTTTTTCGAAATTGTTTTTTAAAGTTTTTTCCAATTTTTTTAAAATGGACTTTGAAGTATCTATCATAAGATATTCATATTGTCTCTATTTATGACTTAGTAAACAAGATATAGATCAAAAGTAGGCCAAAAATAGAGGTTGTCTCGGAATTTGACTCATATCTCCGTTATTTATGGACGGATTTTGCTGATTTTAAATATGAAACTTCTCGAAAGCATGTCTGACAGAATAATTGAGGATTTGGATCCCGAAGATATCTGGGGTCTTCAGAAAATTGATTTCAACAGACAGACGGACAGACAGACAGACGGACAGACAGACAGACGGACATGGCTAAATCGACTCCGCTATCTATAAGCCTCCAGAATATATATACTTTATAGGGTCGGAAAATTATATTGTGGAAATTACAAACGGAATGACAAACTTATATATACCCTTCTCACGAAGGTGAAGAAGGTTTTATTTGACAAAATAAACATGATTAATGAAAATCTTTATTTAACTGGCCTTTTAACAACTATTTAGTTTCAAAAAGCAAAAAGTTTACTTTTGAACATTATTTTGTTGACATTTAATGAAATAGTGGCTCTGTTTATTTATACAATGTTGCTGATCAAACAAGAAAAAGAGCTATATTCAGCTGTTCCTAAACTTATGATGAATATGTATGTGATTCAATTGAGGTAGTCGCGATTACCTTAAGATAAATATTAAAATCTATTTTTGCTGAAAAGCAGGTAAAATAATATGAATATGAAGTCACCAATGAAAAATTAAGAAATTCCAAACGGAATGTATATGCCCTGTTCACTCAAAAATTACATACACTATCAAAACAAAAAGCTTATTTTCAAATGATAAAAAATATTTGTTTCTAAAATTTTCTGCTTTAGTAGTTTATAAAATATAGTAAACCACCTCCACTATGTAGAGTATCTTAGAGTCGTCATCATTCTTCAATTCTACATTTTTAATTTTTTCTTCATATATATTTTATTTTCAATGTCATGTTTCATTGTAATATCTGCAAATCGGAGAAAAAAGAAAATACATTTCAAAGTAAATTCCTAAAGTTTTTATTTTTCCACTTTTCTTCGTTTTTGTAAAGAAATACATTATTTTATTTTTCGTGAGTAAGAGTATGTTCGAAAGCGTGTATGTGTGCAATTGAATTTTTTTTTGTTTTTTGTAACAATTTTGTACAACATTTGTTTAGATTTGTTGCATTGAATTAATTTTTGTTTTGTTCTTTATTATAGTTGTTCTTGTTATTGTATATTTATTCCTCAACATCGACATCCTGTTGATTCAATGTTGTATCTTAGGTTTTTTGTTGGTATGTGGTGTGTTCAAAATTTTTACACACATATACACATACCTTTACATATTTACACACTCGCATTGTTAGAGTGTGTCTGTCGTCTGTACTCCTTCTTACAACAAAGAACTCCAAGTGTCAGTGTTATTTCTTTTAGGATTTTCTCAACAAAATGAAAATGAAAAAATAATAATAAAAAACCATTAAATTTCTTTAGGATTTACTTCGACAAGTTGTTTGTTACTTATTTTTTTTTTTTTTTTCTTTGCTGAATTTTGTTGGTATGTATGTATAGGTTTGCGGATTATTTACTTCTTTTTCTTCTCAAAAGTAGACTGTTTGATTTTAAATTTTATTGTTGAATTTTTCCCATACACTCATGAAAAGATTGTGAAATGTATTCGTAACAATTAAAGAATATGTTCGCAAAAATCAGGTGACACTTTTCATTAGTTTTAATTTAATAGAATCTTAATAATGTCAACTTCAAGGTCTATTACCGTAACGAAATGACGAAAATTTTCCAATACACTAATGAAAATACTTTTTTAAGGTATATTCTCAACAAACAAATATCAATTGACATTTTGCATTCGAATTAATTTGATAAAATTCGTTTAATGTCTTTACACTTTAATACACTTTAATTATTTTTACTATAGATTTTTCTTATTCCAAATATCGTTTATTCTTTCATTATAATTTATAAAATTTTTGATCTACCCAAAATAAAGGAAATCCATTGAATTATATTCTGCGTTTTGAAGATTTTTCGATCATTAATATTCCCCAGTTCTGTAAACTGAATTCGTGTAACTATTTCAATTTAAACATTTTACTTTCGAGTATGCATATCAATCGATTAACAGAACTGGGACGTAAGACTAGATTCTAGTGGGAAAATTACTAGATTCAACAGATTACATCATAGCTCTACACGCAGTCACAAAATATAGTTGTACATGATTACCGTAACCATTTAAAAATTTTAATAATTTTAATAAAGTTACGATTCACAAGATTGCAGCAATTTATATATGATTGTAGTAAATAAGTATAAATTTGTGACAACCATTTTTATGATGAAGGACATACCACATTATGCTGTTCTCGGCTTATATAATATAATACTACAATGATTCATCATGAACATCATTCCCATAAAAATATATTTATTTACTACAATCATATATATGATTGTGATAATCATATTGATGATAACTTTATCAGATTATGGATTATGGCAATCATATAAACAATTAAAGTGACCATAATATTGTTTAAATAAATTTTAAAAATATTGAAATGGTTACAGTAATCATGTACAATTCTATTTTTTCTCTGCGATTATATATTAAAGATTTAAATTTTGTAATGAAAATAAACAGTTCCTAAAAAGCTCTGAAACATTTTAGTAAAACTTCCCAAATTTCCTGACACTAAATAAAGGACTCCAGTCAATTTTTATTTTGAAATATCATTTCTAGGCATCGAATCGAAATTAAACCGACCGACCACTATCAACCTAGCAACTTTCGAAGGTTAAATACAGTGAGGCCTTGATATTCCGTGATTCGACTAACCGGCAACATTAATTATCCGGGAAAGAAAAATAAATTGTTTTTGGATCGATCTAAATTTGTTTGCATCGATTAACCGTAATTACCGCTATTATCCGGGATTATATTTTTTTCGATTATTTTTGAACAATCAAACACAATGTGAATAAAACGAAAATGGGAATTTCCCTCGATCGATTTGTAAGGCCAAAATTTGTTGATATTGTGCCATCGATTTTTCGATAGCTTTTGGCATGAGGAGTGTTACACATTATAAAAAACAAAGTGATTCTGTTATTGGCTTTGGAAATCGATAAACTTTAAAATCTGCTGAAGAACCAAAAGTAGATTTAAGGGAACTCCAATTTCTGGAATAACAGTGAAGGAAAGTCTAAAATATTTCACTCAAATTTTAAGAAAAAAACTACATGTTATTCACAAACTTAATGCTGCAGAATAAAAATATTCAGCTGATTAGCTGCCACAATTTTTGTGGAAAAATTAAATGAATTGAAATCAAGAAAAAACTCACCAATGAGATAATGGAGAATGGAAAGTTTTTACTTGAGAGAAGTTTGGCTTGGCATAATGAAAATTTCATAGAATGACAGAAGGTATCAAAGGAGAGACTAACCTCATTAGTTTGCGTTAATGCTGCTCGTACACAGAAGTGCAAAGCATTAGTTATTGGAAAGAGCTTTAAAAATTGTTTAACAATAACTTGGTACCGTTATTGTGAAATTTTTCCACCAAATTGGACGACTTTAATCCAAGCGATGGATCAGTGAAAATATGGAGTTTTAAGTGTCATTATCGAAAAAATTTCATTATTAAAAAACTACTAAAAATTGGTACTCAATTAACCGGGAAAATTGATTATCCAGAATGCTCCCGGTCCCGATCATTACGGATAATCGAGGTCTCACTGTAGTTATATTTATGCATGTAAAATTGTTATGCAAATTCAAGACTAATGAAAACACTTACGAACTGTTCATCATAATAAATAAAAAAATTAATTTCAATTTGTTTACTTAGTTTTTTATGAGAGTGTAGTATAAATATAAAATTGATTTCTTAGTCTGATTTTCGACCAACTTTATTTTTTTTATATTGTTATAATACTTTAGCATTTTACAAATTCAATTTATTAGATTTCATCAAAACGACATACGTTTTCCTCAGACAAAACCAACTCATTTCATACATCTACTCATTTATTTTTTATTTTTTTTTTTTTGTACATTTTCAACTGGTGTCTTCTTTTTTATATTTCTTTGCATGTCAGCCATGACCATTGAAATGTTTGAGAAATTTTAACATTTATGACATCATTGTGTAACTTTCAATATTTGTCTACTTTTGTACGTTTCTATTGTGTGTATGTGTGTGGTATCAAAAGAAAGGAAAAGGATTTAAAGTTGTGAAAGAAACCTTTTCATCTGTTATTTTTCCCATTTCATTTCAGTTGTTGTGGTTTTGTGTTAGACTTATTTATTCTATTTTTTAGGTTGTTTTTTGGTTATTTAGGATTAACACTTTGACTTGATTATAAAATTTTTTTTTTTGTATTTCATACCTTTTTCCTTTTTTATTAAATAAAAAACATGATATACCTTTAATTTAGGCCTTTCATAAGGCTGATGATGTCTTCTTAAAAAAACACACACACAACAAATGCATGATTTAAATAATTCCTTTGCATTTAAGAAATGTCACGTTATGTTGTTTTTATTTAAATGTTTACTTATGTTGTTTTTGTTGTTGTCGTTATTATGTCAGGATATTTTCAAAAAATACTTAAAGAAAGAGTGTGTGAGTGTATGAGTATGTCATGGGAAATATTTGTGGCATCCTTTGGCACACATGAATTTATATTTGTGTGTAAAAGATTAAGAGGCAGATTTTTGATTGAATTTTATTTTGTTTTTCTAAATTTATGTATTTTTTTGTTGTTGTTATTTTTGTATTTTATTGTTTTCTAATGATGTTTGTTTTTCTCTAGAAACATAAATATTTTTGCAACAACATTTTATGGTTGGGCGTGACCTAACATTAATCATGAGCCTTTTATCATCTAAAAGAATGACTAAAGGAATGAATGAAATTGTATGTATTTGTGTCTGCACTAGTGTTTTTTTTTTTTACTTTTAGTGCCATTAAAAATACTTTGAATTTCCATTAGAAATAATGTGTGTTTGACAGAGTGGCTTAAATTGTATGTCATAAATTTGTTGAGATAAAAACAAATTCTGGGTATGTATGTGCAACATACCTTTATGTACGTGCAACATTTGTAATGAATGTATAAAGTAAACAATATGACCTTTCAAAAATAAATTCTACTTAATTGATTTCTTTGCATAAATTAGAGAGACTCAAATAAAATACAAAATAAACAAATATTTTTATTTTTTTGTAAAGGACACTAACGAAATGTTATAGGTAACATTTTCAATTTGGCAGGGCCTTTTTTATATTTTCAGACTAATAAAAGCAAGTATAGATAAATATTAAAAACAATTATTAATAAAAAATTGTTTTTTGTAAAAAAATAAAAAATTGGTGAAAATAAATCTTGGGAAAAAATTTTTTGGTGAAACAAACAAAATGTGAAAAAAAAAAATTTTTAAAATATTCATGAATGAAAGCTAGAAATTTTTGTGCCGATTTTCTCGATTTTAAATAGCAATCTAAGTTCGACTATATCGGATTTTTATTTGGGGTCTTCGGAAAGTTGATATCAACTGACAGACGGACTTGGCTATATCGATTCCGCTATATAACTATAACGATGCACAGTATACAACGGAGTATATACCTTATGCTGTGGCACATTAATAATGTGGAAATTACAAACGGAATGACGAACTTACCACTCATGGTGATGGTTATAATTAAGTTCATATCCAACTAAACGAGTCTATTCAGCTATATTTTGTTTGTGATCTTCACAAACAAAATATAGCTGAATAAGTATGAGGTCGTTGATTTCAAGAACTTCAGATTAAAAACAAGTAAGAGTGCTATATTCGGCTATCTTATATACCCTTCACCTTTGTTGTGGATGCATTAATTGCCCACTTCCAGCATCCTAAATATATCAAGAAAAAACATTTTACATATAATTTCTGATGAACAGATCATATTGTAGAAGTTATAAACAAAATGACAATCTTATATATACCTTTCTCACAAAGGTGAAGGGTATAAAAACAACAACGAAACGAAACACCAAATAAAAACAAATACGCAAAGCAATGAAACCAACACACATCCAAACATATGTTTTGTTGCTTTTTTGTCAAAGCATGCAATAAATTGTCTTTTTTATGAAATTTTCAGAGGTTATACCGGATTTTTGCTCATATCTCCGTTATTTATGGACGGTTTTTGCTGATTTTAAATAAGAAATTCTCGAAAGCATGTCTGACACAATTATTGAAGATTTGGATCCCGAAGATATCTGGGGTCTTCAGAAAATTGATTTCAACAGACAGACGGACATGGCTTAATCGACTCCACTATCTATAAGAATCCAGAATATATATACTTTATAGGGTCGGAAAATTATATTGTGGAAATTACAAACGGAATGACAAACTTATATACCCTTCTCACGAAGGTGAAGGGAATAATTATGAGCTGTAACTTGAATACAATGTTTACATGGACAAACAGCCTGGTACCTAGAAGGACATGATGTAATCGACAAGTGCTTGATTAAGGGAGTGTTGGAACGATATTGGACCAAAATTTAAAAAAAGGATTTAGGAAGCAGTTCTATAGTGATTTGTATACTTATGTATTTTTTAAATATTTTAATTTTAAAACGAATTATAATTTCTCATTTTTACAAAATTTCTCAACCTTCCAACATAAGAATTTTGAAATAATATTAAAGTTGTTATGTAACAATGTTTTAGCTAGAATTTTCATGCGTAACATAAAGTTAGCCTTCATGAAAAATTTATAGATTTTTTATGTTAAAAAAAAACATAATTCAATTGAGTAAAAAAATTAAATATGTTAAAAATAAATTAATATTTGCTGTACGATGTTCTCGGTTAAACATAAAACTTAAAATTAAAGTAAACAACATAATTTAATTAATAAGAGTATCAGTTTTGCAATATAAACTAAGTACACATTTATCTTTCTACACATTATATTTCTATCAATTGTTCATGTAAGAATTACAAAAGATACAAATAACAGCCCTGCAGTTCTAGAGACTGCTACCAAGTTATTGTGCTAGCAATTTATGTCAATGAGAACCCAAA
Organism: Calliphora vomitoria; assembly: GCA_942486065.2. Classification (NCBI taxonomy): domain Eukaryota; kingdom Metazoa; phylum Arthropoda; class Insecta; order Diptera; family Calliphoridae; genus Calliphora; species Calliphora vomitoria. Next base: position 129,844,905 of record OW818031.2, read on the forward strand.
ACCGCATCATGGCACGAAAATAAATCGGTTTTTACACGAACGCCAAAAATACTCACAACAAAGAGTTAAACAAAGTAGTTTTGTGTAGCCATATGAAAAAAGACACCAAGACATTTACATGAAATGATTTCTCTTTTTGGTTGTCTCTGATTTAGATTAACCACAAGCGATAGTCAATTACTGTATAACTACAAAGAGGCAGTCTAAATTAATAAATAAAACAAAACTAAAATATCAAACTGTTTACTTACTGGATTACTTAGGTACAGTAAAGTATATATGCATATGTATCTAGCAGCACAAATATACATATTGAAACAAACAAATATTTGGACAAAAATAGGTATCTTGTCACCATAAAAACTTCTGGGTATTTTCATATAACGCGTGTAAAATTCTTCACAATCAATTAAAATCTTGTATTCCTAATGATATTTGTTTAATTTAGTTCTATTGTTTATAGAACAAACGTTTCAACAAATTAAGTTTCGTTGAAAAGCGTAAACTTTAAATGAATGAATGATAACGTTACAACGACCAAGAGAACAGGTAATAAAAGCAAAAAATATACTTTGCTCTACTATTGTAAAAGCTCAAAAAAACATAGACGACAATTATTAACAGAAAACCACAAAGTTAGAGCAAGAATGAAAAAAAAAAAAACATAAGAAATGAACATCAAAAGTTTGTACAAAAAAAAAAACGAAAACAAACATAAATATTGTAAAATACAGACAACCCTTTTAAAGCAAAATAGTTTTAAGAGTGACCTACTTTTAAATGTTTCAAGTGTTTTGTTAAACTCTATTGAAATTTTTTCTTTAAAAACCTTAATTAAGAAGAGCTGGCTGTAAAAGTTATTTGTGTTTCTTTTTTTTTTGTCACTCGTATAGAAAATACATTTTCTTTGAAAACGCACTTTTTATGTCATGTTCTTTGTTAATGTTGTTTATATGTAGTACGATGTTTGTATGATGCTTGACACATGCCGCTTTATGTGGTAAAGTGTTAAAAATTTTGTTTTAGTTAAAACAAAAAATAAAGGTAGAAAAACCTTGAACATTTGTGAACTTGTGTACAACCATATTAAAGTTGCAACATGCTCGTATAACAACCAACTGACATGGCCAAAAACAAAATAACATACACTCTGTGTGCACTCCTATCAATGCATCTTTTTTATATGGCTATCAAAGCAAAGCAACACACAAAAAATGGAACAGAAATATTCACACCATTAAATTGAAGGTAAACTGAGATTTTTTTGTTTTTTTTTACTTCAGACCATCCCCTGGCTACTGTTGCACAAATTTAGACCGACCTGTGAAAACTGCTCTTGTACCATATGGAAGCAACACTTTTACTCTTTACAAATACCCCATAAATTTAAGACCTTTGAGTGCATTTTTGGCCCAAGCTTAGAGAGTGAGATTTACAAAAGTGACGAAAAATTTTAAGTTCTTGCGGTATTTTTATTTCATTTTGGTCAGTTTGCTTTATGGCCAAAGAAAACCAAGCAAAACCATAAACACAAGATGAGAAAGCAAGCACCACAGCCAATATACATACATCCTAAACATTTCAGTAAATATATAGAACTTTTGCAACCTTTTGAAATATTTCAATTGTTGTTCACTTGGCCCTACTGTCTGGACGACTACTACTATGAGTACAACTATAAAAGGTTGTGTGTGGCTGTCTGGATGTATCCATTACACCTTCTTTCTACCCTTCAAAACACCAATAAAAATGTGGAGAGAACTTTTTGAAAAAAAAAAATGTCAAAAGTCAAAGTGTTTACATTAAATATTAGATACTTGTTATGATGTTACTTTGTTTGTGTTTTTTATTTATAATTTGTTGTTGTTGTTTTTGTTAGTTTTCTTTACTAAACAATCTGTTCTTGTAGCCAGCCAGAAACAACAACAAAAATATTGATATTTATTTGTTTAGTAGTTAGTTGTAGCATCATCATCAACAGCAAATAGTAGTTGCACTTGATATTTCTCTTTAGTTTATGTTTACTTTGTGTTTTTACTATACGGATCCTTCTTTTTGTAGGTTTTATTGTTGTTATTTACACTTTATAGAAATATGTATGCTAATCAGGCATAGAAAAGGTACCTAATATGGTTACGAATGATTAAACATAAAGAACTTTGGGGAAATATAGAAATCTGATATAATCGTAAAAGTTCTCAATTACTGTACCAATATATTTAAAAACAACAGAGATATTAAACTTTGGCTCCCTGTGGCGCACCCCTTTAATACAATTTTCAATAAATTTAGAAGCTATTTTATTATATTTTAGCTTCTAACCATTTTAGTACCATATTTCAATAAATTTAATTTTTCTATCAATTAAGTATCCATTTACCGAACCTGGTATTAGAATGTATTTATTCAATCTACATCTCTTTGTATATTTTCTTAAGAGAAAAATTGTTAATAAATTTACCCGTTTAGTACCATATTTCCTCAAAATCGTACCAAATTTCAATCGAATTAGTACCCATTTACCGTATCTGCTATTAGATTGAATTTATTTAATCTATATCTCTTTGTATATTTTCTTAAGAGAAGTGTTGATAAATTTTAACACCTCTGGTTAAACATGAAGCCTGTTACTACTGTAGCACAAATAATTAGTAACGAAATGTTAACAAACCTCCCAGGAAGTTGGTGTTTAGAATTACAAATTGGGGACAGTGAACTTAATAAAATGAGCTGGTAATTAAAACAATAAACAGCGAGGTACATAAATAAAACAACAGCTACAGAAGAAACTTAAAGAATTCCAACAAATTTAAAAACTATTTGAGTTTAAGGAATTGACAGTGCATAATTTTTGTTTGAAATTCAAAAAAACTTTTAAGAATTTTAAACAAAATTTAAATTATGTCTAAACAATATTGTTAAATTCCAGTAAAATACATTAGATTTTTGAAAAGTAGTTTCAAAAATCTAAATATAAAACAAATTGTTAGTTTTAAGAGGAAATTTTGACAAATTCATTTTAAAATAAATACGTAATTTGATTTGTTGTAGATAATTTTCCAATAAAAATGCTCAATTGTATGTAATAGACCTTTTGCCTAATGAAAGCACTTTTTGTGTGTGTTTAAAAACTCAAATTTAAACCAACAATAAACATAATTCATGTAGGTAAAATTGTTTTTTTTTATTTTGTTTTTTGTTAACAAGAAATAAATAAAAATACGCTTTTGGCCTAAATTTATATTACATTTACATACTTGTAAGCTTTTACGCTCTTTCAATTTATTTACGTTTTTTTTTTCTTTAACAAATGTCTAAGACACTTGAAGACGCAAACAAATAAATACGAGTAGACATCATATCAAAGTGTGTGTACTTGTGTTTAAATGTATGTAAGTATCTAAAAGTATCTACATTCATATTGATATCTTTAACAACAAATCTAAGTTAGAATATAAACACGTAATATTAGCGGGTTGAAAAAATATATAATAAAATTGAAGAAAAGCAAACCGAACATATGTTCAAGTACATTCTTATAAAACATGTATCATCATAATTTTTCTACTGCTCTTCTCATTTTTTTGTTCTTATTTGTTTTAATGTATGTAGTACAAGCCTAAGGCATTTTGTACTGGTAACATTTCATACAGTAGAATATAGATAAAATGATTTGAATGAAAACAAATGCTACAAACAACTAAGTTCAGCAGGAAAAAACCAAAGCATACAAAATTATTTGATTGTTCTTTAACCTAAGCATACAAATGGGAAATCACCATACAAAAGTCATGTCTGCTCTAAGGAAGAGGAGGTTCAAAGCTTCGGAAGCTAGGGAACCCAACTCACTCACCTGTAGAAAGAAATCAAACTTGATCTAGATTGTAAACATTTAAGTCGAGTGTAAAATTTAATCATCTGTACCTAAAGTGCGGGCAAAAATCATTTCATTTGCATCAAATGGGTGAACCATAATTTGAATTAGATCAAGGCGAATTTATATACAAGGTGGTGTCAGTGGCGAATTCAGGAAAATACGAGCGAATTCATTAATTTTTTATATATGGAGTTTGATATTTGAAACAACTCTCTCTCTCGCCTTGGATTAGATTAAATATGTTGACAAACCTACTTATAACAATCTACAAATTGTAACAAGATTGAAAATATTTAGATACAAAGTTTTGACATCAGGATACTCAATATTCACTTGAGACTTTTTCCATTCCCAGGAAATATTAAAACAATCTGTTAATTACCTAAATTAAGCCAAAAACCAATAACACTTTATTGGATCATTATAGATAAAATGAATCAAATTTCCGAAGATCCCAGATATCAGACGCTCCAAAAATCGGTCTATAAATAACTAAGATATCATAAAAAACCAGGACTTGGTTTTAGTAGTTTTTCAGATCTTCAAAAAAAATTAAAAAAAAAACGCCCATAACGATTATCATCTAATCCAGATTTTACTGTATTTCACTTGCGAACAAATATCTGAACCCGTCATCTCCAACAATAAAATGGTTAAATCGAAAGGTACTTATTACGAATATTGTAAGTAAAAAGGTAAAAGCTTATTACAAACGTGTAAAAAAAACAAATAAAAATTAAAAACAAAACAAAAAAAAACGTAATAAAATATAACAGAATATAAAGAAAAAAGTAGATTAAAAATGACAACAACGTCGTAGCAACAAAAGCCCAGAAACAAGATCAATCTTAAGATTCTATTCCTAGAATTTTTAATAGCAATGCTGATAAAAACAACAAGAAAATTATTTTCTTTTAAACTTATTTTTTTATATATATTTTATTTGTAAGTCTTCTGCACAAGATGCAAAAGGCCTTAAGCCGCTTTAAAAAGTATATAAATAAGTAGAAATTTTTATTTGTGGAGTGTGTTTGTGCATGATTTGTATTTAACTGAAATTGTAACAATAAAAAAAAAAGAGTGTTAAATGAAAATAAATGTTTATTACAACAAAATAAAGAATTTGTAGCAAACAGAAAAATAAACAATATAAAAAGCAGCAAATTGAAAATTATAGCATGTGTCATGATGAGACAATAAAAACAACAAAAACCCTTTAAAACATTTACAAAAATATGGATTTTATTACAACAGAAATTAAAAACTGTTTTCTAAATATACTTTGGGGTATTGTCATGTGCAATCTATGAATTTGTCTAATAAAGACACTAACTAATGAGAATTTGCCATAAAAACTAAAAGTGTTTTTTTTTTTTAAATTTCTTAAATCATGCAGTCGTATTTAAAAGAAAATTATACAGAAATAATAAACAAATTAGAGAGACAAATCCATGTAGCTGTTTTTTTTTATTATTTTTTTGTTGTTGGCATCCAATTTGCTAAATATTTCTTTCTATTTGAAATAATTAACAACTACAGGCTGTGCTGATGTGTGTGCGTGGTTTGCAGCCAAATGCTTTGTGCCTCAGTTGCACACACTTTACGCTTGTGTTAATTTCATTCACTACGACAACATCAGCAACAACAGCATCGCAATCTTAATGAAAATATCTAAAACACATACATAGTACGAACGTACACATGTTTAGATTTATTTACAGATACATTTTTTTCTTTTTCTTTTCACAAAATAAACTTTTGCATCTAATTTTTATTTGAATTTTTATCATTAAAACTCATCGTCCTCATCAACAGTTTGTTAGCAACCAACGTTTGTTGTTTGTATTTATACGATGCAACATCAAATATTTTTTTTAGATGTTGTTGTTGGTTTTGTTTTTGTTGTCGTCTCGTGACGTTCATTCATTCATGAAAATGTCTTGTCTTGATACACATATGCATAAATGAAAGAAAACCAAATTCATTCTTAAATCAAAATGTTCGAAATAATCAGGTGTTGCCAACGATTAAAAAAAATATATATTTTTAAGATACAAAACTCTAATTGTAGATTATTAATCATTCGGAATACTCGGTGCCATTGATTGTACCAAAATTTTTAATTTTTCAATTGACAAATCTTAAAGAAAGACCTCTATAAGTGAATATCTAGATAAAGGCAGTATATAGCTAAGACATTAAGCTTTAATTTAACCCATGACACGATTATGCATGTAGAGTTACGAGTATTATCCGTTATTCACGTAAATCCGTACTGCTGGGATTTCAAGAAAAATAGGTGTCACAAAAACACAGTTTACTTAAAAATATTTGTTTTTCTATTAACATGAAGGGTATAGACGATTCGGCATAGTACTCTAGCTCGTTAAGGCAAAATTGAGGAATGAAGTGGCCCATGTAAATATTTAAACCTTTCACCAAAACTGTTGAGTTTTTCTAATTAAACTGTTTTAGCAGGTTATCAAGTTCAACTGATTAAATTTTAAACAAATTAAAATTTGTCTATATGTTATTCTAAGTAAAGTTTTAAATTCAAATACATTTATTTGGAATATTTTCTTGCAACCTAAGTAGTGAGTACTACAAAATGATAATGATGAACTGTGTGTTTAAGGTTCACAAAACTTTCGTTCATTGGCTTTTTTTTTTTTGTTGAGCAGTTGAGACGTTTTTTTTTTTTTTTTGTTTCTGTGTGTAACATAAATATGCACTCACAATATATTTACATGCATATTTCAGTCAACAATATGCAATTTGCTTTTGGAAACTTGCCCAAATATTTGGCTCTATTCTGTGTTCGTTTTTTGGTCTTTAAATCTATAAGCACAAGTACAGCGATTTAAATCGAAAGCAGACATATGAACTGAATCTGTGGCAAAATACTTTAATAACTTATTATGTGTAAGAGTAAATGTCTGGCGTAAGTATTTGAAATGAACACATAAAACAGCAACAGAATCATAAGAAATTAAATAAAATTTAGAAATTATTTTTAATACCAAATGACACTGTAAAGTTCCGGCCATTTGTTTTAAGGCATTAAAAATATAAACATTTTTTTTTAGCATTTTGCCTTTTTGGCTTTTTTACACATACACATAATCGTACATGACACCAAGAATTTAACAATATTTTAAATATTTGTTTTTTCTTATTTCTATTGTTACGAGATCAGTGCGGAAAAAAAACTATATTGTAGACTTACTTATTATCATTTATCACCTTTAAAAAACCACTTTGCTACGTGGGAGTTCTACAATACATTGTCTTATAAATATTCGAAGCTTAACAGACATTTTAAAAAATAAAATGATGAATGAATGGTAAAAGAAACAGAAACAGAATAGAAAAAAAACAAACTATCACACATAATTTGATGATTTTTCATTTGTTTCAAAAGCCTCTAATACGATGATTCTATTGGGACAAAATAACAACAACAACAACAACAAAAAAGCACTGACAAATGTACAAATATTTACATGATGAGATTTTAAAATTCAACATGTTCACATGTCAACAAAAACATTACAGTAATTTTTTATAATTCCTTTCGTTGTGCTTAATGTATGAATGAATTCCAGTATTTTAGCTGGATTTTGTCTCTATTGAACACTAAAGGTTTATTATTAGTCACATTAGTTAGATATTTGAAATGCTAAATACTGGAGACTTCACTTGCCTTAGAACAGACTTGGAAAGTTTTACAGTAGAGAGGTAATGATGACATTTTCGATTATTTTGGGAACGCCATTTTAATGGTAACTATAATACACTATTTTACTTGAAAATATATTAGATTTAATCGATATTCAGTCTATATTAAACAGAGTTGTATTTGAAAAAACACACATTCAGTATACTTTTGTAAAAAACGAATTTCTGATATTATCATGTTGCTACTTTTTGATATCGATTCGAGGAAAATAAATATTTTTATTTTCAATAATAGTCGAAAAATACTCATGTATTTATATAATGTATGTTTCAGTTAAAATTAGAAAAAAAGTTTCTGTAAATACAAATACTTCAAAGAAACAAAACAGTTAATTGATTATGTTATTTCAAAGTAGGAATTTTATAAAAAAAACCTGCTTTGACACTGTCTGTCAAATCTCTTGTTTATAATTCAATCACCTTGTCAAGTTCCATGATTGAGCAGCACGTCCCAATTATAAAACTTTATTATCAAAATTAGTGATCGTTAGTGCATAAGCGTTGTGCTCCACCCAGTGATTTGGTACTGCTACCCCTTCCCTTTTCTAGTGGAGATTTCTGAGATTTCGAACGATACCCCCAAAATCAACATAACGCCATTAAAAATTACACATCTCGGATACGTGCCACCGTGCGAAGCCAAATGATTGAATAAATTCTAGTTATTTCGATGTTCGTTAATCCAGTAATTTTTAAAAATGAATCTATAAACAATTTTTCGATTAAAATAAAACTCGATAAATTGACAAACCTAGTTCTGGCATATGATATTTAAACAAAATTATTGCATATTTAAAATAAATCAAACTTTATTGTCTAGAGTACGGTCTATAAAGGAGAAAACGTTGTAGAATTCATACAGCCACATGTGTCACACGGACAACTAATTATGTATTTGTTTCTAGGAACGCACTCTCCAACTTCTTCTGAAAATAAATGATAGTCTTGGCAACGTCTAGGAGAAGCTTTTCCATTAGCTTTAAAACAAATCCAATAGAGGTCACGTTCCCAATAGTTACGAATTTTTTTGCCAACTATATCTTCGGTACATGTAGGCTCGTTATTTCCGCATCCTAAAACAGAGTGTTTGGAGTTAAACTTTGTAAATAAGGATTCCTTTTCAAGATGAGATGATGATACCAAACGATTCCTTTATCATATAAATATTGTTTGGCATCATTATCTCTTGGAAACAACCTATCTATTAATTTGTATAACCATGTAAGAATGAAAACATGCTTTTGGTTTTATATATTAGCTAATTTGACTTAACATCGATTTTTCTGCCTGATCTTTTTATTTTAAATATGAATGAAAAGGTTGAATATTCATAATTTGGAAAATAAACAGAATTATATGTAATACGAAATTGAAGAAACGTCTGTGTACAAACATGTATATGCTACTTCCCAGGCGAATTTTTACAGATTCATTAATTTTTTATATATGAAGATTGACATTTACTTGACTGAGAAAATGTAGGGCAAACTAAAATACGTACCATCATCGTCAGTAAAACAGAACTCTAAGCATGATTTACATTCCGGAGTTGTAGAAAGGATCGTTGAAAAGGCCATAGCCAATATAGTTAAACACAAAACTGAAAATAGTGTGAAATATGTTTTACTTTTACTCTAGACATATTCAATTTCACTTACCAGCCTTCATTTTGACTCTGGATTCTTATTAACACTTGCCAGTACAATTTATATACTTTTGTGTATGTGTTGCTTTTGAGTTTCTTATCAATATAAACTAATTCGTGATTTTCGTTGCAGTAAGTTCCCATTACAATATTTATGACTGGTGTTAAGTAGTTAGCAATAACAAAAGTTATTTACAAATATTTATAAAGAACAAAACGTGCAAAATATGAAATACAATTTAGAAACTATTCAACTAGAATGTGAATCGTTAAAGAAACTTACTACACGACAAATAGTTCATTATATATTTGAACAATGTGCAAATGTCATAAGACTATGCAGCAAAAATGTTGATAATGACATGTAATTACTACATGCATTACTTTGTAAGTAGAGTAAGTATATACTTACTTAGGAAGGGTTTTTGACTTGAAGATCAAATGCTAATTAATAATCAGATTAGTTAATCCAAAACAAAATCTTATCTAACGTTAATCCACTTTGATGTTTCTGGGTTATAATTTAAACTTCAACTTCTGCCATACACATAGTCAAAAAATTTCACATTTTGTTATCAAAATAGTGAATAATTTATGAATAAGAAGAAGAATTTTGCAGCTGGATGTGTGTGTTGAGAAAATAAATTGAAGAATTCCGAAAAATCAAATTAAAACAAAAACAAGTAAGAGAGCTATATTCGGCTGTGCCGAATCTTATATACCCTTCACCAAATTATACTTTAAAATAAAATTTAAAAAATTCTTATTTTTTTAAAAAAAATTTTTCGAAATTTTAAAAAGTTTTTTACAATTTTTTTTTTTAAATTTTTTTTTAATTTAAAAATTTATTTTTTTTAATTTATTAGCGAAAAAAGAGTTTTTTGTGAAAAAAATTCAAGTTAAAAATATTTTTCCCGATTTTGACCCATTGTAGGTCCAACTTACTATAGCCTTATATACATCGTTGCAATGGACTTTGAAATATCTATCATTAGATATCCATATTGTCTATATTTATGACATAGTAATCGAGATATATATCAAAAATAGGCAACAAAAATAGAGGTTGTCTCGGATAATTATGGACCGATCGTCACAAAATCTGGTAGAATGATTTGAGTATATGTGAAATATATTTATGTAGAATTTTATTTGGATACTAACATATTTCAGAGATTTATGCACATTAATGAAATTTTAAAGAATGATGCTTATATAGTAGCTTTGGTGAAATATAAAAGCGTGTACCAAATTTTGTCGATTTATCTTTAAAATTGATTACAAGGTTTACATGGGCGGTCCCTACGGACATCGCTTAATGCACCCAGAAAGTGATCCTGATTGTTATACTTTAAGGTGGATGATAGGAAAATATTTTTTCACGTTACAGACATCAGCACTAACCCAATATACCCTCCCCACTATGGTGGTGTAGGGTATAAAAATAGCAGATAGGCAGAATCAAAGAAAAAAGCAATATTCGGATGTACCGAACTGTATAAACCCTTAACCCAAGTTTTTTAAAATAAAGATTTAAACTTATTTTTTTTTTTAAATTTAGAAGAAGTGAACAAAATTTTTAAAAAAAATATTTAAAATTAGAAAAATACAAAAATGCAAAAACAAAAATTACGAAATGCCTCTGAAAATGTCAAATATGCTCTAAAAAGTCAAAAATGCCATAAATATGAAAAATATGCTCTTAAGGGCAAAATATACATTTGCATGAATTTCTTGCTGACTTACTAGATAAAGTAAAGTTTTTGTTGGATAGAGGCAATTGTTGTGTTACTATTTGTATGTATGTAATATTAAATTAAGAAGTTCATTTTACTTTTTGGATAATCAAAATCACCGTTTATTGATCACCGGGGCAGGGTGGAGTCCACACCCATTGACTGGATGGTATACATTTACCGGTAGCTGAATCAAATAGTCTGTTACCGGGACAACGTACCAATACAGGTTCAGAACCTGCTGCAATACACAACCAGTAGGCTGTAGGATCCCAGAAGTTACGGTAACGTTGGCCAACATTACTTGCATCACATACAGGTTTACCATTACCATCCGGATTGCAATCTTCTACGGTGAACACAATGCCAGTGCAGGCCACAGCGAAAAGCCCCAACAACAGAACTAAGTAGTATAAAGGAAGTCAAGCAAATGTAAGACAGATATTGGTGGTTATTTTCCGATTTTGGAGTTAGAATTTACTCACCAGATTTCATTTTAATTAGATATTGTTGTAAATATAAAATCTTACTAAAGACCTGAAGACTTTAATGGTCATTTATATACAAAATTGCAACAATATCTATCAGTGCAATATTCTTATCACTTTTTAAAACTATAATAAATCAAAGAACATTTTATTTGGGTTATAAAAGTATGTAATTAGCACTACATACAAAGTAAATAGTTGTAAATCTTAGAAAAGATAACAAAATCCATTTGAAGTGTTTATACTAAATACTTAATAACATTAATTTTCAAAATTGTTTGTCAAACAATCAATTGCAAAATTTATAGCTTTAGAAAGAAAAAAAAAAAGACACGAAAAATGCATCCAATAAAAAACTCTTCCATATAGAAAGTTGATATACAATTTAATATAAGGGCTCAATATTGAATTAATTGGAACGTGGTTCGAATGAAAGATTGTAAAAAAGTAAAAAAAAAAATCATTTTGAAACATGTTGTAGGTTGATTTTATTGTTCTGCAGAATATTTTTATTTCTTTTCTAAATTCAGTCGTTTTTAATGAGGATCTGTCCAATGTTTCTGGTCAGTATCAATGGGCTTTGTTTTTTGATGATTTCAGCCTGACATTTTTTTATTATTATTAAAACAATGTCCATTATCATTAAATTGAAATCTATTTTTGTGACAAAGTCACATTTGAATTGCAAAAATTATTATTTGTTTACACATACATCCCCATATGTAGAGTAGTAACTGTGTGAGTGTTGGCTAATAATGAACACTAAAAATTGTTTCATGTTCATATCGTGTCACCAAAATCTTAACAAATTTCATTTTTATAGTCATGTGTGTTCAAAATACTTGTTGGTTTCATTTTATTATGTCAGCAAACAAGGAGAAGAGTTCGTTTTATTTTTATGGGAATCAGAAAAAGTACATAAAACGAAGACACGTCTTAGATTTGATTATTTAGATAATTATTACCTTAGAAAGAATAGTCAGTCTTTTATTTTAGCAAAGACAAGAAGGGGAAAATTACCGAGGTACAAATTTAGTACAAACAATATAACACGAAGTTTGACAAATATCTCAAGAAGCTTTTAAAGCAACGAAAATGTTTATTACAATCTTTATTTAACAAATAAATTTAATAAATTTCCAAACTGTCTTAATTCATTTCAAAACTTTCACTTTTCATGGTTTACTTACAACAAACACATAAATAATATTTTGAACTGTTTTTCTACTTCGATCGAAAAGCTAAGCGAATGAAAAATAATCACTAACATTTTATTCGAGTCAATTTAAAAAGGTTGGCTACCGTTACCGCTAAGCTACCGTTGTCCCTAATATACTCTTTCAACTAAACTACCAAAATCAGTCACTTGTATGAAAATGTTAAAGTTTTCGATCGACTTGTCGTTCGAGCCAACGTAGGCATAGATGGGGGTAAGCCTAAATCAGATTTCTTTCAGTTCGATGTCGAGAATCAGGCGAGAAACTACAAGCTTCCCAAAATAAATGAACAATATTTTAATTTAGATGCGGAAGTAATTCAAATCTTTTATAACAATTCTCGGCTTCTACAGCTCATAAAAATAGGTTTAAGAAATTTAAACAAATGAAAATTTAAAAGTAATACAATTATATTAAACAGCATAAGTAAGCACCATAAGATATTTTGTTGCCGTTGTTGCAACCTTTGTAACTGATGTTTTGTATTCTTGTCAATTGACTTCCACTTGAGCTAAAATTGGATTTGCTTAAATGCAAATAACAACAATATGAGAATGGGAAGCAATCTTGTTTCTTTGTGCCACAACCTGAAGCATTTATTATTGTTTGTTTTGCTGTTGTTGGTACGTTCGCTGGATTTCGCGTATAAAATTTCATTTCGATACACAATGCCAAAATATCAATAAAAACGCATAAAAAAAGATGGCAACAAAAATTGAAATCATTTAACAGTTAAAGAAAATAAATTGACAGCAAAAAAAAATAAAAATAGAAGCAGCAGCAAAGAGTAACTGCTGTTGTGGTGATGATGAGAATGCCTTACAGCACAATTCTCTAAAGAAATGCGCATTTCAAGTATCAAAAATACTTGTATACAAACTAAAAATCATCATCATCATCACCACCATTGCCGTCATCTTCATCGTTAACAACATCAGCAAAAACATCACAGCCTTCACGTTACATTGTTAGTTAAAAGTGTTGCTAATGCTGCTGTTATTGCTGCAGTCACAAAGGCTCCCTAATGGTTTATGCAAATCGCAGCATACATAACAAACACATCAGCATCAGCATCACAGCCAAACAACCAACATCACTGCACTAGGGAGGGCCTTACTTAGCACTTTTTGGATTTTCGATGCTTCCAAGGTCTAAAATTGTACTCCGTCATCTAATAACAATGAAATGCTGAACATTTGAGCAAAATCTGATAACTTTTAGAGGTTGTACATTTAATTTGAAATTTCGTGTTTTTGGTCAAAGTAGAAATATTTAAATCAAATAAATGTTAAAAAATTCCAATTAAAAACAAGTAAGGGAACTATATTTGGCTGTGCCGAATCTTATATACCCTTCACCAAATTATACTTCAAAATAAAAATTTTAAATATTTTTAGGCATACAAAATTAAATTTATTATTTTTTTTTTTTTGTAATTTTAAAAAAAAAAAAAAAAATTTCGAAATTATTTTTTAAAATTTTATTTAAATTTTTTTTTAAATTTGAAGTGAAAAAATATGTATGCGAAAATTTTTTTAAATTAAAAGAAAAAAATTTTAAATTTATTAGTAAAAAAAATTTCGGGTTAAAAAATATTTTGACCCATTGTAGGTCCAACTTACTATAGCCTTATATTATACATCGTTGGAATTGAAATATCTATCATTAGATAACCATATTGTCCATATTAACGACTTAGTAATCCAGATATAGATCAAAAATGGGCCAAAAATCGTTGTTGTCCCGGTTTCTTCCTTATATCTCAGACATTTGTGGGCCGATTTTTTCGATTTTAAATAGCCAACGAGCTATATATTGATGTATGAATCAAGTATGTAAGTTATTTGGGGGCTACGGAAAGTTGATTTCAATATACAGACGGATAGACGGACATGGCTATATCGACTTCGCTATCTATAACGATCCAGAATTTAGAAATTACAAACGGAATGACAAACTTACCTTACACCACTCATGGTGCAGGGTATACATATTCATGCATATCTAAATTTTATCTTAAATTTTACATTTTCAAAATGTTTTTCAAACGAAATTTAAAAAAATTTAAAAATTTGTTTTTGACTCTAATAAACACAGAATGTGGATTAAAAATGCGTATTTTGACGGTTGTATCTACTACGGGTTAACGTGGGGACCGATCTGAATTTGCCGTATTTCGTTTAGTTTTTGATCACAAATTTGTTAAAATTAATTCTTAAAGTACATTTCGTAGCCTATTTTCTAATATTTGTTTGTTAGTATACATCTTTAACCCAAAGTAAAAAATACAAAAATATTTAAATATGTAAATGAAATACAAAAACTTTTATTAATTGAACATTTTATTAAACTTTTATTTTTTGAAAAAATATTGCCACTTTTACGCTAAATTTTAAACTTCTAATAAAATGTGAAATCGCCGATGTTGCTAAAATTTTCAGCTTTTGGTTATTAGATGACGGACAACAATTTTAGACCTTGATAGCATCGAAAATCCAAAATTGGAAAATAAGTACCTCCTTAATGTGTATATACCAATAAATGGGAACGTACCTTCTATGCACATCAAAATATTGGGTATGGGCAATTCGAATTTCAAATTTGTTATTTTAGTATGTAGGTTAGGTTAAGAATTTGTTATGACATCAAAAGAGGAATAATTATTTACGTACACGCAGAGAAAAAATATAATTGTACAGGTGTACTGTAATCATTTCAAAAATTTTAGCAGTTTTTGAACAATATTATGTCACTGTAATTATTTATATGATTGCGGTAACCATAATATGATAAAATTACGATTCCCATGATTGTGGCAATCATATATATGATTGCAGTAAATATGTACATGTTTGTGTCATCCATATTTATGATGAAGTATTTAGTATATTACATTGTTCATGGCTTATAGTTATCATAATCTATGATATAATGATTCATCATGAACACGATTGCCATAAACATATATTTATTTACTACAATCATATATTTGAGTGTGATAATCATATGGATGGTATTCTTACCATATTATGGTTATCACAATCATATAAATAATTACAGTGACCATAATATTGTTAAAAAACTTGTACAACTGTCGAAATGATTACAGTACAACTATATTTTGTCTCTGGATGTGGAAAAGCCTAGTTTATTCTAGTTATAAACCACAAAGTTTTAATTTCAATCAAAATTGAACAATATATGTTTATATATGCAGTTTTAAAATCTGTAGTTGACCATATTTTACTGGGTACAGTGCTACTTAGACAGATGAAACTCTACTGGTATCTTCAATAGTAGTTTATTGACTCGTTTTGTTAACGAATATACTACAATCGTTATCACTAGTTTGTGCTCTGTTCACCAGTAATGCAGGTGGTGGAGTATATTCTATACATAATGAATTACTTTTTGATATTTTCAAACGAATATTCAAATAGAGTGATGAATAGAGTGACAAGAGATGAGATAAGTATGACCTCAGCAAAAACAAATTAATAATAAAAATTATAAAAGTTTTTTTAAAGAATTCTTTCAATATTTCCTATATGCAACCAAAATATAACCGTCAAAACTGAAATGATTTTATACATGCCCTAATATTATGTTGCTTGTTTTATTTAATATTCTAAAAAGGATCTTCAAATCGATAGATGGATGGATGGATGGATGGATGGTTGGTTGGTTGAATGCTTCAGTTAGGTTTGGTTGAATGGTGAAAATAATGGTGGTAAAACTATGGCTGGGTGGTTGTATTACTTCATAACACAAATACAAACAAACACTCTCAAAATCTGCACTTTTTTTCTGCAGTTCCTTTCCGCACAAGCCACAAACAACAGCAGCAATATTTACTCTCGTATGCAGCTCTGGTGAAGAGGCAATAGTTTTGCAAACAACATTAGAAATCACATGTAAACACATCAAAATGTACAACAGCAGCAGCACAGAAAACGTACAAACATACATTCGTACTCGTACAACATTTCATTTATAAATTCTTAAACTTTTTTTCTAACAAAAAAAAAAATGTAAAATAAAATGAAATAAAATTAAAATGCAGCGGCTTAAGTTGTAACAACATCACGTTAGATTTTACAAATGTATGAGCTTATTGTTGTTGTTGTTGTATTTTGTTGCTACACAAAAACAAAGCAGCAAAAGGAAGAAGATGCAACAGCAACAACATAAACATTATACAGACATGTCTTAGGTTTTGACTAAACAAATATTTCTAGATTTTTATACTTTTTTCTGAGTTTTTTTTTTTTTTATTTTCAACATTCATTTAATTCACATTTGAATTCGATTTCTTGCATTTATTTACCTTTTAGCTTGTTACTACTACTTGTTATGTTTTGTTGTTGCTGCTGTAAATGTTGCTGCTTCTAGTGGAGTGGAGTGCTGTTGTTGATGTTTTTTTATAACGTTTGTTTGCTTAAACCATGCATATTTAAACAATGCCTCTTAGGCTTTCGTACGAGGAAAAACCACTTTTTCTTACAATCTTTTGTCGATATGTTCCCCACAATTCTTGGATTTATTATTTTTTTTTATTTTTTTTTTGTATTCTGTTCGTTATTATTGAAATATTCTTCTTCGTATTCTTTGGCATATCAAATTTTCTGAAAAATCATTCTCATCATCATCATTGTGAATATATTTAAAAAGCAACAAGAACCTCACCATACTATAACTATGTGTGAGTATATTTATAACAACACATGTTAAATACCCTATAACAATTTCTAAAAAAAAAAAACTCAATCAATCAGTAAGATACTTTTTTGTAGAGTTAGGCCCTATTGTGCTTAAGTAGAAACTAAGGTCAAAGTTTTTCTAATTTTTGTATTCATTATATTTTTGGGTTAATTCAAGTTTACATTCTGATACAATGAATTAACCGATATGAAGGGTAGATTTTTATTAAAATGGACAATAAATGCAAATTTTACAGCTGATTTGAATCCTGGAACTACCATTACAAATCTTTATTTCGATTAAACATATGTGTAATTTTCCAAGCTTCACTAAATAACTATATATAAATGTAAAGATATTCCAGATATTGGACAGTATACGATTAACACAAATTAAATGAATGTAGTTCATAAATTCACGATTTGAATAATTTAACTAAAAGAACCTTAAGTATACTGAAGGATATTACAATAGAATTGCCGCAACATTCGTGTAAAAATTTGGCAATTGAGATTGATCTAAACCCATCCATATATTCTGACATAAATAGAGTGTAACTAAAAGTCTTGATCTTAGTTATCAAAGAGTAAACACTAGCACTTTTTCGATTTTTGAAAAACCGAATACTGAAAAGTGTAGCAAAATCAGATAACGTTTAAAAGTTGCACTTTTTTTGAAGTTTCGAGTGCTAAAAAGTGCAATCTCTAAACGATATCCAATTTTGCTTAAATTTGCAGTATTTGGTTTTTCAAAAATCGAAAAAGTGCTAGTGTTTACTCTTATATAAAGATGACGGAGAATAATTTTAGGCGTTGGGGAATACCTTTTTTAATTTCAGCTCTTGAAAAAGTCAGCATGGAGCTGAACTTGCTAGCTGTATAGAGTGTATTTAAGTCTGTTAATGATGTCTGTTAAAATTGTTCACTTGTCTGATTGTATAAAACCAAGTAAGTATGTGTTATAATGTTTATACATGTCAATCATTATTGTTGTATTGTGGTAACAACAACAATAACAGCTACAATCAGAAAAATAAGATAAGAAGGAGTTGTATTTGTTGTCATGTTGTTATTATTATTATTATTGTTGCTAAAGTGTGTTTTTGACAAACGTTGCAATTTGATTTGTTGAAATTCAAATATTGACATGACATTGTAAATATTTGTATGAATTGTTGTACAACTTACAATATATGTAAGTATAAAAAAAGAAAAACAAACATACACACAACTTAACTTTCAATATAAACTGCATGTGTACATTCTTCATTTTTGTTGTTCCTATTGCTCTCAATTGCCTTTACCCCTTCTGTTCCCTCACCGAGCAACATGTTTTGTTTATATATAAAAATCGTATAAAGTAAAAGAAGCAGAAGAAGAAGAAGAAGAAATAAAATTTGATTTAAAAAATTTGTTTTATTTGTATTCCATGCATACATTGTAAGTTTGTACTCAAGTTTGTGGAAAAAAAAAATAAAGAAAATTTCTAATATTTATTGAAAATTGCAAATAAACTTAGACTTTTTAATAGAATGTTGGCAGTCATTGTCTCCAAAAGCCCAACTCATTTGTGGCAACAATCACGTAGCAAAATTTGTATTTTTATAACAGATCTTTAAATGCAACACGTTTGTTAAACATAGAAAAGCCAGCAAACTTATGGGAAAATCCTATTTTGATTGGATTTTTTTTAAAAAAGATTTTTTATGAAATAGAATTAATATGCAACGAGCTACAATTAAATTTGTAAATATTTAAATGAACTTTATCTGCAAGGCATATTTAACAAAAACTTATTTGACAAATACAAACGTGATTGCAAAGCAAATGCAATGGAATTGAATAAAATTTTAAATGAAAATGTTATAGAGAGCTATATATTTTTTAGCTTATTAATCGTTCGTTAAATCATGGTTTCCTGAAAATCATCCAATAAATTAGGTAAATGAATATTAGGCACTCTTCACGCAGAAAAAAAATATAGTTGTGCATGGTTACTGTAACCACTTCAACATTTGTGCTTGTTTACTGTAACCAATTCAACATTTTTAACAATATTATAGTCACAGTAACTATATATATGATTGTGGTAACAATAATATGGTTAATTTTCGATTCACATGAATGTATCAACCATATATATGGTAACAGTAAACAAATATATGTTTGTAACAACCATTTATATGATGAATTATTTTATCATAATATGTTGTTCTCAGATTATGGTATCCACAAGCCGAGAGCAACATGTGACAACCATATAAATGGTTTACTGTAATCATATATATGGTTGATACAATTATTAACCATATTATTGTTACCACAATCATATATATAGTTACTGTGACTATAATATTGTTAAAAGTGATGAAATGGTTACAGTAACCATGCACAACTATATTTTTTTTCTGCGTGTTGAAGAAGATGATTAAAAGCTTTTTAATAATGAAATGTTTTCGCTTGATGGACTGTTAAATTTTGTCACAAATATGAATTTCCTTTCATAAAATACTTAAGCAACTACCAACTGCCATATTTTTATTTTCTCACACTTACTTAATAAAACTTGCAAAATTTAAAAATTCCCAATATGCGAAAACAAAATACATGACTTTTTTGCCATGAAAATTGTATAAATTTATTTCACTTCAACAATAATATGACCCATTTAAATGCAAACACACAAATATTACTCTCATCATGGCTGGCGATGGGAATCATTAAGACGAAAAGTGAATAATAAATTTGAAGTTTCCAATTAAAATTCTATGCTTAAGTAGTTATTGAATTCTAACAAGATTGTGAACAGGTATTTTTCATTTAATAACCTCTCAAAAATTATTATTAACAAACGACAAAAGATACGCTGCGATATACGTTAAGAGTTATAATAATTTATCATTTAAATAACCACCATTAGTAGCAGCCACCACAACGTATTGACTTTAACACCATCTGTCTAGGCAAAAGGAAACTATCTGTGCTGTACGTACGCTGAGTAGTAGTTTCCTTTTGGGTAAAAGCCTATCACTAACCTTTCGAAAGTTATTTACATTTTAACATTACACAAAGTGTCACGATTTTTCTTAAGAAATAAGAAATCGTTGTAGGAAAAACACAAAATTCATGATCACACTCTGTATTAAAACAAACAACAGCAACAGCACAAAACATTCAACAAAAGTATGTACTAGACACTGTATTAGAATACTTACTACAACTCCTCTAAAACTTACACACACACAACTAGAAGTTACCGCCAAAAAATATATAGAAGTTTTGGTCAAAATCCTAACACAACCACATCCACAGTAATGCACATATATATTTATGCCGTTTGAATAGATAGAAAATCCCTGGATAATTTGAATAATCATCTATGAACAGTAGCAAGTTGTTAAATGCAACAAAAAAAAATAAAATAAAAAGTTAACGAAAAAAGCCAAACAACAAGCTTAAAACTGTAAAAAAGGAGAAAAACTACATAAATGGAGTGTCAAACCTTAACTGGCAACTCACAAATTAAAGCCAAAAGTAGTTCAAGTGAAATTGTTGTTAGAGATTTCATGATTTTTTTTTTTTATTTATTTATTTGTTGTTGTTGATTTTGTTTTTTTTTCTTTCTAAGCATTAAACAAATTCAAATGTACCAAATCGTATCGAACAGAACAAGCAACACCTTAATGTTCAAATATCACAAAATGTTCATCTTTGACTGTCATTAGTCAGTTCGTACAGAGGCCCCAATGACGTTTCGTTGTTGGCTGTTAGAGTTGCCAACTGTAGTGATATGTGTCCTTGATGGGGGACTGAGTTATATGAATTATGTACCGATTTTTTCCGGATAATAATAATTGGACCCATAGTCTGATATTCATTAATGTTCATAAATCATTTGGAAGCTAAACCAGGCGCGGATCCAGGTCAACCATTTGGGAGAAAATATATTAAAATTTATTTTACATTTTTCTTTTTTTAATTTTTTTAATTTTTTATATCAAAACTTTTCGGTTTTGAGAGGGGGAAATTTTCTTTTTTCACATATAACATAATAACAGAAGGACATACAGCCTCAAAAATGAGTAAACACCACAAATTATTTGATTTTTTTTTTTAAGATAATGAAAATCCTAAAATCTAACCATCGATTAAAATTTAAAAGTTTCGGTTTGTTGGAGATTGGGTGAATAATAGATTCGGTTCTGAAAAAAAAGATTTAAGTCGGACTACAAAGATTTCCATGATCTTAAACAAATAAAAAAAATTCACTGGTGTTTACTCACTTTTGAGGCTGTGTGTATATACTTTATCAGTCACAAATAAATATAGCAACCAAACCAGGACTATACTCTATATATTGATTGGTGGGGGCTTCTCAAAGTTGATTTTAAGAGACAGATTGTTATTGATAGCGGAGTTGATATAGCTATGTCCATCTGTCTGAGGAAATCAACTTTCCGAGGCCTTCAAATAACTACAAACATGAACATATTGGGTATAACCCTTCGGTTCGGTTGTTATTTAAAATCCAGGAAATAAGTTCGGTTGCTATTTAAAATCGGTCCACAAAGGGCGGAATAAGCAGCTGCAACTCGCTTGATTTTACTTACTTTTGCCTATATCTCGATTACTAAGTCATGTGCTTCCTTAGACAATATAGATATCAAATAAGAAACTTATACAACAATTTCGCGTTTTTTTTTTTTCAGCAATTATTTTTTTATCCAAAATTTGTTTATCACCAACAATGGCTTTTGCTACAAGAAAATTGTTTTTTTAATATTTATCTTAAAATGTACTTTGGTGATGGTTATATTTATATATATTCGGCACAGACAAATAAATATAGAACTGAGACTTGTTATTTACAAACATTTTAAAATTAACCTTTTCATGAACCTAAGGTCAAAATTTCCATGGGAACATTTTGTTCTAAGACAATGTCCCTTTACAGTAGTGCAACAGGCTGGCATCTCTTGTTTTTTTTTTTTTTTTTTTTGTTCGCCTAAGTAGAGTTTTGTGGCCAAAAGGAAATTGTGATTCAACTAGATATTTGTATTTGAGATTTTTTCCACTTTTTTCTGTTAAAGTTTTTTTTTTTTTAACAAACACGATCGATGTGTTGTGTTAACATTTCGACAAATTTACATACAGTTACACTTAAAACATTGAAACAAATAAAAATAAACACCAACGAAAAACAAAACAATCTTATTATTTGGTTTTATTTCATTT
Source organism: Calliphora vomitoria (assembly GCA_942486065.2). Lineage (NCBI taxonomy): Eukaryota > Metazoa > Arthropoda > Insecta > Diptera > Calliphoridae > Calliphora > Calliphora vomitoria. The sequence goes on from OW818031.2 coordinate 129,867,541, forward strand.
CAGTTTTTCTTAAATTCAAAGAGACATCATTAGTTTTGGCGAAACAATAAAAAAAAGCAAACAACCTCAATAAAAAAAGAAGCAAAAACTATGAATAAAACACGCAGGAATATTTAAACTTTTCCTTCGGTTTTTTTTTTTTTTTTTGTAATTTTTGTTGTGATTTTTAAAGCTAAAAATGTTAACACATTTTTTTAGTTTTTTTTTTCTTGATTTTTGTACTAAAATCGTTTGTTTTGTATTGTAAATCAGGCATGAAAATCAAACGATCGTGAGATCAACAAAAGTTTTAGATTTTTTTTGGGTATTTTCTGTTTGTATTTCTTAACTGATTGTGCAAATTTTCATGTACTAAATATATAAATTTTCTGTGTTAGATTTTTTTCATGTTTTGATACAGTGGGAACCTAAAATAATGAAAATATTTGTACAATAATATATGGGTCATTGTGTTGTACGCCCTGATATTTTCTTTTGTTAGTTACTGTATCACACATAGAATTCTACATTAAACTCTCGAAAAATAACACAGCTCAACAAAATGGTGGTTTTTTAAACATTCTGATATAAAAATAACTGATCCCTATGTATTTTTGTCCGCTGATTACGAATGTAACATTAAATTTTGTTTTCTGTATCATACATAAAATTCCATATTAAACTCTCGAAAAATCAGACAGCTCAACAAAATGGTGGTTTTTTTAATTTTCTGATATCAAAATAACAGATCCCTATGTAGTTTTGTCCACTGACTACAAATATAACATTAAATTTTTTTTGTAACACCTCTTGTTTTAGAGATATTGTGAATTAATTTAAAAAAATTCTTTAAATTTCACTTTTTACGATATCAATCTGCCATATATTGGCAGATTAAATAAAATATTTTAAAAATATTTTATTTTTATATTAAGAGAAATATGTTTGGTACTATTTAAAACATCTAGACAATTAGATAACATGTAATGTTGTTTTCTAAATATTTCAGGACCCTTTAACTGGATTTAAAATGTTTTACCGAAAATAATTCGTTGGAAGGTCTAGTTTGTGCATACATGAAAAATGAGTGAACAAATTTAATTTTTCAAAGTTTTAAGGACTAAACCAAAAAAACATAATTTTGAACATCCTTGCATTACATGTTAGATATCATGATATACTCACCAATGTGACTATACTCAAATGGTAGAGATTTTTGTGTAGATTAATAATATTTAAAGGTTTGTAGCGGCGTTTGTGAAATATTAAGTGAGAACAAAAAATGATGTAAATTATGCAAATATTAAATGTCACTATATCTGCAGCTAAAACCTAATGACGCTATCGTAATCAGCACTCTCAATTTAACCAAAAACAAGTAACAGAGCTATAATCAGCAGTGCCTAATCTTATATACACTTCACTAAATTATACTTTAAAATACAAATTTTAAATATATTGGGTAAACAAACCTTAAAATTTTTTTCTTTTCAAAACTTTTTAAAATTCTTTTTTTCCAATGTTTTTTTTTTTATTTAAAAAAAAAAATTTAATAGTGAAAAAAATTTCTTTGTTAAAAAAAAATTCGGATCAAAAAATATTTTTCCCGATTTTGACCCATTATAGGTCCAAATTACTATAGCTTTATATATATCGTTACAATGGAATTTGAAATATCTATCATTAGATAACCATTTTGTCCATATTAAGATATAGAATTGAATTTTAAATGTTGTTGGTAAACAAATGTAATTTTTTTTTTTTTTAAATTAATTTTTTTTTTTAATTTTTTCCAAATTTTTTTTTTTAATTTTTAAAAATAATGAAATTTTACATTTATTAGTGAAAAAAATTTTTTTGGTAAAAAAAATTCGGGTTAAAAAATATTTTTCCCGATTTTGAACCATTGTATGTCCAAATTACTATAGCCTTATATACATCGTTACAATGGACTTTGGAATATCTATCATTAGATATCCATATTGTCTATATTAATGACTGAGTAATCCAGATATAGATCAAAAATAGTCCAAAAATCGAGGTTGGCCCGGTTTTTTTCTTATATCTCAGGCATTTGTGGGCCGATTTTCTCGATTTTAAATAGCAGCCGAACCGGAAGAATTCCCGATATATTGATGTATGAATCAAGTTTGTAAGTTATGTGGGGTCTTCAGAAAATTGATTTCAACAGACAAACAGACAGACGGACGGACATGGCTTAATCGACTCCGCTATATATAACGATATATCCAGGATCTCGCGAAGGTGAAGGGTATAAAAACATCCTTAGATTGTATTTGATAACATATTATAATGGATTATTTTCACCACAAGATATAAGGACATTCGGTGTTAGTATAATGTAGGAATCGTTTCATTAACTAAATTTACCTAAATTACAGTTAGAAGGTGTGAACAATTTTTAAAATCCTATAGACGTTTGGATTTACTTAAATGATTCTACATAAATCATCTGGTGCAGAAAGAAATTACATAAGCTCTTAAACAACTATTGACTACTTAATGGTAATAATTTAAAAAAAAAAACTCCTAATTAATTTAAAAAAGACAAGCGCAGCGAATTGAGAAAATAATTTCAAAATCCATTTTAATAAAATAAGCACACAAACATCATACATACATATGTACAAATTAATAAATTCCAACTGTATTTTGCAATAATTGAGTTTAATTGATAAAAAAAAAGACCTGAAGTAACACACATGAAATCGACAAAACTGTAAAACAGATATTTTTCTATTCAAAAAAATATGTATAAAAAACCTTAATGAACTTGACCGAATAACAATATTAATCGATTTTAGGGTGTATTGTACTCTCGTGTGTGGCTGTAGTTTTGTATGAATTACTTTTTAATTTAGAGCTTCCGTTGTTTTTTTTTTCATGTTTTTGTTGCTACAAATGTGAGAGATACAATTTCATATTTGCTGCAGGGTGTGCGAGTATGGAACTGTGTGTGATCTGTTTCTATTTGACTTGGCTTGACTCAACCATTGACTGACTGACTGCATGGTCGGGTCGATTGCCTGAGCTGGCATTCACTGGCCATGATTTAACAGTTTCTATTGTTTTGAGGAATCCATATCATAAAGCAAAAACTATTGTTTGGTACCTTCGTAGAAAAAACGTAATAAATTGGTAGCAAATGTTAATTTTATATATTTTTTTTGTTTTTCTAAGTTTATGTAATATTATTTCAAACATTTTTTTTTTTTTTGCAAATCATGGCTTTAATTTTTGGTGGGATTTTTTTGATTTGAAATTAAACTTTTAAATTTTGGTTGCAAATAATTGTTTTTCAAAGCATGATTTTTTTTTCTTTTGTTCTGCTGCTACACATTTTTAATTGTATGTTTTATTTTGAAGTGTTTTTAATTTGTTTTCAAACAAGTTGAAGGTTATCTTATCTTTAACATTCTTGGCCTTTTTATTTATTTTAAATAATGCCACCGTTTGTTTCCTTTTGTTTAATATTAAAATTCTATATTTGTATTTAAGCTGTATTTAACTGCACTTAACAAGCTTTATTTGTAGCCAGCATTATCTTAAACAACATTTTAACAGATCATCTTAATATCTCTAAAGAACAAACAAAAAAGTTTTTAAAAATCTGCATAACAGCTCGTTATTTGTAAGCAAACAGGAAACTAAAAGAATGTAATGATTACAAAACCTAACTTAGCTGAATGCCCTATATTTTATGAAAATGTAGCAGAATTCTTTATAAAAAACTACACTTATTTAAACTTCTGCTGGCTCTTACATTACAGACATATAGAAGAAATAAGTGTGCAAATATGCAATATATTCATACTCGTATGAATGTTGTTTGCATTAAATTGATATGATACGTATTGTTAAACAACGTTTTCTTTGCCATTTTCACATCATCATCATACAAATTTAGCAATGAATAAAACAGAATGTTTTGGAACATGCTTTCGCCTCGTTAAAAATCATTACTACCATCCCATCATCACCATCAGCATCAGCATCATCGTCATCATCATCTGATGGAGCAACACCAAAACCATCATTATTATCATTTACGATAAAAGTCATCATAGCCATGCTCATGCTCATCATTATCATTATCGTCATCATCGTCAGCTCTCTGTACGTACCCATTGTCAGTGGATAATGGCAAAATAGCCAGAGCTTGCATATCAATAAAAGAAGGCCAAGAAGTAACAGCATTCATTTGAAAACTATTGACAGCAAACAACATAACGTATTGTAACTGTCAAACTAACGTAACTAAACAATGTGTCACTATGACAATCTGAAAGCATCAAAGTGCAAATTGGACACTCTTTTCGCTAGATGTTTGGCCTGTGAATGAATGACTGGCTGGATGGCTGGCTGGCATACATTTACACATTCTACATACAGGAAAAACAAACAAATATAAAAAAGATTTTGCCTTTTTGCAAACCATGCCATATTGCAATTCAAAGAGCTAAGTGAAGCAACTAAGCAAAATGGTCAAAATACTTGATGCAAAATTGCCAACGAGAAAGAAAAAAATCAAGGAAAAAATTTTACGAAAACGATTCAAATTGGACATACAGACAAAACAAAAGTACAAATGTACATCTAGAGATTTTACATACGAATACGAACCAATGAAGAAAATCAAACAAAATCATAGAATTTGAGCTTTACATTAGATATTTCATAGTTCGATCTACAGTGGTCCCTAAGACAGTAAAGTTTTAATGATAACAATAAACATTTAACTTGAAAAATATTGCAAGAATTGTTACAAGTTATTTTTAAACCCATTGGCATAAGTGGTAGGGGTATATGTATATAAGTTTGTCATTCCGTTTGTAATTTCCACTTGTTTCACTCCATCAGTCCCGTAGTCCCCATAACTTACAAATTAGATTAATACATTAGTATATTGGGTATAGATGTTTTAAATATATTTTTGACCTACTATATCTCGATTAATAGGTCATGTACATAAACAATATGGATATCAAATGAAAGCCAACAATTTTCTTTTCTCTTCAAAAATACATTTTCTCCCCAAAAATCTTGGAAAATATCAGCAGGATTTTGTGTGGGAAATGAGGATATATCAGTGACTAGTCACATAGTTACTATTCCAATAGATACTTGCGTAATAAATGAGGGATTACTGTAGAGCTGGCTCTTATTAGTATTTTCAGTTTAGTTTGTTGGTGTGAATTTGTGTATGAGATGTTGAATTCAAATTCAGAAGAATTAGCACAATATGTTTAACACCAACCAAATAAGCATCTAGCGTTGTATTTCCAATAGTTTTTATTTTTGTTTTCATGCATACTCTTTTCAAATCTAACAGACACATTTACACTTTCTAAAGTAACTATATGTAACCATATAAACACATACAATCGTCATCATCGTCATCGGGGTAACTTAGTTAAGGGTATATCATGCCAAAGCTAAGTAGTTACACTTACACAGATAGATAGATAGACATTTGTACGAGTATGTGTTGAATTCTTCCTTAATAGTTGTCTTACATGTATCTATCTCATTCCTTGGTTTTAGCCAGCCATCTAGTCTTGTTGCCAATTTGGTATGTAAATTTGTTTGTTTTGTTTTTTCTCTTTTAGTTTTCATTTGTTTGCTTTATTTTAATGCGACATGTAGTTATTGTGAGATTTCAATAGTTGTTGTTGTGTTTTTTGCTTATTTAAGGTGCAAAATTATTGCAATTATTTGCAACGTGTTGAAAAATGTGTTAAGATATAAATTTGTCACGTCGAAACGAGTAAAAACCATTCACACAATATTAGACATAGAAAAATGAAAGAAAAACAAAATACAAATGTAAAAGGATTTCTAGAGAAATCGTTAATGCTAATAAATGCCTACAAAACTACCAACTTGTTATAACCGACATATGCAAACAACCAACTAAAACACATGATTATGGTTTATTTATTCACAAACACTCTTTCACAGGCTCATAAGTGGAGACAAAACAGGCAAAAGAAAAACACAGTAAACAAAAATTTAATTTTTGGTTTTGATTAAACACGATTTGAATATTTTCCAAATCATCACTTGGATTTTTATTTCGCAGACAATACATGACAAGATGAATGAATTTAAATGCAATAACATACAACGCTATGAAGATACCCTACAGCAATTATATATTGGAATTATTTTTATAATGCAGCACCCAACATATCTAGAGATTCAGCTGTTTTAAGAAGTACATTACTTTTTAATTGTCATAGTATAATTACTTTGTGTTTGCTAACATGGTTTTTTATCAATAGGTTATTAATTGTAATCAAGCTACTCAATATTTGCATTCAATTTAAACAATGAAATCAATTTATGTTTCTTTTTAAAGAATTTTTATATGTAATTTGTATTCGATATCGTACTTATTACTCAACTTAATACGCCGGAATTCTATAGGTTATCTGAGAAAACAAAGAAACACTTTGGTTTGTATCCAAATGTTGCATCATAAATGTTTGTTTGGTGTTCAAAAAAAAAAAAAAATCAACAATAAAAATACAAAGAGAAAATACATATAAATGTGTCCATAAAACTGACACCTATTCTCCTACTGATATTCGTCACTTAATATTTATACACAAACAACGTGGAGCAAAACTGACAAACAGACGATTGAACGGACGGACATGCAGACAATAGACAATACTTATTCAAATATTGCACATGTCTTTGGGCCATGTGTGGGATTTTGTATTGTGCATGTCTGTTTGTTTGTTTTGTTTGTTTCCTTTATGTGCCTAAAACATGGAAATCATCTAAAACGTCAAAGTGTTTTTATGATTTTCACGAAAGATGAATAAAAATTTAAAATAATAATATGCAAATTGTTGCTTGTTTTCAACAAAAGAGAAAGATATTTTTTCTTATAAGCAGAGACATCATCATTGTCATCATCAGGGAAACCGAAAATATACTCTAAAAAACTTATTCAATATAATTTTTAAAGCAAAAAATATTTCTTTTTTATTCAAATATGAAAAATTCTTCAATAACAAATTTAGCATATTTAAAAAAAGAAAAACATTGAAGTTTTTCAAAAAATTAAAACGATTTTGTCACTTTTTGCTGTGATGTAGATTCCACACATTTAATGCTCTTTTGTTAAAGTCCTAAAAGAGTTTAACCAGTACATCCGAAGCCCTACAAAGTTGTTGTTAAAATTGTAATCCAATATTTTTAAAGAGCTGTCGAATTATCTAGAAATATTTGAATGATATGTTTTTTTTTTTTCAAAAATTGTTCGATTTCATATTGTGCTAGAATAAAAAAGTAAGACAAACAAGAAAGTACCCATCGCCTAAGAATATTTTAAAAAACGGATAAATAGCTTATGTACGTATCTATACGATGTACAGGAAAAAACATGCATTTGCATGATTTCGGTTTCCCTGGCCATCACATTACTGGTGGTGTTACAAAGTCTGGTACTCGTATTTGTTAGTTTTAGGTTAATTTTCTTAAAACACAACAAATAAACAAACAAATGTATGACATTTAAAATGAGTAGTAATAAAATACATACATGTGAACAATAAAGGATAAATATTTAACTGATGGACATTGTCAAACTGTTGGTGGTAAATTACCTATCAGGGTGAAAGCTTACTTACAACATTTCATTCAACTACATAATTGGGCCTTTAAAATACACAATTCTAAATATGTAAATTTAACTAAGTATATAGTTATGAGTAAAGAAGTATTCAATTAAATCCACATTTTTATAAAAAAAAAAAAAATATTTCAAACTACTAAGCTGTTTACAATTTGTATGATTGCTATACTCCCAACTTTTGTTGAAGGCGTTAGTGAGCCACAGCATTCCTGGCTAGAGAATATTTTTTTACACAAAAAAAAAAGCATCCACGATACAAGGGTCATTTCTTCTACATTTTCAGCATCATGTCAAATGTCGCTTAAGTGATTAATGGTTATGAACCGGTTACCGAAAAGGAATGGAAAAAGTCGTATTTATATAAAACATGGCTGGCTACAAACTTCAACACAAGACACATTGAGAGAATGAACGAGCCGAACGAACTGAACCATACAACATCATAAAACTTTTTTCTTTTCTTTTTTTGTAGTTTGTAACCATTTTACAATGACACAGTGACCTCAAGAGAATGAGCTTTTTTCCTCCTCGGCTGCGTCTCTTTCACAATACAAAGCCCAGGATCAAGCACACACACACACACAATAAACGAAAGAAAGTAAGAAAAAAAAAAGAACAAGTGTTTTCAATTTTTATATATTTTTGTGTATTTTTTCAAAACTTTATTGCCACAAACGTTAAAAAATAAAAAAGAAAGAAAATTTTATAGGCAGGTGGTGTTGGTTGGTGGTTGTATTCATACGCAAGAGAACGAATATGAATGAAAAGTTTTACATGTGTTCAAGTCGTAAACATTTATTTTATAGAATTGTGAGTGAGAGCAGGCAGGGGGCCAGGCAGCCAAGCCAGCACATACTATAATCCCCAGAAACAATTAAAGGGAGTTTAGTGGTCATAATAGGAAAAGTAGAAAAGTTGTTAATCTATTGATTTGAAAATTAGTTTCAAACTAATTATTCAATTTTAATGTTTAATGATAAACTCAAAATGTTTCTATTGTTGTTGTTTTTGTTGTTGTTTTTGTTAATGTTCTTTTAAAACCATGTCAATGGAAATTGGCCCATAAAAAAACAAAGTTAAATGGACAAACTTTAATTAACTACAACAAACTAAAACTCATAAAATTCATACCCATTGTCTTTTGTTGTTGGCTTTGAAATGAAATTCAACCAAAAAAAAAAAAAAAAACTACAACATTATTTAATGATGTTTGTGTGTCATCTGGTTATCCAAAAGATTACCAACTAAACCACCAACCAACCAACCACCTTCTTCAGACTTCAGTTTTATTTACTTTTACTCGAAATTGATGTTTCAGAAAAGGTGTAAAAATTCATGTAAAAATCCAAATAAAAAGAAAACATTTTCAGTTTTAAATATATGTATTTAATTAACATTTGATTATGTATGAATTTTTTACTATTTACTACGCATACACACATACATACATATGTATGTATTTCGTTTTTATTATCAGACTCTTTTATGAATTATACTATTTTTTAATTAAAACTATTTTTTTTTTTTTTTTTGTTAGTTGCTGAAATGAATATAATTATTGTCTGCATTTAATTGAATTGAATGAAAAAAAAAAATGATCAGCAGCTAACCAAGTAACGAAAAAAAGTGTTAATGGCCAGTTGGAGTTTAAAATTTGCATATTCAACTTTACAACATGCATGTTGCAACAAACAGACTGCCAACTAAATATGTAAAATGCACATACTAAAAATTAAAACTAAAAACATATAATGCTCTAGCACACAATATTTAAACACAAATATATTTAAGTTTTTTTTTTTGTTTTTCACAATAAATGCAAATATGAAAATTGTTAATAGTTTTTAATGAGCAAACACCCTCAGCCAACCCCAAACTGTAGGAAAGCAATAGCACATTATATTTGATCGTAGACACCACAACAGCTATAAAAACGACGACGAAGACTAGTTAAAGAACAAATTAAAAAAAACTCAAAAATTGACAAAGAAAAATTCCCCACTCTTTAAAGTTAATGATAATGCAGCGCACAAGTTTCCAACAAACCGCGCACACACTTTGTTCTCTGCACTGGGAGGATGAAGATGGTTGACCAAGTGGCCTGCGGTTAAAGACAATGCAATACAGTGTGTTCACTCAACAAACAATTACAAAGTGGTGGACCAACGTGAAAGAAACTATAAGAAAAACCAAAAAGAAGTGCATTTATGTGGAGTAGGCGAATTAAATACACCCTACTACTTGGGGGAATCGAGAACAAATAAATACCATACAAGCAAAGAGAAGGAGAGGAAAATTAAATACCAAACTTATATTCAACCAGATCTTTTATCAATATCAAAGTACTAAATTTTGTCTTTTGCATTATTTTCATATTAAAGATTGAGATCGAAAAATTCTTAACACTCGTTTTTCATTCAAACTTTTAACACAAGAATTATTTGATTTTTTTTTATCAAATTACCTTTGTAAAGCATGTCAGTTATTATGTTTAATGTCAATTATGTTCATTTGTTGTTAATCTGATTAAAATGAGTTACCAGAAAAATGTGCGTACTAAAATTATTAAATATTTATTTTCAACAAAACCCAACTTGGTCCTACAAAAAGTTGGCCAAACAATCAAAGGTATGCTATCAAACTGTTTCCAATGTTATTCAACAGTACCGGGAGAACTTATCCGTTGATATAAAACCTGGTTCAGGCAGATGGAATGGTGCACATGATGTTTCTAAAGCCAAAAAAATAGAAAGCATTTTCAAAAGAGTTCCCAACACATACGGTAGGGAAGCAGCCCGCTTAGGTCAGTACTCGGACTATTTGGTACGAAAAGTTAAAGCCAATGGAGGTTTAAAAGCATACAAGGCTCAAAAAGTTCCTAACAGGAACGCTGCTAAAAATTTAGAGGCCTAAAACAGAGCACGGAAATTGAAGTCAAATTTTATACAAAAAATATTCCTGCTGCATAATGGTTAAAGAAAAGTTTAGGAACCAAAAGCAGACAAAATTTTCCAAAAAGTTCTTGGTATGGCAAGCAATATGCAGTTGCGGCAAAAAAGCTAAACGCTTGTTACAAAGGGCTCTATAAATACCGAAATTTACATCAAGGAATGTTTACAAAAAAGGATGCTTCCATTCAGAAGACTTTTTAATGTGTCCACTTATTTTTGGCCTGATTTGGCATCTGTCACTATGTTAAGAAAGGTCTTGAGTGGTACAAGACCAATAATGTGGTATTTGTACCAAGAGAGACCAATCCTTCAAACTGCCTGGAGCTAAGTCCAGTGGAGAGATATTGGGCTCTTGTTAAATGAGAATTGAAGAGCACAAAAAAGTTGTCCAAAAGTGTGGCAGATTTTAAACGGAGATGGACTACCTGTTCGAGCAAAGTGACAGAAAGCACTATAAAAACCATAATGGAAGGGTTTTCGAAAAAGGTTCAAAAAAGGTTTTTTTTTTGTAAATTGTAACAATGATTTTAAACAAATAAAAAAAGATTCAAAACTGTAAGTTTAGTGGTTTTATTTTTATTAACATATATGTATGTTAAAAATGTTTCGATCTCAGTCCTTATATCTTGTTAATTTAGTTACGAAATTACATTATAAAAAATTAGAACTCTCTGTTACAAAATTAAGAAAAATCTATAATGCCATATATTTTTGCATGGAGGGGCTAATAGCAATGTAGAGCCAGCCAACACATGGCTGTTAGAAAAATGAAAAAAGAGGAGCTTAAGGCTTAATTTGAAATATGAAATACTATCAGAGACGTAGGAAAACAAAGAAAATGCATTTTTAGTTAGCATTTGTTAAGGCATGTAAATTATTTTGTAAACGAAAAAGAACAAACGTTTTTGACATAAAACTTGTTGGTTATAAAGATTATTTTAAACAGCTTAATAGCGGTGTCGTTAAAAAAAGAAACCAATATATTTTTATCAACTTCCTCATAATATTATTTAGATCTTTAGACTCAATAACATTTTTGCTAAAAGCTATTTGTACACTAAAATGATAGCATGCTAAGACAAGTTAAATTAAATTTGAGTTTATAGTTGAAATTTTAACGCCTTCATAACTCTAACTAACGTAACACCCTCTTCCCTCATTTTAAACACCCAGTCCCTGCATGTGTCTTTATGTCTCTATGTGATGCAATCATTTTGTTTTCTTTTCCTACTTTTTTTTTATCACAATAATTCTGCATGTATGTACATTTTTCCAAACTCTATTACTTTGCTAGTTTCATATTTTTTTTTTTTACACTCGAAACATTTTGCTGTATGCTTTAGTTATATACTATATAGTAGTTGAAATAAGTTGCATGTTGCACAGGCTCACATACAAACAGACAAACACACGTACATATGTAGTTGCATACAAACGTTAACTAAGTAACAACTCAACTGTATTCTAGTCGACGTCCTTATACTTAATATTGCAATAGTTTTTGACTTTAGCAATTGCTTTGAATTGCATTGGCAATTTTCCTAAATACATGCGGACATTGGAACATGTGAAGTGGTATTCAGCACACCATTAAGTGGGCGTGACACTCATTTAATGTGCAATAAGCGGAACCGCCATAGAACTGCTGTTGTTTCTGCTGATTCTTCTTCTACTACATACTAACTATTGCTGCTGCTGAAGCAATTGTTAACAGCAACAACAACAAAACTAATAACGTTTGCTTTTATTATTTCTTCTATATTCTTGCCACAACAGCTAAAGATAATGCAGTTATTGCCGCCATAACATCAACTTTAACAATAACGAGGTTTTTATAGAAAAAATTAAAAAATGAAAAAAGAAGAAAATACTGTACCAGAGGAATAAACCATGAACTAAAACCATCACTGGCTGCACCACTGTAGTATATTGTTGCAATAACAGGGGTTGTTTAATAAATATAAAACCTAAACGAAAGGGAGGAGCTTAAAACTGTTAGGTTTTATTTAATTTATATACAAACATGAAACAAACTAACTCTTAACACATAATTTCATAATTTGAAACCCTCGTTACGAAAACAATGACAGCCATTTGGCCATAATTCTCAAACATCCCACGTATTTATGTATGCACATACGAGTACTTATATGTATGTATATATTTATATTTAGTTTAAGAACATGCCATCGATGTCTTATCATGCAAACTGTTAACATTTTACACGCATTCCTCATAATAATACAAAGTTTTCTCCTTAATAATTATCCAGCCACTACATGATTCCACCACTGGATGTTTGAGGACAACACAACAACAGCAACCAACAACATTAGCAGCAACATCGTCATCACCAACGTCAATGGCAATGGCAGTAAGAATCTTTGCTGTGTGCAAAAGCTAATATTAAAATAAGTAATTTACAAAAAATGCCAACAAAATAATAAAGAAATTTTAGGTTATTTCACTAAAAGAAATAGTTATGGCGCTTGCAACATACCAACCAACCAACCAACACACCAACCGACATACATGCAAACATACATCCATGTTAACTGTTTCTTTATTTTTATTGTGTTTTTTATCATTATTATTATTTTATTATTATCTCTCTTGGACATCAAGTGGGCGTAACTCAAGTTGTTAACAAACATTGTGTGTATTCTTTTCATTTTTTTTTCTTTCTTTTTCGTTTTTTAATTTTAGCCTTAAACATATAAAATATTTGAAATTTTTATTATTTACACAAACTCTTCAAGATGAGTGGAAAACCATTAAAATTTATATCTCATTATTAGACAAGACATTTTCAATGTTTGTCTTTGTTTGAATACAAAAAATTATATTTTATGTTTAGATTCAAATGATTTGTTTAAATAAATATGAATTGTGAAACATAAATAAACCCAATTAGCTACAGGTTGTAAAAATTAAAAATTATGCTATTTATTGGTTATTAAAACAAGAGCAAAGCTTTAAATGAAATTAATACAGTGTGACAACTATTGGTTCAACTTCTACAGCCTCAATGATTCCAACGCGAAATGAAAGTGTACAAACAAAACTCCACACGGATTTTGTAAAGTTATGTAGAAGTTTTATTTTACACTTATTGAAAAAACTGATCACTTTCGTCCCTGAAACTACACTTCAGTGTCAATGAGAGATTGAAATTTAATTTTTGTTCGGTATCAAAATAATAATCAAATATATACAACTTTTGTTCTAACAAGTAAGAGAGATATATTCAAAATAAAAATTTTAAATATTTTTAGGTAAACAAAAATTTTTTTTTCCAGTTGTTTTTTCATTTTTTGGAAAAACATTTTTTTTTTAATTATTTTTTTTTTTTTTAAATTTTTTATGTAAATTTTTTTTTATTTTTTTAAAATTTAAAAATTTTTTTGTTTTAATTTAAAATTTTTTTTTTAATATTTAGCGAAAAAAAACTTTTGGTGAAAAAAAAATCTGGTTAAAATTTTCGCGATTTTGACCCATTGTAGGTCCAACTTACTACGGTCTTATATACGTCGTTGCAAAGGTCTTTGAAATATCTATCATTAGATATGCATATTGTCTATATTAATGACTTAGTAATCCAGATATTGGTCAAAAAATAGATAAAAAATCGAGGATGCCCTGGTTTTTTCCTTATATCTCAGCCATTTGTGGACCGATTTTGCTGATTTTAAATAGCAAACTTCTCGAAAGCATGTCTGACAGAATTATTGAAGATTTGGATCCCGAAGATATCTGGGGTCTTCAGAAAATTGATTTCAACAGACAGACAGACAGACGGACATGGCTTAATCGACTCTGCTATCTATAAGGATCCAGAATATATATACTTTATAGGGTCGGAAAATTATATTGTGGAAATTACAAACGGAATGACAAATTTATATGTACCCTTCTCACGGTATCAAAAACAATGTTAAACAAAAAAAAACAAAAATTCAGTATTATTCAAACGAATTCCAATACATTTTAAATAAAATAGGCAAAGCTTCAAAATCTTTGACCCAACAAGGAAATCTCTATACTCCCTATAATGCTTTTTATATATGTATATTTCATACATAGTTAGACAATGATTAACTCATTACCTAAATATTTTTATACTGACTCCATTTCCATTACACCTAAACAAGAACATTATCTTTTGATTTTCTTATCCTTCGCATCTTAAGTTCAATTAATGTTATGTTTCACTTGATTTACAGGAAAAAAATAAACAACAACTACAAAAGATACATAAAATACATAAAACGAACTTATCTCTGGACAAATGTGGCCATAACCTTTTTGTGCATCATTAAGAAATTACTTAAATTCCATAACATTTGGGTGAAATTATGTATGACCAGACATACATATTAAGCATCCATTCAATGTATTTATACCGTGTATGAGGCAAAATGAATTTAAGCTCATTTATCGTTTAAATACTCTGTCTTGATCTTTATCTTAACAAAAAGATCTTTTCACGCATACAAATGGCAAAATCACTTAAAAAATCTTTAAACATTATCAACGATAAAACGAATGAAAAAAAAACACAAACGAGAAGAAAACAAGCAGACTTAAACAGGTACAAACATGCAAAGAAATGCGAAATATTGTACCGTTAAGGGACACAACCCACAATCGACTACTACTACTACCACCACTGCCACCAGCAACACAAACTAAATTGCCACTAGCTTTTTAGTAATAATTTTCCTCTTTTTTCTGTGGCTTTAAGCTTTCTTTGGAGAATGAAGAAAGAACTTATTTTGCTTTTATTTTTAATGCGAAAATTACAAAATTACGATCTTCATTTGTTGGCTGCGCAAGAAATATACAGATTGTGCTGATGAACTTGTGCTATCTTTGGCCATAAATCAACATGAGGTCGATACACAAGTTGATGTGTATAAAATGCCGCCTTTTTTAACGCAAAAAGTATCACATTATAAAATAATTAATCCGATTTTTGAATACCCTACATACATTTATCTTCTACTAAATACTTTGTTACAGAATATTAAAACAAAATAAAACTTGTAAATTTGATATTAACTTGAAAAGGGAACTGGGGCATGGTTTAAAATTTACACAAGTTAGGTTATACTATTTTCTCAAATCACGGATCTAGTAAGTTTCTCGAAAGGACTCTAGAAGTATGCCATTGATCCCAGATTTAACCAACAAACCAAAATAACACATGGAAAGACATACTTGCCGTTGTCATCAATATCTATTTTATTAATTTATTTTGAAGATGATTTTCGTAAATTTAGGTCTATTAAAAATTTAATAAAAAGCTCACTGACGCATATCGCTAAATCGAATCTGTACGGAATATATAATTTTAGTAGTGACATATGTATGAATAATTGTTTAGCCTTTCTGATCGTGTTACGAACCAAACGAAAAACTTATTATATTGGTGCGTATACTGCTATGCCTCACAAAATTGGAAGCTTACAAATTTCCTAAAATCCAGCAACAAAACAAAAAATCTAGAAAAATTAAATTCCTTTTCCTGCTCATAACAATGACATATGAAAGTCATTGTTGGCAACAACAAAAATAAACATTTTGGAAAGCAGAAAGCTAAGAGATGTTTGACTGGGCTTAAACTCTAAATTACCAATTGCTAAGTGATGGCACGCCATCGACATTTACTCGAACGAGTATTCAAAATCATTTGCCAATTTTGCACATTAACGCAACATTTAAACGACAGTATTCTTTGAATCACTCACTAACTGACAGAGTTTGAATGGCAAGTGAAAAGAAAAGGAGAGATTTTTAAGGCTCTGTTTAGATATCAATTCATTTATCTAACTATTTATCAAACGTTATGTCTAACTATCACATTATACTTGCTCGCATGGCTGACTGACTGTCTGTCTGTCCCTCTGTTATTACTAAAAAGCTAGTGTGTATGTTTTGTATGGATTTGTGTACGTATGTCTATTTCACAATTCAACAATCCATCATATGCCAAGCTCATTTACTACGTTTATGCCTGTGTAGCTTGCTTTCTGCATACGAGATAATGTTCTGAGACGCAAGAGCTGTTGTATTTGTTGTGTGTAAAAGTGTTTACAAAATGTGAGTTGAATTCTGTTGTTGTAAGTTTAAGCAACGTACATAGTTCTTTTGGTATTTATTTACTTAGAGAATTATATTTTGTTTTGTGTGAGTGTTTGCAGTTTTTTTTTCTATCGTCTTCTTTACAACATTCCTAACAAGTTTGACCAACTTGTTTTCAAGCCAACAACATTCTATGGCAACCAACTTTTCATCTATCAGTCAGTCAGTCACATTGTCTGTGGTACAAACAAAGCAATAACTCCATTTATAAGATTTTGATATGTTTATTGTATAAATAGATTCCAAGATAGAGTAAGAAAAATATAAAATCACACATAACGACGAGCCAGAGTACTAACACTAAACATACTCCCAAACGACTTGAAAAGCTAGACCGAAGGACAGATTGTTAGATTTCTATACAGATGGACGGACATTTTGGTTGTATAGATGAGACAGACAAACAGACATACAGACATACAGGCAAACAGATGGGCAGACAGTCAGACAGCTGTGGTTAAGCCTAGATGGACAGCCTTGACAGATATCAAGTAAAGCTATAGACATACACATACACAAAGTAAACATACAAACTGCACAAGCTTATGACTAGATCCTGCAAATACCTTGGCCAGTAACATACATACATGTGCGTGAGTGTGTGTTTGATTGCATGCGTGTGTGTACGTTTGTATGTACGTATGAGCGAATTATGACAGCTCAACATGATACTAGTTAGCAAATGTTTAATGATCCCAAATCACGGAAAATCTTTTACAAAACAACCAACCACAACAACAGAATCATTCATTTTTCTTAGCATTTTTCCCATTTTACATTTCTGTCCAAGAGAGCCGACGTTTAATGTTGTAAATGTAAAGAAATTGCTTAGAATTTATCTGTACAAGAATGAATTGTGTTAAATGTTACTCGAATTGGATTTTGACACTAAAATCATAAATCAAACAGTTAAATCTAAATCAATTTCCCAATTAACAAATGATGAGACATGAAAGTTAAAAGGAAAATGAGAGAAAATAAAAAAACCTTAAAAAAAGAAATACAGCTAAATGAAATGAAATTGGATTGACAGTGATGCAACATCATGGTTGAAAAGAACATAGGGCGGCCATTTATTATTAGACTCCAGGAAATATAAACATTTTAGAGTTATACAAAGTAAAACTTACATACTTATTACAACAATTGAGACCGACTAAAAGAGATTAATTATTAATTGGATGAACATTTTGAAGTAAAGTCTTCTATAATCAGAGTTGAACTAATAAAATGATTATGGTAGATCCAGAATAAAGATACGTTCACATAAATATTTGATGTGACCATTAAACATTTATATTTCACTTAATATACAGAACAATTTAACATAAAAATATATTAGAGTTTAGAAAAACGTAAACTAATTGACTACAAATCAGAGTGCTGTATTTGCCGTTACCATTTACCGTAAACTCTAAATTCCTTTACCGTTTATTTGAAATTATAAAAATACCAATTTTTGATTTCAATAAACGAGTTAACTGAAATGTAGGCCTGAGTGAGGCCTTGATTATCCGTGATTCGATTAACCGGCAACATCAATTATCCGGGAAAGAAAATAAAATTGTTTTTGAATCGATCTAATTTTGTTTGCATCAATTAACCGTAATTACCTCTATTATCCTGGATTATAATTTTTTTCCGATTATTTTTGAACAATCTAACACAATGTGAATAAAACGAAAAACGGGAATTCTCTTGATCAATTTGTAGGGTCAACATTTTTGCTATTGTGCCATCGATTTTTCGATAGCTTTTGGCGTAAGGAGTGTTAGACATTATAAAAAACAAAGTGATTCTGTTATTGGCTTTGGAAACCGAAAAACTTTAAAAACTGATGAAGAACCAACAAAGATTTTGCAGTTTATGAATGGTTCCGGAAGGAACGATTTAAAGGAACTCCAATTTCTGGATTAACAGTGAAGGAAAGTCTAAAATATTTCACTCAAATTTTAAGAAAAAAACGACATGGTATTCACAAACTTAATGCTGCAGGAGAAAAACAAATGCTGTGGAAAAATTAAATGAATTGAAATCAAGAAAAAAACTCACCAATGAGATAATGGAGAATGGAAAGTTTTTACTTGAGAGATGTTTGGCTTGCCATAATGAAAATTTCATAGAATGTCACAAGGTCTCAAAGAACAGACTAACCTCATTAGTTTTTGTTAATGCTGCTGGTACACACAAGTACAAAACATTAGTTATTGGAAAGAGCTTTAAAAAATGTCCATGAACGGTCTAAAAGATGATAGTAAAATCATTCTGCTATTGGACTTCAATGCTGAAAACGTTGTGAAATTTTTTTCTACTAAATTGGAGCTTTAAATGTCATTATCGAAAAAAGTCAGACCAAAATTACCGTAACCGTTAAAAATATGCCAAAATTCCGTCACCGCTAAAATTCCATTACCGAAATTAACCAAATTAGCGTTATCGTTAATATCTCATTCGAAATATTAACTATTAAATACAAAAACAAGAAATAAGTGGCATTTGTTGAGTATTTTTGTCATTATTGATCATACAAAACATTATTCTATAGGTTAAAGTATTTATATCCCAAATGTCCCCCCCACAATATTTTAAAATATTCCCTAAAATCCTTAAGTCTAGCTTATAAATATAAAATATAGTTTAGGTTGAAGTATACCCATTCTCTAGCCCTTTACTCTAAAATATATTTTTCATTAAACGACCAATAACGATAGTTTTGAAAATCATAAAGTCAATACATACAAGAACAATTTCTCAGTTTAGTTCAATTGCTGTTGCTGTTGGTTGGCTGGGTTCCTTATTGCACTTAATTTAACTTCAAGCCAAACGCGATGTGCAATGTGCGCTAAACAAGCACTAATTATCGACAACATGATATAACAACATGTTGCATTTTCTTGTACGCAGTATTATAAATTAGTTACTGTTCATAATATTGTTGATCTTGTTGCCAGTTATTGTTATTGCAGCAACTAAACAGAAAACAGTGAAACCAACCAACCAACCAATAGCAATAACAACAACAACAATAACGAGAACCATCAGCTAAAGTTATGAATTATATTTATTGTACCGTGCAACAAACAAGCTGTATGAGAAGACTACACGTGTAACAAGTGCTGGGCGTTGCAGCTGTGGTACTCATACGAGTGTGCTACAAAAGCAACATTAAGTATGAAACAAAGTTAAGCACATTTTAGGGTTGTAAGTTCTGTAATCAGTTGGATCGTTTGTTAACGAGCAAAGAAAATACTTACAAAATAAAACAGAACAGAGACAGAAAATCAACAAAATGGTTACTTTTCTCCGTTTTGCTGTTCTTATTTTGGGATAAAAATCTATACAAAATTTAGCTGAAGGTGGTGAAAATGAGACAAATTTAACCCAAAAAATTAAGTTCTATGTAAGTTTTGCGGCATTGTTTTTATTATTTTGTTAAAATCATCATGTCGAATTATCGATCTTGCAATCTGTACATGGATTTTGTGGCATTTTTCACAAGTTACAGTTAGACTTAAAGATAAAGAAATTTTGAGAATTTCTTTATTATTTAAGAACTTCTTTTACAAAAATATTGAAATTACTAATGGTTGATTTGTTGAAGTTAGGACTAATAATAAGCACCACAAATTTAATTAAAAATAGGAAAAATCAAAGGATTTTTTGTGTTCAGGCTATAATTTAAAAATGTATCTTAATGTCTTTTAAGTCAATTCTTACATTTCCCTACATTCCAACCGGTTACTTTATCCTTAAGATTTCCAACATTAGCACTTTGCCTATATATTAGGAGTATTTTTGTTTAATTTTATTTTTTTTTTTTTTTTTTGTTTAAAGTTTAAATGAAAAGTAGTAAACTACTAATTGTTTGTTATGAAAAATATGAATTTAACACACAATTGCATGCTGGGGCGTTAACAACCAAAGTAATTGTCGACAGGCCAAGGAAACCATACCGGTAATCAAGCCACCTAATGGTTCAAACAAATTACACAACTCTTTCTCTTCTTGTTGCATTGTTCCTACGAAACCCGCTCTCCATTCCTCTAAGACCAGGTCTCACCGTTAAACAACAGTCAACAGTATTGCTGCTAAGTATTTGCCAGACATCATCGTCAGTTGAAGACTTTAGGAACAACACAGAATCCTTTAGATTAAACTACAAAGATGATTAATTTTTAAAGACCCAACAAAAGGTTACTTATTCCTACAAGTGAAACACGTTGTTCTGCGAATAAGGAAAAAATGTTTAAAACCCCATTTGCAGTTAAAAGTTTCTGTTTCTTTCGCGATTTTTTTCAAAGTCACTAAAGAATTGCATTTCCGTTGAAAATAGTGTTTTTTTTCTTTTATACATTTTTCGCTATTTCATTTAAACGACACTAACAATTCAGTCAAATGTTTTAAATAGAAAGAAAAAAACTACAACATTTACGTACGTAAATACGTTTGTAGTTTTTTTTACGTTTTTTTTTTGTAAAACATCAGAACGCTGATGATGAGGATGATGGGTTAGAGGACACACTGCACTGGAACGGCACATAAAGAAAGAAACTTTAGCTACTACTACTACTACAACAACTACAACAAAAACGGTAAATAAGAATAAAATAGGAAAATGTATGATGACTATTATGCAAGTATTTAAAATAAAATAGAATTGAAGAGCTTTTCAACATTCATACGATATGTTGCACAATGGATCTGAATGATACAAAATTGTGTCTTACATTTTGAAACTAAAATAATTAAATTCCAAAAAATCAATAACCTTCGAAAGTAGAAGTACTTATATGGATTTATAACGCTCATTTACGAAAAAATAAAAAATTTAAAATTTTTGATCCGAGTACTACAAAACCTCTATTTACATAAATTCACTTTATTATCGGAGTCAAACTGATTTTTCATCATGAACGTTAAAACTAGTGTTAGTTTTAACGTTCATGATTCACATTAGAATGCAACAGAAATGAATGAAGGCAATACAATTATTTTATAACAGCTACTGGCTATAAACGCGATTTTCATTTAGGAACCAATTACAATTGCTTTAAATCGGCTCATCTCCAACAAAAATCATGACTAATAAATGTGCTGCAATTAGCTGCAGTACTTGCATAATGTTTGATTCAAGATTAGCCGCTTAAAATTTATAGTTATTGCTTCTAAAATTAAAATCCAAAAAAACCTACCTACTTCACTTCATTTTAGAAATTGTAATCAAGGTGAGTCCAAATTTTGAAAGAAAAAATATCTATATTTAGTAGAACTTTTCTACATCAAAAACTTTATAATAAGACTTTTCTTAAAACTTACATATATTTGGCCAAGTCTAATTTTAGGAATGATTAATGATTTTTTCAAGTCGAAATCCCACTGTTCACTACTATGAAAATGGTAGTTCAACGTACATTGTGTACATATAAATCAAGGGAATAATTTAAACAAGTAACAACAAGCTTCCTCAATAATGGTTGTTGGAGAGACTCCATTCCCTGAACATGTACTTAAAGGCCATTGTAAACAATTTTATGCACATTTTGACAGACCTGTTCATTTTTGCAAATGACACAAGAAAACGAACGATCAGAGGAAAAAACAAACTAGGGAGATATTGGCAAGAAATGAACAAACAAATAGACAAACAAACGAAAGAAGGAATAAAAAAAAACGCAATATGCAACAAAAAGTTTTAGATATTTAGAATATGTAGTGGTGTAATGGAGCCTGTCAGGCAAAACATAAACTTTAACAGTCACATTGACAAACTCTCTGATGACTGCCTGCAAGAAAAGCTAACAAACAAAGAAGACTTGTGGTGTCTCCTGTTTGTAATGGCCATCAATGCTAATGATGCTAATGATTGTTGTATTTTCAGCCTTAACTATTACTGCAACAACAATGTACACAAATAACACAAAATAATGCGTTAAAAGGGGAAAAACTTTAAAATTTATTCAATGTTAACGAAAATTGTCTACAATACTAAGTATATGGCCAACACGTTTGCATCTTCCACTTCCACCAATTTCAACCTCCCATTCTTCGTCGTGATCATCATCATCATCATCTTCCAGCACAATCACTGACTCAATGCATTTTAGTTACATATTTTATGGACTTTTTTTAAACGAAATTTTCTAAACTATTGCAACAATTCCGGACAATCATGAGGACGACGAACGACGGCGGTGACGAAGATGATGATGATGATGACGACGATGATGGCTTTTGCTTGTTTTGCAGTCATAGATCTTTATAATAACCAACCACCAAAGCATTTCTGGTTGCATAAATTCCAGCGATAAACAGTCAAATGTTGCCATTTTTGCTGGCCGACGATGTTGATGGTGATGTTGACAACATGTGTAAGTGTGCGTGTGAGTATTCCTACCAAAAGCAATACGGCAAGATCTTCTCTGTCTTAAATCATATTTAAATTTGTAACAGCCACCAAGGCTGTAGATGAATGCAGGTCTGTCCGAATGTACGTTTGTACACTTAGGCGCACGCGCATGTCATTGCAAAAAGAACGCGCTGGTGTCGTCTTGTAATGTGCTGGCTGGCTGGCTGGCTAGCTTGACTGTCTGGCTGTATGTGTGTGTGTGTGTCTGTCTGTCTGGTATATGTTAAATTTAAAGCTTCTGTTGCTTGTTCTACATATTTTGCTGTCATTTGGCAGAACGAAGGTTTGGCATCAGCGAGATTTGGAGCACTTAATAACTTCAAGACAAAACAGACGGACGGACGGATGATCGCACAAACTTAAATAGTTAGACAAGATGTAGTTGTTGCCAGCATCTCGGCACCGCCTTTACAGATCCAGTGGTTGTTGACAATCATTTTTTAAATTGCAAATCATTTGATACGTTGAAACCAACCGAAATGTTATTTAAATTATGGCCATAAACCAGTTGCCAGTTAACTGCTCACAATAACATCAGCACAAATAAAAAAAAACAAGGTAAACTAATATTTTCTCTATTTGAAGCTAATAGAAATGTTAGAGGAATTTTTGAAAAAGTTTCATTAAAATTCGTTGGTATCTAAAAGCACTAGACTACTTTTTAGTTTCATTCTCAAACCAATTTAAACATTTTACTTACATACGTATGTATGCATGGTGAAAATGCTTTTCTAGTTTTTATTTATTTATTTATTTATTTATGCTGCACAAGGATTTAAACATACACAATCCCAGAAGTGTAATAAATTTGTAAAATTGTTAATTTGAAAATGATACCAAATGGCCCAACCGCATGGCTAAGAATTGAACATTTATCTAAACTGAAAACATACATTTTACACCTTCACACCAACACCACACAATATTCAATACATGTAGCAACAACCAACCAACCTACCTACCAACTAACCACCATCCTCAGCCTCATCACCGGCAGCAGAGTCATTCTCATACCCATACCCATGCCCAACAAGCCATCGAATATTGTCATTCTCATTGATTGTATTTCTTTAGCTTTTTTTTTCCTTTTGGTCACTGTTTATAACCTCTTCCTTTCGTCTATTTAAAAACTTTAACATCCGCAAATTGTGCAGTAAATCTTATTCTTCAGCTAGATTCTTTTATTTTTATTGACTACACCATGCATCAGCCATTGGTTAACTACCACAACAATAACAGCAATGTCCAGCATCCATCGTAAGAAGAATCTTCAAGAACAACACACAAGCAAGGTAACGCATGAATATTGTGGTCCATAAGCTTAACTTTAAAACTCATTCACTCACTGCCTCTGAAGATCTGTTAACCAAGGCTTTAAAGCCAAACCAAGAAAATAACAACAGCAACAAGAAGAAGATGCTTTTGATGTCTCCTATTATCCCCTCTCCCCCTCTACACCAAACCAATGTAATTGTGTACATTTTTTTTTTTATTTTCTTTTGTGTGTTACATGTAGCTCATCGTTGTTGTCGTTGTCGTCAATGTTGAAATTTATGTTTCCTTGTTAGCAACATAATTGGAAGTGTCGTCAATGATCGTTGTTAGCAGCAATAGCCATCTTCTGCGAGCCAGTCAGCAAGTCAGCCAGCGAACGAAGGAACAACCATACACATCTCTAGTCATAGTAATGGGATCATTTATTTATACATTCGATAGTATAGAAGCAAGATTGTACTCGTATATTCACAGTTTAACATTCGTTTTGAAATGTTGCAAGAACAATAAATGGTATAAAATCACTTCAGATGGTTTCAGTTCGAGCAGATTTTATTTTATAGACTTTCAATACACTGAGAAAATTAGCAACGGGAAAAGGAGTAAAAAGTCACAGTAAATTGGGATGAAACGAAAAATTTCGATCAAAAAAATAAATTTTTTAAGTTTACTACAACATGATCCATGGCCATACAAAATTTAAAGTTCTCCAGAATTTTGAAATTTGCTTTAGTTTGATTTTAATGTTCAAAATTAGTATTTTTTAATAGATATATGGAAAATACCAAAAGCATAACACTTAATAACATTAGAACATTCATAATGCCATAATTTTTAATCTCATATATTAAAGCTAACGAATAGTCGATTTTAAAGTTTTTTTTCTTGGAAATCCGTTTCTCAGCAAAACAGGATATATCATAGAAAAGCGTCCTCAGTCAAAGGATATCTCAAAATATGGGCAATTCCACGAGAATGACTACCACTACTGAAACTTTTTTTCAAGATGATTTGAATAGAAGAAAACACTAAAATGTTACTATGTGAAAGTATTTAGAGCATATTACAACATTTTAAGTGCAAAAATAATAGTTTTAACTGACTGTATTTAAATTTTTAATTTAATTGGTATATTTTAGACTAAGATTGCGGCAAAAACTAAGCTTCCAATTAGCATTTAGTATGAAATGAATTTGACTCTGATTGTTTTTTTGCTACTATGAAATTGTTTATTAGAACCGAATATATATATATATTATACATTGTTTTACTATAAGAGAAAAATCTGTCACGTACGGTATGTCACGTACGATTTACCTAAACATTTCTCAAAGTGTAGTTATATTAAATTCAGAAAACCCTTTTATATTGGTGACATTCAATAAATGTGTTACATTTGATGTTGAATGCAATAAATGTTGCTGTTGTTGCATGCTTCGATTGGCAATGATACCAAATTGCAGTTTAAGCATTATACACATATATTCCCTTGTCCCTATACAACCATTTACTTGCTCATACTTGTTAAAGTATGTGTGAGTGCCTATGTTTGTGTTTGTGTCTATATGAAATATAAGGACAATTTCTAAATTACTACTCTTGGTAATCTATGGAACGCATGTTGTCTTAAACTATTATTTCATAAGCGATTTTTGATAAATGCACTTCAGCATTCGATGCTATTAAATTGATAGTTTGACTTGGTAGCCCAGCATCAGCATCAGCAGCAGTAGTAACAGCAACAGCATCAACATCAACAACCACACTACAGCACAACACACTATACCGCAATGTGTTTTTGGCTCCACACTCTAAGAGCAAAAATGAGTTCATAAACTAAAAGCTAAAGCACTTGAATGGTCAATTGGGAATTTACGTTGCGGTTAACAAACGAACATGACATACAATGGGCCAATAAAACAAAGTTATATACAGATTTTTCTTCATTTTCTTTATATTTTGGTAGCATACACAACAAAGGAGCAACGACTATACGAGTAACGATCTTACCAACTACCCGGCTACAATGTGGCATAAATGTACATCATCGCCTAACCAACGACCGACCGACCACCCATGTTATTTTTCCATGCTTCATTTCAATGAGTTAAATGAGAGAAAAGAAAATGAGGAAAAAGTGATTGAACTAAAAATTTATTATTATGATTATGATGTATGTATTTATGTGTATGTTGGTTGGTCTGTCTGTTTGAAAATAATGAATAGAAAACAGAGTTTAAAAACAAAATTTGTTACGAACTAAATACTATTATCAACTTTATATTAATGAAAATTCATTGTGAATGAAAATTAAGCCCATCAAACTTGTACAAGAACATCACACTCCATCATCAGTCAGTTCAATAAAAAAAAAAAAAAAACACTACAAGAAACTTAAGTAGAAGAAGACGAATGAAACGAAGATAAACCAAGGAAACATTAGTCAATTATCTTTCACTTGTAAAGTATCAAAATAAATCTGTTTCATGTTACACAAAATATTGGCCAAACAATAAGATTAGCCTATCACTATGCCAAACATTGTTTGGCCCAAATGAAATTCTCCTCAAACCCAGCACACTAACTAACCATACATAAGAAGGGGCGGACAATAATGGCATATCTCTCTTGTATCTTTCACTCTGTAGACTACAAGTGTCTGTAAACACCCAATAGATTTTGTTAAGAATGAACCAATTATAAAATGTTCTAAAATGGTTTTCTTA
This sequence comes from Calliphora vomitoria, assembly GCA_942486065.2. Taxonomy (NCBI): domain Eukaryota; kingdom Metazoa; phylum Arthropoda; class Insecta; order Diptera; family Calliphoridae; genus Calliphora; species Calliphora vomitoria. The sequence continues at coordinate 129,894,691 of OW818031.2, forward strand.
TTTCATAAATTTAAACAATTTTATGTTTATGTAAGTATGTATACTACAGCACACAATTACAATATTTATAGCATTGTTGTATCTGTGTGTACAAGTGTAATTTGTTTGTATGTATTTATCCAACTGAGCCTTAATTCTACCAAACTTTTTCATTATAATTTATTAATAATTGTTTGCACAAGAAAATTAGTTCAATTACTGTTAAAGTAAATTGAAATTTTGTTATTCATTGAGCATCGACAACACCAATGCACACGCACTGCTACATAGATTCACACACATTCACACACACATGCCACAATATTGGATACAATATAAAAAGAACTATTTCAAGACGAAGAATTTGTATCTTCTTAGTTCGAGAAGTCCTTAATGCCAACCAGAAAAAAAAAATGGAAACTGTAAATTGCCATTGTTCTTCTATGAAATTAAACCAGAGGAAACACAAACCATGAAGATAAAAACACTGAGAATTCATAAAGATGGCAAGAAATTGTACAAAAGCTGTATGGAATAAATTTAAATATAAGTAAACTTATGGATTCATTAAGAGTTGCCAACCAATGACGATTTTCTCAAATATTTTTAAAGGATTTAGTTTTGAGATCATGGCCAAGGAAATATGCTTCACTGTCAAGGCTTTTTTTAACTGTTGACCTGTGTTATGTACCGATCATAACAAAATTTGATCACATGAATTCTGTTTATACAAATCTTATATAAATTAAACATTTATGACTGATAAAGTCAAATTTCGCGAGGACATTTGTAAGAGGGCTAGGTGAAATAATGGACCGCTTGCAGCCAGTTTCAAAAGGCATCGTCAATGGGTCGGAAAAATTATATGTACCAAATTTTATCGAAATATCTTCAAAATTTCGACCTTTACATTGCGCACAAAGTTACCATGGACAGTTATTCGATCGGTATATTTTACGGTGGGTGTTAGACTTAAATTTTTGGACGTTAACGCAATATACCCTCCCCATTATGCTGGTGTAGGGTATACAAAGTGAATATAGCCGATTTATATGTCAAATATAAATCTCTTTTAATATCCGGATTTACGCACGCTAACTGATAAACTATACCTTAAAAAATAAATATCAAGTTCAATTGGCAACAATTTCCATATCGCAGTGAAGAAAAAAGGTTAGAAAGAGGACATAAAGTCAATGTTTGCATGTTGTATATGTATAGAATTTTGTTGTAGTATCTTTTACTTAATATTGTTGCTAATGAGCAATTGTTTTCGACCAATATTTTATACATTTACAACATCACAAGACTGTACGTTGACTACTACAACTACCAAGTACAAACTAGGACCTAGGAATGCTACCAGTATGAATTATATTTCCCGTTTGCTACTTTCTACTGTTGCTGCTCTCTACTATTTTGCTAGCAATGACTATCGAGAAGACTGTCTGCTGACAGCCACTAAGAAAATCTCATTACCATACTCTGCCACTTTGCATGTAACAACTACTATGTAGTAGAAGTTTGTTCGTACAAAATTTAATATCCATGAACAATACCTAAACAATTATAGCTTTTCAAACTTACCACTCTCTGCATGATTGTGTAAGTGTACGTGTGTAACTATGTGTGTGTGTGTCTGTATGTGTTTTTGTATGCGAATGGAGTTGGACAGACAATTTTATTATAAGCACTGTTTAAAATTTACAAATAATTGGAGCATTATTAATTTGATTATTTGCTTTACTAGACAAAATTGCACTTGAGGGAAGTAAAGGAGCCAAACCTAAAGATATCTTTGTTTATAAATATGCATGTACAGTGGTGGCCATGAGGTTAGCACACTTCATACTTGCTGTTTTCTAAAGCAAATTATTTCATTTCATTGCAATTATAAACTAAAGTTTTTGGTAATTAGTGTTGTTTATGGTGTGATCAATAAGTCCCGTTACTTTTTTTTTGCATTCTATCGCTATTCTCTTTCAAATTTGCATTTTAGTGCAGTAATATGTAAAATAAGCTGGACACAATTTTAGCACATATAAGTATAATTAAATTTTTTAAAAGTTTTTTGAGGGTATAAATATTAATTGGTAAATTTAGGTATTATTTAATCAATGAGGAAGACAAACTGACTTAATAAACATTATTTAGATATGGCTAAAAAAAAGTGGTGTACAGAGGAACAACGAAAGATTATTCAACAAATGAACTCGAGAGGAACAAGTATAAGTGAGATTGCTTATACTTTGGAATGCTCCAGGAAGATGGTTTATAATGCATTAAGACATATTCAGAAATATAAAACATCTAAAAATGTTACACAGGCTCCTCGGCCCAGAAAAACTTCACGTAAAGAGGACTCTTTAATATACAGAGCCTCTGTCGAAGATCCTTTTAAGAGCTCCACCGTAATCCAGAGAGAAATTTCAGGAAAATATGGTATCAACGTGTCCAGCAGAACGATAAGAAGAAGACTTAATGAAAAAAATTTACGTGGATGCATTTCTCAGCATAAGCCACATGTTTCAAAAAAGAACATACAAGCTCGGTTGTCCTTTGCTCGTGAGCATTTGGAAAAGCCGTTAATTTTTTGGAAAAATGTCCTTTGGAGTGATGAATCTAAATTTTGTAGATTCGGATTGGATGGTAAGAGGTATGTATGGCGTCCTCCGAACATGCAACATAATCCAAAGTACACCAGTAAAACAATAAAACACGGAGGGGGTAATGTGATGGTGTGGGCAGCATTTTCTGGGTATGGTGTTGGTCCTATAAAAAAGATTGATACTCGTATTAACCAGTATGTATACCAGAATATACTTCTAAATACAATGATACCTTATGCAGAGGACAACATGCCACTTAGGTGGCGATTTATGCAAGATAATGATCCAAAACACACCTCACGTTTAGTGAGGTGTTGCTTGGAATCGAACAATATCGACGTGTTAAAATGGCCAGCCCAATCTCCGGATCTCAATCCTATTGAGAACCTTTGGAATGATGTGGAGCAGCATGTAATAAGAGAAAAGCCTAAAAATTTGGCCGATTTATGGAAAGAAGTAGAAAAAGCTTGGAATGATATTTCAGTGGATCGCTGTATGGCCCTTGTAGAAAGTATGCCAAGGAGACTAGCAGCTGTGATCAAAAATAAAGGGTATCCAACTAAGTACTAAGTTTTTAGTGAAATAAGTTTTTTTTGTTTTGTTACTTTTTTAATATGAATAAACTTTTTTATTTTGTGCTAAAATACTGTCCAGTGTTTTTTTTGAGGTTATTCTATTCTGGATAGAAAAACGCAAAATATATTTAAAGGAATAATGCTGGACATGATGGGACGTGATCTTAGAAGGACAAGTAACACGCATGCAAAAGATATCATAAAAAAATTAAGAAATATAGGAAATATTTGCGTTTAAAAATAGCAAGTAGCTAGTGTGCTAACCTCATGGCCACCACTGTATGTGTGTATGTAGTACGTGTATTTGTTATAAATATACCTATAAATGATAATATATCTGTATATTTATATACAACTTTGATGACTGACTGACTGACTTACTGTCAGGCTGACTGAGTAAATGACCAACTAAATGCATGCATGAATAAATGAATGAATGATGTTAATGAAACAAATGGTATTACAATGCGGTTATTGTTACATTTCTATCTGTTTCTCATTTGCTTAAAATATGCTCGGGTTTTGTTGAAATTTTAATATCATATCCTAGTATCCATCTATCTATCTATCTTGTACATGGGATTGTGTGTCTTGATGATAATGCTCTTCATAATGAAGTTGTTGTTAGAGTCGTCGTCATCGTTGACATTGTATTGTTGTCACTTGATTGTGCGTAAGTAAGTGTTGGCCTTAGATACACACAGATACGCACTTACATATACATAGCACTATACGCTTATTGACAAAACAAGTGTCTTTTCATTGAAGATTTAAATTGTTTTCAATTCCTCTATAGGCATTGTTTACTACCAACATATACATATACGCATGTATATGTATATAAGGAGTGAAATCGTAAAATTCTTAACACACGTTTTTAAGTTTAGGACCCAAAAGCAGACAAAATTTCCCAAAAAGTTCTTGGTATGGCCAGCAATTTGCAGTTGCGGCAAAAGAAGCCAATCATTTGTTTGCTTCAATTCATAAGATTTCTTAATGTGTCCACTTATTTTTGGCCTGACTTGGCATCCTGTCACTATGGTAAACAAGCCCTTGAGTGGTACAAGAACCAAGAGAGGCAATTCCTCCAAACTGCCTGTAGCTAAGGTCAGTGGAGCGATATTGGGCTCTTGTTAAAAGAGAATTGAAGAGCACAAAAAAGGTGTCCAAAAGTGTGGTAGATTTTAAACGGAGATGGAGTACCTGTTCGAGCAAAGTGTCAGAAAGTACTATAAAAACGTTAATGGAAGGGTTTCCGATAAAGGTTTAAAATTTCATCACTAGTGATTCAAACTATAAACATATTTTTCTTTTGCAAATTGTAATAATAATTTCAATCAAATAAAAAAAAATAAAACTGTAAGTTTAGTGGTTTCGTTTTTATTAACATATATGTATGTTAAGAATTTTTCGATCTCACTCCTTAGTATATTTAAATTATGTATTACTTTTCCACATACATTTATATGTATGAAAATGTGTTTGCATGTGTATTGTGTAGTACACTTACCGTACATATGTACTTCTCACCATTGATAGTTAAATCGTTTAAATGTTATTTAATTGCTGATAGTTTTGTTGCTGTTGAAATTGTTGCAATTATAGCTGTTCTTGTTGCATTGTGTTGTTAAAATTTACTATCAGAAATGAATATTGAATATTTAAGGCAACTTACAAGTTCTTCAATTAAATCAACAACCACCATACTTTCACTGACTGACTCACTCACTTACTCATTCATTCACTCTTTAGCTGGTTCATTCATACAGATGTTTTTTGTGAGTGTTGTTTTTTTTTTTTTTTTTTGTTTGTTTTTGTATTGCACTGTTCATGTTTAATTTCAATGTTCTTTGTTCACCACAGCGTATGAGTGATATTTAATATAATTGTACAAATTTGCATTAATAAAATGCAAATAAAGGAAAAAAATGTAAATAACAACAAGACCGGGAAATAAATTTTTAAAAGAAGGCCATGTTTAAAGGAATACAAGTTAATAAAATGTCTGTCCGTTTGGCTATGTTCGCTGGTTGATTGGATGTTGCCTTTAATGGCTGTTGAAGTTGAAGTGCAAAACTCTTAAAGGCAGAATTTCCGCTTGTCATTTTTATCAAAGTGATAATTAAATGAAAAATTTTTCTTTTCTTTTCGTTTCGTTTTTTTTTGTCTACTTGTTTTCCATGTACTTAAGTAAGTAGTACAAGGGCATATGGGAATCATTTGTGTGGTTTTATTTTTGCAATTTGTACTGGCTTGTACGTGTCCCTTGTATTTATTCGTTTGGTCGGAAATAAATCAATTATTAAAGAAAAACTGTAATTTGTTTAAAGCTGACATATTAACGCATATGTACATTTTTAACATGTTTAAGCTTTAATTTGCCTGTGATAAAACATTTCTTAAGAAAAGTAAGTAACCTGTAATACATAACATGGAAGTGTAATAACGATTTTGCTCAGTTTTATGAATTTATCTAGAAATTTGGGGACTGGTTAATATTTTGCCAAGAAATGTTTAACATGCTATCATAAATTATTGAGATTTCAACTAAGGGGAAGTTTTAAATTTATCAAGTTTAAAATATATTTATTTGTTTGTATAAGAAAATGTTTGCAGTATATTATGATGTTCAGAATGTTGTTTTAATAAAATATCTAAATGTTGTTGCTGCTTTAAGGGAGGTTTTTGGGGGCCAACGTAATAAACCATAAACATTTACATATTGTTAGTTTAGCGCGAAAATAAGCTAATTCCACTTTTTATGAAAATTTAGATTTTCAAAATATTTGAAGAAAATGTTGGAACAATTTTAAAATTTATTGATCTCAAAATTTTCTGACGCTCAATTTCCTTTTAGAGCAATTTTCGTAGAAAAGAATAAAAGCTTTGAATAGATTAATTAAATGTGTCAAGTCCACTAAAATATTAAAAATATGTAATAGAAAATATGCTATATCCCAATTAAGGACTTAAAGTCCCATATAAACTGTGCATAATCAAAAAAGAAAAAACTACGTTAACAGATTTAAAAAATATTAAAATGATTTTGGAGCGTTTTTAATTTTTCCTGGAAAATGTATAAAGAGACTTAGCACATTTACTGACTAAGCTAACGATATGTGCTTTGATTTTCTTTTTTAATATGTATATTGCAAATTTGCTGCTTTTTTTGTAATAAGTACTTGATCGAACGTTGTTTTCAAAAATTAACATATTTTGAATAGTAACACATTTTCAACGGCCAACCACAAGCCACAGGATCTATAGAAAATGTTGCAATAAATATTACATTATTGTGTGTTTTGTTCTAAAGAATTGTTGTCGTTTTAAATCGGTAGTACTAATTGCAAGCAAATAACTCTGTCCATAACTATGTTACATATGCAGAGTAGTATGAAAAATGTGTAAAACTTATTTTGTTATTGTTATGATTAACTTTTTGATTGTTTAATGCATGCATGCATGTATGTATAAGCAAACAACAGCGTTAAATTATTATTATTATTCTAAATACTTTTGCATTAAGGTGGCCCTCAAAAAAGTTGACATTAGATCAAACGAACAAATAAAATATTTTGACCATTAATCCAGCTATAACGAAAATATTTATAATTATCATCTTAAAATATATCTAAACTTTAGTTATAGTTGAAACCATTTTGAGCCTTCCTAATGAGTATATGTATGTATGTTGTGCGTGCATGCGAGTGTATGCAGTACAATACTTATAGAATGCAACAAAATGCTGTTAAGTATTAAATGAGTTATTAGTGTGGTTGAGTGATGACTGAGAATTTGCAACAGCTGTTGCTCGAAGCCAACACAAAAATTATGCTCAAATATTTTGCAAAGTTTTATCATGCAAAAAATCTACATGCGTGTGTGTTTTTTCTTTAAACAAAAACAATATGTTGTTGTTATAAGAAAGCAAAGAATTTTCATACGAAATATTATTAAAAACTATTTAAATATTAATAAAAACAAAACAAACTAAAGAAACCCAGCAAAAGCTTCGAAATGCCTTGCAATTACACAATAATGGCTCTACTATATACCATCTGCATTGCTAAGAAGTAGTCTTATAATGACTTATTTATTATTTTATATAGAGGTTCATATTAATTAGCATATAAATATAGACATGCAAAGTATCATAAAAGCAATCAATATAATTCTCGAAAGTACTTCTGTTTTTGTTAAAGGAGGGGGATCCTGATCCGTTACCGTAGTTTTTACTGATAATGGCTTCTTAAGCTCATCTTCTCAATATATTGTTATTGTTTTTCGTAACGATATATTTGCAATTAATAAATTTTTTGTATAAGAACTGTCATTATATTGTCACGATAATAACCAGAGATTGAGAAATTGGGGGTAAGTCTTTACAATCAATAAGTTAATAGTTAATATTTAACTGTGATATTAATAATATAAAAGTAATCTCTTTTAAACACCATTTGAAATGAAATTACAGTGATAAAATAATGCTAAAAAAGTTAACATTCTAACTCATTACTTTGTATTTAAAGTTTTTGCTGGGAAACTAAGATGTATATGAGCTCAAATTTAAATGCATATATAAAAGGTAACAATAACAAGCCAAAATTTTTTGTTTACAATTTAATAACGAACTTAAAAATTTATAAAACTATTTTTAAAATTACCTGGTGCTAACAGTACGCACCCAACTGCCAGTAAATAGAAAAATAATATAAAGATCACATTAAAAAGAATGGATTATTGATTTAAATACATTAAATCTGTTTAAATTTTACAGCTAAATACCAAATAATCTCCCTAAAACGAAAAAGAACCCATTATAAAAACTGGCACCCGATTTCAACATCACCTGAAATGCTTAAATCCCTACCGAAACAACTTAATTTTCTAATAAAAATTTATAACTTTTAGTGGTTGTAATAAATATTTCAAAATCTTTGCTATATGTACATTATTGTTTAAATTCTTGGCTTCTTTATTATGACAAATAGTTGTGGAATGAATGAATGTATGAATGAACAATTTCATATGGTTGGGTTCAGTTCGCCAGAAACAAAGAAAACTCCACCTAATGTAGAAAAATTATCGACTCTATCTATCATGTGTATGAATATCTGTATGTCAGTTTATAAAGTTTGTATCTGGTATATAACTTTATAAATTCATGCAATCTTTTTTATTATTTTTGTTTGATTTTTTGATTGGTAATCTATGTGAGTCATAAATTTTAACATTACAATACTGCAAGCATAGGACAAACAGCCAGCAAACCAGCAGTAACAATAGACTGATTTACCATGTTCAGTAATAAAATAAACCCCTTAAGGGGTCTTACAAAAGCTGCAAAATACCGACAAATTTCTACACGAAATAAGATAATTTTTCTTTAAACATTCACAAAATCTATATATATATATAAAAATATAAGGCCTGACTCACTTACTCACTCAGTGACTCTTCAACGCACAGTCCAAACCGCAAAGACTAGAAACTTGAACTTCAAGTAATGAGTTCATGTTACAATATATAGATCCACTAAAATGGGATTTTTGGAAATTCGATCGATAAAGGGGATAAAACGGTAAAAAAAGGGTAAAACCTGTACCTCTATATCTCCAAAAACAAATAAGCCTAGAAGTAACATACTAAATGTGGCCGCCTTTAATCTAAAAGAGAGCCGACAGGTTTCTGGTTCGTTTTAAATTCGAAACTCATAATAATTTTCGACAAATTTAAAAATATTTAAAGGATGTAAAAAATTTTTTTGCTTATTTAATTACGCTGTCTTGATTAAAACATTTTAAATATGAAAAAAATTGCTCACAAACGTAAATTGAGGGAAAAAACCAGACAACACTTCAATGATTTTTTAAAGATCGAAATATATTAAATAATCCAAATATTTCATTCAGTGACCATGAAAAATAAATTTAGAAAATAGCAATACATCCGCTTAGCGTGTGCATTCGTTGCTGTCTCAGTGAATACTAAACAAAAGATAATAAGAATATGTGTGTTGTTAGTCAGCGCGAAAGCACAATGAAATGGACACCATTGGGTTAGAGTTAGACATAAGTAAGTGGCTTATTAACGGGTTGTTAATGTGGTTTTAAACCCTATATTGGGACATTATAAACGTCTAAGCTTTGATATTTTTACAAGTAATACCTGAGTGTATGTAATTCTCATTATCTTTATAACTTGTATAACATCCTTACCTTACCTAAAGCCTTCGAGAAAAGGTTTCCTACCATACGTTTTTTTATTAAGTAAATTTACTATACATTACTATACATTGCCATGTACAGTAAATTCACTATTAAATTTACCATAGATTTTACTATGTGTAGGATTTTTTCTATACATAGAAAATTTACCACGAACATAGTAAATTTATCACGAACATAGTAAATTTACCACGATCATAGTAAATTTACCAAGAATATATTAAATTTACCACGATCATACTAAATTTACCACGATCATAGTAAATTTACAACGATCATAGTAAATTTACCACGAACATAGTAAATTTACCACGAATATAGTAAATTTACCATGATCATAGTAAATTTACCACGATCATAGTAAATTTACCACAAACATAGTAAATTTACCACGAACATAGTAAATTTACCACGATCATAGTAAATTTACCACGAACATAGTAAATTTACCACGATCATAGTAAATTTACCACGAACATAGTAAATTAACCACAAACATAGTAAATTTACCACGATCATAGTAAATTTACTACGATCATAGTAAATTTACCACAAACATAGTAAATTTACCACGAACATAGTAAATTTACCACGATCATAGTAAATTTACCACGAACATAATAAATTTACCACGAATATAGTAAATTTACCACGAACATAGTAAATTTACCACGAACATAGTAAATTTACCACGAATATAGTAAATTTACCACGAACATAGTAAATTTACCATGATCATAGTAAATTTACCACGAATATAGTAAATTTACCACGAACATAGTAAATTTACCACGAATATAGTAAATTTACCACGAACATAGTAAATTTACCACGATCATAGTAAATTTTCCACGAACATAGTAAATTTACCACGAACATAGTAAATTTACTACGATCATAGTAAATTTACCACGAACATAGTAAATTTACTACGATCATAGTAAATTTACCACGAACATAGTAAATTTACCACGAATATAGTAAATTTACCACGACCATAGTAAATTTACCACGATCGTATTAAATTTACCACTAACATAGTAAATTTACCACGAACATAGTATATTTACCACGAACATAGTAAATTTACCACTACCATAGTAAATTTACCACGAACATAGTAAATTTACCACGATCATAGTAAATTTACCACGAACATAGTAAATTTACTACGATCATAGTAAATTTACCACGAACATAGTAAATTTACCACGAATATAGTAAATTTACCACGATCACAGTTAATTTACCACGATCGTAGTAAGTTTACCACTAACATAGTAAATTTACCACGAACATAGTATATTTACCACGAACATAGTAAATTTACCACTACCATAGTAAATTTACCACGAACATAGTAAATTTACCACGATCATAGTAAATTTACCACGATCATAATAAATTTACCACGATCATAGTAAATTTACCACAAACATAGTAAATTTACCACGAACATAGTAAATTTACCACGATCATAGTAAATTTACCACGAACATAGTAAATTAACCACAAACATAGTAAATTTACCACGATCATAGTAAATTCACTACGACCATAGTAAATTTACCACAAACATAGTAAATTTACCACGAACATAGTAAATTTACCACGAACATAGTAAATTTGCCACGATCATAGTAAATTTACCACGAACATAATAAATTTACCACGAATATAGTAAATTTACCACGAACATAGTAAATTTACCACGAACATAGTAAATTTACCACGAATATAGTAAATTTACCACGAACATAGTAAATTTACCACGAACATAGTAAATTTACCACGAACATAGTAAATTTACCACGTCATAGTAAATTTACCACGAACATAGTAAATTTATCACGAACATAGTAAATTTACCACGATCATAGTAAATTTACCAAGAATATAGTAAATTTACCACGATCATAGTAAATTTACCACGAACATAGTAAATTTTTCACGAACATAGTAAATTTACCACGATCATAGTAAATTTACCAAGAATATATTAAATTTACCACGATCATACTAAATTTACCACGATCATACTAAATTTACCACGATCATAGTAAATTTACCACGAACATAGTAAATTTATCACGAACATAGTAAATTTACCACGATCATAGTAAATTTACCAAGAATATATTAAATTTACCACGATCATACTAAATTTACCACGATCATACTAAATTTACCACGATCATAGTAAATTTACACGAACATAGTAAATTTATCACGAACATAGTAATTTACCACGATCATAGTAAATTTACCAAGAATATATTAAATTTACCACGATCATACTAAATTTACCACGATCATAGTAAATTTACAACGATCATAGTAAATTTACCACGAACATAGTAAATTTACCATGATCATAGTAAATTTACCACGAATATAGTAAATTTACCACGAACATAGTAAATTTACCACGTCATAGTAAATTTACCACGAACATAGTAAATTTACCACGATCATAGTAATTTTCCACGAACATAGTAAATTTACCACGAACATAGTAAATTTACTACGATCATAGTAAATTTACCACGAACATAGTAAATTTACCACGAACATAATAAATTTACCACGAACATAGTAAATTTACCATGATCATAGTAAATTTACCACGAATATAGTAAATTTACCACGAACATAGTAAATTTACCACGTCATAGTAAATTAACCACAAACATAGTAAATTTACCACGATCATAGTAAATTTACCACAAACATAGTATATTTACCACGAACATAGTAAATTTACCACGATCATAGTAAATTTACCACGAACATAATAAATTTACCACGAATATAGTAAATTTACCACGAACATAGTAAATTTACCACGAATATAGTAAATTTACCACGAACATAGTAAATTTACCATGATCATAGTAAATTTACCACGAATATAGTAAATTTACCACGAACATAGTAAATTTACCACGTCATAGTAAATTTACCACGAACATAGTAAATTTACCACGATCATAGTAAATTTTCCACGAACATAGTAAATTTACCACGAACATAGTAAATTTACTACGATCATAGTAAATTTACCACGAACATAGTAAATTTACTACGATCATAGTAAATTTACCACGAACATAGTAAATTTACCACGAACATAGTAAATTTACTACGATCATAGTAAATTTACCACGAACATAGTAAATTTATCACGAACATAGTAAATTTACCACGATCATAGTAAATTTACCACGATCATAGTTAATTTACCACGATCGTAGTAAGTTTACCACTAACATAGTAAATTTACCACGAACATAGTATATTTACCACGAACATAGTAAATTTACCACTACCATAGTAAATTTACCACGAACATAGTAAATTTACCACGAATGTAGTAAATTTACCACGAATATAGTAAATTTACCACGATCATAGTAAATTTACCACGAACATAGTAAATTTACCACGATCATAGTAAATTTACCACGATCATAGTAAATTTACCACGAATATAGTAAATTTACCACGAATATAGTAAATTTACCATAATCATAGTAAATTTACCACGAACATAGTAAATTTACCACGATCATAGTAAATTTACCACGATCATAATAAATTTACCACGATCATAGTAAATTTACCACGAACATAGTAAATTTACCACGATCATAGTAAATTTACCACGAACATAGTAAATTAACCACAAACATAGTAAATTTACCACGATCATAGTAAATTCACTACGACCATAGTAAATTTACCACAAACATAGTAAATTTACCACGAACATAGTAAATTTACCACGAACATAGTAAATTTGCCACGATCATAGTAAATTTACCACGAACATAATAAATTTACCACGAATATAGTAAATTTACCACGAACATAGTAAATTTACCACGAACATAGTAAATTTACCACGAATATAGTAAATTTACCACGAACATAGTAAATTTACCACGAACATAGTAAATTTACCACGTCATAGTAAATTTACCACGAACATAGTAAATTTACCACGATCATAGTAAATTTTCCACGAACATAGTAAATTTACCACGATCATAGTAAATTTACCACGAACATAGTAAATTTACTATGAATATAGTAAATTTACCACGAATATAGTAAATTTACCACGAACATAGTAAATTTAGGCAACTGACAACACAACTGAAGTTCGGTTGCCATCCATAATCGACACATAAAATAAATCTTCAAAATTATTTGTTCTACAAATATTTACCATATACAGGTTTGCGATGAAGTGTAATGTAAATCTGTACTTTAACAAATTAAACTGACGAAGTAGCGGGTTTAAAAGCTAATGTTAGAATAAAATGTTTAAGTTCAAATTTAGAACTTAAATGATTTAGCAACTCTTTAACATTTAAAGGGTTAATGATTATGTTATAGCATGAATGTATGTATGTTGCTGTTCGTTGTTACAACTTGAAATTTGTGTGTGGTACAATGTGTTCAATGTTTGTTCTTTGGTTTTACGTGCTGCCATGTCTGAGAAATTAATTCAATAAACATTTCATTGATACGTAATTTATCAAAATATTGTACATTGGATACCAACGAAAACAGCAAAAACAACAACAACAACATAGTCAAAAACAAAAATGAAAATGCCAAGACTATCAAGAAAGTAAATTTAGACAAGACACAGAAACAATATCAACCAAACGACAACAATAGCAACAAACTCAAATATCACAATTACAAATTGCAATAGAAACGATGCGGCAACAAGCCACATACTTTTAGAGCATTCCCTTATTCAACAAATAGTAAACAATAGCAACGGAATCTATAATTATGGATAAATTTAAAAAGTTTCAGGATTTTCTACACCAAACATCTAATATGAATTGCAAATTTCTAAATATTTAAGAACTAATGTTTATTTAGTAGCTTAAAATTGAACTTAATTTTTAGAAAAACAAAGGTCTTTAATTATAATAACTTCATAAAATGACAATAACAGGGCTTATTATGGAAACATGATAAGCCATATTAATCTGAACATTGATTGCTGATGTTAATTTTAATACTTTTTACACCAGCCACACATTCATTTACTCGTTTAAACATTTAAATAAAATTTTGAAAAATTTTATTTCCTATATTTATTTTCATATTGCACTACAGTCGCTTAACGCTACAATTGTAATCACTGGCTTTCCAATAATAACCAACTACAAAAATAATACATTTTATATTAACGGATTTATATTTTTGGCAGACAAGTTGTCAACATTTCAAAGTCAAGTCATGTGGGTTACTTTGTATGAGTAGAAACATGCCGCTTCAAAAGCGACACAAACAACAAAAAAGCACTGAAAATCCCCATAACGCGCAAGATTTAATGGATTTATTGATTTGGCAAAGTAGACAATTTGTTGTACAAATACCAAACAAATTAAGTAATTGCAAAAATAACAAAAGGAAACAAAGGAAAATCAAAATAAGTAAGTATAGCTATATTTTGTTTATTAACTACATAAATATGTAATACTTCACTACATATTTATGTAGCAATGTATTTCATAAGCAAATCTATGATGTTTTGAAACATTTTCTTAAATCCCATTAAAAAATGTGACCATCATCATCCGTGACCACCAATTCCCAATTTCAAAATCAAAGTAGATTTAATGAACTTTATTAGCGTTTATGATTATCGCTTTGTCAGTTTGTATGTCAATCTACATCAATAGTTGATGCCCATACATCCGTCCAGGTATTAAGTGTCAAGTCAAATGGATGGATGGTAGATGTATTCGTAGCATATGTTTCATACTCTTTCAGTGGCATGTACATTAGTATGGCCCTTCAAAAAAGATTGTCGATGATGTTACAATTTGAAATGAAAGTTTAGATTGTTTTAAGAAACAATTTCGTAACAATTGTATTCCAGCCCAGCCAAAATTTTGAAATGACTTGCATTACCGTTTGCATTACGTAGTAGTAGTTGTGTAATGACTTATTTGTGACCTGTTATACAGCAGCTTACTTTATAGTTATTTCCATAAGCGCATTATGCTTTTACAGATAACGGTTTCTGTGAGATTTAACCATCTTGTCCCCAATCACATTAAAATAATGATTTAAATTGCTATTGTGTGAGAGAATTTAACATTTTAATTTATTACTTGGAAACTTTAACTGGGAGCCTTAGCCGTATGTGATTTGAAACTAACAGAAAGATGCTTTCACGGTACTTTTTCATACAGAATAATACATACATATACTCTATGATTCCAATATTTGCGAAAAGGGCAGAAAAGTATGAACCGGTTCAGAAAAAAATCACTATTAGAAAATTTTTTATTTAAAAATTATCTTCTTCTAAATATTATTTAACTAAGCAAAAGTTAGTATAATGTTTTTGGTTACATTCAAATGAAGCAAACCTAATGTTTATTATATAGTGTTTACAGTTTAACTGAAATGATGCAAATATTGGTTTCTTTCTTTAAGTGATTCAAATAGCAACAAATTAATAAACATATAATTCACACACATTTCAAAATATTTCGATAAAATTATATGATTAATATAATATTAAAATTGTTATCGGATTAATTAATAATGTTTTCATATGTAAGTGGATTCAATATAGGAATAATTAAAGCCACATTTGTATCTTGTGAGAAAACTTTCAACGATAAATACCAGGGTTATAGGTATGCACCCTTTAGTTTTATATGACTAGCAGCCTGTTTACATAAAAGCACGAAAATTAACTCCTTTCAAAGAAAATTGTTCGTATATGAATAGAAAAACAGTTCGAAATTGATGAAAACAAAAACTTAACGGGCACCTATTTAAATGGCTTAATGCTAGTTCGTTTTCACTTAGTTGTTATATTATCGGCCACCACTTCATGTCCACAATTGGCCATGGGTACTTAGCAGGAAAACGACAATAACAGCAACCAAAAGCACGTGCACAAGTTAAGCTTATTCCTTCTACCTACTTCCACACACAAAAGAGTGCAATCTGCCGATATCAATTCCTTTACTCAATACGAATTCGAATCATTGATATTTTTTCATTATTTTTTTTTTTTTTTTGTTTCTTCTCATTCTTTAATTTTTTTGAGATGAAACATTTGCCTTGTGGCGAAAAAAGAGTGGATGGCTGGCTGCCTGTATGTTGGGCCATTACTATTGCATTAAAATGTCAGTCTGTCAAACTCAGAAGCACAAATCATTTTTTGATACGCATACTATGAATTTTTTCCACTATCAGCTTGGTGTGTGTTTTTTTTTTTTTTTTTTTTTTGAACACTTCATATGTTTTCTTTAGATCAGGGATTCCCAAGTCATTTTTATTGAATATATAAAAAGTTCCTGAGACAGACATAAATAAATATGCATAGAGCAGAAACTCTCTTGTGAAAGGCCTAACTCAGTTGCCAGAAACCTAAGTGGTGAGAATGTATTAGAAAAAAACTGTGATTATTATTATTTGTTTTGTTTTTTTCTAGTTTCCGCTCTATGTGTATTTCTCTATTTTGAAAAATATTGAAATAATCTTTTTTTTTGCAAAAATATTATAATTTTATGAACGGTTTGGTTTAAATTTTGTTGGAAAATAATTATGATGGTGTGATCAAAAACTATACAATAATATAATTAATACATAAAATAGTCGATCGTGTTCCGATCCTAGTGGCTGTAAGTGCCGACCACTGGTTGAAATGAATTAAGAACTTCAAACATATTTCTAAGTGTATTCAATTTATGTTCATTGTTTTTAAAACTCCATAAACAATTTCGAAATTTCAATGATTGAGAATCCCCATAGTACCCAATGTACTCCACTATGTTGTGTACACAAAAAAAAAAAAACACTTTTTTCATTCTTGGTTTGTTTCACTCTTGTTCAACTTCCAAAGTCATTTTTAATCAATTTAGTTAGAAAGCTTAAGTATAAATTGATTAATTTATCAACATACACAAATTGTTTGTTTAAGTATGTTCAAATACAACACAACGAAAGGAATAGAGAGAAGAAGACTGATTCAACATGTGGTATGTCAGGGAAACATCCTGTTTTTCAGTTAAATAATAATTCAAGTCTACCCCTCTCTCTAACCAACTTGAGTAGACTTGATGATTAAACTACAAATGTGTGCGAGTATACACTTAATGTCATAATAAATGTCCAATTTTTTGTTGGTTCTTTCTGCTTTTTTTCGTTTCATCTGGTATGGAATAGAAATCATCATCATTATTATGTGTGTGTTAAGAAAATCTATTCATTGGTATGATAGAAGAGGATTTATTAATGAAAACGTTGTATGAACTGGAGCAGACAACAAAATGTTGC
Organism: Calliphora vomitoria; assembly: GCA_942486065.2. NCBI lineage: Eukaryota > Metazoa > Arthropoda > Insecta > Diptera > Calliphoridae > Calliphora > Calliphora vomitoria. The sequence continues at coordinate 129,912,412 of OW818031.2, forward strand.
TTGTGCTTGAAAGCAAGAACATTTTCAGAGACTCAACACGCAATGTTGCATTTTTATGCGAGTTTGAATTTGCAAAGGAATTAATTTGAAAATCAATAATAATTATATTCCAGAGAAAAGTGATCAATCTATTGGAAAAAGTATGTGTGATTTAAAGCAATCATTTTATTTAGATTAATTAAAAAATTACTCTTAGATAAGTAAAATTAAGAGTTGTAGACATTAATATAAGCAGTAAAAGCTATAAATACATTCATTTAATGCAGTTTTTACTCATTTTAACCTGACTGGAATTAATATGACAGATAGACAAAGTAATAATTTCTTAATTTATATTAAAGAAATATTTTTCAACATCAACCATATTTGAAATATAGTTTTATAATACAACATAAATGACTTTCCAATCACACAACTTTTCTACATACCTATGAATGTTTAAAATGAAATATTGCTCAAAATTTGGACAGTTACGTTGTTTTTAAAAACTACCTGTAAACTAGTATTTCGGGTAACCTTTCTTAACCCTATACCCTTATTAACTTCCCGTTCCCCTTCCGTGTGTTTCTGCCTACATAATTTTCATTTCATATGAATTCTTGTACGATTATTTACCTTACATCATCAATCATCCGATGGTTTTTTCTACATATTTTTAAACATGTAAAGTTGTTGTGTCTAAAAGCGTTAATCTTTCATGTTCGGAGAGAGAGGCCTCAGCAAGAAATAAGATTTCTTAAGACATCATCTACATACAATGAAAACAACAAATTTGACTGTATTTATGATTAAATCAAATAAAAATTGGATTTTAAATAGAGAGATTTACATGTGTTTGCTTTCAATGCTGAGGTGTTACAATGACCCAAGAAAAAATAAAAAAAAAAATATATATAAAAAGAAACCAACAAATTAACATGAAATTTAATGTTGCAGGTAATAAATAATAAATCGAAATGAATGATTTTTTGTTTGGAAATGAGTGAGCGTATGAAGTTTGGAGAAAAACTGTTTATATTCCCAAAGAAATGCGGGCATTATTTCAATTAAATTTCTGTTAAAGTTTTCAAACTAGATTTATTTGCGGCACTTGTATGTTTTTTTACTTCTACCATTAGTTGCGAGTACTCTTAGATGCTTTTTTCATTTCTATTTCAAACTAATTTAACAAAGCAAAAATCTATTAATAAATAATTTGTGTTGCCTTTTTGTATTTTAAACCAGACGCAAATTCATTAAAATTAATTAAAATTCTGCAAAACGCAAAAAGTGTAGAAAAATAAACTAAAACAAATGTTGAAATTGTGAATTTGTTTTTAAGCAAATAAAACTATTTATTTTTGTTAAATACACTCATAAAAAGTCTGCACACAGACTGTTCTAAGCCTGTGTGAAATACCTCCAGTTATAATCATACTACAACATTTGTTTAAAGATAACAAGTTAAGTTTTAGCAAATCGTTTTTTCAAGTGTAATTTACCAACCAAACGTGCCTGTCTATGCGAGAGGATTGTGTCTACAAAAGACGAAAAATAAACAGAAAAAAGTTTCCTAAAAAGCCATCAAATTCAAAATGAACAATGAACACTTTGAAAAAGCATACAAAAACAGCAAAAATATATTATTGGCATTATGTTCTCACATTTGCAAAATAATTCTTTTGGCATGTTTTCGTAATAAAGAACTAAATAAAAAAAAACAACAAACAGAAACAAAAACCTAAAAAATATATTTCAAATCCCAACTTTTAGATTTTAGCTTTAAAAAAATAAAAATAAAATATACAATAAATACATACTAAACTAAGTATTGTATTTTTTCCCATATGAGAACCGTCTGTGTCTGTGTTTAAATGTACCACAATGCAACAAAATCCCGATACTTTGTTGTGTATCTGCTAAAGTAAATACATATTTAAAGGTTCGAATACAGCCAATACATTACAATTTACGTATACATAGTTTTAAACATTCAAAGTCGTTTGGCAATAATGTTAGATGAAAACAGAATTTTGCCATAATGGCGTTAAAACAAAATTAATGACACCATGAACATGACAAATATTTACTGTTTTAGCCTTAGCAATAATACATTTTTTTTTGCGCTTGAATTTGAAAAGAAACGGCTTCAAAGAACCCAAAAACAATACCACAATAACAAGAAAAAGAAAAAGAGAATATTTTAAGTTAGAACATCATAAATTATAACTGAAATATTTTAATGATAATTAAATAAGCATTTTTCTGGTTTATATGCGGCCAAAACGAATTGGTAAAGTACCCTTCAGCAACACAAGTATTAATAAACGAATTTGGAACTCATTTATATTCCTAAACAGCTAAAATCGTAAATATCTAATAAAATAATAATTCAATCTTAAAGTATTCGATATTATTTAAAAGGACATAATTTATTTCTGTTTTCAAGAAAAAATTTTCAAAACCGTTACTCAAAAACTGATTCTTTAGCTAGATTCAAAGGCTTTTATTTGAAAAGAATCCGATCATTGTTGAATTAATTCATAATAGAACTCGTTCCTTTAATTCAAATACAATCCAATTTGAATGAAAATATTTAATATTCATTAAGAAAGAATTCCTAAGGTATTTGAGTTATTTGAAATTTGAAAATTGTTTTTCTTTCGTTTTACTGAATTAGGCCCTAAGAATTTATTATTCCGGCTCAAGTTAATAATTATGTAATAATTTAAATTTTCTATAGACTAGATAGATTGCCAAGTGTCTAAATTACTTTTTCAATGTATTCTGTAAATAATCAAAAATAAATGAACTCGTACCAGAATTAATTAGTAAATACAAATTATAAAAATTTGGTTTTAGGCCGAAACCGGACCGAACCTAATATTCAGCCAAAAAATCAATATCAGACAAAACAAATATCGTTAACCGAAACAAATAAAATTTAGTACTATTAAAATACAATAAGTAATGGACTTAAAATCTGAGATCGTTCTGAAATTTAATACAAACACTTGAATAAATGTTTTTACAAATACATGAATAAGAATTTTGATGATTTGTTAAACCGAAATTTTACTGTGTAAATTTATTTTAATTATTTTTTATTAACAATATATATATGGCTTACCTTTACAAGACAAATGATTCCTTGCGATGAAATATTACACAACATGATTTATTACCTTCAGTGTTGCCAGATACTTTCTAAACATACCAAAATCTAGACAAAAACTAGTACAAAAAGTCAAAACTTTGGGCCTCTAATTGTTAAAATAATTATCGAAATAAGTGCATAAATGTTTATTTGTAAAAACAAACAACGCCAAACTTAGCTTAGATTTGTATGCGTTAAAAATCTAAATGATATGTATGCTCACAAAACATGCATTATAAATACATCCAAAAAATGCATTTATAAAGAAATATGTGTGCACAAAAAACAGGAAAAATGCAATATGAAATATAAATTATTTACAAACAAAAAATATGCATTTAAGGAGAGTTATGCTCTGAAAAAAGCAAATATGCATTTAAAATTTCATGATTTTTTACTATTTAACCATTTATTAAAAAAAATAAAACACTTATATTCTACTTAGTACAAGATTAAATAGTAAAAAAAAAACATAAAAAATTAAGAATGATAAAAACTGCGAAATAAATAACACTGTCCAACAAATTGAGACTTTTTGATTGGAACAGAATAGCAACCCTATAATTCTGAAAGGGCATGTTGAGTTAATTATTTTTATAGAATAAACTTATAGACCAGTCTGAGTTTTTTTTACAGTGGGTCAAAATTTTAATTTTTTGATCGAAGAGAGCATTATACTAAATGAACAAAATGTTGCGTGTAAATGTCTGAGAGAATTCTTATTGTCAGAGTTATATTGTACAATTTAATGGGGATCTTTTTTGTGGAAGATCTTAACCCTCTTCCTACTCTCTTTAGGGGTCAATTTGACCCTTTTTTCAAGAAAATCAAAATCAAAAAAAGTTCTTTCAAAAGGGACATTTAAGTACTAAAATATTCTACGAACATTTTGTCCGTAAAATTTCAGTGAGGGTCACCAAAGATATCAAAGTTGTAAATAAAGCAATGGAGCTTGTAAGTTTGCTAATTAATTGTAAAGAGGATTATTTACAACTTTGGTGACAGCCACTGAAATTTTCGTCAAAAATTTTCGTGGAATATTTTAATCCTTAAATGTCTATTTTAAAGGATTTTTTTTATTTTATAGAAAAAGAGGTCAAATTGAGCCCTTAAGAAAGGGATATACGGTTTATATCTTTCATATTCTGTTCCAAAAATGCTGTTGAACAGTGTTATGAATACAAATTTATATTAAACTTATATTTGTATACAATTTTTTTTTTCAAATTGTCTAATGAACCCAATAACAAATTGTAAAACTAAATATTAGAATATGCCATAATAATCGTATGCAAATTGTATACAAATAAGTAAAAATATTTTTAACAAAATATTCAATAACAGATATGTTGAGACAAATCATTTGATTCAGAAAATTTATCAAAACTGTGTTGAGCTACAAACATGCATTTATATGAAACTCGCAACCCTAATAACGACCCTAAAATTTTCGAATATGAAATACCTATTTAATATCATTATTATTCAACTTATTCATATTTAAAAATACTATTATGTATATTTAAAAAAAAAAAATTTTTTCAAAAAACGTTTCTCAATTTTGAAATAAAATTAAATTTTAATTTTCAGCATAAGATAATTTCTGCATACATATATTTTATCACAATAATTTGCAAACCTTTTAATAAGAAATGTTGCTTGTTATTTAATTAAAAACTAAGTACATACATATTAAAATTATTGTCACATTATATACCTATTTCCCTTTCAATAAATATGCTCAATCCCTAACAAGAAAACAAATATCAATAGCTGGCAACTCTTTACGGTATGTACATCAAAATGCGTAATTTTGCAAAAAATGTTTAAAGTCTATCTTCTAGTGTTGTAGTAAAACACTCCGCGATTCATATTTAGAAGACTTACAACAACAACGGACAACGAAACGTAACGAACGATATGCTGTCACGGAACGAAAACCTTCCTTATATATTTTGTATGCACTTGTGGCAAACACACAATATTAATTAGCTTTTTATTATTTGCCACTAAAAACAACAACAACACACACGGCACATAAAATGTGGACATTTATTAAACATTATTGACACTAGCACACAATAATTTAACCGATATTAACAATATTTCTTCATTTATTTAATTTATAACATTTTTACAATTACTTCTAATTTTTTACGAAAAACCGACGCGTACCGTAATAAAATCATCAAAAAACTGAGAATCGCAAAGCAAACGACCAAACAAAACGAAAGTGAAATAGTGTGAACAAAAAACATAACATAAGTAGGAGAGCGAGAGGAGGGAGAGCTTATGTAATGCATATAAGTAAAATAACAACAACAATAAGCATATTACAATGCAAGAAGCAATAATAACACCAACAATAATATTAATGAGTGACAAGTTTATTTCTACTCTAATTCATTTCACTACTTGAAGAGTTGCCAATCCTCAATTTATTTACAAAAAAATGCAAAATGTGGTGTAACAACAAAGGAATTTTTTTGTTGGAAATTATAATATAGATAATTAAAAATGCAAAATGGGATATAACAATAAAGGAGCATAAATCAAGATCGCCGAAACAGCGTAAATTTTAATAATTTGTTGATGTCCTCATAATTATAAGCACAAAAACGTTAAAATTTTTGCCTACCCTCTTTTAGTTTAAGAGTTACAACAATTTAAAGTCAACATATAGGTGTAATAGTAAATTTCTCATATATTTAGAAAATTATCTGATTATGGGTATCATTGAATAGTGAGTGCTTCAAATTTACATTTAATTGTCGTAAAAAATATTTTCAGTCTTAACTTTTGTAAAAATAAACAACGCCAAACTTAGTATATTACGACGACCAGGGCTTAGATTTTCATGCGTTTAAAATCTAAAATATATGCGAATAGATCATGCATTATAAATATACCAACTATTTAACTATACTAAAAAACATTTGCATTCTAGTACAAATGAAGAATTATCAAAACTACGAAACAAATTTTAAATACAACTTTATATTTAACTTATACCTAACAAATATTTTTTTTTCAAATTATAGTTTTTATATAATAAAAAGTTCTAAAATATGTACACTCAGAGAAAATCGAGAGCTTTTAAAAACAAAATACATTTCTCAATTTTGAAATAACATCCAATAAGAAATGTAAGTTTAGTTCCGCGTATATTTTACCACTATATTTTGTAAAACGTCCAATAAGAAATATAATTTAAAACAATGTTGTTTGTTATTTAAATTAAATAAAATGTATTATTGTAAAAATATTGTCACATTATCTATTTCCCTTTCATAAAATATGCTCAATCCTTAATAAGAAGACTAATTTCAATAACTGGCAACACTTTACGGTATGTGCATCAAAATGCGTAATTTTGCAATTTGTTTTAAAGTCTATTTACTAGTGTTGTTGTAAAACACTCCGCGATTCGTCTTTAGAAGACTTACAACAACAACGGACAACGAAACGTAGCGAACGACATGATAATACGGAAAACTTACATACACACTTTTTTTTTTTTGGGAAACAAAATATATTAATTACATTGCTTTTTTTTATTTTAATAATTATTAACTTTAATATTCAATTATTATTGTGTTTCACAAACACACCAACAGCAATCATTATACTTTTATTTTAAACACATTCTACATTTCCTTTTGCCACTAAAAACAACAACACACCGGCAAATAATATGTGGACATTTATTAAACACTTCTTTAAATAATATTATTAACACTAGACACTATAATTTAACTGATATTTAACAAAAGTTCTTAATTTCTTTATAATATTTTCACAATTACTTTTTATTTTGCAAGGAACCGACGCGTACCGTAATAATTGTAATAAAAAACTAATAATCATAAAGCAAGCAAACAAATAAACGAAAGTGAACTAGTGGAAGAAAAAAAAGGCATACATAACATAAGTCGGGAGAGTGAGAGGAGAGCTTAGGTAATGCATACAAATAAAACAATAACAACAATAAGCATATTAAAATGCAAGTGGCAATAATAACAACAACAACATTATTAGTGAGTGACAAGTTTATTTTTTACCGTAATTCATTTCACTACTTGATTTATTATAAAAAGAGTTGCCAATCTTCAATTTATTTGCAAAAAAATGCAAAATGTGGTATAACAACAAGGGAATTTTTTTTTATGTTGGAAATGATAATATAGATAATTATTTAATGTTAATTGTATTTAATATTTTAAAATTTAAGGCTTAAATCAAGATCGTCAAAATAGCTTACATTTTAATAATTTATTTGGTGTTGATAGCTCTCACAATTATAATCATATTTTTTGTTACTATTTAACTATTTAGTAAATACCTAGTACAAATTAAGAATTATGAAAACTACGAAACAAATTTTAAATACAAATTTATATTAAACTTATACATATTAGTAGGGGGCGGATTTATATGCAAATGCATGTTTTTTTCTCGAACGTCCAAATACAGTGTAGACTAATTATATATCCGAATCGCACACTTTGCTGTCAAATGGCATTGGTTTGTTAGAGAATATATTTGCATATTTTATTGATAATATTACCTAAGTTTTTAATAAAAATATAATTTTGTTCATCAATGGGTAACATATTGTCTGGACAAAAAGTTAATGTCAAATTTATTATAGAAATAGCATAAAATGTTATCGACTAAATATCGAGAAACTGACATTAAGTCTTCTTAATTTCTCTATCAACAATTTAAAATTATCATTTCAAAATATTTTGCTTCAAAATAGTTTAGCTTTTTTTAGTATCAAAAATTCGTTAAAACATTCATATTTGTATAGCACATACGTGTTAAATAACCCAAAATATATAAATTAGAGTCTGCTATGTGATCAGATATTAGTGACAATTACTGTCGATAAGGGATACATTTACTACTTACTTAACTGCTGGGTTATTACGACATGAAAATTAAGGGTATCATCAAAATATTGATGATTTTAAAAGACTAGTCGCAATATAGAAGCTCTAAAGATTATGGCTTTAAACAAGTATTCATACCAAGACACATATTATAATTAATATATCCATAGTTTTCTCAGAAGAACAATTATAATTTCAAAACCTTAACTATTTAATTCCTGGTATAATTTAAAGAGTTCTAACTAGTGGAAACACTGTTGTGTATTTTGCGCGATCTATAGTTAATTATTTCATTTTTGGGCACAATTTTTTAAATTTTTAGGTCATATTTTAATTTTTTTTTAACATGTTTTAGGCGCATATTTTTCAATAATAAATGCATGAACATCCGCCCCCTACATATTAGTATAGAAATATTTTTTTTCAAATTATAAAACAATAAAAATTATAAAATATGTACATATGTATATTCAAATATGCCATAATAATGTTATGCAAATTGTAGGTATACAAGTAAAAGTAGATATGCAAAAATATGCATTTATATCAAATAGATTATATTTTGAGACAAATTATTTTATATTTAGTTTCATTAATTATTTAGGTTATTAACTTTGATTATTAAAAAATACTATTTATAGGTACCTATATAAGAGAATTTTTTAAAATAAAATACGTTTTTAAATTTTGAAATAACATCCAATAGAGGTATTTATAGACGGCAATACTGAGTATTAACACTTTTCAAATTTGAAGTATTATTGAAATCATTCGGTATTTCAAGAAATAGTTTCGAAAAAAACATTTTTTGTTTACACGATAGTATTAAAAATATTTTATTTATTAGTTCATTGATATTTTTCTGCAAATTTTATTTTTATTCTACATTTTCTTGACATTTTTGTTTGCCTTATTTGTATTTATAAGTACGTATCCGATACATATAAAGATAAAAAATTTTTGAATTGTTTTAAACAAATTTAGAATAAACAAATCATTCATATTTTTTGAAAATCTAATACAAATTTTGTTTAGACGATGAAACTGTATTATGATACTAGAGATTTTGACAAATATTAATACTCAGTATTGCCGTCTATAAATACCAGAGCATTGTCAACGAATTTGCGACATAACCAAAACAAAATCAATTGAGTTTAAGAACACGTTTATGAAGTCAGCCTATATTTTGTGAAACTTTAAATAAGAAATATAATTTAAAACAATGTTGTTTGTTATTTAAATTAAATGTATTATTGTAAAATTATTCTCACATTATCTATTTCCCTTTCAAAAAGTATGCTCAATCCCTAACAAGAAGACTAATTTCAATAACTGGCAACACTTTACGGTATGTACATCAAAATGCGTAATTTTGTTATTTTTTTTTTAAATATTATTTACTAGAGTTGTTGTAAAACAACACGGACAACGAAACGTAGCGAACGCATGATATTTCAAAACGGAATACTTCTTCCATACACATTTTTTGCACTTTTGGAAAACATAAAATATTAATAATAGGTACCTATTGCTTTTTATTATTTGTATAATTATTAACTTTAATATTCAATTATTATTGTGCTTCACAAATATACCAACAGCAACAATTATACTTTTATTTTAAACACGATTCCTTTTGCCACTAAAAACAACAACAACACACCGGCAAATAAAATGTGGACATTTATTAAACACTTCTTTAAATAATACTATTATCACTATACACTATAATTTAACTGATATTAAACAAAAGTTCTTAATTTCTTTATAATATTTTCACAATTACTTTTTATTATTTTGCAAGGAACCGACGCGTACCGTAATAATTGTAATAAAAAACTGATAATCATAAAGCAAGCAAACAAATAAACGAAAGTGAACTAGTGGAAGAAAAAAAAACATTCATAACATAAGTGGGAGAGTGAGAGGAGAGCTTAAGTAATGCATACAAATAAAACAATAACAACAATAAGCATGTTAAAATGCAAGTGGCAATAATAACAACAACAACATTATTAGTGAGTGACAAGTTTATTTTCTACTCTAATTCATGTTACTACTTGATTTAATATAAAAAGAGTTGCCAATCTTCAATTTATTTGCAAAAATATGCAAAATGTGGTATAACAACAAGGGAATTTTTTTTCTAATTATTAATTGGAGTAAATGTTTTAATAGTTAAAAATGAATTAATGTGAATTTTATTACAATTCTTAATACTTTTTTAGAACTTGTTATAATTATGTACTTAAATAATGGTTTTAAGAAATCTGTCTGCACAAATGATTTAAAAAAATATTAAAATTCTGTCACTGTTATTAGGTATATGCTAAGTATTAAATGAGTAAGATAAAAAAAGGTATGTTCATAAAACATAGCCTTAACAGTAACTAAACTTTAATTTTGTTCAAAAAATGAACAGCTGTTAATAAATAACTCATTTGTTTAAAACAATTTTCCAATCAGTTAAACAACTGATATTGTTTTTAATACATATTCCCAATCAAAATCTTTCTAAAAACTATCACTGATTTTAACCCACTCATTCATTCACTTTTATGCACATGTTATAAAAATTTAATCAATTGATTTTTTGCTTTTGTTGTGTAAATCGAGGTTTCTTTAAACGATCAGGTGTTCAGGTGTTTATACACAATATCGGTTTTTCATAATGCATACATACCTCATTTTTTTGTTGTTATTTGTTTTGAAAACTATAAACAGAATAAGATTTTCAGATTTAATAAAACATTATGGTGTGGAAAAAAATCAATTAGCGGTTTTAAATTCCATTTAAAAAACCATCACGCCTTAATCACAATGTTTTATTTTATCATAATTTTATTTAAGTTTTTTTCTTCATATTCTTTATATTCAGTGTGTAACTGATACTTCATTCATCCATATCAAGGCATTTTTGATTAAGTACACAGAAAAACAAAGCAACACACACACATACTATGCTTCTTTTTTTTTAAATAAAATTAAATATATATCGCTTTAAATGCAAAATACTAAAACCATCATCAAAATATCAAATTTCAAAATATTATAGTCTTATATAAGTATATACATATATACGAGTAAAACAAACAACAACAACAAAAGAGAAAAAATATTAACAGATTCCAACCAAATCAAGCTCAGTCGAACCATAAGTTTTTTGGTAAATCTGGTACGTAAAACAGCAACATGTTGGAAACCTTATAAAATATTTTATATTTTGTCATTTTTCTTTATTATTCCTAAAAACGGAATTCTGCTTTAACAGAATTGAGGTGGCCAGTTATGTTTTCAATACAATTTGTAAAATATATTGTTTTAACAGAAATAGTGCGAAACTTACACCTCATCGGCATAACTCAATTTTAGTTATTTCACTATTTTTGAAGGTACGAGTTTGACATTTCTTTTCTACAATATTAATATGATTCTGAAGTTGATTTAACCATATCTCACTGTCTGTTAAATTCAATCTTCTGATGCTTCCAAATTACGGACATCAGATAAAGTCCCAACAATTTTTTTTTTTTTTTTTTGATAAAAATCGGTCCTTTGCTTGTTGAGTTATGAGTCAACAAATATTTTGCCATAATTTCAAATTATAGAGACACAATTCTTTTAGAAATACTTTATTAAATATTTCTCAAAAAGTCACCCAAAACAACCCATAATGAGATAACGCCATAAAACATTAATAAATCTAGATTTGAACAAAAAAAAAAAAAAAAATACATTTCTTACAAACAAAACATGTTTTCAAAAAAAAATATTTTTAGGACAATTGTGTATTTAAGTCGTGAGACGGACAAACATAGCTACCACAAGAAAACATTGTTTGATAAATTCAGACCAATATCTTTCGTATAATCTACTTCCACATTTAAGGAATTAATTTCCACTGGTCACCCTGTCGATCTCCAATTACCAACTAATAAACAATACGTGTTGAAACCTTTAGTCCTCAAGACAAGTTAAGCCAAACTCAAACAAGCAACTTCTACCAAAAAAAAACACAAAAAAACCCTTAAACAAATCTTTCAACAAAAAAACAGCAACAACAACAGAAGAAAAAAACGATTACTTATAAAAAGCCCCGGTTAAAAGAAAGTCCATATGTATGTAAATTATATCTGTGGTTTGGTTAATTAATTTTCCCACAAACAACAACAACAACAAGAAAAGACATGCTACTGCTGTTGTTGCTGACCAAGTGCTCAAGAATCTGAGAATCTTCTTGCATGGCACAAAACAACTAAATAAAATGATAATTTAACTTTTGAACGAAAATAATGGCAGGGGTCAGACGTAAATATGCTTTGAATTTATTTTGTTTGTAACAAAAAATGCAAAAGAAAATCCATGAAAATGTTATTTATTTTAACAACAAAAACGGGAATTAATTAAATACTTTAACCCATTGTGGTGAAGTAATGTAAAATGAGTTATTTCTTACACATATATGTGAGATGGATCGTTATAAGAAGTTATACATTTTAAACATAACCACGATGTTATCAGAATAGGGAGCGAACATGATCGGTTATTCAACTGTAAACCAATGAATGGCGAATATGTTTTTAAAAGATATCACATAAGTAACAGACATCATAATAAATATCTGGTCATATTAAAACATACAACCATATTGTCATTACAAATATTTTTCATTTACAAACAGATGGTACTCCTTGGTGATAATTTGTACTCTTAAAGGGTTAAGCAGCTGTAATGATACACCTTTTATTTTATTTAATTTTATTTTATTTTTATGCGTAACAACAAACGTGAGTTGCGTGCATTTACGAGAGTACTTATTTCTGATGGCATAAAAACTAAACTATTTTGCATTTTTTTTTCTTTCAATTTCTCAGCTTCTTAGTATAACAAAATTCAACTTCAACTGAAGCAAACAATGAATGATAAATTGAATTAAAAAGGGTTTTATTTTCAGTTAAACGCAATTCCAAAGCATAAACGTAGAAAAAAATACGCCTACTCATTTCCGTTTGTTACACAGGTTTATTATTTTCCCATTAGTTAAGCGCTAAATAACAACTTTAACAAAAAAAACACAAAAGCCACAGAAACAAACAAAACTAACTAAAGTTAGAAAAAACAGGAGGCGTAACAAAATATGCAAAAAAGATTGTAGTTTTTTTTTTTTTTTTGTTTGGTTAAAATTAACATTTTTCCACAAGATGCGTAATAGAAAAGAAATTATGGAATAAATATACGAATTTAATACACTCACTCCACTCCACAACACAACACACATGCATGCATAACTAAACACACACGTCTAAAAAATGCATGTATCAAAAAAACATTAAATAAAAAAAATAAAACGAAAATTAAATTAAATACAAGGGAACCACCAACAACAATAACAAAAAATGTTAATAAAACAAACAAAAAACTGTAGAAAAATCAACAAACAAATGTTGTTATTTTTAATTACAATTTAATGACTGACTACAAGCTAAAACAAAAACACAATAACAACAACAACAACCTAAACAACATCAAGATGTTGATCCTTTTTAACCAGCCTTAGATAGAGCAAACATACACATTTGCAGACATGTACTACACCAACACATTTACGCACTTGCATACACAGCTAATTAGCCAATGACAGCCAAATTATACGCTTAAATTACACGATACACAAATGCACACTTTCCATACATAAAAAACATGTACTACATACGAGGGCTGATCTGAAAAGTTCTTTCAAAATTTAAGAACAGGCGCTTGGATTGCGTTAAAATTTCACGATTGACTAGATGATGGTGATTGCTTGACTATCAGTCTTAGATTTGTCATTTCGATTCCCCGATTCAAGCTGAAAGGCTTCGCAGTTTATGTTTGTTAAATAATCTCTTAACATCGATTCGGAAATATTCTGAGATAGATACATAGATTCAAAAGTGATGGTAAACTCGTTCGTGTTAACAACTTTGAGGAAGTTTTTAGCAATGTTTAACTGCAATCCAGACTAGTTTAAACCAATACAATTGAAGAATAAACGAGCTTCAAATTCGAATTTACTTCAAGTGCGCTAAGAATTGCCCTATGGACAACATATATTTCGAAGAATTATAGAAATTGTATTTAAGTTGCATATGTATTTAAAAGGACTTCTAAAATAACCTTCGTAATTCCGCATGTTGTTATTTTTTAAACATACATGAATTTTTTTTTTACTTTTAACATACATATATTTTTTTTTGGTAACGCATTTAAGCGTATCCTTTTCTTACTTTAACTAGCTCTTTATTTTCTTGGTGTTGTTACTGTATTTAATGTTCATGCAATACACACAGCTACTCACAACTACACACAATTATATTTATAGGGGCTATAAAAACCACGGAAATGCTGCCAGCATATTTAACGCATCAGCTGAAAAATTCTACGCGTTTTTTTTTTTTTCAAGTAAAAACAGAAGAAAAAAACTATAAAACAGCCATAAACTACAGTGAAATTACAGTTTGAAAATGTGTGTGTAGAGTATTTGTTTATTCTTAGAAGTATGAGTATTTAACATAATTTTGTGTCTGTATAGCTGCAATAAAATTACATACCAAAAAACCTTTTTTCCACAATTATTGTTGTAACGTATGTTGTGCTTGTTGTTTGGTTCATGTGTGCCATAGACTGACTACATCGTCATCATCAACATCAACATCCAAATAAAATCTAACTAACATTAGCGATACTATAATTAGAAAGTGATTGCTCTAGAAACTAATGTTAAACGTGCTTACAAACAACAACAACAACATAACAGCAATAATAAAAACAAATACATCAAACAGCCAAATCTAAATACCAACCCAGAATATAACTCAAAACTAATTTTTCCTCAAATAAAACCAAAAACAAATAGACGCTGCAAGACAATACACTCGGAGAAAAATAACACATAATTAAATATAGTTAAAAACAAATTTGTACAGGTCTGCGAAAGGTTGTATCTACACAATTTCCATTTGTATTACAGAAACTCTAAATTATATTTTAGAAATTTCCAATTATATTTCAGTAATAAAATTCGAATATGAAACCATACTAAATAAGTAATTCCCCCATAAAATATAACATTTCCAATTGTATTTCAAATGTTTCTAATTATATTGATGTCATATTTTAGTAAATTCAAGTTATATCTCAGAATTTTCCAAATTTCATAAATGTGTAATAATATTTCAGAATTTTCCATTTGTATTTCAGTCAGGATCTATCACATGATTTGAAAAGACAACAGACCTTTCATTACTTTCGCCAAATGGTAGAATATTTCGAGAAACCTAGTATACATTTAATGCACATTTATTAATACGAGAGTGGGTCAAACAAAAAGTCCGTGCCTTTTTGAATGAAACACAAATTTTTGCATAAAAAATCTTTTTTTTTTTTTTTTTTTTTTTTTCAAACATAGTGTCCTTTGAGCAAGTGCATACACTTTGTTCAATGTTTCTCCAATTATTTTATACCTTCCAAAAAATAAGATCGAGGTCATCAAAATAGGTACCGTTGGAGTGAAATCTCTTCAACTCGGGCTACAAAAGGGTACACATTGCACATGTGCAAGAGATCATTTAAAATTGGAACCACTGAGCCATGTGAGAAGCATATGGCCATAGATAAATACACATAGATGGGAAACTCTCCTGTCAAAGACCTAACTCAGTTGTCAAAAATCTAAGTGGTGAGAATGTATTAGTAAAAAAAATTATGTGAAAACAAAAACAAAACTCGTATGTGTAACATTTTTGAGTAATTTTTTTGTTTGAGTTTTTTTCTAGTTTCCGCTCTATGTTTCTCTATGCATATGGCCATAGAATAATATATCCATAAAAGCGTTACTGAGAGGGAAAAAACCAAAGTCTGTTGTCAAAGACCTAAGTCGTGAGAATGTATTAGTACATTGTTTTGAGGTTGTATTGGTGCCATTTTAATTTTCACCAGACACACAGAGTTCTATAAAAATGTTTAAATTTTAATTTATTTAAATTCTCTTCTATTTTCAATACCAAAAATTGAAACTCTGTTCTATTACCAAAATTCTACCACAGATAAATTTAAGAGTCAAAAATTAATAAAAAATAAATTTGTTCATTTGAGCAAAATAAAAGTGTTTCGGAAATAAAAGTGTCCCTCAAGTATAAAAAAAAATTGTGCAGAAGTGTAAAAAAGCGGTTCGGTCTATATTTAGTCGAGAAATCGAAGTTAAAATTTCAAATATTTTGATGTGTTTAATTCTCTCCAAAGTATGTTGAATTCTCATATCACAAGTACGTGTGAAGAGAGTAATTATTGTTACTCTCAGTTGCGCCTCTAGTTGTACCCTATGCCTATGGCTTTCGCAATCTCTCACACTTTCAATCTCCAATCGAACTTTTACGCCTACGACGAAATTCAGTAAACCACGCTGAAATTTAATAAATTTAAATTTATGGTGCAGACTTCCCATAGTATTTATCAAGCTTAGCATTTATTTGAATGATGTTTTTTTACGCAAAAATGTATGCTTAAGAGCAGACGAAATTAAATTTTTTCCAATTTCTCAAGTCAAGAAAAAATGACGTAGTTTGTTCAATTTTTGACAATAGTCAACTGACAGATGCCTGTTGACAGTAGCAGTGTTGCCCTTTCAGTTAAGAGCCGGGAAATTAAAAAAATCGAGAAGAAATAAATTTAAATAATTTTAAAAGCTTTTTAAGAAAACCGTTTCAACACTTATTTTAACCTTCTGCATTAAAATCCTTATTTTGCTTAAAAAGTGGACATAGCTCATTTGCTCACTAAGCTATCGATATGTTTACCATAGAATAAATTATACATAGAAGCTTTACTGAGAGACAAACAAAAACTAAGTATTTTGTCAAAAATCTAAGTCTTGCAACAACAAAATACATGTGGATCAATGTATTTTGTTGTTGTGTCAGCCATAAAATTGGAAGAGAGTAAATTTTTTACTCTCAGTTGCAGGCTCTAACTCTACCCTATGATGTTCACTTTCTTTTCCTCAGAGATCTCTAAGGAAATTGATTATGCCAGAAATGAACCATTAAATAAATCAAGTTGGTTTTTTAACACCTTTTGTCAATATTTAGATATAAGTCAATCTAATACTATTTTTAAATCCCAATCGCAAAATTTATATTTAAGTTTCTAGTCTGTAAGGATTTTTTGAATCCATGGACTAAATAAATGAATACAATAAATAAAAGATCACCTCAATATATATTCAATTCAATCGCAAATACACTTTTCTCTCTTCTAACCAAAAAATTCTTTGAGTGTTTTGAAAAAATTCAGTAAGTTATAGTCAATTTCTAGTTTAGTTAATGATTTTATTTTCACAAACACACAAATAAAAACAATAAGAAAACCTTAAAACATTAATAATAGAAATTCAGAAAATTACAATAAAAACAACAACAACGACAATAAAAACAGATAATTTAAAAAACCAAATTTAAGAGAATATATGTCATTACGCGAGTGTATGTGTAGAAACAAACAAATAAACAAACAAACGAACATACATACATAATTTTAAAGCCTTTTGGTGATTATTTGTTCTCGTTTCATATGCCCAACGCTCTCTAACCTATAATTATGGGTCGTTAGGGTCGCCGGTAGTTAGTTTGTTTTTTGTTGCTTCTATTTTCTAACAAATAAATTAAAATTTTGTTGGGTTTCTGGTTTTGGTTTCGGTTTTTTACATGAATTTGGTTGAAGGCGTTACCACGTGTTTTCACAAAAAAAAAAAAACATAAATAAATAAATGAATTTTTCTAAAAACCACAAAATCATTTTTTTTTTTTCTCAAAATTAATTGAATTATTTCGTTATGAAAATTTTCTTGATTTCCATAAATAATATTTAGCTGCAACTTTACATATTCGTACAAATAATAAAGCTAAAACGTTTGGTGGTTGGTTGAGGTAAAAGAAACTAGAAAATAGATAGATACAATTTGTTTGAAATTCATTTACAATTTGTATTAAATTTGTAGTTTTCCTACAATTTAGAGATGATGATTAAATTGCTTAACAAATGTCAAACCACAGCCATGATCCATCTAAATGCTGTTGGAGCTCTTGGTGTACGTAGTTTAAAGTCATCATTGTCATAATCTGGCAAACAACTTCATAACAATCAGACATTGCAGCATTGTATTGGACGTTTTTTTTTTTTAGTTTGCTTGCAGCTTAGTTTTTGTATTACTTCTCTAGCAACACCAACCAACCAACAAACCAACCACATGAGTTTTCCAAGCGAATCGAGTGGATTTTGTTACAACTTTGCAATGTTACAGTTAATTTAAATTTGAATGGTCGATAAAATATGGTATAAATGTATGTTTGGATGGATGTCAGTAACAACAGAGGTTTATTACATGACAGTCATTCTGCAAAGCTAAAGTTGATGTGCTACAATTTTGTGCAGCACTCCGTTAGCTGCATTGCATTTGGATTTATCCATCGTTATCGCCAAACAAAACGTTGATTTTTTTATTTTTTTTTTTGTCAGCCCGTGTAAATGACAAAATTCATTTGCCACAGTTGATTAATGTGGCTACAAAACAGTTGGCTTAACAGTACAATTAAATTTAGTTAGTTGAGCCACCATGTCGAAAATTTAGCAATAATTTTAATTGCTTGCCACATTAAGTTGTGACAAATTTATTTATTTGTGGCTGATAAACAGCAGCCAAAAATATTCATAATACTTAAAATTTGTACAATATCAAAGAAATCACACTTTTATTACAATAAAAAGCACAACTTCTGATTCAGTGAATAGAAATCAAAAAAGAAGTGCATATATTCAATGCTAAATTTTTGTTCGTTTCCTATTATTTTTCTTGCTGGGACTGTTTTCAAATAATTAAGAATTTTATTTTAAAAATATACAGTTTTCCCACTTTCCAAAATTTCTTTTTTTATACCATACCACATCCTTGTACCGAAACTAATAAGTGAAGCAGTGTGAATTGCAATTACCCTGCCTTTTAAAAGAATGTCTACAAATAAGAGCATTAGCAACAATTTAAGAACATGCTGCACCAAGAACTAAAAAGCTCAGCGAACAAAACGAAAAAAAAGAATACGAAAATTGTGATGACATCAAGTTTTAACAATAAACAAGCAAATGTCAAGACTGACATTGTTTTAGCCAAAGGTATGGAAGACATACGAGGCCACTAGCTTGATGTACGACATTATTGTCAAACAAATGAATGCCTCTCCGTCCGTCCGTCCATCAGCTTGTTCGTCTTTCATGGAGTTGTAAGAAACAAGGTACGAACGAGACCACTTTGTACAAGAGTACGAGAGCACTACTTAGTCGGTATTCCAAGCAACTCTTGTTTAAAGTGCAGATTTTTGTTGAGCTTCTGTTGTTGCTGTTTTAGTTGTTGTTGTGGTTTATTTAACAACTTGGTTGGGACGAAAACAAAGACAACGACGACAATGATGTTGAACGGATATGCAAATCGATTGCAATTTACGAAATTATGCAAACAAAATCACAACAAAGGCATACCAGATGAAGAGTAGATGACGATCGGATCATTTTTAAAAGAGACGGATCTCCATACTTTGTACACATTACTAGTTGGTTGTTTTTTGTTTCATTTTATTTAGCTGCTATTTTTGTCGTTGTTTCATTTAAGCTGTTTGGAAAATAATGATGTTTAGTCCAACACAATCATACAATGGATTTCAAATCAAACAAAATAAATCCAAACAAAACAAAACAACAAAAAACACGAAACGTAACAAATAAATCCTAAAAATTCTACATTTTTTAGTATTTCAAAACAAGCAAAATAAAAACAATTCGTTAATTCAAAAAATAAAGTTTCAAAGAGTAACAAAACAACAACAGAAAAAACTCCAAAATGATTGTTATCGCTCCTTGGCACAATTTAACTGACAAGACAGCAGCAGCAACAAAACAGTCATAGTTGTTACTTTATAGTTGTTTAACTGTTAACGTTTTTTTTTCTCTTCAGTTTTCCAGAACGGAAACCTTTTACATTTAACAAAAAACACATTCTTGTAAGAGTGTTTCATTCAACTGCCACGAATATTTAATACCATGCATCTTGACTGAGTTCATCGTGAAACTAATTTTTGACAATAATCGTTTCAGTAAAACCAGTAGAATTATTGAAAATTCCCTAAACTGATTGAAAAAAACACATTCATCTTTAAGACCAAAAATGGTTTCTATATAATTGGTTCCAATTCTAAAGTTAATTTCAATAAGCAGACAAACCTATAAGGATCCAGAATATGTAGACTATATGGATGCAAAAGAGAGTAAATAAGGTATCAAATCCAAAAAATACCACAAATCCTTACAAATAGTGATTTAAAAATAAGTCATTACTTTGGCTTCACTAAAATAACTAGTTATATGTAATGACTAGGGTATTCAAACGATTAACCGTTAATCGGTTAACCGATTAATTTTGGTCGGTTAACTGTTCGAATAATTTCCTATTTTCAAATAACAAATAAACCGATTAATTTGTGTCGATTAACCGAAATTTCAAAAATTAGATTTCTTTACTCATGAACATTCTCTTCCAGCAATAGTTTATTGACGTATAGTACAAAAACTGAAACTAAGTAATTTGGAAATTACCTTTTTTCTAGAATATTCTATTATAAAATTGGTCCTAATGAGAGAGAGGGCGATAATAGACGAAACTGAAGACATCACTGAAACGAGTCTTTTATCAGATCTTATCAAAACTATTAAAAGTATTCAAAATCTAAGAAAATCCAAAAAGGATACCATTGGTATAATGGAGGAAAAAGCTAAAAAAAGAACTGAGAAATTTTTATATTATTTACCATGTCTTAGCTTCGATTTATCCAACATCTACAATCAGTGATAGAGGTTTTTTCAAGTCAATAAAACTTGACTAAAAACTAAAGAAAAGAATCGTTGAAAAGGATACCATTTAAATTAAATTCGTTTTATAAAAGATTATTTCACTAAAATCCTAAAAAAAACTCTCATGTGTTTATAAGAAGGATCTCAAATACCATATTACTTTTGCTATTATTTATTTTTTTGACGAATTAATATGTTTTGTTTATTTTTTATGTTTTTGTCCTTTTTATTAATAAAATGCTTAAATAAGTACACACAATTTGTGGTTTTGTTTCCGATTTAAAATTAAAATAGAAATTATTCGGTTAATCGAATAATTTAAAATTAACCGATTAAATCTAAACCCCGATTAATTATCTGCTCGATTAACCGATTAAACCAGAAACCCGATTAATTGAATACTCTAGTAATGACCATAAGAACTCATTGATTACAAGTACTTACAGAAGCCGTTATCAGCAAAGCCGAAATGTATTGTTACTTTGGAAAATATATAGAGATATTAAAAAACGGAAACTTTTCCCTCCCCTTTGCTAGAAACAGAACTATTTATGCATTACTGGCCTACCTAAATAAAAGCGTAAGGCGGAACGTTTCATTACGCTTAGCTTTAACGCTGAAATGTCATACCTAAATAAAAGCGCCAACGCTACGTCAAACAATAAAAACAAGGTTATCAAAAAAATTAATATAACAACCAGGATTATTTAAACAATAAAGTACCTTGCAGTATTGGTGTTTCTGATTTTTGTTTCGTGATTTGTAAACTAAAATTTTATCAAAGAAACTAAATATTAAAGTTTAAAAATGTGTTTCTTGCATATTTGTTTCTCCTTTTGTATGTATGTGTTTACATTTGTTGTGTTTTGCAACTAACTTCACTATTAAACGCGCTGTCAAAATCGGATTTTCCAATTGCAAAGCGTTGCCGTCGTGTTATTTCGGTATGCAGCATACAAATTGTATGGGCATGAGAATTTTTGACAAGTAAAAAACGCCTTACGCTCCAATTTAGGTATGCGTGTTACTTATCTCTAACTAAATGAGAATTATATGAATTTTATGTTTGCTACCAGAGATAGACAAGTAAATACAATCATACTTTTTTAATCCTGTAAAAAATTTGATCCAATTATTTTAAACGAACTAGTCCTGTGACTTGTCCAATTGTGACACAATTAGAAAGTTTGATCGTATTCAGTTTCTGATTAGGCAACAACTCGGGTTTTCGACCGTACCCTGGAAATATTATGTGTATATGAAGCCTGGCCAACCAGCCAAATATCCATGGCGCTAAGATATTTGGTGGGAGCAAAACTACTACAACACCCTCTCCCTGCGATACGCTTCACTTCAGAACACAGTAACCGATATTGACTTGATTCGTTCTTGGCCTCAAACGAAGAGTAGTTGCATATGTTGCCAGAAAGATCAATACATCAATACTAACAATTGCCAGTACTGTGAGTATATTTATATTGTACAAATTTTTCAAAATAAAAGCAAAAATTTTGAAAAAATTCCGCATTTTTAAGTCATAAACCCAATATTTTAATGTAAAAGAATCGCAATGTTAACACAATTCAAAAATTAGTTAAACAATTCTTAAGATATTAAAAATTCTCCATTAACGTGTCTCAGACCACTTGAATACGAAATTTTACTTGAAATGTATCCTTATATATACGTATAAGATTCGCAGGTATGACCAAAAAAGTTTATTTTTTTCAACAGCAGTTTCAAAGCTCCAATTTCAATTTTTTAAAAATTCTGTTAAACAAAATAATTTATAAAGGAGATCTGAGATAAGTAATATAAAAATCCAGATATGGTCGGACTTTATTTATCGATGACAAACAATTTACAATTTTCCCTCTCCTAGGAACTTACAATGTTAGTATCGGTTGCTAGGGACTAACTAGTTCAAATTCAGTTCTTTTGAACAAATATTTTCCATAAAGTGTAGGGTATCAAAAATATTTCATTTTCAAATCCATAACAGTAGTTATTGTGTTTTGGGTTGTTTCTTAGATTTGTTTTTGAGAGAAGCAAAAAAAAAAAAGTGTTTAAGTTCGTCTGTTTGTTCTTTTTGCCACAATTGTTGCAACATGTAAGTGTTAAAGTGTTCGTTTTAACAAATATTTCACCCGCTGTTTTTGGTGATGTTGTATCTGTTTTTTTATTTTTATTTTTTGTTTTTATTGTTGCTGATATTTATGCTGTTGTTGTATTGTTGCTGATAGTGGCTGACGATTATTTGTTTTTGTTTCTATAAATATGTTGCAACATATTATAAAATATATAAAAAAAAATATGTGAAAAAAATTGGTATTACAGTGGCTGTTTGGCGGACTGGATGGCTAGATGGTTGTAGCATTTGTGGAATTGTTACTTGTTTTGGTTTTGCCAACTTTGGCAGACTGGCTGTTAGCTAGCTAGTGGCGGTGTTTGGTGTTTTCGAGGTTTCGATGTTTGTGTCTCCATGTTGCAAAAGATCAACAGACATTATTTTATTCGTTTTGTTGGGATTTGTTTTTATTATTATTATTATTTGTTGTTGCTGCCATTGTACTCGTAGATACAACAACATGCTCGTATAACATTTTTTGGTATTGTGGGTACAATTGCAATCACTTCTCACTTACTCACTCACTCACTGTGTATCCATTCGTACGTTCTTTTCATTTATGGCATGGTTATATTTTTGTTAACAATTGTTTTTGCTATTGCTGTTGTATTGTAGATCGTTTCATGAATAAGCCCAAGGCCAGCCACTTCATGTCGACGCAACCAAAAGTATAAATAAAAAAAAAATTCAAAAGATTTATGTACGATTTGTTTACATCGCTCAACAAAATGTTAAGATTTTTTATGGATTTTTTCTTTTTTCAAATTTTCTAAAAAAAATAAATCTGGCCAATTCTAAACAATACAAAACAACAATAACAAATTCAGTTGGCTTTTTGAATACTGCACAAAAAAAGAACAATTAAAATTGAAACTTCATAAAAAAAATGTATATTATTTCGTCATTGTCTTTTATCTAAACTTTCCACCCAAAAGGTTTCGTATTGTTTTTTTTTTCTATTTTCTGTATTTTTCTTTGATTTGCCAACAAATGTTTGCCAATCAAATTAACAAATCATTAGTTTGGATTCTTTATATCTTTTCATTCAAGTGTCTTTCTTGCTTGCTGAATGTTTGTTTTCAAGTTTTGTATCGATTGGATTTTTTTTTATTGAATTTTTGCATTAATTTGGTTTTTTCTGGTAAATTTGTATTTGGTTCTTTGGCATTTGTTAGTTGATTGGTATTTATGGTTTTAAATGAACACACACACACACGTAAAAATTCGAACGAAAACAAATCTAATTGCTGCAATTCTCATAAATCCATAAACATTTGATGAGTTTTCATTGCTTTGGATATCTTTGTAATTTACTCGTTTTCAAATCAAATCACATTCCTTTGAATGCAGGTTGGTGCAGGAATTTGTAAAATATGCTTCTTTGACGCATCTCACTAATGTGGTATCTAGAGAACCACGAACAGTGGTTTAAAAACTTTTTAGTTTTCGTGCAAGATTGAAGGTGTTTTTCAATTGATTTTTATAGTACTAGAAAATATCTACAAGAAATACGTCAAGACGTGTGGATTATCTCTTTTAGTTCAATTTTCATGTTCACAATTTTTTTAATTTTTGACCTACCTAGGGTTGGAAATTTTTTGAAGGAAAAGAGGGCCCCTCATCCCTTTAAGAAAAAATTCAGATTTATCTAAAAATTTCTAAAAACGCAAAGCCCCGATTATAAATAAAAAAGTATTTTGGAAAGACTCTATATATAGTTTAAATACACTTAAAATTAATAAGATATCATACGGCAAATAACGGCAGAAAGTCCTCTTTTATGAAAAAAAAAAAGTAATTTTTCGAACATACTTTCCCCGTTTTAGAAATTTCGGCAATGTCAAAGGTAAGTGACCCACTGATCAAAAGACCTTTCGCTCTATATATGTTCCCTCAATCACTTAATCGTCAAATTTTAAGTTTTTATGATAAATGTTATACTGAAAATTGGCAGGATAAATTTTTTGCTTTAAAATGTTAATATCTACCCTTTAGGATGCTCACAAACGTTACCTTATCTTGAAATTAAATATCATTACATTTCATAGATTTGGAAAAAAAGAAATCATAACATGTAAAGCTTTATAAATAAGCCGAAATTGAATTAACCCTCCTTCACTTTTTTTCCATTTTGTAAATTTGAACAAAGTTTGAAATTACTGCTGTTATTCTGAAATATTTAACAAAATTAATCATAAATTTTTTTTCTTCAAACATTCAAGTATTTTTAATTAAACATCATTAAGGCTTTGAAAATAACCAAACTAAACGGATTTGTAATAAATTTATTTTTTAACTGACCTGAATAGTAATTGAAATTTTATTTTGTTGAAACAGATTCAGATTGTGAATGAATGGTCGGTCGGCCCATCCAACAAACTGATGGAATGGATGTTTGTGAGTGCGAGTAAAACTCAAAATCATGTTTTGATTTTTGGTTGATCGTTATTGCTTGCATGTTACGATGAAATATATTTTAATTTAAAATACATAACAAAAAAAAAAAAAAAACTCTACCACCACATCTTCTTTTTTGAATCACCTTTTTTTTGCTCTTTTTACACTTGATAAGGGCAAAAATCAAAAATATTTTGAGGAAAAAAAAAGCAAACGGTATTTTATTACAAAAATTTCTTTGAAAGATTTTCAACGCTTTCATGATAATAAAAAATTAAATTTCTGATTTTTATCGATATCTGCTGGCTCTTGCAATGAAGTTTTTCTTTTAACGCAGAAACAGCAACAACAACCACTACAGTTACAATAAAATAAAATAAGAAGGAAAAAAAACAACATAAAATATATGATAAACAAAAAATAATTTTACAAATTGGGTCATCAATATGATGAAGAAAAACTCATTTTCAGCCACACACAAACGCAAGGGAACACAGGATGATAGCTAGCTCTCTCACAAAACCTCCAACAAAAAATGCAATGCATAAAAAACCAATAAATTAAAGTGAACATTGAAAAAGTTTTGACTTTTTAATATTTTTAAAATAAATATAATAAAAAAAGCAGAGTGTGTTCTTTTCTGTTGCACAAATATTTTTTGTAGCGATATTTTTGCTTTTAAAGGAAACACGTAACTTCTTAACGACCCTCTAATATCATTGAAAATGGCATTGCGTGTCTGTGGTATCAAAAGACAGACTTTCTTTCATACAAAACAAAAGAAGCTGGAGAAAAAAATAAAATAAAATAAAAAGTTTGCAACAGGTAGGTATGTAAGTAAGTACGAGTATGTACAGTATCCCAACATGGATAGAGTTGGAATTGTGAAAAGCTTTTGTTGCACCACTTTGTAATCAGTTCGTAAACATTTTGCAGTTTTTCGTACATGTTACTTCACTCAGCATTCAAACATACAACATCAGCAACATCATCATCATCCACAGTCAACAAGCATCATAATGAGTTGCACATACTGCAGCATCTTATAATTCGCTTGTCGTTGCTGTTGTGGCTGCTGTTGTTGGTCGTTGGCTTATGATACGATATGAAATGAACTGAATGAATGAATGACTGACTGACAAAAGGAACGGACTGTTATTGTGACTCGATCTTATATTGTTTGTCGTTAACGATGCACAAAACAATTTATATACCGAAGTGAGGTACATACATACTAAGGGAACCACAAAACCCCAAAAAAAGTGAGACTTAAAAATCCCAAAAAGAAAAACAATGAGCTGATGGTATGCTTGAGCAACGTCTACCTTACACCACAATTGCAGGACAACAACAATAACAAAACACTACGCATAGTAATCATTTGTAGCTTTTGGTGTTTTTTTGTTGCAATTGCTTAAACAAGCGCATGCTTATCGACCTCGTCAACACATCATTTTTAGATCGTCTTATTAATATACACTTGCAGAAAGTACAAATTATTTACCAATATGTAATTGCAACACTGCTGCACAAACAACATAATTAGTATACACATATACACCAACAGACATTTACATACAAACTCAATGAAATGAAAAAATTTTAATTTGTTTGAATAAAAAGTTTTCACATGCGAACATTTTAAACTTGGAACTGCACATTCACATTGGCATAAAGAAACCTAAAATATTTAACTGTCAATGCCTTTTTCGATTAAGAAATGATTTTGATTTTCCAGATAGATCGGTTAGCAATAGATCTGGCATTTCCATAATAACTAATATTAATAACTCAAAATTAGAAAACTTTTTATGTAGCTCGTAAACAATTGGAGATATCTTAATGAAAATTCATATAGTCAGTCCTCAGCACTGTTTAACATAGGTTCGTAGTTGAAATGTAGGCTTGTACATGGCTCCCAAATATACTAACCCCGAGCTTTCCAAATTTGTAAATAAATCACCAATAATTCGGTTCATATCCGAATGTCAAGAAATTTAAAATTTAGATAAGTAGGGACTGAGATCGAAAAATTTTTAACATACATAAAAACCACTAAACTCACAGTTTTGAATCCTTTTTCATTTGATTGAAATTATTATTACAATTTACAAAAAAAATATTTTTATAGTTCTAATCAGTAATGAGGAAATTTTGAACCTTTTTCGGAAACCCTTCCATTATGGTTTTTATAGTGATTTCTGTCACTTTATTCGAACAGGTTTTCCATCTCCGTTTAAAATCTACCACACTTTTGGACACCTTGTTTGGACTCAGCTCCAGGCAGTTTGAAGGTATTGCCTCTCTTGGTTCAAATTCTACATTATTCTTACCATAGTTACAGATGCCAAATCAGGCCAAAAATAAATGGACTCATTAACAAATCTTATGAATGGAAACATCATTTTTTGTAAACATTCCTTCATGTGAAGAGCCCTTTGTAACAAATGTTTGGCTTTTTTTTCGCCGCAACTGCATATTGCTTGCCATACCAAGAACTTTTTTGAAAATTTTGGCTGCTTTTGGCTCCTAAACTTTTCTTCAACATTCCCTCAAGCATCTGCAACGTAAACAAATTTACACAGAAGCTGCGAAAAATTTCACATACGTACATTTTGTCATCCATTATGCAGCAGGTATATTTTTTGTATAAAATTTGACTTCAATTTCCGTGCTCTGTCATTGGCCTCTAAATTTTTAGCAGAGTTCCTGTTAGGAACTTTTTGAGCCTGTATGCTTTAAAACCTGCATTGGCTTTGACTTTTCGTACCAAATAGTCCGAGTACTGACCTAACCGGGCTGCTTTCCTACCGGAGGTGTTGGGAGCTCTTTTAAAAATGCTTTCTGTGTTTTTGGCCTTAGAAACATCATGTGGACCATTACTTCTACCTGAACCAGGTTTTATATCAACGGACAAGTTCTCCCGTTACTGTTTAATAACATTGGAAACAGTTTGATGGCAGACCTTTGATTGTTTGCCCAACTTTTTGTAGGACCAAGTTAAGTTTTGTTGAAAATATTTAATAATTTTAGTACGCACTTTTTTCTGGTCATTCATTTTAATAAGAATAACAACAAATGAACATAATTGACAACAATATTTCAGCAGTTTATAAAAAAATTATTATTTTTTTATATAAAATGTTAATCCTCGCCCTAAAGTACGAAAGTTTGCTAATAGCTCTTTTTTAATATTTTAAATTATTGAAGTTACCAGTTAGCTGATATGCTTCTTGAAATATGAATCAAACATAAGATGGATTAATGGTACGTAATTTTTCATTCCCCGTACTTTTGAATTTCTGTAATAAAGAACCTAGAAACTTTAAAAAGATACAATACGATGATCCTGAATGAGAAAATCCACAAAAGGGATCGTAATTTATTCTAATGGTACTATATTTATTTCCGATAATAATGAACCTAGAAATCCACAAGGAGGGCTTTACGGTACTTTTTTCTTCTAATGAAACGTTTTGAATTTGTATGATATTATGCTCATATAATCCTGAATAAAAAGATAAATCACAACACCGTATAATGAAGCAAATGCAAAAGTACCATTAATTTGCTACATTATATGGTTTTAGTGTGTTTCTGGTTAAATGCTAAGTGCTAGTATAGCATAATTGTTCTACCAAATTTCTGTCAGTGTAAAATACTTTTTAATTTTTCTGCCATCCTTTTACACTTAAAATTGGAGCAACATGACAAACAACCGCAAGCACACAGTAAAACTCAGGCACCACTCCGAATTTCCACAGGTTAATCAGAAAAAAAGCTCATTTATTTAGTGCGTAGTGACATGCAATTTTTGCGTAGTGCTTTTTTATACAAGTTTCCTTACAAAAGTTAACTTTTTTACCAAAAGAAATGCATAAATGCTTGCAAACCGAAAAACTACAAACAACAAACAATAGTTTTCGCAAAAACGCTTGCAAAGTAAACAAAGAAACAAAAAAAAAAGACAACCTCAATGCAAATATTGATTTTTGGTAGACTTTCGCCAAAAAAAGAAAACAAAATCTGAAAAAAAAACCGAAATAAATCGTTTCAAAATTGAACATACACAACTCACAAAACCAATCAGAAAACGGTTTTTTATTTATTTTTCTGTGAATCACCAGTAACAAACAACAAGAACTGCATTTAAATGAAAAAAAAAAATATCAAAAACAAGCAAAAAACGCTAACCAACAATTTAGAGTTGTGAGTTTGTTGTTGTTGTTGTTGTAACCTATATAATTGTCATTGTTGCCAATAAAAGGGAATTCAATACGATAATTGTAAGTGGTGGTAAAAGTTCAAGGGAATTATGATTTTACACAAAAGATGATTGAATACGTGATGGAGAGAGAATGAACTTTATAATTTTTTTGGTTTTCTTGTTCAGCAATTGAATGTGTTTGCAACCATCGATTAAAGAAAAACAATGGAATTACAGTGATCATTGACAGCAAGCTAGAGAGTTAATGTTTAAAGCCAAGCTCAAGCTCAAGATAAATGCATACATAAATCAATAATCATCTATCTACTGATCTAAATTTGCTGATCAGTCTCTTTTATTAATAGAGATTGTGTTGCAAGATTTCAGAACTGCATTTTTTATGTGAAATATTCTAAATATGTTTGTAAATACATACATAAATACCTTCGAAAGTTTGGTACATATTTAAAAGCTAACTTGATTTTTAAATCGATTGCTGAGATTTATATTTCTTCAATTCAATGAAACAGTTGCTGTTGGACATACATATAGGTAATAAACATCTGCATGGATCATGACTTTGAGCAAATCAGCATGTTGCCCTAAATTAGCACTTGTATTACATTTATGATGAATAAAATTTTCTTTAAAACACATTCAGTTTTATGCACATGACCTTTTTTATTGTCACTACTGCGACAAGTGAGTGATAGCGATTTATAAAATCTTCTGTTTCTGTTTTTGTTGTTATTGCAATGCAGTTGCTGTTGTAATTTTTTGAATTTTAAATACCTTTTAATAATCTCATAAAAATGTTCATATTTGTCATCATTAAATTTTTATCTGGTACAAGATATAAACAAAATAAACAATACAGCAACACCAAACACAACGACAACATCACAACGGCAGCATCAGCAACAACAACTACCAAAAGGAGGATGAGGCTGAAGAAGAATAATATAACCCATAACTGCCACTTAATAATTTCTCTTTAAAAGAGGAATTCTGACATTATTGATTATTGTTGTCGTTGCAGTTGTTGTTGTTGTTGTTGCTGCTTCTGTTGTCGTTGTTGTTGCTGTTACAAATAAATGGATTTTTTTCCATGACTTTGCGAACAACTTTTGCTGCACACAGCGGATAAAAGAAACCAACGGAACATGAAACATGTCTCTTTCTTCTTTTTCATTTTTATATACCCTACACTACTACAGTAGAGAGGAGTATATCATCAGTTTGAGCTGATGTAGGTAACCACCAAAAAGAATTATGAGTTCTATAAGCAAAATGCAGACAGAATCTAAAATAGGTGAAATTTGAACCATTGTTCTAAACACATCCTTCTCTACTCAAGACAAGAGCAGATAGGTTTTTTTGAAAATTCTAAAAATTAGGGCTAGAAAATGGAAAAAATAGAAACTTTTGCTTCTTTTGTTTGTTTGATCTTAACAAAATCTTTTGAAAATTTTATATTTTTCTGGTACTTAGAATGTAAACTTCTAGTTAAAATAAAAATCAGGGAAACGAGAACATTTCTTTCTTCTAATGGTCCTTTTTATTCTATGAATCGATTAACTGTTCTATTAAATTCAGCTTTACAGTAAGTAAATATCAAAGGTGTAGAGTACAATATCGACTTAAAGCGACTATAACATTGATACATCTTTTATTTTATTCCAGTTGTCGTTGCTGCTGCTTAAGCTTCTTTCACCCAAAACTGCATAAGTGTAGAGCTTTTAATCGTGTTTCGTCGATTCTTCTTGGCCGGTCTCTAAACAGTGTGTGCGTGTTTGTGCCATGATGTTTTAGCTGTGTTATGGATTTTGTTGAAAAAGATTTTTCCCGCTAAACGAGAGTTTCATACAAATCACAAACAATTTAATGACAGCTCAATACAGTTTTTGTGTATTTTGGTCGTTTTTTTATTTTTTTATTATTATTTTATTTGGCCAAAAGTAATAAAACTGCAATTCAGTTGAATGAATTCAAAGTGAGTGGTGGTTTTTTTCTGTTCTGTATGGATGGTATGAAAAAAATATTCATAAATAAATTGTTATAGACGCATTTTCAAAACAACGGCAAAACACATACTTTTAGAGAGATGGAGACACTACTAAAACTCTTCGGAAATTAAAAAAATAAGAAAGAAAAAAAAAACAAAAACACAACATACCAATAACATGCAAACGGTTTTCTTTTTTTTTTTGCTATAGCTTTAAATTTGGCAGTAAGGGAACAATGCTGGCTAAAAGAGGATAAAAAAAAGAAAGAAACTCCACACGAATTCAACAGCCAGTGTCAATAAAATTTGACTTAAAATACAATTATGTTGGCAATAATTTTCATTTTGAGTCTTTTTTGCTGTTGGCAAACCATATTGAGGACTTTTACAGTTACAGATAGTCGTTTTTAAGCGTCAAAGTGACGCTGATCGTTTTAACCCTCTAAGTCAGTTAACTGCAGACAAAAATGTGTTTAATTTGAAATAGGAATACAATCAATTGCATATATTTGAATAAACTAAATTATTTGGGTATTTTGTAAACAAAATAGCATGAAATTCTTCACAATAAATAGATATATCTGAAAGCATTTCAAAATCTGCTGATTATCAAAAGATATGGTAAAACAAAAGCCATTTTTGTTTTTTCTACCTTTAAAAGAAATAAGTATATACCACTAATGGGTTAATTCAAGTGAGTAACTACCAAATGAAGAATGTCATGTTAAAACGTACTTTAAAATATTTTAAAAAGAATGCGCAATATCAGAGATTTAAAAATATGTACTTAATAATATCAAATAAATCCCTTACCATAATGAAAAACCAACATTCCTAATGCCATCAGCATTATTTTAAATTTAAATCAAACTAAGAATCTCTTAAATAAATATTTGTATACAAATCATTAAATTAATTAAACATTAATAATACACAAAACATAAAGATTGATGAGGTAAAATATGACAGTTAAATGGACAGTCAAGTGTTTTTAAATCAAAATTATATAAAAGATTAAATGATTTATAAAAGAAAATAATTAAGTACATATACATACATATTATGTAGAGTTTCCAGATCGGTTTTAAACGAAACCGAAACCGCGGTTTTTCGAGGCCTAAAACCGAAACCGTAACCGACAATTATTCATCGGTTTTTACTTTTAATCTATTTTCAGTAGAAAAATTTTAAAATTTAGAAATCAGAAACAAACTTTTTCATGCAATATTATTGTAATACTACAGATGATGTAGCAGGCTACCTTTCGCTGGCTAGGCAAGGAAACCTGTTAATGAAGAATGACACAAACTCATTTAAAAATATTGATCTACTCGTAGATTAATTAAACCAAAAATAATGCAAAATGTTTGTAACAAAGACTTAGTTATTTTCAAATATCCGATAAATGTATGGAGTACTTGCTGACCCGGTGCGCTTCGCCACCCCCATCGGAAGAAAAAATAGTACTATTAAGTCTCCCTTTATGAATTAATACTAATTCCAGGATAACATGTCTTTAGTTTCATGTTTCTTGATTCATTGTAATGTGGATTGTAGCTCATTCGAATGGTATTATTAGAATAAAAAAGTACCATAAACACCCACATTTGTATTCCCACTCAGAATCATGATTCTGGGTTTACTATTATAGAAAATGCTAAATAAAGGTACCACTAAAGTCACCTTTTGTGAATTCTAACTCATTCAAAATCATATGTGTCTAATGTTTAATTTTTAGGTTTATTATTATAAAATAGTTAAAAAGTATTATTAGTTGGAAAACAGTACCTGTGAGTCCCTTTCTAACTCGGTCAGAATCACATGTGTGTTTTCTGATTATAAGTTCATTATTATTGAAATTTCAAAAAAATATCCTTCAAAGAACGAAAAAATACTAACAGTTTTTGTTACCTCAATGTCATATAAGTACACGCAGAAAAAAAATATAGTTGTACATGGTTACTGTAACCATTTCAACATTTTTTGAACAATATTATAGTCACAGTAACTATATATATGAATGTAGTAACAATAATATGGTTAATTTACGATTCACATGATTATATCAACCATATATGGTTACAAAAAACAAGTATATGTTTGTGACAAATACGAAAAAGTACTCCTTAGTTTGGTTTAGATCTCCCTTTTTGGTATCATAATACCAATGAGCCCCCTTTTCTTGATTATTTCTTTATGGAAAAGCATATTAGCCAACTTTAATGTGCATATATAAGCTAACTAATTTAATATAATAAAAGTGTACCAATTTCCTTTATCCTCATGAACACCCGTCAAGTTTAAATTTTAAATTTGTATAACTTTTCCTATATTATTTGTTTCTATAGCACTTAATATTTAACAAATTATCACAAACCCGCAACCGCGGTTTTTAAATTCTTCGATTTTTTGGAAACTCTAATATTATGTATCTACAATATACATATGTATTTTTGCTTTTGTTTATATTTTTTCTTATTTTTGTCACAATAATTTTTAATAAATTTCTCTTTTTTTGCCATAAACAGCTGTTGCCAAAACTCAATTCAATTGTATTTCGTTGCTGTTTTACTTGTTCTGTTACTATGACCTTTTTTTCGCCTAAAATCATTTGACTGCCTAGCAAAAAAATTTAATTAAAACTCCATTCACCAACATACGCACTGATTTTCATTTAAAGCCAGTGACTGCAAAAGGAAAAGAAATGGAAAATTTAAATATTTTGTAATAACCATTCAAGTGCACCTGTGTTTTAAATATCTACAATAATAGAAGTAAAAAGGAAATAATATTAAAACGCTACATTAACAGAGCCAAACAAATTGTGACAACAATTTGAAGACGAAAAACTGAAACAGAAATACAATTAAATGAAAATGGAAGTAAATATATAAAAAATATATATTTCTACCTCAAAGTTTGTAAAGAAGCTGAGAAATATGAGAAAATGGGTGTTACATTGCATGTGCCAAATGGTGCACAAACTCTAAACTTTAACAATGTATACCTTTTTGGCAGATTGTAAACTAAGAACCTGATTAGAAGTCATCTAGTCTGGCGATAATTGATATTTTACTGTGCCTCTATTATATACTTAATTCTTGGTCGAATGCCAATTTTACAGACAGACACGTCTAAATGTGAATAGTCACGTAACTAAGGGGACCGCTATTGACTTGTCAATTTATCGGCCCACAAACCTCGATTTTTTGGACTATTTTTCACCAACAATTTTTTTAACCAATGATACCAAAAATGTTTATTTAACAAAAAAAAAATTTTTACACAAATTTTTTTTTACACCCAAAACATTTTTTTCATCAAAAATATTAATTGCATAAAAAAATTTTTTACCAAATCTTTTTTTTTTCTTAAAAATATTTTTTTAAAAAAAATTTTTTTTCCAAAATTTATTTTTCTTTATAAATTGTGTTCAATGTTTATCTATATGTATATTTATTTTGGCGATGGATATATAAGATTCGGTACAGCCGAATATTGCACTCTTACTTGTTTTTAAATCATTTTGAAAATTGTACTGAAGTCTAGAAATCGAAATATGAATTGGAAAAAACGTTTAAAAAACAATTTCGAAAAAAAAATTTTTTAAAAAATTTAAATTTTATTTTAAAGTATAATTTGGTGAACGGTGTATAAGATTCGACACAGCCGAATATAGCTCTCTTACTTGTTTTTCTTTATAAATTATTTTCAATGTTTATCTATATGTACTTTTATTTTGGGGATGGGTATATAAGATTCGGTACAGGCGAATTGTACTGAAGTCTAGAAATCGATCCACAAACCTATGTGAATCGATTTGATTTGGAATTAGCCAAAATAAGAATTTCTACAGATACTATACAAATGAAAGATTGTATATAAAATATAATTAATGCAACATTTCCTAAACAGAGGCCCCCTGTGAACATAAATACTGAATTTATTTATTTCCAACTGTCTTTAAGTAGCAATAAACTTAATTTAATTTTCCTAAAACATTTATTTATACAACTTTGAGTAATAAAATCCAAAACACAACTGCAGAAGAACTGTGTAGTCGTCATATAAAATAATTAAAAATCTTTTACAAAAAAAATCTCATTTTCCTTTTAAGTAATTTTCATTTTGCAACTGTAACTTGCATTTATTATAATTTTATTTTCCTTTTCCGCTATTTCTGTTTTATTATTATTTTTTATTTTTTTATTTTAATTATAATTTTCATTTATATTAAGTATTTTTTTTTTCCTTCATTTTCAATTTATTTTTCTTGTTTTAATGCGTAAAATTCTTTAGTCCTGTTTAGTTCATTTAATTCGTAGCGGTACGTTTTATCATACTCAGCTGTCATTTTTGTCTTAGTGGGTCTGTGTGGCTGTGACTCTAGTCGGTCATTCATTTAGATGACATTCAGTCACACAAACATGCAGTCAGTTAACTATTTCACTTTGGTGGCCAAGATTTTCATTTAATGGATTTCCATTTGTGTGCCTGGCTGTGTTGCTTTTTGCCTGGACAGACTTGTTTTGTTACAAAATTAAAACTTGAAATGTTTTATTTTACATATTTTTTTATTTTTTTTGTTTCGTTTCGCTTTCCTCTCATTTCTTCAAGCATTCAAAAGTCTTTTAGTTTCGTTATTAGGAAAAGTGGAAGTTTTGTCCCTTTTTTAGACATCAGCAAAAAAGTAAAATATATATAAAAAATAACGTACAGGTGAAGTTAAAGTTAAGCAAGTGAAATTTACACTGAGAAATAAGAGTAAGTATTAAATGTAGCACCATTTTCCACTTGATCTGTTTAGTTTTATACATTTTTATTAAAGAGAGTATACAAAATTGTTATATTGATAACAAGAATTTTAAATCGATTTGTAATCCAGACTAAATGATAATAATTCCCCGTCCTCAGACTTCATCTGCAGTTATAGAATGTAAATGAAATATATGCTGTTTCTTTCTGTGATTATTATTATTTCAAAATTTTACGAATTTCGTTGACATTCGTGTTGTCTACATATTTACCGATCATATTCGTCCTCTGGCGGCTATAAGTGCCAACAACTGTTTTAGAACTTGGAATATTGCATTTGTTATTCGTATTGTTTATAGGTAAATAACCGATCATGTTCGAGCCCCTGTTAGCTATGAGTCCCAAACACTGCTCTAGAACTTGGAATATTCCTGAGAAACTAAGCTTGCATATTGTATAAACAATTGTTTTCTAGTGTTCAATTTCAATTAAATTATAAAATTAAAAACATAAAAGACATGAAAGACATATTAGGGCTTAATGATTGATTTTTTCTTCGTGTAAACTTTGATAGTATGTAATGTAAATGTTGTCCTGTTTTTTGTTGTTAATTTAACTGTAGTTGCAGTTGATGGTGTTGCTGTTGTTGTTTGTGATGCCTTTAACTGTCACTCTATATGTCAAAGACGACATTACCTTTGCACTTGGTAACATTAAAGAGAATAAAGGATAAACAAATTGTATGTGTGTGTGTGTGTGTGCATGCAGATGCAGCTATATATCCTATACTCTCACATAAACACTATATATGTACATAAGTATGGGTAAAGGATATCTGACTGTGAATGAGCTCGTTTGTATTTGTGTGCTGGATGGATTGAAAATAAATGAATGACTGACTGACTGACAGAATGGTTGTACCACTAGATGGATGGTAGGATGAATGGATGGTCGTTGGTTTGGGTTGGTTTGTTGTATTGGCCGGGTTGGTACGGTTGAAAAGGTAGATGAAGATCTCAGCTCAACTTAACTATGATAATGTTTTGACACTACAAATGCACACAGTATAAACAAGTTTACAGGTGCAAATACAAGTACACAGCAAAAGGTAGATACAATAACAAAACACTTAAACATTGCTCTACTTTGAGTCCTTACTGACGGCAGGGCGGGAAGCGAAATACAGACGGACAAGTGGTAAGGAAAACATGGTTAATACATGATGATGTTTTATCAGTTATTTCGTATACAAAGTGACCTTTAATTTGTTCCAACTTGAGATTGTTAAAGGTTAAAGAAAATGCCAAACACGAAATTCTTGGTAACACACGATAAAGTTAAAAAAAAACAATGAGTAAGAGTACATCTGGCAACAAAAATGTATTTAATTTTATTTGTAAAAGTACATACTCAACAAAAAATGAATAAAAAAAAAATATTATAATTTATGTAATTTATTTCCACAAAATTCTTGAGAAACTTTAAATTGTTGTTTTTTTTTTAATCAGCAAATAATTTTAAAATTATAAGAACTCTTCAACAATTATGGTCATTCCTACATCGCAATGCCCAAGTCATGATACGAGTTTCAATTCACTTGTTCCATGTTTTGTGACATGCAAATTGCCGAGTGTTTGTCTGTGGTTTTTTGGTGATTGATTAGACAACATCACTTTGTCGCTTCATCTGCAATTGCAGTGAATGCTTAAACAGGACATAACATTTTGCTTTTTTTATTTTTCTTTTCCAAATAATTTTTCAATTACTTAACTTGTTTTGAGGTAAATGGCAAGATAGCTGTCCATCATCTGTTCAAATATGGTTAACAAATTTAAAATTTTTTTTGTTGTATTTTCAGTCCTTAATATCAATTTAATTTCTGTTAACTTAATAATTGACTTAATAAACTGAAACTTGGTATAAACATGTTTATATGCAACAGACACATGTTACAGTAATGCAAATTTATTTGTATAGACAATGTTACTTATCAGAACAATTATGTTGCAAAAAAAAAAACACTAAAATTTAATTTATATTACGACCAATAGAACCGATTCAAAATTTCAAATAACTTTAAAAAGTGTTTAAAAACTTTTCCGGTCAACTGATCAAATTGGTCAAAAAAACAAAGACTTTGTCATTTTGTTTTTAATTCGAACAATATATTCTGGATCCTAATAGATAGCGGAGTAAATTTGGCAATGTCCGTCTGTAATAGGTTTGATGAAACCCCAGATATCCTGCAAACCCACATGTGATATCAATTTCACAAAATTGGTCCATAAATAGCACAGATATAAGCAAAAATAACGACCACCACGATTTTTTACAAACTGTTTTATTACAAAACAAGTAAGCGAGCTATATTCGGCTATGCCGAATCTTATATACCCTTCACCAAATTATACTTTAAAATAAAATTAAAAAATTTTTTTTAAATTTTTTTTTAAAGTTTTTTCCAATTTTTTAAAAAAAAATTTTTTAATTTAAAAAATTTTTTTTTTAATTTATTAGTGAAAAAAATGTATGACAAAAAAAGTTTTTTGTGAAAAAAATTCGAGTTAAAAAGTATTTTTCCCGATTTTGACCCATTGTAGGTCCAACCTTATACATATCGTTGCAATGGACTTTGAAACATCTATCATTAGATATCCATATTGTCTATATTTATGACTTAGTAATCGAGATATAGATCAAAAATAGACCAAAAATAGAGTTGTCTCGGATTTTTGCTCATATCTCCGTTATTTATGGACGGATTTTGCTGAATTTAAATAGGAAACTTCTCGAAAGCATGTCTGAAAGAATTCTTGAAGATTTGGATCCCGAAGATATCTGGGGTCTTCAGAAAATTGATTTCAACAGACAGGCAGACATGGCTAAATCGACTCCGCTATCTATAAGGATAGATAGTTATTGTGGAAATTATATTGTGGAAATTACAAACGGAATGACAAACTTATACATACCCTTCTCACGAAGGTGAAGGGTATAACAATTATACTAAGATAAAGCGTATATAAACTTCGGAATAACCGTATATAGAACTATTACTCGTTATATCTTTATCATGAGTGGTGAGGGTATTTATACATAATAAGTTTATCATTTTGCTTGTAATTTCCACATATTTTAATTGCGACCCCATACGGTAAATATTTTCTAGATAATACAGACATCGTAAGAATGTAACTAACAGACATGATTAATACATCAATATATCCGATACATTCCTTGTTCGGTTGCTATTTGAAGTCGAGAAAATCGGCTCACAAGCTACTTTATTTACTAAAATCCTTCATTTCCCAAAAACTCAACAACAAAATAAATTAATTCCACAAAACCAAGAAATAGGTTTTTGGTTCACATTTTGTTTTTATGAATTCATATTGGAGAATAACAAATAAAAATCATTCCTTTTTCTGTGACATGGCTGATAATATAGGGTATAAATACATTTATAATAAATTCCATGAAAATGATTATGTTGTAATAATAATAGTATGGAAGTATGAAATGTTTCTGAATTTTTCCCTGTATTCAATAATCTAAAATCTTGTCTAAAAATAGTTGAGCAAAATTAACAAACGAAAAAGAAATATTGAAAATAAAGAAACAGAAACACTCTGGTGGTGTTGAACATGAACACCATAATGTTGGTAAGTTATAGACGAGAGGTATAGAAACCTCAAATCAAAGACGACCAAAATAACTGCAAAGAAAAAAAGATACAAAGAAAAAATGTTGAGCTCACGACCTCACGTTGATGATGTACTGGCAACAGCAGCAGAAACAACAACAACATCAGAAAGACTAGTGTTGCATTAATCTATGTGGTGGTTGCTTACTGATTGTTGTTGTTTATTTGCTGCTGCTGTTATTGTTGTTGTTGCTGTGGCTAGTTTGCAATTTACGAAAAATATGATGATTATTGCCGATGTTAAAGTTGTAGTTGTTGTTGCTGTTGCTGCAACAATATTTCTGTTCAGTTTAGTTAATTTTTTTTTCTTCTACTTCTTACAGTTGATGATGATGATTTGTTTTTTGCAAAACTCCTCTTACAAAACATGACGACGACGATGATGATGATGATGAAAATAAAAATGATGTATATTCTCAGATGAAATGATGAGGCAAGTATTTTGGTTTTACAACAGCAAAAATCGAAGCCCTTTTATAGTGGCAATTATGGTTTTAAGTCAAGTTACCCCTGACTTCCCATAGTTTTGCTCGATGTGTTTGTTGCTCTGGCTAAACATTACAAACATTCCTAGATGAGATCAGCATTTAAGAAAACTTTAACCACAATAAAAGCCCACAGAACAAAACAGAACTTTTGTAATATTTTCCCGTACCTCTTCGGCATAAAAAGTAGTATAAGTGTATTATAAAAAAAGAGGGTTTAACCGAAGATTTCATTTCAAAACTAATTTAGATTGGTTTCCCCACAAAATAGTAACAACTTCAAACACAACACAACACAGCACACAATGGCCGGCCATTCTTATTACCAAACAACACAAAATAGAAATAAATTTAGCTCATAAATTATTCTGATATCTAGTTACTCAAACACTAGATGGACAAAAAAAAAACTAAACCAGAACCATTGCAAACCAACCCAAAACCAAACATTGACTAATATTCATTTTCATAACTTCATTGTGAAATGATCAAACATGACTTTGCGAATAACATATACAAAATATTTGCCCTCACAAAAAT
This sequence comes from Calliphora vomitoria, assembly GCA_942486065.2. Lineage (NCBI taxonomy): Eukaryota > Metazoa > Arthropoda > Insecta > Diptera > Calliphoridae > Calliphora > Calliphora vomitoria. The sequence continues at coordinate 129,953,596 of OW818031.2, forward strand.
AATTAACCAGAAATAAAAGAATAAATGTAGGATAAAAAAAAAAAACAGAAAAGTTCTCATTCTTTCTGAAAAATGCAAATACATAAACAAAATATTTCATTGTAACTAAAAAAAAAATGCCGCCTAAATTTACTAATTTAAATAATAAATGCATTGTCATAATATTAGTTAGGGGCACATGTTATTTCTTAAATGTCATCAGTATTCCACTCAGATTGGCTATCGCTTTAGCATAAACACTTTGTATGTGCAAGGAAATCTCTCTATGGATAGATATTCGGTGAATCAACATAGTCAAATTTAAAATTTGGGATTTGATATATGAATGCTTTATGATTTTTATTGGTATTAAATTATAAAGGATTATCGATGTCAGAAAAGGTTTATATTTTACTCAAATATCTATGGATAAATGAAATTAATTGAATTTTTTTGGAAAATATTGATACTATGACAAAACTCGATACTGGAAATAAAATGTGCAACCTCTAAAATATATCCGGTTTTTCTAAAATTTTTAGCATTTGGTTTTTAGACTTTGGGAGCATCGAAATCGAAAACCCTAATATCCAGCCATTTATGAACAGTTTTTGTTGATTTTCAATTCCAAAATTCTCAAATTAATTTGATATATAACATATGAATCGCTATATCGACATCTATGGTGATATAAACGCATAAAGAAATTATTTTTCTCCCACACCAATACATTGCTGCCATACAAAACAGTGTGAACAAATTCATAAAAGTCATACGGAAAGCAACGCATGTGCAACTCTATTCGATGCTTAAACAAGAGAGAAAAAAAATACGCATAATCGTTTACACTCGATCGCCTAATAAAGATTACAGCATTTTAATTTATACTCGGCATGTGTCTTTACAACACTCTGTTTCTGTGACTGTTCGTATTTGAAGGCGCTTTTAGTTGTTTGGTGAATTTGCTCTCATGTAATATTTGTGATTAAAACAGCCTACATATTTGTGGGTTTAAACCAACAACTACAACAAAACCTGGCACCTACCATTTTTGCTGTGTTGGCGGTAATGTTGTCCAGAGATTAAAATAATTAAATCAATTAAGCTACTTAATCAAAAGTTAATTAAATTATTACTTGAAAATGAAAATGCATATAATAAATTTGAACTTAAAATCTCTTAAGAATTAAAAGAAGTTATAAAAAAAATTTTTTTTCAAAACTTTTTGTAAATCATTGTTGATTATGAAAGATAAAACATATAGTCGATAACCGTAATTTGAGAGCAACAAATAATGATGTAAAGGTTCATCATAAAAATTATTGCCAGTACATATGGGGCATTTCATGTCATGTGAATCAACTTTTGAAATCGATGTCTTCCGATTGGGATGAAATTGCAACATAGTTCTATTGGATAGTAATTCAGACGCAATTTTTCAACAAGTTCGGTCGAGAACAAAGTTTTTCACTTTGCAAAAAAATCAAAAATTGTATGTTTTGAGTTACGAAACATTTATTTTGATAGATATCCAACTCGCATCCCACTAAGCGACCAAATAGGTCTTCAATGAAAATATCTAAGCTTGCTTTTGAGAAAAAAAGAAAAGGGCCCATTTTGAAAAAAAAAGTCAAACAAGTTTTTCATTTTGGAAAAAAAATTACAAATATTTTTTTTTTTTAAATTTTTTTTTCTAAAGATTGAAGAAATAGCTATCTAAATTATTTAGGACACATTTTGCTAAGAACAATAGGTAATAAGTAACATGGATGAATAAAAAAACCTGCTTGGTCCAATTTTTACCCCCTGTAACTCAGAAAGTCCTCGACCGATCTTGTTGAAAAATTGTGTCTGAATTACTATCTAAAAGCTGGTTCACTTGACATGAAATGCCCCATATGTAGTTATGTAGCAATATACTTAATTACATCAATCATGTATATGTTCACTACAATCATGTGAATCGTAACTGTAACATATTTTGGTTGCCGCAATCATTACAGTGACCATAATATTATAAAAAAAACTTATAATTATGTGGAAATGATTGTGGTGATCATGTACAACTATATTTTATATCTGAGTGTAACTACATAAGTTGCTAAAATTATTACCGCTACAAGAATTGATTCTTTTAAGAACCTATTTTACAAGTATTACAACTGTCATTGTATGCGACCGTATGCTTGATATTATTTGCATGTTCATTATGTTTCATGCTGTGTGTTTATACACTGGAACTACACACATACACTCAATCGAATTCATAACTTCATAACAAAATGTTGTAAACGATCATGAACCTAGATAATGAGGGAAAATGAAAAACAATTTCTATAGAGTTCACATTCATTATAATTTTAGAAAAATTCTAATAATGACATTACATGACGTTGTCAAGCTAAACATAGACTAGGATGTGAATAAACACTCCCATAAAATATAAAAAAATAAAAAATGACATCTTGTGTGAGTCCCTGGTATTCAGGCATATCAATGCCATCACACTTTAAGTCTCAATTAAATCAATTATCTTGCCGAATAATGCATACTAAACACAACAATTATAACTTCTAACTTTGAAAAAGTCAAAACAAAATAGATGTTTATCACTGAGCAGAGTTGAAAAAAACAGAAACCTAAATAAAATAATTAAATGCACGCATAGTCAACAAAATAACCTTTCAAATCAATTAAAATGTTCCGAATTTTAAATAAAAACGTACAATTATTCAAAATGTTAAACGCGAGGCGTTCAAAATATTTATATATAAATTCCAACATTCAAACACAACCCGAGAGCTGTCTGACATTCAAAGACCAATTATTAGCATGCAATGCAATTATTAGTCTATTTTTTTTTAGTCATTAATATTTTTTAAATATAATCACAAGAAACTTTTCTTTTTTCAAACTATTTTTCTTATACCAAATAAATAAAAAACGCACTGTAAAAAATGGTCAAATTTAAAACCAAAAAAAAAAAGAGAGAATTGTTAAAACACGAAAACAATTTAAAATAATTTACTTTTAAAAAAAATTAAAAACAATCCATTGATAATTTCACAAAAATATCTCACGCTTGTAAATAAATAGATAAATCTCCTTTAATTGCAAATTGAAAATGTTGAAAAATGTGGCTGAACAAGAGACAAAGAAACAGACTTCAGGGAGACTTTAACCTTTTGTGGAGCAGGCACCCTAATGCGACAAGCAAAGAAAAAGAGGAGCACTTCAACGATTTATACATACTACATTAGATCAAGGATGTCATAAATGACAGCTTCCTGCAACAGCTGCCCATCAAGAACTTAATAATGAGAATTACTAAATAAATTATTTTCCACCAAAAATACTTCATATAATCTACATGACTTAGAAGTAGTTTGGTAATGGCTGACATGTAATCTGACATATAAGTACTTGTTTAGGAAATTCAGAATTTATTCATAATAAAATGCATTCAACATTTGAATGATTACATGTATTTTAATTGAATCTAATGCACATCCCATTAACAATTAACAACCATTTTAAATAGATTTTATAGTACTAACTTATTTAACTACCTATTTGTAAGCGTTTGTGGTAAGTACTGGTGGTAAGCCTCCAATAACAGTACTGTGTTAACATACCAATGAATAAGTAGTAAATGGTAATTATATTACAATAGCATTGTAACTCATTACTTGGTAATGGGAGCTTAAACATTATTTTACTTGGTACAGTACCAAACCATATTTATCCACCTCCAATATTTATTAAAATTTTTTGTCAATTGAACAGACTTTGAAAAAATAAGTTTTCTAGTACACAAGTTTGGTCCTAAAGCGTTTTAGGACGTTTTGTTGAACCATTTTGGCTAAATTGTAAAACCGGAAAATGATATTTACCCCAAATTCCATATACCTAGATCTCTCTTAGATACCGACTTAAAAATATATAAAATTAATGCAGACTATGACCAACATTTCGATATGATACAAATGGAAAGACAAAATCAAAATACCCCAATAATTTGGAACAAGACATAAAAAGTACTCCAGCCAATTGTCTTTAATTTCTGCTGTAAGTTGCTTAGTATAACCCTCCTACTTAAAGGATTAAAGTGAATTAGAAAAACTAAATTTAAAAGCTTAACTCTAGCATTAATTCAAACATGTTTTAACAAATTCACAAATGTCTTCTTGTTGTTACTGCTGTTGTTGTTGTTAAGAATCTGCAGCATGGAGGAGCAAGCGTTACCTACTTACCACTCACTCTTCTTTAGTCGGAATACGCTCAGTGCGCCTTTAATAATATTGATTCTTTAAATATAACCTGCAGTTATTGCGGTAAATTTCAAGCATTATTTAGCTTGCAACATTTTGTTAATGGTTGGATTAGAACGTGATGCAACAATACGAGTTGCACAAGTTGTTGCCATTGTAAAGATTAGTAGTAAACAGAGTAAATAGAATTTACTTGAATTGTGCAGCAGTTAAAACAGCCAGGCACTTCACTTTATTTGGGGAGGTCTCAAATTGACAGACCACTTAAGCGATTCCACCTGCAATTGACACACAATCTTGTTATTGTTATGTCGAAGCGCGTGTAACAAGTGTAGTTATAGCATAGAAGTTCGTTAAGTTGAGAATGGTTGCCAATATGTATCTAAAGCAATACATAATACAAAACACTCTAATACGAGTACATTCATTGATACTTTGGCTTAAAGTCTGGCTGCAACACACCGCATCTTGCCCCTTGTCCAAGCACATACATGTAGACACAATTTGTAGCATTAGATTTCATTTAAGTTAAATGTTAATCGCGTATGTAGTAGTGTTAGTTGCACTACACTGAAAGAATAACTTGGATGTGTTTCAATAGCACCCAGGTGCTTGATTTAATTTGCCACAAACAAATTGAATTTGAGTATGTGTCATTGAAAGACACTCGAATTTGTTGCCATCAATCAGGGCACGCACACATTTGTGATTGTTTTTATAGGAAAAACATAAACACAAAATTAATTAATGACAAACAAATAGTTCGATCAGTGTAATTCTCTTGGCAGAACTTACAAGAATTTAGTTGCTGTTGTTATTGCTACATTCACTGCAGACATTTAAAGTTGAGTTGACTGGTTGGTTGGATGGTCGTTCGTTTAGTGCATCCTGTTGTGCTCTAGTTTACTCTGTTAGTGAGTGCTTCTCTTTAGCCTTTGGCTGACAGCACATGCCACCTTCTTGTGCACACGTCGTAATGGCTACAGGCGCTTTAGTTCTCTGTTCTATACGATTACGAGTATAATACTTACTTGTTTAAGAAGCCTGTACAACACAACACTGCACTGCACTGCAGTGCACTGTACTGTTCTACACTTTATGTTACATTACTCTATCTAGTCTACTCTAGTTTATGTATAGTATCGTATTTTACAAGTATTTAAGCAAAAAAAAATGTGAAAAAGAAAAGAAATTTATAAATAAGAAACAAAAATGTTGTTAAAGCTTTGCTTACGTGTATATGTGTTGTTTTTTTAGCCTGCAATAGTTGTTAGAATTGTTGTGGAGCAGCAACAGCTGAGCCAACAACTAACTACTTACATTGGTAAGTATCTGAGATGATTTTATAGCGATAGTGTTTAGCTACTTGCTTTCGATTTTTAATGGGTTTCCCATTACACTCTCTACTCCACTCTGAACCTTTTTATATTACATTCAAAAACTCATCTAACCATCCAACCAACAAGTCATCCAGCCAACCAACCAACCAACCCAACTAGCGATGTTAAATGATCCAACATCTGATGAAGATGATGATAAAGTCTTCTCTTTTACGTTGTTGTTGTTGCAGTTTTTTTTTTTTTTTTGGTTCTTAACATAAATGCCAACACATGTAAGTTTCGTGTTTAAAGTGTCTTTGTGTGTTCTTTTCGCTCTCTCTATGTCTGTCTGTTCTAGGGTCAGGAATTCTCAAATATTTCTCAAAAATGCTAATAATGCAATGGACTTTTTCTCTCAAGTTCTTTTCTAAAATGCTTACAATTTTTTAAACATTAAATTCGATTCTAAGGAAATAAAGGAAAATACAAGAAAAATGTCATGTATTGCTTTGAACACATATCATTATATCAATTTGTATATACATAATTTGTCAATTCACAAGGTCTCTTATCAGTCATATAGTCATAATGTCCTAATATATCACGACTCGGCGGCTTGGCTTAACCGACTCTTAGGCATTCGGCGTTGGTCTCTGCTGGTTAAGGTAGGGTCACACATGACAAATATTTGCTCAAAAAAGCGTAACCACTTTTTTTAGCACAAATTTGTTTGACGTGTTTACTCTTACAATTGTTTTGTAAGATCAAACAGCATCAAATAAAATAAAACTAAATTGTTTGTTTTGAATCATCCTAAGTAAAATAAGTTTTTGAAATATTTGTCATGTGTGACCCTACCTTTAGTTACGATAACACAATAAACATAGCATAGAAAGTAGTATTATTTTAGGACATTTTTTGCTTGAAAAGGAATAAAAATCATTGTGAAATATTAGGACATGATAAGAGACCTTGTGAATTGACCAATTATGTATATACAAATTGATATAATGATATGTGTAAGATCGTATGTTGTAATCAACTATACGATCTTACGATATACGTTTGAGAAGAATATGTTTGTATATATCTCAATTACTGAGTTATGTACAAAGACAATATGTATAGCAAATGAAAGGAATTTCATTTCCCAGTTGATTGGCTTTTTTCATCAATAAAATTTTCTTTTAATTTTTACTAATACGAATGATGTCTATACAAGATATGTATATATGGATTTCACATGTTAAGAATCCCTGCTATTGTCTATTTTATTGAACGAAAGAATGAATGAAACAATGATTATTGCTGCTGTTTATTGGTTGGATGGGTTGTTGCTGGTGGTGTTAAGTTAGTATGTGTTGGTACAAATTAGATTTGACATTTTTTTTTTTTGTTTGTTTGTTGAAAATGAATTATTATACTAATCCTAATCTAAGACAGAGTTTCTATTACAAGCTTTCATTACTTTTCACTTAGTAGTATACTAGTATTCAGCAGCTAGACGATATTCATGTTGCGGTTGTTTGTTGCCTTTGGCTAAGGAAATGTTTGGAAATTAGTTTTAATGTTGTTCAATAGTTTGAATTTATTTGTCGTTGTTCGTATTGCATGTGTTTGAAATTTATTAGAATTTACATACTTCATCTTCCGCTATAATTTTAAAAATTATCTTTTTTTTAATTGTTGTAGAGGAGTAAGAGAGAGAGTTGTTGGTAGATAATATTTGCTGCGGGCCAGATGATTGAAAATTTGTTTCTAATAACTTGAATATTTGTTTTGACGTAACACTCACAAATGAAATTCTTTGGAATTTATTATTAGACTTTTTTTTAATAGGCAATTAAAAATTTTTGTAACAAAAATTATTTTTATGCGGGCTGAGCTAATAAATGTATTGAAATTGAAATAGTTTTTTTTTCAAAATTTAAAAAAAAAATTTCGATTTTTTATCATGAACGAAATTTTAAATTATAAGATTAAGCATAGCAATCTGAACATTTTTTTATTTAAATTTATATAGAGTAATGCATGAGTTAATGAGTCAACGAATGCAAAACAGGTTCAGGTTCAGACAGAAGAACTACGATTAGTATGTATTGATCAAAATTGTTTTTATTATCATATTATATATTACTATCTCTCTCACATGGGTGCAGCAGTAGGTCTAACACATTTTTTTACAACTACCAAATAGAAACATTAAAATTATATAAATAAATTCTCTGAAATTAAGCCATCGATTTATGACCACAAACAAATTAAGAAATTGTATATCTTACTTGCAACATTAAACAAAATATCAATACCTTGAAATCAAGTTTTCCTCTTCAATACAAAAGCAAACTACTTAAATGAGTCACTACCACCAAAAACCTTGTAACTCAGCCGATTCACATGATGACCAAATGTAAAGAATCTACTACATTTAAGCTGCTCCTTAGAGACTCTCAAATATGGCAAGGAAATACAAAATTAAAGAAGAAAAAAAAAGTATAAATATATTTGTATCTTCATCTAAAGCAAAATATATTTAGAAGATTAATAGATTTGTAAAGTTTCCTAATGACTTCATTTAAAACCATGTTGGTAGATTGGAAAGAAGACGAAGCAAAACCAAAAAAAAAAAGCACTGCAATATAACATTCGATCTTAGAGATTTATATCGCTAGAAACAATTTATGGCGAATAAAGATTTACATTTACTACTCCCATAAGCGAGGCATGTAACACATGTAAAAGTGCAAGGAGAATAGTTAGGAGAATATGTGTGGGGTAAAGCTAAGCAAAACTAGACAAAAAAAAAACAGCAAACCAAAGCTATAAGCCAGAGCTAAGCTTTAAAAGAAAAACGACTAAGTCACAGTCACAGTAATAACTACAGCAATTTGTTTCAATATCTTAAACGAACAAATGAACAACAAACAACCAGCAAACAACATCATGTATCTACAGCTAAAGTATGAGTATGTATGCAAATGTTAACATTTGTACTCGTAGTACTCTTAAAGAACAAAAAAACTAAAAAAAAAACAGAAACGAATTTGATGATGGTTTCATATTTCCCTTAAAGGGTGTGATCACAACGTACTCCATGTGTGGAGTTAGGCAAGACAAATAGTCAACCATATGTGCCACATGCTGCAAAGCTTTCTCAATCTTGCTTAGCCAGAGATAAATCGTTGGCAAGATCAACATTGCGCTAACAAATGACATACAATTAAATGAATTTTTAATTTGTAAAAAGATTTTTCACATTAACCATTCCAACCACAAACAAACTCAATTTAAATGTAAAAATTGTGAACATTTAAATGCAACGAAAAAGGATTTGAAAGATCCCGAAGAGTCAACTCGACAAAGACATCGTTTTAATAAGTGTGGGATTATAATTTAACCCTTAAACGAGAGAAAGATGTATGATAATAGAATTAAGAATGTTACTGTTTGGTTTAGTAATTTAATTTAAAAAACCTAGCTACTTTTAGGGTTAAGTTGTAAATTTTAATAAATCTTAAGGTAAGACATCTTGTTTAGATTTCCTTTAATAAACCACAAATAAACAGATAAACCATAGTTAGGCAAATCGAACTCTATAATCCCTACAACTTTGACGAGTAAAAGTTATTTTTTCTGGTTCTGCTATCACGTCTATGGGACCGGCTATCGGCATATTTTGTAGTGCTCTCGAAGTTGAATGAAAGAACTACATCTAAAAGAGATTTAGCATGATTTCTGGAAGTAGAAAACTGTGGTTATTCAATACAGTGTCATAATGTCCAATTTCACAATGACTATGTCCTTGGGAACAGTGTCATAGAGGTAATGGGTTGCACGCAGTCCGAAGGCCTTAACCTGAAACCTTTCTCAAATATTGTAATATTAAAATGTTATGACACACCAACAAGTATCATAACCTCCATGGACATTATGACATGCCACTGTTATATATCTACTGTCACAAACTTTATCGGTTATATAATCATAGTATCAGTGAGATTTATGCAAACTGAAATGATTTTTAAATGTTTGTCTTTTTTGGCTGCTATGATCAATTGTGGACTAGCTAAAAGTAATTCAGAGCGTTCCAAACATCAACTCAAACACATAATACCCCTTTGTGATGAAGGTTATAAAAAAAAAAAAACTCCACACAGATGAAAATGTAGTGCAGTAAAAGATAAAGAATTTATATCCCACCAATACGTTTTGCCATGGTGCAATAAAGATCATGACCTCTTAAAGTTGAAATTTTACGCATTGCTAATATTTTCTTTTGACAGATTGCCTATCACAACTTATAAGAGTAGAGTAGAGCAAGGCATCTTCTCTGCCCTTAAAGTACATTAAAAAAAATCCCAAGATAAAACATTTACCATGCTACTCTTGTGTCAGCCACAAAATAATGAAATGAAACTTCAACAAAAGTGGGCGAAGGGAAAGACAATGCCTTAAGGAGGGGGGTTGTGAGGTTTAGAAATAGACAAGCGTAGTGAAAAAGCATGGCATTGTGAAGCCACATTTAAGATGCCTGCTTACTGCTGTCAAATCTTGCACTGATACTGTATCTATAACTGATGCGTTAAGCTGCATTTTAGTAGTAAATTCAATGTTTATGCATTTTGATGCAGCATCTCTTTTCATCTGCAGTTGTGGTTGCAGCCAATGTAAAGTTTTTGTTGTTGGTGTTTATGAATTTACAACATGCAGCAGCATGTACGAGTAGATGAATGAATTGCTTGAAATGTTAAGCCTTAAATAAAATTGAAAGCACACAATAAATTCTCATATTTTCTAATAGATTTTGCTTTATGCTGTTACATGTTTGAGTAGGTTTTCTTTTTTTTTTTATGAAAAATTATGTGTAAAAATCTTAGAGGGAATCGTTAAAATGTGTATGAGGAAGCGGAAATGTAGGAAGATTGAGTATCTAACAATATATTCATAAGAATTTTAAATTCACTGCTTGAAAAAAATGTTTTAATTTATTGTGTTACCAAATCACTTGTTAAGTAATGTAAATTTCTTAAGAAATTACCTTTTAGTTCCCTAACCGATTGTTAATTAATTCACCAAACCAATTATACTTAGGTCCTGTCCTAGGGACTGAAATCCCATTCAACTTGATGTTTTCATTAGTTTTGTTTAAATTCGCACTGAACCTTTACAAATGGCTGAAGAAAAAATTCATATTTACTCTTTAGATAAACGAATTTATGATAAATTTTAACACAAGTGTTAATTTGCTAATGAGTCTTTATTTTACTTACAATCACACAAACAAAAAAGAAAGGCAACATTATTATTATTAAAATTTTGTCCCCTTTTTTATTTTCCTTAGTGTAAGTAAGTTTGTTTTTTTTAGCTGCCGCCTTTAGGGCATCATAAATTTTGCGACAAATTCCAGCGTTCCATGAACAATAAAGTAAAGAATTACAACGACAACGAATGTAAAAAATTTGAAATTTTTTGTTTTTACACCATGATTTTAAACAATGGCATCATTAGTTGTGTATTTTATGCACTAAACTGAACTTAACTTAACTTTATTTAACAAACAATTTGAAAACGCAAAAAATATGTTAAACAACCTTTTAGAAAACAACAGCAACGCAACAACAACAACAACAATTTCTAAACAACAAACCAACCGAGTGCAACATGGTTCAGCAGTAAGTTTAGCAACTATGTACTTGCCACAATGCTAAGATGCACTATTATGTTGAAAATGTATTCAAGTGCTACAAGTTGAAAAAAGTGACTACTGTCTAGAAGTTTTTTATTTTTTTTCACGTATGCGTGAGTTAAAAATCTGATATGCTCGCATAATTGCGCACATTTGCTTAAATAAAGAGCATAGATGGACTGACGTTGCAACAAACGAACAGACTGTCAGACAGACAAACTTCTCTGGTTGGCCAAACTACTGACAATTGTGAAAAAAAAAGAAACCCCATTCAAAAAGTTGTTCCTCTCATTTTGGTAACGCTAGAATTATTTCTTACTGTCTGACTAGTTATAATTTGTATTAGTTTTTCTTTAGGCAGTGGCCACAAATTTTAAGAAAGGTGTTTTTTCTCACTGAGTAGAGAGGGATCTCAATAATGCTAGAGAAATTGCGTTAAAAAGGGTCTTTAACATAGAAAATATAAAGGAAATACTCGTATAAGAATGTTAATAGGAGGCAACTACTGATGATGATCTGTTAAATTGTAACAATGGAATATATAGTTCATGGATTTTACAGGGAGTAAATGTAGAGTTTTTATAAACAATCATACTAGGAATATATTTCGAGGAAACAAAATGGTTCTATATTCTTAGTAAGAGAACTTGCAAGCAAATGACAATAAAATGTTTTATTCGACTGTGTATAGTTGCGATCTCGTTATGTAAACTGAATGATTTTGAAAAAAAAAAAATCAGAATGTGCTCCTGCAAACAATTTCGTTACTCGACTACTTCTAAGTAATGCAACGGTATGTTGTCATTATTATTTCCTTTAGGTGATATAAGGATCAGAGGGCCATTACAATTTCTTCTTTTAATTTAGATCTATCTGATGCTAGCGCTTTTAGTTGGTTACAATGTATGCCTTGTATGATAAGGCAACCTTTTCACTTGCCCCTTTGCAGAATCCACTCTCTTGCTTTCATAGTGATATTTACATCGGGCAATATTCAGTATGTGCACAATTCATCTCCATTTAATTTTTCGAATCTTTACTTTAATTGGTGTGTTCTTTTCCAGAGGCAATTGTAGTTGGCCAAAATATGCGTAAAGCTACGTACACACGGTTGTCAGATTTTACAATGTTGTCAGATCTGGCAATGTGCTCGCAATGTACTGCCAGTGAAATATTATTAGCAACAGGTAAATTGTCAGTTTAGACGATTGTAAGAAAACCTTACAATTTCATTGCAAACAATAAATTTATCTGCCAACAAAAATTGTCAGTACACACGGTTGCTTCACTTTTGTTTATTTTAAATACATATGCACATTGTTGCCAATAGAAATAATTTATCTGACAATGATGCCATATGACAATAAAAAGTTTCTGACATTGATCTTACAATGATCTGGCAATGGCAACGTAAGCTGTTTACACGATTGTCAGATGTCTGACAATAGTATTGTCTTAAAATGTAAAATTGTACATTGTTGTCTTACTGACAACGTTGTAAGACAAAAATTGTAAGTTCACACGGTTGATAGACATTTTCTGAACATTTGTCTGACAATATTGTACAATCTAACAACCGTGTGTACGTAGCTTAAGATTCGTCGCAAGCATCAGATAGTTAATATCTTAAATACGTTTATATTCCGTATAAGTGTTGATTTTACATATGAATTGAATATTTTCAATATTGTATTGGCAAAGATGTCTAAAGATCTCCGCAAAAAATTCAGTAGGGCAAACGATTGCTGACCAGCATTAATTACATTTCTTATGTCGAACTACCGGATGAAAAAAAAAAAATACTCCCGAAGATTCTGCTACTTCGGGAGTATTTTTTTGTCACATTTGTCACATTTTCCAGATATTGGTGGTTAATGTGAAGACTATTGGATTCTGTTGAGATTTGCTTTGGATGCTTCTATCTGTATGTAGTTTACTCTGCATATTACCGATTCTGTAGGATAGGAGACATATGTCTTCTACATGTCTTCCTCTGGCTGTGGATGGGGCTATTCGTAGAATACAGTCAAGGACTATATTAAAAAGCATTGGCGAGAGCACACATTTATTTAATATTTGCTTTGAATGCTTATATCTGTTCTACCACAGCAAAACATACTGTGAATACCCCTTATGTATTATTAGTCTTCCCTTTAACAACAGCTTTATAAACCTTGTTGAAAATCATCATTGTTTCATTTGTCGTCGTGTCTTGGCTGCAAAATATCTCTATTAAAATCATTTAAACCCATATTTAATATTCAGATTTAACTATGATCCTCTTTTATTTCTTGTTGGTGTTTTTTTTTTTACATTATTTTGTGAAAAACAGAACATCTACAAAAATTGTATATACCTATAGTAACATATATAAAAATATTCCACAAAAATTATTGATAATGTTGAAACAGAATCCAGAAAATGTTGGGGGAGAAGTGAACAACATCTCGAAAAGAAATCACGAAACAACAACAACTGCAAATAAAATAATTTAAAACAACAAAAGAGACAGACACAAAACAAAAAGTCCAAAAACAAAAGACACGTTAGCCATGATGACGATGATGATGCTGTAGTGGATGATGATGATGGTAATGGGACGAGATGACTTGTTGATGATAACAAATTAACCGAAAAGTCAAATCATGCAACTCTTTTGAAATCGCATGCTTTAGAAAACTCAAAACAAAAACAAAAAAAAAGAAGTAAAACTAAAATAACTGACGAAGTGGCTAAGTGGCAGCGAATGGATGATGGTGTTCCTCCATTGGTAAAGGTGGCCCAACAAAATACATAATACTTCTACAAACAACGTTATTAAAAAGGGTTGAATGTGGCCTGGCTACAACAAAAGAAGCTTTAAATGTTTGCCCAAAAATAGAACTAGTGCACTGTGGTTCCAAATTTAAATAAAGCTGGACAAAATTATTTGGTGGCGTTTTTATATGGATTTGAACTCTCTAATTGCCAATAAAATAAAATGTACATTAAATAAAAGCTAATTTCAATGTCTATATAAAATTTGAAGTATGGGCTTCAATGTGATAAAATATTTGAACTAAGTATTGGTTATTTAGTTGAGCATACATTTTATAAAAATGCTTTAACAAAAATATGATCCAATTAGAAATGCACCAGTTCTTAAACAGCTTTTCTTGTTTATACCCCTCACCTTCGTGAGAAGGGTATATATAAATTTGTCATTCTGTTTGTAATTTCCACAATATAATTTTCCGACCCTATAAAGTATATATATTCTGGATCCTTGTAGATAGCGGAGTCGATTAAGCCATGTCCGTCTGTTTGTCTGTTGAAATCAATTTTCTGAAGACGCCAAATAACTTACAAACCTGATTCATACATCAATATATCGAGAAAATCGGCCCTCAAATGGCTGAGATATAAGAAAAAACCGGGACAACCTCAGTTTTTGGCCTATTTTTGATCTATATCTGGATTACTAACTCATTAATATAGACAATATGGAGTTCTAATGATAGATATTTTAAAGTTCATTGAAACGATGTATATAAGGCTATAGCAATTTGGACCTACAATGGGTCAAAATCTGGAAAAATATTTTTTAACCCGAATTTTTTTTTACAAAAAATTTTTTTTTTTGTCGTAGATTTATTTTTACTAGTAAATTAAAAAAAAAAAAAAAAACAATTTCGAAAAAAAAATTTATTAACAATTTTGAAAAAAAAAAAATTTAAATTTGAAAAACAATTTTGAAAAAAAAAAAAAATTAATATTGTTTACATAAAAAATTTTAAAATGTTTATTTTAAAGTATAACTTGGTGAAGGGTATATAAGATAAGAAAAGTGTAGATTTAGAATATTTAGAAGCTAACTATAAGAAAATTGCATAAATGGTAAAAAATTGGGAATTTAGCATAAGAAGCTCTTACTAAAAAGGTAATGGTTTTTGTTCTATTGTGATCGTTAAAAATGTAACACATTATGAGCCTATGGGTAACCTTTAATAAATGGTACAAAATATGTTGGCAACATTTTGTGCCAGAAAAGAAAACGACATAAGCATCCATTTTACGTTGTATTTGAGCAAGTTGTTAGCTATTATAACAAATATATTTCGATTTATTCTGAAGACTCAAACTTTTATAATTTTGTCCAGCTAGATTTGGGATTGGAACCACAGTGCAGTGTTTAGAAATCAAAACATCATTTGATGACTTACAAACCAAGTTTAAAGGTTGCTGGCTTAAAGGGAGATGGTGCTAGCTAGTGTTCTCTAGTTTGCTGGCAAACTACGAGTATTTTGTGAATTTATGTTGCTGTGTGACTTTTAGAAGCTGCCAACAATAATGTATGTTTTGACTGATGCAAGGACGTCTGTCAGTGCTGTGATAAGGACAGGACGGTGGCGTTATTTTACATTTCCTCCAACATTTCGTTGTTCAAATTTGCTATTGAAGCAGTTTACGCCCATAGTTTTTTGTGAATAGCTTTTGGGCATTTTATTTCTACCTAGGACCCTGAAGGTTTTAGCTATTGGTCTGAACTATTTATTTTTATTTTTAGTTACTTTGAGATTGTTTTGATTTTTTTCGCGTGTTTTTGATTTGAGTTTATTTTTTTTCCTCATTTGCCTTGCATTCGTCGTTTCTGTTCTTTCAAGTCTTTTCAAATCCAGCTGCCTTTGAATGTGGCCTGTTATTAACTTGTCGTATTCGAAAACAAGATGAGAACGATTAATGCTCGTGGCCAATTTAAAAAAAGTTTGCATTCTTGTTAAGCATATGAGTGGTTGGTTGGTTGGTTGTTTGTTTGGTCGCTTACTTGCTGGGCAATGGTTGATCAGCAATGGCAGCAGTTATAGTTTGAGTTATTTGGAAAATACACTGAAAAAAAAAAATGTTGTGCCAGAGTCTTTCTTAAAGTAATATGATTTCAAGACCGAAATTATACTTGAAATAGCATTAAAGACAATTAAAAGAAGTAAGTAAATAATTGTACAATTGAACTATGTAGACACATAGTTACGAAATATCGCTTTAGGATTATGAGAGCACCTAAAAAAAAAGATTTTGTTGCAGTGTAATTTAGCAGTGCAATGTATGCATTTTATATTGACTTTTCAACTTGGCTGTGGGTCTACTACACACATCTAAACTACAAATATTCCTACTGACACAACTCAAGTGTGCGCTGTGCGATGATGTTGACTCATGATTATGGATGGATGACGCTGGAGTTGTAAAGAGCTAAATCCCATACACACATAGACACTCGAACAAACGATCATACACACATACATACATACATTTGTCTTGACAAGCCACTATAAACTTTACGAATTTTGCTTGTATTCAAACTTGTACCCGTACAAAATAAAATGCAACAACTAAAAACTGAATCTAAATCCAAACTCTTGATAAATAAATCCAAATTCATTCAGCAATGAGCAAACAAACAAACAAACAACTTGTATGCAGCAACAACAAACGCAATTCTTACTTAAACTTTCTTACAATTGTGTCTACAATGAATTGTTGTTTGTTGTTGCAAATTCTATGTGTGTTTGTTGCATGTCAGTGTGAAGCAACCATGTTGTAGGTTGTTCATATAATTCAGCTCAATCGCGATAATAATGTGTGATTCTTGTGCATGATTTGCTTTTTGACGAATACGTTTTCATGTTCGTAAATTGTTAACAAAACTTCAGTTTTTCTTTATGCTTTTTTTACAAAATTTATTTGTGATTGTTGTTCATACTTTGGCATACGATAATTTTTATGTTTCTTTGCTGAAATCCCTAGTTTCTCCACTGTGGATGTCCACCCTTGCTCCTCACTCGCAGCGATATCAAATGTATTTATCAAGTATAATTTTTATTACAAAACTCAATGTCCACTGGACAATGGAGGTGGCTGGCTGACTGACTGACTGGCTGTTGTGGCATGATGGTGTGTTGATTCTGTTGACAATATATCTGTGGAATACATGTACAAGTGTTTATTGTTTAGATACATTGGACATCATGTTGTAGACTCTCTTTTTCTACATCTCAGTTGGACATGTGGATGAGGATATACTTTATTTGTTACAACATTTTATTGAAGGCGATTCAAAAGAAGTTAATATAAAAAATTTTTAAATTTATAACATAATCCCAGCTGGAAATTTGCGAAACAAATTGTGTTCAGTTGGCTGGACTACAAGTAGTTTTATTGAGTGTGGGTTTTGAATTTCAAATTTAAACCAAATGTATTTCTGACAGGGTTCTGAATACTAAATAGAACTCAATGTAGAAGTAATCCAAAGATCCAAGTTCTGACAGTTTCGAAGAAGTGATATTAGCGGATAAACATATAAAGTACTATTCATTACTTATAGAGTCAATTGAAATAAATAGTATTAAGCCAGTATAACTTCTGCAGAACATTTTTGTGAAAAAACAAGTAAGAGAGCTATATTCGGCAGTGCCGAATCTTGTATACCCTTCACCAAATTATACTTTAAAATAAAATTTAAAGAAAAATCTTTTTAAAATTTTTTTTAAAATTTTCTTTTTCAAAATATTTTTTTAAAAGTTTTTTCCAATTTAAAAAAAAAAAATGTTTAAATTTATGAGTGAAAAAAATTTATGACAAAAGAATGTTTTTTGTGAAAAAAAATTCGGGTTAAAAAATATTTTTCCCGATTTTGACCCATTGTAGGTCCAACTTTGTATAGCCTTATATACATCGTGGCAATGGACTTTGAAATATCTATCATTAGATATCCATATTGTCTATATTTATGACTTAGTCATCGATATATAGATCAAAAATAGGCCAAAAATAGAGGTTGTCTCGGGTTTTTGCTCATATCTCCGTTATTTATCGATGGATTATGCTGATTTTAAATAGGAAACTTCTTGAAAGCATGTCTGACAGAATTATTGAAGATTTGGATCCCGAAGATATCTGGGGTCTTCAGAAAATTGATTTCAACAGACAGATGGACATGGCTAAATCGACTCCGCTATCTATAAGGATTCAGAATATATATACTTCATAGGGTCGGAAAATTATATTGTGGAAATTACAAACCCAATGACAAATTTATATATACCCTTCTCACGAAGGTGAAGGGTATAAAAATGGAGTTAGAAATATATGTTTTCGCTTTTGACTCGAAATTCTATACCGTTTCATATCCATATTGTCTATTTCCATAACTTTGTATACGTGGTTTTTTGTTTTCAGCTATTTGCGGACCGATTTCCTCGATTTTAAATAACAACCGAACCAGGACTATATTCGATATATTGATGTATCAATCATATGTGTAAGTCTGTTGGGGGTTTCGAAAAGTTGATTTCAACAGACAAGTTAAAAATGTGGAAATTATAAAAGGAAAGACCAACGTATATATACACTTACCACTCATGGTGAAGGTAATAAAATTAAGTGTTAAATTAACATGTAAAATTAACAAAGATTTTACTATTTAAGTTTTTTATAATCATATTTTTAATAAAAATAACATTAGAACTTTTTTTTAAATAAATTGTGGTATTTCTCTACAATTTGATTTTCAAGACTGTTATTTGCACCACAAGAAAAATGTTAAGAGTTAAAATTCTAAACATCCTTTTAAGCAGTATTTTAACTAATTTAACAGCAAAAAAAAAACGAAAGGAAATTCTTTGACAGATGAAGACAGACACGAATGCAATGAAATGAAACATTCTGTATATAAAGTGTTGACAAGATAATTACGTTAAAAGATACTTATAAAAACGATCACAAAAGAGCTGCTTGCAAAAAAATGGGATACAATCAAAAAAAAACGACTTGCTAAAAAACGAGAGAGACGTCAAACTTGCAACAATGTATTTGAAGAAAAGTTGTCTGCTATTTTTTAAAAAAAAAATATGCGTTAAGAAAAAACTTTGCCAAGCCAAGGAAGAAATTGCTTTCGAAAGGAAAAAAATGCATACAATTCTGAAATAAATGTATGTATTTAAGTGTGCAGGAGTATAACAATGTATGTTTGTAGGTAAATCTGCACTTTGGTACGTTTATACGTACGAGTTTATAAAAAAAAGAAGTGTAAATTGTGCATTGCTGGGGTGATAATTGCAACTTGAATGCCAAACATCATGATGATTTTGTTGCTGCTGTTGATTTAATGATCATACCTTGAGTGTCTGTATGATGATGGATGTGTGCTGATCTTTAAGCAATTTATTCCTGCCTTTATGCCAATGCTTGCTGAAAATGTAACTGCTTGTTAGACCATTTACAGAAATTTCGCACTTGCGTTTTTTTTTTCTTCCCATTCATGCTGCTCTTAAATATCTGTTAATTTGGCCACACGTCTGTCAATAATGACAGACACTTGTATAAAGAAAATTGTCTTTTAGCATAAACTGAAACGGATAGTTTCAGTTTCATTGTCTTACCATCACAAGATTTATTATTCTTCGAACAGAATGTATGTATGTGTAAAAAATTATGCAGACAGCAGAGCAATTCACATAAATGTTTAATTAATAATGAAAACAATACTAATATAAAGCTTCAAAATGTTTGTTAAGTGATTTATAATTGTAAAACTGAATTGAAAACTTTTTCAGACTAGTTAAAATCCAACCAAACCAAACCCAACCCAACAGAACCAACCAACAACATCCTCTCATTACAATTTGTTATAAATTTTAAATATCTGTGTGTATAATTATCTATATGTGTGCGTGTTATTATCACTGTATATGTATGTATCATTATCTGTATATGTGTTTATAGTTTCAGTCAGTCATAAAATGATAATGACTTGTGTTTCGTACTACAGAAATTTGTATTCAAAAATTTTAAAGCATCAACAACAATGACAGCAACAACAGCAACATAAACCTCAAATTAACAACAACTTAAAACATTATTTTATAACTAAAATATTGCACAACTATACAAATACATTGTTATACATAAACTTAATGGGACCAATCTAAAAATTTCATAATTTAAAGAAAAATCAATTCGATAGATTTCTATGTTATTTCTATGAAAAAGCTATTAATTTGAAATACATGTTTACAGAACTTACTATCTGAGATATTGCCGAAAATATTTCCAACAATTCGAGGTAATCGTGAGAATTTGCTTATCTGCCATTTATGGGCTGATTTTCAGTATCAAAATGATCATGGTAATATCATATACATACTTATATTGATACAACATGTGGGTCCATCATGGAGCCTCGGAAAGCTAATTTTAAATAACACACGGATAGATGGACACCGTTAAATCAACATTATATTCATACCATTTCAACAGACAGACATCAATTAAGGAACTTCCCTATATATAAGGATACAGAATCTGTATGCTTTATAAGGTCACTAATAAATACTGTGATACAGACATTTAAATTAAACCAGTGTCCGCATAAATCTAAATAAAAACAAGTAAGAAAGTATGGTTGGTCAAGCCTGACGTTATAATACCCTACACTAAGTAAATGAGCAAAAACATTTTTCTTTCAAAATTTCAATAATTTATGTTCGTGAGTGATTTTCGGAAGTGGGCCTTATATGGAAGCTATGACCAATTATGGACCGATCACCATGAAATTAGGTGGTGTGATTAATGTCTATATAAAAGTTATTTATATTGCATTTTATGTGTATACCAACATTTTTAGGAGATTTATGCTCGTTAAAGTGATTATCGGAACCAGGCCTTGTATGGGAGCTATGGCTAATTATGGACCGATCATAAAAAAATTTGGTGACATGAATTCTGTATATATAAAACTTATTTGGAGAAAAACTTGTGTAGATACCTATATAAATTAAACATTTATGACCAATAAAGTCCAATTTCGGGAGGACATTTGTATGGGGGCTAGGTGAAATAATGAACCGATTTCAGCCAGTTTCAACAGGCTTGGTCCTTGGGCAGAAAAAATGATATGTACCACATTTTATTGAAATATCTTCAAGATTGCGACCTGTACTCTGCGCACAAAGTGATTCCGACTCAGAAAGTGTCGGAGTCGATCGGTATACTTTAAAGTGGGTGTTAGACTAATATTTTTGGGCGTTACAAACATCTGCACAAATCCAATATACCCTCCCCACTATGGTGGTGTAGGGTATAACAAAATCTTCCTCTGGAGAGATAGCATTGAGCCATTTGTCAACTGGAATTGTTGATATACCTACAAATATCAGTCAATTTTAATTATTAGAACACTTTTAAAAGCCTAATTACAAATTGGAATTTCTTTGTCCAAAAAAAAAAAACCTTAGTTGGTCACTTTGCTAAAACGTTTTGGTAACAGTTTATGATATGTTGCAACAACTAATGCTCATACAAACACACATATATCCAGTCTAAACTAAACAGCTTCTCTTTCGCTCCTTTTCCGTCTTTCACCCTGTCAGAAGCCATACTAAAAGTGTTGAGATGCCTGATTCTATAATCACGTTGATGACAAAGTTTTCTTTATGGTATGAGTATTAAAGATTTTCATTGCATTTGCTGAAACGTAAAATTTGCAGCAGCAGCAGCAACAGCAGCAAACAAAAAACTAAAAACTCTATTTGAGTTTTAGAAATTTTTAGAAAAATATTGTATATTGAAAACTCATACAACGAGCTGTGTGGCATGAATTATTAAATGTCAATTTGCAACAACATGTAAAGTTTTGTTGTGACAACAACTTGTGCCAGAAATTGTTGCAATAATTTATTTTATTGCTGGCAACTATTAGAGAGTTTCAAATAAACATAAGCAAATACATACAGCAACAACAAAAACTTGTTGTTGATGACGAGGACAATAACAACTATGAAGTTGATGCTGTTACTATTGCCATAGCTGACGAAGAGGATGACGATGATGATGCTGATGAGGATAATATCTAGTAATATAGCATTGTATGTAGAAAGTTTTATTTGTTTTATTCCTTTTTCATTTTATTATTTTGATTTGTGTTGTTAAAAATTGGTCAACATGACAACAACATATTACAATTTACAATTGTTAGTAAGGAATATAACAAATAAATAAAAAATCTACATACTCGTATGTAAAAAAAAAAAATTCGTATAAATTTACACACATCTACGTTTTTTTACCTTTAAATACGACAACACTCAGAGAAAAAATATCAATTCAACTAAAAAATCATTGGATATGAAAAAAGCCATATCAGTTTTCGAAGTCCTCCAGCCCTATGTTCTACAAATTTATTAAACGATCGATGATATAACTTCAATATACTTAGAACGTAGATCAGCTGAAGTTATATCATTGTTGGTTTTAGGATATTAATTTAAATTTGGTTACATGTATACACAAAAATATTGCTCAATTAACATTTGTTAAGAAAATTTAATTTTACTATACATAATTTTTTTGCAGAGTGCTTAAATAATGCACAAAAATACCCACTCTGAATTTTGTTTTTATGTTGTTTCTTTATACATACAAGTAGTTTTCAGATACAACTTCTAGAATTTCTGTAGAATTTCAAAGGAAATCCAAAATAATGAATCTCAACAAGAACAACTGGACGACCAAGAAGAAGAAAATCAAAGCTTTACTTTTTACTCTTTTTTCTCTTGTACTCGTTTACATTTAAACAAGTACATTTTTACATGTTGGCTAACAAAAAAAACGGAACAGAAAAATCCTTTAAATAAAACAGCAACAGCAACAAAATAAGCTTAAATTGATAGAAATATAGATGGATGAACAGACACACGGATGGACGGACCGACAGAAAGACAGACAGAGATCCATCGCATAACTCTATTCTTTGAAATACTTAAATATGTATGTGTATGTGTGTATCTATAGAAATGTCTATATGTAGAGAGTATTTGTTTGACTATTAACAAGTACTGTGTGACGACGTCGTCAATGAGGACGAGTTACAGGGTCTGCCTGCGATGAGTATGTCCAACATAGTTTAGTGTATTGACTTTGATGCTTTACCCATGATTTGTATGCAAAAACATTTTCAACTGAAAGAAATAAATCAGCATCGCACTTCAAATAAACGAAACAAACTATGTATAAAAAATAGCAAAACATAGCAAAACAAAGCAATTGTATGTTTAAACAAAAATCAGAAAAGGTTTTGACTTTGTATTGTATATTCTATAGATACAACTATTTTTCAATCTTGTTGCAAACAGAAGAAATATAAAAAATACATGCATTTTTTCCACAAATACTCAGTTTCATTTCACAGATATGAGATGGCATTCTGAGTTGCATTAACATCAGCAAAACTCGCTTTGAATTGTTTAACAAACAAACACAAAAATGTTAACAAGTTCATAAGAATTATGGAATAATAGTCAAAAATAAAAAAAATAAAAAAAAACTTGTATGCACAAAATTTAAATGGAAAAAAAGTGAAACTGAGTATCAGAAATAACTTGATTTAATAAATGTATTTGGAAGCTTGTGAAGGGAAATGTCATCTGTAAATCCCATATTTTCAAGGATATTCACATTTGGATAAGAATGTGAATATGAAGATTTTCCTTTGGAACACTCTAATGCAGTGCTCGAAATAAAGAGGGCATGGTACATGAATGTTATATACTTTCCTTCTCTGTTGTAATTTGATCAGCTATGGATTGTGATTTGGTTTCTTATTTGTTTATCTCTATGAACTTTGAACCGAATATGGTCGGCCCCCGGTAGCTATCATTGCCGATCCCTGTGTACTAATATGAACAACAACCAAAAGCATAAATAAACTTATTTGTCTATTATGATGATCTGGAAACTGAAAATAAAAATTTTGTTCTTTAGCAGTTGGAAAATGTTCCTAAAAATAAACAAAAAAGTTTATGTGCCTATTAATTTAATAGTCAACAACATTTGACACCTTAAAAAAGTTTAAATTAAAAAGCATTGAAATATATCATGTTGGTTTACCAAAAATCTAAAGTCTTACATTGCGTCTTATAAACAATTTATAAACTTCCTCAAGCTGTGTGGCACAAGACAAAGCCATATAAAAGAAAAAGAAAACAACAACAACAACAATGGAAAACATCATCAGACTCATATGTGGATTTATTGCACCACAACAACGAGCCCAAAGTATACTACACTACAAACATTTCCCAGTAAAAAATAGAAAAAATCTTTAAAAAAGTTGCTTCTTAAATGCGAAAGTCTAAGGGAATAAATGGTCAATTGTAAGCGAGTTGGAAGCAGGTTTAAGTATGTTTTATTGTGTTTGATTTCTCGCTTACAACTGATCATTTATTCTCTTACACTTCTGCATTTAAGAAGCTCATTTTTCGAAGTTTTTGAAATAAATCGGTTGTATTTTCTTAGTTAATTTTAAAAGTGGATACAATTTTTACTGGGATATTACATACATTTATAACAATTCATACTCCCAAAATGTTTGCAATCTTTCTTTTCCTTTCAGGTTTTCTTTTTTTTCTTTTCATGCATTTTATATGTTTTCTACCGGCTTTTACAACTTAGTTCTGTTTTTTTTTTTCTTCTTTGTACAAGATTAAAGAAACGTTTTGAATTGGAATCAAACGCACACAAAGTGCAATAGAGGTGGAGAAATATATAGTGTAGTACAAGAAAAATAGCAACAAAATAAACTGGTTGCTTATTGAAAGAATTCGGAAGGTGTATGGTCTTCGGTTAAGAGCGGATTTGGTTAGTTTTTCTTAATTCAATTTACAGTCTATCTGTACGATCTATGTCTTTAAAATTCTAAATTTGTATAAGTAAAATGGTTCTACTAACTCTTCCATTTATTGACCGATTCTCAGTCGCAACATTCTTGAAATCATAACAGATTTGGTTATGTAAGTAAGTGGATTTCAAAAAACAGAGATTGCTAAGGATACTTACTTAAATATAAGTACATGTTTTAGGCAAAATTATGACAGATATTTTTTTAAAAATGGCTGGGATTAATTTGCTTATATGTCATAACTGAAGGTTTTTCAGAATTTAGTCCAACATTTTTAAATTAAAAAAAAAACTAATCTCACATCAGTTCGCTTAACAAAACAATAATTTTTATCGGAGGATCAGTACCCAAAGTTTGATGTAGAAGTATTTTTCATACACGCAGAAAAAAAATATAGTTGGGCATTGTTACTGTGACCATTTCAACATTTGTGCATGGTTACTGTAACCATTTCAACATTTTTAACAATATTATGGTCACAGTAACTATGTATATGATTGTGGTAACAATAGTATGGTTAATTTACGATTCACATGAATATTTAAACCAATGGTTGTGACAAACATATACATGTTTACTGTAACCATATATATGGTTGAAATATTCATGTGAATCGTAAATTAACCATGTTATTGTTACCACAATCATATACATAGTTACTATGACTATAATATTGTTAAAAATTTTGAAATGGTTACAGTAACAATGCCCAAATATATATTTTTTCTGCGTGTAGCTTCCGAAATCTTATAAGTTTTGCATGTACATACTTTAATGAATACAGAGTTGGCTTTCCAGTGATATACGAATTAGTACAATTCAGGTTCGAGAAAACACGAAATTTTCATGTGTCTGCATACAAATTATCAAATTTTTATTAGACGTAAATTATTAGTTTTATTACTTTAGTTCACAGTTTTGAGAATTTCAAAAGGTAACTGAAATACCTTTTTGGAATCCGATTTAATGTATATTATTTTATCTCCAATATATTGGAAATTTGATGATCAACCGATTTTGTATATAATTTGTTGATTATTTTGATGCCATAAAGCAAACTATGGTATAATCTTCAACAAATCTGTGCATGCACACATCAATATGTTGCATATAAAACCGCGTATGTTCAGATGTGTTGTTTCGATATTGTAACGATTATTGCAATGATTGTTAAACAACACAAACGAAAAAACTCACAAAAAGAAAAGAAAAAAAAAAAACAGCCAACACAAAACTAAAAATGTTCGAAAAAAAAACAAACTTTCGTGAAATGGAATTTGCATTTAACAAGATCGAAAATTGATTTTTCGTGTTAACCATCAAAACATACCTCAAATAAAAACAAACAGCAACAAAAAGAAAACACTCACACACAGATGCTCACACTTACTTATGCAGCAACAAACAATAAAAATTTTTATTTTGAAAAGTAACAAAATTTCAACAAATAAAATTGAATAAGAAAACTCTACCAGCGAAATGAAAGTTTCGTTTGTTACCTCATGGATGCCACAAAAAAAAAAAAACGAGAAAAGAAAACGACACAAAAGAAACAAATTTATAGAAATAGAGGTGAACAAACCAAGTCTCAGTTAAAACATGAGATATTGACTTTTAATACACAATTATTTTATTATTTTACAGACTTGACAGTGCACACAGTCACAGCTTCAATGAAATATTTCATTAAACAATTTCAAAGAAACATTTTTATACCCAGGCATAGACATGTTAAAAAAAAAAAGAAAACTTCTTAAGTGGCCATTATTATTTCTACACGGCTTTTGTCCTCTTGGACTTTTATGACTTTAATCCACTTTCCTGCATATCTTTTTTCCACACTTGTGAAGTACATTTTTTGATAAATTTGTAATAAATGTCAATTTTTCTAATTAGTATGTAAAATACTACACTGTATAAATAACTATTAAATACACTGATCATTACAATAATAATATATAATCAACAAAAAAAAAAAAAGAACTAAACTTTAATGATGTACTATAGAAATAAAATACCAAATAAATACTTAAAAAAAACTCATTAATGGAATGAAATAAAATGCTAAACTATGGCATACAATAGACATTCAGAGTTGAACAATTGATGACAAATAAAGCTGTTAGTTCTGCTTGACATGTCACGCTTATTACAGGTGACACGATACCTTCTTTTTCTCAACATATGTATGTATATTCAGGCACAGCGTAACAACTATCACACACACTACGGTACGTACAAACTGCTGCATTTAGACCCGATTTAATGATGACATTATATAAATTAAAAAGTAATAAATATACAAAAGAACGTTAAATAAATAACTGGTATTTGTTAAATTCAATGAAAAGAAATATATTCAACTCTATTTAAGGCAGACAAAAGAGATAACTTTTAATTTCAATATAGAAAAAGAACATCAAAAGGAAAAAAAAAAACTAAATTTGTAGATGCCCTACGTTTGAAACTTTTAAAAGATTCCTATAACTTACAAAACAGCAGTGTAAATATTTGTGATTTTTTTAATTTGACATAACTGACATAAGTGCAATTGCAAAAAAGCCTCTAGCATTTCGATTTAATAATTCTCTAACTTACACAGTATCTAAGGACTGAGATCGAAAAATTCTTAACATACATATATGCTAATAAAAACCAAATTAAACCACTAAACTTAGTTTTGATTTTTTTTTATTTGATTGAAATTATTATTACAATTTACAAAAAAAAAAATATTTTTATAGTTCTAATCACTAATGATGAAATTTTGAACCTTTTTCGGAAACCCTTCCATTATGGTTTTTATAGTGATTTCTGTCACTTTGCTTGAACAGGTTGTCCATCTCCGTTTTAAATCTACCACACTTTTGGACACCTTGTTTGTGCTCTTCAATTATCTTTTAACAACAGCCCAATATCTATCCACTGGACTCAGTTCCAGGCAGTTTGGAGGAATTGCTTCTCTTGGTACAAATAACACATTATTGGTCTTGTACCACTCAAGATCTTTCTTACCATAGTCACAGATGCCAAATCAGGCCAAAAATAAGTGGACACATTAAGAAGTCTTATGGAATGGAATGGAAACATCATTTTTTGTAAACATTCCTTGATGCAAATTTCGGTATTTATACAGCCTTTTGTAACAAATGTTTGGCTTTTTTGCCGCAAATGCATATTGCTGGCCATACCAAGAACTTTTTAGGAAATTTTTTCTGCTTTTGGGTCCTAAAATTTTCTTCAACATTCCCTCGAGCATCTGCAACATAAAAAAAATTGTCCATACCTACATTTCGTCATCCGTTATGCAGCAGGTATATTTTTTTATAAAATTTGACCTCAATTTCCGTGCTCTGTCTTTGTCTTCTAAATTTTTAGCAGAGTTCCTGTTAGGAACTTTTTGAGTCTTGTATGCTTTTAAACCTGCATTGGCTTTAACTTTTCGTACCAAATAGTCCGAGTACTGACCTACCGGGCTGCTTTCCTACCGGATGTGTTGGGAGCTCTTTTGAAAATGCTTTCTATTTTTTTGGCTTTAGAAACATCATGTGGACCATTCCTTCTACCTGAACCAGGTTTTATATCAACGGAAAAATTCTCCCGGTACTGTTTAATAGCATTGGAAACAGTTTGATAGCAGACCTTTAATTGTTTGGCCAACTTTTTGTAGGACCGACTTGGGTTTTGTTGAAAATATTTAATAATTTTAGTACGCACTTTTTTCTGGTAACTCTTTTTAATCAGACTAACAACAAATGAACATAATTGACATTTAACATAATAACTGACATGCTTTACAAAGGTAACTTGATAACAAAAAATAAAAAAATACTTGGGTTAAAAGTTTTAATGAAAAACGTGTGTTAAGAGTTTTACGATCTCAGTCCTTACTAGGGTGGCTCTTATTTTACACTTTTAAACATCTAAGGGCTATTATTACAACTTGCCTTTATGTTCGTAATAGTAGAAGGTGACTTTAAGTAATAGAAAAATGTAGCTTTAAAGTTACCTTTTACTATTACGAACATATAGGCAAGTTGTAATAATGGCCCTAAGGGTAAATGAATAAAATATTTTTAATTGAAATTTTTTTCAATATTTGCAATATTACAACCTCTTAACATAATCCGATTTTTCTAGAATTTTCAGAAATTGACGTTTAGACCTTGGGAGCATCGGAAATCATAGAATTGCAAAATAAGGACCAATAGTATCCCCCAGTAACTTTTTAAGAATATCCTAATAGGAATCACGAACGACCTGACAAACCTAATTTACAGGTTGGCAAGTAGTGGCGAGAATAAATAATTTAATACAAATGTATGAATAATGAAGCGCAAAATTAAAATTATGAAAACATGTCAATTATTTTTGACTGCATGTATGAATTGAGAGGGGGACAAACCCTTTTTCTCTCTTACATTTACAATACTTTGACAATCAAAATGTTGATGTTTGCTACAAATAACCATCAACAGCACAACTATAGCAACAGCGACAATTGTCATAGAGTCAGTCAGATGTTCATACAACAATAAAGGTTGTTGTTCTCGCATATTATTACCAACATTTATAGTCAAGTTGTTGTTTTCATTTTTTTTTTTTTTTTTTGTCTCATACAAAAAGAAAGAAAGTTGGATTGAAAATCATTGGGACACCATGCTGGGCATACAAAACAATTTTTTATTCATAAAAAAAAAATTATAATAAAATAATACAAGAAAAAAAATGAAAACGAACAACAGCAACTGCAGCAAAAAGCCAATACAATAAAAATCCGCTGGCACGAACAGGTGTGTATGTGTTTTGCTTGTAATGTGTGAAACAATTCAGTTTTAAATTCAATACATTGCCACATTTTGTTGTATGTTGTAATGTACAACATGATTATTGAGACTATAATTTGTGAACTTGACATATGGCAAGGCAAAAGGGTTTTATAGGTAAAAAAACAAATATACAATATATTCATATAAATATGGAAAACTGTTGCCGTAGATGTGGCAGCTAGAGTTGCAAACGCGTTAAAGCTTCTTTTTTATTTTTGGTATATTTATTTACAAAAGCCCACAGTCATAACACGCAAACCAATTTTTTTTTTTATTGTCGTTCTTACTATTATATATAATGGTATGATCTTTTTTTATCCTTTTGCATAACAACTACAAGGTTGGTTATGGCTATACATATGGAACAGTGGAATAACTAGACATTGTTCTCTGTTGGATATATCTACATATATTTTAGAAAATTTAAAAGTTTAAAAAGAAGATCATTCAAATATTAGAAGTGTATTTTATGAAAGCACATAAAGCTTCTAAACGAAATTCAACCGATAAATTCTTGGACGTCTTAAAAGCAATATTATTATTATTAGTAGTTTTATAATACGTCTAAAGAATTTGGACTCATTTGCTATAATTTTGAAATTATTGAAGAAATCAGATATCCTCAATAAATCCTGAAGAGTTGTTAAAAAATTGTCTAAAATTGTTACCAACATTTTAAGATAATCGAATTTGGAATCTTTTCAAACCTTTTTTTTAAACATAACTGAGAATAGGTGTTTTTAGGTTTTTTGAAACTTTGGATAATTTAGAGCATAAATATGTTTTAAGGATAATTACGATTTTTCGCTGTTATTATAAATGTCCGACAAATACACATTTTAAACATTTTAACTTTAACCGTATGGTTTACGTTATGTGATTTTAGTAAACATTTCGAAGTCTATTCGGTCATACAATCTTGGAGCCCTTTAGTACACATACATATACAAGTACATATTAGTAATTTATATACACACAGAGAAAACAGATTCGTAATCACAACCGAATTTGGCGCCAATCGAATTTTGTCGGTTGCATGTACTATCACATAATTCGATTCAGACTACTGTTTATATGGTATTCACAACTGTTAATTAAAAAATAATTCGGTTGGCATAACTAGCTATTTATATATACTAACATTAGACTGGCTCAATAAAAAAAAATATTTTTTTATTATTACTAAGTATAAGTGATAATTTATTTATTGCAATTTATGTAATACTACTTAAATATATATATATAACTTACTATACGTAAGAAAAGACTTTACAATTTTTCCGTTTGGCATAATTTATATAAAATTTTATATTCTTGAATGCTGCAGTTCATTTCATTTCATAGATATTTCCAAAAGCTACATGGACACCGCGTTTCAACATTGATGCTTGATGACGAATGCCGACGTACCATAATGTGATAATGCTAAAGAGAATTAATAAAATAATTAAATCATTAAATAAGTGAATGATTGCCACGAAATGGTTGACTATATTGAAAATTCATAATTTCCCTACCTTTATTACGTCCTTTCATCTGCTGCTAACCAGTCAAACTTTTAACTACCAGATATTAAAATATGGAAAAGCACTTGGAAAAGCACTTGCTTTAATGAAGAATTCTGCAATTGATTTTGATTATTACATCACCAGAAATCATTGGTAAACATGGTAAAGGAACGAGAGATTATTGGATTATGTAAATTTTGTTTATTATTTACATGAATGTGTACCATTAAGTCTACCTTATCCCAAAACACAAAATTGACCAATTTTGTGTTTTTATAGAAATCTTCCTTAAAAAAATACAGGGAAAAAAGTGAAATTCATATTTCATATATTACTCACGAATGGGTTACTTACTGTCCTAAGACCGAGTGATACTGCGTTCTGTTGTGATAACTTTTATGTTTTATTAATATTTTTCTTTTATGTGTGTACAAATATTTGTTTAATTTCTAATTTATTTTTATTTATTTTTCGAAAACTGTCAAACAAATATTATAATCAACATAATCGTTTGTCGGTTATAATCACCGAATTTGATTTTATGACCGAATTTATTGGTTATTGTAACTGATAATTTCAGTCCTCCCTGCCGAGTTCCTTAAGTTAATGTTTACCAGACGTAAATTGATTATGTTAACTAATAATACAATTATAGGAACCTCAATTTTATTGCAATTATGATTTTTCACTTATAAATAAAGATAATCGGTTGAATTTATACATTTTCAATAACTACAACACAATATTGATTTATTCTATTAAATTGTCATAGTTGTAACCGATTTCCAACCAATCCTTTTTCTGTGTGCATACAATGATTTTAACATTTTCTTCAACATTCTTTATTCTACTGTACATAAAACCTTAAAGCTTACAGTTCCAGACTTCAAATGCGAGTACCTATGTAGAATGGAGAATATGTAAACGCCATGTAATCGTATTAAATAAAGTAATGTCTGAATACGTCTGTATATTTTTTTCGTAATACATAAAAAATGTATTTATGAACAAAATAAAAAAAACAAACCAAAAAAAAAAAAAAGAAAAAAACACAAAGTCACCCAAAATCCTATGTGTATGTAAATTGGTCAATATCAGACAAAACAAACAGCAGTATTATTCCAAAAACCCAGTGATGACAATGAAGGAAATCATTTAGACGAATATGTATTTATTATGCAAATTTTTAATGAAATAAAAAAACTGTTTCACAAATCATTTATACAAGTTGTCAATTTTGGTATCACATGAAAACTCCATCGAATTTCGAGACCGAATTTTTCAGAATTATCAAAAATTTTAAATTTTTCATAAGAATTTATTTGGGAATCTGCCGAGAATTTTTCGATTTTTTGGAATTTTCAAACATATTTTTTTTTATTCTTTTCAGATTTTTCAAAAATATGTTTTGAAATTTTTAGATTTTTAATTTTCGATTTTTTGGAATTTTCACACATATTTTTTATCCTTTTCAGATTTTTCAAAAATATGTTTTGAAATTTTTACATTTTTTTATTTTTTTTTTTTTTATTATTGAAAATTTTTTGTTCATCTCAAGATTTCAATCTAGGCAAATTCTGTCTTTTACAATATCTCTGTGTTTTTTATTTTTTATTTTTTTGGATTTGAGTTTTCTACAGAAATTCATAACCAATGCAGACATAATAAGTGCCAATATTGAGGATTTTTGCGTTAACAACACGAACATGAAAAACAACAACAGCAACGTATAAATAAATACTCACATCGTTGTTAACGCGAATTTAAAAAAAAAAAATATAAAATAAACAACAACAATAAAAACACTGAGCCTGAAAACTCAAATGTTGTTGGTCATTTCAATACAAAAAAAAAAGAAAATAAAAAATTCTTATGAATTTTAAAACAACAACTACTATTCATTTAAAATAAATTCATATAAATTACAACTAAAGGAATTTTTAAAGATTATTGCAAAAAAAAACACAAGTAAAAATGGTCATCCATGTGTGGAAGAACAAATAAATGACAAAATGTTTAACCCTAAAATGAGCAAGGGGAATAATAATGGCAAAAACTATTTCAACACCCACTTAAAAAGGGGCGTGGCTACGCATAAAATCAAGTATTATACAGTAGTTTGGTAAAATGTTTTACTATTTCTTAGTTTTAAATAAGAAATTTTATTTGGGAAAAGTAAGACTTCATAATTGACTATAGCATACAATAAATTTAAGCCAAGAAATTTGAACTGAAAACCTTTTTGTTCAGAATTGTTACCCTTATCAATATTACTAACAGATTCCTGACTAATAACCTGAATTTTCTAAATGATTTATGGCATTGGCGAGATTTACCGCAATGGACTGACTATCTAAACATGTCCGTTATGGGCTTTCCAAATCAAACATTTGTAAAAATTTCTAACAGTTTTAAAAGAATTATTGTATGAAACTATACTTACAATATTTCCGGGCGGATATATTAAAAAGAACTACAAATATTAGGGACAAACAAACTATTATTCCGTTTAAGTGTCAATACTCGTACATATTACAACAACTAATAAATTTCTGAATTGAAACTCAAACAAACAAACATTTGTGATGAAACACACCCAAATTGTAAGCTACTTAAAAAAACACACTGGCAAAAAAAACTGAAACAGACATTGACACACACTAACACTAAAATATCGACTTATACACAAACATTTATTGGTTTGTAATCAAATCACTTTTCAATGTTTTTCCCAAAAAACAGAAACGAGCATTAATCGAACATCACACAGCCACAATGCCACAGACATTATTGAATTTATATATTGAGATTTTAAACCTAAAAATTTGGCTTTATATGCTTCTATAGTTTCATCTTCATCATGAGCTTCTTCAGCTCCATCGTCATCATCACTATCGTAGTCGTTTTGCTGTAGCAGACAGACAGACAGGAAAGTTGTTATTCTCATGACTCAAAAAGGCCTTTTTCGCTTTAAAAACAAAAACAAAATCGTACGCCAAGCTAAGAAAATATACAGCATGTAAGAAGGTTTCAATGTATCGTAATTGTTAATGTTACTGTTGCTGTTGCTGCCGCTGTTGTTGTTGTTGTCATCATTAACTACATCCACATCATTGTCAATGCGCCACATTATATTTCGTTTGGGGGCTTGAGATTCAGACAAGCGTTACATTTTTATATCTTAATTGAAATTTTGTCAAATTACGTTGACAGTCGAAGATTAGATTATTATTATTTTTTATTTTTCTGTTTTTTTTTTTATTATTTCCATTTTTTTTTTCAATTGATTCATTCATGGTTACGTTGTGTTTTTGTTGTTGCTGCCTCAGAGGTGGGGAATTTGTGTGGCACTATTTCAAAGCTTACGTTTGTTTAATTCTTACATACAAACATACGTAACGTATGTGTAGTGATGTTTTCTGTGGTACAAAAAAGTTGGGCAATTGGTACTAAACTAAGAGTTTGAAAATAAGACTTAATTCTTTAGAAACATTAAACAAATTTCAATAATCGCTACTAAATAACATTTTGCAATCGAGGCTTAATTCTTTAGAAACATTAACTAAATTTATAGTAGCAGCTTTGTTTAACTTTTCATACAACGAAATCATATTTTCTCAGTCACGGTACAGAAGGTTGGCCATTATTTTGTACTTTTTTGTTCTTCGTCAAATAAAAACCAAATTTTAGCAAAATCAAATGCTCTTTTTATTTGAAGTTTCGGGTGTTAAGTTAAGTTCCGAAAGTTGGAAAAAAAATCCAATTAAAAATTTAACTTAAAAAAGGTACAAATATTAGAAACTACTCAATTTATACAATAAAACATATCAAAAAGGAATGTTTAACAAAAAAATAAATAAATTAAATTGTAGTTTTCTTGAAAAAATTAATTTTAACAAATGGTGTTATTTATTGACATAAAAATATTTTTCTGATATAGGAGTTATGTGGGAGTTAAGGCCAATTCCTCACAAAATTTGGTAGAAAGTTATTGGTTCATATAAAACCTGTTGATTTACAATTTCATAATCAATTTCTGAGGGGGACCTTGTACTTCACAGTATAGTTTCAGAGTAATTAGAACTAATTCGTGCAAATTATTATCTGGATTGACGCATAATCAATATATTTATGACTGATCAAGTATTCCGGGAGGACATTTTTATGGGGGCTATGTGAAATCATGAACCGATATTGCCCATGTTCAATTACTTATCAACAAAGAGCTGGCTATAGCCAGTTAGCTCCTTTCGTTTGGGCCATATAGTGTTGTCAACAGACAGACATATGAGCAATTCCACGAGAATGACAACCACGAATGAAAAAACAAAAACCCTTAAAACTTTTTTTCAATATGATTTGAATGGGAGAAAACACTAAAATGTTACTATGTTGAGGTATTTAGAGCATATTACAATATTATAAGTGCAAAAATAATAGTTTAAACT
Source organism: Calliphora vomitoria (assembly GCA_942486065.2). Lineage (NCBI taxonomy): Eukaryota > Metazoa > Arthropoda > Insecta > Diptera > Calliphoridae > Calliphora > Calliphora vomitoria. The sequence goes on from OW818031.2 coordinate 129,989,347, forward strand.
GACTGTATTTAAATTTTTAATTTAATTAGTATCTTTTAGGCTAAGATTGCGACGAAAAATAAGCTCCCAATTAGCATCCAGTATGAAATGAATTTGATTCTGATTGTTTTTTTGCTATTATCAAATTGTTTATTGAAACCGAATATATATTTTCTATTTATCTTTTTAGTTTTTGTATTCATATATTTCCAGAATATATATTGTTTTACTTTAAGAGAAAAATCTGTCATGTACGGTATGTCACGTACGATATAAAAATTTTATTTATTATAAAATCATCCAAAGATTATGTTTATTTAAATATGATGGATTGTAAAGGAAAAATGTTTGGTTTAGTGTAAGAAATTAAAAGAAAACTTTTTGCCTTTTACGATTCGAAAATGTTCGCATATTTCTACATGTACCTCAAAATTACTTCCGTTCTTTGTCACGTACGATATACTGTTATTTCGCTCGATATTTTAGACAACAATGTTTCAAAAGAACTTATTATTTTTGTTTAAATATAGTACGCTCTGAATGGAACATAAAGACTAAATTACTTTTCAGATACTCTTATTTTTGCAAAATCTATTCCACTCTATAGGCGTACAAATGTCACGTACGATGACATGGAATTGCCCATATGGAAGAACCCAGAATATATATACTAATGTGTCAAATATTTTGATGTGTTACAAACGGAATGACAAAATCAATATTTTTTGATGGTGGCTATAAAAATGCAATTTTTAATATCAATACCTATAGCGGATTAGCGTGAGGATTTCAAGGAAATTTAATTTAACCCTGCTGTACATAATATTTTCAGCTCACAAACTGTTTATTAAGACTTTCAAGTGTTCTTATTTAATGATGTAGTCCATACATTTTATTTTAAATAAATAAACAAGAAATTTTTTAAACTTCGCTGTTTTTTTGTATCAAACATTAAAAAGTACCCAAAAAGGTACTAGCAAATCTTTTAATAAAGGATTTTATGATTTAAAAATCATAATATTTATACACTTCACCGTAATAAAAAAGGATATATAAGTTTGTCATTATGTTTGTAATGTTCACAATATTCATTTCCAAACCTATAACGTATACACATTCTGGATCCTCATATGAAGCGGAAGCGACTTAATGAAATCGATCCGAAACTTATTGATACAAATATATATAAAAATTCTCGGGCAATTTTTGCAATTGAATGTCAATCCATGTTATGCCACAGTTATGATCGAAAAGAATACTGTCTTTGTTGTTAAACGATTTTTCAGAAATACATTCTGATAAATTTTTAAAATTCTTTTATATTTACCAAAACAACTTCATGAAATTATTCTATAAAAAAAACGTTAAATGGATATTGAAGGGTATATCTGTAATACATTCTGACATTTTCAAATTTTCTAAATTAACCAAAAAACAAAAACAATTTTCATGAAAAATATGATTTTTTATAAAAATCCTGTTTTTTCATTTAAAAAACTTCCATTCAGTTTTTATTATTTAAAAAAAAAAAAATCTATATAATGAAGGGTATTTAAGCTACGACCCAAACGCTTATAAAACTCTAACTTATTTTCCATCATTCATACCCAGATTTCTTCTGGACATTTATTTATTAAGTGGATTTATGCTCAAAATTTCATATTTAATGTGTTTTAGTACATTTTGCTGATGTTTCTCTTTACGCTTCTTTTCAAATTATGTTTAAAATCTTTTGATGTTCGCTGAAGTTTTTTTTGTTCTTTTTAGTTTGCAGTTCTCGGCAGTATTTTGGCGAAAAAGTTTGCAATGGTTTAATATTTTCGTTCTTTGTCTGTGAGAAGGGTGGTTAACCGTTTAGTTTAGCAAATTTTTTAGCAAGTTTATAATTTTTTGTACAGATTTAAAATTGTTTTTTTTTTTTTTTTTGTTTGTTTGTTTGTTTTTTAGTTGACTAACCAGATATTATGGCCAATTTTGTTTTTAATGTCTTTCATATCTTTTCTTAAACATTTCATACACAAATCCGCTTTGTCAAAGAGAATATGTATCTTATAAAAATTTGTTATTTTGGGGAGAACTTTTGTAGCTGTTGGTTGTTGTCGTTTGTTGGTTGCTTATATTATTATTATTATTTTTATGCTTCAGTGTCATGTCATTGTCATTTATTTTAAGTTTTTTTTTCAGTTTATAAGCTGAGTTGAGTAGAGCGATATCGTGTTTTAATCTTATCAAAATTTTAATCCCTTTTCATGAGGTTTCCTAATTGAATTTAAAACAGTTTGGTAACAGTGAAACCTTTATTCAAATACTTTTTGTCTGTTTTGAATACAGAGAATCTTACAGTTGCAAGTTTTCATCTTCAATTAAGTTTTACGCATGTCAATCTTTAAACATAAAAGCCAACAACAAAACAAAACTAAAAAAAACCTTTAAATATTCAAAATGTTTGTTTGCATTTCGAGTGTTTCCTTTTTTTTTTGGAATGTCTTTCCGAATTAATTCGTCTTTTGCATGTGGCCGTGAATGAAGTACATACGTCTGATGCGAAGACGGTCAATTTGCTTGACAGTGTAATTTTCCAATTAAATGAATTTCGGGGTCTACCTTTACGAATGACCCAGTCAGTCTGTATGTATGTGAAATGTCAAGGTAGTCATTTGTTGCTTTCAAGCATTTTGTGAGGAGATTAAATACTATGATGAAGATTTCATTTAATACTTGGTGACATTTCAAACAAAATTTATACCGAAAATATAAAACAGATAATAATGACCAAGGATATAGTATGTGAAGGAATTGTATGCAAATCATTGAATTCAACTCAACAACTGATAAATTCTTTTAAAATTGGGCAATTTTTAAGATTCTCCTAAAAAAAAGTTTTGAAAATTAATCTTTTAAATGTAAAACTCATGTCATAGATTCTGCAGAATTCAAGTGAAGTTTGAGTTTTTTTAATGGAGATTTAACAGATATTGTTTGACATTTTTCATTGTGAATTAAAAAAAAAGTTTTGAATTTGGTTGAAGTTAAAAACAAATTTGACTTTCATGTCTTAAGCTTAGCGGTCTGTTTAAAGACTTAAAATTGTTTGGTATAATAAAAATAGTCTAATTCTAAATGAAAAAAAAAATTCAAAAATTATACACAGAAAAACTTTAAATAAAAAATGATTTTAATTAAGGAAAATAATTGAACAAGCACACAAATATTCAAAATTCCAACTCACACCAACATGTTTTTATCAATAACTTAAATCATTTTTATACTCCCGACCATAAAAATGGGGGGTATATAAAATTCTATGTCCTTATAAAATTCTAAGACGATCTAGCTATGTCCGTCCGTATGTTAAAGGCCCCTATCGTGCCTACAGGGAAAAATTAAGGCAAATGAAATTTTCCTCAAATATTCCTTGTTTGGTATTGAAAATGGGCAAAATCGGTGAAGGAGAACTAGAGTTATGGACCAAAATTTTCCCGGAATATGGCTGTATGATACATAAATGTCTATAAAATAGAACTAGAACTAGTTATGGACCAACATGTAGAACAACCTCCCGCAAATTAATTAAATAATTTCAACTCACTTTAAGAACTTTTTCGTATAAATTGTTTTTGTTTTTTAAAAGTTAGTATGGAAATATTTTCAAAGCGAGTTGAAGTGTTTTACAAAATAAAGAGGACTTAATTTATCCAATTACATAGTCAAACTTCTCTAATTATACCCCAGTGATCGTTCAATTTAAAATTCTCAAATCCTTAAATTTACTCAATTTAAGCAATTCATTATTTGTCAACCCATATTAAAGAAATTAAAGAGATATTCTCAAAAAAAAATGATAAGCCCATAATCCCCATTTACTTTTCAATTGATTTCCAATTAATTAATAGCGTTTTTACACAATTTGCTACGGCGCATTATAGACTTCCGAAAAAAAAAGTCTGTCACACAATTAACAAAATCAGGGCGATAATGGAAAATATTTTGACAGCAATATTTCAAATATTAATTCGATGCAACAAACAATAATGATGAGAATTAGAAACGGAATTCATTAATGTACAACTGACTTCTGTTAAAGGCATTGTAGCAACGTATGCATTTAATGGGAATTCGTTGTGCTTAATTATCCGGGAGTTGCTGCAAACAGTTACTGAAAAAATATGCGATCGATCGACTTCCTGTTTTGAAATTTTTAGTGGGAATTTTCACCATCAGTGCAAAGCAAATGCAGCGAAGAAAACGGTAGTTTTTGCAACAACCCCTATCAGGGTAACACAAAAGGGGTGTAACCTCTTGGAAAAATGACCCTCAGACTTGTTTGTTATTGTATTTTAAGGAACATTTTTAGTTTAGTTTTTTTTCTTTTCACTTTGTTTTGTTTTGTTTTATAATAATAGACAACTATTTTTGTTGTCTCAAAATAAAATTTCTCACCTAAAATGTCTAATATTTATGTTTATGTCCATGTGAGAGTGTGTATTGCATTTTACAGCCCAACACATTTAAAGTTTAAAGTACGGTTTTTTTTAAATTTTTATTAATGTGCATAAAATGAAAAACGTGCTCCCTCGTGGCTAATTATTTTAGTAATGTATTGTGAAAATTATGTATCAATTCCTTGAGGGATGAATGAATTATAATAAAACTATATATACTCGTCGTACACCATCATTCGCAGTCGCTGAGCTGAAATTTTATGAATGGGAAAAAACAAACTTTCACTTTTTCACTGGGGCTGCAGCAGTTTGTTGTGAGTTTTTGTTTGAAATTTGTCCATTTAACAACAGCTGCTTTATGCATCATTTTGCACCTCCACTGCACTCTACAACAATTGCCAAGGAAGTTCAGCAATATTATTAGTAACTAAGTACATTTTTTAATGAAATAAATGTAAAAATTTTAAATTAAAATATTCAAATTAAACAATTTATTTCTAATCATTCTTATTAAATAAATTTAAGTATCCATTTGTATTATGGTAGGGTATTTTTTAGCAGACCCATTCTAACTAATAACAAGTTAGTTGATTTTTTCTTTAAATAATAATTTTGGCAAATTTTCGCCCAAGACGGTGGCGGTAGATTTGATATCTTTCTTGCCATTTGAAAAACCACAATATTGAATATTGTTTAATGCCCATCAACCATTTTGCCATTTAACCATAATTGCTTGCTGCCACGACTCATACAGAGCTGAGTATGATGGGGAGACAGACAGACAACCCATCATATCATGTCAAAATATGAGCCAGTTTTCACAAGTATTTCTTTCTTGTTGTAAGTATTTACGAGCGAAATAAAATTATACTCATTTGTCATGAGGCCAACAATTTTTCATTTAACTTCTTATTATGTTTTCATCAAGGAATGTGGTTAAACCTGAAGGACGTTTGTTTCATCATAAACTCCAGTGCTATATTGCACACAGGCCTGCCATTATTTACATGGTTGGAAACTGGGAAACTGTATGTAGTTGGTTACTTACTACTCGGTTGGCTATTTGATATAAAATACAATTATTGCACATTTATTATAGAACATTACAAGCTTCGGCTCTTTTGCATCCCTTCATATGCTCATGTTGCAGCTAGTTACCTTACCTTACCTTGCCAGCCTGAATTGCTTTTGTGTGTGTTTAAAAGCTCTAGGCTTTTGTTCATGATCAGGCGGTATAAAAGAATATCATTCATTCTTTGTATTTTTTATTTTTATTTTTTGGTAACCTCATAAATAAGAGTCAGGTTTATTTAAAGTTTTCTTCCTTTTGCTCTTTTTTTGCTTTGGCTGTTGCGTTTTTCTTTTTTTAAGAAACAATATATAAAGCGCAGCCTTTGAGGCTGCATAACGATAATGAGCTTTACGTGTAGTTATAATTTTTTATTGATGCTTGTTATGAAACAAATAGCTTTAGTTTTCAGCCAACACCACTTACGTCGGCCGTCACAGCAGTCGACAGTTGATGGTGCTATCGAAAGCTAACAAAAGAAAGACACTAACTACAGTAAAATATCGAATGGATTGCATTTAATTGATATATATATTTGGTATTCTAAGAAACAGAAACACCCACAGTCTTTGGCGGGAATCGAACCCACAACCCTCAGACTGATAGTCTAACACACTATAGTCTAGTCTTTTGGGGCATACGAAAGTTATTTATATTCCGAATACTCAATATTCCACTGTATTCACTCAAAACAATTTAACAGAACTTTAAAATAATCAAATAATCGACTTAAAAGAACAAAATAATTATAATAAAATATATTTCAAATAGACTAACCCCTTATTTTGTAAATCTATTCGCCACACTTTTTTGATATGAAAATATTTTTAAAATCTTGAAAACAAGGGATATGAATTATCTTCGATTTTTGGTCTATTTCTAATATGAGCTAAAATTTACCAATTTTAAATTCAAACAAAGTCCTCTTGTCAATCAATACCTTCTAGACTCTGCCTCCAGACAACCAACTAACTACTCGTCCATACTTGTGTAGTATATAAATTGATATGCAGGCCTCCCGTAGTATCATCATCAACCATTTCTAAACTACAAGTGCAAATTTACAATATATATTTTTGTTTTCCTTAACAGCAGCAAGTCACTCTTTTGCATGCATTCAGACGGACGGGCGGACAGATTGTTAACCAGCATAACTACATAACTTTACTTTTGCTTTTAAGCTACTACGAGAGTATGGTCTACGTTGTGTGTGAGACTGGTTAAAGTTTAACCAATAATGAAATTAAAAACGAAAAAATATAACAGCCTCTTGATGTTATTGATGAGGTGGCATGAACCTTGAAATAGATTTTAAAATTTTAGAAGCTTTTCTAAAATCGATAAATATTTGCCAGCTTCAAACTACTATTGAATAAATATTTGTAGCCGGTTGTCAAATATTGTAATAATAATAATAATGAAATGCTGTGATTTATTTTTTTTTATTTTAGAACGCTAAATGGTCCACACTAAAAACACGTCAGTTCCAATTACGTTGTAATTACTGTCATCATACCTGTAACGCATAAAGTAATTCCTTTTTTTTTTTTGCTGTTGTTGATGCGTATTTTACTTAACTTTTAGCCAAAATTACTCTCGCATACTCATAATTTCATGGACTCAAACGGCATTCGCGTATGCGTGTGTAATTTTCACTCAAGCTGTGCCACAACAACATTCGTTTTATTAAAAACAGCTACAGTTGGGAGTAAAATAAGGTAACACATTCTGCTAGTTCTCTGTGTACCTAAATCCACCATTTTTTGCCAGTACTTTACAAGATTGACCTAAAGTCCTCTATTGTAGGGTCAATTAACACTTTACTGTCTCCAAGCTATGGACTGTGTGCTAAATACACAAATAAAGACTAGTGAAATTACTATGCTTCTGTTATCTAAGTGGTGGTTTATTGCCACTACCATCAAAAGTGAAATAACCAAAACTAACTCCTTTTATCTAGTACGATTTCTCTATCTACTGATCATGCCAAACACAATAATCTCATGTTGCAAACAAATTTTCAATTATGCGTTCAAAAGAAAAAGGAATCAATAAGAATTGATTCCTTTTTCGGTTACTTAATGTATATGACTACTAACCAAATAGAACTATAATTTTACTCTTTAGTGTAAAGTGCCTTTTTGCTGCAACTGTTTGTCTGATTGTAATATAATTCAAAAGGAAGAGAGAGAACAGAACCTTGGTTAAAGTCTGTTACATTTTGACATGCAAATTACTTTAAACTGTGGTATAGACTCTGTTGTTTCAAAAGTTTCCACTGTTTGCATTGTATTAAGGGAAACCCAGCAAACCAAACATCCATCTTTTGGCATATAAATAAATTTTTTCGTGAAGAATAATTTCTCGACCAAATCGTCATTTAATGTATGTACATCTAATTTAAATGACACAATCATAAAAAAATATAAAAATCTTTGTAATTACCATTAAGGATTGGGAGCGAAATTTGTGTATATAGATTTATGAGGGATAAAGTCTTTGGACCGAAAAAAATGAATTTGCCAAATTTGATCGAAATATCGTCAAAATTGTGACCTTGTAGCATAAAGTATAAAATAAATGTTGATCTTCCCATTCGTATTAAACCATATACAAGTTATATTGAACCAAAGCCTTTGTATTCTGGTACATTATCAATACTTCCAAAAAAATTATTAATTTACAAGATTTGAAGAGCGTAATACCACCAGAATAACGTACTTTCTCGGATAATTAGACCCAGACAATATTCAAAAAAGCTTAGATAAACTTAAAACCAGTATTTTACAATACGAATTGTTTGTAACTTATAATAAATATATGTAATATACCTATTGTTTTGTTAGATCCGTTAAATAATATGACTCCAAATTAAAATGTAATTCATACAATGTAAATCCCTCTATCTATTAGTTCAGGACATGTTATGACGACATTTTAAATAAATTTAATGAATTAGAAAAAGAAGTTCAGTTCGAAACTATAAAATCTCGTATCTATTCAACCTTCGAAGCACATGTCAAGGTTTTATCCAAATTGAACGAACTTTTAGATGGCCTTTGTCAGAAAGCTGGTCGCATTACTACTCCAAGCCCCCTTACCATTTCCCCAGCTGATGCTACACCTAATATTTGTTTGCCTCCTTGTGACACTGAGGTATTTCATGGAGATTACCAATCATGGCCAGCGTTTCGTGATACGTTCACGGCGTTATACCGAAACACTTAATAAAGAAGACCCACACGCAGAAAAAAAATATAGTTGGGCATTGTTACTGTAACCATTTCAAAATTTTTAACAATATTATAGTCACAGTAATTATATATATGATTGTGGTAACAATAATATGGTTAATTTACGATTCACATGAACATTTAAACCATATATATGGTTACAGTAAACATATATATGTTTGTGACAACCATTTATATGATGAATAATTTTATCATAATATGTTGATCTCAGATTATGATATAAGAGCAACATAATATGGTAAATCCTTCATCATATAAATGGTTGTCACAAACATATATATGTTTACTGTAACCATATATATGGTTGAAATATTCATTCATTACAAATTTTCTAATTCGAAAAATCATAATTCTTCAGCTCAACAATAATATGATTGTATTACAAACATAATATTATTGCGTTACCACCATAATATGGCATAATCACTTTATGATTAATCTGGAATCATAATATAGTTGGAATCAACCATAATATGTTAGTACTTTAAACATATCAGTCTCATTTGGCTGAAATCAAAATATGGTGGTCTCAACCATATTACGATTTCATTTATCTTCGTAAATGTTCGATTGTTTGGGTTGGCGATTAACTTCATTGCTGGGATGTGTTGATACCTCCGTTGTGAATACATGAATATAGTTATGTTGTTGTTATTATTGTTAATAATCGTTGTTGTTGCTTGTTGGGTTATTGCCGTAGCTTTGGCTCTTGTCGCTTTGTATTGTATTGTAGTTGTTGTTGTTGTTATTTTAGTCAGTACCCGGTTGTTAACAAGTTATCAACTTGAAAATTATACCTCGTTTGTTGCTCACTTTTATTTTTCTTTGCAGTTTTGCTTTTGATGATGTTTTTTCTTCATATTATTATCGTTCTGCTGCTGCTGTTGCAGCAACAGCAATAATATCAGTTAGTTGCCAGCATATGCTTATTTTGTTGCTGCTGCCGCTTTTGTTGTAATTGTTACTACAGCTTGTTTGTTTTTATTATTTCAATAATATTTCTTGCATACACTATTTAACGTTTTTTTTTTTAGTTTTTTTTTGCTCCTTTTTTATGGTTGTTGTTGCCTTTAAATTGCAAGTGTGCTGTTTTTCATCTTCCTTTTATGCTGATGTTGTTATTGATGCTGCTGTTGTCATTATGGGTGGTAAAAGTTTAAAGTCATCGATAATTTATACCCTTTTTTTTAACCAGAAATACTTATACCATTGGCAACGATTGATGATCATCTTCTGCTCATTTTAATATTCGTATGGAGAGTAAATACATTATAGAATACTGGCACTTTTAGCTGTTTTCTAGTTTGGCCATTGTGCAGTTAACAATGTTAGGAAGTAATCAAATTACTAACAATATCCTTTTGAGTGTCATATTTGTGTATAATTATGTATGATGATATGGTCAACATAATACCATATAAAAACGATTTGAGTTTAATAGGGAAATCGAAATAAGATTTATTGAATTGTTATTTTCTACATTGTAACTATTTTAACTATTTTTACATGTCATATCGCTGACGAAATTTCTCATAAAAAATTTTAAGTTCGAATTTATTTAAAAGAATTTTTTGAAAATATTCAATATTTAATTCAATTTTGTTTCTATAATGACTTTGTTGCTTTAAGAAGTCATAAATTATTAACAAAATTTAAATATTCTTTAAACTTAAGCATTAGGGTGGCCCTTATTTTGCACTTTTTGGATTTTTGAAAATCGGACAACGTTTAGAGGTTCACATTTTTTTTTTTTTTTTGAAGTTTTGAGTTTTTGTAAAGAATTTTAAAAATCATTTCTTAAAAAAAATATTTCATAGCCTATATTTTAATATTTAATTGCAGATTGGTTATTTACGCTTTTTTAATTTTCAATTTCTAGGACATTGTTAACCTCTACACTAAAAATTATTAAAATTAATGAAATTTAAAGTGAGGCTCTTTGCACTATCAGCAAACCATATTTAAGTTTTGTGAATAATTTTGGAATTTTTTGTATTACTATTTTATAAAAAGACTGGTGTGTCTTGCACAAAAACAAGATTCTTGGCTTCCGTTTCATTTATCTAAGTACGATTGTAATTGATACGCCACCAAACATTATATGTTTGATTTGAAAACAATTATTTTATTGTATGTATTATTTTTCCAGCTCATCTTTAAATATAAGGTATGACATGATGACGGATGCTTTGCAGTCTGCATCCAAATTTTTTTTCTCATTCGCTCTTTTTTATTATCATTTAGTTATTTAGAATTCTCACAAAAAAACAGTAGGAGTATTTTTTGTAAGCAACAACACGGTGCGGTATCAATCCTTTGAGACATGGATTCATCCGGTCGCTATTGTATTTATGATTTTGTTTGCTTGCTTTTTTCATTCGCTCTGTCTTACTCTTTTCAGTTTTATTGTTTAACAATTGAAATTTGAAATTTGCATGTGTTTTGTTAAGGGATCCAACATGGAATAGTTTAGCTGGTGTATATTTCATATGAAGGATATTGGGGGAATAAAATTCAATGTTTTTGGACAATAAAACTTCCTGTCTATTTAAAAATGTAACGCCTTTTGATATAGAAAAAAAAAAAAAAAAAAAAAAAACAGAAAACAAAACTGGAAATCAATTCTAAACTTTAAAGGAAGGCACCTACAAATGTTCGCCTAAATATACTTGAGAATAGAAATAACACCATTTCCAATTAAAATTGTGGTGAAACAAAAATATTATTTATCACAAATTGTCCTTGATATTTGATAGAGTTTATTTTATCTTAACTAATATGTATTTATAAGATTTTGTTTTGTTTTTTGTTAACTAATCATTTCCCAGTATTTCCATAAAATTTATATTTGACCCATAAATATGAATCATAAACGTGTTACAGAAACTTCGTTACATGTTCCAAAAGCGAGACAAAATGCCAATAAAGTTTTAAGCGAGAGAATGCAACTGTGAGTCTGTGTGGCAAAATAAAAAGCAATAAATTTTCAAAATAAACCACGGTTGTTTGTTGTTTCTTTTACTTCTTGCTAAATGTTATTAAATTTTTTTTATTTTATTTAACTTTTTGTATTTGAATGCGGCCAAGTGGCAAAGTCAAAGTCAATCTAGCATGAAAAGCTGAAAGAAACAAAAAACTTAAAATAAACTGAATGAGTGACTTCCATCACCCCAACTACAAAAAAAAAAAAAACAACACAAAAACAGCAACACCATGAAAAATATATTGCAACACACCTAGGCATACAAACAAATAATAGCAATAACAACAACAACATTAACGGCAGCAATAAATGCAACAAACCGATTTTAAGTAATAATTTGTTGTTGTTGTGAAGTTGTGGCAACGTTGGGTTCGAGGTTTGTGTGCAACAATTTACGTAATTTTTTTTACTCCTCTTTTATGCTTCTCTCATTTAGCAGAGATTTTTCACTTTTTTCTTTTCTTTATTTTATTTCATTTCATTTTATTGTATTTTTGTTGTGTGTTGCTGTTGCATTGAATTCATCATCCCAAAGCAATAATATTAACAGCACCAGCAACAACAATAACAAAATACTTTAACTATAATTATTGCTTCCTTTCGAAATAAATCGCCAACTTTTCAAGTTCATCGTTATAGTATTCGTACAACTGACGACTGACTGCTGCGGTGATGTTCGTCTGATTGTAAAGTTTGTATGCCCCGTTCCTCCGTCCGTCCGTCCATCTGTCTGTCCGTCCATCTATCTATTATGTTAAGGCATCATGTGCATTAGGGTGGCTCCAAAAAAATGTTGTGGATGTTTCCAACTAAAATAAAAGTCAAATTCATTCTGAGATACTATTTCTGTGAGCTGCATCAAAGGAAAAAAGGTCGATTTTTAAATGTTGTAAATTTTTAAAAGTTGACCGCCCGGCTTCGCTCGGTAGCTATTTACTAATGTTAGTTCTTCAAGTTTCTCCAAAAAATGTATCTTGTTAAGAAAAATGAGAAGTGAAAAGGAGGCAATATATTAAAAATTTAAATTTGCGGATTTTAGAATTTCGTTTCTTTACATTTTTTTTTTTATTTGAAAATTTCGAATCAAATATAATAAAATCAGCCTAATCGCTCCAGCCGTTCTCACATGATGCCATCACATACATGGACCATTTGATTTTTATATATATAGAAGATAGATAATAACACATTTCAAATAATTTGTTTAAATTAACAGATTATATTCCTCATGTAATTTCACAGAAACGTTTTTTTTTTCATTTTTCGAAATTCAGTCTAGTTCGAATTTAATTTGAATTACGTTTTAATAAATGGTCATCTCAAACATTTTATTTGGGATGTCGATGATCCCAACTATTTGTTCTCCATACAAATAAGGCCACCCTAATGTACATATGTCTGTATGAATGTGAGTTCGTATGGAAACATTTTTATATGCTTCTATTTCTATTGCTGGTTGATTCATACTCGTAGTTCTGTTGTGGTCTGGACTTTGATTTTTTGTCTTGTTTCATGTCTATTTTGGCCGTTTTTGTTATTTAGCCACAAACGTGTGCACGATGTAAATGTGACCAACTTATTTTAGATGCCTCCAATAGACATACAAATTAAAATAATACTCGTATTTTTGGAAATCCTGTAGGATTTATAAAAAAAACTAAATATGTCTCATTAAAATGTTCAAAGTTATATTTCACGAATTAAACCAAAGATCATAGAAAAAACACAAACTTTTAGCTTTGGGTCTTCCAATTCCGACTTTTGGAGACCTTTGCACATTTTCATGTTTAGACCTTTAAATTTTGAAAAACTTTTTTTTTAAATCAACAAAATATACATGGACTGTAACTTTAAATACTCGTATTTCATGATCAGCTTCGGCTTTTATTGATTTAAGATGCATTTGAAAGATAATTATAGCCACTTTAAACTAAGTAGGTACATAATTAATATTTGCAATTTTCAGATGCAGATTTATTATATTATATAATAAATATATCGTTGCCCCGATAGACTATACGATTGTGTGCTGGGCTATCAATCTGAGGGTTGCGGGTTCCGTTCCCGCGAGAAACTATAGGTGTATCTGCAGACAAGCAAAAGCTTTGCAGTTTGTGTTTTTTTCAACAAAAAAAGTTATTATATTTATTATATTTAACACCAACCCTCTTCTCCATACAAAACTCATTTATTTAAAAAATGTGTCTTTTGTATGTTTTCATACCAATAAAGTACAATGTCTAATATGCACAAACCATTATCGAGAAGTCGGATTCATATTTTCAAAATGCTAATTTTTTTTCAAATTATGTACTCCAAAGAATCTGAAATCAATTAAATCCAACATTAGCTTCACAAGCTACGAATATTTCTAAAAATTAAAATCTACAGTTTTTGGAAATTTATTAAAATGGAAATGTCCAAATAACTATAAAGAGTATGCGTTTACCGAACATTATGAAAATCGGAAGACCCCAGGTCAGTTTGTTTGTGATGTCCTATAAAATTCATGGCATGGATGTCTCATTTGATTAATTCCACTTTTTCCCACTTGACTCTAATTATTTTTATTGTAAGGGTTTTTTCTTGTGTAAAAGTGTAAACAAATCAAAGTGTAATTTTCCATTTTTCTTAAAATGAATACCCTTTATATTTTAATAAATATATTTCTGGATTTACCATTTATTGAATTATTCAAAATTTAATTAAAAATCCTATGAAAATTCTACATAACGATTGTTAGAAATTTGAAAAAACTTCTATTGGAACTTAGACTATCTGGAGTTAGATTTCAAAAAATCAAAAATGTTTTTGAAAAATTCAAAACAAATCAGAAAACCTCTCATATATACTACAAAAATAATATACTCGTATTTCTATGGAACATATATATAAGAAAAATCAGAAAAACTTTTAAAACTTGCGATACTGGCTAACGCTACAACTTAAATTTACCAGCAACTACTTATGTATTTATATTTCCTACATTTTCAAAGTCTACGATCTATGTTGTTGGTAACATGATGGTGGTATTTATTTATTTATTTGGTATTTTTACGGCCGCCGATACATGTTTGTTGTTGTTGCTGCTGGTAAGTTTAAGCAATTGTTGTAGTTGTTGTTTATTGCATTTTATTTTCATTTTGGTTTTGTAATTTTACAATTTCAAAAGTTGTTAATGTGATTTTTTTGTTTGTGTTCGTTCTTCATACAACAATTGATGTTGTTGTAGTCATTGATGTTGCACGAGTTCAAACATTACTTTGGCTAGAACAATAATGCATTGGTTTGAGGTCTGGTTCATGATGATTTTTCGTTGTAGTGGCTGAAGTAAAGTTGTGTACTGAGTGAAATACATTTGGTAAGTTAAAGTTCTGTTGAGGCAGATTTTTTTATTTATTTTTTTTTTTTTGTGCAGTTTTCAACACATTTTTATCCGACTTGCCATACGTTTATGGCAACACAGGCTGAAAATTGCCCGGCTCTTTGTCTGTCTGTCCGTCCCTCTCCCTATGACTGTGTAGCCAGGCAGTCAGTTGGCCTGACTTGTTGCTGATCGTTACATTTGAAAAGCGATCATTAAGTTTTCAACACTATATCCTGCGTGTAAGCACCACACATTTACAATGTCCGTCTCTATATATATATGTGGCATACTGACGTTGTTGTTGTTGTTGGTGGTGTTGTTGCTGTTTTACTACAATAGAACAAAATCAAAAACAAAAGTTATAAAATGAATCTTAAAATAACGACCGTCTTAAGTTTATTGTGGCTTAAAGTTGCTTTAGTACATGGTAGATTTTGTTTCTTGGTTGCATCAATGTTGAACTACTGACATTTGCGTTTGAACACAACAACTACATATAGTATCGGCAGCAACAGATTGCCACAGAAAATTGCTATTTTGTTCTTTAAAACAGAAGGTGCGAATATACAATAACAACAAAAACTACAATAAACATAAGAAACATCCAACATTTCTTAAATGCCACAAATACTACGAAACTATAAGAAAAAGGTTTTCCTTGCAATCATCACACACGTACCCTTCCTTCCTTCCTTTCTTCATTCTATTCTTTCTTTAAGAGTGAGTAGCTGCACTCTGTCCAGTCGAGATTTTCTTTTTTGCTGTTTTACTATAATGTTGCATGCAGCCTGGCAAAACAAAAAAGAGGTCATTTGAATGGCTATTCTGTTCAAATCGGTTGAATATGCTTTCATTTTAAAGTTTTTAGTTTCTTTAGCTGTTTTTGTCGTTTTTACATTTGTTTAGGGAGGGAGGGAGGTGAAGACTATTGTTTAAAACTATTTTACTACTATTTACGTTTCATTGCATATTAGTGCTGAGATGTCTTGGAATTTTATAATTAAACTTACGGAAATGAACTTCTAAAGACTTTTATTATTTTGTTGTTGTGTTTTTTTCTTATAAAGTTCAATAAAAGTTACATTGTAAAATCAAACATTTTGCAGGACACATATAAACACGAAGGTTAAAGGTTCCAGTTTTTCCCTTTAATTTAAAACTGTGAAAATAGTTTAGTTTTCTTTTGCTTTAAAAAAACTTTATAGACGCAATTTTGCTATACAAAGTCATTTGTATGTATGTAGTGTTAATTGACGAAATATGAGGTTATTTGTAACTTTGTGTATTTTAAGTTGTGTGGAATTATATTCAAAATTTAACTACCTAAAATAAACCATTGATCTCGAAAAATAGATATTCTACCCAAAAATAAATCATATGACAACTGTCGTAAAACTGTCTCTTAGTAAAAATGATCTGTATTACACATTTTTCAATGAAATTTCACTTACAGCCTCTACCATGTATGTTCAAGATATTTATAAGTTTGTCATTCCGCTTGTAATTTACACATTTTTCATTGCGACCCCATAAAGAATATATATTCTGGATCGTTATAAAAGTCGATATAGCGATGTCCGTGTGTATGTTGAAATCAACTTTCCAAAGCCCTCAAATAGCTTACAAACATAAGAATAAGCTTATCATAAGAGATTTCCTAAAACTTTTTATAAGCTTTCTTATTATAAGCTTATTCAAGTAAAAAAAGGTAAATGTTTTTAAATAGTGTTTTGAAATTACTTCACATGACAATTTTTTTACAATAATACTTGCTATACACATCCTTTATATAAGAATTTAACAAATATAATTGCAAATGACTTATGCTCGCAATAGTTTTGTAAGTGTTTTTGAGAATAATATTCCGTTATTTGGCGCGTACCTTAATTTCGTATTATTTGTTGAAGGTTTTAGTCTTAGTGTTTTGTTCAAAGAGTGAAGTGTTTTAAAAAGTTTAAAACTTTTAAAAAAGTAATTATTAACATAATAAAACTTAATAAATAATTTATGAATAAATTTCAGAAAAATTAAATTCTTATGAAAAACGAGTACAAATATTATTTCTTTATATACCCAAACTTACAAAAATATTACGAATGTAAGCTTATTATATACTACAGACAAGTAATATAATCGTAAGGGTTCAGTTTTTATTATTAAATAATTTTTAATAAGACTTACAATAGTAATCACAACACTTTTCTAAACTTAAGGCTTATGTTGATAAGCTTGTTACAGCTTGTTACGGGGAGAAAATAGATTTCGAAATATTAAAAAAAATCTATTGAATTTTGTAAAACGGAAAAACCGTTTTGGTAAAATTATATGAGGTTTGTAAAGTGTTAATTTAAACAATTTTATGTAAACATTTGTGCAAAGGAATGAATATTTTTGGATTTATACGAAAATGTATGATTTCAAAGACTTTTTACATGTTTTCTTTAAGAGGAATATGAACAAAATCATAAAAAACCCTTAAAAAATTCTTTGATCAAGCTTACCAAATATTGATGCATGCTATTTTATATGAGAACTAAAGAAAACTTTAATTTAATTAGGAACATCAACATTTTAAATTTCCTCAATACAAACGGGGCCACCGTAATGTACATAGACAATATGGATAACAAATGAAAGGCTTTTCCAACAAGGTATATAATGCCATACAAATTCGGACCAACAATGGCTAAATTTCTGGAAAAATATTTTTTAATCCGAATTTATTTTTATCAAAATATTTTTTCACCAACAATTTTTTCCTCCTATATTTTTTTTTAACAAAATTTCTTTCATTGAAAAATAGTTTTTATTTTTACCTATATCTTAAAGAATTCTTTAAGATACATAGTAAAATTCTTTCTTGTTTTTATATGACAAATTTTTAGGCGAATTTTCGTTTTGATAGCATATCTAAATAAATTCTCCCAACTACAAATATTGAAAAAGAAATCATCATAGGGCTACTTTCAGATTATAATTTTTTCTAACTAACAATGTTTCAGAATATACTATGCCAGTTATCTTTAATAATAAATAAACAAAATAAACATTTATGAATTAACTTTTGTAAATTGTTGTGTTAACTGTTAATCCTTTTGTTAGTAGCAATATTTAATTTCAATTTATGTAAATTTTTGCTGATGAACTTAAATTCATTTTTGGTTTTTGTTTTAACTGATGTTTCAACATTAAATAAACAGATGTTTTTTCTTGTTAATTTTTTATGGCAATTTAAGCTTTAAAAATAATCAGGCCATTATTTAAAATTAATTTCCCTTTTTTCGTATTGTAATTTCATTTGCAAACATAAATATTAAGAATGTAAAAAACCGTTTAAAGGATGGCAAAGCCGGTGATGGTTGGTTCAAACAAGGCAACAAAACACACGGACATACAGGAGCTTACGCGTTGTGAGGTTAAAAGGCCTTCTTCTTTTAATTTGAATTTTCATTTTGCAAAACAAAAAAAAATGTATAAATAAATATAATGAGGTTAAATAAACATATTCGTTCATTTTTTTTCTTTTTTTTTTTGGTTCTGGTTACATCGCCTGAAAAATAACAACAAATCTGTTGAACGTGTAGCAAGTACGACGAGTATTTATGAATGCAGCTTAATTTGTTAATTATACAAAGATAATTAAAATAAATTTCAATGCATTTTAAAATGAATGAAAAACAACAGCAACACCAACAGAAATCCTCATCCATTATCATTATAATAAATTGAATTGGCCTGATCAGACTTTTGATTGTATTGTAATTGTCCGTATCTGTATGGTCGGGGTGGGCAGCAAGCTTCAAACGTGAAAACGAACAAAAAAGAAACAATCTTAATGAATTGCAATAAAATATTCAAATAATAAATATAATTAATACTTATGTGTGTATAAAACATTATCAATTTCGCAAATAAAAGATAATAAATACACTTGAAGGTTTACATGAAACTGAAAACACCTTAAAGTATGACCAGACACACTACAGTTTTGGAATCTGTTCAGCTTCATATGAAAATATTTTTAATTTAACTAAGTACTTGCTAAAGCTAGCTATAGGGTGCCTGAGCAATTTACAGAATTTTAAAAACAAAAGACTTTGCATAATTTATTTTTATAACTTTCAAAATAAAGATGTAATCAAACACTTTTTTGCTTCATTAAACACCTGCTTACTGGCGAATCATATGTATTATACTTTACAGAAATGTATACGAAAATGAATATGACTATTAAAATAAACATTGATGACACAATTTAGTTGTTTGATTACAAACAACACGACACATTGTTGAATATTTTTACAACAATATGTTGCAAATAAACGTACATGGTTACACATGTATGTATTGTATATTACTGAGTATTACAGCAGCAAGTACTTACTGTATTTATGTCTATGGATATAAAATCCCTTTTATTTTTCAATAAAATATGTATTCATATTGAGTGACAACATTCGCATTAACGTTTTAAATGACGAGGACTGCGAGGGGATTGCTGTTTTTTTGCATTACTGTCATCATCGTTATTATCATTTGGTGTGGAGCTTCTAGTACTATTCATACCGATGGAGGGATGGATGGATGGATGAATGCAGTATGTGGCATTGTTGTTGTTGTTATTGTTGTCATCATAAATGTGATGTGTGCCTGGGGTATTAAAAACAAATCGCAACGAATTTTGTCATCAATGATGCATTATGAATGCGAATTTTTGTTTGAGCTTAAGCCATTGAAAGCATACTTAAGCGACCTTGCTTGCCAACGAAACGAAACAAACAAACGAATGAACAGCACCATCAGCAACAACTGCTCAATAACTGTAGCCAGCAGTAGCGACAACAATAACAATACATGCACAAATATTACTTGCATCATCATCAGTTGCAGCCGTTGCAGCATCAATACAATACATACAATATTTGTATTTGTCATCAATTTTGTCATCAATGATGCATTATGAATGCGAATTTTTGTTTGAGCTTAAGCCATTGAAAGCATACTTAAGCGACCTTGCTTGCCAACGAAACGAAACAAACAAACGAATGAACAGCACCATCAGCAACAACTGCTCAATAACTGTAGCCAGCAGTAGCGACAACAATAACAATACATGCACAAATATTACTTGCATCATCATCAGTTGCAGCCGTTGCAGCATCAATACAATACATACAATACATATATTTTTTTTCTCAATTTCTTATAAGGCAATACTTTGTACGACATATTGTGGCACAACAAAACTGAAAACTATACCTAAGTAAACTTAAGTTCATATCCATCCACATTAATAAGTATTTTACTTACAAGTGTATATATGTATATGATGTATGTATGTTTGTATTTAGTATCTCTGAGTGGCTGTTTGTATTCGGTATCTATGGCTGTAAAAGATATTTTGTTGCTCTTGTAGTTATTTTTTGTTATGCCATCAAAAATTCACATACAAATTGCTGCATAAACTTCAAGCTGCAAGTGCATAACTTACAGTATCAGCAACAGCATCATGATCAATCTAAACTGATCATTATTAAATAAATATATTTCACTTCTTCTCTTCGCTTTTGAAATTATGTATGGTTTTGTGCAAAATTAAGTTGTCATAATTCGACATACACCAAAAAAAACACAAAAAGGTAAAACATTAAGTGAAGTTTTAATTTGTCTTTAAAAATGTGATGATTCACTTGTTGTTTTGTGATCAGGGCTTTTGCCATCCACTATGTATTAGGGATACAATAATAATAAATTAAATTTATGACTGACAAATTGATTTCCTTATCAATACAAAATAATTCAATTATATCGCATCATTGAATTATTATATTGCAGCAAAAACGAAACGTTTTTTTTTCATATATTTCTCAAATTGTAGTAGATAATTGGCGATAAGATAGATTTGACTTATCGCCTATATTAACTGGAGTATATCTGAAAATTTTAGTTAAGCCCAATTCTTAATTAAGCTTTTTTTGGCCCAGGTCAAGATATGAAATATAATCGGGATGACAATTTTTATTTAGAAAGTTAATAAAATTCCAGCAAACCTGTCTATACGAGGCAATATTAGAATGCCTTAGTTATATTCATTATCAAGGGCAAGTGTCGCATACTACGCGAAGATACAATAAATGTCAAAATATGAGTACCCCAAAACTATCCATTATCCACTTTCATATTCAAAAGTCTAGAGATATCATCTAGCTATTAAATGGCCACCTCGAAAACTTAGACTTCGGAGACTACAAATGTCTTGACACATATATTGGTTGATATCCAACGAATCTGAGAGGGTGTCACAATAGAAGGGTTGCAGGTTCGATTGCCGCCAAAGATTCTGGGTGTATCTGCAGACAAGCTAACAGGCTTCGCAGTATGTGTTTTTTTAAAGATACAAGTCAAAGCAACAGCAATGGCAACAAGAATATTTCTACATACAGCAAAATAGCAGGTCAGACAATCTTAACTCCTTTTGGAATTCCCAGCACATTTATAAACGCACCAAGAGTAATATATTCAACAGCTGCGTTTAAACTGTTACGTTTTATTAGAAACCTTTTGGACAAATAGCTTTAGCAATGAGAACCTACGGGCCGAAACCGGCCAGGAGGAAATCAAAAAGAGAAAATGGCGATAGATCAAGCAAGCATGCTTCGAAGACTTTATACTGACATCACAAGAAATACAATGAATTGGAATACTCAGGGTCCTATGCTCCATATAGGAACCACGAGAACATATATTAATGAAAGAGAAGTATTTGGTTGTAATCTATAAACTGAAGAACTTCTACACCAAATGCTGCAAGCTTTTACATATACGTTAAGTATAACAAGTAAGAGAGTTATATTCGGCTGTGCCGAATCTTATATATCCTTCAGCAAATTATACTTCAAAATAAAAATTTGAAATATTTTTAGGTAAACAAAAAATTTTTTTTTCCAAAGTTGTTTTTTCTTCATTTTTTGGAAATTTTTTTTCGTTTTTAAAATTTTTTTTTTAATATTTAGCGAAAAAAACTTAAAAAAAATCGGGTTAAAAAATATTTTTTCCCGATTTTGACTGATTATAGGTCCAACATGCAAAGGTTTTTGAAATATCTATCATTAGATATCCATATTGTCTATATTAATGACTTAGTAATCCAGATATAGGTCAATATTAGGTAAATCGAGGTTGTCCTGGTTTTTTCCTTATATTTCACCCATTTTTGAACCGATTTTCTCGATTTTAAACAGCAACCGAACCGGAGATATTGACGTATGAATCGTGTATGTAAGTTGTTTGGGGGCTTCGGAAAGTTGATTTCCACAGACAGACTGACGGATATGGCTTATTCGACTCTGCTTTCTATATGGATCCACAATATATATACTTAATAGGGTCGGAAAATTATATTGTGGAAATTATAAACGGAATGACAAACTTATATATACCCTTCCCCCGAAGGTGAAGGGTATATGAAGTAAAGAGTGTTTCCGTAAGTTTTGTTTTTGCCCGATAAATGGAGCAAAAGCTTTAGATTTTTAACAATTACACTAAAGCTAAATTGCTGAACAAATTGTTTTGAAATTTGTAGAATACTAAGATAATCATATGGATTGCACTATAAGTATATCGAATTTCATCATTCTAGGTCTCCGGAATGAGGCAAACATACATACAAGAGCTAAGGAAAATATAAATACAGATACAGAGCGATCGCAATTAAGTAAATGTTCTCAATTGAGTACCTACTGTATATGTTAAATTCGCAAATCCCAAGCCTTTGAAGTAGGTAAGCAGGTAATTAGTAGCAACCGCAAAATTTTCTAAAAATGTTTAAACTTCTTCCAAGCGCTCAGAAGTTTTTGTAAAAATATTATATAAATAAGTAGATTTAATGAAGCTAAACTGTAAGCAATATTATGTTGCTGGGAATTAAATGAAACCAACCAAGGTTAATCTTAAAAGTCCATTAACAAGTTAGTGGCATTAATATTTACTTCGACTTAGTTGCTGCTGTAACAAGTAACTTGTTCTTTTTTTCTTCTATTAAACAAATCATATTTCATTAAGTTAAGTTGGTACCAAGAAAATTTAATGAAAATTAGTATAATGAAAAAACTAACAATCAAGTACGGTTAAATATTATAGCAAAGTACAAACTATAAGCAGCAGTAGCAGCAGAAGTTTCAACATGCGTTAAACTAAACTTTAGCAACGGCTCAACATGCCAACGAATTGATCGTGGTGATATTGTCGTATGCGTATGGGTGTAATGGCTTTTTTTCGGTTGATGGAAAAACGTCGTTTGGAATGACGCTTCAACTAATTGCAATGGAAAATCTCAAGACTTAGTGTAACTTCCACATTTTCATATACCCGCTACACTGCAGAAATATTGCTCTTGGTTATGTTAGCCTTCTTGCTCTTCTGCCATGTTCGACTTCATCATCATACTCATCATCGTCATCATCAGTTAATTCACTACAGGTAGTAGTTACAACAAGTGATTAATTTGAGTTATGAGTTTGTGTAGTTAATGCTTCTTGAGGTCGGTTGCCAGTATCTTGTCTACATTTTATATAATTTTTCATAGTCTTGTTATTAAATACATATTGCAAAGTCTTGTTTGCCTCTCTTTGTTCTATTTCTTTTGTGTGGTTTAGTTTGACTAGTCTGGTGGCTGTTGGCTGCATGGCGGCTTGCCTGGCCTGTTGCAACATCAAAAGCACAGGCAACAGCAGTTACAAGGGCTTGCTTGCTCAGCTTAACTTAACTTGGTTTCGCAGCAGGGTTATTAGTGAGACTGAATTGGCGACCTAAATCAAAATATAATTTGAAAGCCTTAATTAAAAGTAAGCAACTCTAAGGAACAAAAAAAAATAAACTAAAATTAAATTTAACGAATCCTTGCAAGCAGAAGCAGAGTTCTTAAAGGTTTCCTTCTGAAAGCCTTGTAGCTGGTTTGTTTATACTGCAACTTAAGCGGTTTTATTTTCAATTTAATAGTCTCTTATTATGTTTTCAGGGGACCTACGCTGTCTGTCTGTCTGTCTCTCACTTTAAGCAACATCGTTTGTCAGTTATGACAGACACTTGTCTTACAAAATCCAAAAATGCTCTGAAATGTCTGCCAATTTAGCCCAACGACTCGCATGTTTGTTGTACGCTGTCCGGCCATGAGAAGCAGCAACAAAAAACATTAAAAATTTTGACTTATTCTGATTAATTTTTTTAATATTTACTTAACAAAAGGAACAACTTGCTAAAAGAAAAGAAAAAACTGTGTATCCTGTTTTTAAATGGCGCTCTTCGTTCAACTGATATGAGTGTATAAAATATAGTATTTGTGGAGGTAAGTAACTGTTGCTGTAGCCGCTGCTGCTTAGGTTGCATATTAACATGCTGTTTAAAAAGGTTGTCATTGATGGCTATGGTATATGATGTGCTTTAGAAACTTTAACGTTACGTTGATCGTTTGTTTGTTTTATGCCGTGGGTTTGTCAAAGTAGGTGGAGTCGTTCCAGTTTATTGTTGCAAGCAACATACATTTACTACTTATAATATGTGAATGTAGGTATGTTGCTCGTAAAAATGTTTTGCATTTATTAATCATCTCTTGTTGTATGTAATACACACATCAGTTCTTTTGTGCCAACCATCAAACTAACTAACCAGCCGTCCATCCATCCATCCATCCATCCGTCCATCTATACGTACATTCGTCAACTTTTACCATCCTAGCACCTAAAACAACCATGCTACTCGTATCATACCCAAGTATGACAGACACAGCGAGTATGAGAGTATTTGTTCGAGAATTCATTTAGTGCTAACCAGGTATTAATTTAGGCAAATGGTTTCTCAAGAATTTTCTTAGGTTGTTAAAAAACAACATTTTAATTTTTTAATTTGGTATTCATTAAGCCCAACCGTACATATGTACAATGTACATATATGCGAGGAACAATTCTAAAGTGCCTCAAAACTAAACTCTGCAAACTGTGATTATTTAGCAAACATTGTTATATGTAATAGTTAGATACATGTTCAACAGTTTTCCAAGTAATTATCACTTCACTCTCGTTTACGCATACAAAGTTTAAGTTTTGAAGCATGTCCATGCATACTAGGGTGGTCCTTATTAAGCACTTTTTGAATTTTCAATGTTCCCAAAGTATAAAATGGTTTTCTGTAGAACAAAGTCGGATAACATTTACACATTATAATTTGATACCCAAAGAAAATAATTAAATTTCATGCATATCTTAAATCACATATTCTACAATTTCAAAATTTCTCCTCTAAACGTTATCCAGTTTTGCTCAAGTTTTCAGCATTTGCTTTTAGATAACGGATTATCCCTTGGGATCATCAAAATAAATCAAAAAAAAATTAGTACCAACCTAATGCACACAGTTTGTTGTGCAATTATTGTTTTGAAACGTATTTCATTTTTAAATGAAGGGTTTTTATTTTTATGAAATGAATGAAAATAATAAAAATATACAGTTGGAAATGAGGAGTCATAAATGCAACATACAAAAGGAGTGGACTTTTGTGAGTGAATTGACTTAAGCAAATTAAACAATAACAAATGTAAAAAAAAAAAAATCTTAATTAAAATACAAATTATGTTTTGAAACTCAAAATAAAATTTAATTTCTCAGAGAAAAAGCGATTTGGAAGATTGAGTTTTAAAACTAAGTTTCGTCACATATAACAAGCATTTTTGCTGGGGTTACGAAAACTTACATTTTGAAATATACAAAACATTAAAAATCCTTCAAGATATTATAGAAAACCAACTACTTTGAAACATTTTTTAACTAGCAGTGAAAAACAATTTACACTCTTATAAAATTAACAAGAAAATGCCACAACATGATTAGTACATTCAGAAATGTCCAAACTTTCAAAAAAGGGCCATGTAAACAAATAACATTCGTAATGTCTTGGCAAAAGTACAACAAACAATAATTATTAAAACAAGATGCTACACTCTAATATTGGTTGATGATCTCAGCAGAAATCTTCAAAGATTTTCAACTTCCAATATTTAGGTTTTTCATTTTTGATAAACCACATTCATTTATCAAATGCTTATCGCATATCTTGTTTTTTGACAGACTTTTTTGTTTTGTTTGAACTGAAATCAGGTGCCATTTATTGCATCCAGCTGAGAAGGTTTAATCAATAACCAGCTCTGGCTGTTACAAATGATGGCAGTCAGTCAGTCAGTCACTCATAGACTTATTTTCCTTTGTTGATCGATCTATAAGCCATTATCTTCTCAACGAACTGACGAAAAACTGCAAAAGGCCGACATAGTAATTTGTAAACGAATTATAGACCTCAAAGTAACAACAACACACAGACATACTGCAATAACAACATTAAACGTTGAACAATGTTTTAAAGCCGCTAATATTGTTGCAGGGAATAAACAAGTCTTTTCTTCAACTTATTTTAGTAGTAAATGTTGTTATTGTTGTTGTTGTTGCTTTAAGTAAACAATAATTTGAACGCGAGCATATAATTTAAATCGAAGAGGGTCGTAGCCGTCATCAACCAATAACCAAAATACAGAAAATAAAAACAGACAGACAGACAGACAAAAATACTGATGAAGCAAAAGGCAGACAAGTTGTAGAGAGCCACGAGGAGGGTGACAGGACGAGATCAATTTTAAGTAATTCGTATGATTATGTAGTGAAAGGAATGAGAAACACAACAGAAGGAGAGAAAGAGAGCAAAAATCTAAAATAAGACAGAGTCAGTTAATAGAGATGGAAATACAACGGATATGATATGAAGTACTTTAGCTTGTTATTTGTTTAAGTTGTGAAGAGCTGAGTTTATGTGCAGCAACAACAAAAGCCCCGAGTAGCCAACATATAAATGCAAATGGACGAAAGAACAGACAGTACAAAATGGCAAATGAAATTGCTCTTAACAATATTGCCAGATAAAACACACATTTTGTTTCAGAACTCTTAATCTGCATAAATAGAAAATGTTGTAGTATAAACTATAATTAGAAGTTCCTATATTTTAACACCCCAACTGCTCTCGCATATCCTTGCTAGGCGGGAAGTTTTGCTTTACATTTGAAGCGATCATTGGGCGAAAAATGCCCAAAATATGCTCGGCCACATAATGTAATACCTGTATTCTATAAAAGTATTTAGAATGAAATGATTAGGAAGTTTTGACTCACCCCTTTATTCCTCAATTTATTTTTTCTCAATATTAATTTACATTTCTGAATTTCGATTTGTTATTTCTCAACATCTATTTCCTCAATTTTAATTGAAATGGTGTAGATATGAAAAGAAATACTTCCATCCAAACATCTATACGTCCAATCAAAGAACTAAACAGTCTACCGACCGACCAATCAACTAAATATAAACACCAAAAACTAGGTTTTTTTTACCATTTTAAGTTTTTACTTTTCTGATATTCAAACTACAGCCAGGGGTATATTTTGCACAATAATATTGTATAAAGAGTTTTTTTTTTCTTTTCGTTGTTTTAAAAATTCACTTCAATTTTGTTTGCCGCAGTTAAAACTTACATCATAAACGTTTACGCGTTAATCGTACAACATGACGGACTAGGAACTCAACGTGAACAAGCAGTTGATAGAGAGCAGAAAAGGAATAATGGAATGGCTGTTGAGGAGGAGAGCATAAATTCGACCGAAAATAAAGCAACAAATTAAAAAAGTTTCAAATAAAAATTATGCAGTTGTCTGTTTTGGTAACAAGCTCTTCATTTGATTCAACAAGAACACAACTACTAAATTTCCACCTTAAAGCCATGAATGCCTTACAGGCATGCAACAACAACAACAACAACAACAACAAAAACTACTACAAACAAAAAGTTATTATGAGAGATGTCAAACTGACAGCATTGCACAGCACAGCGAACTGTCAGTTGGTGCCCCATCCACAATAGAAAATACTGAACTGTAAAAATGCACAAAACTGAAGAAAAAAATCGAACAGGAATTCATTTTGAATAAAACAGTAAAAACAGAAAATACAAAACATGAGAAACGTTTTAGCATTTTGGCATTTATTTATACTGCTTGCTGCCTCTCCGGCCGACCAAGCAACCAAACAACCAACTTGTCCACCGCAGCATTGCCATCATACATGCCATGTTGATAATAATGAGAATATTGTGATGATGACGGTTTGAGGGCAAACTCATAAATTTTACGAGCTCTGTTTTCATTTCTTCTTAGCTGGAGTTCATGACGATGATGAGCAATTGCATCAAAAACCAACAAGGAAGAAAAACACAATAAGAAACCATCACTATATGTAGTGTTTATGAATGTATAAAAAGCTTTAGCGCATGCGTCAATAGTTTATTGATTTAAATTGCCAGCACAAGTGATGAGTTCGTCCATTAAGAGAGAATGTTATAGTTTTCCAACTAACGGTACTACAAATATATACAAGTATATGACATTCATCATCATAATTGAATATAAATAAAAACAAGTAAGAGTGCTATATTCAGCTGTGCCGTAATGTGATGTTATTACTTATTCATGAAGAAAAATTTAAAGATTTGGCTTCGAACGTTCCCTGCCTCACACTTACCCACATTTTCAATAGAAAATCTTGTGCATAACAATATTTTCTATAGAAAATCATGTGTATACAATATTTTCTATACTTTGAGATTATTGTTAAGAGAGTGGGTCAAAAAGTCCGTACCTTTTTGAATGAAACACAGGTTTTTGTATAGAAAATTGTTATAGTTTTCAACATAAGTATTTGTCATCAAAATAGGTATTTTTGGTAAGATGATTTAATCGTTGGAGTCAAATTTCATACCGCCGAGCTATTTCTTCAGGTTCGGCAACAAAAAATTATCACTCGGCGCTAAATCCGGGTAACATTGGGGAAGAGAGAGTATTTCGTAGCCCAATTCATGGATTTTCACCATGGAAACTGCTCATGTGTGTGACCTTTTGTGTACCCTATTGTGAGCAAACGCGGCAGCCATCTTACGGAAAGCTTTCTTATATCCAAGTGATCATTCAAAATTAAAAACACTGAGGCATGTGAGATGCCTATGGCATCCACAATCTCTCGCACTTTCAATCTCTGATGGGCCAACATCATATCGTTACTTTTTTCAATTATTTCGGGTGAAGACGAAATTCAGTTTTTTCCAATTTCTCTTCAAGTCACGAGGTAGTCTGCTATCAATGGCTGTCAAACACAAACTAAATGACCCAGCTTGTTCAAATTTTTACAGGTGTCAACTGAAAGATACCTGTTGGCAGGAGCAGTGTTGTCCTTTCAGTTAAAAGCCGGTAAACTCAAAAAGTCACGGACTTATTGACCCACCTTCATATTTTGAGCTTCTATAGAAAATTTGCTGTAAAACACCATTTTCTATAGAAAATTTACGTATAACAGCATTTTATATAGACAATTTTGGGTTTTAGGGAAAATTAGCGTAATTTGTGATATGTATAAATGATTTTAAAGGAGATGAATTAATATCCCTGTTAACTTGAAGATACGTCAACTATAGTTTAAGAATGACCCTCATATGCAGCTCAACAATAATAATTGGTGCTAAATTAGATTACTAGAAGATTGTTCAGTTTAGTAATGATTGCAAATGAGCAGCTTAAGAAACTTTTTGAGTAAACTAAAAACATATCCGGAGGTTTAACACTGATGTAGGTAATATTAAATAATTATGTACTTAAAAATTCAAATCTTTCTAACATCTTTTTTCCAGACTTGTTAACAAGATTGTTAAATCATGTGTTTAGTAGTTGAGCTACAACAAATACAGAAAAAAAGGGAAGCAATTAATTAATTAATAATCTTTTAATAACCCACCAATAATCAAAATGGTCCAGACCATAAAAACAAAAATAATCATATACAACCATTAAATTATAGCCATGTTGTAGTTGTAGTCTGACACAATACACAAGACACTGATGTTGATGATGATGATGACTTTTGATAACAATCCTCCAACAACAAGATAACAAGGCATAAATAAATATGAATTGAAAAACACACAAATGCTATGAGGTCCACATACATAAAAAAAAAAAACAGCCCAAGAATTTATAACAAGTTACCACCTTCAATGCTGTTTCTTAACAAATTCTCATACTCATTCCCGTTTAAAAATAAAAACATCTGTATATTGGCCAAAAACAACACACAAATCCACTAAAAAATAAAAAAGATGTGTGTTTTCCGTTTCCAAATAAAAAAGGCAATGTCTGGGCTACAAACATCGTTATGGATCGTTAGAGAGTTTTAAGAGAATTAAATATAAATAAACCTCATATTTAAGCAAATGATTAAATACTTAAATGAAAGAAATCATAAATAAATAAAAAATTTAACTAAAATACAAAAAAATTAAATTAAAACCAAATAAATATGACTAAGACGAATCATTGTTACGCTACAAAACATACGTTGCAATAAAAAGGTTGTTGTCTTAGCTAGTTACTGTAAAAATTTAAACTTGACAAACTCAGAAAATTTATTTTATATACTAATTTGATAACAGGGAAATATCTAACACTCTCTACACCTTAAACCAATGATGCCCAAGCCCTATACTCTTGGTGCTCATTTGTTTTTGTAAATGCTCTTAGCTATAGGCTGCAGCGTTGTCAACTATTTTTAACCAAAAAGCGCCGTCCCTACTGTCAAAACGCGCTAAAAAGCGCTAAAATTACATTTACATACAAAATCACTAAAAATAATATTAAATTCAACTATTTGGTGTTTTAATTCTATAACAAATAGTAGATTTTACATTAATGTATTATTTTTAAGTTAAATATTTCAGTTACATTTTTGATATTTTGAATTAAGTTTAGGGTTGCTAGAAGAAATTTTGAAAATTCCCTGAAAATTACTGATTGAATAAAATATTTGTTAAGATTTTTTTGATGTAGGGAAACATTCAGAAAATATTTCTCCACATTTTTTCATTGCTTAATTTTTTGGAATTTTAGTAGAAATAATACTTTCAAAAAAATGTCGATAATTCAGATTAATACAAATATAAGGTTTGATGTTTTTCTTATACACATGACTTTTTCACACCAACGATTAAAAATCATGATCTGAATAATTAGTTCAAGAGATTTTTCAAAAATTTCCCAAAATAAATTCAGATTTGAACCCGACATTCCGAAAATTTCAAATGCCATGTAATACAATCTTTGAGGACGAACAGAAAGAGGCCAAGGAATCGTGCCCTTCACAATAAAATGATCGATTTTGCCAAAAAGCAACATTTTATTAAATCACAGAAATGTTGACTGTCCAACATTTCTAATGTCTGAAGTAATTTTGAAAGTGACATTACATTTTAAGTTCATATTTTATATAAAGTAATTAAATTAGCATTTCTTAATTTTGTTTTGAAATAACTCATCACATTATCGTCTTTTGCTTTAAAATATGGAAAGCATAACAAATTAATAACAAATGCTGAAAGTTTAACAAAAGGAATTTTATTTCATGAAATTTTATGCAGAGTTCTTCTATCCAAAATGATTTCGTCTTTCTTTATTGTTTCACTGGCATAATTTTATATTTTTAAGATGATTTTTGAAATCAAAAACAAAATAAGGAAAAAACGCGCTAGTTTAGCGCCTTTTTCAAAAAACGCGCTATGAGGAAAAAATGCGACTTTTGGGTTATCAAAAAACGCTAAATCTAGCGCGAAAAGCGCTAAATTGGCAACGCTGATAGGCTGTGTGTTTCTATACTCAATAGAACACTCAGGCACTAGTAATATGAAATACACAAACAACTTTGTCTTGTTGGTTTTTTTGTCGTTCTTCAATGTACACACGCAAGTGGAAAACAACAACACTTGCGTATGCTTTGCTGGTAAACATTGACGACAGCGATCATCAACGTAGATTTTGTTTTTGTTTATCGTATGGTATTGTTTCAAAAAGTGTGTATTTTTTTCTTTATTCTTTGTATGTTTGGTTTTTACAACAAAAAAAAATTGCATAAAAATTAGTTTTTCTTTAAATGTATTGGTGTTTGCTCTTCCATAAGGAACTTTTGGGCACCTCTGCCTTAAACCTATTGACCAAGATACGTGTACCACATAATTTTCTACTAATTACTTTTGATAAAGGTGCTAAAATCCGTAAGAAAAAAATCATGATAAATATGTACAGCCTCAACGGCAGCAAGAATTTTAAATTTAGTTTGAAAGATGCTTCAAGAATTGTATACATTTTTCATTTCGGGGGCGTAACTAGAAAATTATTAGTTTGCTTAAGGAGCAAGTTTGCATAAGATCATTTTTTTTTTGTACGACCATTATTATTGTGCTTGTTGTTAGCTAGATGACTGTCTGAAAATGAAATGAAAGAAAAAACGTTAAAACTAGAATTGATCGCACAAACAACAAGCACAAGAAAACAAAATTGAACACGAATTTTTTTTTTTCAGCATAAAATTTAATAAGATTTTAAGATAAAAAAAAAAAAACAGTATAAAATATGGCCTAATCCATAGGACAGGAGAAGTTCAGGTGACTTGAAATCATTTTTCTACTAATGATTTTAGTATTGAAATCTTCAGAATCTGAAAACTGCTTTAGAAATATGTTAACGTATGTTAAAATTTTGTTCTGAAAATGTTTTAAAATCGAGCCAATGTTGGCGCATTAATTGCACTTCATTTCATCCATATTTGTATTTTATTTGTATTTGAAACTTGATGCTATCAATTTTTACTCCAAATGTTTGATGTTAAAATCATAACTTAGATTTTAACATACAATGCCAATACCTTACTTTTATTAAGTTGAAATTTTTGTTTAATTTTTATGGAAATGCCCATAAATCTAGTTACAACTAACAAAAATTAAAGTTGTTAAATACAACTATATACAATAATAATCATAAGATGATGATAATGACGATGAGGATGCTGAAAATGATGAAGAATCTGACAAAAGATGGAAAAATAAAATAAACAGTAACACACACACACACACTCACTTACACAACACACACTTTTATAATTTGAATTGAACATTTTTCCATAAAATCAAATTATCTCAACGTTATTCAATGTTTGGTTCTAAGCTTGTTAAGAAAATAATGAAAAATATCCAGGCCTAATAAAACTCTACAAAAGATAAGTTACAAAAAAAAAAAAAAAAAAAAAAAAAATGCAATTAACCCTTTAATAAAGATGACAAAGAAAACTAGAACAATTATAAAAACAACTACTAGCTAAAAGCTTAAGCTAAATTTATGTTATTTTACTAAAAGTTCATCCAAAATTAAAATGCAACGACGTTAACGGGTTAACAAATATTAAAGCGAACACAAATAAAGGAATAAAATCAGTTATGGCTGCTGATTAGAGCCTCATAACATGGCAATCAATTTAATAAGCAGTATAAAATGGTATGGTATGCCAATATTCCACAAACAGCTTGATAAAAAGAAACGCTAGCAAAATGTAAAAAAAAAAATAAATAACCAAATGGAGGAGAGAATTTGTGTTGTGGTATCATAGAAAGAAAATAATAAGAAAGTAAAGCAAAGTGGATAAAAACCGAACATAAAATGTCCTACAATAAGAAACAAAACAACAGATTTATTAGGGACTCTTACGCCAGATTTCATCGATCCATAAAATGCCTATATATGGGCAAAATGAAACGACTACAATTTTTTTGGGTGGGATATGAGCAAAAACATTTTCTAAAAAAAAATTTAGTTTTTCACAAAATTTTTTTTCCAATTATCGATTGTTCAGTAAGAAATGATTTTAAAAATTTTTTTAAACAAAAAAATTATTTTTGCACTAAACATTAGATATTTTACAAAAATACCAAGTTTCAATATTTTTTTTGCAAAAAATTTTACTATTCATTTCCAAAACTGCATGTCTAGTTTTTAAATCATGATGGTATAGCGTAGCTGCATAAATATGTATTAAATGATTATATCACAGGCATAAATGGTAGTTTGTTAGTTACTTCATACTCAAACAGCAGCATGTGCATAAACTGTAGAGATGCAACAGAGATTGAAATAGTAATTTTCAAAAGTAGTCTGTCTGGTCGTCTATAAGCTTTAGAATGTTATATACAAAAAGGATTGGATTATGAAGCAACTTCAAGAAGTGATTATATATACATACATAAGTGCGAGCAGTAAATAAAAATGAGAAATATGTATGTATGTAAACACCCTACACTAACAACAGTTATTGTACTGGATGCCACTGGATTATGAATTCTTTAAAATCTAGTGATTTCAACTTTTCTAGACAATGAAGGTATTAAGCATATAACTAGCATATAGAGCAAACAAATCTTAAGTAGGAGAATCATTTTTGTGATTGGGATATATGCATTTAAGCCGAAATAGTTTTTGCTATTAAATTGTAATGATACTTGGTACATCTATGAAATGTCCATCCTAAATAGAAAAAATTCAGAATTACAAATTTCAGCCAATCATTTCACACAGAGTAAACTGATTCGTAGTAGCAACCGAATTCGTTGTCAATCGAATGATTCTGCCAAATTTACAGTTGTGGCTGCAACATTTTAGAAGGGCTAACAAAAGTTTGGTTGCTTCAACCGAAATTCTTCTTTATCAAGTGACTTTCTGTTGATAGAACCGAAAAAATTCTATGTATGCAACCGAATAATTCCTTACATAACAATTTCCTTAGCTTCATTCAATGCTTTTAGTTAAATAGAATTCATTCATTGTTGAATTAATTCATTCATCACTTGAATGGTTAAGTTTTTGTTAATTCAAATCTAATACAAATTAAATGAAATATTTGTTATTCATTCAGTTTTGTTTATGTTACCATTTATGAAATGATTTGAAAGATTTAACTTGAAGAAAAATTGAATCATTCAATAAATTTTATTAAGCAATTTTCTAATAGACTTGTATTAAAGACAAATTTTAATGATTCAACAAGGAGTTATTTCTATAGGTTCTCTATTAACTCTCAAAGAATCACTATCAGTATGCTTGAAGTAATAAGGAATAATGTCTATGAATTAATTCTTAAAGAATTCTTTACTGTAATTGTTAAAAGAACCAATTCTCTCCAAAAACGAAATAAAACTGAACAAAAAACTTTCAACTTATACAAAATCTATGCAACAACATGACTTGTCAGTAAGTAGTTCGTTAACAACTGCAGGGTAACAACTGGTCGGTGTTTGGCATTTTACTACTTGATTTTTCTCCAGACTTAAGTAAGAGAAAAAGTGACAACACACGTGCTTCCTGGCAGGTCTTCAGCATGCTCATATTCCTTATTTAGTTGTTGTAGACTTTTTAGTTTGTGCAAATAAAGAACACCCACATTTCTATAGTTTTGAATTGTTCTTCTTGCTGCATTTGGCAGTATATTTACAAACATCTTTAAAAGACTTAAGTTTGTATTGTTAAAAAGAAAAAAAGAAAATTTAATTCTTTTACATTTTCAAGAAAATTCATGTGTTTACAAGTAAAAGATGTCGAAGAAAATGCATGGTATACAGAGAGTAGCCATTGAGTTGGCACACCCAAGAGAGTTTTGCGGAAATGCCAGTGAGAGTTTAAGAAAGTGTAACAAATGCTATTTTGTATACAAGCACAACAGGTTGTCCATTGATGTATAGTTTTGCTACTCAATGTTTGGCCACAGGTAGATAGATACATAGATTTTTGCTACACATTTCAAATTGTTTCCAAATATTTATTGCAAAGTGTAGTAAAGAAAGTGCTCATGTGCTGGGTATTTATGGTTATGACTTACTAAATATTTGACTTATGGTTGAGTTCAATTTTCTTTCTTTTGTATTAGACCACCAATGATGAGTTTCTATAGATTTTTGTTTAAGCATTTCTGGTTAAAATGTTTCTTAGAAATATTTTGTTGGTTTGTATTTTACTATAGGTACATATACACAGATTAGAAGGTGTTGAAACAAAAGCCAACATTTTGGTTTTGACATCATAAATTTCTTGGTTTTTATCTTACAAAATAAATGAGTTCTTTGTTAAGCAACGATATTGGCAAAATATAATTTTCTTAAAAGAAATATACAAATACATACATACAGATATCAATATTCACATCCCCTAGAGATCATAAATGGCCACACGTAGCGTCAAAAAGAGTGAGGTGAAATTAGTTGGCCAAAATGTTTATTTGAAATTCAATCAGTTGGTGTTGTTAGCAAAATAAGAATAACCAAACAAATCAAATAAATATGAGGAAAAAAACACATGACGCAGAACTAATCGTATTGTCAGCACATTGTTTTGTAAATATTTGACATTTCATTTCAACATTTTCAATTCTCACACACATATGTGGGTGTTCGTAGCTTAAGCATAAAATACTACCAGCTAAATATTAATCACTAAGAAAGTTGTAAAAATTGGCTTAAATTTAGATTACAAAGGAATTATTGTTGTTTATTTTAAAACAGTGTGGTCTCAATTCCCTTATTTTGCCAACTAACTAATATCTAGGTTTTAAAATATTAAACGAAAAAGTTTTCTTAAATACACTCAACAAAAAACATTAGCTGAAAAGGCTCCATCCAGTATCTGAAAAAAAACTTTTCTGAAAAACGAGATTATATATTATGACCCCCTATAAATGTTTGTATAAAGTTAATATGTTCTGTGGCTGTGATATAAACACAACTACCTCGATTTGTTGATTTATTGGAAAACTTTCTTTGGGTACTAATTCATTTACATAGGGCCTATGTCATAGGCAATATGGCTATCAAATTCGGACCAACAAAGGATCAAATTCGAAATTTTCGATTTTTTTATAATAAATTCTTGATGCGCCTCCAAAAAGGACTGTGTTGTTCAACAACTTTTCAGGAAAGCAATCAAACTAATTAGTTTATGTATGAAAGACAGATAAATACAAGTGTTTAATTACTTCTACAGCAATAGAGATATTTGATTTCATAAGATCGATTAATTGGGCTATCAGACGGTCGAATAAAATTATTTTTTAGCAAAATGACACATGAATAGCTCTTTTCTCTACAAGATATGTATTTTTGATTTAAATTTTTATACTACAGTGCACTCGCGGTAACGTGAACACCGTCTAACGTGAACACCGCCTAACGTGAACAAGCTTTTATTTACATTGACTACTCTGTAACGTGAACAAACTCAGAAAGCGCTATAACGTGAACAATTTTTTTGTTTTCTAAGCACTGAAATACAAAGATTAGGGAATACCCTTATAATAAAAATGTGTTTGTATCCTCTAAATTAATGTTTTTAATGGCAACGAATGAGTAATTTTATTAGCTACGTAATTTTATTTCAATGTAAATTTTCTCGTGATCTCGTTTTGTTTTGTAATGCATTTTAATCAATAATTTTTGTTTTATATTTCAATAATGAAAATAATAATAAAAGAATTTCACGTTCACGAGTGTAAAACACAGTTTTATATTATAAAATTTTATATTTATTCCATGAAATTCGACAATCGCTAACGTGAACAATTTCACTAACATGAACTCCCTTGGTTTTAATTAGTTCACGTTACCGCGAGTGCACTGTATTTTAATATTTTTGCAACATTGTTTAAGAATTTTTGTTAAACAGAAAATACACAAAGAGAAACAATCAAATTCAAGTTTATTGGTTTAACAATTGGCATGGCATGTCATGTTAAAATAAAAATCTGTTCTCTTCCCACACTCGAACGTTCTACATAAAGGCCCAGCACAACACAACAAGGTACTTTAGTTTAGTTTTTTTGTTTTTGTTTTTATTTTTATTGTGTTTATAGATATTTTTGGCTTACATTCAGGCACATACAGATGACTTTTAAATGAAATTTAAAACTTAAACATTGACTCGTTTTATTGGCCACTAAACACTGCATGATATCTGTTGATATCATGGTGAATTAAAGAGTTTTTCAAGTTGTCATCGCTTTAGAAGAAAAGCACACATTTATACGAAACCAAGAATCCAAGGCTTAAGCACCTACCGACTGACTGCTCCTTTTCGAGTAAGAAGGCCAGTCCTATCAACAATAATCATTATTAGTTACTCGAGGTAATACATTTAAAACAAAAAATAACAACCTCTAGTGAAGACAGACTGGCAGGCGGACTGCCAGACAGACATACATACAAACAAACAGAAATACAAACCGAAGAATGGATAAGTGGACACAAGAACATTTTTAACATTGCGTTTAAATATTTTTTACGTAATTTTAGTTGATTTGTTTGTTAGTCTACGTAATTGAGTGGTCATATAAGAAAACATGTCACATAGTCCAGCCAACCAGCCAACCATTCCTCCTTAAGACAACCCGCACCAAACTCTTAACAAACCAAACCAATCCAACCCAAAAATAGCATGAATACTTTTTTTTACAGAAACAAACAGAAACATTTGCAACAAACAAACAGCCAAGATACAGCAGAAATCTTAAACTAAAATGGTCAGTCAATGTTTATACATACAACAAATAAACAAACAAACAAACAAAAACCAAAAGCTAAGGAAAAATGAAAAAGAAAACTAAATAAACTAAATATGCTTACAATTTATTTGCATTACGTGCAGCATACATGATGCACGCAATCTCCTTTAATGTTGTTAATACAAACACAACAACAGCAATAATAACAAAACCTAACCCAGTCTTCGTCATCATCATCATCATCATCGTCATCAACAACATCGTCATCTCTAGACATAAAACATTGAACAGTTTGCGTTTTTTGTCTGGTTCGTTGTATTTTCCAATCTTTCTTTTTGTATATTTTGGACTCAACTACAACAAAACAGCAAAAGGATCAAATTTCTTTATTCACTTTGGTTTTTTTTTTATATCTGCAAACTTTAGTGGTGGATACCTTTGTTGGGGTAACAGGCCATACACAAAATTGGGAGGAGGAAATAAAGCACTTTGCACACAACTAGATTAAGTGCTCATATCAAAACTGACCATGTTTAACGTTACATTGAAATAAAATCACAACATGCACACAACTCCAGCAAAAAGGAATTCAAATAAATCCTCCTCCAGAGTCTAGAGTTTATTATAGAGTTACCAGATTCCAGCCAACTGGAATGGTAGTACTTGTATCAATAACTTTTAGTAGTAAGTATTTGCAGTAAGAATTTATGGATCCTTATAGGTAGGAAGGGCAATGTGACTATGTTGGTAAAAAAAACACCAGATATCTTACGTAGCACTAAGATATCGGATACATTTGGGTTAATTATGCCATTGAAATTATCCAAATCTGTGCACTGAGATCCGAACAAATACATTACGACTGTCTTCAATCTTTGTAAACATTTTTATAAGAAATTTTCAATTACTTACGGACCTAAATGTTCGTTCAGAAACCCATTATACTTCTATATTGATAACCAGGGCAAGGATTTCTATGCAAATGCATGTTTGTAGTCAGTAACTCAAAATCACTTTTGACAATTAATCTTTCCGAATCGAAGAATTTGCAACAAAATGGCATCGATTTGTTGTTGCATATTTTTGCATATTTTGTTATAAATGCATGTTTTGCATATTTTTCTTTTAAATGCATATATTTAGCATATTTTTCCATTTTATTGCATACATATCAGTGTACACTGTACATACATATATTTGGCAACTCCATTTAGTGTTGTAAAAATAGTAAATATATTAACACTAGAATTCTATTGTTGAAAGAAAAAGTCTACTTTTAAACTTTTCAATTTATGAATCGATTTTTTAGCTTTTCGAAATTATCGACTTTTCGATTTTTCGAAAATTTTTGTAATATCGACTTTTCGACTTTGTTCTCTTTGTGACACATAATATTAAAGCCAATTATCACTTCTGTGCTCAAATTACATCTTTATTTATGAAACTATTACTAAACTACAGGAATTCAATTCGCTGAATGCACAAGTAAAATTAATTTCTTACCAAATTAAAACAAAACTAAGGAATATATTACAGAAATAATAAAAAAATGTTTGACATATTAGATAGCAATTTTAATGAAGAAAATCAAATTGAAAATGAATATTCTCCAATTGAACTGGCTTCATTTAAATATGCACCTTTAACTTCTGTTGACGAACAGACAAAGTTTTCTTTTTGGAAATTTAAAAAAAAAATTTATTTGTTTATACAAATAGAAATCTAAATTAAGTAATTTTGTAACATGAAAATAAATAACTAATTTTTTTTAATATAAATATTGTATAATTTACATACATACATGAATTTTCTTATTTTTACTTTGAAAAAATATATTTTAAACCTTTTATGTCCTTTATATGTACATATATATTGAAAATGTGACGTGAAATTTATATCTGTCTTTTATTAATAAATATATTTTAAATAAAAAACTTGTTTTTATTGCATATTTTTGTCATTTTTAGTGCATATTTTCTCTCTTTATAGTGCATATTATAAGCGCATATTTTTAGTTTTTTAGTGCATGAAAATCCTTGCCTTGTTGATAACTCTTCTAAATCAGTTAATAAGTAGATGAAAACCGAATTTTCACCACAATAAATTATTTGTTCATCAAAAAACCGACCCTTTAAGCTAAAAATTTCTAGTGATAAAAAATTTTGTTAAAAAAAATTTTTGCTAAAAAAAAGTCGGTTTCACAATATTGACCCATTAACGGTTTGAACCGAATTTTTACCACAATAGATTATTTGTTCATCAAAAAACCGACCCTTCATCAAAGTATACTTTAAGATAAAGATTGAAACAAATTTCTAGTGATAGAAAATTGTAACGGTTTGAATTTCTATGGAGTTATATATGTCATTAGAATTGTCTTTGACTTAGAAATACAGATATAGGTCACAAATAGATAAATAAATTGTGCTTTTTTGCTTATATCTCTGCCATTTGTGAGCCGATTTTCCAAACCAGGACTATTGCCGATATATTTATGTATAATTCATGTTTGTAACTTATTTAGAGAGCTTCGGAATGTTGATTTCAAGAGACAGACGAAGACGGCTTTATCGACTTCGCTATCTCATAACTATCCAGAATGAAAAATGTGACAATCAAACAAATATTTTAAAAAACCCATTTTCAATTATAAAAAATAAATTAAAAAGCAATTGTTTATAAAAATACGATTTTTCTTATAGAAATAGCTGCATAGTCCGTGTTGAACAAACGCAATTGGGTTGGAAAAAGATATAAACGAACAGTTTATTCCAAAAACAAACCAGCCCTTCCGAATTATTGTTTACGAAAAACGAAGAACATATGTTTTATAGTTTTACAGATTTTTTAACCAAAAATCTAGAGAATTTAAGAACAACAACTGTTTAGAATGGATATAAGGTGACAAAATGCTTTAAATTCCTCTTATGAAAATGATTTTAAACTTCTAAAATTCCGGAAACAATTTCCAGCTGGGTAGTTTCAAATAATACAGTTAAACAAGCAAAGCCTAAAATATAAATAAAATTGATTAACTCCATAAGATATGCCTGTATGTACGTACAATTAATAACATGTTTCCATACAACTAGAATAGTACAAGTATAAGCCACCATTGGAATGAAATCATTGTACGAGAAAAGAAGAATCAAGAAAATCTTGTTCTTTAGAAATAGAAGTCATGATCGCAGCAGAAATTAATCTGTAACAAACGCTACTTTAAGCTTTAAAGCTGTCATTTTAATACCGGCTACTACTGATTAATTTTTAAAACTCTTGCGATAAAAGAAGTTACTATTGACACAACTTTTGAGCTGTCAGCTTAATGTGGCTACTAGTTTTTTTGGATTGCCTATAACAAAAGACATAAAGCGCTGAAGGTTTTCTCTTACCCCAATAATGGAAATGAGATTTTAATTTGAAAACTTAAGTATTATGTGAGATGGGAAATAGTTTATATAGTTAGTTT
Organism: Calliphora vomitoria; assembly: GCA_942486065.2. Taxonomy (NCBI): domain Eukaryota; kingdom Metazoa; phylum Arthropoda; class Insecta; order Diptera; family Calliphoridae; genus Calliphora; species Calliphora vomitoria. Next base: position 130,031,405 of record OW818031.2, read on the forward strand.
ATACAAATTAATAAATAAATTAGTTATTTCTACGTTACATTACAGAGTCTGATTTTCGTAAGCTTTGATTCCCAAAACAGAAATAAACGTTAAGATCTTAAACAGTTAGTAGCTGACATTATTGTTTCTTCACGTATGAGTCACATCATGAATTAATTTGTTTTTGGTTTTTTCTTATTCTGGTTTTTCTTTAATCATAAAGTAAAATGTTAACAAGTTAAACATTTAAAATACTTTAAATAAGCCGCTTGTCTTTTGATGGCTGCAACTGGCAACAGCAGCATCAGAGTAACAATGGAAATGTTCTACTCCTTTCCAAACAAAATAAAACAAAAAAAAAGAAAAATAAATGAAAATAACAAAGACAAAACCTCAAAGTTGAAAAGAAGTAGGAAAAGAAGAAGGTGACGAAAAAATAATTTCATTAACACCCGTGGTAACTTAAGCTCGTTAAACAGCATCTTATGCCTATTAACTGGGCACTGACCATGTCAGTTTTAGTTTCAGTTCATTTCAGTTTGTGCTTTTGGTGGTTGCCTGTTTATAGTTGTTCAGTTGCTTGGTTAGTTACTTAGTTAGCCAGCCGATCAGTCAGCCGGTCGGTTGTTCGGTCGGCTGGACGTTTTTAATCTACACATAGTTAGCATGTCAACGGTGGTAAACATTTTTATTTAAGTATTGCTCATAAATTTCGAAAAAAAATATACATTTTTTAAACGGATTTTCATACATTATACCTTTTTTTCATACAACTGCTGACATAAGCGGCATGTGCATGTATCGGCATGCATAAATGCATTCAACGAGCCAGCCAGCCAGCCGTGCATCCATTCATTCATTTATTCATCCATAAGCTAAGTATTGTTGTAAGTTGATGTTTTATTTAAAATAATGTTGCCTCATTTGCTTGTGTCATACGTTCGGTATAGAATTTCCATACATATTCATTCACAGACAAACAAACAAATCTTCACATTTATAAATACTCGCACGGTTTCATAATTCCAAGCTATCTAACTATCTACATATCGTCGTTGCTCCAGCAAAAAGAGCTAGGTGAACATTTTAAAATCCCCATTGAGTTTTTGTCTACTTCCCAAATTACTTTTGAATATTTCTACTAATCCAGACATTATTAAACACCTTTATGTGTAATTTTATATGATTCCCATACAAAAAATTAACAGTTTTTCTACTTTCCCGAGAAGTTTTGGAAAATCACATAGCTTTTTCTGTAGGCGCAGCGACGATATGTATGATTACAACATTTTGTAGTCTTTGTTTAGAGTTTATTGCATTATTCTTAATAAATAAATAAATAAATATAAATGTACATATGAATAAAAACAAAAATAGAAATAATAAAAAAATATGTAAATTATTTAAAGATTATTACAAAATTCATATATTTTAAACTTAAAATCGACATTGTTTACACTCAGGGTAAAATAAAGACGTTATTTAGTCGTGCTACATGTGAAGCAATTGCTTAAAGCTGATGGCTGATCACTTTGAATGCACGAATGTTTGTTTATTCAGGTTTTTGATAAATTCTAGCCGAAAATTATTATCGACTTTTGTTTTAATGGGAAACACTTTATCGATAATTTTTTATTATTTCACAGTTTGCAAAAGCCATTCAAATTTATTATAAAACTAGAATTTTTAATATTATTTGTTATAAAACATATTTTCTTAGTATTCATACATTTATGGCATTAATAATTTGATTATTTTGGAAGCATTTTCCCTAGTACCTTAATGTCTTATATCAGTGGTCGGTATAAAGAGAACATGGCATATGTATTATAATAACATGTTATGAACTCTTTTACTGTTACAATCTGACCAGATATTGAAATTCTTTGTTGAAATTCGTTGAAGGAGCTTTTAATAATGTCAGGCCCAACGATATTCTATCTGCGATGGATGAACTTGGGATTGATCTATGTGTACGCCGAATAGTCGGAAAGATACTCGGTTGTAGAGTCAAGAGTGGTCTATCGTGGTACCTCGCAGGGTGGTGTACTATCCCCACTTCTGTGGAATCTGGCTATGAATACCCTGTTGGTCAGGACGGACAACAGAAGGATCAAAACAGTCGCGTATGCTGACGATGTTGCAGTATTTATATCTGGTAAATTTCTGGATACAATATCCAATTGTATGGAGTCGGCATTAAGTATACTGAGTGAGTGGAGTATATCGAGTGGACTTAGTGTGAACCCCCAAAAAAACGGAATTGTTTCTCTTCACTAGGAAGTATAAGATCGATGACTTTAGACCACCTAGACTAAATGGAATCAGTCTTGAGATCAGAGATAATGTGAAGTATCTTGGCATTATTCTGGATAAGAGACTGTCCTGGAATCTAAACATTCAGAACAGGATTAATAAGGCCTATGTGGCAATCTACTGATGCAAAAAAGCAATTAGTACTAACTGGGGTATTATGCCAAAAGGTATCAATTGGATCTTTAAAGCAGTTGTTAAACCTATCTTGTTCTATGGAGTATTAGTGTGGTGGCATGTTTTGTATAATGCTACTCACCGGAAGAACGTCGAACGGGTACTACGGACTGTCGCGATACTGATTACAGGCGCTATAAGGTCTACTTCCTCTAAGGCACTTTTTACTATCTTAAACTGGTTACCAGTGGTTACAAGACTGCCGTTAACGGAATAGCGGCTGTCCTCACGACATCTAGATTAACCGAGGAATGCCGGGTATCCCTAAATGAGATAACGAGACATTCTAGGATAATGATTATATGGGTCCCTGGACACGATGGAAATCAGGGTAATTGTATAGCATATGTATTGGCCCAAAGGGGTGCGATGATGAATGAGGTGGCGATCGACCCCTTTTCTGGTATTTCCCTTGCAAGATGGCTGTTCAGCAGATACTATATGAGACTGCACAAAACAGGTGGACTAATGAACCTTCCTGTTCTACAGCGAGGTCGACCTGGCCCGTATATGATGCCAGCAGGACGAAGCTACTTATAGATTACTGTCGTGAGCAAATAAGGCTAATTGTTTAATTGAGGCACATGCATGCCAACGGTACAATGATTACTTTAGAAGCTGCCATAAAGAAGAAGAGGAAGAGACTGTGTATCACCTTTTCTGCCAATGCCCGGCTCTGACAAACCTGAGGGAACTCATCTTCGAATCTCCATTCCTATCATGCTTGGATAAGGTATCAAGGATGAATCTTAGACGAATCTACTCCTTCATCCGGGAATCTGGCTGGTTTAACCTGGAGGCAACGGAAGTATTATAAATACCCAAGTGAGCTGCTTGAGGAACGGCTGCCCATGGAACCTAACGTAACCTTGTTGAAATTCGTGTTATTTACTGTTAAATAATGTTTGGCTCCTGGTGCTTATGAATGCGCACCTCTGCTATATGTTTTTATATCAATAAGGAAAAGTTTTTATATCAATAAGAAGAAAAAAATAGGTCCGTGCCTGATATTAGGTTAGTGTGGTGAATGATTTTAAATTGGCGGATTTCGCAGAAATTTTTCTTTTGGTCACAAATTTGTTAAAATGCATTCTGTAGCTTATTTTCTAATATTTAATTTCTGAGTATTTCTTTGTGTTAAAATTGCAACTAATACTTATTATCGATTTGAGAAAACAATGAAATAAGTAAATATCCACACCTTAAAATACATATGTATCTACTTTAAAAAACTACATTTATTTGCCGATTTGTGAAATACTTGTAAGAAGACTTTGATGGTCCTTAAATCTAAACACATTTATGAGGCTTAACAACGTATGTGAGAGCAACACAAGCCAGAACAATGTTAATGCAATTATTTTAGAATTTACAAGGAAATCATGTCTCATCATTTTTAGAAAATTACACTGCAGTTACCAGCAGCAACTAAACACATCCTTGCAACAATATGTACACAGCCACTCAACAACAAACACACATTAGCAAACAACACATACATTTGCATTCAGCAACTCCGCCGAAAAAACAATCCAACCCTTTAGACACTTGGCTCCAGCTACAAAAGCTTGTGGAAAAATAAAAACTAAATTTTAGTTTTCTCTATTTTTATTTTTTATTTTTATTATTTTTTGCGTTTGACTGTTTTAAAAGCGTTAAAGGAAATTCCGTGGCAACAACAGCAACACACTGTAACAAAGAGCAACAGGCATCATTCGCATATTTGAAACATGTACTTGGTACATGCGAATGCAGGCATGTTTAACATACACACACACACACACAATGTATTCAGAATGTTGCTGATGTTGTTGTTGCTGTTGTTGGGTGTATGTGCAACACTTACCTACGGCATTACAGCAGCATTAACAAAACTTACAATGAATAACAAAAAAATAAGCTCGGAAAATATGCCATGCAATAGTTACACAGATGAAACGTTACAAGCTCAATTTAGGTGCAAACAAAATGAAGGGGACGCAAAACTGAAACTAAAAATTATCAAAGAAGCTCCAAAAGCAGCACAAAATTATGAAGCCAACAGCGCACAGTGGGTGCAAAAGTGTACAAAGTGACGATTAATTCACAGAAACCGTAATTTTAATAAATTTCTATTTTTCATTGATAAATAATCCAAAATACATAAAAAAGCAACATTTTACAAAAAAAAAAAAAAAAAAAAAAAAAAACTATTGTAAAGTGAACTTTTTATTTTTTACTTGATTCACAATTTTCGCTTTAACTTTAAAACGAAAAGAGATAAATTAATAAATTAAATTGCAGATTGGATGCAGATTTGAAAAAAAAATTAAATATTAAATATGTTTTCTGATTTTTGCTTTTGGCCAGATTAAAATTTATATCAAAAGAGTCATGGATGAAACAAAATACTTTTTAATGATGAATAATTATGAAATACTTACATAAAAATTAACCGTTTTACAAAACATTTTTTGTATTGTCATGTGCTGTTACAAAAGTCAACTTAACATAATTAATTACAATATATACATTAGTATATTTTTGTTAATTCCCAAACAGTTTATGTGAATTTTAATATAAGACATCTAAGAAAACTGCATCACTAATACATCACAACTACCAACGAAAGCGAAGCGGAACAAAAGATTAACCACCATAACAGTCTTGAAACTCTTATACAGTTCAGACGGACTCCGCTAGGTGGATTTACTTCTTACAAAAGACAAGCTAATATAAGTCGGTCACCAAAATGGAATAAACACAGAGAGGCAACATTTTATCAACTTAGACTGTACTGGGCGAGAACGTGTTTCGTCGGAAAACTTACTAAGAACTTTGGAGGGGGAAGTATTACCGTAAGAGAGAAACCCCGTAAAGAAGAAATACTGTATTTTTAGGATTTTTTTTGTTTCTAAGTTAATATTTATTTACTACTAGCTTGACCCGGTGCGCTTCGCTACCCCTGTCGTAGTCTATGTTGGAAATTTCAATAAAATCGTTTCGGCCGTTTAGTATTTATTGTTTAAGAACTAAAGGTACCAATTTTACCGGTTTTCCCCCTGTTTACCCTTTCTGGTCCAAGTATTGAAAAAATTTATAGCCTATTGACGCTTCCAAGTAAGGATCTATCTACGTTCCAAATTTCAATAAAATCGATTCAGCACTTTAGGCGTGATGCTCAAACAAACAAACAAACTTACAAAGACATTTATATATTTACTAGCTTGACCCGGTGCGCTTCGCTACCCCTGTCGTAGTCTATGTTGAAAATTTCAGTAAAATCGTTTCGGCCGTTTAGTATTTATTGGTTAAGAACTAAAGGTACCAATTTTACCGGTTTTCCCCCTGTTTACCCCTTTCTGGTCCAAGTATTTAAAAAAGTTATAGCCTATTGACGCTTCCAAGTAAGGATCTATCTACGTTCCAAATTTCAATAAAATCGATTTAGCCGTTTAGGCGTGATGCTCAAACAAACAAACAAACAAACTTACAAAGACATTTATATATTTATATAGATAAAACTAATGGACCATCAAACATAAAAAATATCCCAATTTTAGTCGTTAAAAAAATTTTTTAAAAATATTTCCAGAATTAAGTATTTTAAAAATACTAACTACGAAATATATATGCAACTTAGATTGTTGAAATTTCACATAGTGATGTAGAATATTATCTAGTTTTATCCAATATCAATGACTAAGAAAAAAAATCTTAAATTTCAATCAAGCGCCACTTTGGACACATTTGAACCCAATGTGCAGGTGGCAGCAGCAACAGTACCTACAATTTAAAGAAACTAGGCAGGCGAAAAAAAAGTAGAAAATGATACGAGTAGAAAAAAAAGTGTTGAACTTAACACAACCACACACCGCGTGCCTGACTGAACCGCACAATCCGGCACTACAGGCACTATTAGTAGAAAAATACGTAACGAAATGTGATCAAGAACCCGCGAAATTTAAAGTAGACGAGAAGGCACACAGGGTTGGTTGTTAATAGCAGAGAGTTCTTAGGCACGATATTAAAGCAAATGATGTGGTAGGAAGACAGCAGCGGCAGTAGATACATCAGCAGCAAACTATAAAGATGATGATGATGATGACGACGATTTTCATGTTTTTGCAAATAACAAGCAAACGGGCAAACGAGTAAATATTGATTTAATGAGGTGCGATAAAATGCATATACTCATACATACACAAACGAATACGTGTGTGTGTGTATGTGTGTGTGTATGTTTGTATGGCTTACAAGTACAATCATGCAGCAGCCTGATTACATTTTGGTATGCTAAGTTTATCATCCAAACAAACAATCATGCTCCTAACTCACAACTTGTTGTTGCGGTTCTTATTTCTGTCGTGGTTGTAGCTGGTACTGGTGCTGTTGTTGTTTTTGTTATTTCATAGACTATAAATGACATGCTCCAGGCATGCATGAGTGCTAAAATGAAAATTGATATAAACATTTTCATTAAAGCGTAGGAATGTGTTAAGCATAACAACTAGCAGCAACACAAAATACTTGCAACAGTAACACAACCACAAACAACAACAACAACAACAACGACGACAGGAAAAATAAAATAATATTAGAGGAAAGCAAAAAACTAAACCATAAAAAGTGAACAAATCTCGCAGCAGCCTTAACAGCGGTATTCTTTCTAACATCTTAAGAGAGCAACAATAATAATAATAATAGCAACAACAACAACACCAACAACAACAACACATAAACACAAGTATGTGTCTTAAGTCTTTTGTTTTGTAATACATTTCATTCCTCCTTCGTTTCGTATGTTTAAATGCTTTTCACTCACTATGTTTTTTGTGGCAAGTGAAAAACAATTTTATTTTTATTTTCCCCAAACCTGAACAACCAACCAACTCAGTGTTTTGAGCAACAACAAAAATTTGCATGCTTAGAAAAGTTTAAACAAAACCAGGCACTAGTCTTATGTTCACAAGCTAAGAAAAACACAAGCTAAAAAACAACCAACAACTAACTAGAAATATAACTTAATAAACGTAGTTATGGTGAGCAATAAGTCGAATTTCAAATACACTTCATGTAAATAGTTAAATTACTTTGAAAGATGCTCATACATTTGCAGCTTTCATCAACCTTTTTTGTTATGCAGCCAACGTACGTTAGCTTGAACTTAAGTGGCTTTAAAGAATCTTACGTTAATAAATTGAAATTGTGGCAAACAGTTTAATAAACCCAGCCATTAGCTAGCCATACACTTTTAAATAAAATACCTAATAAGAAAATAATTTTTAAACGAAAGATGGATAAACAAAAAAAAGTGGAAAAACTATGCGTTACAAGTATTTTGAAATAGATTTGAAAGAAACAAAAGCCTAATGTTGCAACACGGAAAAGCAATCTAATGCCGTTTTTATGTTGCACAAACTATGTTTCAAGTAGCATCACGATCGACACGTTATAAAGTCAGCAGCAGCATACAATACTTATTTTTTTTAAGTTTTTGTATACTGCACAGACTTCATACACTCTTGCCTTAAAATGCAGAAGCCTTGGCGCAACAAATTAGCGTGAAGGCGCAAATCGCAGCGCGAAGCTGTGAATGTTAAAATAACTTACACTTTAAAATACTCGTTCGTACACAAACACAGCCATGCAATAACTATACTTGTGCTATGCGGTAACAAAAGTTAAAAACACCAGCAACAACAAGAACAGCAAAAACAAAAGCAATAATTGTAATAATAAACAGGCGTTGGTTTGATGCAGTTATGTTATGATTACAGCAGCTCTTTGCAAGTGCTTGTTAAACCTTAAAAAATGTTAACACAACACGAAATACACACTACTTATTGTTGTTGCTGCTGCTGTTGCTCAAATACAGCGACAAGGACAACAACAGAAAACTTAACTAAACATCGACAACAGCAGCAGCAAGAAGAACAACAACAGTAACATATTTTACTATAAACGGTTGCTAGTTTTGTGTTGTTATAAACTGTAGATATTCTTTCTACCAGCGCATTACTGTTGCTGTTTGCTCATTGCAACTGTTGCTTAGCGTTGCTGAAATATATGGTGTTTCTGAAACGAATCAAATATTGTACACAAAGTTGTGTTATTCGATTAACATTCAGTTTTCATTAAATTAGCTGTTGCTCTAAATAACCAACTTTACTTGGAATCGATCTTTTTATATTGGAAATTCTATTTTACAAAATTCATCTACCTGTTCGTAATATAAGGACTGAGATCGTAAAATTCTAAACACACGTTTTTCATTAAAACTTTTAACCCAAGTATTATTTGATTTGTTTTTTGATTGAGTTATGTCAGTTATTATATTTAATGTCAATTATGTTCATTTGTTGTTAATCTGATTAAAATGAATGACCAGAAAAAAGTGCGTACTAAAATTATTAAATATTTTCAACAAAACCCAACTTGGTCCTACAAAAATTTGGCCAAACAATCAAAGGTCTGCTACAAACTGTTTCCAATGTTATTAGATAGTACCGGGAGAACTTGACCGTTGATAGAAAACCTGTTTCAAGTAGAAGGAATGGTCCATATGATGTTTCTAAAGCCAAAAAATAGAAAGCATTTTCAAAAGAGCTCCCAACATCTCCGGTAGAAAAGCATCCCGGTTAGGTCAGTACTCGGACTATTTGGTACGAAAAGTTAAAGCCAATGCAGGTTTAAAAGCAAACAAGGCTCAAAAAGTTCCTAACAGGAACTCTGCTAAAAATTTAGAGGCCAAAGACAGAGCACGGAAATTGAAGTCAAATTTCATACAAAAAATATACTTGCTGCATAATGGAATTTTTCGCAGCTTCTGGGTCAATTTTTTTATGTTGCAGATGCTCGAGGGAATGTTGAAGAAAAGTTTAGGACCCAAATGCAGACAAAATTTCCCAAAAAGTTCTTGGTATGGCAAGCAATATGCAGTTGCGGCAAAAAAGCCAAACATTTGTTACAAAGGGCTCTATAAATACCAACATTTACATCAAGGAATGTTTACAAAAAATTATGTTTCCATTCATAAGACTTCTTAATGTGTCCACTTATTTTTGGCCTGATTTGGCATCTGTGACTATGGTAAGAAAGATCTTGAGTGGTACAAGACCAAAAATGTGGTATTTGTACCAAGAGAGGCAATTCCTCCAAAATGCCTGGAGCTAAATCCAGTGGAGAGATATTGGGCTCTTGTTAAAAGAGAATTGAAAAGCACAAAAAAGGTATCCAAAAGTGTGGTAGATTTTAAACGAAGATGGACAACCTGTTCGAACAAAGTGACATAAAGCACTATAAAAACCATAATGGAAGGGTTTTCGAAAAAGGTTCAAAATTTTATCATTAGTGATTAGAACTATAAAAAAATATTTTTTTTTTTTTGTAAATTAATCAAATAAAAATAGATTTAAAACTGTAAGTTTAGTGGTTTCATTTTTATTAACATATATGTATGTTAAAAATTCGATCTCAGTCCTTAGAAGCTCAAGAACTACTGAACCGATTTTGTCCAAAAAGAGTTAGTTGCTTAGCGGGATCAAATGTGCCCAAAGCGGCGATTAATTCAGGAAAAAAGTAATTTAAAAAATTAAAAAATGAATATGTTTTGTCTATTAATATTAATATAAATTTGATGTAAAGTCCGACTAAAGTCAATAATAACACTAATTTATCTCAAAAGAGTCACGGATGAAATATAATATTTTCTTCTTGATAAATAATTATGAAATGCATAAAAAGAAACCGCTTTATAAAAAATGCAAGTTTTATTAGAATCGAACACATTTTTTTGAATTTCGTTTAACAAAGTTTGAAAAAGTAAAATTTGAGATACGCACTCAATAATGAGACAAAATTATACTAAGTAGTAACTTTAGGCCAGAAATATAAATAAAAGAGGTCCCTTAACCTGTAATCTAGATAAACAAAGGTTAGTTGAAGAACAACTATTTTTAAAAAGGAAACCAGGCAAACTTCTTTTCGTAAAAGCGTATAAGTAAAAAATTATTATGAATAGAATTCATTTTAGTAGATTGTTATTTGCATTCAAAATATATTCGCTAAAATCGTAAACGAGTTTTACATCACTGCATTATCACAACTACTTTTGTAGTTGTTAATACAATTTTTCACAAAATTTTCTTGACTCTTGATTTCCTGTACAATCTCTATAAATTGTGGTCTAGTAGCTAACTGTTGGCAAATGCCATCATCACGTTTGGGGAAAAGTGGCTCTACTCATGCACACACACACACTCACACACACACATACATACTTTGGGTAATTTCTTTGGCAACATGGGCCGTAGTAGCTAAGTACGGCTTCTTTTGGAGGCACGATACACATGTGTACAATTGTATAATGTCAACAAGTGTTAATTCTAATTTATTTGATTTTATATGACCAAAATAATCGATTAATATTTTATAGACATTGTAATACTTGATTTATATCGATTGCAAAAAATCTCAACAGGAAGAGGAAGTGCAGCGAAACATATTTAAATAACACATTTGATACGAAAACAATAACAACAAATTGAGTAATTTTATGCAACACAATTGTTGGGAAACTTTTTTTCTTGTTGAATAAAAAATCATATAAAAATATTTCATAACCGAAAATATTTCTATGAATGCAATTATTTTTGTGAATTTTAACAAACTGTCTTTCACAATCGAAAAATCTTGAACAGAGCAGAGAAATAAAAGAAACATATGCAACAATTGTGCAACAATTGTGCAACAATATGTGGCACTCACAAAACAAGCAAATGTCTAAGATTGACCATACAACAATATGACTAACACTGCAGACACCAGAGTTCAGATAAACTTAACACCACACACAACAGCAACAGCAACGACAGCGACAACAACACCTTCAACGGCAACAACAATGGCAATCAACCATAATAGAAACAAAAAAAGAGTAGGCAACAAAGGTGTCAACATGACAACAGCAACAGATTGTTAAACAAAACAAAAAATTAACTTTAAACTTTGGTGGTGGGGGGAAACAACAAAATCTACTTTAATAAATAAATAGAGAAATTGGAAAATGTTTTGGAAATGAACCGTTAAATATTTAATACAATTTATTACAAATTATAATAAATTATCATTAAAAACAAAAGACCTGAGAGAAAAGCGTCTTTTTGTTGCATCGTGTTGTTGTTGTTGTTGTGATGGCAAACAAAAGAGTTAAGACACATACTTCATTTAATTTGTACAATTTATTTCAACTTATTTTTAACAACTTTTACAAGTTTAAACACATGACAAAAAAGTGACCAGCCATGAACAAAAAAAAACAAAAAAGAGATAAACAACAAATGCAATTCTATTGAATTCCTTTTCTTATTTATTTTATTTTAGATTTTTTTTGTTTGAGTTTTTTGCTGTTGAAAGAAATGAAAATTACATTTCTTAGAAAACAATTTCTAAGCAATTTTTGCTCATGAAATTGTCATTTAACTAATCGTCTTCACCATAAATAACCATAAAACGTTTTTAGTATAAAAGAAGTTAAAGTGTCAATTATAATGAATGCCCTGACAATTTAAAGCCATCGATAGTGTCAACTTAAAACCAGCAACAAAAAACTTGTTAAACAGCGGCATTCTAACAGACAATTTTACTTTTCTTTTAAAGCTTTAACTACAACAGCTATAGAATAACCAGCAGTAGAAGTTCAGTCCAGTCCAGTCAAGTCCAAAAACCAAGTTAAAGGTGTTTAAAATGCCATGACATTTTTCAAAATGGAATTTCGTTCCTTCGTTCGTTTTCCTCACATTTTCAAACACACATGCAATGCACAACAACGTACCTCCAACGTATGGACGGACGCCGGCTGCCTCATTTGTAAATAACACCTCACACACACACACACAGTGGCAAAGCCTCACCTATACATCCATGTCCACACATATCTTATAGACCAAAAGGTGCTAACGTGCTAAAATATATACGAAAATACTTAAAATCTTGTACTTCTTTTACCGACCTTGAATTTTTTGTCAAAGTTGACAATTTACCAGAGAATAGGATTTATTGCTTGCAATGCCCGGCAAAACATTTAATACACAGAGTACAGAGTATGGAAATGACCATTTGCAAAATAAGGATTTAACAAACAAAACTTACAAAAAAAAAATGAAATCAACATTATAGCTGGGAAATACGCCATGACCAATACATCTGTTTAAATGATTCGATATTAAAAGCTAAAATGCCAAAAAGCCAAAAGAAGAAATTATTATCTTCAAGATACACTTAGTCGCAAAACTCTACATACGATATCGAAATTTGATTTAATTTGAAAATTATTTCAGATTTAATGTTAAATCATTGAAAATTACCACATGTTAATATTTATCAGGGTCTACTTTACATCACTGAAATAGAAAAGTTTAAAAAAATATGGTCACTGTTGTTAAATTTTGCAATATGCAACATAGGAAGCGTTGCAAAAGTCTACATACGACTTTTACTTATATACAACATTGTTATGGTAAAGCCGTTAATTGACTGATGAAAACATCGTCAGTGCTGACTAATCAGTGCTGATGAAAACATCGTCAGTGCTGATGAAAACATCGTCAGTGCTGATGAAAACATCGTCAGTGCTGACTAATCAGTGCTGATGAAAACATCGTCAGTGCTGATTTAAACATCGTCAGTGCTGATGAAAACAACGTCAGTGCTGATGAAAACATCGTCAGTGCTGATTTAAACATCGTCAGTGCTGATGAAAACAACGTCAGTGCTGACTAATCAGTGCTGATGAAAACATCGTCATAGCTGATTAATCAGTGCTGATGTAAATATCGTCAGTGCTGACTAATCAGTGCTGATGAAAACATCGTCAGTGCTGACTAATCAGTGCTGATGAAAACATCGTCAGTACTGATGAAAACATCGTCAGTGCTGATGATAACATCGTCAGTGCTGATGAAAACATCGTCAGTACTGATGAAAACATCGTCAGTGCTGACTAATCAGTGCTGATGAAAACATCGTCAGTACTGATGAAAACATCGTCAGTGCTGTTGAAAACATCGTCAGTGCTGATGAAAACAACGTCAGTGCTGATTTAAACATCGTCAGTGCTGATGAAAACAACGTCAACGCTGATGAAAACATCGTCATAGCTGATTAATCAGCACTGATGTAAATATCGTCAGTGATGACTTATCAGTGCTGATGAAAACATCGTCATAGCTGATTAATCAGTGCTGATGAAAACATCGTCAGTGCTGACTAATCAGTGCTGATGAAAACATCGTCATAGCTAGGGATGCCCCGGGATTTTTCGGCATCCCGGGATTTTTCGGGACTTCGGGATTTTAGTTAAACGTAAAAAAATACAAAATTCAACAATAAAAACTATTTTTTTTCGTTAATATATTTATGTTAAAATATATCAAAGAAAAAACTAATGCATTGAATTAAAATAAATTTGACACAAACGATATTTCATATTTATACCCGTATGCTGAACTTTATAACAGTGAGAAATCCATAACAAAACTGTATTGATTACATATGGTAGTTCATAGTAAAAGGATTTTTAGGATTACTGTGAGACTAATAGTGTAAAAATTGGTAAGGCAGTTTAAAAGTTATTTGCAATTAAAACCTTTAGTTCTTAAAAAATAAATACTAAACGGCCGAAACGATTTTATTGAAATTTCCAACATAGACTACGACAGGGGTAGCGAAGCGCACCGGGTCAAGCTAGTTAAATATATATTAGCCCCAAACTTGTTTTGATTATTACTGATATCAAAAACGTTGCTGCATTGATATTTGAGAGCAACTTTAGTGACAACACGACTATATATCAAATTACAAAGTTAAAACGATAAAAACAAAGAAAAACCGTTATACGGAAATGCGCTAAGTGCATTTAAAAACACAAAATAAGTAATAGAAAATGTGCTGAGTCTCTAAGAAGTACTTATTTATAACTAGCCAACGCACTTCTTTCAAACTGTTTTTATTTATCATTATTAATCATAGCAAATGAGTAGTTAAACTGCATTAACAGATTTCAGAAATATTTCAAACCAAGGTTTTTAGAACGTTTTTTGTGTTTCCTGTAAAATTTGTGAAAAAAGGAATTTTCACATTTGGACACTAAACTAACGAAATATACTTTCTCATAGATCTTTTGAACTTGCAAACTGACATAGCCAGAATTTAATACGAGCTTTAGATATATTCACTTAAACATTTCGTTGTCGTTTAAAGATAATTTTGGTGATTTTAACACACACATTCAGGCTATATATGCGAGAATATTTAATAATCATTTGGATGACAAGTTTAGCCTATTTTTTGGCATCAAATATCATTTTGATCTTTTAGTTAATTGTACCTAATAAGTAAAATAACTGAAACTTGGGACACATTCTCCATGCCTTCAAGCCACTACCATTACCATTCTCTTTATATGTGCTGACAGTTTGGACAATACTCATTCATTCTCGTCTGTTTACATGTTTGGTCATGATGATGATGATGACGACGATGACGGAGACGGCGACGAAAGACAACGATGGAGAAGCCGTAGCCATTGTAAAATGTAGTATAATTATTTTTCAACAAAAATACAATTTTATATTTTTTTTTAGTTTTTTAGCTTGTTCTGTATAAAGATTAATACAAGGTGTTACAAAAATGGTTGGATTTTCGAATTATTTTTTTGTTTGTGTTTTTTTGCATGATTGTTTATGCATTAAAATAATATGTATGCAAAGGTAAACTAAGAAGAAGGAGAAACAAGACAAAGAACATGTATAAAATTGCAGATAATTGAATAAAATTATGCAAAAGAAACAAACTTGATTTAAAGTTCTTTTCCCTTAATTGTACAACTCGTTGCAAAAATTTATATACGTATAAAGAAGTTCCAGCTATTCCTGGGCAGAAACGAATAAGGCTTGATTAACAAACACGCAAATCTTTTCATTAGACATCATTAATTTTTCTTTAAATCATTTATCTTTAATAATTCATTTAGTATTTTCTTTTCTTTTATTTTGTTTTTCTTTTATTTTGTTTTTTTTTTGTTTTCTTTTAAAGTTTAATGAAATTGTTGTCTTAGATTTGGCCTGAATGGGATTTCTGTATAAATCTTTAATTAAGAACCGTTTAATATTTCTGTTATCTTCTATTACACATGAGAATAAGATTTCACAGACTGCTAAAGCATATGCCGGCTGTTACACTTGCAACAAATTGTAAGTGAGAACGTTGGTTCATTTAGTGTGTAAAATTCATAATTTCAAAAAGTTTGATAAACATAAACAACAATTTTAAACTTACCAATTATAAAGCTGAACGATTTTCTGAAAGAAAAAAAATATTTTTGTATTAATTAGTGTAAGGTATTTATTTAAAACAATTAATGAAATAAAATGCCTCTTTAGCCAAAAAACTATTTAAAACTCTAAACGCCAATTTTAATCAATAACATTTTACTCGATTGACTATGGTTGATTTAACTAAGTATTTACATCCAAAAGAATTTTTTCTTAAAAATTAAGTTCCCCCTTCACAAAATAACATTATCAGATTAAACTTTAAATAATATACAAAAAACAATGTACCACTTTACTTTATGTTTTAGGGAGATAATCTATTTTGCTTTTGAGCCATTCCTATAACAATTATTTTCTTCTAGTGTATTTAGCAAAGGCATTTGTTAAAAAAATAAGTTTATTTCTTTAGTATTCTTTTTTCATTTCACTAGTGTCTTAAGGAAATGTTTCCACCACATCGTAATTTTTAATCATTTTAATTATCGCCAACTTTTTTCTCATACTTCAGCAACACACATGATTCATTTAACTATTCATTTATATCCACAAGCATGCTCACATTCATATGCACACTTATAAACCGTAGATATAAATGTATCTGCTCTTAAAGTCCTATCATTAGATCAACAAAAACATTAGTTACAGTAGTAAACAGCAGTAAAAGAGCAGTTTTCAGTTTTATTTATCCCCAAAAGAAAATTCTAAACAATTATGAGTTGTGATATAATTGATTAAGTTTAGCAAAATAAAGAACGAGCGAAAAGAGAAAAAATTCGCTTCAATTAAAAGCGAAATGTTAACAAGTGGTTAAATCTTATATATTAGATAAGATAAGATAAAATAAGATTGATGTGTTGTACGAACCCAGTGTTTCGGAAAGAACAAACATTTAAATAGCATGTGACATACAGTGGCTTTTAGGTTAGTTTTAGATCAGTTTCAGTTAAATTCCAATTTCGTTTCGTTTTGTGAGTTCTGTTTAAAATAAATTTCAATACAAAATTCAACTGCCCAGTATTGTAAAATTTTTTTAATTATTTTTCCTGTTCCTCATCCTGAGCAACTAACTGATTTTAAATATATAAAATCATTATTTCAACAGCATCATCTATAAGACTGATTAATACTATTTTCACCAGATCATTAAGATCATTAAATAAAAGCGATCTTCAATACATGAACATCTTCTGCATTCGCTTTTACCTACATGTTGTTGTTCTCTTAACAAACGTACAAAAACAAAAAACTCCCGATGATCAATTATAGATTAAAATCTTAATGTCATATTAAATGACAATTTCTACCAAAGTGGAAGTCATAAAGAATGAAAGAATATGATCAATTATATTTTTATACAGAATGGAATGGTAATGTGAGAATGTATGGCCATCAGCAACTGCATCGTCAGGAAGAGCACAAACGGCAATGGCAGCAACAGCGCCAGCACTTCTATCGGACCAAGAATCAGCATGTTGAAACATGTGTTTGAGTTGTAATTTTAATTTGTACTCGTTGTTTGAAAGTTGGAATCGTTAGAGAGACATTTTTCAAAGGAAATAATTTGATTTATTATTGAACAACAAGATAGAGAAATTAAATGAATTTAACAAGGTGATCTTGTCTTTACATACTCTGCAATTGATAAATAGACAATAAACGTTGAAATCTGATACAGAGAAGGCACTGAAAGATATTAAATACATACATTTATTGGCTTGTAACAACAAAGAAAATTTTTTATTTTTTTTCTTCCACTTGTATATATATTTTTTTTTTTTAACTCTTAAGCTACCTTACAAGTATCAAAGACATTTATACTTTATATCTGCTGCCTTTAAAATAATTGAAAAAGGGCTAAAACCACCATCAACAACTTCAATAGTTCTTTCTATTCATTCAAATAGTGGACATCACAACACATAAAAGCATTTCCAACGCCCAGTAGTATGAGTGAAAATACTTAAAGGAAGTTGCATTAAAACCACCAGCAGTTTGAAAAAAAATGTGAAAACAAAACTTGAAATCAAAGTATCAAAACTAATTGTAGCTTATTTATACACCATAAATGAAAGAAAAATAAACAAAATTAATATTAGATGAACACAACAGCAAGAACAACAGCATGAAGTAATAATAAAGAAGAAAGCTTGATAAGATTTAATAAAGAACTGCCCTTAAACAGGAGTATCATCGTCATCACCATCAACAACATCTCCAGCAACACAGGCAAAGAACACAGAACAGCATCAAAAGTTAATTTCCACCGGCACACAAACAACCAGCACAAGCAATTAAAAGCCCTCAAAAAATAAAGGTAAGAAGGTTAAGAGGATTTTCTTCTACAATTTTTGTAAAGAACGACAACAACTACAAAACACGAAACCATGAAAGATGTTGCAACAGCAGCATTAAGAAGTAAAGTTGTAAAAAGGGGTTTGGTAAAGAAATTAATTAAAAAATAAGAAACAACTCTTACTTTTTTCTAGTATCTACTAGCAGCATAGTAGTTGTAGGTATTATTATGTATTTTTGTATTCATAATTAAGTAAGTTCATGCAGATGATGAAGGAGACTATGAACAAGAATAAGGATTCAATTCGCAAGTCTATATGAACAAAATTACTTAATGTTTATTACAAACAAGCTACTGCAAACATTAATTTACTTCCTACAACTAAGGGGTGTAGCCACTACACTCGAGAAAATTTTGTGGTTTTTCTGTAAAAATTTTTATGACAAAAAAAAAATTTTTTGTCATCAATTTTTTTTTTACTAATAAATGAAATTTTTTTTTTTTAATTAAAGAAAAATTTTTTAAAAACAATTTGGAAAAAACAATTTCGTAAAAAAGCAAGTAAGAGAACTATATTCGTCTGTGCCGAATCTTATATACACTTCACCAAATTATACTTATATAATATAAATCAAAATTTTAAATATTTTTAGGTAAACAAAAATATTTTTTTTTTTCAAAATTTAAAAAAAAAAAATATTTTTTTTTCTAAATTGTTTTTCAAAATTAAAATTTTTTTTTTTTTTTTAATTTTTAAAAATTTTTTTTTCTTAATTAGTGAAAAAAAAATGTAAGAAAAAAATTTTTTTTTGCTAAAAAAAATTCGGGTTAAATTTTTTTTTCCTGATTTTGACCCATTGTAGGTCCAAATTACTATAGACTTATCGTTGCAATGGACTTTGAAATATCTATCATAAGATAATCATATAGTCTATATTAATGACTTAGTAATCCAGATATAGATCAAAAATAGGCCAAAAAGCCATTTGTGGACCGATTTTCTCGATTTTAAATAGCGACCGAGCTGGAAGAATTCCCGATATATTGATATATCAATAATGTTTGTAAGTTATTTAGGGGCTACGGAAAGTTGATTTCAACATACAGACGGACAGACGGATATGGCTATATCGACTTCGCTATATATAACGATCAAGAATATATATACTTTGTGGGGTCGCAAATGAAAAATGTGGAAATTACAAACGAAATGACAAACTTATATATACCCTTGCTACTCATGGTGAAGGGTATAAAAATGTTGACCCATTGTAGGTCCAACTTACTATAACATATATCGTTACAATGGACTTTGAAATATTTATCATTAGATAGAGAGCTAATAATTTATTTTTACTATTTTTAAAATTTTTTTAACAATTTTTTTTTAAAAAATTTTAAAATATTAAATTTTATATTAAATATTATAAAATAATTTTTTTTAAGTTTTACCAATTTATTTTTTAAATAAATGTATATGTATGTATTTTATTTATAAAATGATTGTTTTAAAAAAAAAAAAAAATCGAAAAAAATTTAATTCATTATTATATATTTTTCCTGAGTGTGTAAATAGTTTGTGAGTAGTTAAAATATTCACTTAAAAATTCTTTTGTTAATATTTGTATTGTTATTGTTGCTGTTAATGTTATTATTGTTGTTGTTGTTGCTGTTTGAATAAACTATTAGCGTGTAATTTGCAGTTTATGTTTAAATATAACGCATGTTGTTAGTCGCTAATACTAACACTCATGTCTGCCGTTTATAAGTGCCTCTGCCAACAACGTGATAACTTTTATTTTACTTAGTACATACATATTTACGTGTAAAATAAAGTATCCCCAGCAAACACAAAGTCAAACGTTTGAAATGTTATGTAACTTCAAAATTTCCAGAAAAAACTTGAGAAAAGCTCTTACTCTAAACTTAAATTGTTTGAGAATGGCTTTGATTTAAACTAATTCCCTATTTGAGGTTAAACCTAGATGTTTGCTGGGTAATAGTTGATTTAAGTACCCTGCTGTTTTAAACAGAGCAAATGTCAACTTTTCACTAGGTATATCGCTACTTAGTAAGGTCTTGAGTCGTTTTGTTGTCGATCCTTATATGTTACTTCTCTCATCCAAAATTATATAGATCCTGTTAAATAGTTATATCGCATAATATACAGCAATCGCATAACATACAGCAATATTGAACCGCTCGCAATAATATTTGAGTGTTAAATTTTCAACTGAAAATCCTTAGAAGTAGCATTAATTCTAAGTGGCTAACAAATTCGTCAGCACGAAACTAGTTCCAGGAGTTACTGGGTAAGTATGTGTACTGTTGCAAAGATGTAGGCAATGAATAAATTGTTTTCTTGCCGATGCTGTTGTTGCGGTAATACGTTTTACAAAACAAATAATATGCTCTCACACAACCAGAAAAAAAACGTCAAATAGACAGACAGACATAAAGCATCATCAACAACAACAATAACAAAAAGTAAATAAAGATTGCAACAAAATAACGCCAGAGGCAGTGTACTGATAACATCGATAACATGTAGCACATACTCAAAGGAACCAGCAACAATAGCAACATCATATGTACAATACTTAATCATAGTACATACATACTTACACTTGCACAGATACATTTATTAACAGTTTCCCTACTTGATTCTACATCAGTTGTTTGGTTACTTTTGCTTCAGATATTGTTGTTGCTGTTGTTGTAGTTGCTATCTACAACTCTTTACTTTTAAGAAGCAGCAAAATCAGCATCAGCAACAACCCAAAAGAAAGAAGATTTCCGTACAAACCGCACTTTTAAAATGATGGCTCGTCTGCTCCCGCTAAAGCAACAACATCCACAGTAAAAGTAAAAGAGGAAGTATCACAACTTTTGTTAAATAAACAAGTGTAAGCGGCATTGTACTCATTAACGCTTTACACAACAACAAAAACAATCACAACATCAAGTACACAGTAGCAACAACAGAATTTTAAATATGAATAAATAAGAATATCAAAACAGGGACTGTTCGAAATATTTTAAATTCAACTGATTCAAAAATTTACATGTAAAAATTAAATTTCAAATCAATTTCTCATATCAGAATTTAATCCTTTAAAGTACCACAAAATATTACATGTAAAAAATGTTTGCAGTATAATATGTAGCAATTTTTGTAGAAACAATATAAATGCTAATACGTATAACTAAAAATTAGTTTTGGAATTTAATTTTGTATGAACAACATACATAATTTTACAATATTTATAGTGTAATTTAAATGAAACCGAAATTACTCTGAACAGTATTTCTGACTTCTGGTTAATGTGGGTTAATGATGTCCTATTAAAAAATAATATTACTTTTATAATAGTCACGGTTCAATACATCGGTAGCCACCTTTTTTTATTTTTTAAATATTGCTAGTTTGGGGTAATTTCAAATAAACTTTGCAACCACCAAAACGTTGCTCAAATTTTCAGCATTTGGTTTTAGATGACGGAGAACAATTTGGACCTTGGGAGCACCGACAATTTATATACAATAAAGCTGAGATTCGAAACTGTTTCAAATAGCGCATCTAGAACTACTTTCAAACCGATTTCTTTACCAATTACTAGAAAGTTGTTAAATAATCGATTCATAGTTATGCTGAGAATAACAAAAAGAAGTAGAACAGCCTCATTTAATATTTCTCTTGTGATTTCCATTTTATTTTAGAATCTCAGAGTTATTTATTTACTAGCACCTAACCCACTGTGCAATGTTTTAAATTATTTCTAAAAAAAAAACAGAAGGAGGAAGATCATTTACAATGTATTTAAAAACTTTATATGAGTTTTCTTGTACATTTACTTGCACTTGTATACTTTACTCACTCATAAGTTGCCATTGAAACCGTTTTGAAAAATAAAACAGCAACAACCCTCTCTTATTATTCCTCTTACACGCCATTGTTAATTGCTTTTTATCAAAAAGTTGTAATTTTCTGAGAAACCATTTCATTTTTATTTTATACTCCTAAGAATAGATTAAAAAGAAAAGTTTCAAATATTCATTGAAAACAAAAATCTGTTGAAAAACCTCTTCTGCTTAATGCGAGAGAAAAGTGTAAAAGTAGATTGAAATATTTAAGTAACTTAAGGACTTGTTTTGCCAAGTAAAATAACTTGTCAAGTTACAATGCTTAAGCAATGACATGTCAGTGATTAGTCATGAATGATAAAATTTAGCAAAATTAAAAAAAAAATACTCTTACGAGTTTATATGTAGGTATAATTACAACCTGTTTACATAAAATGTTTTTTTAAGACATTTTACAAATATTCATATTTTAAATATTTCAAATATTATTTAAATTTACATAATGATGGGTTCGTTGATGAAGATTTTGATTAAACGAATTTCATTTTAAATTTGTGTTTGTTTGTTTATTTCTTTAATTTTCGGAGTAATGATGGCCCCTTCATTTAGTTGGCCAAAAACAAACAAACAAACGTTTAAAACAAATAAATAGTAAGTAACTCGTTTATAATTTAGCCTGCTGTCTGGTTAATAAATATTGCTGCTGTTTCGACCATTTATTTTTTATTTTTCTACTTCTCTTTTAGCCGCAGTTACCTTGAATAATATTAAGTTAAGACCAAATCATTAATAACAATGCTAATTGAAGCCTAAAGAGGAGAAAACGAGAAAACAGCAACCACTAAAATATTAATTGTATTAAATAAAATTAAATATTTGTTAACAAAAAAAAAAAAAGTAACAATGACCTGTGTTAATTCTACTTGTATTGTCAGGTTTTGAAGAAGACTGTTTTTGTGGATTTGTTTTAATTATGAAGATTTTCCAAAAAATTGTATAATGAAATTTGTAAACTGAACTCAACTCAATTAGCCATTATAGTTAGTTACTTTACAGTGGGAGACTGTAAATAATTCAGAGAGAATTCAATAGGGTACCGCTATTCCAAGCGAATTTAAAGCATAAATTCAAAAATCCTAAAATTACTTGTTTGCAAATGTTAAATCTCATTTAAGATTTCAGTATTGTAAAATACCATGGAAACTTTTTACTTATATACAAATTATGTTTCTCTGCAGGCAGCATATTAAGCGCCCTAATGTCGTTCATAAGTAAGACAAAGTGGTGGCTGGCTGATTTTCAAAAATAATCACATAAAAGTGTGGACAGACGGACATATTTATGTATGTGTGTCTCGTCTGCTCTGCTAGTCAATTTGCACAACCATCACCCGGGCAGCCACACTTTTACTTAATTAAAATTAAAATATAATAATGAAAATTAATTTACCAGAACCATATTTAATATTAATAAATAAAAAACAACCAAATTATTTACAACGAACAGCAGCAAACGACAGGTTCAACATACAACTGAATGTACAATGTTGGCAAATAAATGAGTTTAAAACTATAGATATAAATTTTAGTTCAAAGTATACAAATTCGGAAGATAACGAATGATACGACTATGAATTCATATTATAAATATATTTTGTTTTTTAATTTTCCATGTAGTGGATTTTATAGTAGCGATCTAGGTTTTAATAGCCCTTCCATGTGAAAAAGGGATTGGGTGAATTATCGGGTTTTTATACCATGTGATAATTTCTACATTTTTGCTTTTTCCATATATAGATAACGGAGTCGATATAGCCATGTCCGTTTGTCTGTTAAAATCAACTTTCCGAAGACCCCAAAATAACTTACAGACATGATTGATACATCAATATATCAGGTATAGTCCTGGTTCGGTTGCTATTTAAAATCCCTATTGGCTGAGTTATAAGCAAAAAAACACTACTACCTCCATATTTTAAATCTATTTTTGACCTCTCTATCAATATGGATAACGCCATAGAAATTCTGAACGACAATTGGTCAAAATGAGGCCAACAATTTGTTTTTCACCAAACCTTTTTTAACATTTTTTCAACAACAATTTTTAATTGATTTCAAAATTTTGGATTATTTAATATCTAAAGTTTAAGCTGGGTATATAACACATTACATACTTTCTTTACATCGAAAGTAAAAATATTCTTCCCACAATACAAATTATTAAACATTTGCGAATTAAGAAAAATGCATTACAATCTTATACTCAAGGTTTTTAAATATTTTTTCTCAAAAGTAAATAAATTATTTTCAATTATTGTTCCGTTGTTGTTGTTCCCTGTTTGTTTATATAATTTGTAGGTTCAATTCAGTTCCAAAAACATGAAAATTACATCTAAGCCCAGAGTATGGCTTAGAGTTATAATCAAAAAGTGCAGATAAAACCTGAAACGTGCCATTAAAACTAGACAAAAGGTATAAAAGAAACAAAACAGTAAAACTAAAAAAAAGGCTATAAACACCGCAAAAAATTATGTGTTATTTTTGTATTCAGCTATAGATGTTGTTTAGTGTATATTTATACCTTAGGAAGGGAGCTAAAAGCTGTGTTTGTTTCTCTACAATCGTAGACCGCTACTTGAATCATGACTTGGTTGTCTTGATGAATTATTACAGGGCTTGTTTTTTTTTCCAAATTCTTTTCTTTATTATTCAAAGCAACAATTATGATGATAAAAATCTTAAAAAAATATATTTTTGAAAAAATAATTTATTAGAACATTTGTTTGTAAACACAAAAAAGTACTTATAAGAATTATAACTTTAAATTTAAACAACTAAAACAATTTAAATTTGTCAAATTAACCCACCAAAAACTTTACTTTTTAAGGAAAACATCAAGAAACCTCAATAATTAATAGTAAGTAAGTACAGTTACGGTTACATATTACTAATTAATACAGGATGTAATACATTGAAATAAATTATTACTACTAAGAATTTGCTAACTTTAAAGAACAATAAACGTAACTAAAATTTAAATATGTAAAATTTTTTATTTTTTTTTTCCATAAAATGTAAAAATCTTTTGCACTTCATTAGCAAATTAGCGCTTGATTAAATTCATTTTACAGACTGTTGTATTCGTTTTTGCCTTTTTTTATTTTTTTCTTTATCTTTTTTCTTGTGATAGAAGAAAAATTTGTCTGAAGAGGAATTAATAACAATTCATTTGCTTAAAACTTTCATCAAACTTAGTCAACTAACTACTCGAAAAATAAAGGTAAAATTCAATGGCTTTGGATTAGTAATGGCAGCCCCTAAAAGACAGAATGTAATAATGGCAGTCTATCTCAGCATCATCAAAGGCAATTGAGAAATAAAGTTTTTACGCGCTTAATGAAGGCATTATTATAAATATTTTGCTCCTTTTTTTACTTTCTGTGATTTGGCAATTACACACTTACTTATATAGTACATATTGTGTATATGAACATACACAGTGTTTAAGAAATGGAAAAGAAATTTAACATGAAACAATTTCAAAAGAATTTTTGGAAAAATCTAACAAAAAATAAATTACACAGTTTCCTTTGATAATTTGATACTTTAACATTAAATTATATAAATAAAAAATGTAAGTTAATTGTGATAATTATCATCCATGATCATGAGTGTGTCTCTATGAAAAACAAAAAATCTTTAAAAACTTTGCAGAATATTTAATTTTATTTCGTTTGGAAACAATGTAGATAACAAAGTTTATCATTATGAAATCTCTGAGATACTATTAAGAATTTTCTTAGAAAAACACATACATATTTGGAAGGGGTAAATTTTTGGGCAGATATTTCACAAATTTACACAAGAAGAGAATTTTATACTGTAGACAAGAAGATGTAACAGTAATTAGCCGGATTATTTAGACAATTATATGGTAAATCATTTCAAAAAGTGTTTATAATTTTGTGAAAATGCATTCGTAATGTTTGTGGTATAAAATTTAATAAACCCTGTAGCTGTTAAGTTCGTCATTTGACTTGATGATGTCTGTCGTCTTTTACTGCAGCAACAAAACTGTAAAGTTATAATGTGTCATCATTTAAAAGTCATTACAAACGATTTAAAGTATTTTCTGCAAAGCT
This sequence comes from Calliphora vomitoria, assembly GCA_942486065.2. Taxonomy (NCBI): domain Eukaryota; kingdom Metazoa; phylum Arthropoda; class Insecta; order Diptera; family Calliphoridae; genus Calliphora; species Calliphora vomitoria. Next base: position 130,057,485 of record OW818031.2, read on the forward strand.
CAATGATTTGCTGGTGACAATGATGCTGTGGCTGTTGCTGGTGATTTTGTATGCAACTTCATCAGCAAGCAACAGCACATCATTTCAACACCATTCAAAACACCGACAAGACAATTTCAATTGCCTTTAATTACTTTTCAAAAATTCGGTCCCTTATTCATTTCAACACCCCACTACCACTACATTAAACTCCACAGCCAAAGGAACACTTGAAAGCCCATAAAAAACAATTTTGTTGTAATCAAATGGATGTTTGGTTGGATGAACGAACAAATGAATGAATGGCTGATTGTTCGTTTGACTTGGCAGTTTTATAATTGTCATAAAATGACAACATGACATTTTATGATTGTGATAAACAATAAAATGATGACAATGATCAAAAACAAATAAATCTTGGTAAAATTTACATACTTTATTCAAGATCATTATCACTTGCCACCAACTACTTCTTCATACAGGAAAACAAATCTATAACACAAATTAAACACAGTTGGTCTCATCACTGCATTAAATTTTGTCAAAAGACACCGACATAAATCATATAAAATTAACAATTAATATTAATTTTTAAACAAATTTGTGACCATGTAGAAATTATTCGCAATATTAAAATCGTATTAAAATGCCATAAATCTGTATAAGTTTACATTAATTTTAATAATTTTTTTTTTCTTTTTTCATTATCAAAATTCTGTTAAAACATTATGATTATTTTGTACAAAAACATTTCTATTTGCAATGTTTGAAAAACAAAAACAAATCATCTTGAAAATCAACAAAATTACTACAATAACAATCATTATAAACATAATTAACATTTATTATTATTTGTATTTTAAAATCAATTAAGTATTAGTTAAATACACACAGTGAGCCAGACACACAACAACAGGAAACAAAAAAAAAACAACAAGAGAAAATTAACAAACGTTATCGAATTGGAAGTACCCTACCCAACACTAAGTTTACTACTGGTTTCATGTTTAAGTTTATTTTTGAACAAATTTATTCATAATTACCAAATTCAGTAAAAAAAATGTACTTCCATTTACAATTACTTCTTGAATGTATTAATTTGTGGATTTATTTGCATTAACATTGCTTCGATTCTCTAACAACTACCATCTATACGTTCTATTCGAAGCAAAGTTGTGAAGTTTTTACACCACAATTTTCGAATTTATTTTTCGAGTTTCGTGTGAGTAACCACATGAGTTGACTTTCTTTACATGCTCATTTTTTGAAGTAGAGTATTGTAACAATATCAACAAAGAGTAAACTACATCAATCTTCGATATGTAAACAAGCTGGAAAAAGAATCCACAATCCAAAAAATAAAAAGGCGAAAATGAAAATAAAAACAAAAATTTAATCAAAGCATAACAAGATGTTGTGTTAAATAAACATACAACACAACATAGCAGGAGTTCTCAAACGGTTATGTCATTTAAAGAAAAGCTAAATACTCAGCGTTCAAGTCTTAGCAGCACTTAAGTTTTCTTAAAACTTATTTTGTACATTTCTTAGTAATCAAAATAAAAAAATGTATATAGTACTGGAAATGCGGCAAAATAAGATTGCTAGAAAATTTGTTATGGAACAACTCAACTAAAGATTAGTCTTGTAAAAAAAGAAAAAAAAGGGCATAAACGTTTTTTCTTCACACCTATTTTATGAGCCACCCAGAAGTCGCTTATAGAAATAGTTGGAGACTTATGCAAGATAAATTTTACGCAAATTTAAATTGGATTTAGGTTTTTTCTTTCAATTACAAATAGATTCGGTAGCCAAAGTTCAAATAAAAAATTAAAGTATAATAAACAGTTTGTGTAGATAATACTTAAATCAATTGATCCAGTATCAATAAACAAATATTTCATTTGTTTTTGAAAAAATGTTTCTGTTTAATAGTATTTCGGCAACACAGTGAAAGTTTGAGAATTACTGCATTCATTTCATCGCCACGCTCTTGAAAAGTACGATTGTGTTTATTAAAGAAAACTTAAAAGCGAAACATTTTTGGTGTTTTTCTTGTGTTTTTTGTATTTAAAGAAAAACCCCTTTTATACATTCATCCAATATTTTGATTTAGTTTTGCTAATGACGAAAGTTTTTATTTTAGTTGTGTGTATTTACACAGCAAGAACATCAAGCGTAAATACACCACCAGCCACATTGTAGTCTCCATAATCATCATCATCCTCAACGTTGTGAAAAAGCATTCCAAACAATTCCATTTTTTAGTTTCATTCATTAGGAATTGAGAGAAAGAAGAAAATAAAGAGATGTATTAAGGTGGCCCCTGTAGTCGATGTTTTCAACTTAAACTTTAGTTTATTTTAAAATATTATTTCTCAATAGTTTGTCCTAGTCGTTGGTGAAATGGATTAAAGTGCAAAAATGTGCTATTCTCATGTTTTTTTTTTTTTTAAATTTGTCATCATTTTATTTTAAAGAAATAAATCGTTAGCTTAGTGTGAATACGTGCTAAGTCCACTATTTATGAAAATTGAGATCTTACTGCTGAACGTTAGAATAAGTAAAGATTAGCGGTTTGAAAATATTTTTGATATTTCTAAATTTATTATCATCGCGAATACTGTTTATATCTTATAATAGAGACTTCAAATTAAATAACAGAGTTAAAATTAAAAAATAAAGATAAAAATGTGCAAAGTGCCAAAAAAAGGACTTACAAGTCGCCAACGAACTTCGTCAAAACTGTAATTATTTATCATTATAAAGTAAATATAAACAAATGATTTTAGAACGTTTTTTATGTCTCCTGTTTGCTCACTAAGCTAACGCTATCCACTTTGAGTATCGAATGATATGATCAAATTGTGTAAATTTGAGTTAATAACTCTAAGCAAATACCGTTTCCGAAATAAGTCCAAATACAGTTAACGCTAAAAAACCTTTTCCTAAATAATCTAAATTATGTTACCGACACCTTCTAAGGGTTTCGGAATCGGTAGCCAAACTTGTTAAAAATTCGGATATCATATGATATGAATATTAGGCAAGGTTAGCTACCGATTCAAAATGGTTAAAAGCTAATGGTAACGTTCATTTGGATTATTTCGGTAACGAAATTTGGCTTGTTTTGGTGGCGGTAAATTAGCGGAAGCTGCATTTAATGACTCAAATAGTTAAACAAAAAAAACTAACGAAAATTAATAAAGTAGCCAACCAGTTTTTATATATTGTATCTTTGAAACAAATAATATAAAAATTAAAAACACTTGCTAGCACAAACATTTTGAGAAATTGTATGTTTAAAATACATAAACATTCATTTTAGTTCCCAATCGTTGACTACTTTTTTTTGGACCACCCTAATATACATACCTAAGTATGCATTTGTCTGTTCATTCGTCTATCGAACATTTCAACAGCTGCATTCGATTAATATTTAATAACAAGTGTGCCCTTTGAATTATAGTCCAATGATGCCAGAGTTAAAAACATAATGTGGAATTCCAATTAAAATAATTCCCCACTTTTAGACATCATCCAAAGCAAGGCAATTACAAAAACTCTCAGGTCTTACACAATTCTTAAACCCTAGACGAACACAGGCACATTTACTTATTGTGGTTTTTGTTCATAAATTGTCTAGGTCCCAGCATGATTTGAAGAGTTGCAATATGTCCTCCGTGATCACGATAAACATCAAGTATTTTTTATAAAAAAAGGAGGCCTTTAACATGAAATTTTTTTCACTTATCAAATCAAATATTTATCACATATTGAACTGGTTTCAATTATTTCATGTGCTCAAAAACTAAATTTTCTAATATTTTCTACTAAATTTTAAGTTTTAATTTTGAATTTTCGTTATTGGTTGAAATTGAATAAAAAAAATTATTGAACATGACACAACAATATAAGGTAGAATCATAAGAAAATGAGATCTCAATTATTCAATTCCTGTTACGTCAAACAAAAGAAAATATGAAATAATCAAAATGAAATGTCGAAGAAAAAAATTATTTGTTTTAGGTTTTATTGAAAAAAATTATTTTAAAATATTTCTTTTGAATTCATTTCAAAAGAAATATAAAAAAGTGAAGAATTATATTCATAGTTTGACGTTACAGGCGTAAATATTGAAAACTCTCCATAGTGTTTCCACCTTTGAATGATTGTATCATGGTAATTGAAAACACATTTTAGTTATCTTTTTTGTTTTCAATTACGAAAATTGTATATTCAATAATTTTTTTTTTATTAAAGTTCCACCAATAAAGAAAATTGCATATTCAATAATCAAAATTATCAAATTCAAAACTTAAAATTTAGTACAAAATATTAGAAAATTTAGTTTTTGAACACATGAATACTAGATTCAATTATGAAATAATTGAAACCAGTTCAATACGTGATAAATATTTGAATTGAAACTGTTTAGGAAATAGTTTTTTCTGTGTTTTATATATATATTTTTTTGTTTGTTTTCAGATTGAGAAAAAATATTAAAAATGATCTGGAAACACTGTTGGTGCACTTAAAGCATAGTCAAAATACAAAAATAAATAAAAATTCTTTAAAATTAGAAAATATTTTTGGATTAAATCCATTTCACTTTGATCATGTCCCTTTTCATTTGGTTAATTTCTCAAATGACCCTGAGCCATAAAATCTGTTCAAATTAATGATCTTTATTTATGATTTTTATGACTTTTTATGCAATATTTTACTTTTTTTCATAAAACAAATTAAAATAAAAATAAACTCGTGTGAATATATTTAACTTAATGAGTGTTTGTGTGTTTGTATCTGTCCGTCCATTCAACTATGTTTCTGTGCTGAAATGTTTGTAATAAAAATCAACAAAATAATTGGATATTATATATATATATATTTTTTTTGTTTTTAGAAAGAGAAATAGAAAAATTTTGTTAAATAAAAAATTGCAAAACAAATAATAAAATAAAATTTAATTGCACAACAGCATCAGCAACGACGCCAACTAAAAAAATCAACATTAGCACTAACGTGGTTAACGTGGAACAACAACAACAAAATTTTTATACATATGAAAATAATATTATTGTTTAAAAAATAATAATAATAGCTACAAAAAATGCAAATATTGTTCCTACAAACAGAGACTAAAAAAGCAAATTGATGCTGCCTGCCTGCAATTGTTGCTGATGTTGATGATGGCTGTGCCGGGACTGAAGTTGAGGTTTCTGTTGCTCATCTAATACCATAAAACTAAAAAATTATGATGATTGGCTAAAAATTGCATCTGACCATGTGTGTGAGTTGTGTCTGTGGTATTTTATACGAGTATATATGGCTAAATGGCCAAATTGTTGGTTGACTGGCTGCCTGGCGAGACACTGATATAATGTTTACATAACAGACCTTTAAAGTTTGGGAATTTTAAAATATACTCTTTCAAATTCTACGTATGAAAACGCACAAATTTATTGAATTTATACTTATGTCAATAATACACTTTCTAATTATAGTAAAAAACATTTACGATTACACGTCAATATCTCTGAAACTTTGAACAGATTGAAAAATAATGTTGGAGGCAAATTGAATGAGAATTTTAAAGTATTTTATTTAATCAAATTAGACAAATCGTTCTCGGAATATACCCTTCACCATGAGTCGTAAGCGTATATATTATATTGCCATTTCGTTTGTAATTTCCATAAAGTATATATAGTCTGGATGGTTATAGAAAACGGAGACGATATAGCCATGTCGGTCTATCTGTTGAAATCAACTTTCCGTAGTCCCAAATAACTTACATACATACATGATTAATGCATCAATATATCCGCTATAGAGCCGGTTGCTATTTAAAATGGAGCAAATTGGCCCAAAAATGGTCCACTGATATAACAGGTGGCCTCGCAAAATTTATAGCATTTTCTGATAGGAGGATTACTTTTGCGCCACCTGTTATAAGGAAAATCCACGACAACCTAGAATTGTTTTTTTACTATGTATATATGTACATTAGAGAGCTCCAAGATTCTATGGACGAAAACAATTTTCTAGGTACAGAACGCCCCCCTCCCCCCTCTACAATTGTTCTATGTATTGTAGAAATACGTTGTGTTAAATATTAAGATGATATGATAGCGTTAACTGGTGCCGCAACGACGCTAAAGTTTTGATCTGCATTTACAAGGGGAAAAAAATCAATTTTTTCAGTTTTTGTAAAAATTTTGCCATTAAATAATTACTTTTGCAATTTAGTTTAAAATAATCGAAATGTGTACGAAATTGTTGTCTAATAAGATATAAAAACAAAAATTGGTTAAAAAATGTAAATGTTATTAAAAAATAGCCGGGCCATTTACGTGTCTCAGGCCACTAGAACAAGAAATGTAGAAGCAAAATGAACATATTTTGTGAAATATTAAAATAAAAGCTTATTTTTACTTAAAATATATCCATATTTACTTGTATATGTATTTTTGTTTTCGTAGGATATCGTTAACCTATTCGCAGGTATGACCAAACAAATTTAATTTTTTAACGGCAGTTTCAAAACTCCAATTTCAAATTTTGAAAAATTTTGTTAAACAAATTTCAAAATTTGTTTGGCTATCGCATTAGGATTTATTGAGAACATAATAGGGAATAAAAATATGAAAAAAGTATGATTAAATTTTGCGATTTTCGAGAAAAACTAATTTTTTGCCAATATTTTGGCGAATGATCTGAGAATCCTTACTGTTATGAACTTTAAGTAAAACCTATTTAGAATATTATAGTCCATGTAATTATAAATATAGTCGGAAAGTTTTACTAAAATTGGAAAACATATACCCTTAAATCGAGAAGGTCAAAGGTCAAATTTCTCAATATTTGGAATTTCTTATGGAAAGATAGAGAAATCTTATATATTTTTGGGTGGATTTTGAAGAAACTTAAGAAAAATATAACACAAAGCCTAGTATTTACAAAAACACCAGAATAATTACAATTAACCCTTAATAGCACTTGGGGTTAAAATGACTCCAAGCAGTGATTTTTCTAAATAAAAAATATTTTGTCAAATAATTGAAACCTTTTACGAGTTGTTATAGCTTTTACAAAAAACCCAGTTGCGTGTTGAAAAAAATTAATTCGTTTAAAGCTCTGTAAATGTTTGACTGCAAAATAAACTGCGTACTTGCAACAAACGAAACAACTGGCCATTGGTTAGAGGTGTTTTTTTTTTTATTTATTTTCGTTTGTTTGTTATTAAATTTGAACGAATGTTAGAGGTTACAATTTAAATGTTGTTTATTTTTTATGTAAAACCATATTCAATTATAAATTTATTTCGTAAAACAACAACAAATAAATAAAAAATTATTATTTTTTTGTTTACTAAAAATTTATTAAATCCAATTAAAAAACAAAACAACAAAATATATTTATCACTAAGATAAAAAAATACATTGTACAGAAAAATATTAATAAAGAAAATGTATGTTTTTTTTATTACATATTTATCTTCTAGTTTTGGGCAATAAATACATACATACGTATGTACGTATACATACATACATATGTATAACATTACTTAAAATAATGTTTATTAATTTTTATTTTTCCATTAAAATTGCAAGAAACCAACAACAACAACAACCTTATATTATGTGAAAATCATAAATGTACGAAAATGCTGTATCTTCACCTCAAACAAGTAGTTCTCGTATACACAAGTAGTATTTGTTGCAGATAGTTACAACAACTGCAACCAGTCCAGACCGACCAACAAACAAATAACCAAACCAACCTTCATTCAATAACCCAAACATTCAAAATAATCATTAATTTTAATGTTAAAAAGATATCGACAACACAACATCTTTAAAACAGAAGAACAACAACAACAATCAACCAAAATAAAAACTACACCCAACAACAAACATTAACTGCTTAACACTCGTATAAAATAGAGCAGATACTTTTTTTTAAATACAAACTATCTACGTACATCTTTTCCCAAAGATACTCTTGGCCTCGAAATCGCACTCTATTTAAAGATTGTATGGAAAATATCGTTGAGTTCTTGTTCAACTCTCTAGAATTGTAGAGTGTTCTCTTAGCATCATTAAATTCTCTTTGTTAATTCTCTTTGAGTGACAATATTTCCCTCACAATTATCACTCAATTTATAGATGTAAAATCTAGTTATGTACTGAAGTTTTTGATATTTTTACTTTTCTCTTATATTTATTGAAAAGAGAATACTCTACTCTTTTGTCTCTCTTAATATTCTCAGAACAAACTTTGGACTTAATAAATTTTGTGCAAATACGAGTCACCCGCAACGGGTGTAATACATTTTACCTTAAATGTTATTGGGTGTATGACTTAAAAATGCGGGATTTACAATAGATGGAGTATCTTTTGAATGCGGTTTTTAATATTTTATATGTATGTCATTATGAAGGGTAGGTACATTTTTTCTCACTTTGTTATTGAACATTGTTTTTTTTTTTTCTCGAAAATGTCGAATTTTGTGCCAACAAAGCGTCATATGCTGGACGTTTTTCCTTACTTCTTTAATATGAACAAAAATGCCACTGTAGCACATCGATTACTAATCGAAGCTTATGGTGTATGTGTTCCATCGGTTTCAAGGTGCGAGAGATGGTTTGTGCGTTTCAGATGTAGTGATTTTGACACGGAAGACAAAGATCGCCCAGGCCTGCCAAAAAAAGAAACGAAAAGGATCCTATACATTGTGAGCTGCTGAAATTTGGCCAGACCATCACAGGGAACCTGTCCGAAGGCAACTGATTCCTTAGTAGTCAGCATTGGCCGAAAAATTCCCAGAATATGCGGCCAGGCTTGAAAACGTTATATTCCATCATGACTACGCTTCACATTGGAACGCAGTATCCGAATTGGCTTGATTCGTTCTTGGCCTCAAAAGATGAGCAGATCTTTTTGCTCGGAATCTATATGTTGCCAGAAAGATGAAAAAATGTCATAGGTAACAATGGCCTATGCTTTGAATAAATTTATATTCTACAAATGTTTCAAAATAAAAGCTAAACATTTTAAAAAATTACTCATTTTTAAGTCATACACCCAATAAATTAGAAAAATAATAAATCTAGTTCTTTCTAATTTATCTTAGATATGCTAAATTAAAAAATATTTATATATCTTTCGTGTATGCTTACTTCTTTTCAGAGCTTTATGAAGCGCCCCGAATTCCTAGAAAGTGGAAATTCTAATCGTAGTGTATAAACATATTTATTTAAATTTTTTCTCTATCTGAAAGAAATCAATAACGAAAATCTAATAGTCACTATAACTTGGTAATGACATTACTTAGAATGTATACGCAGTAATGAGGCATTAGCATTTCAATTCATTACTTAATAATGCAAGTTTGTGTTGGGTAATGCACCTATGGAATTTGATAGCGATATTTCAATAACAAACTATACAGGTAATTTTACTTTAATTAGTAAAATGAAAAATGTATCTGCTACAATTTTTGCGACATACTTTTTTATATTAACATTTCAAGTGCTTTTTATTTGAGATTTTCAAAGATGCTGTTTAAATTTCCGAAAACAAATTATATTTGAACTTATTTTTTTTCAGTTCATTTTTTCCTTTTTTGCTTACTACAACCATTTCAAAATTTTTAGAAGTTTTTTAACAATATTATAGTCACAGTAATTATTTATATGATTGTGGTAACCATAATATGATAAAGTTAGGATTTTCGTAATCATATACATATATGATTTTAGTAAATTAATATATGTTTATGGCAATCATGTTCATGATGAATCAATATATCATAATAAGTTATTCTAAGATTATGATATCTATAAGCCAAGAACACTATAATCGTTCATCATAAAAATATTTGTACTAAACATATATGTACTTATTTACTGCAGTCATGCATATGATTGGTACAATCATGTAAATTTAGCTTTACCATATTATGATTACCGCAATCATAGTATTGTTCAAAAACTTGTAAAAATGTTTAAATGGTTACAGTAAACATGTACAACTATATTTTTTCTCTGCGTGTAAGGTTTGTCTACATACATATATGTAGAAAGATTTAGTTAAACCGTCTAATTTTCTTCGTCAAAACACACCTTGCAGTTAGCAAACATTTATTTTTTTGTTTCTCTATTTTATTTTTTAATATTTACGTTTGTTTTGCCTACATAAGCTTAACAATTTCGAAATACTTTGCAGTAATTTTTGCAAACTAAATACAAACACACACTCGTTTATTCATTCAAACAAATCCCAACAAATCCTGGTAGGAAAACAATGCAAAGAAGAAAAAAACAACAGTAACAAGGACAAAACTAATACTCATCATAAGCTCACATTTGAGAAGGCTGGTGTGCGTGTATTTGTTGGTATGAATCTATGTATGTATATGAACTAAATGTATTTTTCAAGTGATTATCCTTTAGGCACTTTGTAACACTAGTACGAGTAGTAAAATGAAAGAATCCTCTTCTTTTTCAGTTTTTGTATTTTAAGATTTATTTTTAAGAAGTGATTCTTTTTTTTTTCCTGTATCTCAAGAGTTTCTATTATATTTATTTATACTTATGATGTTTTTTTTTTTTTTTTTTTTTTTGTTTGGTACTTTTCAAGATGTCACTTAGATTTAGTTGTTAAGTGTTTACTAATAACAAACGCTCAACTTGCAACCAAAACAAGGAAATAAACAAAAGGATTGTGCAAAAATCTAGAGTGGCAGATTATCATACGTTGTGTAAGTATGTATACAAACACCCAGAGACACTTATATGTCCTTAAGCACAAATCCCCATAGAAACAAAAACTAACATTTTCTATTAGGTACAAAAGGCGAACGTAAATTTTACTAAAAATTCAAGAAAAAATACATACATCCAAACTTTATAAGAAATGCAAGAATCGATGGATGTGGCAGCGAAATTCTCTAAATTGTGTCTATTCCTGTGAAAACATGTTATGCTAAAATTATTAAATATAATTTACTCGTACAGCATTTTAGAAGAAAAAAGTAATTTGTTTCAGTTTTGCGAAAGAGTTTTCCTGCTTTTGTACTAGCTTTAAAGAAAATTGAAGATTCATTATTTAGTAAAGGATATATTTCAAATAATTTCTACTGGGTACAAATTAGGGTGGCTTTTATATTGGACTTTTTTGATTGTTATTTCGATAATGGTTCTCCGACCAGAAATATAATACATATATAAACATTTTTTGACATAAACTTTTAATACATATAAGCAATTCCACGAGAATGACAACCACTACTGAAAAAACAAAAACCCTTGAAACTTTTTTTCAAGATGATTTGAATAAGAGAAAACACTTAAATGTTACTAAGTATGTGAAAGTATTTAGAGCCTATTACGACATTTTAAGTGCAAAAATAATAGTTTAAACTGACTGTATTTAAATTTTTATTTTAATTGGTAGTTTTAGGCTAAGATTGCGGCGAAAACTAAGCTCCCAATTAGCATGTAGTATGAAATGAATTTGATTCTGATTGTTTTTTTTTTGCTATTATCAAATTGTTTATTGAAACCGAATATATATTTTCTATTTATCTTTTTAGTTTTTGTATACATATATTGTTTTATTATAAGAAAAAAATTTGTCACGTTCGGTATGTCACGTACGATATTAAATTTTATTTATTATAAAATCATCCAAAGGAAAAATATTTGGTTTAGTGTAAGAAATTAAAAGAAAACATGACACCTCTCACGATTCGCCAATTTTTGCATATTTCTACATGTACCTCAAAATTACTTTCGTTGTATGTCACGCACGATATACCCTTATTTCGCTCGATATTTTGGACAAAAATGTTTCGAAAGAACTTATTATGTTTTTAATATATACTTAGTACCCTCTGAGTGGAACATAGAGACCAAATTATTTTAAGATACTCTTGTTTTTGCAAAATCTATTCCACTCTATAGGGGTACAAATGTCGCGTACGATGACATGGAATTGCCCATATATGTGAGTATTTCATATCGAAAATATTACATATTCGAAACATTTTCAAATGAAATTTTAAAAAATAAAAATGGTGCTTGGGAACCGATTTAAAATTGGTGGATTTCGAGAAAAATTTCGATTTTGATCACAAATTTGTTAAACATTATTTTTTAAAAATACATTTGCCTATTTTCTAATATTTAATTTCAGATTGTTTCCTTGAGATGCTAATTTACGTGTTCATAATTTAAAACTTCTAGGACATTGGTAATCCATTTGTCATCAAAAGCATCCAAGAGAGCAAAGTTAAACTATTAAAAACTAAAAACTATTAAAAATATATTGTAAAATATATGAAATTTATTTGTTAATATAAATGTTTGTACTCTATTGAACCAAGCCTATTAGAAAAACAATCTTTAACCCATATTAACCTGAAGTTCGATTTTGCTCAAATGTTTATAATTTGGTTTTTGATGCCGAAGAACAATTTCAGACCTTGCGATCACTGAAAGTCGAAAAAGTACAATATAAGGGCCACCCTAGTACACATGTATGTACCATTCTTGTAACTGTTTTATATGTTGTCAACACTTAACAATGGAGAACAACAACAAGGGCTGTCATAATAAATAAACCAACGAAAAACGCAACAACACCTGTCGTATTTTTATGAAGTATTCCAAAATGTTGATGACATTTTGTTAAGATTAGCAAAACAGATTAAAATAAGCTTTTCACAAAAAATCTAATAAAACAAGCAATATAAACAACATTTTATTGTTTAAATATTTAATGAACCCACCAAAAACACAAACAACATTCATATGAGACTGAAGTAGTTTTGTTTGTAAATCCAAAAAATACACAAAGACACACATTAAAAATGTTTATTAAAACAATGAAGAAAGATCATTTAAGTCTCGAAATCTCAAAACAGAAATCATGTAGGAAATGTTTAAAAATCAATAAATTACATTAATTATCATAAAACATGAACGAAAATTGTTTAAACAGAATAAAATCTATAAAAATCATTGAAAATATATACGACATGTCAGTCGAAAACATCAAATAACATAAATTTTCAACAAAATTCCAAAATAAAACAAAATATTTATTTGCCTTAATAATGTTGAATAAAAATCAAATAAAATATAAATTTAGAATTATACACGAACCCAATCATTTATGAGGAGGTTTTTGTTTGTTTCATTGTTTCTTTATTTCTCTATGTCTTTTTATGCTAATTTTATTTTTTGTTTTTTAAATCAAAAATTAAAAATCTGTCGTTTGTTTCTTTTTTATCATGAGTTGATATAAAGACAATAAATTAACAATTAATAAATCAATTAGAGAAGATAAAATGACAAATTAATGACCAAATATTTATGATGTGAATTGTACCAAAATAAAACAAATTTGGCAAATGTGAATGGAAAACAGATTTATGAAGACGAGTTTAAAGAACACACATACATACATACATACATACATACATACATACATACATACATACATACATACATACATACATACATACATACATACATACATACATACATACATACATACATACATACATACATACATACATACATACATACATACATACATACATACATACATACATACATACATACATACATACATACATACATACATACATACATACATACATACATACATACATACATACATACATACATACATACATACATACATACATACATACATACATACATACATACATACATACATACATACATACATACATACATACATACATACATACATACATACATACATACATACATACATACATACATACATACATACATACATACATACATACATACATACATACATACATACATACATACATACATACATACATACATACATACATACATACATACATACATACATACATACATACATACATACATACATACATACATACATACATACATACATACATACATACATACATACATACATACATACATACATACATACATACATACATACATACATACATACATACATACATACATACATACATACATACATACATACATACATACATACATACATACATACATACATACATACATACATACATACATACATACATACATACATACATACATACATACATACATACATACATACATACATACATACATACATACATACATACATACATACATACATACATACATACATACATACATACATACATACATACATACATACATACATATGTATTTTGAATGTGGGTATAAAAATTAATAATTTTGGATAATTAAAATTATTATAAAAAAAAACAAACAAATATTTACTTAAATAACACTTAGCAGAATTTATTAAAGTGTAAAGGTTCGAAAGCAATAATTTTTAATTAAATTTTATTTCTTAGTTTTTTGCTTATTTGTGTCCCAATTTTTACGATTATGATTATAAACCGAACCAGGACCGATATATTGATGTATTCGGGGTTTCGGAAAGTTTGATTATATATATGTACCTATCTATAATTATCCAGAATATAAGTATATCATGAAATACATAAGACTTCACACACAAATTGACCTTGGGTCTTCCGATTTAGATCATATTCGGTAAAAAGTTAAATTAAAATTTGTTGGTGACGTTATGTCCTGCTATTTTGAATGTTTTTTTAATTTTGTAGTTTAAAATGGATATAATTATATTACAAATGAATCTTAAATCAATAACATCCGACAACAGCTACCTCAAATACGAGCATAAAGTATTTTTCTAAATTCAAAAAAAAAAAAAAAAAAATTGATCTAGCTAGTTTTTTCGAAATTTAAAAGAATAAACATTGACCCAAGGTGGGATTCATAATATACTTTATAAGGTCACAAATGAAAAATGTGAGAATTACAAACAGAATTAAAACTTATATATACCCTAACCACATGTTCACGACAAGGACCCTTGTTTAAAATGTGATTCAATTTTGTAAAAATTGGTTGCCTGTAACTCTTATTAAAAGAAAATATCAGTCATAAGCTTTTTGGATATATACATACGTTTTTGTTAATAGCTCGTCGTGTTGCCTCTTCGGATTTTTCAATATTACAATTCTTTGCTAAAAAACGGAAATTCAGAACTACGGAATTTAATACAAAAAGCTTAAATGGAATTCACAGATAATTTATTTAAGTAAAGTTTACAACAAATTCGTTACAATATTATATCGAATCGGTATCGACAACAGTCTCTTACCAAATTATCAAATTTATTTAAAGAAAGGAAGATGCTTAAAAATGAAACAGATGTTGAATTTATATGTTTTGTTTTTCATATAAGGTTTTCTATTTAAACAATTAGACAGTTTTAACAAACTACCTTGTGGTATGACATTTCGGTCGTAAATTTAAATATGCAAGTTATAGTGAAAAATTACCCCATTTAATGCTCATACATGAGTAAGGCTGGTCAAACACATAAATGCACACAAACTAAAGCAGATAGAACACCATACCGCACCACTCACTAGTGACCACAATGATATTTTCACCATAAACACTTTGAGCACAAAAGGACTAACAAATGGTCAAACAAAACAAAACAAGGATAAACTAGGACTTATGTTTTCTGTTTTTAATTTTCGGGAAAAGTCAAATATTATCATCTAAAAGGGGAGGATCTTTATTATACAAAACCGAAATTCTAATTTATGAGCACTTTTCGTGTCAACATTATTTTCGTTTTTTTTTTTTATTTTCAAATTTATTTAAGAACAATGACATTTGTTTTGAGGGAATTACAAGCCAAAATAATTGGTAATCCGCCATAGACACATGATTAAATATCAGCAGGAGTCCTTAAATATGGTTAAACCAAACCAAAAAATTACATACATACATTAGGAAATACATATTTAACTTTTTTAAAACAATCATTAATTACCAAATATTATTGTGTATTATTGCTGTATATCTTTTTATCGTTGATACTAAATTTGAAGAACAAAATATAAACGCCTTCATTTTTATTTGCTCGTATTTATTTCGTTTTTAATTTCTATATTTTATGAAGGCAAACAGATTGTAGGGAAAGAAACCAGAAAATACTTAGAAGCATGTGCAAGAGTATTTGTTTTATCAATTTTGATTTTTCGGTTTCTTTATACAGTTTTTGGCTGTTTCTTGAATTCCAGGCGTAGAATTTATGCTTAAAACAATCAATGCGGAACTTTTGATATTAAACCCAAAAATATCCAACAGATACAGTCGCCAGAGGCGTTTCATCATAAATATCTTCAAAGCAACCATATCCTTTTTAAGAACATACATATGTATCGTATCGTATGTATTGTATTTATGTTTGTATGTGTATTACTATTATTATTTATGACAAAGAGTTGCCACTGTATTTCGAAACTTTTATTATTAATCAAATAAACCATTTTACATTTGACTAAATCGAAATTGTTTAATGAATCTAGTGTTTGTGTGTTTGTTTTTCAATTAAACCATTTCAAACTTTTTATTTAATAGCGAGTTAGATGTCGATCTGGCAGCTCAGCCATTAAAATGACCATACGTGTTTGGTACACTTTAACAAGATCTCTACTCAATTTTCAAGTCAACTCCCTCAAAAATGATTCAAAGAGATTATTTTCAATACAAGTATTTTTGGAGTATCAGATTTTTCCAAGTCATTGCCGTATTGCTGTGAAAGGAGATATGCTTCAATTATCGTAAAAACATACATCGTTTAACTTTTCATATGACTTCTGTTTAACAATCAAGTCGTAAATTTAAACAGAGAGAGAGCGAGAGATCTATTGTACAACATACATACATATTTCCAGCATAATTAATTGTTGTGAAATTATTGTTATCGTGCTGTTTTAGTTTTGAAAACATTTGTTTTAACATGTTTTGTTTAGCAAATGCGTCTTGCAACAGTGACAATGTCAATTGATACTGTGACACTTTTCAGTTTAGTTTTCTTCTTGTTTTCATCATTCTTCTTGAGTTAATTATTTAAAAAACCATAAATCTTTATTTCTTTCTCAAAATATATTCTAAAATTAAAAACCCAACCAACAGAATCCTTTTGTAGTCAGGCAGATGTGTTTGTTGCCTTCACATGGTTGCTTGACGATATTCTCTTTTCTAATATTTTTCTTACCCCGTGTGATTATTACAAAAATCCAACAAAAATACCACAGGCAGATAGTTTAAAAGAATTGTAGGAATAAAAGCGGTGTAATAAAATCGTGTACATTGTGTATTTGATATTCCTCTGGAAAACCGTTGATCCTTTTGGTTTTGTCATAGTGACAATGATAATCCAACACCACAAATGATGGTGATCCTTTTAGGACACACACATATTTAAAGCAAACACCACAAATTATAGTGATTTTTCTTTTTTCATATAAAAAAAAAATTACGTGGAATTTTGTGCCTTTATCTTTATATCTACAATGTGCACATCGATACATACATACATACACATAAACAACAATACAATTAACGGAGTGTGTATGTGTGTTCTAGTGAATACCATTAAAATCAATACAATAAACAATGAAATGTCCTGCAACACAAAGAATTGTTTATACACAAATATTAGGGCCCATACAATAAGAAAATATCGCTTTGTGAAACCTTTCATTATTTATTTCAACAATTCTACAGTGTGTATAAATAATAGCAAACTGTATAAACCATTAATTATTTATTATTATTGCAAAATGCACAAAGTTTGTCAATAAAATCATCTGTTAATGTTCTTCATTAGGGTTGTCATTCGAATAAAAATTATTCGAAAATCGAGGAAAAAATTAACAACATTTTTTAATTTACTATAAAATATTATTCGATCAATAATACTCGAATAAATTTATTTTCAAATTAAAATAATAGTTTATATAAATGAGGTCTTTTTGATATTATGAGTGGGTATACTCGTGAAAGGATTGGCTCATATGCGTCTGGGCTCAGGCACTTAAAATGATTGTTTGATTGATGGTTTTTATTTTAAATAGGCTTCGTCCTTCGGGCAATAAAAAAGCTTGTAGACGACTCAGAATTTTGTGTGATACATGAGAGACTTCTGATCACGTTATCAGTTTTGTGATGATATCGAATGTTATTGCATCAATATTGATTAGTTTTTGCATATGTTCTTTTTATAATTCTGATAATTGAATAAAGCTAATTACATTATCTCGAACGTGACCGTCGTACACATTTGAAGTGAAAAAAAAGTAAAAATAAATCGGATTTTAATTTTGACAAGAGGATTAATTTATAGCTCATAATTAGCCCTATAATTAGTGCTAAGGCTGATTTAGGGGCAAGTTTCCATTTTTTAGATAATTTAAAAAAACCGATGCATTCACACGGGACAAATACAGAAGTCATTTTCGCGGCCAACAATGCAAACGCCAATTTCAACGAAACCTGAGGCAATATTTCAATGTGACTAATTTTACAATGTTGTGCATTGATGTCTCTTAAAATTGTTATGATTTTACATAAAAATTCCCCACATCGGCCTTTAAATTTTAAACAGATTCGAGAATATTTGGCTTTCGTCAATGTCCGCAGACAGTGAGAATTAGTCTACTTTTCTATCTAACCTATTTCAGAAAATTATTCCATGGACTTACTAAAGTGTAGATTATTATAAGGTTTAGACAGACCGACTATAACTTTTTTTATTTATTTTTTAATTAGTAATAAAAAAAATGTTTATTTAATACCCCTTAAAGTCTATGAATATTTTTCTTGCTACTTAATTATTAAAATTTCGTTTATAAATGCATATTCTATTAAATTTTCTTTACATACATATTCATTTAAATTATTCCACATAAAAATAAAAACTTGAAATCCAACATGCATCGAAGGCGCATGGCGTTTGATCTAATCCCTTTTTGATAGCATTTTCTTATCTTTTTTAAGATTCTATAGATTTTAGAATAATACTTATACAAATTGAAATTTTCTACCAAAACAAAAAAAAAGACAAAATGTTGTATTGAAATTTATGAATTTGACCCAAATATCCAAATCTAAGAAACACAAAGCGATGAGGGACATTAAATAAAGAGGTGTAAAATGCACTTCATTAAAAATACATTTTTAATAAACTAATCAAAGATAATTATTCCTAACAGATTTATCTATTCATGGCCTTTATTTAAATTTCAACAATAAAAATATCTATCCGAATGCATGTACAATGTACAAACATAATATATGAATGAATATATGATTTACCTCGTCTCATATTTGTATATTTAACTTATAAGAAAGAAAATGATATTTCGCTAATAAATGTTGACCGAAATTACTTACTGTAAATGAAAACTTAAAATTTGTTTAGCAAACTCTGACAATAACGAAGATACTCCATTGCAAAACTATTTTAATCAATTTGAACAATATAGAAAATTAATTTTTGGCTTTACCTGAAAATTGTAAACAATTTTAATGTAAAACCAATGAACCAATAGATTTTAGCACTAACGGATATTTGGATTTAAACTCGTGTCAGTCACGGTAGCAAATCATACTTAGAAATAACTATTAATTGCTCATATATTTGTCGTGAAAGAAACCTACTAACCCTATTTTGCGGTGTACTAATTTAATTTCCTTAAATATTTACAATTTTCTATACTTTTTTGTTATTGTAATTTTACAGTATAATTTTAATTTTCCGTTAAGTAACTGTAACAAATTGTAGGAAAAATGGGACGAAAAAAGTCTGCAAAATTGTTTAAAGATTTCACAGATGATATTTTCTAATAACCAAAATCAACAACAGCAACAACAACGTCCATCGAAAAATGACAAACAGTAAAGAAAAAAAAATACAACAAAAAGGAAAACAAAAATTGAAATAAAGCCGCCTATGGCTATTAACCTTTAAGCGCAAAACCATATGGCACCCTGGGGTTGTCACTTCAGGCGACACCAAAGACACTTTATAATTTACGCACTCTACAACATAAATCGGTGGCTGACAAAGCAGGCAGTCAGGCTGGATGGGTGTTTGCCTGACAGCCTGCCTCTACGACTTCGTTTTACTGTGCGTCAACATGGTCGGTCGGTCGTTGTTGTTTTCGTTATTGTTTTTCATCTATTCGTACTGTCAAATTGTATTCTGATGCAGAGTTATTTGTTTTTTCTTTTTCAACATTATTTTCAAGGTGAATGCAAAATTTATTTTTTGTGTCTTCTGTGGAAGAAGTTAGACCAAGCAAAACAACAAACAGCACTAGCAAATTAACGCCACAAATCGATTATTTACGGTTGCTTAGAAAATTTAAAGAAAAGACGAGATTTTTAAAACACAAACCAATGTGGCCAAAATTCCATGGTGAATTGAAATTTTATGACTGTTTTCCTGATCCAGGGACATGGTAACCTGCCGAGTTAGTGGAAAATGGAAAAATTCCAGCCACCGATAAACTATATATAAAACAAACTACATACTACATACATATATTTAGAAAACATTGTACACTGTTGATTTTATATTTTTAGTTGAATCTCTTTGATTTCGCTTATGTATTTTGTCCTAAATAAGTCGATTTCATATGGAAAAAGACCCATACTAGGTTCTTAGATGAGTATTTATAAGTGTCACATAAGGAATGTTAAACTTATATACATATAACCTAATTTGGAACGTAGATAGATCCTTACTTGGAAGCGTCAATAGGCTATAACTTTTTTCAATACTTGGACGCAATAATATATATGGTTAAAACAATCATATATATGATTGTCACAATAACTTGCATGATTGAGTATGTAATAATACACTTAATTATTATTCGATGCTGCACTGAATGATTACTGATCAGTGCTGACTAATCAGTGCTGATGTAAATATCGTCAGTGGTGACTAATCAGTGCGGATGAAAACATCGTCATAGCTGATTAATCAGCACTGATGTAAATATCGTCAGTGCTGACTATTCAGTGCTGATGAAAACATCGTCAGAGCTGATTAATCAGCACTGATGTAAATATCGTCAGTGCTGATGAAAATATTGTCAGTGCTGATGAAAACATTGTCAGTGCTGATGAAAACATCGTCAGTGCTGATGAAAATATCGTCAGTGCTGACCAAGAAGTGCTGATGAAAACATCGTCATAGCTGATTAATCAGTGCTGATGTAAATATCGTCAGTGCTGACTAATCAGTGCTGATGAAAACATCGTCAGTCCTGATGAAAACATCGTCATAGCTGATTAATCAGCACTGATGTAAATATCGTCAGTGCTGATGAAAACATCGTCAACGCTGATGAAAACATCGTCATAGCTGATTAATCAGCACTGATGTAAATATCGTCAGTGTTGACTTATCAGTGCTGATGAAAACATCGTCATAGCTGATTAATCAGCACTGATGTAAACATCGTCAGTGCTGATGAAAACATCGTCATAGCTAGGGATGCCAAACGGGACTGGGTTTTACAAATCCCGGGATTTTAGAAATGTAAATCCCAGGATCCCGGGATTTTTCGGGACCCCGGGATTTTTCGTGATTTCGAGATTTTTCGGGACTTCGGGATTTTAGTTAAAGGTAAAAAAATATAAAATTCAACAATAAAAACTATTTTTTTTTCGTTAATATATATATATTAAAATATATCAAAGAAAAAACTAATGCATTGAGTTAAAATAAATTTGGCACAAATGATATTTCATATTTATACCCGTATTCTGAACTTTATAACAGTGAGAAATCCATAACAAAACTGTATTGAGTACATATGGTAGTTAATAGTAAAAGGATTTTTAGGATTACTATGAGACTAATAGTGTAAAAATTGGTAAGGCAGTTTAAAAGTTATTTGCAATTAAAACCTTTAGTTCTTAAAAAATAAATACTAAACGGCCGAAACGATTTTATTGAAATTTCCAACATAGACTACGACAGGGGTAGCGAAGCGCACCGGGTCAAGCTAGTTCAGAATAAACAAATTTCAGTCAATCATTCCATGAATCCATTCTTAAAATCTAATTCTAATAATTCAGCTTCATTCAAAGTCTTTTATTTAAATTTATCGTTGAATTCATTCATAATGGAATTAACAGAATTCATACAATCTTTGAATGGATTTGAATTAAAGAAAACTTGAATGATTCAACAAGGAATTAATTCAATAAAGAATGAATTCTTAAAGGAATACAGTCAATACGGTTGCAGAACTAAGGAATTAAGACAACGAATTAATTCGTGATGAGTGCTTTAATAGAATTATTAAGATACAATTTTTAGTAAAAAATATACATATAGCTCATTTGCTGCAACAACGTCATAATTCAAAAAAAGTCGTTTCGAGAAAAACGACTTTGAAAATTTTATTACATTTTACTATTTATTAAATAAATTTTCAACAAATCATGAGATTTCAGAAATAAAACCTGATTTAAATAGTACACGTTAATATCATTCTAATCTGTATTTAACCCAAATTTTTTATGTCAAATATACGAGAAAACATGAATTTTAATTTTGAAGTTTACAACAAAAAACACTCTCACGCAAAAAATAATTGACTTTTTTAAAAACTGATACAATTATATGAAAGACTATAGAACGGCGCATATTTTGTATTACTCAGTTCAAGAACACGGATTTTGAGTTATGACGTTGTTGCAGCAAATGAGCGATATGTATTTAAATTATTGTTGTTAATTTGAATAAAATTTAGTAAAAAAAAAAATTGTCAAAACGGTTACCATAAAATAAGTTAAATTCAATAATAATTTTGTTATACATATTGACTAAATGTTGTTCATTAAGTTGTCTGAAATGAAAAAGTAGAATTTCAATATACAATATTTGTTTTAACAAAACAATCCCAAATTGAAGCTTTGCGCATTTCACATTATCAAACATGCAATAATTGGGAAAATCATGTTTTGCTGACAACATATTGAGCTATTTTTAGTTTTAATAAAAGAGAAACACGATTTAAGACTGCTACTGTTAAAAATACATACATATAAGGGAAACAAAATGAGTGATAGAGACAGAAAGTGGGAAAGAAGTAAAGAAAGAAACTCTGCCGGAAAACCACGTAGCACCAAGATTATAATCTGAATATTTTTAGTTGAACAAAAAACCGAAAGCCATAGAAAAACATTAGAATTTCAACACGCGTTTGCGATTTAAATCATCATCTAAAATGCGTTGAAAGCTTTTTCCAATTTTTCCATACCACATTTTATTAGAAAACATTAAGCCTAGAATTTTAAGAAGAAACAAACAGAAATAAGACACTAAATGCACATGCAACTTTGATTAAGAATATGTTTGTCTGTAATGGACAAAAAGAGCATTCAAAGCGACGAGGAAGATGGAAGAAAAAAAAAAACGTAGAGAACGCGTTTAACAGCCTTTAATACGCGCCAGAGATTTTAGCATTGATAACTAATGCTTGAACTCTTAACGTTTTGTATTATTTTGGCTTTTGCTTTTGTTATTGAATTTTTCAGACGCTGTTAGTCTTCTTAGCTTTTTGTTTTGTTTTGTTTTTTCTGGGATGTGCCCGTACGGAGCATACAATTTTCGTGGCTCGAGTTTTAGGCTTGTAAAGCGTAATTGCCATAAATGGACTAATCTTGTATCTCGACGTGCATAAGCCAAACTAAGTAAACTCTTCTCCAAACAACAGGCAATGAAGAGATGGAAACCAACAGCTGCAGATGTTGAATGGAACACAAACTTTAACACACAAACAACGTAAACATACGTACAACACTATAGAACGAACCACTTAGTACGAATTGATTGGAGGAAGAAGAGCAACAAAATTTGTTGTACATATGTATGTATGCATGTATGAATGAATGTCTGTAGAGAGAGGGAGTATCATTGATACAATTAATCAATTTATTACTCCCGGGATCTTTTGTTCTTAATTTGTAAACTTATAATAATTAGTCTTTGGCGGTTTTTTTTTTTATCTAGAGATGCTGCTATTTTGTATGCAAATTTTTTATTCATAATAAAGAAAAAATAATGTCATGTCGTCTTTTAATCTTTTCCCTTTAGTGGTTTCATGTTTCTATTAAAATCGTTTCTTTCTTCGCTTAACAAATAAACACCTTTTGCTACTTCAATACACATACATTATTCAGATGTATCAAAAATCAAATATCAATTTCATTATCAATAATTATTTGAGAGTTTAACGCAAGCGCAACAAATAGAAGAAACTTTGATTTTTTGCCGACAAAAATACATACATAAGCATTTTGTATGTACTACCTTCATTCTTAAATATTGTAGCTTGTCAAGAAATAGTCCAATCATGCATTAGAAATGTCTGTCATTCTTTAAGATATTATTGCCATGCTGACAGGGCCATGCATTCATATGGCCATATTGAATAAATAGGATTAATGTAACAAATTATTTGTTGATTTTTTCCCGAAAACACTTTGAAACCCTTTTTCAATACATAAGTACTTAAAATTTCATTTAAAAAATTAAAATGAAAACGTGACCAAATGTTACCTCTGTCTTTACATGGGTCTTCTTATGTCATTTTTTTATGATTATTTTAAGAAAAGAGATCCTTAAAAATAAAAAAAAGATAGAGATCTCCAACCTTCAATTGATTTACTTGTTTTTAAAAAGATTTTTTGTGTCTCTTTTTTTGTGTAAGAATTATGTGAGCGTTTGTTGTTTTAGGATAAAAATAATAGACTGATTGTGGTTTAAGGTATTTTTTCATGATTTTTATAAAAACTCTCTTCTAAGAATTTCAGTTAAAATGTTTTCTTAATGATTGAAATTGTTAAATGCACTCCTTTAGCCTATTTTGAACTGCATACTAAACAATTATTTAAATTTCAACTCATTAATACGAAACACTAAAAACCTTAATTTCTAACAGATTCCTGCAGACTTGGTGACACTTTCACATGACTACTGAATACACTTACACAAAAATTATGTCCTCCATACTACTTAAGTAGTTTCAATATTACAGCTGTTAATTGTCTTACGATTATTTCCAATTAATGAATAAATTTTTTTTAATAAAATATTAACATTACCCGAACACCTGTTCAAAAAGGCAAACGATTTTTAGGTTTTTTTTAAAAATCTGTTGTTTTTTTAAGTTTTCATCGAGCCAATAAAAATAATATTAGAAACCAACTGCTCAATTATTTTGTAACCCTTAGAATTAAATTTTATTACAATTCGAGTAAGAGAAAAGAAGGTTAGCTAACTCTTGAACATGCGTACATTTTGGATTTTCATGAATCGAAAATAGTGAGATTATTTTCATTACCGCACACCCACCTTTAATTTAAAATAGCATACTGAGAATGCAGATTCAATGCATGTACGGAATTAGCAGTATTACCTGATTTATACGATTGTACCAACAGAAAGTCATTTGAAAATGCTGAAATACACAGTCTGTGGTATAATTTTTCTTTAGAGGGTTAATTTGATCACGCCGCCATAAGGGCTGGATAATTTATCATGCTACAAACGAAAAAAGAAAATATAAACAAGTTTTCAATGTGCAGTTTTATTTAAAACCGCAAAAAACAAACCCCTTTAAACCTTAAATCGAAATAGATCAAGTGCTTTTACTGAAATTAAAGGCCCTTTGCTCGTCCATGTGACAGCTGTTGTGATTCAGCTCACCGCTACGCAATTGTCATTAGAGTGGTGGAAATTGTTCAACCCTCCTCTTTCCTTTATTAGCTTCTTTTTCAAGGTTGCACATAGTTTGCTTTTTATTTTTTAAGCGTTTTGATAAATTAATCACAATCCAAACAATGACCTTGTTAAAATTCAATCTGTATAAAAAAAAGGTTGATGTTGCAGTAGCATGATAATGAAATTAAAATGAAAAAACTACACCCGAAAATATCCATAACAATTAGTTCTGCTTTTATTGCAATTGGTGTATCACTTGTGCATGTGTACAGAAGGGAATCCTCATATTTACCAAACAACCAATTTTGTCTACATAAACAATTAGTTACAGGACGGCAGTTGTCGGTCTTTTGGTAAAGATATCTATCATCTGCTTCTGTTTCGAAGTAGAAAAAAACCCTTCTATTTATCTACATATTGTGTGTGTATGTATTGTGTTTGAATTTGTACTTCTTAATGCTATTAACGATTTGCAAGTCCTTTGTTTATATTTAAATTTACTTTTTAATTTTTACTTCTAACATTGATATTTAGTTTATAGTTTATCTTATTTTTGGATAAGCCCAATAAAGTCTATGTTTATGCTTTCATTATGAGCATTTGAGTTTTGTAACAATTATGCAAAAAATCATGGCACAGCAATATAAGGTACACTCATTAGAAAATAAATTCTCAATTATACAATTCTTGTAACGTCAAACAAAAGAAAATATGAAAAAAATCAAAATCAAAGTTTGACGTTATAGGGCTAAATATTGAAAACTCTCCTTAGTAATTCTACCTTCCACATTTATTGTATCATGGCAAAAAATAAAATTATAAACCTATTCCGCTTTTGATTATAACATATCTAGCACAAGAAAATATCTGAGAACACTATTTTGATCGTTTAAACTAGATGTTTATAAAATCCTACGCTTTTAAAATTTTTTTTTTTTTTTGAAAAATTGAAATTTATTTTTTCGATCAGAAATAAAAATTTTATTTTGATTTTAAAATTTTTTTTATAAAAACTTCAAAAATATGTAAAAGCTTACTTTTAAAGATTTTTGCTTTAACAAATCAATGCTAGAAACATAGAATAATATATCCATAGAAGCGCTACTGAGAGGGAGAAAACCTAAGTCTGTTGTCAAAAACCTAAGTCGTGAGAATGTATTAGTACATAGTTTTGAGGTTGTATTGGTGCCTTTTTAATTTTCACCAGACACACAGAGTTCTATAAAAATGTTTAAATTTTAATTTATTTAAATTTTCTTCTATTTTCAATACCAAAAATTGAAACTCTGTTCTATAAATAAAATTCTACCACAGATAAATTTAAGTGTCAAAAATAAATAAAAAAAATAAATTTGTTCATTTGAGCAAAATAAAAGTATTTCGGAAATAAAAGTGTCCTGCAAGTATTAAAAAAATTTACAAAAGTTGTGTAGAAGTATAAAAAAGCGGTTCGGTCTATATTTAGTCGGGAAATCGAAGTTAACATTTCAAGAATTCTGATGTGTTAAATTCTCTCGCAAGTATGTTGAATTCACATATCACAAGTACGTGTGAAGAGAGTAATTATTGTTACTCTCAGCTTACTCTCAGTTGCGCCTCTAGTTGTACCCTATGGCTAGAAACATAGATAAATATACATAGAGCGGAAACTCTCCTGTTAAATCGTAAACAAATTTTCACTTTTTTATACCCTTCGCCATGAGTGGCTTTGTAATTTCTAGCCATAGATAAATACACATTGATCGGAAAATCTCCTGTCCAAGACCTAACTCAGTTGTTAAAAACCTAAGTGGTGAGAATGTGTTAGTAAAAAAAAACTATGTGAAATCAAAAACAACACTCGTATGTGTTATTATTTTGAGTAATTTTTTTGTTTGAGTTTTTTTTCTAGTTTCCGCTCTATGTTTCTCTATGCTAGAAACATAGAGTAAATATACATACAGCGGAAACTATAAAAAAACTCAAACAAAAAAATTACTCAAAAATGATACACATACGAGTGTTGTTTTTGTTTTCACATAGTTTTTATTTACTAATACATTCTCACCACTTGGTTTTTGACAACTAAGTTAGGTCTTGGACAGGAGATTTTCCGATCAATGTGTATTTATCTATGGCTAGAAATTACAAAGCCACTCATGGCGAAGGGTATAAAAAAGTGATAATTTTTTTACGATTTAATGCGATAAAATTAGTTCAACTTTATTTTTTATACGGATAAATTTCCAGAATGATTTTCGGAAGAGCTATGGGAGCTGTGACTAATTATGGGCCGATCGCCATGAAATTACGTTGTGTGATTTAAATTCATATGAAAGTTATTTCTGTTGAATTTTATGTCTATACCAAGATTTATAAGATCGTTAAAGTGATTTTCGAAATCGGGCCTTACGGCGCTTTGACTAATTATGGAACGGTCATCATAAAATTGGGTGAAACCTATACACTAAAACCTTGATAATATGGATAATTGATTGCAGACCCTATTTATCCGGACTACCGAATAACCATTTAAAAACATTGTTATTCACACAAAAAAATAATCGAGGCTATAGGTATTAACTAAGCTTAAATAGTTAATTTCTTTTTATATGAAAACTAAAAACTAAGTTTTATTATCTATGCCAATAGTTACTTCAAACAATACACTCTACCTAAAAACTATGTTAATATAACTATTGGAATTAGTAATTTGATATTTGGTATATTTTTTGTTTATTTTATTGTCAATTGAAAATATTTTTGGTGCAAAAGGGTATGTATGAAAGTATCTAAAATTTTAGTTATATTAACTAAGAAACTTTGTAAATGCCATTCTACCCTTGCGATTAGTTAAATTTATACTATATGGAAATATAACCTATGGATTTTTTTGTGTGTTGTATTAAAAATGCTTTTGAAACTCATATCTAATGATATATTATATTTATGTATCATTTAAATAAATGATTACATTTAAAAAGAACAAATCTAACAGAGATAAAGTTTTATGTGGTATATCTACTGAATGCATCTTGAACAAACACTGAACTTCAGAAGAAAAAACCAAGAAAAGAAATAATAAAAAAAAGTTCTTGTACGGTACTGTTATATGTTTTAGAAGCATGGAATTGCTTAGAAAATAATTTGTTTTGCAGGAGAAAACAACTATGTTTTTGGAGTAAAAATTAATTGAGATTAACACTACTGTTTGTATGTAATCCGGATTTAAAAGTTATAAAGATTCAATCAATCCGGATTATAGAGTACACAATGTAATGAAAACTGATGTCCGGATTACCGAACAATACGGATAAACGACGTTATGCAAATTAAACATTTGTATGGGGGCTAGGTGAAATAATGGACCGATTTCAGTCAGTTTCAATCATCATTGGTCCGAAAAAAATGTATATAGGTACATACCAAATTTTATCGAAATATCTTCAAAATTGCGACCTGTAATTCGCGTACAAATTTTAAATGGACAGCCAGCCAAACGGACGGACATCATATAATCGACTCTAAGTCGATCGGTGTCGATCGCATAATACTTTCCCCAGTATGGTGTTGGGAATAAAAATTATTTAGGTAGGTCTTACCTACGATGTTGCTGAAGAATGATATGAGAAATCATCAATGGTTTTTTAGTTATAGCTGAAAAACTAAGCAAACAAATATCAAGATAAGGAAAATTATAAAATATACGCCAAACACTTTAGAGATTTTACTATACTGGCCTAGTGAATTCTCCCCGACTTGGAATTTCTCACCCACTGGCTGCAACATTGTGATATTTGCAACAGTAAACAGTTAAAATCCTATAATACTTTATTAACTCTGTATTTACTCATGTATGTATACTTATTCAATTTGTTAGGTTTGATTAATTTAATTATAATGCCACAATTGTATTTACATACATACATATGTATAATTTCCAATATAATTTCAAATACTTACCGAAATAAAAAAATTAATTAATTTCGGTTACCAACACTTCTTAAACTCTTTTCTATGGATTGCATTTGTAAAACATTCGATCATTGTTCATTAGAAGATTTACAACAACAACACACATGTAAACGTAGCGAACGACATGATAAAACGAAACTTGTTATGCACTTTTTCCAATTACACAACACTACAATGCATTACATTTTTTAATAATTAATTAATAACTACGTACCTATAACACCATTATTACTTTACTACCATAATAACAATTCATCTTTTATAAGCCTCTTGCACTTTTCTTAGTGCGTCATATTCCATGATTATTTTGCCACTTTAAACAACAACAATGCCGGCAAATGGAGTGTGGCCATTTTTTTGTGACACACTTTTTTTTATTATTTTCACTTTATTTCATTATTAAATAATATTATTAACACTAACCAACTATAATTTAATAGTCTAAACTGTATTTCTTAAATTATTTTAAATATTTTCACAATACGACGCGACGAGTGCCCTTAAAGTTTGCAATAAAAAAAACTTAAATCATAAAAGCAAGCAACAAATAAAACGAAAGGGACATAGAAGAAGAAAAAAAGGCCAACCTTGGCTTGTCTGTAACGGTATTTTGTCAACTCTGTTTTCAATAAACTCATTTATAGAAAACAAAAATTTTTATTTATACATATGTAATTTTTTTAAATTAGAGGGGCCTCAAAAATATACAAAGGCGCATGGGACATTTAAAGAAACTTTGCCGAAGAAACCATAGCTCAAAAAGGAATTTCATAGTGAAAGCTCCCGTAGTCGGATATCCATCGTCGGAGCAGTTTTATCAGGTCATTGGAGATGTCCGCTTATGGAATCGTATGCTTAAAAAGATCAAGAGAAAATATTTAAATGTACAGTAATATTCCATCATACAACTACTGATGAAGAAATATACATATATATTTTTTACCTCCTAATTTTTATTATTTCTGTATTAATATTTGGCTGCTAAATATATCTTTAAGGCCTTATTCATAATCAACATTTATTTTTATAAAGAAAAAAATTCAAAAATAATTTTAAACAGTAATAAACAAACGAACACTTTGTTATCGCCCATTTATCATAACTAACTACTCACTATCTACACTAGATTTGAAAACAACCCTGTTTTTTATTTTGCTTATTCCTTACATCTTAGAAATTGGCAACACTATATTGAATGCAACACTGTGAAACGAGTAAAGAAAAGAGTAAAAATAATAAGACAATAATTTCTGAGAAATTCTTGCACATAACTAGGCTATTTATTTAATAAATAATTTATTTCAAGCTATTAAAAAAAGGTTTGTTGGCTCTTAATAAATTATCAACTATTGCAGAAATGTTTTAAATATAGACTGTTGGAATTTGTTGTTTGTTTGTTGGTGTGGATTTTTAGCAACCCTGATTTTGTGTTTTCACTTTTTCTTTTGCTTACATTTTTCTATAAGAATTAAAGTTTGTGTGTAATTTTTATTGTATTTCGTTTTATTTTCATTTTATGTTTTTTTGACGAGTGGCTGTTGGCTTTTGGGAGTTGCGGAATTTTTTTGTGTGATTTTTTTTATAAACGGTACGGTGCGACGATACAAATTTGTGAAAAGAAAAAAAGAGACCTTTTTGGTGTGGCTCCTATTTGGTTATTGTAAAATTGCATACATTTCTATCAGAAATTATCTAATTCAAATATCTTAAAAGCAAAAATATCCTAGAAAATAGCTTACAAGAAATTAAAAAAAAAAAACTAGATATAAAAAAGTGCTTCGAAAACAAAGAGAAAAAACATAAAACTAAAATTTCTTTTAAGTGAAACGATTGATATTTTTGGTATGTTGCTGTCTGTAGCTGTTGTTTGGAAAAACTAGCAGTCGTTTAAGAAACTTGCTAAACTTGTTGTTTTTTAACAAAAATTAATGAAATTTTTACAAACATGTATTGTTGTTTTATTTGTATATTTAAAATTTTTCAATTGAGTAGTATCATTTAAATTGGGTTTTACAACCATTTAAATTCTGTGCGTATTATTTATTATGTAAGCTTATGGCTAAATGACTGGGTTACATTAGGTAGAATTGGAATGAAGTAACTGGCAAAAATAAAAATAATATCAAGTTGTTTTTATCTGTTTGATAATTCTTAGCGCCAAGTATTTTAAAGATTATTCAAAGGGGTCGTCTCTGTCCTCAATAACAAACAACAATAAAGTAAATATAGATAGGTAGATATTGTATCAAAGTGTGATACTACACTTCACGCTCATTTTATCTGAATTGTATGATGATTAATTTTTATTCTGTTGTTTTCCTAACAAATTTGTTAAAGTCGATTAAAATTACACTAAGGACTTGAAATTAATAGTTAAACGTGTAGCTCACCCCAATTTGTTTAATATGTAATAGTATTCTTACATGGGATAGGTACATTTTAAGCCGTAAAGCTGAGAAATCGTTTATGAAATCTTCTGAATACAGCCCCACAAACTTAATAACAATGAGAAATTAGAATACATATTATTTTTTATAAGAAAAAACATCAAAGGACTATTATTTACACATTTCTATTTTATTGTTATAGAAAAATGTCGCACCATAGCGATGATCAATTACTTGAAGCTGGAAGTGAGTCTTTTTGGGAGCCTGGAAATTATAAAAGAACTACGAAACGCATAGAAGATGGCTACAAGTAAGTGAAAATACGTATATTATTAATACTTCAAATAAAATCAATATTTATTGGATAATGTGACACAACATAAAATTTTAGACTTTGTAATGAATTGCAACAGTTAATACAAGAGAGAGCAGATATTGAAAAATCCTATGCAAAAAGCTTACGAACCTGGTCGAAAAAATGGGGTGAACTGATAGAAAAAGGTAAATATACATTGCTATTTGAAAACACACTACTAAAGTCGCGATTAACTTATTTTTCTTTAACTAGCATTCTTTAAAATCATGTTCACTTCCCTTTGTTGCCCCATCCATTCATATCTAGAAATTCATAATATACGTTTGTGTATAAAATTCTCTTCTTTCCCTTGGTTTCTCTAATGTTTTACTACTAAATATAAGTATTTTTGTATTGACCACAATTAATAAGTCATCGTTTTGTTATTTAGTATAAAAGTAACACGTTTATGTTGGGCTCTCGTCAAATAAATAAATAAATATATACTCGTCAGTGTAATTTTAGAAGATTTTCAATATTATCAACACTTTCGTCATCAAAATTATTATCCTAATACTCTCTTAATATAGTCACAGAAAAAATATGTAGATCTAGTTAAAAAGAATAATGTTTTTACATAAATATTTGTATTTTTTTTTTTTTTTTTTTTTTTTTTTTTTGCAAATCATATTACAACTATTTACATTTATCGTCTCCCTACAGGTAGTTAAACTTTAAAACAACAATTTTTAAATTCAACAAAGTTTATAGATAAAAATAGTAGAATAACGAAAAGTAACATCCATAATATTTTTAGTCTTGCACATACCATAGATATTTGTCATATTTGTTGTTATTGTTACTTGCTGTTCTTTAGTTGTGTGTGTGTTTTGTTAAGTTTTCTGATTTAATTTCTGTTTTAAGTTCTTTGCTTATTTTATTTGCTCATTTATATGGGTCAATCACGTTTCTTTTCTTTTTTTTTAATAACTACCTATATGTTACTTCAAAAATAATAAAAAGTTTCAATCACTTTTATGATATTTTTTTTTTTAATAAAGTGATCTTGCTTATGAACAATATTTGACCATCTTTTTCCATTCATGACATTATAAATATGTATTACAAATCATAAATAAATATGAACTAATCATTATTAAAATTCATAACTGATTAGATATGTTTCTAATATGGCAATAGTTTATTAAATGAAATATGTTTGTACTAATCATATAATGTTATTTGATTATTTGAGGATTTTTATTTGTAGTAGTGTGTGCTTTTTTGTTATTTATAAATCAATGATTTTAGGTGAAAAATATTTTTTACCAAATTAAAAATTCAAAACGCATCATTTGGGTTGCGTCATATTTGTTTGCAAATGCTTAATAGGCAAGACAGCCCCTCTCAGCGTACAATAATGTGAATGAATGCATAACAGCTATTGATAGTACAAGTTATTTTTTTTTAGCAATCGTTGTAGAAAAAACAACTAATTCCATAATGATTTACAGCTGTAGAGATAGAAACAATTTTGCGAATCTGTTTTTTTTTTCTCTCCTACACTCATTTTCCTACCCCTTTCGAAAAACTGCCGGCCACTTTTCACCTAGTCTTGCAAACACTTGTACGTTCATTCATTGTGCTCATGTCTACTATAAAATACTATTAGTTTAAGTTTATTTACATTATTATTTAAATGAGAATAGTGTAGGTTTATTATAATCTTCTCTGTAGAGTAAATTATGGGTCTGTGTAGATATATGGGTGCAAGATACTTAAGTTTTTATATTATAAGAAACCTATGTAAGGTATAGAAACTTCGGTCATTTCCAAAAAAAATGTAGTTGATTCTCTGCTAACGTTACAAGTATACGTATTATGTTTTATACATGTTTTTGCATTTATGTTTGTTTTCATAGAAAAGGTTTCAAAAATCAATGATACCTAGAATACAATATGTAGTATGTATGATTCTATGTGTATAAGTGTACCCCTTTCTTTTCCACGATTGCAACACCTGTAACCAATTTCATATAAAACCATTACTATCATTTATTATTGTTGAAATAATAATAGTGAAAAGAGAATTGGACATTGAAGCTTATTACTATTGTGACATTACGTTTTTTTTTTGTGTTTTCCTATATATTTTCCTAATGTTGAATATTTATGTATTTATTTGTTCTCAGGTCCGGAATATGGTACTACAGAGGCTGCCTGGAAAGGCGTTCTTACCGAATCGGAGCGCATTTCTGATGTACATATGAAAATAAAAGAAAATCTTTGCAGTGATGTAAGTTCACAAATAAAATCATGGCAAAAAGATAACTATCATCACACTTTAATGCAAATCAAAGAGCGCAAAGATATGGAGGATCTATTCAAGAAGGCCCAAAAGTCATGGGCTAAACTATTGGCTAAAGTTGAAAAAGCCAAGGCCGAATATCATGCTGCTTGTAAAACAGAAAAAAGTGCCACGAACCAAGAACGTAACGCTACCGCCGATAGTTCATTATCACCAGATCAGGTAAACAAACAAAAAAACAATTCGAATATTGGTTTATATATTTTGTGGTTGGAATGTTATTGTTTGTAAACGATTTAAACAATTTATCTAAGACTTCTGCAAACAAAAATTATTTAATATTTAAATTTTGATAAAAGATTTCGTATATTTTATGTTTATGCTGGGTAAACATTGTGGGCCTGGCTCACTAAATGCGAACGAACATTTTCTTTCTTATTTTATATTGAAAACAATAAAAAAAATTCTAATTTATTTGTTGTTTTCAATGTAAAATAAGAAAGAAAATGTTCGTTCACATTTAGTGAGCCAGGCCGTGTTACTATACTGAAACAAAGTAAACAGTACGGCCCTCTAAATATAAACTGTGGTACTTTTGGTGAGAATTTCCAAGGCTTTCATTCCTAAAGGTCGCACAACAAATGTACACAGAGCCAAGGAATAACAAATACATAAATGTTTAACCTTTACCTTAACCTTTAGTTATAAAATATTATTATAACTCTTAAAATTAATAATTTACTTTTTTTTTGCATTCAATAATTGTTTTATATAATTTGGTGCTTTATTTTTGAAGGTGAAAAAAATGCATGATCGTGTACAGAAGACTAAAGATCAAGTACAAAAGTGTCGCGAAAAATATGAACAGGCCATTTCCGAAATAACCAAATATAATTCCGTGTATATAGAGGATATGACATCGGTATTCGAAAAGTGCCAAACTATGGAAAAGACGCGTCTGCAGTTCTTCAAAGAAGTTCTATTTAATTTACATACTGTCCTTGATCTTACCAAGGTACCAAGGTAAATTGTAACAAAAACGCTTTTATTTTACAAAATATTCACTGTACTATGTATATATGTATATCATTTGAGCAGTTTACCGCAGATTTACGAAGAATTTTATCATACTATTAATAATGCAGACCATCAAAAGGACTTGAAGTGGTGGTCTAACAATCATGGTGTTAATATGGCTATGAATTGGCCTGCATTTGTGGTAAATTTAATCGAAATATTTGTTGTGAGTCTGATATGAAATGCTTTGATTTCTATAGGAATACACAGAAGAATTCCGTGATATAGCCAAGGGCAGCAAGTCAAAGGAAGCTTTACCAGCAGCCCCTATAACATTAATTAACCAAAGGCCTGTTAATGAAGATTTACATGTATGTACATTCCTATTTAAATGTTTATACAAATTGGAAATATTGATTTTTTTCTTTGCTTCAGGAATATTCGGGTTCATCCAGTTTAAAGAAATCTAACAATACGTCTTCTTCATTGAAATCAACCGGAAAACAACAGCCGCCAGAGTCTTTAGCTACCTCGCCAACAACAACAACAGCAGCAACAACAACGTCAACAGTGGGAGCTACAACGACAACTAAAACTATTGCAAATGCCCATAATCGTAATTCAAGCGTAACGTAAGTATTATTGTCAATTATTAGAGTATTTACATATGTATGTATAAAACTGTTCGCTAACTAACAAACTATCTACCTAATCCTCACTCATATCAATTTCATGTCGTTGCACATTTAGTAATGGTAAATCAAATTCCACTGAGGCAAATCCCTTCGAAGAGGAAGAAGAATGGGACGAGGGTGATAATGTCTTAGTAGATAATGGTGAACCCGGTGTTCCCGTTAAAGCATTGTACGATTACGAAGGAGCTGAAAGTGATGAATTAACATTCAAACAAGGTAATGAACTGCTCTACTGCTCACATTTTGATAGCTTGTTTTCAATTATGCTAATTTTTTCATATTGCAGGAGATGTTTTTGAAAAATTAGAGGATGAAGACGAACAAGGCTGGTGTAAGGGACGTATGAATGGTCGGGTAGGCTTGTATCCCGCCAATTATGTAGAGCTTGTACACACGTAAATTTCATTTACAGCTACATATTTATAAATCCTGAACCCTTCTACCATTGTATAATCCCAATTCTGTAGCCCCTTTCGTCTCATCTTTCACAAGAAAAGAACAACATTATTCACAAGAATATATAAATATCTGTTTTTATATGGAAAAGCAATAGATATGTATTTGTTTAGCATTTATTAAGTATTAATTAAAAACTTAATATATTATCGTTATTCTATCGTTATTGTCCGACTGGCCATTGATTTCTTTCTCCGTTAAAAACAAAAAAAACTAAATCGAACGGTTTTAGCCATTTGAAAAAAAAAAACAAATCACATTTTGATACAATGTATTTATTCTGTTAAAGAAATAATCCAAAAAACCTTTATCTTCTAAAAACTACATATTTTAATTTTTATTATTTTTCCTTTTCAACATATTACTAAAATTTTTTGATTTTTCAAAAACAACAAAAAAAACCAAATGAAATTTTTTAGGGAATTAAAACAAGAAAAAAATATCCATTAAAATATAATTATTTTTATGTGTGTTACAAACCCACTAATAATTTAAAATAACTAATGAATTATTAAATACTGTACTCCTTTGATTAGTTTCAAATTAAACCTAAAAGCAATAACATACAAACTTTTTAAAATATGATGTTGAGAAAAAGGTTAAAATATAAATAAAATCATTATAATGTTGATAATAAGCATTTTGTAGTGAAACCTAAAATCCTGAGAAATGAAGAAAACCAGAACAATTATAAGTGAATTAAATTAAAAGGACCCCGTTTATATGTTTTACTAGTGAGTATTTGTAATTTATTTAACTTATATTTAAAGATAAATAACATTAAAATCATTACATTACGATAATTATATTATTAAAATAATATAAAACCTATATTAACGAAAAAATATTTAAAATAAAAGCAAATTTCTTAAAAAAAAAAAAAAAAGATACTAAAGTTTTCAATCCCTATATCAGATCTGACACTGCTTCATTGTAGTACAAATACCACAATTTACTTTCAATGTGACAAAACTGACTTAAATTATTTCGTCGATTAAGTTTTAAATATCGTTGATCCAAATCTAAGCGACACAAACGCGGTAGACAACAACAGGGAATAGTTAAATAGTGTTTAGCTACCTGCGACAACTGTTTATAGTTATCAGATTGCTGTAGCCACCACAGGGCTGGTGATTGATCTAAATCCAAACATGCCTCGGTTTGGTATTGTTCAAACTCTAAATCTAAGTTTGTTTTCAAATCTGTAGTCATTTCGGTGTTTGTCAAAGAAACGTCACGTTTGAAAAATAACTTTAAACCTTAAAAACAGAAATAATTTTGTTAAATTATTGAAAGAATATTGCCATCAAATATTTCTTTTTTTTAAGTATAATAAGGTGAAGGGTGTATAAGATTCGGTACACCACTCTGGTTTTTGTAAATATTTTTTTATGAAAACAAATATTTACCCATAGAGAATAGACATATTTACCCTTTACCTTAAGGTAGGGTCACACACGGCAAATATTTGCTCAAAAAAGCGTAACCACTTTTTTTATCATAATTTTGTTTACTCTTACGCGTGTTTTGTATTATCAAACATATCAAATAAAACTAAATATTTATTTTAAATCATTGAAATAAAAAAAGAATTCAATTATATTTTATTTAGTGGTTACGTCTTTTTCGTCAAATATTTGCCATGTGTGTAATTTTATTTTTGAAATTTTTTTTTTTTAATTTTTCATTTAAAATATTTCTTTAAAGATTTGTTCTCGAAATGGTTCCCTTTTTCATACAATCTACTTAACATAACAAGAATACTTACTACTGCATTTTCGAAATGTCATCATTGAATCTTCTGGGTTTTGTTCTATCTTAATGTTATGAGTCTTATTTAAAGAAGTCACATGTAAAATGTGTTTAAAGCGTGCAAGTACTTGTGTTTTCAAATTAGTAATATCAAAATGTGATTCCTGAAGAGCAAAGTCACGATGAAATCTCGTGTCAAAAAATGTGGCCTCATTCAGAAAACTTTGTGCCATTATTCTAGAAAAACGAATAATATAATTAGAATTAAAATAAAAAATTAGCGCACGCAAAAATACGCACAGACCTTTCATGTAATTTTTTTTCTAAAATGTTTTGTATCTTAAATATTCTTAAAGACTCCTCTTGATTTACGGAGCTGAAGTGTTCTTCGAACAATTTTATAATTAATGGGCGAGTGAGTGTGCATAAGGGCAAATTTTCGTCCGTTATTATATCCAAAGCCATCTGTTCTTTAAAAATATTTATAATAACGTTAATAATTATATAAAATGGTTATGGGAGGAAATATACAAGCCTTTAATGGTTTCATGTAATCAAAGATTCGTCGCATTTCGCCCCATTGTTCAACTTCTACTTTCTCAAATATGTTTTCCAAAATGTTTAGTCTATTCCAAAGACTCCGTGGTCTGATAAAGGACTTTTTTATAGGTTTTTGCTGTAATAAACAATCATTAAGACAAAATAGATCTGCTTTAGGGTACTAAGTAACTTTACACATGGATTTTCTAGCATTAGTTTTAAAAGTTTTTCATAGTCTTGAGAAAAATCGCTTTGTTCAAAGATTGCCTGCAAACTACGTGTCAGCATAGATTCGAGGCACTCAATTAAAGGCAA
Source organism: Calliphora vomitoria (assembly GCA_942486065.2). Lineage (NCBI taxonomy): Eukaryota > Metazoa > Arthropoda > Insecta > Diptera > Calliphoridae > Calliphora > Calliphora vomitoria. Next base: position 130,096,887 of record OW818031.2, read on the forward strand.
ATCTGTAATCACAGGAGTTCAAATAAGTCTATTTTTGATATGTTATTCTTTATATTAACCAACCATGACACTTGGTAAACTCCAATACAAAATCAAATATATTATCTATGCAGGGTACCACCACACCGCTACAGTTTTTTAGATCGATATCCTTTAAGAGTTTGGAAATATTAATAGGTTTAGTGCAAATAGTACTACTCGTGTATAGAATGCTGATTAAATCCTCTTGGCTATCGTTCAAATAGTTATAATATATATTCATAACATTCTGACCATCATTATCCATGTATATTTCAATACTTAAGGAATATGGTTGAGTTTGTGATAATCGAACTACATGGGAAGTGATTATTTGAGTAGTATTTATATATCGTGTTTCTATCACTTTCATTACACGTTTTACTGTCTCAGGATCCATCTTTACACCAGTCAATTGCTGATTGTATTTGCAGAAACCTTGATTCTCCAATATATCTAATGATAAATCCGTCTGAACCATATCTGCCAGCATTATGTCCATAGAGTTTAGCTGTTGCTCATGTAGTTCAAGATCGGTGTATGTGAAAATTTGTCCATTTTTTGTGTCATCCATATTGGCAGCATTGGGTAAATCCTCATCATTAGGTTCTGCCATTTCAACTATAGCGGAATCATTTGATGGTATAAATCCGATGTAATCTGTACTTTGTATTTCTAAATCTACCTTATTTGACATAGCTGTACAGTTATTTCCACTATGAATATTACTTTCAGCTTCCAAATTAACACTGTATTCGGGTATCGTTAAAAATGGTTCAACAAAATTGTCTTTACTTTGTAAAGATGATTCTTCCTCAATGCGTCGTCTTTTGATATCTACAGCATTTATAGTATTAACACTTGGCGGGTCACATATTGTCACTCTGTCTTTCATACTAATCATTTGTTCCCCAACTTTTTGATCATCCTGTTTTGTGGCCGTGTCGTTCGAGGGCATGACGAGCTTTTGAAATATTTCAACATGTTTGGACATTAAATGAGTCCTTAAGTTGGAGGTATTTTTGTTGTAAGCAATTGCTGTATTGCAGATAGTACACACAATCTTTTGCCGCGTTAGTATGTTGTTTCCACTGTCTGAAGGAAACCCAAAATATTTCCAATAAGGGCTACGCATTGATGAGGGTACCACCGTGCGTGTGTACTCTATTTGTTCCATAATTATTTCAATCTTTTATTAAATATTTTACTCTAAACTAATTTATCACAAAGTATATTTATAAACAATCACAGTGCATTAATAACATAAAAATAATTGTTGTTAATTGCCGCCAAGCTTATTTACACGAGAAAAAATATTCTGACAGCAATCTTCTGTTTATCAAAACATTTCTTTATATTGACAGATATCCAGTACCGCGATATTTATGGAAAGTTGTTTTAGATTTCAGTCTTCCTATATAAAAGTTTAGGTCGATTAGCAGTTTTTTTTTAATTATGAGAGAAAATTGTCAAGAATAAATTCGAATAATTTATGTTCATATTTTGATTTTTTTGTTTCGGAAATTTTAAAATTATAAATCTGATTCTCATTTAAAGAAATAATTAAAACAAGTAGGAGTGCTATATTCGGATGTGCTGAATCTTATATACGTTTTTTTTTTTTTTTTTGTTTAAAAAATGTTTGATAAAAAATATTTGTGAAAAAAAAGTTTTTTAAAAAATAATTTTTTTATGAAAAAAAAAATTGGGCTGATTTTCTTGATTCCGCTATCTATAACGATCCAGAATATATATACTTTATGGGGGTCATAAATGAAAAATCAATGAAAACATCAACAAAACTAGTGATTTTTACAGCACGAGCCTCCAAACAATTGAAGAACAAATAATTAGCAATGCTATCGAAACCAACTTATAATACGCCTTGGGTATATCGGGTTCCCCGATAGACTAGACGATAGTGTGCTGGTCTATTAATCTGAGGATTGTGGGTTCGATTCCCGCCAGAGACTCTGAGTGTATCTGCAGACAAGCAATAAGCTTCGCATAAACAACAGCCAAACTTTGACAGCTCCAAGACGAATTGATTTATCTGGTGTGTTCATCCGATTAGCTAATTAAAGTTGTTTGGATCAAGGCGAATTTAATATACCAGGTTGTGTTGACAGCACAGCTGATTAATATTTAGATGCAAGTCGAATTCAAATAAGGTGTACTCGTTAGCCCAGCTGATCATCAGCTGTTTCACCCCAACTGTCAAAATTTGTGTTTATGTTAGTGCGCATCATATATAGGTGTGTGTTTGTGTGTTGTTGTTCCTTCATCTTTTTCTATTGTTTTATATTCAATTTCTTCTGTTTCTCCACGCGTTTGAACTCTTCATCGAACATTTTAACATCCTCCACATGAAATAAAGCAATAAATATAAAACTTACACTGGTTTGTTGTTAAATTCCAGTTTAATATTGAATTCGCCGTACTTGTGTTTTTTGACAGATGGAGTGAAAAGCAAAAACAAAATGTATGTTGTTTTTGTATTGTTGTAGGGACGAGAACACCTTATATGAATTCGCCTTGGCACTCACTTTTGCAGAAACTAATGAATAACAGGATGACGCAAATTTATTTATTTTTATGCATTTTTGAGAAAAACAGGTTTTGATTTACTGAACAATTGTTTGGAAAAAAGTTTAATAATGTAATAGCCCAGCTTTTATAAATGAATGGTTTAATTTTAAGTATTACTTTTAAATGTTACTTGAATAATAATTCAACATGGAAAAATGCTTATGATTCTGTACACATTGTACTGAAAACTACAACTATGAAAATATTGAGTAGTTGGTTTTTGGTATTGGGTACCGGATAAAATATACAGTGTATTGAGTACCCAAATACTCAACATTTTCGTAGGTCTAAATTGTACGAAAAACTCAAGTGCGAAGAACAACATTTTTGAACTCGGATAATATTTGATTAAATAAAAATTTCTACACAAATTTTATAACAAACTACTTTTATAATTTGATTTACTGGGCAATAAATTTAAACAACATAAAGTTTAAAATTTATATTTTTAAATACCACTTGCAAAATGGGAAAGAAAAACAGTAAGTCATTTGTATTTATGAAGAATCACTGGACATATTACTTCTTATTGTCTCGCAATTAATTTTTAGAGTATAAGAAAGACGAAGATTCCACGGGCAAGAAAAATGAGTCGCAACAGCAGGCCCAGAATTCTCAAGCAGGTAATTTGTATTATAATTCCAATTTCACAATGTCTTCAAAATATATATGTATCATATTTCATATAGTACACGTAGGATTTATGGGGAAATCACACAATTTTATTTTTATTATGTATGTATCTCATAAAAAAAAAACAGAGTGGGTTTATTAATAAAGACAATTCAATTGTCTTGCTTACACACAAAAAAATAATCGAAGCTATATTAACTAAGCTTAAATAGTTAATTTCTTTTTATACGAAAACTAAAAACTGAGTTTTATTATCTATGCCAATAGGTAATTCAAACAATACACTTTGCCATTCTACCCTTGCGCTTAGTTAAATTTATACTATATTTTTAGGAAATATAACCTATGGATTTTTTTGTGTGTTAAGCCAAATATTACATATAAAATGTATAAACAGTTAATAGTTATTACATATTGCATTTTAAAAATTATGAAATGATAATTTTCCATATCTACAACAGGGTGCTAATTCTCGTATGTATATAAAACTAAATTTCTATACATTTTATTCGCTATCATCGAATAAGGAAATCGCAAAAATAAAATAACTCGCACTTTCGAATAATAAAAATAAAAATATATATTTACTCCTTCGCATAATCGGACAAGATGTAAAGCAAAGTGTTGAAAAATTGAGTATCGCTTTGCCTCTTATCAAGACAACGTCCCAAGTACACACCAGGAGTTGCAAGGCTTTGGTTGGTCCATAACTGTAATATACTTATAGAAAGAAGCACATGCACGGAGCCCAGACTTAAATGTATTTGAGCATCTTTGGAAGGAATTAGTTAGGAGATTGTGACATTTTTTGTTTGTTTTCTTTTCTCCCATAATACTGGAACTAGCTGATTCATATTTGTGTAATCTGTGACATGCTGCTTGTCAAAATACATTTAAATTGACAGCTGTGACGTAGGCTGCACGCAACTTGAAAGCAATATTTATCACTATGCTTATTACTTAAGAAAAATAATGAGGGTATATTAAAACTTGAAAGGCAAAACTTGAACGCGTAACCCCCAAGATAGATAATATTTTTTCTGGCAATTTGGTATAAAGAATATAAAATGGGTAAATTGGTATATTTCGTTCTATATCTTTAAATCTAAATTACCAACTACAATTTTTTTGTTGTATTTTCGAAAAATAGAATAGGAATTGTGAAAACTAAAGTAAAAAAATAGAACAGAGCGGCATACAAATTAATCAAAATTAGCATTGTAGAAATAATTAAAATATTTCTATAGGTTCAGGTAATGCACAACAAAAAGGTCCTCAACCAGCTCAAGGTCAGCAACAACAAAAGGCCCAACCAGGTGGAGGTGAACCTCAACAACAAAAGTCCAAACAAGGTGGAGGTCAACCTCAACAACAAAAGCCCCAACCAGGTGGAGGTCAACCTCCACCACAAAAGCCTCAACAAGGTGGAGGTCAACAGCAGCAAAAGCCTCAACAAGGCGGAGGTCAACCTCAACAACAAAAGCCTCAACAAGGTTCTTGGGGAGGAGGTCAACCTCAACAGCAGCAAAAGCCTCAACAAGGCGAAGGTCAACAAAAGCCCCAACAAGGTGCTTGGGGAGGAGGTCAACATCAACAGCAACAAAAGCCCCAACAAGGTGCTTGGGTAGGAGGTCAACATCAACAGCAGCAAAAGCCTCAACAAGGCGAAGGTCAACAAAAGCCCCAACAAGGTGCTTGGGGAGGAGGTCAACAGCAACAAAAGCCCCAACAAGGTGCTTGGGGAGGAGGTCAACCTCAACAACAGGATGCTTGGGGTGGAGGTCAACAACGCGGATCTAGCCAACAACGAGGTCCTAGCCAACAAGGTGGAAAGGATCAGCAAGGACGTGGACAAAGTCAACAGCAAGGTGGAAGAAGTGATCAACAACAACGCGAAAGGTATGATCAACAACGTGGTCAAAGTCAACAACAAGGAGGCTGGAGGGGCCAACAAGAAAGACCTCAACAGGGTGGAGGACGTCAACAAGAAAGACCTCAACAGGGTGGAGGACGTCAACAAGAAAGACCTCAACAGGGTCGATGGAGTCAAGATCAAAATCGACCTGGCCAAGGCCAACAGCAACAGTACATTGGAAAACAAATGGAGGGACTATCGATTAGTGATGGTAAGATATTGTTAGTATATTTACAAATAATTCAAAAGAAAATTAAATTACATAAATTTAAATAAGTGGGTTATAAAACACATGTCTTTAATAGAACTTTCTGCTGAATGTTCTAATTTCATTCCCTATGTAAACTAATTGAGGCAAATTAGATAATATAATTCATGATGTAATAAGTAAGGTGAGAGCGTTTCGACAAAATTGAATTTTGTCAAATAAAAAATAAACAAATTTTATTTTGGCATATTAACTAAAAAACGGCCGTTAAAAAAATTATATTTGAAAAAGAACAACGGTTTAATAGTGCTTTATCCAAATTTCATTATATGAAATCTTTTTATTTACATTTTCATTCATGTTTTTTGATTTAAAATTTTTTTTCTTTGAAAATAAAATGTATTATTTTTTCAAAATAAATTCAGTTTGACAAAACCCAAGCACTTTCAAAATAGATAAATAAAAATCAGCTGTGTTGTTGATTTCACCTTACTTAGTGCATCCTGATATAATTTTTATAAAATTTATAATCATAATTATGAATTTAACAAGTAAAAGTTTTATATTCGGCTATGCCGAATCTATATTCCATTCACCAAAGTATACTTTTGGCGTGTGTTAAACGGTAGCAAAATACTGTTGTAAGTAGTAAGTGAATAAAATTTCACTAGCCTTGGGGGCTAGTATAATTTTTTGACAAGCACAAATTCAAAATTCAAAGTTTAAATTGAAAAATTAAAATAAAAACAAATTTTTGCAAAAAAATTAGGACAGACATACGGATATGGTTATGACAAACCTGCTGTCTATAATGATCCAGAATATATGGCCAAAAGGGCGTAACAACCAAAAAATTCCAAATCGTGGTTAAATATGTTTCATTAGCAAGATAAGCTTTTATATTCTGAATATTTATGGTTTTTGGGTTTCCAGATTTGTCCCACCTAATATATCTACATTAAACAGTTGTGGTATACACACTTTAATGCAATATTTCAGAAAACGAAAGAGTCCCGATTAATTTCTTAAATAATGCAACGTTATTTAAAACAATGTAATGTTTGTCTTCACAGCCAATTGCGTATACTAATTGTATGTAATTACAAATATAACGCATTATTGTTATTTTAGAGACTCCCCTACCGGTTAAGGCGAAATCATGTAATGGTATTGTTCGTGGAACCTTGGGTAAACCTGGTGTTGTCGAAGTTAATTATGTAAAATTGGATTTGAAAGATATGCCCAAAGAAGCATATCACTATGATGTCACTATTACTCCTGATAGACCAAAAAAATTTTTACGACCTGCATTTGAACAGTGTGCACGTGAAATATTTCCGGACATCTCCTCGGCATTTGATGGCATGAAAAGCTGCTATACATTGGAACGTTTGAAGGCTCCCATTGATCATAAAGTAGAAGTATGTAATTTGAGAATTCACTGTTAATATTAGAGCGTTATAATCAAACAATTTATTACAATTGTAGGTCGCCGATTCCGGTAATAGAATGAAAGAGTTTCATGTACAAATAAAGGAAACCGATAGTTGTATTGTGGATTTGGAAACACTACGAACGTAAGAATTTTGTTACTAAATGAACAAATTATATATTATTGAAACAAAAATTTAAATAAAGTAGTATCTAATATAATAATTCGATTTATTCAGCTATCAAAATGAAAGAGTTTCCGATAAACCTATGAGAGCTCTTCAAGTTTTGGAAGTCGTATTGGCAAGTAACAATCACAGACTTGGAATTCGCGTAGGACGTTCATTTTTCCGTAGACCTGATGATGCATACAATTTACAGGATGGTTACGAAGCATGGACTGGTTTATTTCAAGCGGCTATTTTAGGCGAACAACCACTTTTAAATGTGGATATTGCCCACAAATCGTTTCCATGTGAATCAACTATAACCGATTATTTAAGACAACAAAACATCGATATAAACAGAGATATAAGATCAGATAGAAGTTTCAGAGATGTTTCTACGTATTTAAAAGGTATGAATATCATCTATGCACCACCGGCTAGTTTCGGTGCTCCTCCAAAACAATATAAAGTTTTAGACATTGGAGAACCTGCATCCCAAAAAACGTTTAAAACTGATGACGGGAATGAGCTCACCGTGGCAAATTACTTTCGATCTCGAGGATACAGATTAAATTATCCGAATCTTAATTGTATAAGTGTTGGGTCAACTGTACGACAAATTTCCTTGCCCATGGAGTTGTGTTCTATTCCCAGCGGTCAAGCTCTTAATGTAAGTCTGTAAAGTAAAACTTAATAGAAAAGAAAATAAATAACCTGGCGAAAATTACAGCGCAAGGATAAAGATAGGCAAGTTCAAAATATGATACGCTACGCCGCAACCTCCACAAACAAACGCAAACAAAAAATAATGGAATTACTAAGATATTTCGCTCATAACGATAATCAAATAATACGTGAGTTTGGTTTACGAATTGGTTCGAATTTCATAAAAGTTCCAATGCGTCTGTTGCCAGCGCCATTTATGGAATATCTCCAAGGACAAACTGTCACGACTTTGAAAGGTGCGTGGCGTATGGACAATTTAAAGTTTTTAATGACTTCAAAACCACCTAATGGTAATAAATGGGCAATCCTTTATGAAGAAAGCTCAAACAATCGTGGTATCTCATATCACGATCTCGAATCTTTCAAATCGAATGTAAGTACTGCATATAGTATGTAGATAAGTTTACTAATTTAAAAAATCTTTATATTTTCAGGTCATAAAAACATCTCAGAGTCTGAACATGAACTTGCAGAACTCTGCAGAAATAAAAACTTACAATTTTCGTAGTTTGCAAACAATGCTTAAACAACTTGCCAGCGAAAAATACGATCTGGTCAGTATTTTTTTTATTTTATTGAAATCATTATCTGTTCTTCTAAACTCCCGAATTTTACTAAGCGCAAAGGATTTAGATTATACAGAGACGGATTATTGGTGGTTGCTTTTTGCACACATAATTCTTGTACTTTATATTTTTAGGTGTTTGTTGTTCTCTCCGATAGAGGTACGCCTTATTCTAAAATTAAACAAACTGCTGAATTAGAGATTGGCATATTAACGCAATGTATTAAGGACAAAACCATATTTCGAACCAACAAAGATCGAACCGTATTTTCAAATATTTTGCTAAAAGTAAATGGAAAATTAAATGGTACTAATCATAAAATTGCTCCTGAAAGAGATTCTTTACTTGCACCTATAAAAAATGTTATGTACTTGGGTGCCGATGTAACGCATCCCTCTCCAGATCAAAGGCATATACCAAGTGTTGTTGGTGTTGCTGCCTCACATGACGCACATGGTGCATGTTACAACTGTCAGTATCGTCTACAACGTTCTACTGTTGAAAATATCGAAGATATGGAGTCGATTGTTCGCCGCCATTTGGAAGTTTACCATAAATACCAGAAAAGTTACCCCAGCCTAATAATTTACTATCGCGACGGTGTGTCAGATGGTCAGTTTCCTATTGTGGAACGCGAAGAAATTCGTGCCATTAGAAGTGCTTGCAAGAAAATGGTAAACGTACTGTTTAATTTTTTTGAAACTATACATAATGGTCATATCGTTGCAGGGTTTCACTCCAAAGCTAACATGCGTTATAGTAGTTAAACGTCATCATACTCGGTTTTTCCCACTAACACAGCCACAGCATGACAGGGACTTTAACAATGTTCAGGCGGGCACGGTGGTCGATCAACACATAACTCATCCCAATGAAGTGCAGTTCTTTATGGTTAGCCATCAGTCCATACAGGGTACAGCCAGACCGACACGATACAATGTCATTTTGGATGATTCAAAATTCGACATAAATCTCTTGCAAAAATTGACATATAATCTCTGTCATTTATTTCCACGATGTAATCGTGCCGTATCATATCCGGCTCCAGCCTACCTGGCTCATTTGGTAGCATTCCGTGGTCGCGTATACTTGGAGGGGTGAGATTAATTACAAACAAATACCCACAATGCATATACTATATACATATATAATGTTCTACAAATATTTCAGTACACAAAGATTTGATAACAACTTGAACAAGGAGTATGAACGTCGTCTAATCAGACCCGAATTTTTGAATAGGAATCCCATGTACTTCATTTAAGGAGCAGGATGATATAAACATATTTATATACTATTCACATACATATATTATATTCGTTTATTAAAAAATAATAATAAAAATTGAAATGTTTTGCTTAGTTTTGCCCAAATTCGATGTATAAAAGTAACCAAACATTATTCCAGTACAGGAGTTTTAAAATGCATAGAATTTATAGGCAAAAGTTTGCAAACTAACAACACAAGATAAATTTTAAATTTATTTATAGCTATGTAATCACTTAATTTAAAAAAAAAATTGTTGTGATTTAAAAAGAAAAAAATAATTTTTAAACATACTTTTCTTGTACTCATTACATTTTATTTGATTTTTTTTTCATTTTATTGATATTTTTCTGAAAAATTTTCTTCACATTTTTTGTTTTCTTTATTTTATACATACCCGATATATATTAAAATTGAATTTGAATTGTTTTAAAAAATGTATGAATACCGACAGTGGGCCTGATATAGAAACACGAAAGGAAAACTGTTTTAAAAGTTTTGTATAAAAGTCACTCAGTTTTTGAAAGTATCAGTACTCAGTATTGTCCCCAGAAAACACCATTACAAATACTTTTTTAATGTTTCTGATGACGGGTCGATTCCATAGTAGAATTTTTTTGTAATTCACATTCAACAATTCGAGCCGACTTTAGGCTAAAAAAAAAACGTAAATTACTCAAATTTAATAAACACAGCTTGAAAAGAGCTAATTGAGTCTAAAACTATACAAATTACTAAGCATCAATAACCCATTAACATCCTAATACAATGTTCCCACTTATAAGGATACCACCTTAAAAACTGAAAAAAAGTTAAACTGCCGACTACTGGTACATTTACCCTATCAACCTTTACTTTATTGTAGCATAAGAAAGAACTTTTGGAAAAATGTGCCATAGCTGTTATAATCAATTATACAAATCGTTAAAATCTCTACTATTTACCATGTAGACATTGAAATACTTCAATAAAAAAAATAAGTAAGAAAGTATAGTCGGTCAAGCCCGACCTTATCGACCTCTTTACGCGAAATTATCGTATGTTACAAAAACCAAATTTTACAGGAGGGCGTTATTATTATTAATTTTCTTTGCTTTGGCTGGTATCATCAATAACAAATTTTAAATGTCCTCTGTATATATATATAACTTATTTGTGTTGAAATAATGGACCGATACTAAATAGAAAAGCTTGTACAAAATTTCATATATAAAATTGCTACATGTTGTTTGATTACAAGGTTTACATGGACAGACGGACGGACATCGCTTAGTCGACTCAGAAAATAATCCTGGGAACAAACATCTCCCCGCTATGGTGGAGTAGGGTATAATTAAATTGAATAATCTTAATAGGAAATAAAATTATTTCTGCGATCGATTGCAACCCTCAATTTCAGTATTTCACTCCGATCTAAAGTATAATTAATTCCCTATTTGGCTTCTTCAAGAAAATTAAAACAATTTTTTTATCGGCGTAAAATATCATATTTCCAAATGGTAGTTTTACGGTTTTCAAATATGTATATATTTCGTTTATTATACGCTTCACCAATAGTCATAAAATTGTATTTTCTGGATTCTTTTAGAGAGTAAAGTTGAGCGTTGTCCTGACTCAAAAACAAAAATATTTGTTCAAAACTTTCTTAAACGTAATAAATATTAACTGATTGACTATATTAGAATTTTGTTTTTAATACAAAATAGTCTAATGGGTATATTATGGAATGCAACCGAACTAAAGTTGCGTTCTAAATTTGCAAAATGCCATTAAAGATGGCAACTCCAGGGTTGCCCCCTGGAGACGCAACTGAAGTTCGGTTGCCATCCGTAATCAACCCATAATTCTATGTTTAAAATCTTATATTTAATAGATAATAAAATCTATTTGGAAACTTCTTGGTATAATTTATTTTCACTTGGTATTGTGGCAGATTTTGGAGCGGGACGAAATTTTTGGTGCACTTCATTATTGTATCCTTCACGATTTCTTGCTATTTCTATAGCAAGAAATTGGATGCGTACAACTAAAATAGAGTTGTCGGGAGAAAATTCTTCTGAAGAACTGGCCCGCATTAAGGTGCCATAGGAATAATCTTCCAATTTATTAAACTTATCGGCGAACTGTCGCCATTCATTCTTCGCTTCCGGAGATTTAAGAATATCGTCGGTCAAAACGTCGACCTTCAAGTTCGGAAAGTCTTGACGAAATGTTTGATAAATTTGATCATCATATGGTGTCAGTTTAATGCAAGATGGATGGACACTTGTCAGTAGCTGCAATTTTTTCAATAAGATTTAGTTAATTTATCTTTAAGTGCGTAGGCATGCATGTATTTATGACTTACATTAAAATACACTTCGGCATGATCCATAGCTTTTACTGCCCACATTTCCTCTACTAAACCGTCATTGCCAAATTCTTCAGCTGGCCGAGATAAAAGTGAAGCTCCTTCCTAAAATAGCATTTTCCTCTATTATTATTATTATTAATCGTAGGTCATTCATTTTACTAACCATCATTTCCATTTTAATTTAATTTTTATGTTTTGCAATTTTTAAGAATCAATTCCGGCACGTGTGATTAAATCCGTATTTTTCAATTTTCTCTTTATTTCTTTGTTTTTTTCTATTCCCTTTGATTCCCAGTTCATACCAACAAGTGTCGTATGGCATAGATAGGGTTAGCGAGTAATGAGTTTCGAAGCATACTATCATTTTCTAGTCTGTCAGAATTTGCGTTTAAGACGCAAAGTATTTACACATGATACTTTAACTTATTTATTCCTATCTGAATAAATAATTAACCATATATTTTGTTAAATGTTTACACAATTCAAAACGTTGCAATGAATTCATTCGAAAACCCTAAGAGCAATCTAACATTATTTCGTAAAATACAACTCTTTTGTTTTCGTTAAGAACAGTGTTGTATTATGTTTGACGTATATGAAACTCAACGAAATGTTTTTTGACATCTTTTTACTTCCGACAGTGCAACTGTCAAATTCTTTCTTTTTCGTATTTTTACGATAGTTGTTTGGTGTAAGTTTTTTTCGAGTAGAATTTTTATCAAAAAACATCGTAATTAAACAAATATTCTAAAAGAAAATAATGAATGCAAAATCTAACTAAAACATTAAATTAATTTGAAGTGCAAAAATTTTCCTTTAAAGTGTTGATGAAAATGTAAAAAATAAAAGTTCAAAATAAAGCGAGAGGGCTGAGAAAAAACATGTACTATGACATGAATAAGAAAATATGTAAATAAATCAAATGCATTTGATATTGGACAGTGTGATTTAATTAAAAATGTGCAACATTTTCATTAGCGCTACATACGTATTTAAATTGTTCATTGGTGAAATAACAAACTAATAAGGCATTTGTTTTTTTGTTTCTGTTTTGTTTTAGTGAACGCAACTTGAACCGCCAACATGAAATTGAACAAGTTTGTAACATCTTCTCGCAGAAAGAACCGCAAGCGCCATTTCCAGGCACCCTCTCACATTCGTCGTCGTCTTATGTCTGCTCCCCTTTCCAAGGAATTGCGTCAAAAGTACAATGTTCGTTCCATGCCAATCCGCAAGGACGATGAAGTTCAAGTAGTCCGCGGCCACTTCAAGGGCAACCAGGTTGGAAAAGTTGTACAATCCTATCGTAAGAAGTTCGTCGTATACATTGAAAAGATCCAACGCGAAAACGCCAATGGTACCAATGTCTACGTTGGCATTCATCCCTCCAAATGTTTGATTGTCAAATTGAAATTGGACAAGGACCGTAAAGCTATTTTGGAACGTCGCGGCAAGGGACGTTTGGCCGCTTTGGGCAAGGACAAGGGCAAATACACCGAAGAAACTGCTGCTCAGCCCATGGAAACTGCCTAAGCAAACAGACTAACGTTACTTTTAGTTTATATAGTTGTGCTTCTACCTGTGTCAAATGGTTGGAACACTCCTGCCCTTTTTCATTTAAATATCAAGACGAACGTGATTCTGAAGCGTTTTATTTTTTATTAAATAAAATTGGAAATTTTATTTCTTTATTATAAAGAAGATCATCCATAACATGGTTTCATTATTCTTGAAATTTCATCGTTAACAAGGTTTGTATTTCACATTGAGATTTGGAATCGGAAATTATTTGTTTATTGTTTATATTAAATTAAAAAAAGTTGAAATGAGATTTTTATTTGTGAAGTATATTCTATTGTAAGAAATCATTTCAAAAAACCTAGAATTAACCGTTTATTAGCTATAGACCAAAGGAAAAAATGTTTTTTTTTGTAGTTTCATATGTGTAAAAAACAGCTTCTGAAATTGTATCCTATAAATCGATTTATCTATACTGCATTGCACTTCTATTGCATATATCAAGAGTTCGAAAGAATTCTCAAATTAAAATTGGATCTCTTTATAATTCCAATAATTTATTTAATACCAAGAGTGTTACTTCCTAATTCTATTCGAAAGAAATCTTTAGAACTACAATGTATTTAGCACACATTTTCGTTTTCGGATTGAGTAACGCAGTAACACATAATCAATTTTGACCTCCGAATTGGATGATTTGCAACAAATTTGGCTTTGATTTGATGTTGCATATTATATTATACTTGCGTATTTTGCGCATATAATTTGCATATATTATCGTTTTACAATTTTAGTAAATGTTTTTTACGTGTTAGTACCTATACAATTTTAAAAAAATATATATGTATATTTTTATACAAATATAAATTCTATCTGGATTAGATATTTAAAAATGTTGAATTCATTCTTTATTGCATCATTCAAATGTTCCTTAATTCAAATATGCTTAAACAAATTTATTGTATGATTAAATATTTTTTCAATTTAAATTCGGTTCAAAAATAGGATTTCTTTCATTCAATTTGAATTAACAAAAATTTAACCATTTCACAGAAGTCAAAACTGTTGCTTTGTTTGTAATATTGTATTTTTCTCTAAATTCAATTAAATTTAAAATATATTTTTTTTTATATTTTTTTTTTTTATATTTTTATCGAAATTATAATAAAATAATTTCTTTACCATATGATGAAAATATTTTAAACCAAAATATATATACATATATTTTTAATGTTCTACAGAATGTTCTATTGTAATTTATAATAAAATTTCTAATTGTATTTCAGAAATTTCGAATTGAATTTCGGAAATTTCTAATTATAATTTGCATAAAGTTGCGGCATTACTGCACAATTTTCATTAAAAAACGCTTGTCGTAAAGCAATGATGATAAATATGTTTTATTTGAAGGCTAACATTTTATTATGCTGCAGTACTGCATTTACGAACACAAATAATAATCATAAAATTGTACATGACGGAGACTTAAAAAGTCTTTTTTTAACGTAACGTTTTTTACGTAAATTATTAGCATTATCTAATGATTGTGTTTAACAATTTTTGTATAATAGCTAGAAATATATATTGGCCAATCTATGAATATGAATCAACAAAATCTAAAACGCGAAAAAATGTTATTAAACATCCACTAACATTAAAGCATTTACAAAATGTTCCAAGAAAAATTTCTCAAATTTTTCAAAATTTATATTAAAAATATAATTGAAAATGAAATTTCAAATAATTTTATTCAAGCCGTCTAGATTTTATTTCAAAACAAAAAATATGATGAAAATGGTACTACTTATTTAATAAATTATTTATAAATGTTCTGAATCGAAATCAAATCACACTGTACTATTTATGTTGAAACTATATGCTGTGTGAAAATGGTGTAGAAGGCGTTTTTCTTAAACAAGTAGCACATATTTGCGCTAGTTGTGATAACTAATAACTATCACATTGATAATTTTTTTTTTTATGTTTTAACTAAAAAATAGTATTTGGGTTTTATGTGTATTCAAAGGTTGAATGAATTTTTATATGAATCAATTTATTTCATTTATTTATTTATTTGTAATACAAAAAGCCTTCAAGCCCTAAAACGTATTACATCTATTTCTTTAAGTGATTTCCATTTCACAATGAATCTAAAGAATTTGGTTTTTTGGGAATGGCTTAATGGAATGAATTGCTGATCTATATCTATATAAATATATAAATGTCTTTGTAAGTTTGTTTGTTTATTTGTTTGTTTGAGCATCACGCCTAAACGGCTGAATCGATTTTATTGAAATTTGGATAGATCCTTACTTGGAAGCGTCAATAGGCTATAACTTTTTTCAATACTTGGACCAGAAAGGGGTAAACAGGGGGAAAACCGGTAAAATTGGTACCTTTAGTTCTTAAACAATAAATACTAAACGGCCGAAACGATTTTATTGAAATTTCCAACATAGACTACGACAGGGGTAGCGAAGCGCACCGGGTCAAGCTAGTAGTTTATAATTCTGAATTAAGGTTTTAGTGAATTAAATTAAATTTAAATGTTTTTTATAGAGGCGGAGAACTTTATAATAAAACAGAGAAAAACGTTTTAAATATCCATCCAATTGGATTTATTAATTAGCAGACGTACCAAAAATAAAGGGTTCACTTTCATTTCAATGATAAATTCACAGACTTAGGGCCATTATTACACTTGCCTTTATGTTCCCAGTAGTAAAAGTGAACTTTAAAGCAACCTTTTTCTATTATAATAGTATACTTAAAGTTACCTTTTACTATTACGAACTTAAAGGCAAGTTGTAATAATGGCCCTTAACCATTTAAAAATTGTTTTTTGTGTTATATCCAGAGAAGACAAACAAATACACAAACATCGGTGTTTATAGCAAAAAACTATCAGGAGAAAAGCAAAACATTTTAAAAAAATATACCTATTGAAAAAAAAGAAGTTATTTATATATATTTTTTTTGTAGAGGTCAATTTGCAAACTTGAAAAATAAATGGCAAATCAAGGCTTAAATGTTAAATTAATAAATATTCAATTTCACAAAATTTTTACAATATTATTAAAATAAATTTAAATTTTGCATAAAATCGAAAATTTTGAAACATATCACTATTTTCATCGATTTTATAAAAAGTCAAGAATAAGCAAATTTTACAAAAAACTGTATTTCTCCAAAAATATTTAAAAAAATCATAAATTAAAAGAAAAGCATAATTTTGTAAAAAAATACATAATTAAAAATAATCGAATCTATAATAAACACCATTTAAATGGTATTGTAAAATACTATAGTCCGTGTTATTGTTGTACCATGTTTTATTCTATATATGAACATTGGGGCAGAATTCCCGCATTAGATATAAGTAAAACTTATCACAATTTTCTTATTAAAGATTATGGCATTTTGTACATGTTATAATAATTTGGATACCGATATATAAATGTATCCTAAACATTTATATGTATATCGGAAGAAGAAAATTAGTCTGATCCAGGACAAATTTATATTTTAAGGGCATGCCTAATACATTTTGTGAATACAATACTTCACTTTTTACTTTATATAAAAAAATTATTAAAATATTTATGATGTAGAAATAAAATAAAAAATGGACAAAATTAAAACAAAAATTAATGTTATTACGAAAATTCGAAAATATATGTAGAACATTTTTAATTAAAATCACAGAATACATTAAAAATATATTTAGGGTTCGACCGAATTTCGAATATACGAGAATGCGTTAAAATAATTACTCGGATAGGCTTTACAAAAAACCTCTACCTTAAAAAACATTATTCTGCCTGCATGAAGGTACAATATGTTATTAAAAAAAGTCCACCTTATAAAGGGGTTGATGCAAGGTACCTAAAAATTAACTGAAACATGCTGTTAAATTATGACTATTATGTTATATCGGATATTTTTATTAATTTCCGACTAATGTGTAAAGAAAGAATCAGATTTTTTAAAGAATTTAGATTTTATAGAACTTCATAAAGTTTAATTGACTTCAGTTCTTAATAATGTTTGTCTGAATATTATTCTTAATAAACGGTTTAAAGATTTGAACTCAGAGTTCAAGAAAATACAATTTTGTAACCATAAGATTTTATTATACCCTGCACCTTCGTAAGAAGGGTATATATAAATTTGTCATTCCGTTTGTAATTACCACAATATAATTTTCCGACCCCATAAAGTATATATATTCTGAATCCTTATAGATAGCGGAGTCGATTTAGCCATGTCCGTCTATCTGTCTGTTGAAATCAATTTTCTGAAGACCCCAGATATCTTCGGGATCCAAATCCTCAATAAATCTGTCAGACATGCTTTCGAAAAGTTTCCTATTTAAAATCAGCAAAATCCATCTATAAATAACGGAGATATGAGCAAAAATCCGAGACAACCTCTATTTTTGGCCTATTTTTTTTATCTATATCTTGATTACTAAGTCCATTGCAACGATGTATATAAGGCTGTATAAAGTTGGGCCTACAATGGGTCAAAATCGGGAAAAATATTTTTTAATCCGATTTTTTTTTTTCACAAAAAACATTATTTTGTCATACATTTTAAAAAATTGGAAAAAACTTTAAAAGGCCTATTTTGAAAAAAAAAAAAATGTTTAAATTTTATTTTAAAGTATAATTTGGTGAAGGGTATATAAGATTCGGCACAGCCGAATATAGCTCTCTTACTTGTTTTTAATTCCGATCATTGTGCTAAGTTCAACATTTAAGAAAAGTGAATGAAATTAACTTTTTTTTTAGGGTATTAAAAAAAATGTTTTACATTTCACTTATAGTCTAATAAATTTAACAAATTATAACATGTGTAAAGTAATTAATGAATTGATATTTGTTGTAATCATGTACTGCAATCTCGTTGATATACCCTAAATATGACTGTCACTTGGCTTGAGCGAAATCTTTGTAACACAAAAACTTTATGGAATTATTTCAAATACCTATGTTTAATGGTACTGGTTCCAAAATACAAAATGTATAATCAAAAAACTTTGAATGTTTATAACTCAAAACTCACTTTTTAGACTTACCTTAAAAACTTCGAACTTTTATAAGTATCTTAAAAGTCACTATTTATAATATAGAGTTAATAGGTAAAGCTAATTGGAAAGTCAATTTTAACAGAGCATCTGTCTGTTCAAATTACTTGCAAACATTATTGAAACATCAATATATCGGATATAGGGGGGAAATGGATTAGGTATAATAAAAAAAACCACAACAACCGATTTTTTATCTCATATACACAGACAATACGGATATAAAATTGCAAAGACCTTTCCTACGATGTTTATAACGCCATTGTTGATCCAAATGCATATCTAAGCATTTGGATCGACAATGACTCAATTTCAGGAAAAATATTTTTTAACCTGATTTCACCAAATTTCGAATCGGTACAAATTTTGTTATTTTTTTTTTTTTGAAACAAAGTACATTACCAGGTAGTGTAATGGTAAATCGGTGCGACTAGAATATATATATACTTGTGAGGTATATTTATACATATGTATATACCGTACAAGAACAAGTTCACATTTACTGTTATACTTAGCATTGTATGTGTAGTATAACAGTACGATTAACTTGGCTGCTGGTTTTTTTATTGTACCACCACGCTCAACACGAAAAAAACACTAACAAAAACAAAACATAGGTTCAATCAAATACAATACAATACAATAAATAATAACAAGTGGGCCCGTCGTCATCACTCGCTCAGTCGGCCGCTCTGTTATGTTTATGAGAATTTAGGTTCATACGTGTACTGGAGGATCTTTTCGGATCAGTTGAGTGTACACTGCCAGACGTTGGAGGTTGTTTTCGTCGTAGTAGTTGTTATCCACTTTGGTGTTTTTTTTTTTTTAAATAAATAAAAAAATATTTAAATTTGCACAAATAAGAAAGCAAAAAATACAAAATGAATGCTTTAAAAAAGTTGCCTACACGTTTGGTAAGTTTTCAATTGAGGTTTTCACATACAGAGTAAATAAATTAAAGCTTAGAATTTTTTTTTTATTGAATTTCATATTCAATTTAAAAATTTTAAATTTAACTAGTTTACAAATTTAAATAAAGTAATAAAAGTAATGTTATATAATGCAAAAAAGCCCGTCTAATTTGTGTGGTTTTATTATTCCTTTTCAAGATCGCTAATGCCTTGCGTCAACAACAATGTGCTATGTCCTCTGGTAATCCCGGTACACCCACTCCCTTGACACTTCTTACCGAAGATGAAATAATGATGAAGGAAGCTGGTAAGTTCAGTTTTAAGATATTTGAACTCGAATTCGTTTTATAATTTATTTACATAATTCAAATATTGATTGTTATGTTTGTTTAAAAAGTTCCTACATATGTACATACATACATACATACTGTTTGTACATATTGTTTGTTTTAATTATTTTGTAATTTACTTCTGGTGTGATTCCTGTTCTTTGAACATGCGGCATTTTTCATTCTCTAAACTGAATGTTACGTAATTAAGTTTTGTTTTTTAAGCAAAATATTTTTGTTTGCTATGTTTATCATTATCAAGCAAGAATACATATTTTAACAATAATGTTGCGCAGTTTCTTTTTTTTTATTATTATAAATGACAAAAAACCTATAAATCCAGTTATTATGCGCACAGTGATTGTTGCCTCTGATATTTATTTATTCCTTAAAGAATATTTAGATAATAATTATTAGTTATTTGAATGAAATATCTGTTTGTCAAGTGTATTATGCAGTTTGTAGTAAACCTGATTTATAAATTTTACATTTTACATTGCTGCAAAAAAACCAGCCGAATATTTTTAATTTGTTAATAGACTTCTTTCTCCAAGTGCTCTTCTAATCAACTTTATTTTGTGTCAAAGAAAAAAAGAGAAATAAATACGTTTGTTTGCGTGTATTTGATGTATTTATGTACAAAAATACATGCATACATATATACATACATATGTATATATAAAAATACACGTTTTGATAATATTTATTCTGAACATCCCAGTTGGCCACGTCTTCAAGACATCCTCAATGATAGGTATACAACATTGTATATTCCTCGACGACATACATACATACATGTGTGTTTATGTGGGACAGCCATAATAAATCGAACAAATGTCGCGAAAATCGTGGACGACTAAAATAGTCGTTCACACAATAACTATTAAAAGTTCGGCAATGTCGCCCATGATTCCGTTAACAGTGTTAGATATATGACAGCATTCATTACATTGTCGCTAATATTGTCTTAAATTGTATTTGATATAAGGCATATCTTACATAAATCGTCAAAGACAATGTCGTCTACCACGATTTGGCCAATTGGGATGGTGCTTTTGCTTTGTCAGTGGTAGCTCTCATTTATTAGATTCAATATCCATGAACATACAAATATGTATGTATGTAGTGTTGACTTCTAAGTTGCCATATACATTTTAGTTATTTTTTTTTATAGTTTTTATCCAAATCTCCCGAAATACCATAGGATTTTTCTTTAATATTAGAACATTTGGGTTACATTTTATAAAAACTGTGAAAGAAAATCCATTTCCATTCAAATGTCCATGAATTTTTCATAATTTATAATTAATGTAATGTGTGTGATCAGCGAAATTCATACATTAAAAAACGTTTAACTACGACTAAAAAAATAGTTTGACCGAATAAAATCTGTGTTCGGTTAGTATCTCTTAAATATTTGCATACAATGTTATTCAGGCATGATCGATATTACTACTACTCTAACAAATTTAAAAATGTATTTGAATACATTTGCACATACGTACATACATATGTAGTACATACATATATAGAATTATCAATTCCGTCTGCATTCAATATCAATTAATTAATGTAAGTTATATAACTGTTATAAATAAATGCAAAAAATATTATTAAGAGTTTGAATAAATGTGAATAGAACAATTCTCTTATCGTAAAAACAAAATATTAATATATTAATTTTAATAATTGAAAAGAAAAAAAAAATATACAATTTATAATTGCCCTTCACCTAGGAAAACTGCTGATGATTAATATGAAATTATTTAAATAAATTTAAATTTATTTTCATTATCAAATCTCAATGTTATATTAAATACATATGTATGTGTGTATGTACTTCAAAATAAAACTCCTACTCAGTCACACTATGTATTTGATAACGTTTTGTCAACAGTTAAATACTTAGACAATTTAAATATAAATTGTTTATAAACATTCATACAATGCACATTGGGTTCAAATGTGTCCAAAGTGGCGCTTAATGGAAATTTGATAATTACATATTGGCTAAAACTAGATACATTTCTACATCACTAGGGGTTTAATTGAATTCTGTCCTATAATTTATTTATGATAATAGTGAATTTGTATAATGTATCGCAACGAATACCTTACGCAGGAAATGTATTTTGTAAAACATTACATATAAAAATATTAATTCAATACATTTATTTAGTAATGTAATCTGTTTAGATCGTTAAGGTATTCAAATTTTAAAAAGATATTTATTAAGTGTTGTATCACATGAATTGACGTCGAAGTGAATAATGAAATTTATTCTATTTTTTACCACTTTTACCAATCGAAAAAGTTATACCCCCAATGTGTATACATACAAACATACATACGTAAATAATTTAATTTTAACACAATGTTTTTTACGTTTATTTACAGTTTTGATAACAACTAAACTATATAAACACTAACAATATTTATTTAAAAATATACAAAGTCCCTTAATAGAGGCTCTCGAATATAAGTGATATGCAAGTAGTTATCTTTTTTTGAAAATATATTACAGATTAACATATGGGCAATTCCACGAGAATGACTATCACGACTGAAAAAACAAAAACCCTTGAAACTTTTTTCAAGATGATTTGAATAGAAGAAAACACTAAAATGTTACTATGTGAAAGTATTTAGAGCTTATTACAGCATTTTAAGAGAAAAATAATAGTTTAAACTGACTATATTTAATTTTTTAATTTAATTGGTTGTTTTAGGCTAAAATTGCGGCGAAAACTAAGCCGCATGTAGTATGAAATGAATTTGACTCTGTTTGTTTTTTTGCTATTATTGAAACCGAATAGATATTTTCTATTATTTTTTTAGTTTTTTTTATACATATATTTAGAGAATATATATTGTTTTACTATTGGAGAAAAATCTGTCACGTACGGTATGTCACGTACTGTATGTCACGTACGATATTAAATTTTATTTATTATAAAATCATCCCAAGATTATTTTTATTTAAATATGGTGGATTGTAAAGGAAAACTATTTGGTTTAGTGTAAGAAATTAAAAGAAAACATAACTGCTCTCACTTTTTGCAAATTTTCACATACTTCTACATGTACCTCAAAATTACTTCCGTTTTACGTCACGTACGATATGCCTTTATTTCACCCTATATTTTGGACAACAATGTTTCGAAAGAACTCATTATTTTTGTTAAATATATCACACTCTGAATGGAACATAAAGATCAAATTATTTTTGAGATACTCTTATTGTTACAAAATCTATTCCACTTTATAGGCGTACAAATGTCACGTACAATGATATGGAATTGCCCATATATGTATATGTACATTAGGCTGAGTCGATTTGTATGGACGATAAAAAAGTTAAAAATCGTATAGCAGTTTATCCTTCGATTGACATAATTTTAAAAAATTGTTGTTGTAAGTTTATCAACAACTATTCAAAGTACTAAATATTTTATAATTATAACGTCAGTACAAACCAGTAATGAAAGTAAATGAGTTGAAATCAAGTAAAGCTGTATTCATCCATGTGTTTTTGAAACGTTTTTTTTCGGAACATTTTTTTTTTAATATTGACGTTTTATTTTAGAGAGAGACTTCAAACTACATTTAAAAAAAAATTTCAAAAAAAAAAAATGCTTCAGAAACAATTGGGTGACTTCAGCTTAAAAACTAATTAGCGGTATTTACAATATAGAGTACTTGGCCTGGTAATGTAATAAAAGAGCACAATATCAAAAATCTAAAAACAAAATACATTAGAAATTGATATGTTTGTCAATAAATAGTTTTTCTGATTTTTTACTAGGCCAAGTACTCTACATTGTGAATTCTTTTAAGAATTATGATAGGAAAAATGTTTGACATTTTATGGTAGAAACTCCAATTTTTTAACAAATTTCGTAAAATCAGCGCATTTTGAAACATGGAAAATTGTATACTTATATTTTTTTAAACCATATTCTACATATATTTAAGGTAAACTTTTATATCAACAAAGTGGTTTAATGTGTCCTCTATTTTCTGTATTATTGGTTTTCGATAAATAATATCCCAACCATGAAATAGACCCAAATTCATACAATTATTAAGAAAAAATTAAAAAAAATACCCAATATTTTGAAAAATTAAACAAATATCGCAGTGGAGAATACCAGTCATACAATTTTTAATTTACATAGTTCATTTCTCATTAGTTTTGCTTAAACAACAAATTATATCAATTGATAATAAACACAAGCAGGAACAATTCTTCTAAAGCATTGTTTATTCAGTATTTTAAAATACATAATAAATAAATATTAAACTGACGTTATAAATATGAAACGCACCATATACGTTTCTTTAGATAATAATGCTAAAATATTTAAACAACTATATTATTTTATTTTTTTTTATAGTTAATATATTAAATTAAAACAATTTTTATAATTATTTTACATTGTAATAGGTATTTTAACCTTCTCAATTTGTATATTTGTATACATATATAATTGTGTTTAATTGTTAAATAAAATCTAAAAATAACATTGTCATAAAATGTGAGAACAAAAGAGATAACAAATATGTCTCTCTCTCTTTTCTTTAACTAAATAAATGTGTGCTAGCTAACGTCGTCAAAGTAGCAGCGATGGGCTAGTGGGTAAGCGTGCACACATCGCGAGATTATAGTTAGTAATAGTTGTGGGGTAGGTTTTCTTGAAATTATCAGTGATTTATGTATGGAATAGTGTAGTTCTCAAGTTCAATACCGGCATGGGGAAGGAAAAAAAAAAAAGAATTTTGTTGTTAAAGCAGGCGAGGATTTTTAAGGGAAAATATAAAATTTCACCTTTAACATGTTTCACAAGCTAAGTCAGCGATTTAATTTGGGTTTTCTTCTTGAAGAAAACATTTCTATAATTTAAATGGCGTTACACTTGTGATAGAGTAAATTCTTGGGATTCAGTATCGCGCCTAATGATTGCCCACTGTTCTAGTGGGTTCATATGGATTGTGGTACTAAGTCCATAACTTTCCTAGAGAGTTGAATAGAGCCCCGTATTAATTAATGCGCACAAATGGCCCTGTTCTTAGTTGGAAAGTTGATAAAACAATATTTTTTTTAAACACTGTAACTTCTAATGCATTTGTACAACATTCGATGAAATACATAAGTAAAACTATTTTGCAATACCTACTTTTTTAAATTGAAAACTACCAAATAACATTTGTTCATACGATAGATAGGTTGTATGTATGTATATATTTATAATACAAATTAAGTTTCCGTTCAAAGCTATTTTAGTAGAATGTACTTTGCTGTAACTACACAGCCCACATCTTGAGAATATGGTGAGTCTCAGGAATGCCGACTTTCAATTACCTTATCTAATCGAAGTGTATGTCTGTCTATCTGTCTAATATAGAATTATTTTTAGACAAGTACACAACTTTGTTTTGTTTGTTATCAGTAGTCGCGATTATAATAAATAATATAGTATGTAATAAAATAACAATTTCTATTGCCATTGCCATTTCCATAAAATGTTACGCAATTTCAACATTCATTGTTAGGCCAGGTTTAAAATTTAATAGAAATAGTAAGTAGTACATAAGCTTAACAACTCATTATTAATACAATAAACGTTGTTTTCTGTTGCCATTTTGTACTTGACTGTCAATCAGTTAAAACATGTGGCTGAATAAGAAAAGAGGGTGTGAATTATTTATTATTGTGGTTGTATTGTTGTTTTTCTTCCAAATTTAAATTTATAAACAATTTTAGATTATACTTTTTGGCTATAACTTATCATAAATTATTATTTGTTTAACAATTTTTTACGAATTTGATAACACATACTCGCTAATCATGAAATTCCCTTATATACTTCAAATCAATAAAATGAATTGAATAAAATTTCTTAAGTCTTTGAAAATTGACACAAGTCTATTTTCAGTAAAATTATGTCCCAACTAGACACTTTCAATGTTCTGGTTCATAAAGAAAAACATTTCCCTATTGAATTGTCTATAATATAGACTCTATAACATCACATTTAAACATATATAAACCCAATATTTGTTTAATAAAACAAAATACATACATATACATGTATGTATATATTATTGTGGCCCTCTTTCTATACATACATATGTATATACTTTTGTACATATATTTTTTGCAAACTCATCCTCATTTTCCCCGATGATCTTTTTAATAAACATAAATATATTCCTAAAAGATTGTCTATAACGTCACCAGATACATATATACATAAATATGTATAGATTTATCCAATATATATTTTAATTTAAAAAGTAAATAGTATCACATATGTACATATATACATACATATGTATGTAAGTATATTTTTTGCAGACTCATCCTACCTAACGAAAAGTAACGATTGTATTTATAGATTTAAACAGTATGCTAAATTCGTATTCGTACACTCCATATTTATGATAATTAAATAAATCTACATAATAAATACATAATTGCTTTGTTCGTATGATTGTTGCTGGGTTTTACTATTTTACTAGTTTAGGAAATTTTCAACACAAGAAGTAAACAAAACATTTCAAAATAGTAAAACTATTATATATTTTTCATAACTGAAATAAGAATATTGATTTATTGAAATTTATAATTTTTTAAAAAAGAGCCATTTTAGGCGAATTTATACAATGTTTACTACATTATATATCTATACATTAGGGCTATAACCAAATGTTGGCCCTAGCACCACGCGATGGCAAATGTTGGAATTTTGATGGCATTTTGGAATAAAAACCTCACCCACAAATGGGGCTATTACTTTTTTTAATTTTTTTTATAGTAAAATAGAGGATTTTTTCCAGTTACTGCAAATTTTAAATACAAATTCGAGCCAGGTTGATATATTTATAAAAAAAAAACTATTTGCGTATTTTGCATATAAAAAAAAATATCTCCAAACATAACCGCGTTTTGTGGGTGAACTTTTTAATATTTGCAAAAAATGTAAAAAATTAACGCCCTAATGTATATGCTAATTTTGTTCAAAACTTGTTATCGTTATGCGAATTAATAAGTTAAAATTTTCAAATCAATGTTTATTTTTTCTATTATTAATATGAGAATTCAAATACATATGTTTAATAACCTGTAATTAAATTGGTGATTATAAGCGAATTAAAAAATTATTATATTATGCATAATTTGTTAAATGTTTTTTTAAAATGCGTATTTTTACTTTTAGTTGCCAAAGTGGCCCAGGAACAAGTTGCTCCTTTGGTAAAGAAAATGGATGATCAGCACAAATTTGAGCCATCCGTTGTTCAAGCTATGTTCGATAACGGTTTCATGGGTATTGAAATCGATACTGAATTGGGCGGTAGTGGTTGCAAGTTCTTGACCACCATCCTGACAGTTGAAGAACTCTCTAAGGTTGATCCTTCTGTTGCTGCTTTGGTTGATATTCACAACACTTTGGTGAACTCTTTGATCATCAAAGTAGCCACTGAGGAACAGAAAAAGAAATATTTACCCAAATTGGCTCAGGAATATGTAAGTAACAGAAACGTTAATTAATTGAACAACAATTGTAATAAATTCTTTTCTTAAATATGTAATTTTTAGCCTGGCAGTTTCGCTTTGACTGAACCCGGTTCCGGCTCCGATGCCTTCTCTTTGAAAACTGTTGCCAAAAAAGATGGCGACCATTATGTGATCAATGGTTCTAAGATGTGGATCTCAAACTCTGATTTGGCCGGTGTGTTTGTGGTATTTGCCAATGCCAAGCCCGAAGACGGTTATCGCGGCATCACCACCTTCTTCGTCGATCGTGATACACCTGGTCTGATTGTCAACAAACCTGAAGATAAATTGGGCATCCGTGCTTCCGGCACATGCATGCTTACCTTCGATAATGTTCGCATTCCTGAAGAAAACTTGTTGGGTACCTTTGGCCACGGCTACAAATACGCTGCTGGATTCTTAAATGAAGGCCGTATTGGTATTGCTTCTCAGATGATTGGTTTGGCTCAAGGTTGTTTCGACCACACAATGCCCTATTTGTTGGAACGCAAACAATTCGGCTCTGAAATCTACAACTTCCAATCTATGCAACATCAAATTGCCACCGTTGCCACAGAAATTGAAGCTGCTCGCTTATTGACCTACAATGCTGCCCGTATGGTCGAACACGGTATTCCATTCGTTAAGGAGGCCGCCATGGCTAAATATTATGCTTCTGAGGTAGCTCAACGTGCCGCCATCAAGTGCATTGACTGGATGGGTGGTGTTGGTTTCACTCGTGACTTCCCTCAAGAGAAATACTACCGTGATGTTAAGATCGGTGCCATCTATGAAGGAACAACCAACATGCAACTCAGCACCATTGCCAAGTTGATAAAGAAGGATTACTCTTCTTAAGCAACTTGTGTAACAATTTCAAACTCATTCCCGGTTCTACGCACCGGAATGACCCGAGTTCACTCGGACTGGGCTGTCAAGTAATTGACAGTGTCAACTCTGAAATCACTATCACTGCACAACAACAACAATTTCAAACGTCTGTGTTAACGAGATATCTGACAGTGATAACAACTGTAAATACTAGTTTTAACAACAAAAACAAAACATTTGTTTTTCAATTGTTGCAAATTTTCATCATCGTAACAGATACCAAGAGTGCATTTATTTTAAGTCATTCGATAAAATATTGTATATTTAATATGTATAATATTTCAGTCGGATGATTTATATTTTGTTTTTATTAATTTTATATGAAATAGAAATATTTTGTAATATTTAAAATTTACAAATAATAGATTTATGTATGTATAAATACAATAATACAAAAACAATTAATATTTTTAATAAATTTATTGATATATTTTTTAAAATTTAAAAAAGAATATTACTTATGTATGTGTTGTGAATTAATTATATTTACATCTAAATTGGCTTCAAGAAATATGTAGCTAAAATACTATTAATGTTTAGTAAAAAAACTAGAGTTTCGACGATTTTTTATAACACAAATATTTGAAAGTATTCAAAACACAATTGCGTCCCATAATTTATAAGAAAAAAATTTTATAAAATGAAACAAACATTCGAAAAAGAAAAAATTTATGAGAATCTCTGAAATTGCATTGTGGAAAACGTGTTTCTTACGAATTTCCCTCATAAATTCAGTAAATATCTAGGTGTAGCAGCAATTCTCACTAATCTTTGGATGAAATGAACTACAAAGAATACATTTTCAAAATAGTTTTTATTTGAACAAATCAAAAGAATAAAAAATAAATGAAAACATGGTTTTTTACAAAGAGTTCATAACTGAAAAATTTTGGATATACATAAGCTGTATTCTTAGTTCACTTAACATCAGTAGTAGTAAAAGCTGCCAGCAATATATTCACCACAGTTATTATAAAAACACCACCCAATATTA
The DNA here is from genome assembly GCA_942486065.2 of Calliphora vomitoria. Classification (NCBI taxonomy): domain Eukaryota; kingdom Metazoa; phylum Arthropoda; class Insecta; order Diptera; family Calliphoridae; genus Calliphora; species Calliphora vomitoria. Next base: position 130,126,028 of record OW818031.2, read on the forward strand.
ATTCATTATAACGTTTACTACGACATGTACGAAAACGGCGCTAAAACGAAATAAAAATAACTCTTAATAATTTTCACATAGATTATTGCTTTTGTTAGTTACCTTAAATATTAAGGCTATTCCTACCAATATTTGCATTAGCAGCGATAATGCCACTAAAGTAATGCTAATATAGTAGGTCGAAGCGTCGTGATTGTATGTTATTAAAAATCGCAATTGATTGGCATTGGCTGACAGTAGTGCTATGTCCATTAATCCTTCAGCAGTGTTTTTGTTCCCAGCGTAACTGTTTGTTTGATTACTTTCACTCTTGGCATTTTTATACGATTTTTCACTTTGTTTTTTTGTGTTTTTCGATGTTGTCGTTGAGTTATCATTTTGACAACATGTTTCACTGTCTTCACTAACATCGCTATCATTAACTGATTGTTCTGTAGTTGTTGGAGATGAAGATCCTCCGTTCATGGCAATTGAAGTCGCCATTACTTTCTCAATTGTGTATATATTAATTTGTATATATTAAATCAACTTTTTTAATTGTTATTCTTTCAAGTATATAAAACATAATGATTTATAAATACATATTTTCGAACTTCTTCTTTGTCTAGTTTCAAAAAAATTGTGGTTGAAAAATATAACTATGTGGTTAAAAAATGATAAGAGTCTACCAAAGCTAATAACAATATAGCTGTTTTAGCTTTCCCTTTCAAAATTCCATAAACGCCAAATTATGTTTATTGTTTTTAATACTAATCCTCTGATTTTTTTTTTAAAACAATTTCCATACAAAAATTGTACTATTTTCAGTTTTATTATAATTTTGAAAATGTCATTAGGTTCAGAATACTGGGGTAAATATAAACAATACCCAATATTACTTCGCGACATTTTTAATATTAATGCGCTTATTCATAATAAATTTTAATATTTATCAAATTTTGTATGAAAATAATTAATTATGAATAAGTTTGATTTTTTAATAATTTGTATGAAAATACAATTTTTAAAGTGTTTTACAATAGCGGTATTCACAATGCAGAGTACTTGGCCTGGTAATGTAGTAAAATAGAACAATATCAAAAAAACTAAAAACCAAATACATTAGAAATATAAATGTTTGTCAATAAATAGCTCTTCTGCTTTTTTTACTAGGCCAAGTACTCTACATTGTGAATACCGCTAATATTACCCTTAAATTTATATCTGAAATATTCACGAAACTCACGAAAATAATAAAAGGTCCTTAATTTTAAAGTAATTTCATAATTTTGTAAGTCACTTCACATCAAGTTCAATTTTTAAATAATTTGTTTGAAAATATTTTTCGAGAGGGAGGCCTTTTACAAAATTATCTACAAAAGTAATTTGTTTCTTGTCGAAATGCTGTCAAACTACATATAAAATATTTGGAATGAAAAATATGCGAAATAATTTCGCAAAAGCAGAACTCTGTTCTTATTATGGAAAACATGTGAAATACATCTGGCAACCTTATTTTTACACATGAAACTAAAACATGAAAAAAACATTAGCGGTATTCACAATGTAGAGTACTTGGCCTAGTAAAAAAGCAGAAAAGCTATTTATTGACAAACATTTCAATTTCTAATGTATTTTGTTTTTAGTTTTTTGATATTGTGCTCTTTTACTACATTACCAGGCCAAGTACTCTACATTGTGAATACCGCTATTATTTTTCGCAAATATGAACAGACACTAGGCTTTTCCTCTAAAATATTTAAAACGAAGTTTCGTTGTTTTACATTTTAGGCAACGATATTTTATTTCATATAAAAATTATTGAATTCTTTCCATTCCATTCAAATCCATAAAAATATAAAAAAAATTGGAAAAAGTAAAACTCAGGTCATCTAAAAATGATTTTACCAAAAATTTCACAAAAATATTTTTAATAATATTTAAAAATTGTAAAAGAAATCTAAAAAAAATGTTTTATTTTATGACTTTATTCAAAAATAAACGAAATTTATATATTGTGTTAAATTTATAATTTAAGTGCGAATTCTATTAATAAAAAGTACCATTGTACTGAATTTATCATCCCTGTGAAATGCATGTAAGTGTTTCATAAAATTGATTTTATATTGCATATCTTAAGGCAAATAGAAACAAAGCTTATCACAAAAAAAGCAAGCACACTTTTAAATTTAACATAACGGAAGTTTTGGTTAATTTCTATAATATATACACACCCAAATTAATTTATAAAAAGAATACGGGCATTTTTTACAAAGAAAAAAAGTATCATCTCTAATAAACAACCTGTCATCGATAAAAAAAAAATACACCACTAACTAGTTGATAGGCCCGATAGATTTTGATTGACCCATCACTATTTCTTGCAGCACCGATGTTGCCAGATTTGCAAATATTCTGTTTAAAAATCCAACCTAACACTTCAGTGTTACGAACGCAGATACTTTTTCTGTGTATTGAAATACTCATAACATCAGTCAGTTAGTCAGTATTGAGTACTCAATACAACAGTTACTCAATATTATTAATATCACTAGTTAAAACTATGAGTAGTTTTTCAGTAAAAATTCTGTAGTTGACCGCAAATGTCTCAAAATAGAATTATAATTATGTATGTTTTTTTTATAATTTGTCAAAAACATCTTTCGATGCTGCAAGTTTTTGCAAACATGTTGTTTCCTTCATGACGTCAAATATTCCTTCCAATGACAGACAAGTTTAGGTAAAAACAGTTCGTACCTATATATGTGACATGAATAAAAGTGGTTGGTTGTAGGAAATCATTTAGGAATGACGTGCATTTTATTCGTTAGCCTCTATGTTTGTATGTACGATTTTGCTTCAGAACCTGTTTATTTTAATTGTACTTGTTATTTATTTTACATATTAACACAAACATTATTTTTACCGGTATAATATAGCCATGTAGAACTTACAAGTTCCTCTCCTTATTTGTCTTTCCAAGTATATGGTAGAGAGTAAGAGAGAATACTAACAAAGCAGGGTTGGACAATTTAATACGATCCAACTTTATGGTGTGGAAAAAAATCCTACTCAATAATATTGAATAACTCAATTAGAAATTTATTTATTACAAATTAGAAAAAAATTAATCGTCATTGTGACATGTGTTTTTTTTCTAACAACTTTCGGTAGAGCTAGAAAACAGTTTAATTTTTACATGAAACCAATGGATGCTTTTTGAAAAATTACACATGAGACATTTTTTAGTCTCTACGGCGTAATTTAATAAAATATTTTATTTTTAATTTATTTTGTTAGGGTAGAAAATGTACATAGATGCTATATATTAAAATATTGCTTTTATAAAAAGTAACAATTTCCATCTCTGCATCAAAATAAAAGTTTATGGATAATTGCACTTCACTTTCCGATAACACATGTTATTTACGGGCAATGTTGCCGGATGATGGGGATAAGAGATTCATACATTTATTTTCTCTTCACAGGTTGAATGATTCATTTTCTGAATTTACAAAATAAAAAATTTTTATAACATTAATCATCAGTTCCAATATATATGAGCAATTCCATGTCATCGTACGTGACATTTGTACGCCTATAGAGTGAACTAGATTTTGCAAAAATAAGAGTATCTGAAAAATAATTTGGTCTTTATGTTCCATGCAGGGGATACTATATTTTAAGAAAATAATAAGTTCTTTCGAAACATTGTTGTCCAAAATATCGAGCGAAATAAGGGTATATCGTACGTGACATAAAACGGAAGTATGATTGAGGTACATGTTGAAATATGCGAAAATTTGCGAATCGTGAGTCGCTTTAGGTTTTCTTTTAATTTCTTACTCTAAACCAAATATTTTTCCTTTACAATAATAAATACAATTTAATATCGTACGTGACAGATTTTTCTCTTATAGTAAAACAATGTATATTCTGTAAATATATGTATACAAAAACTAAAAAAAATAAATAGAAAATATATATTCGATTCTAATAAACAATTTCATAATTGCAAAAACAATCAGAGTCAAATTCATTTCATACTAAATGCTAATTGGGAGCTTAGTTTTTGCCGCAATTTTAGCCTAAAACATACCAATTAAATTAAACAATTAAATTAAGTCAGTTTAAACTATTATTTTTGTACTTAAAATGTTGTAATAAGCTCTGAATACTTTCACATAGTAATATTTTAGTGTTTTCTTCTATTCAAATCATCTTGAAAAAAAGTTTCAATGGTTTTTGATTTTTCAGTCGTGTTAGTCATTCTCGTGGAATTTCCCATATACGTTTTTAGATTTTAATTCCGGTTGTAATTTTTGCAATATTAATTTTCTACCCTATAATTTCGATTTCAAAACATTAAATATGTGTAATAAACAGAGTTCTTTTAGAAAAGAAATCAACACGATACGAAACCGTTAAAAGGTAACGGTAACGCTAATTTGGATTACTTCGGTATTTCAGCGGTAATGGTAATTGCAGTTATTTCTGTAACGGTAAGTTAGCGGTAACGGTATTTTAACGATAATTATAAATAAATTTACAAAAATTAAAAATAAGTTGACAATGGTGGTATTTTATTGTACATATTTTAAATTTTGTAGATCGGTAACGGAAATGGCAAGTATTTCGGTAACGGTAGTAGCTTGCTTCCAGTGACATTACCGTGTTAAAATAATGAGTTAAAATGCCAATGAATAAGTATTGAAGAGTAATTATATTAGCATTTTAACTCATAACTATGTGATGTACATAGTAATTATGTTCGTTTTGTGGATTGTTTAAAAGTTAATTTTAATATTACATGTCCTACCTCAATTCATTTAAATTATTTGTTATTTATCATCCGATCTTTATTTTTCAAGAAAAGAATAGGGTATTTTTTTAATTTTGAAATCGATCGAAATTCCTCACACTTTTCCAATCGATTGATTAAAAAGAATTAGAATTACTAAACGATTAAGAAATAATTATTTTAAAGAATGATTTAGAGATGAGAATTAATTCGATTTTGAAAAAGAAAAAACAAAATTTTATATTTTTGAGAGCTTTGTAAGTTTTTCATTTTATAATTCTGTAACGTATTCATATCAATCAAATATAAATAAATAAAAATTTCATATTAAGATAGATATGATGTAACAAATTTTCGAGAGAATTTGGTAGAAATGTGTTGCAGTAAATATTCAGTGCACTAATGTTTATTTCTTTGTATTCTCACAAATGGGCGAAATGTAGTAAGTACATATGTATTTGCTAAAGGTAATTTTGGATATTCATATGCTCTTTGATGTTATTGTAGTCAACCACCTTTTCTGGCATCCCCTATATTTCCATCCACTTATTGTTTAACATGCACACAACAGCGCGCACCCACCTTCCATAACATGTGCTATACGCTGTTTGTTTGGCCTGACTAAAAAAAGTTCTTCCCGTCTGGTCTACTCCACTCAGTTTGAATTTGTCGTTTAAACTCAGACGACGCGAATATACATTCCGAAGAGTTTTTTTTTAATGTGTTTTTATTGAACATTTTGGTTGGAGTTTCTAAAAGCAGCCAAAATTGTTAGTAATTTCTTATTTTATGATGAGTGTGTTTTATTGAAAATTTTTGTTTTTTTTTTCGGTGATTAAATGTTCTTTCTGTGTATTTAGTACATTCATAAATAAAAGTGTATAAAAAATAATAAAATAAAAATTCACCTCTTAAGGAGTCTTCTTATTAGGTGACTTACATTATTACAGTCCGTACCTAGCATCTGCGACCGTGATTGATTTTTTCCGTTTTTGTGTGAATATGCAAATTGTTTGTTTACGGAAAAAATACTATAAAATTTAATTTAATGTTGGCAAATGTTAGACATTTTGCAAAGTAGAATAAACTTTTCACAATGTTTTTTCATTCATTCTACTTTGTCATTTTGAATACACTGGGAAAAACTACAGCTTAAATTGTTGGTTCTGTTGTGTCCTTTTTAGGGCTGACATTTTAGGTTTTTTTTTTTTTTTTTTGCGTAAAACGTACAAATACATACACAAACATATACACACAGTATGTTGAGTTTGTGTCTACGGTATCGTATGATTATTTAAAATTAATGTAAATGTAAATGTACTACATTACATACACAAACAACACTTGTGCATTTATTATTTTTTGTTACAAATTTCTTCTATTTTCGGCCGTAATGAATTTGGCAGACTTAACTTAACCTCTTCTTACTCACGTGCTGATTTCTGTTTTTGCAGTAAGAAAAAAGAAAAAATTACATATTTTCGTAATTTTTTCCATACATGCGATTTCTTTTCGAAAAATGTTTCTCTGTTTCATTAGAGGTGTGTTGTAAAAGAGTGCGAGTGATCCTGTGTGGATGTGTATGTGTGTATTTGTGTTTTTATGCAGAAGTGTGAGTTTTGTTTAAAATTGTTGTATAAACATTTACAAATACGTGTACTAAATATATTTTTTACTTGTATGTATTTTGTTATTTGCTTTTTTTTTTTAAAAAAAGCACACAACACAATTAGGAAAATTATCCTTGAACTAATAAATTACATATTTAAATATTTATAATACATATTGGTAAAACAAAATAACAAATTACATAAAACTAGGAAGAAAACAAGTAAAAAGCAAATTACACCCTTAGCAACTATTAAAACAAAACAAAAATCGATAATAAGATTTCATTAAATTATTATAAATAAAATAAAATGATAATGTAGGAAAAGAAAATCGATGCAAAAGAAAAAAGGAAACTCTTAAAATAAAAAAGAAAACCCACATTTCCAGCAGAGGCAGCTGCAACAACAAACATTTAACACTACAGCAAACAAATTCAAAAAGATTAGCAGTGGTAAGTGACACACACCTCCCCCCAAAAATAATTCTCCTATATTTATTAAAAATATTTCTTCATTCATTTTTCGTTTATGACATCGTTATCCTGTTTATCGTCTGATATATATATATAAATGTAGGTAGGCACACAATAGTATTTATAATGAATAAACTATACTTTTATATTAATAAATTATTACTGCAACTACAACAACAAAATTATGTACATATATACATACATATGTGCATGTGTGTGTGTGTGTGTGTGGTGTATATACATAAGTACAATATGAAAACAAAATATCGATTTTGTTAGAAAACAAAAAAAAAAAAAAAACAACAAAGACAAATGAAAAATGAAAACAAGAGAAACAACCTTAAAAAAAGAAATTTATTGTTGGGTTTGTCAGACAAAATGTTCTATTCCACACACATACACACTCAAAAGAATTCATATAAGAGCAGCCAAGGTTAAAACAGGAAAATATCATCCTGATAAGACTCCAACTAAGAAAGTCTGCAAAATTTCACAAGTTCACATGTTGTTTTTTTTATAGTTTCGCGACTTGTACGGTACCAAATAATGCTTCAAGGTCACTCCCGCTTAATGCTTAGGTATTGTATTTGATTTAATATATCGTTATTAATATGATGGAACCAAAGGTTCGAAAGAATTAATTCTTAATAGCATTTTCGAAATCAAAATAAATGTTATCTCTTAACCATTCAGTTAATGAATTCAGTATTAATTAATTCATAGGCTTAATTCCTTTGTATGTACTTCAAATGTATTGAATTCATTACATTCAGAATTTTTTCTTTATAGAGTTAATTCCTTTTTGATTCATTTAAATATTCTTGATTTCAAATCCATTACAAAATAGCTTTAAAAATTAATTTTTTCTTTAATTTAAATCTATTACAAAAGGCTTAAGTAAATTTGTTATACCAAACATCAAAAATATGATGGTATATTGATTGTCCCTCCATCTGTCTATTGAAGACATGATAAGCTCCAAACGGAGCTAGCTGGTTGAAATTTTCTACAAGTACTCTCTGTTAATAGGCTTTGTTAGGTATTTTAAAATGGGCAAACAAATGTTCTCTCGCAATACAATTTGAGCTATCATAATTATGGGGCAATCCTGATAAAATTTTGCACAAATAGTTTTACGTACCCTGAAATTATACTGTAAAGAATGGCGTAAATCGGGCAACATTTACCCCTAGTCCCCATACAACGTCCCCCTCAGAAAATGACTTGATCATTCATAATTGTCTTATAATAATTAATATCGTGATGAAACTGGACATAAACAACTTTTATATGATCGTAAATTTTTCTACCAAATTTATAAGTATCGGTTCATAATTAATTCTACCCCTCTTATATCCTCTTATTAGAAAAATATTTTATTGTCACTTATTGATGGTGAGTATACAAGATTCGTCACAGCCGAATAAAACACTCTTATTTGTTTCAGTTCACTTTGTAAATGATTAAAAGCAAAACAAAACTGTTTGTATTCGATATGAATTAATCAAAATTTCATCATTCAAAGGTTGAATAAATTCTGAATTTATTCATATATGTACATAGACATATATGTATATCTGTCTGCCTATCCTACCAATTGCATTTAATAAGTAAGAAAATAAGTATCAAAAAAAAGTAAAAAAAATAGTTGTAAAAATTCAAAAAAATGGGTTTTCTCAGCAATAAATCCGGCAACCTTACATTTTTTTACATTAAAATACTAGAATGGAACGTCGACAACTGATAAATTTATAAAAATCAAAAAGTCTACCTTAGTTTTGAAAACTCCTTCTAAGGGTTTAAAAATAACCAAGATATAATGCTATTTTCTTAGAAAATTTATCATTTTTTTAGAAAATCTCAAAAAGCGCTAGACAGATCAAAATCTAAAGAAACATTTTAAATTGTTATTTATTTAACTTCTCTTATCTTTCCAACCTAATTGCAGCAGTATGTCCATGTATTAAATAGAATTTGCTTTGTTTATGAAATTCTTATCATTTTTAGAACTTTAGACTGACTGATCGTTAGTTAGTCAATGTTTTATTTTAAGAGTGTATTTAAATGAAAATTGCAATAATTATTTGTTTTCAAAATATGCCAGGCAAAGTTTATTTACGTTTTTTCCCAGATAAGAACATGTTTTGGTTCTTAATTTAAAAAAAATCTCTATAGCAGACATAATAAATAGTCTTATTTGAATTAATATTAGTAAGAATCTCAGCAAAGGCTATATTTTAATTGCCCTACATAATAGAAAATATCATTAAAATAAATTATTTTTTTAAAAATGAATTATTAAATATCATGAACCTAAATTCATTTTTTCAATGAGTTACAAATAAATACTGAATGTTTTCGAACTCCAACTTTCAGTTTATAAAGTCTACTCGATAAAGAAAGTTGGTCAGGAAATCCCTTCAACCATAAAATCTATTGGTATTGCGTGTTTGTTTTTCTTGGTCATTACTAAAAAGGGAGGACAAAAATTGTTTGATTGACACAATTTTATAATATGAATAAACTCGTAAGGGATCAATAATTCTAGAATGTAATTTAAATATTCTAAAAAACGTAAAATTTAAATAGGACAAGTACATACATATGTATGTATGTAGAATATATATAGTTTTTTAAAACATTTAAGTAGAACAAAAACTATGTATGTACAAAAACTATTTCATTTACAAAGAATATATTTATGCACATGTTAAAATTCTCAGCGGATATTAGTTATTGATCACATAAACTAAATGAAACACACTTATGTATTATACCTATACCTATACTTATACTTGTATGTTAGTAAATAAGTAAGTAGGTACATACATACGTACATATGTTTGTATTTTATATACGTGGTCAATAGAGTGGCACAAATTTACATTTCAATGTACCTAAAATATCATCCGAAAAGTCTAGACGAAAATGCATGCCTCTGTTTTAACTGAAACACGGTACTAAATATCCATATTTGTTGATGATCTTAGAAAGAATTCTTAATTAATTGTGTACTCCTTGTTTGAAGATATTTACTTGTTTATCAAAAACTAAAAAATTATATTAACGAATTAAGCAGCTTTTTAATGTATGCATGTGTTTGTATATATCATTAAAATCGGATGTCAAAAATGCTTATGATTTGTTCTGAGATCATGTACAGATAATAAGTTCCATGAAGCAAATTCTGTAAAGATGTTATTCATTTGAATGATATTTGGACCACTCTAATGTTTACGTACATACATATGTATTAGTTTTTAATAATAATTTTGAATAGGCACGAGTATATTATAATTTATATTAAGTCGTGGACGTTTTTATATGTTAAACAGTGTTTAGCAATACTAACCTAGTGACTTTGTGGTTTTCTTGAAATAACCGCTTATAGTATTTCTTCAGCAGATTTTCATATTAAACTCAAAAACTTTTTAGTTTAATATACAATTTGTAAACAAAAGCAGCAAATGGACAAGTTCTTGGAGAAGAATTAAAAAAAGGAGCCTAAAATGTCTGCAGATTAATCATTATATTATAAGGCGAGGTCCACAAGCTTTAGTAGTCAATTATTCTTAAATCATTTGCTGAAAAATTATTAATAAAATATTGGCTCCTGTAAAAGAGGCCTAAGAAAACCCACAGTAGTTTTTAACCACAATATTTCCTCTGCCTTTTCCTAAATCTAAAAAATATTTATTTTCTATTTACTTTCAGATTTGTTGTTAAAAAATAATAATAATAATAAACACCTTTTTATCACATCAACCTCAGGAGCAAATACAAAACCTAAAATATCATAATTTTATATTAAATCGAATTCAAAGTCAGCATTGGAAATTGATTTGGTATTTGAAAATAATTTAAAAAAAAAATTAGAACAAAGGAAAACAACACCGACTAAAGTACCTTGGGTGTATTTGTTGTCAATTAAAATAAACTCTTAACATTAACATCAACAATACACATGTCGCCAGAGAAGTCAATTTGGGCATACGTTAATCACTTCATAATGAGCAACATTTCATATTTATGTAAGTATACATATGGACATATAGTGTGTACACAGTATATGAGTAGTATGTACAAATAATTTGTTAACAACATTTGAGTATTGTTTAATTACATATTTATTACTTTTTAAGTGTTTTGGTTTTGAATTATTTGATTTTCATTGGTTTTAATTCTGTTCCAGTTGATGAAATTGATGGATATCTTTATTATTTTGGAGGTACAGCTGGAGTTTTAACCCTAACGGGGATAGCAGCTGCTTCAGCTTATTACTTTGCTTCACGTCCCATACCGGAAAAACCATTAGTGCCTCTAGAAAATCAATCACCAATATTAGAAGTAAGTACAAAACATTAATTTAATATGCAATTGTCATTTTCATCCATAGAAAATGTGACACGAAAATGTCAGACAACGTACCAAAAAAAGTTGATCTTTGCAATTTTCTTTAAATATAATGCAGATAAAACATGTTATTCCTATTATAAAAGAACAATTTGTGTTGAAAATGGTAAGAATCGGTAAATTTCTGATTTCTCGTAGCACCCATTCAAATATCTTCCCGGAATATGGTTCTATAGTACATACATCCTTTAATATAATAATAAATCACAAAACGATATGAAGTTTTGATCGGTCCATATTTGACAATTGCCACCATATAAATTCCACTTCCCAAAATCACTTAATTTTATATAAGATAATTTTCTTACAAATAGTGTAAGCAGTTTGAAATTTGACATAAAGTATCAAAATATATATAAAATTTTCCGTACTAAATTATATGAAGATTGGCCCATAATTGGTCATATCATCCATAAAAGGACCTCTACCGAATGTCAGTTCATAATTGGCCATAGCTGCCACATAAGATCCACTTCTGAGATCAAATAAATAGATACCAATGCACATTATTTTATGGCGATCTACCACAACCGAGAATCGCATTAACGAGCATAAATATCATGATAATGATAAAAAATTGAACACAAATTTGTTTCAAGCCTGCATAGATGTTACTGCTGGATTTTGTGACTATCGGTCCAGAATTATACATAGATCCTCTACATGGCCCACACACGGAAATATGGGGGGTATATTGATTCTGTAATTTCGCTTGTAACATATCGAATTATTGGTCGTAAACCCACATAGGTATACATATATGGGCAATTCCATGTCATCGTACGTGACATTTGTACGCCTATAGAGTGGAATAGATTTTCCAAAAATAAGAGAATCTGAAAAATAATTTGGTCTGTATGTTTCATTCAGAGGGTGCTATATTTTAAAAAAATAATAAGTTCTTTCGAAACATTGTTATCCAAAATATCGAGCGAAATAAGGGTATATTGTACGTGACATAAAACGGAAGTAATTTTGAGGTACATGTAGAAATATGCGAACATTTTCGAATCGTGAGAGGCGTTATGTTTTCTTTTAATTTCTTACACTAAACGAAATATTTTTCCTTTACAATCCGTCATATTTAAGTAAAAACAATCATTGGATGATTTTTTAAAAAATAAAATTTAATATCGTACGTGACATACCGTACATGACAGATATTTTTCTTATAATAAAACAATATATATAATGTAAATATATGTATACAAAAACTAAAAAAATGAATAGAAAATATACATACGGTTTCAATAAACATTTTTATAATAGCAAATAAACAATCAGAGTCAAATTCATTTCACACTATATGCTAATTGGGAGCTTAGTTTTGACCGCAATTTTACCATAAAACACACCAATTAAATTAAAAAAATAAATATAGGCAGTTTAAACTATTATTTTTGCCAATAAAATGTTGTAATAAGCTTTAAATACTGACACAAAGTAATATTTTAGAGTTTTCTCCTATTCAAATCATCTTGAAAAAAGTTTCAAGGGTTTTTGGGTTTTTAGTAGTCGTAGTCATTCTCGTGGAATTGCCCATATGTATATTCCGATTCGACACAGTCGAATATAACACCCTTAATTGTTTTATATGGAGTTTGACAATATCAACAGTGAAATAATTGTTTTGAAAATACAATAATTTGTAATTAAGCTTTCATATCTATTCATAAATTGGGATCTTCCTCGGTTATCATAGGTTAAGGATTGATGTTCTTATTTTATTTTCATTTGATTTGAACGATTTAAATTCGTTCTACCTTCGAATGGTTAAATTTTTGTTAATTCAAATTGAATCGAAATATTTTTGGATCACTCAATCTGTTTTTGTACAAAATGAATTGAAAAAATTTAGCTAAATTTAAATTAAAGATAACTTTATTCTATAAACAATGAATTCTCAAAGGAATGAAGTATATACTTAAGAATTAAGCCTATGAATTAATTCATAATGAATTCATTAATGGAATGTCAATGGAATGGACAATCAATAAGGATTTGATATCATCGAATTTAAAATATATATATATATATGTTCATATAGAAACTAGATTTAATGTTCTTCCATTTGAAACTCACATAAAATGTTTATTGGGATACAACGACCTATTTTTAGTTAATTTTGAAATTTTCACAATTTAGAATTTCAATACACAAAATTCTAAAGTAAATAAACAAAAAATGTATAACTTTATTATGATTAAGATAGACAAAGAATATACAATGCAAATGCATTCATTTTAATTACACTCTACATCATTATAAGTGCATTTGTACTGAAGTTTATAGCACTTAAGTAAAAAAGAAATTAGTCAATAATTAATTACATTAAAGAGTGATTTGAAATGAATAACCTCCTTGCATAAAGGATATCTAAAAATGCATCTCTCTTTATTTATTTTAAAATTGTAATTAAAATTTTTGTTAACATTGTAGTTGAAAAAATACATATTTCTTATTTGTGTTAGCTTTAAAGAAAGAAATTCACATTGTACATACGTCTATTTTTGGCTTGATATTAACATGTTTTTATATTAGACAGCAACCAGATCAGTGACCAATCTATGATCTATTTTTTTCTACTTGTACTTGTACGAGTAGACTCGCACAAGTCTGCATACAACTATTTAATGAGCATATATTTGCATCCATCATGGCACGCCTCAGATATTTTTAATTCTATTTATTAAATAATGCCATATAACAGAAACTAAATTATAAACAAATAGAATTCAATTGTGTTACAAGCTGAAACAAAAACACACTGCACGAAAAGAAAAGATTTTGTTGATTTTTGAATATTAAGGGGAGTCAACGCTATAAATCTAGTTCGATTAGAATATCGACTAGGGGTCAATAAAAGTCAAATATACAATACAATACAATATATATGTATCTACGAAATATGAGCTTTACCACAAGTGTATGTAATTGAATTTTTGCAAGCGTTAGAAATTATGATGGGAAAATGTTGAATTTACATTGAGTAAAGCGTTATTTAAATTTAGTGCTGAACGAAACAAAATCAAACAATATGCAAATACTATCGATGGATGTGTTATTGAATTGACAAGGAGGAGATTGTAAATAAATTAAACAAATGTATGCCACCTACATACTACACACACACATAATGAATTTATTGAAAATATGAATATTCCTTTTTACTTCTTTCTACATATCTAAAAATATAAACAATAACTATTCAATTTATATAGAATTGTATGAACAAGATACATTCCCAAAAATGAAATATTTATTTTAAAATTATGAATGAAAAGCAATGCTTGGTTGGTTTGTAAACTGTCCGACTGTGATGATTGCTATTGCTAAGAAGGTATACATACATACATATATTTGAAATCTTTTCGCAATGAAAATTGCTGTTTAACATACCGTCCGGCATTAAGGTAGACGTATAGACAGACAGCCAGCCAGCCAGGCAGCCGTACATACGTTTAAACAACACACACTGCGAAGGTAGATTTCCCAGTCACTCAACTATTTACGGTATTTATTTTTATACCCCACATGTACTCCTCAATGTTTTGGTTCTGTGGTTCTTGAGACTCTAAACATTTTACGCGACCTAACTACGGTGTTCTTTATTCTTCACATCCCATCACATGCCAACACAAAAACACTAAAACAATCAAATGTACTCGTATGTATGTTATGAATTCTCTCTCACAACAAAAGACACTTTTTTCCTTAATTAATTAATTAATTAATCTTTTTTTTTAACGCAACAGAAAGACAGAAAGAAAGAAAGAAAGAATCATGTGCCCAAACCATCAACTATCTCGTGAATCAATATATTAAAATAATACACAAATTACTTAACAAAATCAAAATAAACGAATTCATTTTCTTATGTTTAAGGATTTCCCCCAGTGATTTCATTCGATATTCATGCATGCTAATCTTAAGGGTTTACCGAAATTAACATTATCTTCTATGAAACCACATTCTAGATTTTCATTAATTATTTATCATTGAACTGCGAATAATAGTTTAGAACAGATATTCCTTGGGCTTGGCAAACTCTAGCGTCATAAAAAAATGTGTAACTTAAATAATTGTTTATACTCCATTAAAGCAATAGGATATAGTTTTATTAAAAACATTATTGAACGGTTCACCCTAAACATCTATGTTAGTAAAAAGTTCGTGTGATCTTTTAGACACATCGTGCTCTCCCAAAAATTTAAGCAAATTTTCTTTCACTAGTCTTTGGCTTCTCAATAATAATAAAATATTGTGTTCAGTAATCGTATGGTTTTTTAAAGAATTTTTTATCTCAGTACGATTTTGAACGTCTAGCGTGTTGCGAATTTGAAATATATAAAATATCAAAAACGGATAAATATAATTTAGGGGCAAAAAAAATTAAAAAAAAAAAGATTTAAAAAAGAAAAGAAACAAGTTTTTCATTTAACACAATAAAAATAAATCGTTACGTTTGAAAATATACATATATTTGTTTAAAACAATGTAAAGATATATTAATAATTAAATAGAAAATACATACAAACATACATATATATATATTTAAAAAGTTAAAGTATCTACTAGATAGATACAATAAAACAAAATATTTAAATGAAAAATTCATACATCAATTAAATGTGACAGTTTTTTTTTTTTTTTATTACGTAAATCAGCTCTTCAACAAATAAAGTGCATTTGTATTGTATACGTAATTAATTCTAAAATTTTCTTTTGATTTAAATTCTGAAAAAATAAATAAATAAAATATTATTTGCAAATTTTGTTTTTAACACAAAATCATTTCGGGAGATAGATGTTATTAACATTTCAATTTCGATTTGAGTCTAGAACATTGAGTTATTTTTTAAGAAAATCTATTCTTTACCAAAAAGAAATACAAAACAAAAGTAAAAAGAAAAATATTTTTAATACTACTTGATATATGAATGAATAAATTTAAATTGTTTGCCATTAAATAAAAAAGTAAAATGAAATAATAAAAAAAAAAAAAAAAAAAAAATAAAATAAAAATGAACACAAGACAAGACTAAATAATAATTCAACATACAATATTTATTCTCTTCTTCATTCTGTCGTTATATTTTTTAAATATTTTTTTTGTCTCTACACATTTTATAATGAGTCAGTTACTTGAACATCTTCGAATTCTATATTTTTGTTGCTTGTTTTTAATATTTTATAAAAAAAAAGAAATACGAATTTGACAATTTCTTTTTATTTGTTTGTAGATTGTGTATAAAGTAGATAGATAGACCCCAAAACGATTTATTTATTTTATTTTGTTTTAGAATGAATATATGTTTTTAATTATTTTTAATATTTGGGTTATTGTGTTTTAAAACCATTAAATCAAAATGTAATTTTCTTTCTTATCTATCACTATTGAATATGTAATTTTATAATTATTTCTTTTTTTTTTGTTTAAAAAATAACAACAATTAACATAAAACTGTTTATAAATTTTATTTAAAATAACTGAACCATTAGTTCAGTTATTTTAAACTGTTTTCATTTCCTTCCGTGGGTATTTAAATATAAATTCGTACAATTATAGTTTTATCAGTAAATTTGAATAATAATTATCGTTGAAATTGTGGTTAATGAGTACATACATATCATCCCCACAAGATTACAAAATATAAAAATTATTTAAAAAATATTTTTTCTCTACAAATTATTCCATTAGGAGAGTAAATTCAAAGAAAATTTCCTAATTGCTAACCTTTTATGCTGTTATTTGCATTTATTTTATGTTCTTCTTTAGCATTCCCCACGTTACGAAAGCAAAACGGGTGCTATTTGTTCCATTCATTTTATTAATTATTAATATTATCTTGGGTATTCAAGATCAAGACTAAATGCTAGTAAGATGATTACTAGATCCAACCTGTAAAATTCAGATATCCAACAAGGTCACACAATAAGTTAGCCCATACCTCATATAGATCATTTATTATATGTTTATCCAGAAATCCGTGTCTTAACATTAGCAGTTCGATATTTACAGAGAAGAAAAAACTATGCAAAGATAAACTACATTTTATTTAGAGCGTCTATAATTATAAATTTGAAAAAAAAATTGTATTACAAAACATTCAGAAATCTTCAAAATTATATTATTTAGATGATTTCATGTCCATTGTATTTAGGACTACATTGTAAATAATCCTTAAATATCCAAAACTCAGGACAGTGTTCAATGGATTCTAGTACCCAACAAGAAAATTTTGAAATACAGTGCACTCGCCGTAAAATGAACACCGTCTAACGTGAACACCGCCTAACGTGAACAAGCTTTTGTTTACATTGACTACTCTGTAACGTGAACAAACTCAGACAGCTCTATAACGTGAACAATTTTTTTTCACTGCATTTGTTTTCTAAGCATGTAGACAACACTGAAATACATACATTAAATTCGATTTTGAAAGTTAATATAAGGAGATTCCCTACTCCTTATATTAAAAATGTGTTTATATCCTCTAAATTCATATTTTTCTATGGTAACGAATGAGTAATTTTATTTCAATGTATATTTTCTCGTGATCTCGATTTGTTCTGTAATGCATTTTAATCAATAATTTTTGTTCTATATTTTAATAATGAAAATAATAATAAAAGAATTTCACGTTTAATCGTATATAACACAATATAAACTTTTATATTTTTCCATGAAATTCAGCAATCGCTAACGTGAACAATTTCACTAACACGAACTCTCTTGGTTTTAATTAGTTCACGATACCGCGAGTGCACTGTAGTTCAAAGATAAAGTAATTTTCACGATGTCTTAAGGAATAATACATTACAATTCATTTTAATATAAGAGTTACTGAGAGACAATAAAGCTAAGTCTGTTGTCGAAAAACTAAGTTTTGCAACAACAAAATACATGTAAATAAATGTATTTAGTTGTTTTGTCAGCCATACATTTTGGGAGAGAGTAAACATTTTTAGTTTTACCCCAAATTCTAATAAATTGGTTAATAATCAAGCACTTAATAATATCATCCAAGAATAGTTTTTAAATACAATATGGGAATTTAAATATTTCACTTTTAAGCTAAGTACTCTGTTCAAAATTTCGTGCGAACTGCTGTCAAACTACATATAAAATGTTTGGAATGAAATACATGCAAAATAATTTCGCAAAAGCAGTACTCTGTTCTTATTGTGGAAACATGTGAAATACATCTGGCAACCTAATTTTTCCACACGAAATGACATAAGCAGCACTTATTTCGCACGAAATTAAAACCAACAGCTGATCATTTTTTGCATATAAAATTTTTCGCATGAAAAAACTAACATTTTTCGCAAATATGAACAGAGTACTAGGCTTTATTCAAAATGGTTTGAGATTAAAGTGTTTTAAGATTGAATATTGAAACAAATATGAAATTTAATATACTTTTGTTTAATTTAGTTTTAAAAATTTATTGTGCATTTGACTTTTTTCCGAAATTTTTTTAAAATAAATTCCACAAGTCCAATATAACAATAAATTTGTTTCATCAATGGAAAAACGTAGTTAATTCATCGAACTTGCATTGTGCTATGCAATCATTTAAATAAAGACCCGTATATTTAAATACCTACTCGCATAAACACATGATATCCAATGACACGTTAATGTAAAAATCATGTATTTTTCACCTTAATCGAACCCCTGCTTAAACTACTTATTTGTCATGTAATATTTTTCTGAGTAATTAATAAATCTAGGTTTTGTATGACTTAAATATTAGGTTTGTCGATCGAATAAAAATTATTCGAATAATCAAGGAAAAAGTATATTTTGTCAATCAATAATTGTCAATTAATCGATTAATCTCATTGTAGAATAAATTTATTTTCAAGTTAAAATAAAAAAAAGAAATATAAACAAAAATTTGGACAAAACTATCTCAAAGAAACAAGAGCAATAATTTATAATGTTATTCAAAAATGGTTACATGAAAAAGTGCATTAGAAACATACAAAGACAACTTAACTTACAAATGGAACCCTTCTAAAGACGTAGGAAAAGACAAAGTATTTGCAAAAGTGTTAGAATGATTTTCCAATTAATAATAAACAAATATAGATATATTTATAATCAATTTGAGTAAAACGCTTTCACTGAAATATCTATCTATACATTATTAACTTTGTATTTGAAAAATTTCCTGGTTTTTTATTAAATCATTCGAATTACTCGATGGAATGAATAAACGAGGAATTTTTATACCCTTCACCTTCGTGAGAAGGGTATATATAAATTTGTCAATCCGTTTGTAATTTCCACAATATAATTTTCCGACCCTATAAAGTGTATATATTCTGAATCCTTATAGATAGCGGAGTCGATTTAGTCATGTCCGTCTGTCTGCTGCAATCAATTTTCTGAAGACCACAGATATCTTCGGGATCCAAATCCTCAATAATTCTGTCAGACATGCTTTCGGCAAGTTTCCTATTTAAAATCAGCAAAATCCGTCCATAAATAACGGAGATATGAGCAAAAATCCGAGACAACCTCTATTTTTGGCCTATTTTTTTATCCATATCTCGATTACTAAATCATAAATATAGACAATACGGATATCTAATGATAGATATTTCAAAGTCCATTGCAACGATGTATATAAGGCTATACAAAGTTGGACCTACAATGGATCAAAATCGGGAAAATATTTTTTAACCCGAAATTTTTAATAAAATCACTAATAAATTAAAAAAAATAATTTTAAAAATTTGGAAAAAACTTTTAAAAAACATTTTTTAAAAAATTAAAAAAATTTTTTTTTTTAAATTTTACTTTATTTTAAAGTATAATTTGGTGAAGGGTATATAAGATTCGGCACAGCCAAATATAGTTCTCTTACTTGTTAAAAATCAATTGATTACTCGAATAATAAAAAAAATAAGAGTAGTAAACTAGTATTCGATTTAAATAAAACTCGAATAATTGACAACCCTATTAGATATATAAAATATTTCCCGGGAATAAGAAAAGTTCATTAAATTATAAATCCTAATTACATTTCACGATTTTACACATTAGAAAATCGATTAGCTGTTTTGTTCCGTTAAGGAAATAAATAGTACGTAAAGCTAAGCCAGCTATAATTTTTGATTTCTTAGTTGTATGAGAATGTTTTTATTATTTTTGGAAAAAGCAAGACTCGTTATTTTTTTTAAAACAAATTCACCAAATTATAAACTTTTTGTTCATTCAATCCATTTGAAATCAACAATAAATTTTATTTTTGCTATTTATGTTATTAAACCAAAGAGACCAAAGAGATGAATAAGAATGTACTAAAATCATATGACCAATGACTTCATAAACTAAAAAATACCTTTTTTTAGACAAAATTATCATGAGCAATATTTTATACAAAAATAAAAATATTAGTATTCTTACATTCGATACAATGATGTACATACATACATACATACATATTTAATTATATTTTGTTTTTACATAAATTTTGAACTTTAGCAAGGCCTTTTCGAAACCACTATTTCTAAAAATAAAACTAACAATCTGTTGTTGTTGTTTTGCAACCACATATAAAGGGGCCCGTCCCAGAATGTTATTAACTAATTTGTTTAGCCTTGAATGTATGTATTAGAAAAAAAAAAGAAAATATGGATTCGAACCAAAATTTTTTTTATTATAAAAAGTGAAAATTTGAAAAAGAAAAAAGTGTGACGTCAACAGAATGAGAAAAGAAAAATATTGATGTATTTTTTCAAATATTACAAATTGTGTTCAAGTCGTAAGACGACTTTAGTAAAAGTGTATCATAGGACATTCAAGAAGTGAAAGCAAAAGTGTACGATCACTGTATAAAAGACTGAATCGATCAAAGTTTTATTTCTCCTTCAGGTCAGAAAATTAATGTTGGTTGACCTCCCAAGGAGTGCACACAACAGGTTATTTTCTTGCGGGCGGGATTATGCAATAAAACTTGATTACTCGTATAAACAATTATTTTTGAAATAATAATAAAAAATAATATTTATTTTAAAGTAAAAAGAAACTAGCAACATGTGCAGATAATAATTGAAAAAAACAAAAAAAAAAAAAAAAAATATTTGAAAAACAAACACAAGTCCAATCAAAAAGAATAACACAATAATAATAAAAATCCAAATAGTAGAAGAAATCATATATAACAAGATTAAAGTGAAAAACAACAAGGTTTTTCAAATAAATTAACATATTTTATTGAAACATACGAGTACATAAATATTAAAAGAACAAAGCCGATCGATCGCATAGAGCCATAATATGTCTTGCTGTGGCCAAATTACTACAATACGTGTACCCATTGAGATGGGGGCCCAAAGTGATGTTCTAAAGGTAAATAATATTCCTAAATAGAAAGAGAGTACTCATTGGGTTTGAAAAAAAAAACTGAAAATTTAAAATTAAAAAGTAGTTGTAGCAAAATGTTTTGCAAAGATTTTAATTAAGACATGTTTTGGTTGCAACATTTGGTTTTTCTTCTTCTTTTTTTTTATTCTAGATAAGATATGATCCTCGTCTAGATATAAATCGCCGGGTAGGCTAAAATCTACATATGTACATATACTACTTATGTGTTTTGTAGCATTTAGAATTCGACATTTTTCATTAACTGTTACGTATTTGTATATACATACATACATATTCGTACATATTCATAGTTATGATGTAAATTATGAAATTGTTGAGTGTTGAGTGTTGAAAATTCATTTAGATTCGCTTGAAAATTGAAAATTGAACATTTCATATACAATTGACAAGCTGTTGAATCCGTTTTATAACCTTTCATTTCGATGTTTTTAAATCAATTCCAGAAACATTTTTCTTTTAGCGTTATTTTTTATTTTTGTTGCGGATTTTATTTTAAAATCACTTAGTATTTGAAGAAAAATAAAAAGAAGTATTCTTTGATGATCACTAGCAATTTCTATCAACACTTGTGAAATGTTAACGTATTGAAATAAATGTTTCAATACCATACAATTTGTTCTCCACGTCATAGAAAGAAAAGAAACACTTGAATTGATATTTTTGCCTTTTTATTTTTTAAATTATCAATTTTATTTATTTTTATTTTTTATATTATTAATAATATTGAGTAGTGAGTGTTAAACAGAGATACATACTCGTATGTACATATATGTGTATTACACATTTTTGCTTAATAATAAGTATGTATGTATGAATAAATAAATCATGAAAAATCCCACTTACTTAAGTAATTTGAATGAGAAATATTTAAATGCATTTTCAAATTAATAGCATTTAGTTTTTAAACAAACAATTAAACAAAACGAGGTTCTTTTCTTATTTTCGATTCTATTAATTAAATTTGTTTTGGCAAAATCTACATCTGTTAAACGTTAATCAATCGTTTTACTTAGATGTAAAATTTATGTTATTTGTTGGCCTGGTTGGCCTGGTTGGCCTGGTTGGCCGGCTAACTGAAATAAGATTGATTGTGAATGAAGATCATGCGCTCGAAATACTATCTTTCAACAACAATAATACTAAGTATATGTTATAACAGAGTCCCTTTTCACTAGCATTTTGTTCTGTCCTCCTTTACCTACACAAGTCATTTTATATTTTGCACTCATTATTTGCCTCGTCTTTTCTCTTTTTGTTTTTTTTTTTGCAAAATGTCCAATTTCAGGGTCCGGAACAAATTCATGTTTCAAAATTTTACAAAGAGTCCAAGAATGGTAAATTCGTGTCATATATCACAGAGAATGTACGTACATTATATCACACATTTCGTGAAGGTGCTTATGCCTCCAACAATGGACCTTGTCTAGGATGGCGTGAGACATTATCATCACCATATCAGGTGAGTGTCATTTAATGTTCGATGATCGAAGAGCGGATTCCTATATATTATTGGTTTTTATCCATTCTAGTGGATCAATTACGACGAAGCCTTATTACGTGCTAAAAATTTTGGTTCGGGACTGCTGGCTTTAGGAGCGCGGCCCAAACAGTTAATTGGCATCTATTCACAAAATCGTCCCGAATGGATTTTATACGAACAGGGCTGTTACTGTTTTTCCCTGGTAGTCGTACCGCTTTACGACACACTAGGACCAGATGCATGTGCTTTTATTATACGACAGACTGAGATGTCGATCGTGGTTGTAGAAGATGATGCCAAAGCAACTATGTTGCTGGACAAGGCTCCTCGCTCCTTGAAAATAATCGTGGCCGTGAAGCCCATTAGGCAAACAACATTGGAGAAGGCACGCAGCCGTGGCATACAGATATTTTCATTTATAGACGTTGAGAAATTGGGTGCCAAAAACAACCATGTTGAAGTGGCGCCCACTACAGAAGATTTGTGCACGGTATGCTACACATCCGGCACTACGGGTAATCCTAAAGGTGTTATGTTAACCCATGGCAATGTTGTGGCAGGTGTATGTGCAGTGATTTTACAATTGGGTAAGTACTTACAGCTAGAGAACATTCAGACTTTCTGACTGCATATTTACTAAATTATTTGTACGATTTTCATTATGTAGGTGATCATCGTATTCGTGCTGGCGATGTTATGATTTCTTTCCTGCCTTTGGCTCATATGTTCGAGCGTTGTTGTGAAAACGGCATGTACTATGTTGGTGGCTGTGTGGGATTCTATTCGGGCGATGTTAAAGAATTGACAAATGATCTAAAAATGCTAAAGCCAACCGTAATGCCGGCCGTGCCTCGTCTATTAAATCGTGTCTATGATAAAATACAAAATGAGATCGCTGCCTCGTCCATTAAAAGAGCTTTATTCAATATGGCTTTGAAAGCCAAGGAGAAAGAGATATCCAGGGGTATTCTAAGACGCAATGGTTGTTGGGATAAAATGGTCTTTAAAAAAGTTCATCAAGGTGAGTTCTATTATATTTAAATTCATTCAAACACCAATTGACTTAATTAATTTCTATTGGAATTCCGTTGGCAGCTTTTGGCGGCAATTTAAGATTAATGGTGGTTGGTTCAGCTCCCTTGGCTGGCAACGTTTTGACATTTATGCGCTGTGCTTTGGGTTGTTTAGTGGTAGAGGGTTACGGTCAGACTGAATGCACTGGAGCTATTACTTTAACAGTACAAGGAGATTATATACCCAATCATGTCGGTCCACCCGTCTCCTGTAACGCAGTCAAGGTATGCTTTCAAAAATTCTTTCAAAAACTAAAGTACTTATAGTAATTTTTCCATCAGTTAGTGGATGTACCGGAAATGGAGTACTATGCAAATCAAAACACTGGAGAAGTATGTGTTCGAGGTTCTAACGTGTTCCATGGGTAAGTTTAATTAAATTTTTAAGTTAAGTTGAAGAGAGACATTGCATGTAAATATAACTATGATTTTGCCTGTTATGTTTATCAACTTGTTTCATTTCCCAGTTGACTACCGTTATTATAAACGAACATTTTGTTATCAATTGCTTAATTTTTTATTTATGAAAATTAATAATAAAAAAGACTTACCAATAATAACATTTTGAAGCATTAAACTGAAATAAAAAAAAATAAATAAATAAATATTACTTAATAACAAAGGTTTACAAAAAAATATTTTTTTAATTCATTGAATAAATCATATGTTTTTGAGATAGGCTAGGTGTTTTTGCGAATAACAAAATAAAGTCGTAAAAATCGAAAATTTCTTTTAATGTACAGAAATAACTTTATAAAATAAACAGGATTTTTTAAAATTTAAACTTTGAAAATTAAAGTTGGTCAACTATGATACCCTGTATCTCACCTTGTATTATAACACGGTGGTCACTAATTTCATTTTCTGAAAGCTGGTGCTCTCCTGTACGATTTGTTCGTACATTATTTTGCAATCGCACTAGTTTGTTGTTTAGAATATGGAGATTTATTAGCTATTTTCTTCCGATCGAACACACGGAATTATCAGTGTTTTTGGGAGGGAGACAAATGAAAATATGTATAAAAATATTTTTTTTTAGTTTTTTCATTCTTAATAAATATCTCAAAAGTTTGAAGTCCTGGAATAATAACTTTCATACACAATTGATACATCAATCCTCTATAGTCTAATTTAGATTGATATTTAAAATCGGAGCAATTTTTATTGACAAACATTTTTTTTCACCAAAAATCTTGTTCAAAATTGTTCCCGAATTTAGATATATGTTTCACATCATGAACAAAAACCTTGTAAACTAGTATAATTTATACAAATATACATTAGTGGCAATACTACTTTTATAAACATATTTAAGGTATTCACACGGTAGTCATAAAGTCGTATGTCATAAAATAATAACACGAAAAAATATAACTGCTGTGAGCAACTCACATAAGTTTGTGTGCTATTTAAAATTTGAGTCAACAAACAATTATAAATATTTTTAATAATAATACCAAAAACAAGTGTTAATAATAATACCAAAAACAAATGAAAAAAATTTTATGCAAAATTTTTTTTTCAATTTATTAATGAAAAAAAATTTAAATTCATTTCAAATTTTTTAAACATTTTTTTTGTGAAAAAATTTTATGCCAATTTTTTTTTTAATTTATTAATAAATTTTTTTTGTTAAAAAAAAAAATCGGATTAAAAAATATTTTTCCTGATTTTGAGTCATTGTAGGTTCGATTTAATATGGCGTTATATACATCGTTGCAAGTTCTCGATGAAGAGTTTTCTCTCTCGACTTAGATTTACACAGTTAAGTTATGACAAAACAATAAACATAGGATGAGAGGTCTTATTATTTGAGGATTTTTTCTTTGAAGCACAACAACAATTTTTTAAAACTATTGTAAAACTTTAGTGCTTTATGACAATATGACTTGATAGCTCACCGTGTGAATACCCCAATTGTAAATTATGATATTTTTTGGGTTAAAAATTATTCATACAAATGAAACCGTTAGCAATATTATTAGACAATGTTTCGTTTCGCTAAACAGCCTTGAAATAAATCTAAATATAAAACATATGTATTAATGAATTGAACATGAAATTATTTATACATAGGTACTATAAAGATCCTGAAAGAACTGCCGAGGCCATAGATTCTGAGGGATGGCATCATACAGGTGACGTGGGCATGTGGTTGCCGAATGGAACTCTTCGGATTATTGATCGTCGCAAGCATATCTTTAAACTGAGTCAGGGCGAATACATTGTACCCGAAAAAATTGAAAATATCTACACTTTAAGTCAATATGTCAATCAAGTATTTGTATATGGAGAAAGTTTAAAGGTAATTCCTAAATTCGATTTGATAAATTCATTTTATTCATTAATTTCTTTTCATTGCAGAGTTGCATAGTGGCTGTGGTAGTGCCAGACGTTGACGTTTTAAAGCAATGGGCCACAGAAAATAATGTCCGTGGTACCTTGTCGGTATTGTGCAATAACCCCGAAGTCAAAAGTCTAATAATGACGGACATGTTGAAATATGGCAAACAAAGTGGATTGAAATCGTTTGAACAGGTCAGTTAAGTTGAGCATTATTAACATTAACTTTATGTGTATGAAAATGTGAGAATGTTTAAACGGCAACATTATAATTCGTTTTTCTTTTCAGATCAAAGACATTTATTTACATCCTGATCCATTTTCGGTACAAAATGGTTTATTGACTCCGACGTTCAAATCGAAACGGCCACAATTGAAAAGTTACTTTAAACCCCAACTGGAGGATATGTATAAACATTTAGATTAAGTCCAATTACATACTTATTGCGAAATACCAAATACCAAACGGAAACATGTAATTCTCAACAGAAACTCAACATTTGTTAATCAACCAACCAATAATAGCGCGGCTGCAAATTTTGAATTTTAAACTATTTATTTAATTTTTTCTCAAACGACAAGACTATATTTAGCTAAAAGTTCTGATAAAACATTTAAGAAAAATTAGTAAACATAATTTAGTACCTCTTTTTAACACTAAATACTACAACATACATTAATAGATTACAACATAAATAAACAAACAAACTACTCTTAAAAATATCGTTTTGAAAAAAAAAAAAGAATTCAAATTTGAAAATATATAATAACGAAAGCAATAATATTGAGAAACGAAAACAATTTTAGCCAGTTTATAATACAAAACATATTTAAAACAAAACAACCAGTTCAATTCAATTCGATTCGTTTAATATTGAAGTATAAATATGAATAATATGAGAAATATAAACTAAACTAAACAAAACAAAATGAAATAAATAAATTAAATAAATAACTCGTAGACATTTTAGTAATTTTTAGATAAGAGTGAAAACAAAATTGTACCACAACAATTAAGTTATTAATTATGACTTGAGTAATTTTAATTTAAACTAAATTCTTTATAACGAAGCATTTTTTTCCATAAAAACAATTAAAAATTGAATTTTAATTAATTAATTTATTTATTTATTGCTTTTTTGTTAAACAAATTTTAATGAAATTTATGTATTCGCATTCTTTGTTAAATACAATTTCTACGTTTAAATTTCTTTGCTTTCTTTTTTTTGGATAGGAAATGGTTTAGGCAAACATTAGATTTTATTTTAATTATTAAATATATATTTATTTTTCAGTGTGCATGTGTATGAAATCAAATTATTTACTATTTTTTATTTTATTATTTTTGGATATTTGTGTATGTACTTCTTCTGTTATTGTTTCATTATTGTTTTGTGATTATTTATACATATATAAATAAATTATTTTTAATTTTACTTTAATAAAATTTTATGTAAATATATAATTTACAAGTGTTTTCTTTTTCTCTCTCCTTCATAATTAGCAAATAATAATAATAATAATAAAAATAAAAATAATCCGCAAACGGTGTTATTTTCATTTTATTATATTTACATACATTTCAGCAAATATAAAATCAACTCACCCACACACACACACACACACATACCAATATAAATTTCAATATTAAACCAAGCTTTACTAATTATAACATTTATGTAAATTTTTATTATGTATAACAAAAAGAAAACCAAAAACAGATTAAAAATAATAAAAATGCATCACCAACAAATATTTAAGAATTTACTACTACAATAGAAAAAAAAGGACATTTACTTTAGTTTTTCAGAATCTCAAAAAAGCAAATCTATTAAATTTAAACATAAAAAATACATTGTCCTGAACGAAAATAATAATAATTACAATAAAAATATAATTATTTCATTACTACTTATAATAGACTATTTTTTTATATTTTTGAAATTTGTTAAGGCAAACAAACATATGGTCAATCTAAATATTATACATACATAAATATGTATTCAGATATGTGTATATTTTGTGTGTTTCTTCTTATAATATTTTAGCAAATAACAGAGTTGTGAATTACCTAAATAATGCCTACAGGAAAGGTAAATGACCTACCCTCAGTTAATCTTCTTCTAACACTTTATATAAAATGTTATTGTCATTGGGGCTTAGACAAACATTTTTTAATATTTTTCTATGGTTCTTTATTACCGTTACCCCTAAAATACCTATTAAGCTTGACTTCCATTCTAAAGCTATAACGATATAATCGCAAATACCGTTACGGCTATTCTATAAATAATGTCAAATATTTTGGAAAAAAGTTCGATTGTGCAAAATAAAGATACATATCCCACTAAGCGACCAAAAACCTCTTAAAGGAATTGACCTAAGCTTTCTTTTGAGCAAAAAAAAAAAATAAAAAATTTAAAAAAGGAGCAAATTTAAAAAAAAAAAAGTAAAAAAATGTATATTTTGAGTTACAAAATATTTATTTTGAAAGATATCCCACACGCATCCCACTAAGCGACCAAATAGGTCGTTCTTTTGAGAAAAAAGGGCCCATTTTGAAAAAAAGTCAAAAAAGTTTTTGATTTCGGAAAAAAATGTCAAACAAATTTTTTTTCGAATGTTTGAAGAAATAGCTATCTAAACTAATTGGGACACATTTTGGTAAGAACAATAGGTAATAAGTTACATGGATGAGAAAAAACACCTTCTTGGCCAAAATGTCAAATTTTGATCCCCTCTAACTCAGAGAGTTCTCAACCGATCTTGCCCGACCGAACTTTCAAAAGTTGGTTCACTTGACATGAAATGCCCCATATATATATATATATATAAAAATAACAAAAATGGACGATATCTCGAAAATGCAGGGGTTTTCATGTAGCAATTATGTTTTGCCGGAGTTCATAGATTAAGAAATACTTATAGTTTTTCTCGATCACTTCGGTTTAGTGAAAAATCGGCATATTTAAGTCACAACTTCAAAGCATCATAAATATGTTTATATGAAACTAATTTATTTTGTTTGATAGATATGAGTTTCACCTTTTAAACAGAAAAGGGTTTGTAAAAATCGGTTGGAAAATGGCTGAGTAACGGTATTCGATCAACTTAGATCCTGAAGTAAATGTAAATTTGTTGTAAAAAATTAGTTTTTTGTAACTTAAATAATACTAACTCAGCCATTTTCAAATCGATTTTCAATAAGTAAGAGAGCTATATTCGGCTGTGCCGAATCTTATTAATTTAAATTTTTTTTTTTTTTAAATAGTTTTTTAAAAGTTTTTTTCAATTTAAAATTTTTTTTTTTTTTTTAATTTATTAGTGAAAAAAATTTATGACAAAAGAATGTTTTTTGTGAAAAAAAAAATTCGGGTTAAAAAATATTTTTCCCGATTTTGACCAATTGTAGGTCCAACTTTGTATAGCCTTATATACATCGTTGCAATGGACTTTGAAATATCTATCATTAGATATCCATATTGTCTATATTTATGACTTAGATATAGATGCCAAAAATAGAGGTTGTCTCGGATTTATGCTCATTCTCGAAAGCATGTCTGACAGAATTATTGAGGATTTGGATCCCGAAGATATCTGGGGTCTTCAGAAAATTGATTTCAACAGACATACAGACAGACGGACATGGCTAAATCGACTCCGCTATCTATAAGGATTCAGAATATATATAATTTATAGGGTCGGAAAATTATATTGTGGAAATTACAAACGGAATGACAAATTTGTATATACCCTTCTCACGAAGGTAAAGGGTATCAAAAGGATGTTCTGTTTGAAAGGTGAAACATACATCTTTTAAACAAAATAAATAGTTTTATAAACAATTTCAAAACGACATACTTATAATTTTTGGAAGTAGTAACTTTAAGGGTCATTATTACAACTTGCCTTTATGTTCGTAATAGTAAAATTTAACTTTAAATATACCTTTTTCTATTACTTAAAGTTACCTTTTACTATTCCGAACATAAAGGCAAGTTGTAATAATGGCCCTAAGAAATCAATAAATAAAAGTATATTTTATTTTGATAAACAAAATAACCATAATTTACTTAAATTATGGTTATTTTGTCGACGAGATCGGCGTAATGAGAGTGTAGATTATAATAACATGATATGTACTTTTTTCTGTTGAAATCGAACGTTTGTTTCTTGCTTGATCATTTTTTAGAACTTCGTTGACATTTGCTACTCGGTGGCTATTAACCGATCACTGGCGTAAAAAAAGAAAACACTATTTTCCTGAATTGAATAAAATATTGAAAATTTCATTCATCCTTATTTTGCCTGCTTCATACTAGATTCTACACACAAACACGTAGATTTCGTATGTGACTGATTCATACAAAATACCCCCTTTCAGGTGGACAGGTAGTGTGTCAAATCAACCATAACTATTATTATTATTTGAAAAGAGTACCTAAATAAAATAGTACTAATTGGCCGCTTTTCGTTTTGTAGAATCGGCCCCATTGAAACGATGCATTGGTCGATTTTACACATTAATAATTATGTGTATTGGGCGTGTAGCACAGACACAAACCTATATTTGTTGTGTTCATATGTATACAGTTATCGTATATTTTAATAAACCAAATGTATGGACATGCGCTCTTTATAAAAAATAAAAAAATAGTACTGTTAGTTATCATTTCCTTATGAATTTAACAGTCAATCTAATGTCATTTTTTTTACAAAGTTAATTCATTCATCATTTGTACGCAGGACTTATATAAGGAAAGTTTGATATCAAAATACGGGAGTGTTATAAAGAAATAGTTTAACTGGATAAAAAAAAAAATTGAAAAACAAAAAAAAAAAAATTCAATATTTTTTAATTCCATACAATCGATTTATTGAAAATTTCTTCATTTTAAATACGTTTGAGAATTTTTGAAAATGACCAAATTCTTAAAATTTTTGTGTCCATCAAAATTAACGTCGCTACGCTATGAATTTTTGATAATTACAAGTATACTTTTCTCTTTACTGGGTAAGTAAGTCAATCACAAATTGTGATGACTGACTAAGACGGCAACTGCAGTGTTAATGGAGTAAAATGTGTTGCGCCACATAAACCAATTCTAATATTTTTCCCAAATGTGTATTCTAATAAATTGTTTTTAAAATCTTTTCTTGAAAAATCTATAAAAACACAAGTATATTTTTCATTATTACTTTTGTACGTTGTAAAACGTACATGTTTATGTATGTGTTTGAAAATGATAGAACTCTAAAGGACTTTATGCTGTGAGTACTAATTTAAATAATTGATTTATTGCATAAGGATATATGTACATATTTATATTAAGTTATTCATGGAATATGGAATATAGTTATACATATATGGAACGAATTACAATCATATGACTTGTAACATATTTGTGCTTTAATGATATACATATGTAGTTAATAATCTCAAAATAGTATAATTTATCTAACAATAAAGATTTCAGGACATTAAGGAATATGTACACTTCAAATGAACTGCGTGCACATTGAGAAAGTAACAAAAAGGAAAATACGATAAAAATAGCAAATAAAAAAAAAATCGAAGAGATAGTGGGATGAGAGGGAGTAAATTGCGATATTTTTCGTTGTAAAATCGATTTTTTCGTTACACATTTTACTCCATGCAACTGTGCGACTACTTATTTTGTAACATTATTATAGAGTCCAGAATAAGTCAAAAATGATTTTCTTAAACAGATTTTTTTGGGATTTATTTAAATCGGCTAAATTTAAAATAAATAATAAAAACTTTTTGGTTCTTCTTTTTGTGTCTGCTATTATTTATAAAAAGTTACATGCTGTCAAGGTCTACAATTAAGCGCATTTACTACCAAAACTCCCAGGGTTACCAAGTACACAACTAAATCTCCAGCGGTAAGTTTAAGTTTAAAATGCAACAAAAATTAATGTTTTCTATTTTAACGCTTATTTTGTATATCCCTTTCTAGTCGTCTGCTATGAATCATGATGCGACAGCTTCCATTTATCGTTTTAATGCCACCAATGGAATTACCTGCATCCTTATTAGTGTTGATGGATTAATCAGTATTAAATATCGCAATAAATTAAATGAAGATGTTGAGGCTGATCTATATCTACCCGACGATCCCGTTCTAAATGGCGAATGTGTAGAATCAAATTTGGAGATTTTGTCATTAGAATTTAAAGGATTTAAATTGCAAATGACATTCAGAAAGGTGAATACTCGTAATTCCAGTTATTATTTAATGTTGCAATAAATTCACACGACATAAAACTGTTGAATGTTGAACAAATGTCTAATAATGTGATATGTAAATTTATTTCTAGTCTTCTGGTGGCGAAGGATGGTATATAAATCTATTTGAACTGACATATTCTTCCTCAAATCCTTTATTTGAACATCCAGACCGTCCTGGATTAGATGTTAAACTAACTTCTCCATCACATACACCCATGTACTTTCCAACGCCAGTGGGTAAATCTTATGTCTGCGATAAAGAACAAACTGTTGTAATGTATGCACCATTGGACTCAGGAGACCAGTCTGGCCACATTGCACGTCTATATCTGAGGGATTTACATATGCAAAGCTTTATGTTTAAGGAGAGCGGCAACTGGGGACCATCATTTCACTGCAGTGCTACAGGTTCATACAGGGATGAAACAGCTCCATTGGCAGTAGGCACTGCTTTGGCGATAGCAGTACTATTGACTATTTCCGGTTATGGTGGATGGAGGTGAGTTGCTTAAATATATTGAAGAACCAAACCATAAATTGAGTTATACCCAACGCTATTAAACAAATAATATTGGCCATAACGATTAAGGATATAAAAACAGAATTAAATCATATATTTAAATTTTAAATTTAAACTTTATTATACCCTTCATTATGGTATATATAAGTTTGTAATTTCCAAGTTTTCCATTTGCGACCCCATAAAGTATAAATACATGTATGTATATTCTATATCGTTATTTCAATATATTGTTATTTCAATATATCCGCTATAGTCCAACTTAGATTGTTATTTAAAATCGAGAAAATCGACCAAAAATTGGCTGAGATATAAGCAAATATCGTGACTACATTGTTTTTTTACCAACATTTTTTCATCCTGATTTTTCTTCACCAACAATTTATTTCTAACAAATTTGTTTCACCAAAATTAGTTTTTAACATTTTTCTTAAAGTATACTTTGGTATAAGATTCGGGCGAATATAGTATTCTTACTTGTTTTTGATTCAAATAACAAACACCATTGTATAGCTGGTTTGGTTATTTGTTTTACTTTGTGTTTTTTTATGTTTAAACCCTTTCATCTCAACTACCTATCATTGTAAATACGGTTACTTCTAAATGCTGTTACCGATATTCTATAAATAATTTGAAATTATAAAATAGCCTTTCTACCGTTTTGTATCGGTAGTCAACCCTAATTAGTCCAATGCTTACAAATCAAATAATCAATTACTTAAATTATACCCTTCACCATGAGAGGCAAGGATATGTATACATATAAGCATAAGTTTCTTATTTCGTGTGTAATTTCTACATTATAAGGTGCGTTTCACTTCCGTTTCGTTGTTGTAAGTTTATCTACAAATATTCAAAGTCTCATCATTAAATAATAAACTAGATTGAAATTCAAAATGAGTGGAAATCAAGTAAAAAGTATATTTTTTAAGAATTACGATGGTTACTTTTATAGTAAAAACCTGAATTTGAGCAAAATTGCGTAAAAAAAATATGGATCTACTGGAGCTACTTAATTTTTTAAACAAATTTTACATTCAAACAAACATGTTTTTTGCATCCTATAATCTCTGTACTTTTGGTTTTCAATGAACTCCTTTCATAATATCGTAACCATCTGTTTCTTTTTTCGTTACCATTTTAAGAAAAACGAAAAGTAATGACATCAAATGGTAAAATATATGTATCAGATTCAATTTAAGCCAAATTTCATGTAGCACCGAATCGTAGAGAAAGTATAC
Organism: Calliphora vomitoria; assembly: GCA_942486065.2. NCBI lineage: Eukaryota > Metazoa > Arthropoda > Insecta > Diptera > Calliphoridae > Calliphora > Calliphora vomitoria. The sequence continues at coordinate 130,160,619 of OW818031.2, forward strand.
ATAGAGCGGAAACTCTCCTGTCAAAGACCTAACTCAGTTGTCAAAAACCTAAGTGCTGAGAATGTATTAGTAAAAAAAGTATGTGATAACAAAAACAACACTCATATGTGTGATTATTTTGAGTAAAATGTTTGTCTGAGTTTTTTCTAGTTTCCGCTCTTGTTGTTTCTCTATGCACTTTAAAACAAAAAATAGGGAAAAATTTGAAAAATTAAACATAAATCGATGTGAAAAACAACAATAATAAAAAAAATGGTAAACAAATTCATTAGTTTTGCTTAAATTCTCATAGCTTTCAAGAATATCAAAAATGACGTTGTAATTATGAAACATTAAAATCTATTTCTTGATAAACAACATTCCAAGTAGTGACATCAGTTGTCAATAAAGCCAATTGTGCTACAACAATTTTAGTAAATTTTTTTTTTGTAAATTTTTGAATGGAAAATATTTGTGGTGAAAACAAGTAAGAGTGCTATATTCGGCTATGCCGAATCTTATATACCCTTCACCTTTGTTTTGGATGCATTACTTGCCCATTTTAAAAATTTTACATTTAATTGCTATTGCTATATTGTAGAAGTTACAAACGAAACAACAATTTTATATATACCCTTCTCAAAAACAACAACGCCAAACGAAACGAAACGAAACACAAAAAAAAAAAAAAAATACGCAAGTCAGTGAAACCAACTCACATCCAAACATACATATGTACGTTTTGTTGCTTTTTTTTCAAACACCAAAAAAAAAAAACAAAATAATGAAGCCAACAAACATCCAAACATATGCACGTTTTGTTGCTTTTTTGTGAAACACAAAAAAAAAAACAAAAACAAAATACACAAACAATGAAGCCAACACACAATCAATCCAACACACGTTTTGTTGTTTTTTTGTCAAAGCATGCAATAAATTGTATTTTTTTGATGATATTTTCAGAGGTTGTCTCGGATTTTTGCTCATATCTCCGTTATTTATGGACGGATTTTGCTGATTTTAAATAGGAAAATTCTCGAAAGCATGTCTGACAGGATTATTGAAGATTTGGATCCCGAAGATATCTGGGGTCTTCAGAAAATTGATTTCAACAGACGGACAGACAGACAGACAGACAGACGGACATGGATAAATCGACTCCGCTATCTATAAGGATCCAGAATATATATAATTTATAGGGTCGGAAAATTATATTGTGGAAATTACAAACGGAATGACAAATTTATATATACCCTTCTCACGAAGGTGAAGGGTATAAAAATGGATTGAAAAAATCGAGGTAATCTTGAATTTTTGCTTATATCTCAACCATTTGTGGGCCGATTTTCTAAATTTTGATTAGCAATCTAAGTTGGACTATAGCGGATATATTGATGCATCAATCATGTATGAAAGTTATTTGGTGTCTTCGGAAAGTTGATGTCAACATACTGACGGACATGGTTATATATATTTATGGGGTCGCAAATGAAAAATGTGGAAATTACAAACGGGATGCCACTCATGAAGAAGGGTATAAAAATTCTTTAGTCGTTTTCAACACAAATTTTTATACCCTTCACCTTCGTGAGAAGGGTATATATAAATTTGTCATTCCGTTTGTAATTTCCACAATATAATTTTCCGACCCTATAAAGTATATATATTCTGAATCCTTATAGATAGCGGAGTCGATTTAGCCATGTCCGTCTGTCTGTCCGTCTGTATGTCTGTTGAAATCAATTTTCTGAAGACCCCAGATATCTTCGGGATCCAAATCCTCAATAATTCTGTCAGACATGCTTTCGAAAAGTTTCCTATTTAAAATCAGCAAAATCCGTCCATAAATAACGGAAGTATGAGCATAAATCCGAGACAACCTCTATTTTTGGCCTATTTTTTTATCTATATCTAGATTACTAAGTCATAAATATAGACAATATGGATATCTAATGATAGATATTTCAAAGTCCACGATGTATATAAGACTATACAAAGTTGAACCTACAATGGGTCAAAATCGGGAAAAATATTTTTTATCCCGATTTTTTTTTCACAAAACTCTTTCTTTTATGAAAATTTTTTTCACTAATAAATTAAAAATTTTTTTTTTTTTTTAAATTGGAAAAAACTATTCAAAAAAAAAATATTTTAAGGTATAATTTGGTGAAGGGTATATAAGATTCGGCATAGCCGAATATAGCTCTCTTATTTGTTTCATTTAACATGACACAGGAACTTAGAAAATAAGGTTCATAAAAAATAATAAACTGAAGTTGTAAATATGAAACATCGTATATAATATAATATTCGGCTTAGAAGACTTTGACTAGTTTGTTTGTAACATTATTTTGGAATTAAGTATGTGCCCAGTGGGGAATGTATGTTTAGATTTTCAAACCTTTTTTTATTAAACATTTACCCCCATGTTGTTTTATAAACCTTTTATTTTACATTTTTTTATGCATATGGGGGTAAAATTATATATATTTATTTATTTGTAAACATGTTTATTTCAATATTCAGCAACTTCATTGTTACTTTACTTGCTACACAATGAAGTAGCGAAATATTGAAATAAGCTTAACTAAATATAATTTCAAAGAAATTATTAGGTTTAAATACTTATATATATCTTATGATAGCATAATTATGTTTTATAACACTGGTTGCTAAACAGTTGCAGAATATATAGGTTAATTCATAAAAATATTCACAATCTGAACGTACTTTGGAAATATTCTATGCGAAATTAAATTGTATCCTACAAATGAAAAGGTCTTTCTAAGAATATTTTCTCATTCATTACAGTTCTAATATTACCAAAAAAAATGTGTTTTTATTTTTAGGATTTGATTAAAAATATTAGTTTATATTGAATGATTAGAAACCTAAACTATTTAAATGACAAAATCTTTAACTTTTATCAAAAACAATTTGATTATTTTTTCGAGATTTCCGTTTTTTTTTTTTTAATAAAATTAAATTTTTTGGAGCTAATTATTAACTCAAAATGTTTTGTCCATTGAATGTATTGTAATTACATGTTTTTTTTTTATCTTTTCAGATATTTCAAAATTAAAAAGGTGCAATATGGCACCATGGAGTAAATCAGAAAAATTCTAAAGAACAAAATGCTAAACAAACAAAAATAAATTCAAAGGAGTGTGTGTAAAGATTATTTACTTTAATTAATAATAATACATATATAATTTTAATAATATTATTATTATTTATTATAAAATTATATAAAACAACCAGATAAAAGTAACTAATTTTAGAAAAAAATGAATTGCAAATGTCTTCCATATTGTTAAAACTAAAAACAAATAATAAAAAAAAAACTAAAATACCTAAAAAAAAACACTTACAAATTATGACAAACAAATTTTTAATTGATTTTTTAATAAATAATTTTTAAATAACTTATTTCTTAACATGTTAAGCACTTTATTTAAATATTTTTCTGAACTCAAACTATCACATTTTCCCATAATCTTGATGTTGTTATTAAAAAAAATTTAAGAAAATACTATTTTAAACTAATTACATATATTATTAAACAAATAACTAAAATAATAAAAGAAAACTATAAAACGTTACAACAGATAAAACCAAAACAAACAAAAAAATAATAATAATAATACATATCCTTAACAAAAATAAATATTTATCATAACAAAAATATCTAAAGAAATTTATAAAACCAAACCGAAACCAAAAATACACAAGAAATATTATATGCATATCTTTATTGCCAAAAATTTAAAAGAAACCAACAAAAAAAAAAAAAAGAAACGAATAAAAAATCAGAATTAACCAAACTGCAATTTATCATCATGTATTCAAAAACACAAAAACCAATGCATACATCATCATACTACATATTTACATCTAAAGGGATTTTATAAAATCAACAAGTATAAAATTCTATTTATTTGCTATGAAAAAAAAGAGAACAAAATTAAAAAAAATTATTTATTTATAAACTAAATTTAGTACAATATTTATAAATTATAATTATATAAATTGTATGAAAATTTTCACTGTTTTTTTATTTCATTTCATTCCTTTTAAATCATATCAAGTACCTTCAGTCGAATATTTAAATGAATAATTAATTAAGTGAAATATAAAACAAAAAAATTAATAAAATTATTTCCAAAAAAGCAACTTTAAATAAATTAATTATGTTAACAAAGAAAAAATAAAAAAAAATCAGATTAATAAAAATGTTGTTACTCCAAATATACAATGGTGGAGATTTCAAATCTTTGTTTACAAAATTTATATTGAATGGGATATATGTAAATCGAGATACATTTGGTAATGGGCATGGCAGTAACAGCACATAAAGGAAATGCCCACATATGGATCCCTTGCGATCGAATTTACGACCAAGGGCTGTCAACTCAGCAACAACAGCTGTTACAACAACAATAACAACATCAGAAATGTTGCACACATTTTTTGTAATAATTCAGAATTAAATAAAACTTTTTAAACATTTTAAACTTTGCTGCATTTAAACAAATTAAATTTAATTCTGTTTAAATCTCCACTTAACTAAAATCTAAATAAATACCAAAAGAAAATGTCTGATTAATACTAGGAATTGTCTACTAACTACATTTAATTTACAATTTAAATTTATTACTGAAATCTTCAACAAATTTTCCATATACACTATTGCATATATGTACATAATTTATATAAATTACTACTAATGTACTCGTATGTATTATATATGTATGTAGTGGTAGTGGTACATATTTTAAAATATTTTGTTTATAAAACAAGTATTATTAGTACTTATTAATGATTTCCATATCTTTTCGTTCATTATGGGTAAAGTGAAAGACTTTGTTTACTTGGTCTATCTTTTAAACGGAGCATTTTGTATTGAACAACAAACAAGTACCCTGATGTCTTAAATAAATTTGAAAAAGAAAAAAAAAAGCAAAAGCAAAAAGGTTTTAAGGCAAATAATGGTTTAATACTAAACAAATCATTTAAACAAATACAAGAAGAAAAATAATATATAAACAAAACAATAACTAAATACGAGTATAGACCCATTTTATGAAAAGGGTATTGTCATATTGAACCAATGACCATCGGCTTACACAACACAACTAAGGCGGATTTTTCTTAAGAATTATTTTTCATTACTAAATAGTACATTTTTAAATACATAGTTATTACTAATATTGGCTAAAGAAAATATACATTTATGTAATTTCATTCACATACATACATACATATATCAGCAAAAGTAGTTTAAACTGAATTAACAAATATAATCGTATTTGTAAATCAGATAGTAGTACAGATAGTAGGGTCCTAATTTCCCGGACCTTTTCCTTTCCGGGTAGGAATTTAAACAAATATTTTCTTTTTTAATACTAAATTAAACCAAAAGCCAGTAATTTTTTTTTTCGAATAAATTGTCTTGTAATTATACTAGCGTTTTAAAAGAAGTACTTATAACATTGTATGGTTGTACAGACTTTTTGAGGGTTTCTAATTTAATAGTTGCATTTGATCGGTATTGTCACACTCGTAGTTTTAATCGGTATAAAAGCAATAAATAAAAAAAATTAAGAATTTCGACTATAATAAATCTATTAAATCAGATTGTAGAAAAACAAATTTAAACCACTTTATTATACTGTTATTACTTTCTGTTAAAATGAATATCCTTAAAAGTTGTAATGTTGGGCACCTTAATAATTCCTTTAAGAACATAAAATTTAAATTTGGTTTATTTTTAATAACCGAATTTTTCTATTGTGGCTTGAGTTTAGTTAAAAAAAATTCTGTAATTTCAACCGTAATGCTTCTTTGCCAAGTGACTGTATGTTGCTAGAACCGAAAAATCTATGGATATAATAGAACAATTCAATTAGCAATAAATTTAGACATCACAACGAATCTAAATATTGTAACATTATGAGGAAAACTTATTTCCAACAAACATTTACCGAAAACTCACCAAAAAATATTCCCGGGAAATTTTTGCCGCCTAGGAACTCTAATAGGGAATAGACAAGTGATTAACACACACTTGTTTTGTTATGTACTTTCACTATGAGAATGTACTTCAGTGCAACAAATTTGTTGCTGGTTTGTGTGACCTAGAAAACTTTTTAGAACTGATTCTAGAATAACATTAGATTTTTTAATAAGATTATTGGTGCTAGTGTCGTAATCACTTTCCTATGGAACGATATTGATTCTAGAGTATATACATTGGTCCTATAGTTTTATAGATCTAGTTGTTCTATAGATTACTCATTAGTTCGAAACATCCTCATGGAATCAGTTTACAATTAAAGGACTTTTTGCATTAACTCCATAACCACAAAATCAAAAAAATTAAAAAAACTACATTAAAGATTGAACAAAATCTTAAAATATATGAATTTTATGAAATTACACTTTGAAATTACACACTCAGAAATAATTGTAATAAACATATTATTGTTGGAAAATTGTAAGAAAAATAATACATAAAATTTGATTGTGGCGTATTGATTTATTGCAGCAAGCCCTTCAATTCTAAAGAAACAATTTAATTGTTTAAAGAAAGTTTGCTATATCCGCAATGCTTCTTGTGCTGACAATTTCATATAAAAGTCTTTAATCTCAACTAGGTTTTGGAATTTTCAAATTCGCGGAAAACTGATATATTTAATTTTAATTGCTTTTTACCAACAAATCACTGTTTTATTAAGATAATTCTTATATTCTCTTAGGGTTCCTAATCGGGAAGAAATTCCCTGTAATATTACGGGCAAATCCCCGGAAATTTCTTTATACGTTTTCTTCTTAAAGTTGCATTACAATTTCTGTACAGATAAAACAGATTAGTTGTAATTTGTTGCCAACCGAATGATACGATTCGATTTTTTTAAATTTATTCGATACTAACGTATGCGGAATGAAATTGCAACAAAACAGAAAACGCTATATTTGTTTCCAACGTTAAAACAAATAACATATAAAACCTTTATACAATAGTTCATTGTATTGATTTAATGTAAGCAAAAACTTTATTATATTCATGTACTTTTGTGGCAGTTATGAAGAAATTTATATACAGGTGTTGAAAATACCGATGTTAGCACTTTTCTGAGCTCCTATTTGAGTTTCATGGTCTTATTTTTCTCGATTTTTATTCTGAATAATCTACAAAATCTCTGCTATTTAAAAAGGTCCAAAAACGCTCAAATTATTTTTAATTTAAAAAAATTGGGAAATTTTTTCACTTTAGAAAGTTTGGAATTTGAAGGGTGTTGGAAAACACCAAAATCATCAGGGCGTGACAGTTGGATGATGGAACAGTTAAGAAGAACTTTCTTTTTAAAAAAATAATCTCTGATATTTCTTCTTATGAAATGATTAATTTTGTGTACACATTTCATAATATATTAATTGGAATCGATGATCAAATCAAATTCCAAAAAAGTCAAAATTTTTAATTTACATCTGATTGATTAAGATCCATATATATTTTTTTAGAAAAAAAAAATTATGTTCTACTTTGCATATCTTATCAATAATAGGATTATTTACTTCCAAAAAAATCCACTTCTCTGCCACTTGATGTAAAATATAATAAATTGTTCCCGATGAAAATATATAAAATATTGAAAAAATTACAAATGTTTTTTCAAGGTAGTTTTTTAACTAAAAGCCAGATTTTCAAATGGGGTTTTAAAGTATTAAGGCAAAACATAACGTAATTCAAAATTAGTCCTAAAACACTAATAGCTCATGTACTTTTTCTTTGGACAGTGTAAACATTTTTGTTGCAATTTCATTCCGCATACGTTATTTAGTACCAAAAAAGTTGTTGACATTGAAGATTGCGTTATAATTAACACCACAACTAAAAAATTGTCAGCCACAACAGAAATTTTTGATAATTTTTCTATAAATTCGTTTACCGCAATCAAAACTATTTTCTCAGTGTGACAAAAACAGCCTGAAATCAAAAACTACTGAAATTTAACTACTTAACAATTTATTGATAATGATTATATTGGGCGGAATCTTAACTAATTATTATACAGTTATTGAATAATTATAATTACCTTAGTGGTAGTGAAAAAAAGACCTTCAACTATAAAAACTAAGCAATTCATTAAATATTAGAACAAGCTAATAACTAATGGAACAGAATTGAAATACATACATACATACATCATGTGTTTTGAAATTGTCGGGGGTTTTTCCTTAATATTCAAATAAAAACCTTTTTACTTGCATTCGTAGTTAGACTAATCTAATTATATTTACTTTTCCTCTCCGCTCATGATCTATTGTTTTCGTTCTAATATTTAGATGGATTTGCTTAGTTAAAAACACAGCAAATCTGTATAACTAAAGCACCGCATTTATGAGTTTACAACCTCAGACTAATTAGGGCGCGGATTTGCATTTGAGCCATCATAAAATACATTGTGTTGTTGTGCTATTGAAAACAACATATTAAGATAGAGACAAAAAAAAAAGGAAAGGGTTGTTATAAGGAAAATTTAAGTGTGGTAAATATTTAGGGCAGTTAGAACAATGAAAACAAAAAAATCTTAGAAATCTAACACACGCAGCATATAAACGATCTATCTACACGTATATGTGTATGTATGTAAATGAAAAAGGGTTGAAAATTTAGTAATGGCTACTAGTTGTGTTAAAAGGATTTGGGTTTGCAAACAAAAGCAAAACTTTCCCAAATTAGAGCAAATGTGAAAAAGAAACAGAAGAAAATCTATTAAAATAACAAACAACATTTTACAATGCTCGTACGATCAGGTAGAGAAACAATAAAGAAAAGTGTAAGTTGTAATAATAAAACTCAAGGTTTCGGACTAATCAAAGATACTAAAATTGGATTTTACTAAGAAAAAAATTTAAACAAAACTAACCTTGAAAAAACAGAAGTTTTAATGAAATTTAATTATTACGGAAACCAATTAATGAAATTGATTCAAAAATATGTAACTAAGGCAACGAATTAAACTAATGAAATGACACAAATGTTAAAGGTCTTGTAAGAGTTGGGTTCATTATCCTTTATGTTTGTTGATCTTTAAATATTCCACTTACAAACATAGAATTTTTTACTTATTTTTTTAATCTTCTTTTCAATTTAACTCTTTTTTTTCTTTTTTTTTGGTTTCGTTTTAGTCATTTTGGTTTTTTGTTTGATTTTGTTGTGAATACAAGCGTATCCAGGCATTCATACAATATTTTACTTGTTATTTGTTCACTTACTGCTGGTTTATACAAATTGTATTTGATCTTCTATATATTGTATATTGTATATGTTTTTTTAGTTTTATTTTTATTATTATTATTTTTTCTCTTAACTAAAGAGGTAGACATTTTTCGTTGTTGAACTTTCAACAAAATACAACATACATAAATAATTTGTAGACTTGTATATATTTTTCTTTATTTTTCAACTCCAAGTTTTGTTGACTTTTCTCATTGGCACATCATTTGATTTGTGGATACGTTGCCATTGAATAAACGCTTCACAGCGTATTGAAAAACATCATACAAAAACTACAAGAGAAATAAAAACAAATACGAGAGATGTACCATTTCCAACGGCTATTGATATTGAAGAAGACAGCGAAATTACAATATTCAAATTTAAACAAAAAAGTTTAGTGGATAATGACAACTTCTAAACAACCAATTTTATTTTTTTTAGGAGTTAATGTTACTTGTACTCGCTGTAGTGAAGTAGACCAATAGAAAAAGCTGTAAAAATTAGAATCGCTTGTATATTAGAGTGCTCCATGATTGTATGCAGGAGAAAAAACAACAATTGTTATATAAACTGTAGAAATACTTTCTTTAGGATGATAGGACGACATTAACTAGTAACGCATCGACAAAAATCTTGCTATTAAATAATACTTCTTGCATTTTAATATAAAATAATCGCTATGTCAACACAATTATCGTTCTAATAAGATATAAAATACAAAATTTTTAAATTCCAATTTACAGTGTTTTTCATGGTCTTAACTATAAGTTTGGGGTCATTGCTTAACTGATATTAACGTCTTCCTATCATCCTAATATTTTTCATAACAATTCTAGCTGGAAGACGGTCAAAATTCGCAATTTATTTTTTTGTGGAGCACTCTAATGTACTGTGTATATACATTTTGAATACTTTTCGCAAATGATCAAAATATTTTTTTAATTTTTTCAAATTAATTTTGATATTTTTATAATGAGAAACAAAAGACTATGGACGCATACTCCGTGTGTGCGCCTCCAGCAAGCAAATTGTTTCATAAATTTTAAACATTTTCAACAGGTATTTTTGTAAACAAAACCAATTATTTTATGACTTTGTCAACAAATAAACTTCCCACCCCCTTATTCACACGTAATTTTTATTCTACTTAGATAAATTGTGCTGCTCATACGGATATGCTTGTTTTTGTGTATGATGAATGTTTCCAATTTCAACTGAAAATGGTGTAAGAAAAAATGTGTTAAAGAAGAATCCGTAACTTCAAAAATATGAAAAATAAAAGCAAATTTTAAATCACAAGACACGTTTTGTAGAAAACGTAAAAAAATAATAATTATTGTTTTTTTAATTTAATTTTTCCTGCATTTTTTGTATTAATCCCGTAACCACTTTAGAAAAGAGCGCAACTAGCATACGATTTGTTATAATAATAATAACCATTTATAGAAGATAATACATACGTTTTTAATGAATTGACTAAATATTTGACCGCTCATGAACATGAACTCTTTGAATAAAATAAAAAATAATCATATAGAGGAAGAAGTTGTGTAGACAAATAGAGGTAAGTGTTTTTCAATGGAAATCGCCAACGTTCATCACTGAGATACACAGAGCCTAGTACAGCAAAACAACAAAAACTAAATACATGTATAACATAGCTGCGCTTACAAAAAGAGCTATGTCTAATTTGTCCACTTTTTTTTAAACCACAATCACTAAATACTGTTTTCGAATGTCTCTATTTGTCATGTAGAAAAAAATAATACTTATTAATAACATAAAATCATGTTTAATACACAATTTTATTAATTATACTCTAAAATGAAGAAAATAAACTTTAAATTAAATCAAACTAAGTATTTATTACATTATACAATTTATATGATATAAAGCATGTCCCGATATTTTGAAAAATTTTCGAACATAAGTTTGAATTAACTTTCAAACATAATATTGCACTGTTATCATTGTTAAACATGATCTAGAGATTATTTTAGCAACAAAAGTGTTTGAACATAACTTCGAATTTTCAAACATAATATTGATATTTTCATTAATATTGAGTAACAAATTTTGAACTAAAAAAGTCTTAGCTCCCATATAAATCCCACTTTCGAAAATCACTTTAACTAGCATAAATCTCTTAAAAATGTTGGTATTCCAATAAAATTTAATACAAATAAGTTATATATATAACTTAATTTTATAACGATCGGTCCATAACTAGTCATAGCTCTTATATAAGGCCCACTTCTGAAAATCATTTTAACGAGATTTCTTAAAAATGTTGGTATAAAAATCCAGCTCCCATATACATTTTAAAAGAGAACTGTTTATAATCATCTTCTCGGTTTAGGGTATCATATGGTTGGGCTTGACCGACTATACTTTCTTACTTGTTGTTATTATTTTGGTATAATTAAATTTTAAAGTGTTTCTGCTGGAGTTATCGAATTACTTCGTTAGCAAAAGTTTAATGTTTTCTTGCGAGATTTAATCTTCTGATATTAGGGTGGTACATTAGGGTGTTAGGAACAAAGAAAAATATTTTGTCTTCTCGAGACAAAAAAATTGATATATCATACTTTAAGATCCCACTGTAAATGCCAAATATATAATGAAAAATGTAAAAAGGCGACCGCTACAATCGGCAAAAAAAAAAAAAGATTTTTTCGCAACCCAGCAGTTCTAGGAGACAGTCCCGAACTAGTGATTTTACCCATCATTTATGGTGGGAACTAGTTACTTCAATAGGTACGTGACTAGTTATTTTAACACGTGCTTGTCCTAAGCAGGGGGTCAATTGACCCTTATTGAATACAATGAGACTGTCTAATAGCTGGTCCAAAGTATTCAACGCATTGGATTCACATACTGGTTAAATAACGTCAGTTACATTACTAGCTACCTAACTGGTAACTTGATCAGCTACATAACTAGTTATTAGCTGATCGTTATTTATACGAGTGCTAATTGACCTCAAATAGTCAGCTAAAATACATATCATAGGCTGTCCAATAAACGATAGCTTGTAAACAAACCTTTCTTCGACAACACTCCAATCGATTGCTTCTGGTGGGTAAAATAACTACTGTCTAAAGTGTAGTACAAAATAAACGTTTAAAATGACTTCACTATAGGTTACTAAGAGACACTAAAGTGACTATTGATTTCATGCTATGTTACATGGGATATCAGTATACTTAAGCAAAAATAAAAATTAACTGTATGAGAATTATATCAACACAATTTTTATAAAACGAGTTTGAACGAATTATCACACAACACGTTTAAAGTGACTACACTCTAGATTACTTAGAGACACTTAAGTGACAATTTTCTTCACGCTAGATTACCTGGGATGTATAAAGTAACCAATTGTCTTCTCTCTCCACTACAAAGAGCACATACGTGTCAAATAACCAAAATATATAAATTGGAGTCAGCCAAGTGATAAGACATTTGTGACGATTACTGTCTATAAGGGATACATTGACTACATGCTTAACTGCTGGGAACTGCCTTGCATAAATACATTAGGGGGTGTACGGCGCACTTTTCTTTTTTGCTTGTAAGGTGCTACGCTCTATTGAGCAACTAATTAACTTTATAAAATAACTATCCCGACAGAATTTCAATAAAATATCATATTAAGCCTGTTATTTTAATAAATTGCATTCTTATAAGGACTAGAAAAAGATTTTGTCATTAAAGGTGTAAAAATTGCTTGGTTATGCCCTAGAATAATGGGATTGAAATGATTTTTGATAAAACAGTGAACATTTCGTGCAAACGTCCTTACAGCTCTAGGAAGAACTAAAATTTAAAATTTTTTATACGTAAATTGCTAGAAGAGAGATTAGAGAAATTTTTAAGGAACAAATTTTTGAATGATATAGCTAATTGCCGAAAATTACTAATTTGCTCTCCTAAAAAGTTTTTAAAAAACACATAGATGTTTTTGTATGCTCAGCGACCATATATACAAACAGATTCGGGTAGCACCCAAAAATATCTTTAAAATCTATTTTAAAAAAATACTTTTAATTTTTATGCAAAAATAAAATTGTTACAATGCTCATTAGTAAGGTGTGTACATCAATATGAACTTTGTAACAGTGCAATTACTAAAAAACTAGAATCAATTTCAATTATAAAAAAACTGTTAAGGTACAATTGCATCTGCACGCAGAGAAAGCTTGTTCAACTATATGTACATGTTTACTGTAACCATTTCAAAATGTTAACAATATTGTGGTCACTGTAACTATTTATATGATTGCGGTAACCATAATACGTTAAAGTTACGATTCACAAAATTGTAGCAATTATTTATATGATTGTAGTAAATAAGTATATGTTTTTGACAATGATTTTTATGATGAAGGATTTAACATAATTGGTCAATTCACAAGGTCTCTTATCATGTCATATTGTCATAATATCCTAATATTTCACAATGGTTTTTATTGATTTTCAAGTAAAAAACGTCCTAAAATAACACTACTTCTATGCTAAGTTTATTGTGTTATCATAACCAGCAGTGACCAACGGCGAATGCCTAAGAGTCGGTTAAGCCGAGCCGTGATATATTAGGACATTATGACTATATGACTGATAAGAGACCTTGTGAATTGACCAATTATGTTTTTCTCGGCTTATGATTATCATAATCTGAATATTTTGTTTACGTTTATTATAATATTGTTTCTGTTATATTGTTGTTCTATGATATTGTTAATGCCTAGGCCTTACAATAAGTAACTAAATCTTATAGCTAAAACAATTATTGTTCTCTCAGTGGAGAATCATATTTGGCAAATAAGCCTCAAATCAGATGAGTGGTAAATCAGCTCTACGTAATCTTGATTTATTTTGAGTTAATGCAAGTACCCTAGGGAGCAGGTTCGGATGATGATGTAATTTTGAAAAATAAGCTTCACGAGTTTTTCGAAATTCATCCCTGACCAAAGGCACATTTAATTCTCTGTCGATGTTCTTAGTTCGTATCATGAACATGATTGCCATAAACATATATTTATTTACTACAATCATATATATGATTGCGATAATCAAGTGTATAGTAACTTTACCATATTATGGTTACCGCAATCATATACATAATTACAGTGGCCATAATATTGTTAAAAAACTTGTTAAAAAACGATAAACATGTACAACTATATTTTGTCTCTGGGTGTGGATTATTATGTGTAAACATGTGCTAATAACTCAACATAAATCTGTACAAAATTGCTACACAAAACAACGCCAAAACGGGACCACCCTAATGCATACTTATGAATATATGTATTACCATCTAGCTTTAGACAACGTCAGAAGATGAATTGAATAAAAAGATCTATACTTAAGTTGTTGTAGTTAATTTTGTTGAAAATATATATATATACTAAGTATATGTGGTACATATTTTGAAAACAAACAAAAACAAATCATAACCAATATTACAACAACAATAGAGAATAAAAAATATTTATTTGTACCTGCTATTTACAGATTTTAGTATGACGATAGTACAGAGTGGCGTAAGAACACTGTAAAAAATTTATAGGTAACATTAAAAAATATGTCTGTATATATATTAAATTGGACAAGTAAGAGTCCTATATTCTGTTATGACGAGCTTTTCTACTCTTCGCCAAAGCATATTTTAAAAATTAGACAAGAAATTTGGTGAAAAAACATTGTCGGTCCTAATTTCTATGGAGTTAACCGAAACTGAAACCGCGGTTTTTCAAGGTCTAAAACCGAAACCGACAATTATTCTTCGGTTTTCACTTTTAATCTATTTTCACTAGAAAAATACAAAATTTAGAAATGAGAAACAAACTTTTTTCATCCAATTATTCATCCAATATCTTTAAACACAGATTCTAGCTCATTCTACACGTATTATTAGAATAAAAACAATACCAGAAAGACCCACATGAATGAACTTTAAATTTGTTTAGCAGTTCCTATATTATTAACTGATTTAATAGTTAATAAATTATCACAAAACCGAACCGAAACCGATCGGTTTTCAATTTTTTAAAACCGAAACCGCGGTTTTGAAATTCTTCGGTTTTTTGGAAACTCTAGAGTTATATACGTCTTAAGAAGATGTTTGAAATGCCTTTCATTTGATATCCATATACGGGTCAATATATTGATGTATCAATCATGTATGTATGTTATTTGGGACTTCAGAAAGTTGAAGTTTATCTGGCCGCAAATAAAAAAAGCGGACATTACAAAGGGAATGACAAACTTATATAAACGGTTGATAATGACCAACATTGAGATTTTTAAATGTGAAAAGCTTAACTTTTCAAAATTGACAAATTCAAAATTACTTATTTGAAAGTAAATACAAAATATTTGTTAAAAAATTTAGACTAACAAAAAAGTTTCGTTGTGACAATCAAATTACAAATGTTTCGCTTTTATTAACAGAATTTGCTGGTTATAATCAGGGAAAACGAAAATATGCATCCTTGTGCTTCGTATGGAATTTAAGAATTTTGGCATCGATTTGTTAGTGCATATTTTAGCATGTTATTCCTTTAAGAGCATAATTATGCATATCTTGTAGATAACAACATAACTTACGCAAAATTAAACTCTTTTTATAATAAATAAATATACAATTGATATACCACCAAAATTTAAATGTTTACTATCTTGAACTATCTAACTGTATCACTTGAGTTTAACATTTTCCATTTGAAAGTTTAGATAAGTGAAGAGGCTGTTTCAAAATTCAGAAGATAGACTTTTCATTACAGTATGTATATTCCATTTGTAAGTAAATGATAAATATACTTCGTTATGTTATGAATGTATGCGACTCTTGAACGTTCATATCTCTTAAGCTTTTAACAATTAATACTCATTGAAAACAATTTTTAAGATTTTTTTCAATGTACATTTTTCATACATGAATTTGGAAGATGGTTTCATCTGAAACAACTATTTATACCTGTTGTTGCCAAGTCCGCGCAACAAATAAGTGTAGAATGACTAAAATCAAAGAGAGTTAAAATGGTCGTGCACATACAGACGGTTTCAAACTGAACTGAACTAAACCGACATGAACTGAACTGAACACATTAACAATATGGTTTCCCTACCTGGCCAAAGAAGATGAAAGAAGAACGCAAAAAGGCGGGGCCTTCAATGTGTGAAAAAGAGACAAAAACTCAGTAACTGTGAAAGAGTTAGAAAGGTGAACAGCAAAAGGCTAAACTATAGAAAAAAACAACAACAACATCAATAAGTGATTTGAGTTTGTGAATGATGTTTGTGATGAAAACAAAAAACGACAACTTTTGTGATGGCTGAACAAATTAACACCGATCATTAGCTTCGGAGTACGCAAACGGGTGTGAACACGCAGTTTTCAAAATAAAAAAAATATAAAAATTCTATCTCCAAATATGAATTAATAAATTAAATAAAAAATATAAAATATTTCAGCAAGGTAAGTGCGAAAAGATGAAATAATTTTTAAATTTATTAAAAACATTAATGGAAAAAAATAGTTAATAAATTGAAATATTATTTATTTTTTCAGTCAATTGCCCATATATTGGATTGAACGTTAAAGTTGTGATAAAACAATAGAAAAAACTTAAATTGATCACATAAATACATATTTTGTGTCTAAAAATAAATGAACAAATTCTAAAAATAACTGCAAATAAAGTGAGCGAAATATTAAAAAAAAAAAACTCTACAATCTAGTTACTCGCACGCCATTAACACACATACTCGTATTTGACAAATGGATACTAATTAATTACAGTTTGTACAAAATTTTAGTAAGATTCAAAATCACCAGCACCGCCAACGGTACCCGAACCAGCACCACTATCAACATCATCCTCCATATATACACACACAGTTAGTCAAGCAACACCTTTAACGTCAACATAAAGTGCGTTACCAATCATTAACAAACCGTGAATTATCATTAACACACAAAATAAAATTTAAAAAAAAAAACTAAAAAAAATTTTATGATAAATAAAACGTTAAAATTAACAGTAATTTAATAATTTAACGCAAAAAAAGTGAAAAATGCCTAATTAACATAATCACAGGAGATTCTACTAAATAATCAAAAATAAAAGCAACAACAAGTTGCGAAAAAAAAAGAAAAAATAACTACCACCAGTGTGTTTCTTAGCAGAGTTGACATTAACAAGTTCCGTTTCCGTTAATTGTCGTTTTGATAATTTAGAGTGGCGCGTGACACTTTTGACACGCAAGTGTTAAACGTTTATTATAAAAAGTTACCAAAAAGAGGAATTATAAAATGCAAAAAATTGGTTTAAAGAATTAAAAATAAACAAACAAAATATTAAATAAATATTATTTAGAATATAAAAAAGGTGTTTTCCCGTCGCCCATAAAAAGTGTGAAATTTTTTAGTGCATAAAAAAATATAAAAGAAGAAAACATCAAAATACAACAATAAAAAGAAGTCTATGTTGGGTGTTAATTATATTTATTGCTGGCAAATATTAAAAAGCTATAATTTAATATAGAACATAAATTAATTTTGAAGAAAAAAAAAAAAAAAAACTCAGCACAATCACTGTTAGTAATCTGATAGTTGCTTCTGGTTTTCTAAACAAATATTTTGTGGAGACATCAAGTTTATTGGAACTTATTAAATACTAAATTCAAAATAATGCGTAAGTAAAAAAATTACTAACTTAAATGATAAGTGTATAATATAATCGTGAACAAATCGAATTTATTGAAGACCTAATTTACTTAAGCTACCTTGAACTGAGACTCTTTCAGGGAAGTAGATCTGTTCTTCGGCAGATTTTGAGAAGCGACGCCCATGTGAAGTAAATGCTTGTTTGATAATTTAAATAGATTTGCAAGTATTAAGGGACTTTAAACTGATTCCATATTTATACCATTTAATGTTTGAAAGAAGCATAATAAATAATTCTTGTTAAGACACTTTTTCCCTGATAAAGCACAGTTTTTTGGAGATCTTCAGAAAGCTCTGGAAATAACAAACCATACATAAAAGTACTTAGGAAATTATATATATGTATATTGATTAATCTTTTAATTATACATAACACAAAATTATGAAAAAAATTTTAAGCAAAATTTTCGAACTTTTTGGTTATTGTTTTAAGTATTAATTGAAATCTGGCGCGTATCCAGTTCATATTTTCGAAACGTGAAGACGTGATATTTTTCTAAAATTTGTTTCATGCTTTTTAAACATCCAATAATCTTTCTATACTTGAAACATTCGGCAAATTTCCGAATACCCGAAGGTAATTTAAAATTTAAATTCAGTTCGATACCCAATAACTACTATTTTAAATAACTTTCTACCCACTTCAGAAATGTGCATACTATTAATGGAAACTTGCAATAGAAGATAAAGATAAAAATCATTTGTTAAAAAAAGGAGATTTTAGACTTTTTTAAATTGGACTAAAGTGTAATTAAAAGGAAAACATAGTAAATACTTAGGTGGATTTAATTTTGTTCTTTAGTATTTAAAATAAATTGATGCACATGTTTAAGCCAATCGAATAATGTGCGGAATATAATTATACAGAATATTCGATTTATTATAAAAGTTTAAAAATATTTGATTTTAATTGTTAAAATAATAAAAAAAAAATGAAGAATAAAGAAATTTGTCCAATTTTTAATGGATTTAATAAATGTTTTCTCTGAAATTTTTAGATATTAAATAAGACCCATCCAAGATAAATGTATATTTTAAAGAAATGTCTAATATGCATACATTACGATGGCCTAAAAATGCTAGCGATTGCCTTTGGTCAGTTGAATAATTTTTTTAATAGAGTATATCCATTTTATATTATTAGTATTTTACCGATGGTATTAGATATGTATAAAAATTTGGTGAGTAGATGAACGAGCATTGAAGACCATCGGTAAAATACTTCTAAATAGAAAATTTAATTACTCAATAGTTTTTTATGTAGGAGGTCCTTGAAATACTCATGAAAAACAATTATAAACAATTTTAAACAATTCCAAATATAGCTAACCTCCATACAGATTAACCCACATATGAATATATGAAATTATTTTTATACGTTTATGAACATTTTTAAACTTTTTATAAAAAATAAATCAAATGAAATCATATTCAAGATTGGACCTGTTCATAAATAATGTACACATGAAAGATAAAATGAAAAAGAGTCCGTTTCCTTGCGAGTCTGTCTTAAATCGGTATTAAAAAGAACTAAATATAATTATTTTTCTGACACCATACAAAAACAGGGCCATCCTAATGTACAAGTAGATATATATATGTATGAATTTGCATATACTTTAAGCTCGATTAACTTAAATAAATATTACAGTCACGAATATTTTTAAACACTACAAACTTTAATAAATAGCAAATAAACAAATTGAGAATACGAAAATAAAAATGGCTTCATGAAAAAAAAAAAAAATAAAACCAAAAATTATAAGTAGATATTTCACAATTTTTCCGCTTTTGCCTATTCATACTTAAAAAATAATAATAATAGTAAAATAAGTACTCCTAAATATATTTTGTTTTTTTTTTTTATATTTTTGTTATAATAAAGATTTTAGTAAAATTTCAAGTCTCCTTTTTTATTAGCATCATAATAAAAGTACCTTAAAATGATTGTCGGCATAGTCTAATAAATTTTATTTTCAAAAATTTCTTTCAAAACCCTTTTTAAAGCTAAAAAAACAATTCAATTATTTTTGTTTTTTTGATTTTTCTTCAATAAATCTTATAAGTGTGTTTGTTATTTTGCTGCTATTCTATTCTATTCGTATGTACATACGAGTGAGTATGTTTCCAGCTATAAAGAACAATTAAAATATTTTGTTTGTTTATGATTTGAACAGAAAGTTTCTTTTCAAAACCAATTTACCAATTTCAACAGCAGTTTGTTTCAACACTTTCATAACAAACATTTTACTTAAAGCATCATAAAACAGAAGGGATCCCTCATATTTATGACATCCCAAAACATAACAATCAGCCGATGGTCAGACGGACGGAAAAAACATTTAATAAAAATACAGCCAGAATCATTACTTCTTGTTGTTGTTGTTGTTGTTGTAGTTTTTGTTTTCATCTCAAACAGTTATGACGCACATTTACACCCAGTCACTTGAGCGTGGCTAAAAAGTGCAATATAATTTTAAAATGCCGACATTCGAATGAGTGATTCAGACAATAGGATGGATACACAATGCACACCGAACTAAAACAAGATGAAGAAGTTGTTTTGGCAGTAGAAATTCTTCGGATTTTTTGTGATTGTGGCGATTTAAAGAATATAGAGATTTTATTGTAGCAACATCATATATCGCGGTCTTTTTGGTTTATACATACTCGTATGTATATGAGTCTAATGTACTATTAAAAGACAATTTAAATTAAGAAAACAACAGAAGATTTGAATTGCCCCTGTAAAACAATAAAATTATGAACGTTTTTATAAGCGTCGAAAATATTTTGACAGGGAGACCAAAACGTTTATATTTGGAGTTATTTTATTTAAAGGAATATTGAGAAATTAATCAATTAATTAACATATGAATTGATCAGTTTAGTCTTTATAAATTCACGTTTTTAAATACATACAATATTTGTTTAACTGTTGTGAAAAGCAAATAATTAAGATTTATCATTTTACTAAATTTGAAATAATTTCAGAAGACATGTCAACATCCCATATATTATCGGCTGTGGATCCCCATCCAAATCAATCAACAAATGGAACTCATTCTCCCCAGCATTTGCATTCGGAACATTTGAATGCAAACAATCATGGGTCACTGCAACAACGAGGCAGTCCCAGTGCATTGGAACGAAATCTTCATGTATCCTTGGATGATCGTGAATTATGGTTGCGTTTTCAAAATCTTACCAACGAAATGATTGTTACAAAAAATGGCCGGTAAGTATTTTAATTTTATTTTATTTTAGAAACTATCTATTTGTTTTTGTTTTCCTAATATTTGTTGTTGTTGTTGTTCATATTTACACGTTTGTAAGGTGCTAAATGTTTACAAACCTTTTTTGTTTTGCAAATTACCTTTGAAGGTTTTGTTTTTGTAGAATATACAATAGAATACATACATACATATATACATATGTATAATATAGTATTGTATAGTATTGTAAAAGTAGGAGTATAATGAGCTTCTAACGTTTTCTAATATTTAGAAAACAAAGAATAAAAATACAAAAATACTATGTATAATAATTTTGGTTAGAATATTAATATTTAGGTGATAATTAATGCAGTCATGGTTCTAGTTTATTCCAAAGAAAATGAAAATTCAAAGAAATATGAACCCAATAAATAATCTGCTTAAATATTTAAGATTTTGTTTAATATACATACTATGTATGTAGTATGTATGCGTATCTGTTTGACACAAGATATTAATGAAAAACTAAATTTTATATGCATTGCAGACGAATGTTTCCGGTGGTGAAAATAAGTGCATCAGGTTTAGATCCCGCTGCCATGTATACTGTTTTATTGGAATTTGTGCAAGTGGATTCTCATCGGTGGAAGTATGTGAACGGCGAATGGGTTCCTGGTGGTAAAGCTGAAGTTCCACCTTCGAATCCCATCTACGTACATCCAGAGTCACCAAATTTTGGTGCACATTGGATGAAGGAGCCAATATCGTTTGCCAAAGTCAAATTGACCAACAAAACTAATGGAAATGGCCAAATTATGTTAAATTCCTTGCACAAGTATGAGCCACGAGTTCACTTAGTGCGAGTGGGCTCAGAACAACGCCATGTTGTTACATATCCGTTTCCAGAAACACAATTTATTGCGGTTACAGCATACCAAAACGAAGAAGTTACTTCATTGAAAATAAAGTATAATCCCTTTGCTAAAGCATTCCTAGATGCCAAGGTAAGATTCGTTATCATTTATATTTCTATTGTAGCCGTTTACAAAAAAAAAAAACTAATAAAAACATTTCACATTGCACAAAGGAGCGTCCTGATACATTATATTCTCATGATGCTCATTATGGTTGGTTAATACCCCCTCCGTCACACTATACAACAGCCACTGTTAATGCTAATCCTTCATCTCTATCACTGGGCGATCCTTCCATGACCTCCGGCAATTGCGATCGTTATGGTAGATCCTTGACGAGCCGAGCGACTGCTTCCAATAGATCCACTCCTTATAGCAGACCTCGTATAGTGTCGGGTTCCGGCTCCAATGGAAGTACTGGAAATTCTTCACCACCTCAGCCACCATCAGCCCCTCAAACTCCAACTAGCATGCAATCGTCTTCACTTTGCTCGACCTCTGCAGTGTCTAGTGGTTTTACAAGTTCCTATTCTCAATCAGGATTTATGCCTGTTGAGCCTACAACGAGTGCTACTGTATTTTCCTACCCAGGATCCTGGCAAACAAATACAAACTATTGGAGCTCTTCAACAGTACCAGGACCGATGCCCGTAAATACAGCCCGTGTTTTAAGTGAGTAACTTAGAAAATTCTTTCCAAGCATATTTATTAATATAGTTATTCTTCTACAGCTTCTCATAATTCTCCTTCGCCTACAAACAACGGTTCGCCGACATATACATCCCCGTCGCCTGGTTATACCATTCATCATCTAACTCCACATAGTCATGGTCACCAATATAATATGTCTCAATCGGCTAATCATGCGACAGCAGATATGTATCAAACTGTCGCTTCGTCTTCACCTACTCAGTCGTATGCCACACCTGCCCATCAAGTATACCATCCCACACCAACGTCTCCATCATCCCACCAACTCTATACGAACGTGTTAAATCCTTCCAGTGCTCTAAGTTATCCAGCAAGTTCTTGGCATAATGGTTCTGCTGCCGAATACGGTCTATATCAGAATCCTGCAGCTGCTGCGTACGCCTATCAGACCGAATATATACCATTGGTTTCAGAAATTGGGTAAGTTTTCGCAAAATTTCCTCGTTAAAAATAAGACGTGTGTTTTAATAATATGTAGTTTAGTTATCAATGATTTTTCTCTCCATTATCAACAATCCAGCACGTATGCCCCAACCCCTCTAGAACCGGTAGAAATTACTAAAACAATGGACTCAACAGCTCAAGACTCATTATACCGAAATCCAGAGGAATCTTCTACGGTATTGACCTTGGAATGTAACAACCTTAAATCAGATGCTACAGCGCTTGTCCACGAAAACTCCGTTAAGATGGAATCTTTAGTTTCCAGCAATGGACAATCAATTAATAGAGTTTCATCGGCCGATGGGAATACATCTGTGGTGACGGGTAATGTGACTGTGCCTCCATCAGGATCTGGCAATTGGACGCCTCTAACACCCCCTCAAAGTGCTTTACAATAGGATTTAATTTACACTTATTTAATTTAGTTTTTCTTAATCATAAAAAGCCTTTAGATGCAAACACAAATGTTCTTTTAACTATTTGGTGTGGAGAATCTCAAACTATTTTAAAAATTTTCTATAGTTTCAAATCTTTAAGAACCAAATACACACCAATTCCTCTGTCTGAGTTTAAAAATATTTTCAAATGTATTACATTTTACTAAATACTTAGTTTTAATAGATTTATTTTTTTTAGATATTTAAGTAAAATATATAATAAACAATCGTTACTAAATATGAAATATGGCTAATTTAACCAAATACCAATGTTAATTTTATTCCTGAGAATAGCATATTGCACATACATACGTACATATGTATTTATAGTACACATCATTAAACATAAATATCCTATCAATTTGATTTGAAAATAAAATATACATGATAATATCTAGAAATTTAAGCACTTACATATGATTTTTTTAGCTACCGTGAAATAAATATCCACACAATTTTCCATGAAAATTGGGACTTATCTCATTATAAGATAACTTCCAATGCGTTGGAACTTATTTCATAAATATTAGCTGGGTAGTATTTCATTGCGAAATGAAAACCAGGAATGGAAAATTAAAAGTTTTGACTAACATTAGTGGAGTTTGCATCATTGTATATGCATTGTACTTCTACTTTACACCAACAAAATATACAGAAATTCACCATTGCATAAATTTACAATACAAGATGCACAAGATTGTGAATACCGCTATCATATTTTCTTTAAACAATAATTGCTGAATACGTATGCTCTAAAATAAAAAGCAATAAATACTTAGTCGGTTTGAAAAATAACAAAGTAAACTACAATTAATGCTTAAAAATTTAACAAATAGCCATCTAGTAAGCAATTTTTGGAACCATGCGCTTGCAAAAATCTTTACTGAAAAGCAGTAGAATAAGTGAATGAATTATTTTCGACAACTGACAATTGTCGGTTAGAAGCGATACGTTGCCGCACATTTTATAAGGAAGAATCTGTTGTTAAAATATATAAATAAGCAACATGTATTATGTATACAAATCATTGTCCATTCCTGTTTTTATTTAATATCTGACTGAACACGATCTGTAATTTGTGTAACACGAACGATTTTTGCTTTATCAAAATTTTCTTAACAGGAATACAAAACTTTAATTTTAACATACAAAAAGCTTTTATTTCTAAACTTTTCCTTTACATATTTATTTTATTTAACATCACTAACACATCTACTACACTCGCTATTAATGCAACAAACGAACGACAACGTAAATGAAACACGGCGACCGGTGCACAGTGGGTTCAAAACTTTGTACACTTTTGACGATTAATTCTGGGAAACCGTAATTGTAATATATTTTTATTGATAAATAATCAAAATCACATAAAAATCAAGTAAATACCCTACACCAAAACATACTTTAAGAAAAATATTAACAGTTTTTGGTGAAAAATATAGTTTTCTAAAAAAAGTATTTTATGAAAATTGTTATACCTTCAAAGGGTATATATAAATTGGTCATTCCGTTTTTAATTTCCACAATATAATTTTCCGACCCTGTAAAGTATATATATTCTGAATCCTTATAGATAGCGGAGTCGATTTAGCCATGTCCGTCTGTCTGTCTGTCCGTCTGTCTGTTGAAATCAATTTTCTGAAGACCCCAGATATCTTCGGGATCCAAATCCTCAATAATTCTGTCAGACATGCTTTCGAAAAGTTTCCTATTTAAAATCAGCAAAATCCGTCCATAAATGTTTGGCCTATTTTTTTATCTATATCTTGATTACTAAGTCATAAATATAGACAATATGGATATCTAATGATAGATATTTCAACGATGTATATAAGGCTATACAAAGTTGGACCTACAATGGGTCAAAATCGGGAAAAATATTTTTTAGTCCGAATTTTTTTTTTCACAAAAAACATTCTTTTGTCATAAATTTTTTTCACTAATAAATTAAAAAGATTTTTTTGTAAAAATTCGAAAACAACTTTTAAAAAACTATTTAAAAAACAAGTAAGAGAGATATATTCGGCTGGGCCGAATCTTATATACCCTTCACCAAACTATACTTCAAAATAAAAATTTTTAGGTAATTTTAGGTAAACAAATTTTTTTTTAGTTGTTTTTTTCCATTTTTTGGAAAAAAAATATTTTTCGAATTTTTTTTTTAAAGTTTTTATGTAAAATTTTTTTTAATTTTTTTTTTTTTTTTTAAATTTAAATTTATTTATTTTTTTTTAATATTTAGCGAAAAAAACTTTTGGTGAAAAAAAAAATCTGGTTCAAAATTTTTCCCGATTTTGACCCATTGTAGGTCCAACTTACTATGGTCTTATATACGTCGTTGCAAAGGTCTTTGAAATATCTATCATTTGATATCCATATTGTCTATATTAATGACTTAGTAATCCAGATATAGGTCAAAAAATAGGTAAAAAATCGAGGTTGTCGTGGTTTTTTCCTTATATCTCAGCCATTTGTGGACCGATTTTAAATAGCAAACTTCTCGAAAGCATGTCTGACAGAATTATTGAAGATTTGGATCCCGAAGATATCTGGGGTCTTCAGAAAATTGATTTCAACAGACAGACGGACAGACAGACAGACAGACAGACAGACAGACAGACAGACAGACAGACAGACAGACAGACAGACAGACAGACAGACAGACAGACAGACAGACAGACAGACAGACAGACAGACAGACAGACAGACGGACATGGCTTAATCGACTCCGCTATCTATAAGGATCCAGAATATATATACTTTATAGGGTCGGAAAATTATATTGTGGAAATTACAAACGGAATGACAAATTTATATATACCCTTCTCACGAAGGTGAAGGGTATAAAAATGTTAAATTTTATTTTAAAGTATAATTTGGTGATGGGTATATAAGATTTACAGAGGGATATATATATATTTTATGGGTTCGCAAATGATAAATGTGGAACATGTAATTAGATGGTTGAAATTTAACATATTGATGTAGAATTTTATCTAGTTTTAGCCAATTCCAGTAATTATGAAAAAACCTAATTCTTAAATTTCAATTTCATCTATTTTATTAGGTGTAAAGTAGCCAGAGCAGTTATAGCAATTTCCCAGAATTTTTTAATTCCCGGGAAAAATGCTTTATTTTGTATATCACATTAATTTACGAGTTCTTTAAAACTGAGTTAAAGTAATTTGTAGAATATCCAAAGTTTTAGTGGCTGCGATTAGAAAGAATAGAAAATACAACCTTTCATGTTTTAATGGAGGTTATGGTTTATTTTAACTATTTTCATTAAATATACTTTTGGTTTTTGAAAATTAAAATCCAATTGAAGGATAACTATAGCATATACATACATAATATGTGTATACACTAATGTTTATTTACATACTCAAACGTTCAACTAAAAGGTTAATAATGTAGTATGTAGTAGATTTGAGTTATTATCAAATCAAAAGAATATAACTTTATGTTGGTGTTAGATGCATTTACACTCAACTCTAAATGTGCTCAAACCAGGGATTGAGATTCGGTTTATTTATAACTTTTCAAATGTTACTATCATAGATAAATACACATAGATCGGAAACTCTCCTGTCAAAGACCTAACTCAGTTCTCAAAAACCTAAGTGGTGAGAATGTATTAGTAAAAAAAACTATGTGAAAACAAAAACAACATTCGTATGTGTAACATTTTTGAGTAATTTTTTTGTTTGAGTTTTTTTCGAGCTTCCGCTCTATGTTTCTCTATGGTTACTATTCATAATACACAAACCATAGAGAAATATACATAGAGCAGAACTAAAAGAAACTCAAACAAAAGTCGAAAAGTTCAAATACTAGTAAGAATAGCGAAAGTTTTATTCGATTTTTGGTCAATGTCAATCAGACATGTCTAAAATTCCTTCAGAATTTTCCTATGAATTTACCACGTACAGAATTCTGTGTGAGAAGTCTTAACAAATTTACGAATTTTTCAGATAAAGAGTTACGATTTCTTGTCAACCACTCATACACATTTCGGTACAATGTCATACTGTCTTCGGATATTAAATCGGCAACTCATTTATGAACAACTTCGGAACCTGTAAATTTACATTTTGCACTGCGCATATACAAATTGAGAGAGCAACATAATAATTGGCTTAAAGTTTATACAGAAAAATCAGTTTCTCTTAATGATTTACCATCATCCCACCCAATATATTATATATTTTTATGTGATTTTTCTTTCAACATGGTATAAATGTTAAATTATCTTAGACATTAATCTTTTATACAAAACAATATACAAACATACCTACACACAGATATTAGTGTATAAAAGTACGTAACTTACGAATATGTATGAAATCTAGTCGTAGTATTTAATATGCTGCTACTTAAGTGTGTATATCGTAAATAGAATTTAAATACACTAAATTCATATGTCTTTAAATATTTATAAATAACAAACTCTTTTGATTTAAGTGTAAAAGTGATTCATGGGATTTTCATTATTTTCTTAATATTCAAACATATACATATGAACGAGTACCTACGTATATGTAGTTCAAGGGGGTGTCCTTGTCATTGCACCAGCTACACAATTTGAACTAACAAAATTTGTTGAGTTGTGTCAACACTTTTGTTTATTGTTTGTTTAATATCTTGAGTGTAACAATTAAATGAATAGAGTGAATTTTTACTCTCAAGCCATTAGATGTTGGTTTATTTACCTACATGTTATCAACTCCATAAGCTTTTCTTAAAGCCCTTTTCTCTTGCCATTAAAGTTTATTTGTAAACTTGAAGGAGTCATTTACCACGTTTTGTAATTTTATTGTAATTGTGCAAAAAGTTATTGCCCTTCTTAAGGCTTGGAATATTCATTAATAATATTATTAAAATGTAATGCTCTTATGAACTTATCAATCAACTTAAAAATACTTGTTTTTTATAAAAAAACATATTTGCCAATTTAAATTGCTGTGAACTTAAATGAGACAGAAAAGAATTGAAAGTTTAATGTAAAGTACATACTATATTTAAAAAAGTATTAAAAAGTTTTCAAATTCTATCACACTTGCATTTTTCACTGAAGGAACCATTCAACTTCATTCGTTGTTATACCCACCACCAAAACATGGGGGTATATTGAGTTTGTCATTCCGTTTGTATCATGTCGAAATTTTGGTCGTAGAACCAAAAAGTATATATATTATAGGTCCTTATACAATAAGGGCACCGAGCAAAGGAAGTACGTGGATGAAAATTTCCCCAAATATTCTTTGTTGATCAGAAATGTATTGAAAATTGGCAAAATCAGTTGATATTTTTTAAAAATGTTTTGCTATAAAAATATATTACAGATAATATCATGAAATTTTGATAAAAATGCAAGCTCTGTTGAAAATGTCAAGAATCGGTCCATGATTTTTCTCAGTCCCCAAACAAATTCCTTATAAATATCATAATCTGTTTCAAATACATTAATAATCGTTATGTATACAAGAATTGCCGCATACACTGAGGGAAAAACGACGTTACAAAATCGACAACGGTTGGTGTCAACAACGGACGGTATCAAAACGACAACGCTATGGTGACAAATCGACAACGGTATGGTGACAAATCTACAACATTATGGTGACAAATTGACAACGGATGGTGTCAAATCTGCAACGGTATTGTGTCATTTCTTCGTTGTAAAATTGACACCGTTCGTGTACGATTTGTGCACATACGGGGTTGATACACTATTGACAACGAATGGTGTCAAATTGTACACGGATGTGTTCATTTTTTCTGTGGGTGTAAATATCGATATCGAACCAAAATTTTACACAGGTCGGTCAGCTGTATTCAAAAATCATACTATTGGTTTCTGTAACGATCACTCCATAATTTGCCATAGCTCCCATATAAGTAATAATATGTATGTTAAAATGGCAGCGCATAATATCGATATTGATAAATTTGATAAAATTGCACAAATTTGTTTCAAGTATGCATATATTTACTTAGTTATACATAGCTCCGTATTATCCTCTAGCAATGTGAAATTTTACAAAGATATTTTCCAGTAATAAAAAATATAAAACTAACCAAATTGGGTCAACCATATAAATATTTTTATACAAAACGCACAGCAATCGGAGCCCGTATTAAACTGCTGATGGTTATATTTTTCTTACTTGTTTTATACATCGTATATTTTTTTAAGGGAAATGAAAAATAGTAATTCATTCATAATTTCTGAAAACAATTTTATGTTTTTTTTATTTGAAAGCTCTACTACTACGAATTACTTAAACCTAACGCGCCGTAATGTATACAGAAAATATTTTGGTAGTGATATAAATAAACGTATCACAATGTAATTGTTTGTCCCAAATTTAAGTTTTTTTTTATTGTTCTCTTAGCCATCCATGTATATGGATACAAATTCCTTTAAGGTTGCTTTAGTGGTTGGTGTTTCCAATTGAAACTAAGTTACGCTGTAACGTTTACGTCTACGTCTACGTCTACGTCTACTTAATTGTACTCGGTATACTATTTTTCATACTCATTTACTCTCTTGTTAAATCACTCAAGAATAGAGTGAGTTCTCATTAATGGTTATTTTAGAGTGGAAGTCTCTTAAAAGAGATACATTTTTCGAAATACTTCTTAGTCCTTAATGACTCGGCTCGGTGTAAAAATGTGATTATAATTTTGTTCGTGTCGTGCAAATAAAATTTGTTGTACTTCAATTTGTAGCGGTTTTTAAAAAGAAGTTATTTTTATTTATTTAATAAAATTCATACAGCAACAAAAATTTATTATTAAAATTGTCCACAGCAAGCGACATGAATGTGTTTATCAATAATGTGGATTAGAAGAAAATTAAGCGCAAAGAAGAGTGATATACATAAATATTAGTGTATCTATCGTATGCTTATTTTATGAAAACTGTGATATAACAATTTTAAGTGTGTGTAAATGTATGTACGTACGTACATCTAGTGAATACAAAAAGTGCGTTTTCTTACAAAGAAATGCTGTCAAGTCTTTATTGCCATTGAAATAAATTTAAGTCGAAGAGGTTTTGTTTGTAATCTATATAAACAAATAAGGTTTAACCAAGTACGTATACACTTTTTATTTACATACAATACAATACATACCTAGTTACATACATATTGTATATTATAAACAAATCAAATTTTCTATATTTTTTTGTATCAAATGCATCATGTACTATTCTTTTTGATGCATTTTTTATCACTATTCTCGTATATATTTGTGTACAGATATATGTATACATGAGGTATTGGAAAATATTGGTAACCAAGGTGAAATTATTGTTGTAGTATAATCGGTTGCAGTAGTGTGCAGCAGAGGCTAGCGGAAAGTAAATAATTAACCTGTATATTCATAATTTTTTACACTTTTATTAACAAATAATTGTATATAATTTAAAACTAACATATTTTCATATTCACAAATCGACCCACATTGAAGGGTGTTTATAACCATTGTACATACATACATACATACATACACATATATAAATAGTATACATATGTATAATGTACATACATATGTGTGTATGTAGATTGTACATAAGTTAAAAAAAGAATATATTATAGCATGCTTTTGTGATTATTTCTATACATAAACGAGTTGTGCCTGTATGAAAGGTTGCCTTATGTTTTAATTTCGTTTTAGTAGAAATAAACAACAACAAAACCACCTCACGTGCCGTGTCTAAAGTAAATTCCACTCTAAATATTTGATCGTTACAGTGAAATCTCCATAAATACCTTTATTTAATGAAAAATATTTGTCTACAATCATGCATACAAATATGTAGACTTTTTTAGTTCACGTTTCTGAACTACATATTTCAAATTACTGCTTTGGGATTGTTTGAATAAATACTGCTCAGGGTAATCGCGTTCCATTTTTGAAAGGTTTCTCTGTACATAATACTTATACATATACATTATTCTGCGAAAATGTTAATTTACTACATACTAATACAATACCAAGTTAATATTAAAACAAGTTAGAATGGTATGCCAAATCTTAAATACCTAAAAATTACACTCCTCTCAACATTGACGGTCATTCACACGCATAAACAATCACACAAATTGTTGTTTTTAACTTGTGTATAAAGTACAACAGTGTAAATGTACAATCAGTAAACACTATTAATATTTGTCCGAGGCCGTCTCGTATTATGGTTAATAACACAAGTTTACAAAAAACTATTTTTTGAAATTTAAAAGAATGTTATGTTTTTAATGAATTATAGAAAAAAAAATATTTTTTAAATTAATTTTAGAATAATTTTTATACAGCTGAATTAAATGCTACTGAAAATTTGAAATTTTGTACAAAAAATAATTTGTCACTACCCATTGTCCTATTACCCTATTTGTTTTATAACATTTAATAGCGGTCCGTATTTGTGTAAGTTACGAACTCTAAAAAACTTTGTAAATCAGATTTAATCGACTTTGACACCGTGTATATCATCTTGTATTCTAAAGGGGTGGTAACAAATTTCATTTTCTGAAAGCTTATGTCTTCTTGTACGATTCTTTTGTACATAATTTTGCAATTGATCGACCCCCTGTGCCGGATTTAAATGAATTTATCAAGGATTTTCGGACCAGCATATGGAAGTCATGAGTTCCATATTCATTGTTATACCCTTCACCTTCGTGAGAAGGGTATATATAAATTTGTCATTCCGTTTGTAATTTCCACAATATAATTTTCCGACCCTATAAATTATATATATTCTGAATCCTTATAGATAGCGGAGTCGATTTAGCCATGTCTGTCTGTCCGTCTGTCTGTTGAAATTAATTTTCTGAAGACCCCAGATATCTTCGGGATCCAAATCTTCAATAATTCTGTCAGACATGCTTTCGAGAAGTTTGCTATTTAAAATCAGTAAAATCCGTCCATAAATATCGGAGATATGAGCAAAAATCCGAGACAACCTCTATTTTTGGCCTATTTTTGATTTATATCTGGATTACTAAGTCATAAATATAGACAATATGGATATCTTATGATAGATATTTCAAATTCCATTGCAACGATGTATATAAGGCTATACAAAGTTGGACAAAATCGGGAAAAATATTTTTTAATCCGAATTTTTTTTTTCACAAAAACTTTCTTTTGTCATAAATTTTTTTCACTAATAAATTAAAAAATTTTCTTTTTTAAAATTGGAAAAAACTTTAAAAAAAAAAAAAAATTGTTTAAATTTTATTTTAAAGTATAATTTGGTGAAGGGTATATAAGATTCGGCACAGCCGAATATAGCTCTCTTACTTGTTCATTTTAAATTTGTTTCAAATTTTAATGATATTTGATAGTATTAAATATATACATCTTAATAAATTTCACAAAGTTTTGACACCCAGTATTTTGTTTAATTTGTTTCCCGAAGTTTGACTAAAACAATAAACCCATATGTTTTTCGTTTCTCATCATGAACAAAAACCTTGTAATCTAGTGTAGTTTCTTAAAAACTGAGTCGAGTTAGCTGATTTTCAATAGCACATTGCTTAGAGAAATAACAAAAAATCTGGAGAAAATGTGTATCGAAGTCCTATAGAAAGACATAGGGACGGACTTAAGCAGCTATATAGACTTGGAATTTAATAAGGATCCCTAATTTATGTACCTGAGGTCTGCCCTTTAAAACGGATAATTTTTTTATTCAGTATCAAAAACTAAAAACTAATTTGGGGTCAACGTGAACCCGTGCCGAAAATCGATTGAAAGTTATAAAAAATGTATACAATTGCAACTGTATTTATTTATCAAAAACTTGTTGTTTAGAGTTAGTATACTCATACATTGATATTTTTAAACAAATTCCAGAGAAATCCCAAGCCCTACCTGTGAGGCATTAACGTCGATAATATTCATATTCATTTTTTGGATGAAAACCTACAAAAATTAATTTTTCTCCTTGTAAACGCATTTTCATACTTCAGAACCGATACGGGTCGGTTTAATGTTACCCGATTTGATTCAAATGTTCAACTTTGGAGTTTTATACCAAGTGTCATACTAATCAGAAACGCACTCGATATTCGGAAAAAATATACAAAAGAAACATCCTTATGTAAAAGTCTAGAAAAAATATGTTATACATTTCTAAGAAGTACTTTATTAAATCAGAATGTATGTATATAAACAAATTTAAACCACTATTATTGTCATGACTTTCCCTAAATCTGAATATCCTTAGAAGTTTTAATCTAAAGCATCTTAATAATTCCTTTAAGAACTTAAAATTTCAATTCGACCTATTAGAAAACTATTTTTTGCAATTTTAAATAAAAAAATTTCCTGTTTTTGTCACACAGAGTTAAACAAATTTATAGCTAATCGAATGATGCAGTCTCAATGCCCGAATTTTTTGTTGTGGCTGAAATATTTTAGTTAGAGTAATTTCAATCGTAATCCTTCTATATCAACTGTCATTCTGCTGGTAGAACCGACAATTTCTGTGAATCTAAAGATATCACTCGACAGGAAACAAACCACAATGAATATATTTTAACTGCACTGAAATAATGATTTAAATTTAACAGAAATTTCTACAATTTCCCAAAAACTCCCGGGAAATTGTTCCCCATTAGGAACCCTAATACATTTAACTGTTAATATTTATTTAATATTTAAATTATTTATGAAAACTAACATTTAACACTTCCATCAAAACTAGTGGAACAAATTTTCAATGCGATTTTAATGGCTCGTACAAGAATTAAATATCATTTGGTAATTAGGAGAGAAAAATAACAACAATTACGACTTAATAACTTTAATTGCGGGTTTCAAGCAAAAAAAATTAATGTCAATGACCAAATAAACGTTTAAAATAATTCAAACGTTTATTTTACTATTTTCTTAAGCTATTAATTCTACCTTTAGTAAACCTTTATTTGAAATGTTATTGCTTGTATTATATTGCATGTGTTTATAATTAAAGAAAATTTAAAATTTACTTCGAATTGATAATAACACACCTCTAAAATTAATTTAATAAATTTTGTATGTCAACATTACTTGCCTATAGCAATATAAAATGCATGAGATTTTTATTATTTCATAAATATTAATAAATCTACAAGTTTTATAATTTCCCAAAAGACTTATAAAACGGCATATGCAAAAATGAACAGTTTTCACTTATCCTTTCCATGCATAAAAAGACAAAAGCAAAAGGTAAAAGGAGAAAAAACCTTAACATGAATACTCGTATGTAAAGCTGTTTTTGTTTAAAGAGTTTTCTATACAGTGTTTTGTGAATATTTGGGCTTCTTGCCATTTGGCCGCTTTGGTTATTGTAGCAAGTGAAAATTTACACCAAAAGGCATCGTTATGACCTTTGTCCATTTTAAAATAACTTGATTGAAAGATGAATGAACGGAAGTTGAATGTGTGAAAAGATTTAGGTGTTAAATGAAATTGATTGGACAAAAATTCAAATGCAAACCAAAGAATAAAAACTTAAATTTAATCATCATTAT
The DNA here is from genome assembly GCA_942486065.2 of Calliphora vomitoria. Classification (NCBI taxonomy): domain Eukaryota; kingdom Metazoa; phylum Arthropoda; class Insecta; order Diptera; family Calliphoridae; genus Calliphora; species Calliphora vomitoria. The sequence goes on from OW818031.2 coordinate 130,195,873, forward strand.
CATGACTGAGTTAGCAAGGTTAAAGATATTAACAAAACTTACTGACCAAAACTCCAAATGCTTTTTATACTTATAAACACAACCATAAGAAACCCCCCCCCCCCCCTCGCCAGCATTTGTTTAGTTACACGTTCTTTTTAGCTAAACACGAAAATAATGCTGTCGTAAAAACCCTAAAAGTATTCTTCATTTAATCATACTGTAGTTTTAAGTTGGCACTATTTACCTTAGCATGTTATCCTGTTTAGTACCGACATATTTAACTTCGGTAAATGTTTATTTAAATACACACACACGTACACATATATGTATGTAATACATATTATGTATATTAGACCTGCCCTAAAAAATTTACTTGGTTTGGGTGGGTCTTATTTTGTTCTTTAGTAGCTAAAACTGTGTAAACAATGGTATTTTTTTTTTTGATTTCTTAAAAAAATTGTCTAATTAAATTACATTTTTTTTAACATTTGAAAAAATCTTATTTTCTAAATAAAATTATTCATATGAAATCGAAAGAGATTGAATTTCGAAAAAAGAAAAAAACGTTTAGTTGAATTTATGTGAGGTTTTATTTAAACTAATTATTTTAAGTAATTCTATATCATGACCAAAAACCTTCAAAAGTTGGAATATTTTTTTACTTAAACGAAGATGTTTGATATAACATGGAAATCGCGTGTCAAAGACTTTTTACATGATATCAATATTCCTTTGGGAGAAATATTTAAAAAAAAAAAACATAAAAACCTTAAAAATTACCTTTTTATTCTTTTATCCAGCTCACCAAATACTAAAAACAGGAAAAACATTTTGTGAAATGGTCTCCTCAAACATAATAAACTTTAATTTTAGTTGGAAACATTTTTCCTCCATACAAACGGGGACACCCTAATATGTATGTAATGTTTGTATGTACTTATAAATAAATATTAGATTTTTAATTAAGATTGTGATTTTTATATTATTTATAAGTATGTATTTATATGGTAGAGTTTAAAGAATAAAAACATACACCCTAATTCATTTTAATTATTCATAAGCACACAGACGCTCCTTTTAATTATAAATTATATTGCAAGGTGTTCGTTCCATGCATTCCATACTTTTATTTCTGTGTGTACTAAAACAGATTTGTAACTTTGAAAAAAAAAGTCGAAAAGTTAAATATGATTTGAAAGAATTTTAATTAACTAACTGTTAGAGAAAGATATTTTGAAGCCGTACTAAGGTATAGGAAATTTAAGATTAGGCTTAGCCTACACTTTCAAACATTATGGATATATGTGTACTATAAAATAGTTTAAATATTTTTTACGATAATAATATAACGTTGAATGACTTACATATGAAAAGCCTTTAACATACTTATGCCAATAATAATATTTGAATATACGTTTCTTAAAGTACTGTAGAATCTATAAGTGTAACAATCCTTGTGTAAACGATTGTGAGAGATTATATGGATTTTTCGACTTGGAAAAGATACATACATACATACATTCATACATACATATAAATACATATTTATTTATGTAATAAACATTTATTTTGTAACTTAAAGAAATATGTAATTTTAAATTTTTAAATTAATAGTTTATCTGGGAGTCTAGAAATAAAATTAATGTTTTATCACAAGTGTGCTAGAAGTCAAATCATTATTCTCTTTTTATATCTGCTCTAAAACTTTTTTATTTGTTTGTTATTGCGTGTTCTTTGTTGTTAGTATTCGTATGAACACTACATTGCAAACAAATTAAAATCTCTCACACGCAGGATGAAAAATTTTTAACCCTCATAAACATTAAAATAATATTTACATTGGTCATAATTCCGTGTTAGAGTACTGCAAATTGTAGACAATCATTTAAAAATGTCTGCCAATATGTCTGTATGTTACAAAAGCAAAAGTAAAAAATAGCAATATTTTTAAGAGTCATAATATTCAGCTGAAACAAGACTCTCTTGAGTTCTATAAATAAGATATAGATATATGTAAGTATAACTCACACAATACAGTTTAGCCATCATCATTTCGACAACTATGTACATATTAAGTGAGGGTGTTGTCTTAAGTGAATAGTTTTAGTCGGCGGCATGTCATTCATATCCATAGTCCATGGATTTTGACACATTTTTTTGTGTCATGAGCCAAAAAATTTGGTGACTTTTTCTTTAAGATTTGTTTCCAACTTTCAGATTTATTTCTTAGAAATAGCCTTGATGAAATTGATTGCATGTCTACATCAAATGTTATTTAGGTTATGAGTACAATTAATAGTTAGAAAGTTGTAGACACTCTAAAATGTTCGTGACCTTGGATAACACTGAAAAAAAAAAACTAAAGGCAACTAAATTCCAATGGTTAACAAGAGTACTAATTTTATCTATTTTTTCCACTTTTACAGTTCATTCGAAATTTCAATAATTTATGGAACTTAAATGCAACAATTGAATAAATAGTACCAGAATTTGATGTTGTTAGCTTAAGCTTTAATCTGTCAGTTTCAGTACATTTGGGTATTTCCATGTCATCGTACGTGACATTTGAACGCCTATGGAGTGGAATAGATTTTGCAAAAATAAGAATAACTGAAAAATAGTTTGGTCTTTATGTTACATTCACATGCTAATATGTTTAAGAAAAATAAATAAGTACAATCGAAACATTGTTGTCCAAAATATCGAGCGACATAAGGGTATATCGTACGTGACATGAAACGGGAGGGATTTTGGGGTTCAATCTGATAATCGTGGCAGGTGTTTTTTTCTTTTAATTACTTACACTAAACCAAATATTTGCCTTTACAATCCATCATATTAAAAATAACAATCTTTGGATGATTTTATAATAAATAAAACTTAATATCGTTCGTGACATACCACACACGACAGATTTGTCTCTTATAGTAATAAAATATACGTATATTCTATAAATATATGTATACGAAAACTAAAAAAATAAATTAAAATAAATTTTCGGTTTCAAATACATTAAAAGCAAGATCTAACCCATTTTTTTTTTTTTTTAAAAACTTCATTTATTTCTACAAGGTTTCTTGAAAGCTGTAAAATAAGATAAGAATTTAATTTTTACTTATTCGAAAATGTTTGATACTCTGGCATCTTGCCATTACCAAGGCATTCCTACATGTCAAAATCGAGATGATGGGACAACATTTTGCATTGTTTCTACTACTGCCACTCAATGCATTGACTAGATACAAACATACATATGCATATGTATAGATATGTTGGGGTATGTACTTTGAAAATCTTTTCTGTATCTAATCACCAGCTTTTACCCTATAGTCCTAAATAAATATGTACATACATAGTTCCAAGTTTATTTTATATTCACATGATATGAAAACTGTTTTTATTTATAACCATTAAGTTTCCAACAACAGCGTTTGTGTGTGTTAATGTGTCCATTATTATACACACCCGTAAATTTATATGTATCTACATACATATGTATACACACATACTAAGAAACATTTGTTTGTTTAGAGACCACGGGTACTCTTACACACATTAGGGCGTACAATATTTTTTAAGATACAATTCTGTTAGATAACTTGGAAAATAGTTAAAATGTCGTAATACCTAAAATAATAAACACCAGACCAGCTAAGTGATATGTCCTTTTTCACCAGTCACCGTACTAGTATTTTTAAAAAAACAATTAACAAATGTTTCATATTAAGTTCTATTACAAATTTGGTAACCATTTTTTATTATCTCTGGTCAAGCACTATATCAATGACAATTGCAAGTTTCATTTGGTTGCATCCTATTACTATTTTCCACAATCGAGTACAGATACATGTGCTCTGTTTTATGTGTACAAATTCTCTGTAAGTAAGTGGAAGGACAAGTGCTGATGCGGTAGTTAAAGATTCTATACAATTTTTATATGTAGGTATGTATTAACTTGTCAGTAATGAGAATCGACAGTGATTGCATTAGAGTTTAAATTGACAATGAGGAACAAAGTGAAAACTAAATAAACATTAACTATACATAAGCATAAAATTTTATTTAAAAAACATTAACAATAAAGAGGTAAGCAATTTTTGATTATTTTTAAAAAGTAATCTATTTGGGAATTTATTGAGTATTTTTTAAAACTTTTACCTACAGTACTGAAAAAACCTGTTGCAAAATGACCAAAGGTATAGGCATTTAAACTACTTTTTTTTGTAATGTACCTTTTAATGTATGTACTCATAATACCTATTTGCACTTAAGCATCGATTGTTCTATAGTCTGTAACACTCTCTGTCAGGTAAATCAATGATAGGCCAAGCAATATGATGATGGGTATTTTCATACGTATGTAACTGACATTATTTGATGTGCACATTGTCTAGTCATTGTAAATAAGCTTTAAGTATGTGTTTAATTATATTATATGTATTTGTTCTAGAACTAAAAGAAACTTATAAATTTATTTATAAAACTCTTTAGTATTTATGAAACTTTTTAGTAATAAAAACTTGTTATAAGCGTTTTACATTGGCATTTTTTATATGTATATACGTACATATTTTGAAAGTATTTTGCCAGTATAGACATAGACGCGTTTCTTACTGTATTAAGTGAGAAGAAATCATGACATACATACAAACTCATATGAATTATACAATTAAGTTTTTGTTCTCAAGGATATAGTCATTAAATATCAGGAAACGTGTGCTATCTCATAAATTAAAAAAGACACACTTACATATGTATTTACCTGTGTATACTATGTGCAGATGTGCTAGGCCTATCAAAAGGTCAGTCATGTAAAAATAAAAAGTTGTTGAAATAATGTTTATGAGTGCGATTATTTTTAAATTTTTGTTTATAAGTAATATATGTCATTTATTTCGAGGATCACTAATTTTACGTATGTATGTAAATATTCGCTAAATAATATTTTCAATTGACTCCCAATATGTAATTATTATTGTTGTTATCACCACATTAGCAGACTTTTTAAAAAGACAATCGAATATTTTTTGCTCGATATTTACATTTCTTTGTTAAACGTTATTAGTTTCTTTTAAGAAAAAAATTAAAAACGTGGAAAAGTGAATAAGTGATCGTATTAAACAACTGGGCGTATGAGTGTTGAATATTTATAATAATATATTAATAAGTATACATTAGAGTGGCTCTTAAGTTGTTGTTGTATGATTTTAAATGCTCCCAAGGTCTAAAATTGTTCTCTGTCATCTAAAAACTGAACATTTCAGCAAAATCAATTAATTTTACTTTCATTTTAAAGTAACAAAAATTTCTTTACAAATAAGTATTTTCTGTTATCGTTATACGGAAAAAATCATAAAATTTCATGCATAATTCAAATTTAAAATTCCAAATTTTGCATTTTACAAAATATATTAAAAGTAATTTCAAAAAATTTAAATCATTTTCTTGATTTTAATAAAATTTAAATAAGGATTCAAAATGCAAATGTATTTGAAATTATTGGATTTCAAGGAAATTTAGTTTTTGATAAAAAATTCTTTAAACAACACTGCGTAACAAGCAACAAGCGTAAAAGCACCAGTACATCTAAATTTTTTCAATTGAAAATATTAACAAGTAAGAGAGATATATTCGGCTGGGCCGAATCTTATATACCCTTCACCAAACTATACTTCAAAATAAAAATTTTAAATATTTTTAGGTAAACAATATGAATTTTTTTTCCAGTGTTTCTTTTAATTTTTTGAAAAAAAATTTTTTTCGATTTTTTTTTTTTTAAATTTAAAAAACTTTTTTTTTAAATTTAAAATTTTTTTTTTAATATTTAGCCAAAAAAAATTTGGGTTAAAATTTTTTTCCCGATTTTGACCCATTGTAGGTCCAACTTACTATGGTCTTATATACGTCGTTGCAAAGGTCTTTGAAATATCTATCATTAGATATCCATATTGTCTATATTAATGACTTAGTAATCCAGATATAGGTCAAAAAATAGGTAAAAAATCGAGGTTGTCCTGGTTTTTTCCTTATATCTCAGCCATTTGTGGACCGATTTTGCTGATTTTAAATAGCAAACTTCTCGAAAGCATGTCTGACAGAATTATTCAAGATTTGGATCACGAAGATATCTGGGGTCTTCAGAAAATTGATTTCAACAGACAGACAGACAGACAGACAGACAGACAGACGGACAGACAGACAGACAGACAGACAGACAGACGGACATGGCTAAATCGACTCCGCTATCTATAAGGATCCAGAATATATATACTTTATAGGGTCGGAAAATTATATTGTGGAAATTACAAACGGAATGACAAATTTATATATACCCTTCTCACGAAGGTGAAGGGTATAAAAAAGTATTTAATAAATATACTATGTGTAAACTTATTATTATATTTCTATATGTTTGTAAAGTGAATTTATTTAAATAAATATAAACAGAATCTCCTAATAACAAATTCGTTATGTTTTATGTCACACAAAAATCGTAAATATATTTTGAGTATGTAAATTCTGAGTAAGTCCTGCGGGAACACAGACAAGCAAATTAAATATGTATAGTATATCAAAACATTTTAGTTGATATGTGTCGAATCTTATATACCCTTCACCAAGTATACTTGAAGATAAATATTAAAAAGAAATTTTTGGTTAAAAAAAATCGGTAAAAAATTTGGTGAAAAATTTTTTTTTTTGAAAAATTGCCTTACTAAACATTTGTGTATGAAAGCTAGTGCGAAACCACATAGAATACAGAGGTGTTACGAGACAGAAGGTAAGCCAATTTTATATTTGTCTCTTTCTTTCAGTTTGTCACCTCTGTATAGTTTCTGGCGAGACTAACAGCTTTTGTTTTTTGTTTATTTTTGTTAAATGCGTAAAACCAACAACATCTCAGCCATTTATGGACCGATTTTCTCTAGATTTTAAATAGCAACATAAATTATGTATGTTATTTGGCGACTTCAGAAAGTTGATTTCAACAGACAGAATATATGTATACTTTACGGGGTCGCAATTGAAAAAAGTGGAAATTACAAACGGAATGACAAACTTTGCTACTCATGCTGAAGGGTATAATAAATAATTTAAAATCTATTTCATTACATACTTTATCCGGCAACACTGTTGTGTGTCAACTGCAACAACCTCACCATCATATTTACATACCTTGTATGTATAGATGTACATAGATAGATATGTATGTAAATGTAGATAACTCGTAGATGAACATGAATAGAATAAGTATTCCTCTGGGGGATTGTTATATGTAATTGTGTGAATTTATTGCTAAGTTTAGGTTAATGGTAAAACAAAACAAATTTTGAATTTGTGCATTTTTACTACATATATAGTCATTACTTTTGCTAACGTAGATTTATGCATTTCATTTGTACATGATGTATGTATATTAAGTACATACATATGTATATACACATCTACTTGCAAACGTAGGAATGTTTGTATGAATGTATATTTGACAGTGCATTAAAAAAACAAAGGAACAGAAACATCTGTGTAAACATTGTTTTATTCAATGTCATCATTCACATAAGCCTAAAACTAGGCAATAATAAAAGCTAACAAGCCATAAGCATTTAAGTCAACAACAAACTGTTGAGTCAGCTGGCTCACAAACAACACAATTTAACAAAAAAAAAATAAAAATAAAAACAATAGTAGAATGTACATAAATATTTGACTACTACATCTCATCATCAAATGTATTTAAACAAGTACATACCGAAATTTCTTTGTTAAAACGAAAAGTAGCATTTCAACTTAGACCCCAACAATATTCAAATTTTCAAAACGTACAAAATAATAAAAAATAACACTGCATTATATTAATTGTCTTGTGTATTTTTTTTTTTTCAAAATATTTCATGACCTATGACTTTCGCTTTTCATATTGATTTCTTTGAAATTTAACGAAAAGGTAAAACTACAACTAATCAAATGGTTGCCAAAGTTATTTTTATTTGTGTGGCATTCAAGAATATTTTAAGAAACAAAAACACTACATTAAATACTTATTATACTTAGATAAGTATGTATAATACTCCACCTATACTGTGGATACACAAATAAGGCGAAAACTGTTTGAAAGTAGCGTTTTCATTTTATTTGGCACACGTTCTAAAATCTAAATATTGTCACATATATGGGGCAATATTACTTATTGCAAAACAATCACAAATTTAACAAATATTCAGTTTTGAGACAGACTATTTTCAACGTCACTTTATTATTCATTAAATACATATGTATGTATGTTTAAACCTGATAAACTAAAATAATATTTATTGCAAAATTTCAGTTAAAGATTACTAATTTGTTGTTTTCAAGTTTAAATATTTTAAATTTTGATTTGTTGTGATCTAGCATTAAGTGAACGAAATAAAATGTCCATAACAAGTTCAACTTATGGCTGAATTCATAAACGCAGTATGCAAATCAACATTGCAATGTTCATAAATTCAATAGATTTTGTTTAGGCATTGCCGCATTATTGCATGACAATGCTTTTCAATGCGCAACATTTGTAAAATTTGAGCAATGTTTTTATTTATGATTCTTTAATAATTTATTTTTATTCTTTATTCAATTATTTAGGAGGCAACCAATTTATATGTTGGTAGAAATGGCGGATTTATGTTAAGTTGAATTTTTGTATGTAAAATATGTAATTTTACGTAAATTTACAAAAAAACATTTATGCGTTCATAAATGTACTAAAAAGTCATTGCATATTTTGAAAAAGCAGTACTGTCATAAAGTATTGCTTTGACTTGAAAACGAATTTCTTTGCAGTGTTGCTTTGCAAACTGGGTTTATGATGTCAGCCTATATTTAACTAAATTCGCATCTAAATATTCCTATTTGGGAAAAGTTAAATAATGTTAATGTTTTTAATACAACAAGCGAGATTAAAAATGTCTATTCTTAATTTGTTTCAAGTTTGGATACAGGTACAGTTATTAGGTAGAGTTGAGCCGATTTGAACTAAAATTAACTAAAACGCTATTTCTAGTGATTCAGTTATACTACGCCTACAAAATAATTAAAAAACAACAGCCAATTTCTTATTTTGTTTATGATACACTAAAACAATGTGTCTGTTGTTTTTGTAATTGTTTGGTAGACGTAGTACAACCTTTTAACTGAATCACTAAAAAGAGCGTTTTAGTTCAAAGCGGCACAACTCTATTATTAGGGAGAGTTGTCAATATTTACCACTAAAACGTCAAACTATGAATTAAATCACTCACATTTTATATTGTTACCGCGATATTTTATACATTGTAAAAGTTTATTTTGAAATTAGCACACAATTATTTAAAGAAAATATAATTTTCCATCAATTATTAAGACATTTTTTGATGTTTTTTTTTTAAACAAAACTTGAAATTTATTGTAGACATTTAATTTTGAAATTTTTTAATTTTCCTTTGTTTGTCGTTATAATAAATGTATAATTGAGAACATAATTTCTAATAATTGTACTATATTAGTCATAGTCCCATTTTCTCAAACTCTGGTTATTTTTTATCGTGACGATATACTGACAGTTCTTATACACAAATGATCTTAATTGGATGTATATCGTTACGAAAAACGATAACCAGAGATTGAGAAAATGGTGGATAGGGTAACATAGAGACGAGACGTAATTGTCAAAAACCTAACTTTTGTTGTTGTATCAGACATATGATTTGTGGTATTTTTGTTTGACAAATCGTTGTGTATCGTCTCTATGTATAATTTTCTATGATATTAGTTCTACCATGTTTTTAAATATAACGACATTTAAGTTGTTACGACGAAATACGACTCTGTTGTATATACATAGCAAATGATGAAAAATTAACAACTGTGTTGCAGTGATGTCAACATTTCTTAGCAAAACGCACATTTATAATTGATCAATCCTTGGATCACTTTTGCATTGAACATTTCATCGTGTATAAATTAGAAGTAGTCGTACTAATTATTTCTTAAATATAATTAACATTGAACCACATTTTTAGTTTTTACTTGAGGCTTTTATAGAAGGCAATACTGAGTATTAATACTTTTCAAATTTAAAATATTATTAAAATCATACAGTTTGTCAAGAAATCATTTTGAAAAATACATTTCATGTTTACACGGCAGTATTAAAAATATTTTTGATTTTGATTGTTGAGGTTTTTCTGCAAATTTTATTTATTTTTTATATTTTCTTCAGGCTAATTGTTTATCTTATTTGTATTTATAAATACATATGGAAATAAAAACTTTTTTAACTGTTTAAACAAATTCTAATTCTATTTTATTCGACCTTTTTATTTATTTTTAAATTTAAATCAAAAAAATCATTTGAATTATTTGAAAATCGAATACAATTTTTCTTTAGACTATGAAATTGTATTATGATACATATGTTTTTGACAAATATTAATACTCAGTATTGCTGCCTATAAAAGCCTTTAGTAACAATTCAACTTCAAGAACATATAATTATAAATCTGAGCCACTAGCAACTAATATTTTGTTGCTGGATATATAAAAATCACTAAATATATTGCGAAAAACACTAAAGCATACATCACTTCTCTGTTATACATACGTTTACATTCTGTTGGACGATCGCGAATATAAAAGGCGTACATTGTGAAACAGCAAGCAGTCTGACAGCAAGTCACAAAATATAGAGAAGTGTAAATAATATTAAATAAAATATATAAATATATTTCTAGTATGTGGTTCTCTTAGGAAGAGCAAGAAATAATAATTTGTGCTACTGAAGTTCTTGCGTGTTACAGTAAATCGATATATGTATGTTGTTTGTGTGTAGGTTATGTGCATACAAAGTGTAAACAAAGGCAATTTTATAATTTAATTTGCTTGCTTGTGTCAAATCTGTTTGATTTCTGAGCAAGTGGTCAAGCGATAAGAACTCACAATTGGTTGGGAGATAACATCTCCCCAAATAGAATTTCAATTTAAGCCAGCTTATGGTGAATTAATATGTAAGGTGGTGTTGAAGACCAAGCTGATTTTCAGGTCTGTAATGTAAAATGTTATTCATTGAAGTTTTTTTTTTAGCTCAAGTCTTAAGTGTCGAAAGTTGTTTATATTTAGTTATTGTTATTTTTACAAAACAAAATGAAATATAGCTAAATTTTATTAAAATAATAAATAATAATAAAATATTATTATTTACAAATAAATACAATAAATGTTTGTAAACATCAGTCAGCTGTTTTTGACATAATACGACCGAAAAGCGTGGTGTTGCCACCACGTTATACGATAATTTTTGCTTGTTAATATAACGCCTTAAGCTTAGTTCAAAATTTCATGCGAAATGCTGTCAAACTACATATAAAACATTTAGTATGAAATATATACGAAATAATTTCGCAAAAGCAGTACTTTGTACTTATTGTGGAAAACATGTAACCTTATTTTTCCACTCGAAATAACATAAGCATTTCTTTCGGACGAAATTAAAACCAACAGCTGATCAGTTTTTGCATATAAAATTTTTCGTATGAAAAAACCATACTTTTTCGCAAATATGAACAGAGTACTAAACTTTACTCAATACACTACGTCCAAGTTTTGTTAATTTAAAAATTATTATAAATTATATTAAAGTTATATACAATTAATTAAATATGCAATTGAATACAATTGTAATTACAAAAAAAAAAAAAAAATAAAATAAAATGCTGTCCCAACCACGAGTTGAACTCGCGATCTAATGTTTAGTTTTATATTTGACTTGATGAAGGTATGGTCACACATGGCAAGTATTTACTCAAAAAAGCGTAACCACTTTCGAGGTCCGACTTTTTACGGAGAAATATCTGGAGGAATTGAAAGTTTATCCCTTGTATACAATAAAGTAGTATATATTGAAGTATTAAAGAATTTAGGTTAAGGATAAGTTAAGTTTATTTCAATCTTTTTATATGTGTACGGAGGATAGAACTATTAAAAATGTTTGCTCTCACCAAAATTTTCATTGGTAGCTAAAACTAACTGCTACAAAATTTAAGTGCAATCGGATAACTAGAACCCTTGCTGGATATCAATTGAAAGTTGTAAAATTGGGTAAATGATGATACTTTTTCGATATCTTAAAAAAATTCCCTATTTAAATTAAATTTTGTAAACATTTGAAATAAATCTAATCTTCTAGAGAAAATTTTCTTTCTACCAAGGAATAAACCATAGTCTGTTGTCAAAAACCTATCTCATGCAACAACAAAATACATATTAGTCGGAGTGTCTCGTCTCTATGGTATAAACCATGAATATCGAGAAAAATAACCATACAAATAACTTAATAGTTAAAAAAATAACAATGTAGCATTTAATTTTTATTACATTATTGAGCTGATTACACAGTGCAACAGTGGAAAAAACACACGGTCATGACAGTATAGGTTCGACTCTACTACCAAAGGGTAGTAAAACTCTATACTCAGTTTGGCGATTGTGATGACAAATTTTTTTATGGGCCTCCAAAGATTCCTAAAATCAGTGGGCCCTTTAAAAAAGGTGTCATCAGTTGTTGGCCAACAGCTTATTCAGACTTAGTGATAACGCTTAACTATATATATCAATAATATGGCTAAGAGTCCACTAAACAAATTGTATATAAATTGTTTGCCAAAAAATAGCATTTTCCTTTTCTTTTTTTTTAAAAAAAATATAGGAAGAAAATATTTTTTAAATTTTTTTTAGAATAACTTACAGGGACTCATAATTTTTCACTAACAATACAACAATACTAACAATACGATAAAGCTGAACAACTCTTGGAAACATATCAATGCAATCTGAACGTGTCTAGGCTCTCTAATTAGCTCACAAAGTTCACTTTGTACCTTAAAATTTTTAGTTGTTTACTATTTTTTGACGAGAAATCAATGATTTTTTGTTAAAGAAGTATAATCAAGTGCACATTTCTCTATTGTGCTACAATAGTGAGGAATTGACAAATAATTTTCAGTATGATCCGGGCCCATCACGTTACCCAATCTTGATCACGCAAGACCGGCTTGATGCAATATATGAGGTTTGTGGAGTTTCTGAAGAGTAAATATAAACTTTTTATATAAGCATTTGGTATTGGTGAAAACCCTATGACTTGAAGATTAATATTTTAGTTAAATAATAATTTTGTTATTTTTTCGTACGTCATTTATCTTAAAAATTAAAAAAATTATAATATGGTTATTTTCCATCAAGAAAAATATAAAATTTTAAATAATGTAAAATTTTTAGTTGTTTACTATTTTTTGACGAGAAATCAATGATTTTTTGTTAAAGAAGTATAATCAAGTGCACATTTCTCTATTGTGCTACAATAGTGAGGAATTGACAAATAATTTTCAGTATGATCCGGGCCCATCACGTTACCCAATCTTGATCACGCAAGACCGGCTTGATGCAATATATGAGGTTTGTGGAGTTTCTGAAGAGTAAATATAAACTTTTTATATAAGCATTTGGTATTGGTGAAAACCCTATGACTTGAAGATTAATATTTTAGTTAAATAATAATTTTGTTATTTTTTCGTACGTCATTTATCTTAAAAATTAAAAAAATTATAATATGGTTATTTTCCATCAAGAAAAATATAAAATTTTAAATAATGTAAAATTTTAACAGTTAAAGTTATCAAAACTAAATTTTGAACTAATGTAGATCTAAATGTCCTTAAGTCAATGGCATTTCAATTGTTGCCATTCTTTGTTTTCAAATACCGACATTTCCAAAAACTCAGTTTGTTTTAGAAAAGTGTCTACTTTGACGTTATTTACATATTCATAGTAAAAAAGCGTTGTATGTATTTAAACAATAGATAAGGATTTTCAAATATGGAGCCTATTCGAATATCGGTGCTTTGCATTTTTGGAATTTTTTAGTCAAACCTAAAATTTTTTTTCAAAATTGGTCTGAGGTGAGCTAAATTTTACTTCGGTGAGCCAAATTTTACATTACACGCATTTGCATTAAGTTCTTTATCTATAAAGAAAATATAGGGACTTTTTTTAAAAAAAAAAACTTAAAAAATATCAAAGTTGAAAGATTTAAAAAGATGTTTAAATTTTGGATGAAACTTTTTATAGTGACGAGATAACTGTTATGTTTGTTTTATTTTCTTCAGAATTTTATCGCAAATATACGTGATATTTAAAAAAAAGTTCGAGCCTTCGTAGGCCCGTCATATCTAAAAACAGAAAAAAAGATCGAGCAAATTAAAAAAAATAATTAAACTTAAATATCTCTTGAACTAAAAAAGGAGGGTAAAAAAAAATAGTAAAAACAGACAATTTTCAAGATACAAAATTATTTTTGTGAGTTATTTAGTGTGCCTAGACACGTTCAGATTGCATTGATATCTTTACAAGTAGGTACAACTTTGCTAAATATTGTTGGTGAAAAATTGGGAGTCCTTGTGAGTTATTCTAAAAATAGTGAAAAAAATGTTCTTCCTATTTATTTTTCAAAAAAAGTTCACGAAAATGCTATTTTTTGGCAAAAAAAATATATAGTTAAGCAGTATCACTAAGTCTGAATTAGCTGTTGTCCAAAAACTGATGACACCTTTTTTTGAGGGCCCACCGATTTTCAGAATCTTTGGAAGTCAAAATCGCCAAACTGAGTATAGGATTTTACTACCCTTTGGTAGTAGAGTCGAACCTATACTGTCATGACCGTGTGTTTTTCCAAAAGCCTTCATTTGTTGCATAGTGTTATTAATCATTATTTATCACAATAAAAAAAGCTAATAATTAAACATTGTTGATATTTTTTTTTCCAGATTTGCCTTATAGAAAGAACTTGCTACTTACATATACATAGTTTTGTCATCTTTTAAATGATAAAACATGGGAAATGGAATGAACAAGGTAAGTAATGGAATTCATTGATTTTTCAACAAAAATTCTAAAGAATGGGAAGGATCAAAATAAATCAAAATTATTGGAGTTGAATTCTAAACCAACGAAAATTTCAAGATTAAATTTATTTGCCATTGCAGGTATTGCCGGGCTTATATGTTGGCAACTATCGAGATTCAAAGGATACCCAACAGTTGGACAAATTTCAAATAACGCATATAGTGGCCATACATGATAGTCCTAGAAGATTACTGCCAGTAAGTTGTGTGTTTGATTTTTATTATCCCTTAAGTAAAGCTGTTAATTTGGTAACATTGTTTTAGGATAAACATTATTTATGCGTAATGGCGGCTGATACGCCCGATCAAAACCTCTCGCAATATTTTAGTGTTTGCAATGATTTTATTCATGCTGCCCGTCTGAGAGAAGGTAACGTTCTGATACATTGTTTGGCGGGTATGTCTCGTTCGGTTACGGTTGCAGTGGCCTACATAATGACGGCCACCAATTTGAATTGGAAAGATGCTTTGAAAGTAGTGCGTACAGGTCGCGCTGTTGCTAATCCAAATGTTGGCTTTCAAACACAATTGCAGGAATTCGAAATGTATCGCCTGAGTGAAGAACGCAGACGTTTAAGAGAACGATTTCCCTCTACCGCTTTAGAACAACTAGACCGGGCGAAATGTTTATCGGCCTTGGACAACTATGAGGAGTTGCTGCAAAACAAGGATATATGTGAAGGAAATTGTGTGCGAGGCGAAAAATGTCCTACAGGTGCGATGATTGTAAATTTAAAAGAGACCCCTAAGAATCAAGACACATCTAGTTTAGGTATTGGATCCACAAGTACAAATAATCTTAGCTATACATTATCATTCGTGACCGAACAATGGACAGCCACCAAAGTTAGAGGTCCTAAGACTGGAAAACAAAAAACAAAAATCGAAAGTCTGCACAATGATAATGATGGTGTAGTATTAATGGATAATGTTAAACTTTACGAGGCGTCAACAGATCACGATACCAAGAGTCAATCATTTTAACTACTTATAATATTCCGAAAATTATCTAAAATTTATTGTACATACATATGAAGATGCACCACTATACAATTGAATAAATTTTCATTAATTGATCATTATTTAAAAGCAAAAGCTACTCATTATTCATCATTTCATTTAATAAAAGTTCTGAGGTTTTATTTAAGTATATGTTTATTATATTGTTAAAATGTAGGTGTTTGCAATATGGACCCCGCCAAAGGTCTTTTCCGCCGACGACCTTCATCTGCCTCAACACGATCACGTCTCCGACCTCAAAGTTCTACTGGAGGAGTAACCACCGCACAGTCGTGTCCGACTTCACCGAAACACAACACCCAAGGTGGCGTGGGATCACGTCGTTCATTGGGTGGACAAAAAATACCTGAGGACGAAGAGGACCACCTTTCACCCACCACTTCTAGTGAAGCGGCCGAATATGCAGCCGCCATAGAAGCAAGTCGCCTAGAGGCTAAACAGCAAATGGTACAGCAACAACAGCAGCAGCAGCAACAACAACTGCAAAAGTCACCCACAAGAAATCCTACAAGAACACCTCGTGTCAGCAGTGCTGGAAGTCGTTTGACAGGAAATTCCAAGTCGTTGGGGAAATCCAACAATGGCTCGGTGTCAACTGCAACAGGTGGTAAAAACGGATCCCCACATTTACAACGCAGTGCCAGTACGGTTAGTGGTATGGCCGTTCGACCTCGCAGTAGTCCAGCCGGCTTACAATCCTATACAGGTGGTTCGCCCAATCATTAAGTTCAAGTTGGATTTTCATAGTATTTCCTAAATTCTTTTAGGTTCTGTGCCATCCTCCGTCCATGGATCACGTGTAGACTTACGAGATGTTGACAAGGGATCGGCCATATATTTAGGTTGTTCGGCTCCACGAAATTCTTCGCTGTCACTAGCCTCATCACGTGCTTCGTCGGGATCATCGGCACCACCCTCACCGGCAAGAACACCACCTGTTAGTCCTCGTCAGGGCGTTAGAAGGTACACAATTTTTTAAATATTTAAACAAAAAAAAATTCGTGAATTTATTATTTTTTATTCTTTCATTTATTGTTTAACAGATCCACCAGTTTAATGAAGAAACAAAGATGAAATTTCATAATGATTTTTTATAAAAATCGTTACACAATATTTTCTTTTCTTAAGCAATTTAATATACGCGACAGCAATGATGATATACGTTCTAAGCTTAAACATTAATTAGTATATACGCAAAGGGATCATATTGATGAGAAGCATTTTTAAAGAATTAAGACAATTTTTTAAGAAGCATTTTGTTAAAAAAACCAAAAAGAAAAAACACAATTACTATTATAACCTATTGCTTAAAATGAAATAATATTAAACTTTAAAACTAATCTAATTAATCACTTCAAAATACATACTTATTAATAACTACATATGAGCATTTAACGCTTAATCCACAAAATGAAAAATAAATAAAACTGATTCTGTAATAAGTTCAAATACTTTTATGCATAAACTAAAAGAGCAATTAAATTAGATTTCTTACGTTTCGTTAAGAAATGCTTACTTTGCAAACTAAATATATTACATAAATAAATTCTTCAATTAATTACATATAATAAGAAAATACTCTACGTACATTTACATCAAGAAACGGGAAAATATGTATTTAACAATCTGGAGCTATTGTCAAAAACAAAAGGACATTTATTTTTTCTACTATTTTCTAACTATTAAGCTTTAATCATACTTAAATGTAAAAAAGGAAAACTATCGAAATATTTATATAAGTACTAACTACCTACAACTCATATAAAAATTTAATTAAATACTGGAACATTTCATAAACTTATACATATGTAAATATGTACTTATACATATTTGCAAACTCAACACTGGTACCTTCAAAATTGTTAAACGAAATATTTAATTACAGATAATAATAATACTTAATACATGAAGTTACATGTTACCTGTTATTAATTAAGAAACCCAAACAATTATTTAAAATGATTAGCTCAGCTCAGTTTTTTCTTCTACTTAATACTCACACTGGATTAAGGTAGGAAATATTTTATTTTGAAAATTAGTTTAAGAGCCACTCTATCAAAACTTCAAGTAAAAGTAAAAGGAACCCAAATTATAAAGTTTAATTTGATAAATAAGCAAATGAGATTTATTTTTGAGTACAGACATACATAAGTATGTACATTTGAGAGAGTTTGTTTAAAGTGATAATACTATGTTTACAGTGATAATACTAGACAGCATTTGCGAATGTGGGTCAATTTTATTTATACATGTTATGTATTATATATTAGAGTGGTCCGAATATTTATTTTTATGTGTTACAAAATAAAGTGATTTTAATACTCTGCGATTATTGGAAAACGGTTCTTGGTGTTTATTATCGCTAAAGATCTCATAAAAAATGTTGATTCTCCAACATCAATGATTTCTATATATAATGGTACATGTAGCAACGTGTTCTAGTTATCGTAGAGTCTCAAAACTTTGCCAAGATATAACGAAAAATATCGCTGTCATTTTAGGTATGTCAAGTTATATCATGTATTTAATTATTTCTTTCTTGCCTTGTTGGACCACTCTAATATACTATTGGTAGAACATTTGTATATGTTGTAATCGGTTATAAGTAATCGATTTCAATTCAAGTATACATTTCATTCGTTTCATATTATTACATACATAGTTTTAACTTGATAAGTAATGTTATTTTAGAAAAATATTAAAGTTGTTTGTTAGTTATATTGTAGATTTTTTATACTTAAATGCATACAAAATACTATTTATTGTTTTTATACCAAAAAATTGTTAAATGTTATTGTTAAACAAATTAGCTTTTAACTATTAATACAAAAAAGCCTAGATGATAGACTTTTTGTTTTGATTTTTTTTTTTAAATATTTATATTGAAAGCTTGTATATCAGCATTAAGAATATAAACATATATATATTTTTTAAATTCCGAAAAATAACTAAATTTAAAATCTCTATCCGTTAATATGCATAGTAGAGAAAACAAAATGTTATTTTTCTAACAACAATCAAATATCAAAATCATCTAATTGCACCAAAAAAACAAACTGCTACATAAAATATAAAAAAATGAAATGGCCTCGACTAAGATACAACGCATGATATTTAATTATTATAAAAAAAGATTCTTGTGAAACTTTGCGCACTTTAAATTATTTGAAATCAGCAATATTTTTTGTTGCTTTTAATGATTTTTTTAAACAAAATTGAACGAACTACACAAGCAGATTTCAATCATATACTATGCCATTTAAAGTTTAAAATCAATGTAACACAGTCTAATCAACAGATTAATATTACAAAATAATAACTATAAAACTTGATTAAATAAAAGAAGGAAAACATTGTTACAAAATATTTATGTTAATGATTTTTATAAAAGTAAAATAAAGCAATTATTATCTCTTAAATGTTTTCTATTTATTCACAACTGAAGGAAGACAAAATGAAACTTAGAAAAAATTTTAAAAATATGTTGCTGAATTTTAGCGTACATTATATTAAGGAATATCTGTCTAAATTTCAGTTCTGTATCAACGATTAAAGATCATGTTTCCATTTCCCAACAATATTAAAAATTTTATTATATATTTCTCAATACTTTTTCCACATTTCATATTACCCTTCGCCAAGTATACTTTTAGAAGCTAATAAATACTAAAAATAAATTTTGGTAAAAAAAATGTTGGTGCAAAAAATATTTATGAATAAAAATCGGTTCACAGGAGAAACCTACACCGGCAGAAGACAATACCAGAAATCAAATAACCGGCACTATGGAATTGCTTGCTATTACGCAAAGCCGGTCGAATATAATATTAAAAATACCCCGGAGTATATAAATATACAAATGTGGAATATATGTACTTACATAACAAATAGGTACTCACTGTATAATATGGAAGTAGGCAGTAGGGATATATCTCGATTTTTATTTCATTAAATTGAAATTTAGCCGCCATTTTTTATCAAATACATAAATATTCACACACACAAAGATATATAGATATTTTTTATAACTTTCATCTTCTTTTTTTACTTTTAATTTACATTTATTCTACTGCACTGTCTAAACCTATTCCATTTCATCACATGCTCTTTTAAGCCCACTAAAAACAATAACAAACATTGTGATGCACCCGAATCACACTATCACGAAAATACTTAAGCACGAGTATAAGCAACAGGAACAAAACAATGGACGACCGCCAATAAATTAATTTGTTTAACAATGATGCTGTACATTTTTATTATATTATTTTATTTTATATAAAAATATACCTATATATACATGTAAATAAACGTTTAAATTAGGTATATATTTCCACGACGTTTTTTTTTTAATTCATTTAGTTTTTCAATAAATATTAAATATAATCGCGAGAGTAAACCCCGAAAACATCTTAACACTTGCCAAATTTAAAGAAAACTAAAAAGGAATGCAAGTAAACTTGTTGATGTTGTTGTTGTTGTTACCGTTATTATTTAGTAAAGCAAAACAAATTGTGTGTGTGTGTGACTGCACTAGCAGGGTTGTCAAATTTATTTCCAAAGATGGGGATTTTATGTACAGACCTTAATAAATATTGCTGGTCAATTTATACTAAATGCTTGGCTATAAATAATACCACTACTACTTAGTTTAACATAAAATTTGAAACGATGTGTTACCAACAATAGTTGAGGACAGCGATGAAAAGTACCTGGTATCCCTAAGCACGAGTAACGTAGAGGAGGGTTGCCAGAATAATTGTATTCGAGTTGTGTGGTTCATAAACCATGTCTACATACAGACATTTAAAAACAATTAAATTATAATTTAATGAAATAATATTTAAATGAAAAATGCGCCTAAACTAACGGCCCACAATGCTAAAATTCATTAAGACTCAAATTTATAACATATTTAAATCAGGGACCGTAACAATTATGACATTTAAAATAAAATCACAACATAATTTTTTTTTTCTATTTTTTTTTTTGTCAGATTTTGATTTATTTTTTTTTTTTTTGACAGAAATATTTTTCAGAATTTGATTTTTATTTTTTTTTTTGTCTGGAATATTTGTCAGACATTGATTTTTATTTTAGATATAAAAATTAATTATTGAGTTTTATTCACATATACATATGTAAAAGTCTGACAAATATGTAAATAAAACTCAATAATTAATTTGTATATCTGCCAAAAAAAAAAAAAAAATCATACTCTGACAAAAAAAAAAATAAAAAAAAATAACAAATATTTTTGACAAAAAATAAAAATAAAAAACAAGAATTTAAAAAGCATGTTATTTTATGAAAATATAGTTGCAAACGATAAAAATGGTATGATGGCTTTTTTCCTGTAAAATTTCAAGAATAATTATTTTTTTCCCTGATTTAAATAATTTTTTTATGAGTTGAATTTTTAATTTAGTTTAGTTTAAAAATCTTTAGTATACATACTTGTTTTATACATGACCTGCTATTGACATTTTTTAAAAAGCTTTAAAATATGTTAAGAACTCAACTTTATTTTGAATAATACTCTGCTATCAATTAACATTTTCGCTTAACATATACATATAACTTTATTATAAAAAGCTTAAGTAAAGCAGGAAGCTTATTTTATTTGATATTTTTTACAGGAACACTAACACTACCACATCCACTTCTATGCACTTCCACCCATCATCTAAACTCTACGAACAAACAAACAAACGAACGAACGAATAACAACACAAAAGAAACACAGCGACTGGCGTACAAAATATTTTTTTCCTACAACTTTAAAACCTTTTTTTCATATATGAATTTTAAACTTTTTGAAAATATTTTTATATACCGACATTTAGAAACAATTAGAATAAAATTTAATACAAAAATATTTACACTTTAACTACTTTTTAATGCAATAATAACGATTTTCCTAAGAGACTTTTAATTAGCAACCGTACCGTGTGAAAAATGCGCGTAAACTGAAGGGTCAGAGTGCTAAAACTCATGAAGAAATAACCTCGTACTAAAAAGCTTTTATTCGGGAAATGAGATGAGAATGCGTTAGTAACTTAATTCCAGTCATAACATTTGGTTCTCGTGAAAGCTCTTGTCCTAAAACTTCTTTAATAATAAATAGTACAACATTAAGTGATAAAAATTACATATTTTGGGAATTCAAACGGTCTGTTATTAAGTCATATTATCCTAATATATTGTGATAGTTTAAACAAATTGTTGTTGTGCTTCACACAAAAAAGGGTGTTATTTTTGAAAAAACAATAAACATAGTTCAAAAAGTCTTATGAGTTTAGAACTTTTTTGTTTGAAATTATCGTAATATATTAGGACAATATGACCTAATAACGGTTGAATCCCCAAATATTTTTTTAAAAATTTATATCGGATCGTATAATTTGGTTTTATTATTAGAGCAAATATCAAATTACATATCATACAATCAAATTAAGTTACAAATTTAAGTCAAGTGGAAATCCATTTACATTTATATTATGTACTTCCTTTTCCGTTAATATATTTAAACCATATTTTTATGAGTTGAATTTTTTATTTTGTTTACAGTATACAAAATACATACTTTTTTTACACATGGCCTGCCGTAACATTTTTTTAAAAGCTTTTAAATATGTTAACAGCTCAACTTTATTCTGAATAACACTCAGCTTTCAATTAACTTTTTCGCTTAACATAAATAACTTTATTTTAAAAAGCTTAAGCAAGACAGGAAGCCTATTTCATTCAACTTTACACTAACACTACAGCATCATCTTGTATGCACTTGCACTCATAATCTAAACTCTACAAACGAACGAATGACAACATAAAGAAACTCAGCGACCGGCGTACAAAATAAATTTGGTCAGAGTGCAAAAACTCTTAAGGAAAAAAAATTGTACTAAAAAGCATTCATTCGGCAAATGATATGAGAATTGCCAATAGAGTTCGTTTTATTATTATATCAATTATCAAATTGTAAAAAAAATCAAATCAACAAATTTTAGTTAAGAGGAAATCCACTTACTTTGCATTTGTATTATGTACATCCTTTTCCGTTAACATATTTAAAAAATATTTTTATATGTTGCATTTTGTTTACAGTATTTTAATTATTCTAGTATCCACACATGTTTTATACATGGCCTGCTATTGACATTTTTCAAAAAGCTTTTAAATATGTTAAGAGCTCAACTTTATTTTGAATAATACTCTGCTATCAATTAACTTTTTCCCTTAACATATACATATAACTTTATTATAAAAAGCTTAAGCAAAGCAGGAAGCTTAATTTTTTTTTTTTTTGACATTTTTTACAGGAACACTAACACTACCACATCCACTTCTATGCACTTGCACCCATCCTCTAAACTCTACGAACAAACAAACGAACGAATAACAACACAAAAGAAACACAGCGACCGGCGTACAAAATAATTTTTTTTCCTACAACTTTACACCCTTTTTTCTTGAATAAATTTTAAACTTTTTTAAAATATTTTTACATACCGACATTTAGAAACAATTAGAATAAAATTTAATACAAAAATATTTACACTTTAACTATTTTTTAATGCAATAATAACGATTTTCTTAGAGAGTTTTAATTAGCAACCGTACCGTGTGAAAAATGCGCGTAAACTAAAGGGTCAGAGTGCTAAAACTCATGAAGAAATAACCTCGTACTAAAAAGCTTTTATTTGGGAGAATGCGTTAGTAACTTAATTGCAGTCATAAATTTGGTTCTCGTAAAAGCTTTTGTCTTAAAACTTCTTATAATACGAGTATAATTAATGATTTAAGTGATTTTATATTTACATATACATATGTGTATGTATTTAGTAATAGTACAACATTAAGTGATTAATAAACAAAATATAATGATACAACAGAAATATACAATCGTTTAATTTGATTTGGACAATAGAGTTAGATTAATTATTAAATCAATTATCAAATTATAAAAAAATCAAATCAACAATCAATTTTTGTTAAGAGGTAATCCACTTACATTGCATTTGTATTACTTATGTACATCCATTTCCTTTAACATATTTAAATCATATTTTTATATGTTGCATTTTGTTTACAGTATTACATTCTTCTAGTATCCACACTTGTTTTATACATGACCTGCTATTGATATTTTTTAAAAAGCTTTAAAATATGTTAAGAACTCAACTTTATTTTGAATAATACTCTGCTATCAATTTACTTTTTCGCTTAACATATACATATAACATTATTATAAAAAGCTTAAGCAAAGCAGGAAGCTTAATTTTTTTTTTTAAATTTTTTACAGGAACACTAACACTACCACATCCACTTCTATGCACTTGCACCCATCCTCTAAACTACGAACAAACAAACGAACGAACGAATAACAACACAAAAGAAACACAGCGACCGGTGTACAAAATATTTTTTTTCCTACAACTTTACACCCTATTTTCTTATATTAATATTAAACTTTTTGAAAATATTTTTACATACCGACATTTAGAAACAATTAGATTAAAATTTAATACAAAAATATTTACACTTTAACTATTTTTTAATGCAATAATAACGATTTTCCTAAGAGACTTTTAATTATCAACCGTACCGTGTGAAAAATGCGCGTAAACTAAAGGGCCAGAGTGCTAAAACTCATGAAGAAATAAACTTGTACTAAAAAGCTTTTATTTGGGAAATGAGATGAGAATGCGTTAGTAACTTAATTGCAGTCATAACATTTGCTTCTCGTAAAAGCTTTTGTCCTAAAACTTCTTATTATACGAGTATAATTATTAATTTAAGTTAATTTATTTAGTAATAAATAGTACAACATTAAGTGATTATTATTACATATTAGTTTTTAAAAATTTACATCGGATCGTATAATTTGGTTTCATTATTAGAGCAAATATCATATTACATAACAAAATATCAAATTAAATTACAAATTTAAATCAAAAAGAAATCCACTTTGTTTACAGTACAAAATTCGTTAATATACTTGTTTTATATTTGGCGTGCTAATATTTTTTTTAAAGCTTTTAAATATTTTAACAGCTCAACTTTATTCTGAATAATACTGCTTTCAATTAACATTAATAGCTTTATTACAAAATTAAGGCCTTAATTGAGCTCAATTTATCATACAAGAACTCAATTTATAAATTGCGCAATTAATTGTATCACTAATTGCGTAAAATTCGAAATGCAACCCTTGTCGCAAGTACATATCGCTCATTTGCTGCAACAACGTCATAATTCAAAAAAAGTCGTTTCGAGAAAAACGGCTTTGAATGTTTTATGATATTTTACTATTTCTTAAATAAATTTTCAACAAATCACGAAATTTCAGAAATAAGACCTGATTTGAATAGTAGATGTTAATATCCTTCTAATCTGTATTTATTCCAAATTTTTTCTTGTCAAATATACGAGAAAACATGAATTTTCGTTTTGACGTTTACAACAAAAACACTCTCACGGAAAAAATTATTGACATTTTTGAAAACTGATAAAACTATATGAAAGACTATAGAACGGCGCATATTTCGTATTATTCAGTTCAAAACACACGGATTTTGTGTTATGTCGTTGTTGCAGCAAATGAGCGATATGTTTACTGAGAAGTATGTTCAGTGAGAAGAAAATATGCTGTACAATGGCAAGCCGAATGTCAAAAAGTAAACAAACAATGAAAAAGTAAACAAACAAATGAAAACGTAATAAAAATGTCCGGGGAAGTTGTTTTTAAGTTTATTTAATGTGTGAACACTAAATGTAATTGCGCAATTAAATTGAGACAATTAAGAATGCGTGTCTGAACATAGTATTACACTACCACATAAACTTATATACACGTGCATAAACTAACTAACAAACCAACAAACGAATAAGAACACAAAAGAAACTAAGCGACCGGCGTACAAAAAAATTTTTTCCCACAACTTTACATCCTTTTTTCATGAGTTAATTTTAAACTTTCTGAAAATATTTTTACACACAGAGATTTAGAAACAATGAAATTATAATTTAATGCAAAAGTATTTAAACGTTAACTATTTTTTAACGCAATAATGATTTCCTTAGGACACATCTAATTATCAACCGAACCGTGTGAAAATTACGCGTAAACTAAAGGGACAGAGTGCTAAAACTCATGAAGAAGTAAACTTTTACGAAAAGCTTTTATTCGGGAAATGAGAATGCGTTAGTTACTTAATGGCAGCCATACATTTGGTACCCATGAAAGTTTTTGTCCTAAAACCTCTGATAATACGAGAGTAATTAATAATTTAAGTGATTTTATATTTACATATATATATATATATATGTATGGATATGTATTTAGTAATAGTACAATATTAAGTGATTAATAAAAAAATATAATGATACAACAAAATTCGTTTTATTATTAAATCAATTATCAAATTGTAAAAAAAATCAAATCAACAAATTTTAGTTAAGAGGAAATCCACTTACTTTGCATTTGTATTATTTTCCGTTAACATATTTAAATAATATTTTTATATGTTGCATTTTGTTTACAGTATTAAATTCTAGTATCCACACTTGTTATAAACATGACCTTCTATTGACATTTTTTTAAAAAGCATTAAAATATGTTAAGAGCTCAACTTTATTTTGAATAATACTCTGCTATCAATTAACTTTTTCGCTTAACATATACATATAACTTTATTATAAAAAGCTTAAGCAAAGCAGAAA
This sequence comes from Calliphora vomitoria, assembly GCA_942486065.2. Lineage (NCBI taxonomy): Eukaryota > Metazoa > Arthropoda > Insecta > Diptera > Calliphoridae > Calliphora > Calliphora vomitoria. The sequence goes on from OW818031.2 coordinate 130,222,572, forward strand.
GCTTATTTTATTTGATATTTTTTAAAGGAACACTAACACTACCACATCCACTTCTATGCACTTGCACCCATCTCTAAACTTTACGAACAAACGAACGAACGAATAACAACACAAAAGAAATACAGCGACCGGCGTACGAAATAATTTTTTTTCCTACAACTTTACACCCTTTTTTCTTTTATTAATTTTAAACTTTTTGAAAATATTTTTAGATACCGACATTTAGAAACAATTAGAATAAAATTTAATACAAAAATATTTACATTTTAACCATTTTTTAATGCAATAGTAACGATTTTCCTAAGAGACTTTTAATTATCAACAGTACCGTGTGAAAAATGCGCGTAAACTGAAGGGCCAGAGTGCTAAAACTCATGAAGAAATAACCTCATACTAAAAAGCTTTTATTTGGGAAATGAGATGAGAATGCGTTAGCAACTTAATTTCAGTCATAACATTTGGTTCTCGTGAAAGCTTTTATCCTAAAACTTCTTTAGTAATAAATAGTACAACATTAAGTGATTAATAAACAAAATATAATGATACAATAGTAATATACAATCGTTTAATTTGATTTGGCCAATTATAAAAAAAAATCAAATTAACAAATTTTAGTTAATTGGAAATCCACTTACTTTGCATTTGTATTATGTACATCATTTTCCATTAACATATTTAAGTCATGTTTTTATATGTTGCATTAAATTCTTGTAGTATCCACACTTGTTTTAAACAGGGCCTGCTATTGACATTTTTTAAAAAACTTTAAAATATGTTAAGAACTCAACTTTATTTTGAATAATACTCTGCTATCAATTAACTTTTTCGCTTAACATATACATATAACTTTATTATAAAAAGCTTAAGCAAAGCAGGAAGCTTATTTTATTTGATATTTTTTACAGGAACACTAACACTACCACATCCACTTCTATGCACTTGCACCCATCCTCTAAACTCTACGAACAAACAAACGAACGAACGAATAACAACACAAAAGAAACACAGCGACCGGCGTACAAAATAATTTTTTTTCCTACAACTTTACACCCTTTTTTCTTGAATAAATTTTAAACTTTTTTAAAATATTTTTACATACCGACAATTAGAATAAATTTTAATCCCAAAATATTTACACTTTAACTATTTTTTAATGCAATAATAACGATTTTCCTAAGAGACTTTTAATTATCAACCGTACCGTGTGAAAAATGCGCGTAAACTAAAGGGCCAGAGTGCTAAAACTCATGAAGAAATAATCTCGTACTAAAAAGCTTTTATTTGGTAAATGAGATGAGAATGCGTTAGCAACTTAATTGCACACATACATTTGGTACCCGTGAAAGTTTTTGTCCTAGAACCTCTGATAATACGAGTGTAATTAATAATTTAAGTGATTTTATATATACATATATGTGTATGTATTTAGTAATAGTACAACATAAAGTGATTAATAAACAAAATATAATGATAATAATATAATATACAATCGTTTAATTTGAATTGGCCAATAGAGTTAGATTAATTATTAAATCAATTATCAAATTATAAAAAAATCAAATCAACAAATTTTAGTTAAGAGGTAATCCACTTACTTTGAGTTTGTATTATGTACATACTGTCTTTTCCGTTAACATATTTAAATCATATTTTTATATGTTGCATTTTGTTTACAGTATTATGGTGTTTTCTTTTCTAAAAAAAATGCTGCCTTATAAATGTGTTATATTATTATCATGTTACACACACCCTTGCAAAATGAAACATTTTTTCAATTAGAATGGAACAAAATAATTTCTTGATTTTACACTTAACACTAATGTATATTTAGCGTGCCAAATATTAAATTGGAAATTTGTATTAAAAAGCGATATTTAACACTGTTAAAGCGACTTTCGACATTAAATTCTGTGTGTTTGCCAATAAGCATTAACAACACTGATTTTCAATAATAGAAATCAGCTGTTGTCAAACATTTTTTGCATAAAAAAAGTACTTAACGCAGCTGCAAAAAAGGGTATTATCGCACACTGAAATATAATTGAGGGTGAGATATGTAACATATTTACCAATTATTTATGCAACATATTTAGAAAGGAAAATGTCAATTTTTCACCCCTGCACCAATGGTAACATAAATGGAACATTTTTATCAGAAAAGAAAACACCATTAAATTCTTCTAGTATCCACACTTGTTTTGTACATGACCTGCTATTGACATTTTTTAAAAAGCTTTAAAATATGTTAAGAACTCAACTTTATTTTGAATAATACTCTGCTATCAATTAACTTTTTCGCTTAACATATACATATAACATTATTATAAAAAGCTTAAGCAAAGCAGGAAGCTTAATTTTTTTTGAAATTTTTTACAGGAACACTAACACTACCACATCCACTTCTATGCACTTGCACCCATCCTCTAAACTCTACAAACAAACAAACGAACGAACGAATAACAACACAAAAGAAACACAGCGACCGGCGTACAAAATAATTTTTTTTCCTACAACTTTACACCCTATTTTCTTATATTAATATTAAACTTTTTGAAAATATTTTTACATACAGACATTTAGAAACAATTATAATAAAATTTAATACAAAAATATTTACACTTTAACTATTTTTTAATGCAATACTAACGATTTTCTTAGAGACTTTTAATTATCAACCGTACCGTGTGAAAAATGCGCGTAAACTAAAAGGTCAGAGTGCTAAAACTCATGAAGAAATAAACTTGTACTAAAAAGCTTTTTTTTTGGGAAATGAGATGAGAATGCGTTAGTAACTTAATTGCAGTCATAAATTTCCTTCTCGTAAAAGCTTTTGTCCTAAAACTTCTTATTATACGAGTATAATTAATAATTTAAGTGATTTTATATTTATTTACTAATAAATAATAATATTAAGTTATTAATATTACATATTAGTTTTTAAAAATTTACATCGGATCGTATAATTTGGTCCCATTATTAGAGCAAATATCAAATTACATAACAAAATATCAAATTAAATTACAAATTTAAGTCAAAAAGAAATCCACTTACTTTGTTAACAGTACAAAATTCGTTAATATACTTGTTTTATATTGGGCTGCTAATATTTTTTTAAAGCTTTTAATCACCTCAACTTTAATCTGAATAATACTCTGCTTTCAATTAACATAAATAACTTTATTATAAACAGTTTAAGCCAAGCAGGAAGCTTATTTATATTATTGTAATTTAACATTACACTTATACTGTGTTCAGATATGCACCTTAATTGAGCAATTAAGAACATTTACACAATTAAGGCCTTAATTGAGCTCAATTTAACATACAAGAACTCAATTTATAAATTGCGCAATTAATTGTATCACTAATTGCCTAAAATTCGAAATGCAACCCTTGTCGCAAGTACATATGTTTACTGAGAAGTATGTTCAGTGAGAAGAAAAAATGCTGTACAATGGCAAGCCGAATGTCAAAAAGTAAACAAACAAACGAAAAAGTAAACAAACAAATGAAAACGTAACAAAAATGTCCGGGGAATTTGTTTTTAAGATTATTTAATGTGTGAACGCTAAATGTAATTGCGCAATTAAATTGAGACAATTAAGAATGCATGTCTGAACATAGTATTACACTACAACATAAACTTATATGCACGTGCATAAATTAACTAACAAACCAACAAACGAATAAGAACACAAAAGAAACTTAGCGACCGGCATACAAAATATTTTTTTCCCACAACTTTACATCCTTTTTTCATGAGTTAATTTTAAACTTTCTGAAAATATTTTTACACACAGAGATTTAGAAACAATGAAATTATAATTTAATGCAAAAGTATTTAAACGTTAACTATTTGTTAACGCAATAATAATGATTTCCTTAAGACACATCTAATTAGCAACCGAACCGTGTGAAAAATGCGCGTAAACTGAAGGGTCAGAGTGCTAAAACTCATGAAGAAGTAAACTTTTACGAAAAAGCTTTTATTCGGGAAATGAGATGAGAATGCGTTAGTTACTTAATTGCATTCATACATTAGGTACCCCTGAAAGTTTTTGTCCTAAAACCTCTGATAATAAGGGTGTAATTAATAATTTAAGTGATTTTATATTTACATATATGTATGTATTTAGTAATAGTACAACATTAAGTGATTAATAAAAAAAAATTAATATAACAGTAATATACAATCATTAAATTTGAGTTCGTTTTATTATTAGATCAATTATAAAAAAAATCAAATCAACAAGTTTTAGTTAAGAGGAAATCCACTTACTTTGCTTTTGTATTATGTACATACTGTCATCCGTTATAATATTTAAATCATATTTTTATATGTTGCATTTTGTTTACAGTATTAAATTCTTCTAGTATCCACACTTGTTTTAAACATGGCCTGCTACTGACATTTTTTAAAAAACTTTAAAATATGTTAAGAGCTCAACTTTATTTTGAATAATACTCTGCTATCAATTAACTTTTTCGCTTAACATATACATATAACTTTATTATAAAAAGCTTAAGCAAAGCAGGAAGCTTATTTTATTTGATATTTTTTACAAGAACACTAACACTACCACATCCACTTCTATGCACTTGCACCCATTCTCTAAACTCTATGAACAAACAAACGAACGAACGAATAACAACACAAAAGAAACACAGCGACCGGCGTACAAAATATTTTTTTTCCTACAACTTTACACCCTTTTTTCATATATGAATTTTAAACTTTTTGAAAATATTTTTACATACAGACATTTAGAAACAATTATAATAAAATTTAATACAAAAATATTTACAATTTAACTATTTTTTAATGCAATAATAACGATTTTCCTAAGAGACTTTTAATTATCAACCGTACCGTGTGAAAAATGCGCGTAAACTGAAGGGTCAGAGTGCTAAAACTCATGAAGAAATAACCTCGTACTAAAAAGCTTTTATTTGGGAAATGAGATGAGAATGCGTTAGTAACTTAATTCCAGTCATAACATTTGGTTCTCGTGAAAGCTTTTATCCTAAAACTTCTTTAGTAATAAATAGTACAACATTAAGTGATTAATAAACAAAATATAATGATACAACAGTTATATACAATCGTTTAATTTGATTTGGCCAATTATAAAAATATCAAATCAACAAATTTTAGTTAATTGGAAATCCACTTACTTTGCATTTGTATTATGTATATCATTTTCCGTTAACATATTTAAATCATGTTTTTATATGTTGCATTAAATTCTTCTAGTATCCACACTTGTTTTACACATGGCCTGCTATTGACATTTTTTAAAAACCTTTAAAATATGTTAAGAACTCAACTTTATTTTGAATAATACTCTGCTACCAATTAACTTTTTCGCTTAACATATACATATAACTTTATTATAAAAAGCTTAAGGAAAGCAAGAAGCTTATTTTATTTCAAATTTTTTTACAGGAACACTAACACTACCACATCCACTTCTATGCACTTGCACCCATCCTCTAAACTCTACGAACAAACAAACGAACGAACGAATAACAACACAAAAGAAACACAGCGACCGGCGTACAAAATAATTTTTTTTCCTACAACTTTACACCCTTTTTTCTTGAATAAATTTTAAACTTTTTTAAAATATTTTGACATACCGACATTTAGAAACAATTAGAATAAAATTTAATACAAAAATATTTACACTTTAACTATTTTTTAATGCACTAATAACGATTTTCCTAAGAGACTTTTAATTATCAACCGTACCGTGTGAAAAATGCGCGTAAACTGAAGGGCCAGAGTGCTAAAACTCTTGAAGAAATAACCTCGTACTAAAAAGCTTTTATTTGGGAAATGAGATGAGAATGCGTTAGTAACTTAATTGCAGTCATATATTTTGTGGTCATGAAAGCTTTTGTCCTAAAACTTCTACTAATAAGTAATTTTATATTTGTTTAGTAATAAATAGTACCACATTAAGTGCGTTAGTTAAACAGTTAAATATCTTTGTATGTTCTAAACAACTAGTCATAGAAATAAAATAAAAAATATACCCTGATGTATTCATTGGAATCGGATACCTTTTTTTTATGTAGAATTTGGAAATGTTTATTAAAATTAAATTTCAATTTCATTTAATTTGTAAAGTGTAGGGTTTAGAGCAAATGTAGATAATTGAAAAAAATATGGAGCAAAAATTAATCCACTTACTTTGTATTGGTATCACTCCGTTTCCATTAATTTATGAATAATTATGTATGTAGGTATTTTACATTTTATTTCACAATTTTATATATTTTTTTTTTATTAACTTTATTATAATTTTTAGCATGAGGAACTTTTTTACTTTGACCAATATTTTTTAATCAATTTATTTATTTTTTATTTCATATGCATATATGAATAATATCCTCTGCTTCAAATTAACCTTTTCCCTTTACATAAATAAAAAACTTCATTATTATTTAACATTACACTAACACTTCTAGCTAACACTTGTTATTAACGAAAAAGCGAAAGAACGAACGAACGACAACATGAAAAAAAAAAAAAAACACCGGCACACAAACTGAATGAATATATTTCTTTACAACTAACTTTACACACTTTTTTCTTGTATTTTCTCTAAACATTCTGAAGATATTTTTATATACAGACATTTAGGAGCACTTAATTTATAATTTAATGCAAAAATATTTACACTTTAACGATTTTTTAACGCAATAATTAGGATTTTCTGGGAGACTGTTTATTAGCAACCGACCCGTGAGAAAAATGCGCGTAAACTAAATGTTCAAGTGCTAAAACTGCAGGAGAAATAAATTTGTACTAAAAAGCTTTTACTTACGAGTATTTTGGAAGGCCTTAATTCTGAAAATTTGTGAAGTAAAACTTCTTATAATACAATTAATAATTTAAGTGATTTTATATTTAATTATTTAGTAAGATTTAGGGAAGTGCCATTAATCGAATAATCAAATATGCAGATTAATCAATATACTGATTAATATATTAATCAACATTTCTGATTATCCAAAACTATGATTAAACAATTAATATGAATATTTTTGTTCATATGAATTACAGACATTTTTAAGATATTTATGCTCTTTGAGTTTTTTTCGGATTTTTCCTATTTCGGGAGGACATTTGTATGGCTATATTTAACTGGTCTCTATAAAAATATGTATTGACACGCTAATGTCACGCTAATTTACTTCTTTGTCATGAAACTTTTTGCGGAGTTATAAAGCAAAGATCCATTCATTTTTGATCACTTTTATTAGAAGGTATTGAGGTAAGCGAAAACACAGTTGTTAGCAAAAATGTATTTACTAAATTTAAATACTCATCTTAAAAGATTTTTATTGACATAAATAATTACATTATTTGTCCTTTTTGGTTGCAAAATTAAATAAATAAGTACAAACTACTACAAAATTAAACTACTTAAAAAATAAACGGACTAGATCGATTTCTCTATAAGTATAATTATAACTGTATTTATGCTATGGGCTCGGTTACATTTTGTTTAAAAATTTCTTAGTTTTTTCCTCCTTTTATTAATTTATCCCATTTGGAGTTAACTTATTAAGATTTAAAATATTAACCACAGGTAATTCCACAATCCATATGGTTAAAATTTTGTTCAAAACTGAACTAATTTAAGTATGTGAAAATACATTTTTTAACATGTACTTCTAACTATTAAGTACCTCTTTTAACATATGTATTAGTTGTATCGTGTAAATACTAGTTGCTTATTCATTATTGTTCTATTTTTTTTTAAATTCTCGTATTAAAAATCTTCAAATCTAGAAACAAATCTAGGTATCCTTGTGATTGAGCAAGAGAGGCGTATTGGCAGAAGGAAAAGAAGACGGACGTCTCTGGCGTTGGAAATTACTTAAATCCTCACAGCTTTGGCAAGATAATGTTGACTCTTCATAACGTGAATGACAAGAAGTGCCGGAAGAACGTCTTATACCGGTATAAGAATCGGTAACTACTTCTAAAAGAGCCTCGTCACTGTTATTATAAGAATAAAGAAAGTAACATTAATGCTGCTGTATTTTGTTGAACAACTATTCTTCATAACGCATGGGATACATACCTGTGATAACGATGGTGCTCTAATAGAGTGCCAGTGGCAAATCTTAATTTTTTGGGTGACTCCAAACTAGACGAGCGTGTCAATGAATTTCTAGGAATATTTTTGTTTTTCAATGACGATCGTATGCCCAAATCATTTGCAGCCGATAACTGATTTTGTTGTTGTTTTATAGTTCCCTGTATGAATTTATTCAAGGCCCGTGAGCCTCTTCTCTGGGAACGTTCATATGTTCGCTTAGCTTTAGCCTCTTCGTCTTCTCCCAGCAACCAATAAGTTCGCTGTTCGCCTTTGCCTTTCATATTAATAATACCTCGTTCTTGATAGTGGTAGCCGCCCAATTTTTCAAGCAAGTCTTTGCATTGCCAACTGCAATGTATCTTCAATGGTACCCCAGAAGATTCCATACGGGATGCTGTATTAACGGTATCTCCGAAGAGACAGTAGCGAGGCATTTTAAGTCCAACAACACCTGCACATACAGGTCCCGAATGGATACCTATTCGCAAAAGCAATTTATTGTGAGGACGATGTCGAATTTTAAATTCCGAAACCGCATTAAGTAGATGTAAAGACATAGAGGCTATTTCGGCAGCATGTAAATCCCCATTACGTATTGGCAAACCAGAAACCTTGCGGATGGAAGAATTAAATAGTTTTAATAGATTTAAAAAAAAATATATATAATATTGTTTGTAGAATATACGTACCACCATATAGGCGTCACCTATTGTCTCAACTTTATATACGTCATAATGGCCGATAATGGAATCGAAACATGTGTATAAATCGTTTAAAAAATCAACCACTTGTAACGGAGTGCTCTCGGCGGACATGGCAGTAAAACCCACTATATCGCTGAAATAAATAGAAACTTGTTCATAACTTTCTGGATCTACCTTGTGACCTTTTTTCAATTGTTCTGCCACGGGACGTGGAAGCATTTCTAGTAGCAAAGCATCGGTTTTCTTTTTTTCTTCCTGCAACTGGTCTGTTCTCTCATCAACTAAAGCCTCCAAGTTATTGGCGTATTTCTCCATCATGGCCATCATATTATCGAATATATTTGGCTTCATGCCCTTTCGCAAAGGTCTTAACTTTGCACGTATAGTCTTAAAGTCTGGCCTTTCTTCAGGCTTTTCACACCAACATTCTTTTAAAATTTCTCGAACACAATCGAAAGATGTTTCTAATGGTTGCAAAGAGGGACGATATGGATATAATGTGTCCTGAACTTGTAAAACTTTTTGTAAGCATTGCATCGCCGATAGTCCGGTTTCACCAAACGGGCCATGCCTTGTATGAATTTCGTATAACACAATGCCAAAAGAATAAGCATCACCTTTCTGAGATCCCATCACTAAAGACGCCGGACCTTGTCGTAGCAACTCAGGAGCACGATAAAGAAGTTCTACAATAATATAAATAATAAAATAAACATTATAACATTAAGAGTATTTACAGTGATTAAATTGGCAAACATTAATAATAACTAAAGACCAGACCATCTACTGATAGGATTTTAATCAAAATATTTAAATAAATAAAAACGCTTTTTAAAAAAGTAACAATATTATGTAAATCATAAAAAAAAGAATAAAAAAATATTTGACTCGCAGTCGGTAGGATTCGAACCTACGCTCCCAGAGGGAATCTGATTTCTAGTCAGACGCCTTAACCGCTCGGCCACGACTGCTTGTACAACTCTGCTGTTAAAACATTTAAATTTCGTTCATACAGACAACTTCATATGAAATGTATAAACTTGTTTTTTCTGTCGATTAAAAATACACATGAACTTGTACGATAACTACACATATAAATGTGTGAATACTATTGAATATGTATGTATGTAGATCGTATCTACTAGATACGTGTGGTTTTATAATCAACAAGAAATGTTTATTAACATTTTTTTGTAAAATGTCACTGTAAACATACAGTTTTAAAGTGTACATAATAACATTATACATATAGTATAAATACAGCTGTTATCAGCATATTTAAGGAATTTTTAATTATGTATGTTTATTCCGTTAATTAAGATCTAATAACCATTGACTTTGAAAATTTTATTAATTTGTGTTAAAAACTTGTCTATAATTGACATAAACTACATTAGAATTTTTGGTTTAATACACATAGGTAGAGTTATTTATTATTAGCATTTTTCAAAATTTATATTTTGTTTATTCTAGCAAAACTACACCATTTCCAATTGTATTTCAGAAGTTTCTAATTGTATTTTAGAAATTTATAATTATATTTCAGAAAATTCCAATTGAATTTCAGAAATTTCTAATTAAATTTCAGAATTTTCTAATTTAATTTCAAAATATTCCGCTTATATTTCGGAATAATCCATTAATATTTCAGAAATTTCTCATTGAATTCCAGAATATTCCATTTGTATTTCAGAAATTTCTAATTGTATTTCAGAATTTTCCAATTGTATTTCTGATATTTCCATTTGTATTTCAGAAAATTCTAATTGCAATACAAATAGAAATTTCTGAAAAACAATTGGAAAATTCTGAAATATTAGAAATTTGAAACTTTTCAAGTATAAATTAATAAGTATGAAATACAAATGGAAATTTCTGAAATACACTTGGAAATGGTGTAGTAAAAAATAAAAAAAAAATAAATTATGAAAAAATAATGGAAATAAAACAAGTCACATGCAATATCTTACCCCCCATATTAAAAAACAGTTTTTTAAATTTATCAAAGGTGTTTAAAACTAACTTTGTATAGAAATTTTGTTTTATAAAACCTTTTATAAATTTAAAAATTGTTTATGAATATGAGTTTGTGTAAAAAAAAAAAAATATTTCTATGTTCAAGCCGGCAATACGGATTTTTTTTTTTAATTTACTAATCTTCGTTAATTGGAACAAATTACAATACGTATCTTGCTGTATGTAAACAATTATTAAGTTTCTTATATCTAATACATACTTACTTGTGCATTTGGCTGTCATGGATTGTATGTCGGTGGAATTGTCTTCTATACCTTTTTTAAAGGCAAAAAGTCCAAAATCTGTTAACTTAACAACCCAGCGTGAGTCAATCAAGCAATTCGATGTACACAAAGAACCATGAAAACGTATGGGAGATTCATGTAAATAAATGACACCCTAATGTAAACAAGCAGCAGCAACAAACACATTAAACAAGTGGAACAATGAAATGAAAGAAATCAAAGAACAAAAGTAAACATGAAATTGTTTTTGATTGTTTTTCTCATAACAAGGATTATGACTTACTCGTATTATGTCGGCCACCATTGAAGCAATAAACATGTTGTCCAGCTTGACGTCCTCATTTTCCAAAATGTCCTGTTGGTATTATGCAGACAATAAAACGCAAAAAAAAAAATATAACAAAAATAAATAGCAACATTTGCACAAATTTAACGTACATATACCATGTTCATGTACGTTAAATTTTTGTATTGCTCACCTTTAAACTTCCCCTTGTGCAATATTCGGTGATAATACAAATATTTGGCGGATCTGTACAAGCTCCTATAAAAGCACAGATATTATCATGGCGAGCATCTCTCAACTACAAACAACAAATTTCGAAAAATATTAAATTATTAAAGAATCAATATCTTTAAATTATCCATTTCAATTTACCAATTTCAGTTCCTTTTTCATTTCTCTCGTAATGTCCACACATTTCTTACGGACTTTTTTAATGGCATACAATTGTCCTTTGTATAGACCAATTGGTGTAAATATGGTTGTATAACGAAAATCTGCATCTGGATTTGAACTCAAACTGACTTGACTTGTGCGTATTAAAGGATGTGTTGACTAAAAAATAAATAATTTCATATTATAATAAAAAATAAATAATCGACAGCCAAAAAGAGCTTCTGTGCAAAACATAAAAAACTTCCATAACTTTTATAACAGTTTTATATCAGTAACATGGAATTTAATCGAAATGTAAAAAAAAATTTTGGTTTTAAAATCTACGGCAATTGAACTACTAATTGACTACTATTTATTGGTTTACATCTTAATGATGTTTACAGGATTATGCAATTAAGTGCAATATTCATATTTTTCGGTTTATTTTCAGTACTTTTAAAACAAAATAATAAATATACTTCTAGTATTTAAAAACTATTTTTTGGTAAAAATATAGTGATGAAAAACATTAAAAAAATGGGTGAAAAAAAGAGGTGGTCGCGTTTTTGCTTATATCTCAGCCAGATACAAACGGACATGGCTATATCAAGTTCGGTATCTATAATGATCCAGAATATATATGTATTTTATGGGGTCGCAAATGAAAAATGTGGAAATAGCAAACGGAATGACAAACTTTGCGAAGGGCATACAAATTAATATTTAGCAATTCCTTACGTAATCCTGTAAACATCCTTAAATATTAAATAAAACAATTGTACTCAATTAAGAGCATAACTTCTGTAGATTTTAAATCAATAAACAATTTTTAGTTAAATTCCACGTTCTTGGGAAAATATGTCCAAAACTAACCGTACGTTAGTACGTGTGGCACTTCTCAAAAAATGTGAATGAACATTTTCGTTCTTATTTTATATTTAAAGCAAAAAAAAATTAAACAGGCAAACAATCTAAAAAAATTAATACAAAACAAATAATTACACTCTGCTACAAAATAACACTTTTTGTCAGAACTTGAAAAGCGACCTAATGGGGGTTGTAGGACTAGGTGATGACATACTAAAACCTTTTTCAAAGATTTTGAAAAACCCTAAAAATTTTGAGTTATTTAAAAAAAACTGTTTTAGGGTAGATAGTAGTACTTTAGTACCTCTCACTCACGCATTTTTAGACCGATTACGAAATTATAAACAATTATGGAGAGGTAAAGAATTAAGCTTTCATAAAATTTATGCATAAAATGTATATATCAAGAAATTAGGTAAGTTTTTATAAAAAGTTTCGCATTTCTTTTTATTTATTTCGTAATTTTTTAAATTCAACAATAGTTATTTTAATTTTTTTCAATGAAAACCTACTTGTTAATATCGGTTTATATTTGCAAAAGTTATTAAACTTTTTCGAAAAAAGTTTGAAAAAATTTAACTTGAACATTAAATCCGTACAATTATTTTTTTTTTTTTTTGTCTTTTCTATTCATATGCGCTGGGGGAGAAAAATACTAAAAAAGTTGTTAATGAAAAGTTGAATAACTTTTACAATTTTCATCCGATTTGAAAAATGTTTTGTATAAATTTGTATAAGCTTTCATATTAAAAGCTACTAAAGTCAAAAAAGTTGATAAATTGTGTTTTACAAATGTATCAAAAACTGCACGTAATTTTAAAGCGTAACAAAGTTTCTTTCCAAATCCGTTAAAAAATTGAAAGTCGGACAAAAACTGACTGAGTTACAGGTCGATATGTAGACGAACATCACTGAATTAGAATAACTTCTGAATTTGAGGATGTTTCTGAAATTTGTTGACACAATTTTTAATGTACTCAGCAAGACCTATAACCCACGCTAGATCGTTATCCATTTTTTTCACTGTAGCACCGTGTTATGTATTCGTATTTCATTAAAGTAAATAACGTTAATTTAATAAAACACCCCCAATTTCTCAATATCTGATAACATTTTTTAGTAACAATATATTAGATACCCAAAAGGTCAATAGTTAACTGAAGTATCACTTAAGAAATTTAATACATCTCATCTCTAACTCTCCTTAAGTGTACTTTTTAAACACTTTACATAAATGTACAATTAAATGTTTAGTATGTTCTATACATTAGCTTACCCTTGTTTGTTTTTGAGCATTTGATTCTTTTTCATTTTCATGCATTTGAACTTCTCGAAAGTCAATTTTCCATAACAAACTATCCAATTCTTGTTCGTAGCGCCAGTTGCGATATAACACCAACGAGACAATGCCCAGTAATAATAAAGCACCCCCTGCAATGCCAGCAGATATTTCACCTGTATAACCTTTTTTCATGAAATAGGAAACAAAAGGTCCATTAACAAATAATTTTTGTTTGTAAAACATTTAACAACATACTGATACATTTTTCTCCAGCAAAACCACACTTGGGTTCTGCGGCTGGACGTCCAGCGCCCACCCATTCTATTTTGCCATATAAATTGAGATCCTGCGACAAAATATGAAAAATAATCTTTTAATTAAAAATTGTATGTCCGGTGTTCACACATAACTGCTCACCTGCTTATAGGTCTTAAGTAATTTTTTGTGTATTTTTTTTTTTTTTTAAATTTAAACAAGTGGCAGTGATTGTATTAACAAATAAAATGTGAACAAAATTTGATAGAAGAAAAATGAGCAGAAAGCAGTGTAGGAAAAAAATTTAAAACATTTACAGCAAATTTGTTATGTACATATATTAAATAATTAGGATTTTTTCTGATTTATATTTAAATACTGCAATACTTACAGGCATTTTATCACTGTGAGTCTGACTGAATGTGCCCACTGGAATTAGACCAGGAACTGTTTTATTTCTATGATTACGTGCAAAACCACGCGCTAATACTGTATAATTTCCGGCCGCATCGCCATTTTCATCTATATAGACATGATAACTAAAATGTAAATAAATTGCTGAATTTTAGACATATCTATAAAACAATAAATTTAGTGTTCTTTGTATTAAAACAATGATATTCGCAATAAAACAGAACGAGCGAATAAACGATCTTCTATCTTATGCTTACCCCATGGCGCTACGATATTTCGATCCTTTTATAGCCTCAACAATCGCTGTACCATTTCTTGGATTTCCATTATGTTGTAAAACTCTTGTTAAAGCATTTGCATATAAGTGTACCGCATCATATAAATAAGCTGCTTCAGCACTAATCTGTAACAAAAAACTGGTCAGAATGCAAATTTTTTAAAGTCATAATAGAAATAATTTACACTACTTACTTGTTTGGAGCCTCCAAAATAGCCCAAAGGATTTGGAAAATTAAAAGGTGGTTGTTCCATGTATTTGTTTACCTAAAAATAAGAAACTTAAAATACATAAAACAGTAACAGTAACCAAACGAGTTCATAGCATGTTTTTTCTCACTAAAATAGTAGCGGAGGGAAAATCGGATAGAAAATCTAATTTTATAAAAAGAAATTAAAAGAGTTAAATTTACCTAAATTTGTTTTGTTATGATCATGATCTTTAGCACATTACAGTGTTCATAGTTGTTAGATTTTCAATTATGATAAAGAATTGTGAAAATGTTTTCACTCCTTATATTTGGAATGTAAGCAACAAATAAAATTGGTAATTTAGAGAATTTAGAGCGGGAATGGTTACAAAATGTAGAATCACAAACTTTAGTTTAAATAAAATATTGTAGTACAACTTATTAAGTATGTTCAATAACTAACAACTTTTACGAATTGTTATTGGAAAAGCGTTCATTTACTCGAAAAACTGGTACATGAAAAAATGTAAAACAAGAGAGAAACAAATTGTTACTACATAGTAATATTTTCTACTTGTATTTTAAATTTAAAATAAAATTTACGTACATTTTGGATAAATTTTATAAGTTTTAACTTTACTCTCTTGTTGCTAGTATTTACTAAGCTATTGTTGTTAAATGAACTTTTAAACGAGCCGTAACACTGTGCAATAAAAAATTTCCAACACAAAATGAAAGCAGACGAACTGACAACAATGTTCAGCTACTTTTTTTGCATCATTTTATTGATCAATTTATTTTGACATTGAACAGAAACAAATGTTTCGCAATATTTTCATCGCTCACTTAATAAATAAAAAAGAAAAAACTTTTAGAAAAAATAATAAAATAATATTTTTTCATTAAATAAGACATTATGGTTGGATATAAGTTTTGTACAAACATATGTATATGTAGGTACATATGTATGTACCTTCATATGTTTGTACCATAATAATGTCTTATTTAATGAAAAGGTATATACATATGAAAATATTGTCTATTTGCTTTATTTTATGTTAAAGGAAAAACTGAAAAATGAAACCAATACTTATTGATACCAGCATTTGACTATTTGTTTTTATGTGAGTGATAAATAACCAGACTTACTTACCTCCTTTGCAAATTCGCCAAAAGCCAGTGGTGCTGTTGGAAATATACCCAAATATGATTGAAATGCTTTTTCCGCTCGTTCATCGCTTTTATCCATTAGCAGACCACGCATATACTTGTCTGGTTTAGAAGCATCATACTGTTCGATATCAATGCCCACCACAAAATAATCACCCTTGTTTAGGAGACCCTTATTATATAGTGATACCATTAAACCAACATGCTCATAGTAATGACCCAGTACAACATAAACTAAAGCCAAAGGAATAACATAAAAACAAAGTAATCAACGGAGATACAACAAGACGCAATTACATACGTACATACATAAGAAAAAGGAAAAAGGATATGCTATCAAACAATATACATTACAATACAAAAATAGTAAAGATTGAACGAAATACATACAGACAGACAGATGAAGTAATTAACAGTAAATATCGTAAAAATTCAATATAAGTACTTTATAAATACATATACATACATACATACATATATGTATGTACGTATGTACATTGTACATACATATAAGAATAGTCTCAGGAGCATAGCATTTTATACGGAAGTGAAGTAAAAATAATATATGAATTCATATACATACTCGTACATACGAGTAGATATGAGAGCCCATGAGTTTGGTTGTTTTACATAAATAAAAACATTTAATTTCATTTAATAAGAAATATATCTACTACATATATGCATATTTAAGATCAAGAATTGCTTCTAAATTATAAAATATTTGTATTAAGAGAAAGTACCACTGAACTTCATACATAGAATAAAGCTGATGTTAAGGAAAATTTAATATAACAACCATATGTGTAACATACATCCAAGTAAAAAAATAACTTGGTCTTCAGTTAGCTGGCCTTCTAAAAAATCTACTTCTATTCCTAGTTCTATTTATCCAAAAATAGGAATAGTTTTGATTTGTACTACTTCTTGCTTGAACGTTATTTAGATAAGAATATTTTCCTCTTATTTGTCAAAAATGTGGATTTTGAAGTGCGGCAAAAAAATAAGGTGAGTGAATATTGTTTCAATTAAACAACGTATTTTGATTTTTATCAATTGCTACATTGAGAATTTTTATTTATTGTTTTATAAATGAAATTAGGCTTATCATTTTCAGTATTCTTAAGCTTATATCCCGCCACGAACTTCCAAAATGATTTGAGAGCACTACTGGAACTCCAACCTATTCATTATAGTTAAAGGAAACCAAATTTTTATGGTTCCACTTGAGCTAAACGCTACCCACCGAAATTTATATGTGGCTCATTTTTCAAATCTTACCAAAGCAGTACAATTATCTGGACCATTAAAATTAAATATGGTTTCGTCTTTAAAAACAATTTTCAGAATAAACTATTTTACTTTCTTTAAAAGAAAAAATACTGAAATTGGTTATTTGTCATATGACTCACTTCAAAATGCAAATTTTTTATATTTTTGTTTATAAATAGAATATAGATGTAATTCTAAAATATTCAATACTCATACCACTCTGCCTGCTGTTAAAATAGGTTCTATAGGCTCTTCTTAAGTAGAACTTCTAGCAAACCTCTAACAGTAGCGAGTAGGGAAGGCCTTGCTCCCAATGAAATGTTCATGTGTCTGTATAATAAGGACTTTAAGAAAGTTTCTTTACTGCATATTTTTTCCGCTGGGATATTTCTGCCATAAACAACATACAAATGTAAAAAAACGTTTATTTATTTAAAGATACAAAATATTATCATGTTGACAGTGCAAATCTATGTTGTATGTATGTATTTTTAAATTTTTATGGTGTGAGTTTTTTTTTTTGTACAAAAAAAAAAATCAATTTCAATAGCTGTTAGGTAAACAACTGTGAAATTTTACTATTTTTTAGTATTTGATATGTTTAAATAAATTTCGATTACATTTCTTATCGTTCATATTTTATTTTTGAATTTAGTTTTACTTAACGTCTTCATTAAGATGTTAAGATAATCTTATAATGTATTAGAAAGGACCCCCTCCAAAGTTTCTGAAAGGTTTTACCTACGTTAACAGTCGTGAGTTGCATCAAATGACGAAAAGGTCTTAAAGTTTTTCTTCTCTCTTTTTAGTGTTATATGAATGGTATCAAGCCCAACAACCGCTAACACTGTTAGTATCAACGACATTTGTTGTACAATTCAAATGGGGCCATGTACTTATGTAAATATGTACAATATAAAACAGATTTTATTTAAACATTTGATCCGCTTATCAATTTCTAAATATCACCCTTAATGTTTTATTCTAAGGGATGGTAAACAATGTACGCATATGGGTTATCTTTGGAATGTCTTACTAAGAGGGAAATTGTGCATGTAATTGTTTGATTGAGGCTTTTATATTAAATGAAAACACAAGTGATTATTAGCATTATACTATAAATCCAAGAAGTATGTGTCTGCCTGTAGGTAACATATTTTAATTTAATTTGTGGCTTAATCTGATGATAAGTTGAACTTACTTCTCGTATTTGCAAAAGTTTTTTCCACTAATCCGTCAAATGGATTCACCATAAAACCATGATGATAAATTGCATTCCATGTTCTAGTATCACGAACCACAATTCCAGCATTTTTAAAGATGTTTAATATTGTATCGGCTACAGGCTGATACAAGCTATCTGGATGATCAAGATATAAAAAAGTTACCTAGACAATATAGAAAAAAATATATGTTCTTATTAGAAATAATCAAATTAAATTTAACTTAACTATGTAAAATAAATAGCATGTTATATCAAGTAGTAGTAATAAATAAAATATGATTGATGGAGGTTTTGATAAGTACATAAAATAAACTGCAGAGCAAATAACAATTACACAAGTCTACAAAAAAAAAAATAATTTTGAAAAAATCTACTTCAATGTTAACGTTTTTGAGAGGACGGGAAAGAGTTAAATGACAGATCTATCTCAATAAATTTATTTATTAAAATTTGTGAAGAAATTAATATTTTTTTACTTAATGATAAACTTAGAATTTCGAATATGGTGCACGTTTAAATCGATTTAGAAATGTATTGCTAGTAATTTTTAGAAAATATTTGAGAAAAATTTTCATATTCATTTCAAAATTTTGAATTTTAATATTTTTCACGTCTAGGGGAATTGAGATTTTGTAAAAAAAGTTTTTAAGTGTTAGTTTTTAATATATTAGATATACAATAATGTCTTTAGAAAACATTTGGACAACTATTACGAAAAATATTTGCGAAAAACAAAATGAAGACAGTGTAAATATCGAACATTTTAAAATTTAAACTTAAATATATTTTTTTAAAGTATAAGAGACACATAAGAGAAATAAACAAGATTATTTTGTTATCCTATAATATTTGTACAAGTTACGAGCTCTACAAAGCTTTACAAACTACAGGTGGTCAACATTGACACACTGTATCTCAGTTTGTATTCTAATAGGTTGGTCACAAATTTAGTTTTGTGAATGCTTATTTCCTATTGTTCGATTTGTTTGTATGTATATAATTTTTCAATCGAACTACTTATGTAGTAGTTTAGAAGAGACATAGTTAAGTATTACCATTTTCTCTTTTTCGACCAGCATATACTGGGAGACTATAGTTAGAGCATTGTGAGGGAGACAAATGATAATATTTATAAAAACAGAATTAACACTGTTTATTTTTATTTATATATTTTATATGTTTAATTTTATTTTTAGTGTTTTCTTTCTTAATAAATATCTCAAGAGTTTGACATCCTGGATTTTTTTTTTCAATATTTTTCCCAAATAACAAACCCATATATGTTTCACATCACGAACAAAGAACATGTAAACTAGTGTTATTATTTATAAAGCAGTTGCAAAGAAGTAAAAAGCCAGTGAGTTTATTTATTATAACAAAAAAAAAAACAAGTTTTTAAATTTATAATAAAATCATATCAAGTTTTTTCAACAGAATATGTTTAAAGCTTAATTTTTGAACATTGACTATGATAATGTGCAGATTAAATGACATGCACAATATTCAATTAAAAAAGTCTATTCAGAACTATTTTTGTATTTCAGCCGTCGATGTGTATGTAATGTTTAGTTTTAAAATGCAAGTTTAAACAAGTGTTATTTTACCTGGGTCCAATTAAATGCCAACAATAACGAAACAACAGATTTTGATATCTGTGTATCCGGAGGTCGAGTTCGGGCAAATGTGGGAAAATCCTGTTTATTAGATGTGTCACGATGTGTGCAATACTTAAAATTGTTTATTGTTTTTGTAAATTTCATTGGATAATTATCATGTAAAAAGTTTGTGACTATACTTACATAAGATATCATGGGTAAATTGAACGCTGCTGCCATGCGCCCTTCGTGTATGCAAGTTTCCTGCGGACCTATGTATGCCACAATTTTTTTGGTCCATAATGATGCCGTCTGTCTTATGCTGTTGACTTCGTCGCCATACGTTTCAGCTACAATGAAATCTAATGAGTGGCCCAATGTCTTTAACTTGTCCTCATTAACCTCTTTCACAGCTAAAGTGATAGCCCCTGAGATTGTTATTCCTGATATAAAAAACACTTAGATATCAATTAAAATGTTTTACGTATGAATGATCCATATTACCTGGCCTTTGATAATCCAAATTTCCCGGAGTTCTTTGTGAGCCAGTTAAATAGCCCAATGTGAATATTTCGGCTTTAACCGAGATTTTAAAATAAGTCAAGTTGAAAATGAAAATCGTAACAATAGTAACGAATTTGTAAACTGATAAAAACGCTAGGGAGCGTAAAAATGTCTTCATTACGTGCGACAACACTTGATTAATAGTGCTATACTAGTTGGATAGATAGAGGGATGAGAATGTCGTTGAGTTTTTTATTTTTTTATTTTTTACTTTACTAGTTGCCGCAGGAGTAGTCTATATTGCCGTTGTCGTTACTATTGTTCTTTTTCTTCGTTTTATAATTAAATTTATGCACAGCGAAGTTTTATTTAAATAAGTTCGGTGGCAACTTGTATTATTTAATTTGAAGGAAAAGTTAAATGTATAAGTATTAAAACATTGGGAATAGAAGAATATGCACACAAGACGTAGACACTTGTTAACGCACAATATGGAGTAGTAGAAAGCTAAGTTGTTGGTTCAGTTGAAAAATCCCATCCTCATTCACTCGACACAAATACTAATTACAAACTTTTTCCGCTTCATAGTTCATTTCTTAGTGTTTTTTAATATTACATATTTTATTTCTTTGAATGTTGCGACTTGTAGTTGATATTTTGTAAATGCATTTGATGCCTTACTTTGTAATTAATCGGCAATCACTTTCCTAAATTCGGTTGCGAATATTTCATCCAAAATGTATTTTTTGCCATTAAACGTGTACGAACAAGACTGAATAGCTCTTTTCGATGGCTTGGGAATGTCTTTCCTGCAATGAATACAAAATAAATATCTGTTAATTTAATTAGAAGAATAAGTCATTAAATGCCTGTGAGAGTAATTTTGGACTTTTTTTATAAACAAAATTAAAAACTATTTCAAATTCTAAAGATAATGAATAATACGTACAATGGAATATAGTCAGTTTGTATCTTTCGACGTTTTTTCTTTTTTTAAATATTTAAATAACCTAATCTTGCAAATAAATTTTATAGGTTAAACTTTTCTTATTTGTTATCTCTAACCATTATTCAAGCGTAAGAGTTTAATTTTAAATTCTGTAAATGGCAGTAAAAGTTTTATTTTATTTATAACTGGCTCACTCTTTCTCCGGCACACTTTCCACATCATTCATCCATTCGTGCATGCATATGTTTTCTTCAATTCCTTATATAAACACAGTATATTTATACTCTACGGGAAAATATGCTAGGGCTTTTCTTTGTAGGCCTTCTAAAAAATTCCGTACTCTATCCACTCTTCACTTACAAGAAGGAATTTGCTTCTTTCTTCTTCTGAAATATTCATACACATTTAAAATGTTACAAAATATGGTCTAACAAACCTTTAATTGAAAATCAAACATGAATGGTTTTGAAATTATTCATATTCATAAAATATATTTTGTTCTCTTTATTATTCGAGTAAGGCAAATGAATAAATAAACTTTTTCTAGAACCAGAAGAAAGTATTTTACAAAACCTTCTATAAATTTACGCATAAGTATATTCAATAACGATTATCAAAGTTTAACAAAGGTTTACAGAAGATATTTTTTATTAAAAAATAAACGTTTTTTAATTTTTATAAAATGTGGTGTTGTAGTAGTGTATAAGTAGTTATTTCTATAAAAATACTAACGTTATTTTACACATTTCTTTAATAAATAGCCCAATTAAATTACCTGATCTAATTTTGCTCACATTTTCAGACTCTTATTAGGAACTCCTGGAAGAACATCTAATCCCTTCCCATCCCTTCTTAAATAAGGATTCTATCACCCATCTAACAAGTAAAATAAACAAAATAAGGCCTTCAGGAATGCCACTTTACTGCATATTTTTCCTGCTGAGTAAATACCTACTTACAAACATATATATGTATGTATATGTAAAAAGTCGTTTGCACATATTCACATTTAGTTTCCTGACATTATTTTAAAATACGAGTAAAGTACACATACAAAAACAAATAAGATGAAAAATACAGACAGAATAAATGTCAACGAAACCGTAATGTGGTATATACAATGTCGATCAAAACATTTAAAACAAAAATCTGCGCTATTTTTATACATGGAATTGATCAGACACTTAATTGTAGTCATGGTACTGTGGTTTGTACCAGAGACTAACTGTTGTAGCCTAGTAAAGAAGCGAAGTTTTAACTTTTCTTAATTTCTACCATTTACTTTAACTTTAAACCTTGAAACTTTATGGGAAAAAAATAATCACGCGAACACATTTTTAATTCTACGACATCAAATAACGTTGGTACAAAACGACATTTAAAAAAATCCATTTGTAATTTACACATTATTAATATATATTCTGGATCGTTATAGATAACGGAGTAGATATAACAATATTCGTATGTCCGAAACCTCCAAATAACTTACATACATGATTTTCACCTATTTTTTCACCCAACTTGCTTCAACTGACTGATTTTAAATGCTTATACTTTTTTTTAATTTTACAGTTTTTACAAATAGAAAATGTTAAAATACATTTAGAAATCTCTGAAATGCAAATCGAAATTTTTAAATACAATTGGAATATTCTGAAATAAAATTATAAAAATTCTGAAATACAATCGAAAATGACGTAGAATTAAAAACAAAAAAATAATGGCCCATATATACACAGATATTTGAAATATCAAGGAGTTATTAGTGAAACTATTGCAAAAAAAAGATTAGGCCGTCAAATGGGATTTTATTTAAAGTGTTTTTATCAATACTGTGCATACATATACGTACATATGTGTATAAATCTAAAGCTGGAAGCACAAAACCAACAGAAAAGAAAAAAGTATAAACATAATCAATTCTAGTCATAAACATAGTAGCAGTTTAAGAACTTATTTACCGTATAATCAAAATTTCTTCTAAATTAATTCTTAAACCGTCTCACATACCAATAAATCCAAATTATCCAAACAACTTTGGAGCTTTGATCGCATCAAAAATATTTTTTATTTCAGAGTTTTTCAGAGCACGTACAATATTTGAGAGATCTAAGGATCAATCGAAATTTAAAACAGTTTTATTATAATTTATATGTTCATAATTATTATTTATGCATGTACATTACACGTACTACATACATATGTATGTAATTGTATATGTGTCAATAATATTGATATTTAAAAAAAAGTGTTTTCAATTCTTTGAGCAAAACTTAACAGGTGTTGATTTTATGACCATCCCACGAGACATCTTTCTTTTTGTAAACATGTGAGTGGACTTTTTTTCGTAATAAATTAAATATTTAAACAACGTAATGAAAGCAAAAAAGATTTATGGCCAATTTAAGAAGTATATGTCCGGAATTTATAGATGACTACTTACATACATATTTTTTAATCCGTATACGTATGAAAGTATAAAATCATAAAGCGTTAGCCAAATATTTTTCAGATAAATTACTTATTATTGAAGTTTGTATGCGTAAAAAGGTTGTTGTTATATTCTGTATACATAATTGTAACTTTCTTTAAGAATTGTAAAAGAATGAAGGTTAAATTTTTATGTTTATTTACATATAAATAAATTACCACCAAACATTTGAATTGATATTTCAGTGTTAAAGATTGTGGTTAATATATTTATATTTTGCTCATTTCTGTTATTTAAACAATATTTTTGTTTATTGCTTTTGCAACTAGTCCTATTTTTACTGTGTGAACCAATCAAACATTAAGGATGAATATATGGGTAAAACACAATTTTGTTGACATTTTAGTAACGATTTTTATTACTTAGCACATAAGTACCTTTTCTATGAACAAGAAGTAGTAATTTATACAGATATGCTTTATTATACCACACATTTTTTTATCCAATAAATCTGCAGATTTAAATATATGTTGGCTTAAAAATTTTGCACGTTATAACTTCCTACCGGATGATGACAATATTGCTCCTCCATATCTGCTGAACATTTCGTTTATACAACTCTAAATCCAAAAGTAGAAATTTATGGTACATAAACTAAAAAAGGCAAAAAACTCGTGTTCGTTTCAATATTTTTTTTTTATATTTTTCAACTATTAGAAACTACAACTAACGAAGACTGGATTCCGAAATTTTGTAATTTTGTTGATGGTGTGTCACTGACACAAAATTATTTGCTATTTTGTTGAAATCATAAAACACTTAAGAAATAATTAACAACTAAGGTAGGTTTCATAGATTTTAAAATAAACGTGTTTTTGCCCATATACATTTATAATTCTACAGATCGATTAAATGGTAAATTGCATTGCAAAATATTTGAAATATTTTTCAATCAAATCCAATAAAGCAAAAATATGAAAGCAAACAAAAACGTACTCATATATACTTATAGACGGATAGATAAATATATGTAAGTACTTATATACATATCCATATACATATTTATACACATTTAAACTTATAAACGCGTTCATACATATGAGAAATCCATGCCGATGGAATAGAATATACATTTTATATTGTACTCTGAAATAAAGCTAACATAGAGTGTATAAAGAAATATATACTCAGCATCAAGTAAATATTTATATATAAAATGTTTGCACTTTGAAAAATAAAAATTAATATTTCTATTTACTACAACTTAATACTACTATAACTTATTATGTTATGAGCTGATTGATCTCTTCGGGAATGGCTCATATATAAATGAAAGTGCATCACAAATGTGTTTGGTATCAAAATGAAAGTATTTGTTAGGATTTTATTTGTAGCACATACATATATACTTGTAGACTTTTATGTGGCTAATCCATAGTCAGCTCATTTTATGAATGATTTTATTTACTGAAAATACATATAAATATTTACTTAAGTGTCAAAACTAATTTTTGTTTACATGCTTTGGAATGCCCCTTTATTAGTTTTTTGTTGTTTTTAAATGTTTTGGTGAGAGACAAAAAAGTTCAATTGTGGTTGATCTTAATAACTGTTACCATTCTTTCTCTACTATTAATTTTCAACAAATTTAAAAAAACAATATGAATATGTAATGCGGTGCAGAGATGGTTCTTAAAAGCAAGAGGCTTGCGATTTTGTGGAATTAAGAAATTGTATTTTTTTTTGTATAATTGGTCTATTATTTAAAATTATTGAAACATTTTTTATTTTTTGTAAAATTATAGATTTTTCTACAAAATCGAGTTTTTCTTAAATTTTTCGGTTGTAAATTTTTCCCATTTAATTTTCAAGTTCACTCGTCTTTATTATTTGTGTTTGTTTCATTTCTGTTTCTCTCAACCACTAAAATTAAAATGTGACTTTATAGTACATACATAAAGTATCTAGATAATGTGCACAAAAAATCATACAGGACGAATGATTATTATTAATTAAAATATAAATAATACGTACAGTGTTATAATTCTAAACTTCCTAACAGAGAGACAACAGAATAGTATTTTTTTAAATTTAGTTACGTATTTAATTTTCTTTCAAAATTGGACGCTTATCTACAGATATTAAACACATACAAAAACAATAAATATGATATTCTATAAATATGTTTCATTAGAATAGCGGTATTCACAATGTAGAGTACTTGGCCTGGTAATGTAGTAAAAGAGCACAATATCAAAAAAATAAAAACAAAATTACATTAGAAATTGAAATATTTGTCAATAAATAGCTTTTCTGCTTTTTTACTAGGCCATGTACTCTACATTGTGAATACCGCTAATATTTATTTAATACATTAGGCAAGGATGTAACAAAAACCTTTTATCTTTTGTAGGTGCAATTATATAAGTAGTGTATTAAAGGAGATTAACTTTCATTTCAGTTGGAAACATAGTTATTTTTTTTAGTTCCTTACTAACAGAGCCACCCTAATGTATTTAGATGTTTTCTATACTTTTATTTAAAGACAAATATCAATTGCAGCATTATACATGCAAGTATTTTCATTGTTAATGATTTGAAAGACAATTTCAGTATTGAATGTACGACTATGAAACATTAAAATCAATAAAATACAAGATATACCAATAAAAGAACAATAATAATTTTTAACATATGTGCACTAACTTGAATTCATCACCGTCAACGGCGAACGTTACAGGTCGATGATTACCAACTTCTTTTTGTCTGAATTGGATGCTATGGACACCAATGACATGTGGTTTCAACAGGATGACGCTACGTGCCACACAGCTCATCCCACATTGGACATTCTGTACGAGCTATTTGAGGGCATGGTCATTTTACGTGAATGAATTTTTCTTTCAAAACGGTAATAGAAAAAGTCCGGAAAATTAGGAAATTAGTTCTCGTTGAACAATGTTTTTTTTTTTTCGTAGATTCAAATTATTATGTTTATCTAATAGTATTAGGACCAAGTTAAATTATTTGTATTATTATATAATAATTTGTAAACTAATTAAATAAACAATTATCACAAATAAGTATCATTTGGTTAACATAAGCAAATGTAAATTTACTTTTAATGAGGTTTAACTTTGGTACAATTTAACTAGAAGATTGCTGCACTAGTCTAAGTTAAAGTAACAATTAATTAATTGTGAAAATAAATATGTATGTAGTTAAATTTGGTTATATCCTTATCATCATCATGTTTACAAAATTCTACAAACCGTCTTTAGTGTCTTGTGATAAACATTTTTGACTTTATTTATTGAATATTTATAGAACTTAAAATACTCGTGCTCACACAATATTGTACGAGTATTGACACTCGCATACTATTCTATAAATAAGTAAACCATACAAATTTAAAAACAATTTACAGATTTACGTTTTAGGTTTTGAATTAACATAATTTAGAAAACAAAATAAACGAAATCGAAAAAAAATACTTTAGGGAGAGAAATAGAGAAATACACATAGAGCGGAAACTCTCCTATCAAATACCTAACTCGATTGTCAAAAATCTAAGTGGTGAGAATGTATTAGTAATAAAAACTATGTGAAAACAAAAACAACACTCGTATGTGTGATTATGTATAAGTTTTTTTTTATAGTTTACTCTCTATGTGTATTTATCTATGATTTTATGACTGTTTAAATAAACAATAACAAAATATTAAGTTATGTTAGAGCAAAGAAAATGTGGAATATTTTTAAGTTGCCTTAAACTAACAAAAGCAAGGACTTTTTAACAAAAAATACTATTGTACACTTCAAATTTGTTCTTTTATTACAATATTTCTTTACAAATACAAAAATCCAGGGTATTCTGTTGACTACATACTTTGGTACACATAGGCACTTTATAATGTTCAACCTTTCAGTTTTTATTAAATATCTTATTATGCACATACGTACAAGTAAATAAATATAAATATCGTCTACGTAATAGTCATACAAGTAGTGTTGATATATTTGTATTGTTTTTAAAATTAATAAAAGCGTGTTGAACCGAGTTCTACACGAAATCTAGCTGGGAAATTTGTGATGTTATCCCTAATGAACACTATAATATACGAGAATTAAATTCTTTTAACAGCTAACATAACAATGTGGAATATTAACAACATGATGCAAATTTAATAAAACACCTAAATTCATATTAAAAAAAGGACATTTCTCAAGTAAATTGCAAAACAAACAGGAAGAAATATTTCCATGATATGAAAATTGAGCTTTATGGTAACCAATACCAACCGGAAATTAGTAAAATATAAATGATTAAGTAGTATCATATTTATAACACAATTTCCTTCTTAGCATATGTATTAATATTTTCCTAAGAATACAATAAATATACTCATTCTTATGTACATATTGTGTATACATAGTAGATATGTATGTATTTGTGTTTTTTATATGTTTTTTATAT
Source organism: Calliphora vomitoria (assembly GCA_942486065.2). NCBI lineage: Eukaryota > Metazoa > Arthropoda > Insecta > Diptera > Calliphoridae > Calliphora > Calliphora vomitoria. The sequence continues at coordinate 130,251,220 of OW818031.2, forward strand.
GGATATAACTATTGACATTTCTTGCAAATATGCAAATTGGCATAGAATAGTCGAATAGATCATTAAAAAATACTTATGAAAACACACGATATTACTTTTTCGCGGTTGTTAAAAAAGTTCACTCACCAAATTCACGCACCAAATTCAATATTTTTCAATTATTTTGAAATACATTACATTTTATTCCTTCGTTAAGTTGTTTTTATAATTAAATAAGGGAAGTATCCCCCACATTTGCAAAAAAACAAAGTTGCAATTATTTCTATAACTTTTTAAAGAAATTTATATGTAAATAAAAAAATAATAAGACAGGAATGGGAAGGATTTCTAACAGTAACACGTGTTTTGACTTTAGAAACTTTTTAATTAGAACGAATTTGTAAATCACTGTTTGTTTCAGATGCAGCACATACTTAAAACTTATTTTTTTAAATAATTAAATTGTATTTAATGTATTTAAAATTAAAAAATTAAAAATTTGAAAAAAAAAACATATAGTAAACATCTCCCAATCAGATGTTTACTATATGTTCAAGACAATCACAATATGGATATCAAAATAAGCGACTTTGTAGATATTATAGGTAAAAATGTTGGGTCATGAACATATATGTAGCCAACATCAGATAGAAATTCCAAAAATTCAAATAAAATTCGAACTAGATTGAATTTAAAAAAACGGAAAAAGCCGTTTTGGTGAAATTATATGAGGTTTATAATGTATTTATTTAAACTAATTAACATGCACAATTTTCTTTTTGGGACAAACCTAATGTACATACATACAATATTCATATTTATTTATAAGAACATACAAATTTACACGTAACTAATGTGTGTGAAATGTATTTCAAATAATTTTAGGTAATTTTGTTAAATTAATTAAATCTTAGGATCACACTCAATTTACTCATTATATTGTTAATTCAATCAATAAGTAATTGACAAATTAAAGCGGACTACTGCAAGTTGTGTTGAAGCAAAGAACAAACAATTATTAAATAACTAGCTTGACCCGGTGCGCTTCGCTACCCCTGTCGTAGTCTATGTTGGAAATTTCAATAAAATCGTTTCGGCCGTTTAGTATTTATTGTTTAAGAACTAAAGGTACCAATTTTACCGGTTTTCCCCCTGTTTACCCCTTTCTGGTCCAAGTATTGAAAAAAGTTATAGCCTATTGACGCTTCTAAGTAAGGATCTATCTACGTTCCAAATTTCAATAAAATCGATTCAGCCGTTTACAAACAAACAAACAAACTTACAAAGATATTTATATATTTATATAGATATAGATTGATAGCATTATTACAATTTTGTTAAAGAGATTGTCCTTCTTTCAAAACATTCAATTGAGCAAATATCTAAAGAGAAGAATAAAAATCGATATTCTATTTCGAACATACATATTTACTAAAACTGGTTTTTTGTGTTCAATTTCAAGTAACAACAAAAAAAAAACAACCTGACAAAAAAAAACATTTTAATTAAATAATTAGTCATTAAACACGTGAAACAAATTTGCTTTGAAACTTCATTTAACTATTGAATACTTAGCATTGTTCTTTGTAATTAAGTTTAACCTTTAAATTTGTAAAAATTAAATAAATACTTAACAAAGGGAAACTAATCAAATAAAAAACAAAACAAATTTGAGAATATGTTGAGAAATGATTATGATTTGCATAAAAGTACAAATTCAAAACTAAAATAAAAAAATTCATTCCTCTAAGGAGTAGTTTTTAACCAGCATATACTGCATAAGGCATATAAAAAAATGTTTGGCACACGGCCAAGCCTTGTATAATTATTTTATTTTTTTTTAATTTTCTGCTTATTTTTAGAAGTATTTAAAAAAATTATTTTTTTGCTAAACCTGGCATAAATGTGCATAAATTGCCTCTGTCATTACGATTGTATCACATCGATAGATTGGACAAATAAAGTGGTCCCATAGAGAGAAATTCTCAGAAGATATAGCTATTACTATTCGTCATTATGTTGAACTATAGGGTCTAAACAAGAGGACCAATCATACATTTTTGGTATTTAAAATTGGAAAAATTGATTCAACAGAAAAAATATAGAATAAACATACATTTCATATATTTTTCCAGTTCTTAAATATTTTTCGCATGCATTCATTTTCAAATTTTTTGTATATATTTAGAAGATATTTAAAAATCCGTTGTTTTTTACAGTGTACTATTTTTTTTTTATAAAGCGACATGTAAGTAGCTTCTTTAGATATATGATTTAGGTGATTTATGGACTTTTATTTAAAAAAAAAATTATTTATTATTTTAAATCATAACAGTATTACTGCAATTTGATTTTAATCTTATCTATTTACTTTTTTGTTCAGCAAACTAATAAATACTTTAAGTGGTCACCTATTATACTGTCTACCAAATCCAATGCAACGAAATAAAATATTCAGTATTTTAGTAACTTTTGAATCATGTGGATATCGTGGCAGAAAACCATTGCATTATATTATTTAGCCTTATTTTGTATGCTAAATGTTCATGGCAAAATTTTAGATTATGAAGAAAGTCAAGATGATTCCATAAAGTTTTATGTATACACCAGACTAAATGATGAGACGCCACAACCTTTGAAAGCGGATGTAGAGTCTATAGTGCGAAGTGTTCTAAATCCAACCAAAGAAACTACGTAAGTTAAATGTTCTGCTTCTCTAGAAATAAACAAAGAAGGATATTATATAGTTCGATTCGAAAAGAAAATTGTTTAAAAATGTTTTCTTTCCAATCAAATTACTCAATAATTACACAAAGTAACAGTTAAACTAAATTAAAATATTTGTATATCTCTTATCTTCCCTTCACATACAGAGTGGTTATTCGCGGTGAGCTAGGAAGCAAAAATGATGAGGAATATTTGATAATTAAGGACTCTAAATTAAAAATTAAAGATGCCAACGTTATTATAGTGGATTATAGTTCCCTAATTGAAGACGAAGATTTTGAAGCTGTTGCCATGTCGGCTGACTTAGTAGCCAAAGCTATTACTGATTTACTTATATTGCTGCAAGACAGTTTCAATGCGAATTTGCAAAACATTCATATAGTAGGTTTTAGTCTCGGTGGCCAAATTGCTGGACTTGTGGGACAAAACGTTTATAAACGTTTTGGTGAAAAGTTGAACCGCATTACAGCTCTAGATCCTGTCGGAATACTCTTCACTGAGACCACTCCAGCTAACGAAAAATTAACTCCTGATGACGCAGATTATGTGGAAGTTGTACATACGAATGCCGGTGAATACGGTTATCAGACACCCTGTGGTCATGTGGATTACTATCCAAATGGTGGTAAAATTCAAACTGGTTGCAGCGTCACTGATCACATTTGCTCTCACAATCGTGCATATCAATTAATACCCGAAATGTGGTCACCAGTTGAGAATCAGGAATTGTTGCTGCTTAAATGTGAAAATGTCGAATTTATGAGCTTGGACTCTTGTCGTTGGCTAAATGAAAGAATGGGAGAATTAGGATTGCAGCCAAAGGGTCTGTATTATGTAGAAACTAATGACAATGTCCCTTTTGGTAAAGGAGCTTTTAAATCACAATTTTTATAAAATATGTATATATGTACATATGTATGTATGTAACTTGTGAGTGAATGTGATGTTGGTATATATACATACATACAACTTGGATTTATAATGAATACAAATGGTTTCCATAACCCTCCGTTGGAGAAATGTATTTATGAACTAACATTTGCATTAAGAAAATCCAATAAATTCTAAAGTTTCATTTTTATTTACATTTTATTTTTGTTTACTTTTTATTTTTGTTCTTCAAATTACACCCTACACGCGCAAGAGGATAGCTTAAACGACTTGGCTATCTTCAACAATTCTGTTCATACTAAGATGAAGTGTATATAATATTCGCCTGTGCCGAATGTTACATGTTTATTTCCATACCACAAATTTGATTTGGCATCTAAGTGCGTAATTTCAATAAATAAGTTCGATCAACTTTTATTTATGGCCAATTCGGTATGTTAGACACGTATGAAGGATGTGTAAAAATTTGCAAACTTTGGAAACTTTTTTTTTAACAAATTTAAGAGTATTTTTTCTTGTGGATTTTCCTAGATCTTTCTAAAGTTCATTATTAACTATAAAGAAAACAAAGAAATTTAAACATAAAAAAATACTCAGCCAATTTATGTACATATTTATTAATTTAATATTTGTTTATATTCTTTTATTTTATAAATTGGAGTAGAACTCAGTGCGAATGTTTGAATTGCCTTGCTACTGAAGGTTCGTTTACATTATCTGAGTTTTGGTTTGAGCAATTAAAATTTATCAGACTCACATTGAACCTTTCTATGAACCGTTTCTGAGTCAGCTACATACACTTTAAGGTTAGCTTAAATGATTTGTATTACATATTTGATTTGGAAATACTCTTCACCATGTAGACCAGGTTATACATGTGTATATGAGTTTGTCACTCTGTTTGCAATTTCTACAGTATTAATTTGTATGTATACACATATTTTGGATTCTTGTATATTGGGGAATCAATGTCCGTCCATCTATCTGTTAAAATCAACTTTCCAATCAACATATCTAGGGATAATATATACAAAACCCTCTATCTAAGAATACACAAGTTTTCAGGAGAGTAAAAACACTGTTTATTTCAATAACAAATAAGGAATATTAAATTCATTATTTTACAATATATTTTTAAGGCCGCTTTTTTTCTACAAAACTATTAATTTTTAATAAATAAAACTCATAGATAGGGGGTTTTGCATTGCTAGAAATGCATTTGAAATATGATTTATATATTTGTCTCAATATGACTTGTATATGATTTAATTTGATCAGGTGCATACATATTTTGTAAGAGGAAATTATATAAAATAATTGAATTATAATGTAATTATTGAAATTTATTTGCATTCAGAAATATATTTTTTAAGATATACTACGTTTATGCGTAGCCTATTCACAAATAAAAATTATTTGCAAAGAATGTCACATTCTTTATGGAAAATTCTTGTTTTTATGAGATGTCGGATGGTCAAATTTAATCATTTGGTAGCACTTTTATTAAAAAAAAATGTGATTAATTATTTATTTTTTATAGAATCCAATATTCTTAATCGTTTTGCAGTCTAATTAATGCAAACGCAATGAAATATAAAATAAAAAACATTTTAATAAACTAAAAACGTTAAAACATATGGCAATGCACAGTGGTTTAGAAACGTTTTTTTTTTTTTTTTGGAAATAATCTCGGGAACTATTGGAGATATTGTTACGAAATTTCACATGGTTCACAAACTGAGGTGATTTCGAATTGATTTGCATATGTTCTGCTTCCTAGCGCTAATGGGGGCCAGTGTGTGGCCCTTCGAAGTTGGTCACCTCGGGTCTCAACATTTTTTAAAAAAATCGCCAAAAATCCATTTATGATCCAAATGAGCTGAAATTTAGAATATAAATATTCCTTAAGAAGATCTACAAAAAATACACTTACATATGTAGATTATCTCTATTAGTTGAAGAGATATTTAGGTTTAATGATTTATTTTTTTTAATTTTGCTCGATCTTTTTATGGATTTTTAGAGATGACGGGCCAACGGATTGTCGAAAATTATGACACAGTAGGCACTTTTCGAAAAAAAAAAAAAATCAGTTTTTGGAACACATTTTTCCCGATTTAGCAATTTCGGTATTTTAAAATAAAAAATATTACAAATTATAATACCGTTGATTTAAGGACATTTGGATCTATATTAGTTCCAAATTTTGTTATGTTATATTATTTCCAAAAAAAAAAAGTTTCTAAGCCACCGTGCAATGTTTAAAATCTTATTTGCAAATAGTGGCGCTAATCAGGAACTGTTAACTAATTAATTCAAATATTTCTAATTGCAATATTTTTATTAGCGAATAGACGTGCGTATAAACGTAATAATAGAGGAATTACAAAAATGTCAATAAAATTTAAAAAAATCAGTACAAAGTATTTTCTTTTAAATTTATAACACAAATGTGGGCTTGTTTGCTGAATATTTTGACATCAAAAACTAATTTTCATGGAAATCATAGATAGAGGGTATTGAATATAAGTAGTTCTCGTTATGTCAAATAACAAATATCCAGTTGTAATATTATACAACTTATACAGTTAAGTATTAAGTATTTATGTAATTTATTTATGAACTCATACATTCATTGTGTGTGATTTTGTGCAGAAAAGAAACAAACAACGATAAACAAATTATAAACCAATAAAATTAGCTTGACTTGTAAAGACAACGAAAAAATAATTTTTCATAATATTTATCTATTGTAATCCTAGGCTGACACTTTAATAGCATTCGATTTTATTACGATTTTAAAGAAGAAAGACAGAAGGACATTGGCAAGTAAGATAACAAAATGTTGTTCTAATGCTCTGTCACTGAACAAGTAGCAAATTTAAATTTGAATGTGGAATGATTTGAAAAATGGCAAAACTGACAAAGTGAAAAGTATTACATACATATATTACAGGGATATCAATTCATATTGACTTAAAACAACGATATTATATTTTAAAATAATTTAAAGATTTTTAAAACGTATGCTTTAGCTATTTCAATGTTATAACATGTATTTTACACATTTCAAAGCATAAATCTTATATAAAATTATTTTATTTCAATATAAAAAGTTCATTTATGCGACAAACCACTAAACCGACAAATAAACTTTGTCAAGCTTTTTTATACAATACATTCGAGCATATTAGGATAGACCAATTGTCAACAAAAAAACAATGTCTTAGAAAGGTTCAACGAACGAAAAAAAGGAAATTTACAAGCAAATCATATTTTTAAAATTTGTTTAAAATTTTTTAGATTTTTGAAAATGAGCATGAGATCATTCGTACATATGTACCTATGTATAAAATAAAATAAGAAACACCTTAACAAAAATTTAGTGTTAACACTATAAAAATGTTATCATAAAACACACAATCCTAATGGCCCCGTAATGTAATAAACGTGTCTCTTGTTTTACGTTTGCGTAATTTCATAAAATCTCCCAGTACCGACGACAGTGGTTAAACAAAAATTTTTGAATAGAACAAATGTTAAAACTATAAATCTGAATAAACATTACACAGCACATACGTTCCAAACACTTTTTTTGCCAAAAAGTAAGTATAAATAAGTATCACAATAGATATGTCCTACTCTACTTTCTTACTTGTTTCTTATTATTTCCATGTATATTTTAAACAAATTATAAGAAATTGTCTGGTTTTAAATATATTATAGTAAATTATTTGAATAATATTTTTTATTGATTATTCGTTCAAATAATCGAGGAAATTTAAAATATTAATCGTTTACTCGAATAATTAAAAAATGTTTTTTTTTATTAGATTTTTTAATCGTACCCTAATATTTCATATTGAATACAAAAAATAAAATTTTTATTAAAAATTGGAATAATATGCATTTTGAAGTAAAATATAACATAATATATGCCCTAACAAATCGATGCCATTTTACAGCAAAATGTGTGATATATAATTAAAAGTCTACAAGGTATTTGGTCCATAAAAATTCACACCTACTAATAACTATTTTCATTTTAATAAAAAAAAAATAATTTTACCTAAAACTGGTTATTGAAAAATATGACCGCATTCTTCATTCATATTTCTCTTAATAGCTCTAGTCAAATATTCAAAGTCTATCGTTTTGCTGGCCACATTTTAAAAAACGTATTACACTTTCTGTTACTCTGAAGATGTTCTATCATACTGTATCATTAAAAATAAGAAATCGAACATCGAGTTTTGGCCAACAAAAAAATGTATTGGAACCTATGAGCATAGGCTAGAAGCAAAATATAATATACACATATACACATACGGGATATAATAAAATAAACAATTAAATTAAATGAATATGTTGGCTTAAATGATTTAGTAACGAAATTTACATATTTGCATATTCCTCTGCCTGCATAATGTTTTGTAACATAAATTTACCTGTTATTTTATAAATTTCTTTTTATTTAAAAATGTTTCTGTAGCTAATGAAAACCGTTATGATAAATTGTTTTAATTTTCACTTAAATGTTATCGCATCATTCAACCATGTATTTATTATGAATGTACTATTCAGAATGTAGTCGTAATACTCGTATGTACCTTGTAATGTTCCCTATTTTCAGCGTCCATACATTGTTTTGTTAAAATTCCATTGAAAACGTAAAAAAATAAAAACAAAAAAGTGTCATTTTCATACATCCACATTTTGAACCCACAGCTTGAGCCAACTTTATGTACCGACATTCATACATACATACAAACGTGTATGTATGTATGTTTTCGGATATATGCAAAACATACATACACACATACGTTGTACATGTTAAAGAAAATGTACATACATACATACATATTTTTAAACCTAACAAACATTTACTCTAGGAACTGATAAGAGCGTTTAACCTACATACACATACATACATTAGCTTATATGTAATAACTATGTACATAAGGTGGGCCCCTAGACAAATTTTGGATGTTCCCAACTAAAAAAAAACGTTTAATTCATTCTAGTATACCATTTCATGGATTTTTTCATATTTCTCGCAAAGACACATTTGAAATATTGGTATCATGTGAAATGTATTTGAATGGATAAGTGCAGTTTGTATGTACATTAAATAATTCTATGTCAAAATTTAAAAAACTTCGGATATTTTTAAACTATCACGAGAATTCATATACGGCATTGAAAGCACCTTTCAAATGATACCAATATTTCATATGTTTCATTTGCGAGAAATATGAAACAAATTATAAAAACCTTAAAAAAGGACCTTTTTATCATTTGATCCAGAAAACAGTACAAATATTTTGAGAAATGGTCTCCTCAAACAAAATAAACTTTAATTTTAGTTTTCCTTCATACAAACGGTGTCACCCTAATGCACATACATATCGCTCATTTGCTGCAACAACGTCATAACTCAAAATCCGTGTTTTTGAACTGAGTAATACAAATCTTTCCCGTTCTATAATCTATCATATAGTTTTATCAGTTTTCAAAAAAGTCAATTATTTTTTGTGTGAGAGTGTTTTTTTGTTGTAAACATCATAATTAAAATTCATATTTTCTCGTTTTTTTTACAAGTAAAAATTTTGGTTAAATACAATACATTCAAAGCCGTTTTTCTCGAAACGACTTTTTTTTAATTATGACGTTGTTGCAGCAAATGAGCGGTATGTATATATAGAGTGACATAGCAGTACTAAATACTAAATAATTTACCTTCAGAGACTAAAATTTTGTGAAAAATATTTCAGAGTTTTGAAATTAATTTATTCCAAAGACCATCTATTGAACCAAAAACACAAAATTAAATTTTTTTTTTCGAAATTGTTTTTTCCAAATTTCTAAAAATTTTTTTTTAATTTAAACATTTTTTTTTTAAATTATTAGTGAAAAATGTATGACAAAAAATTTTTTTTGTGAAAAAAGATTCGGGTTAAACAATATTTTTCCCGATTTTGACCCATTGTAGGTCCAACTTACTATAGCCTTTTATACATCGTTGCAATGGACTTTGAAATATCTATCATTAGATATCCATATTGTTTATATTTATGACTTAGTAATCGAGATATAGATCAAAAATAGGCCAAAAATAAAAGTTGTCTCGGATTTTTACTCATATCTCCGTTATTTATGGATTTTGCTAATTTTAAATAGGAAACTTCTCGAAAGCATGTCTGGCAGAATTATTGAAGATTTGGATCCCGAAGATATGTGGGGTCTTCAGAAAATTGATTTCAACAGACATACAGACGGACATGGCATAATCGACTCCGCTATCTATAAAGATCCAAAATATATATCCTTTATAGGGTCAGAAAATTATATTGTGGAAATTACAAACGGAATGACAAATTTATATATATATATATATACCCTTCTCACGAAGGTGAAGGGTATAAAAACAAAATAAAAATTTGCTGAAAAAAGTACTTGAAAAAAGTTTAAAAAACATTACCTTAATTTACCAGAAAATTGGAGTTTTATATTTCGATATCAATGTATTTATTTTCTAATTTTAATGCAATCGATTTGAGTTTTATATTTCGATATCAATGTATTTATTTTCTAATTTTAATGCAATCAATTTGAGATTTCTCGATAAAATATTTTTTCCCGAAATTAAGAAATGGCGTCGTAAATAAAAAAGTGGAAATTACAAACACTCATAGTGAAGGGTATGTTGAAAAGGTCAAAATATGTTTTAAAAACATGATTTAACATGAAAAAATTAAAAAAAAAAAACTACACAGTGAAACTCAAAATATACTTTAACAAATCGATGCGAAAATTGGTTAAATATTCTGAAACAAGTAAATAAGCAACTCCATTGTTTGTACGTAACAATGATGATAAATAATGAATTTGTAATTATTCGATTTGTTTCAGCTTAAATAACAATCGATAAGATAATAAATAGTATTAAATACAGTAGCAATATTAAGCTAGTACAATTTGTTGTTAATTAGACCGCATCACTTGTTGTTGGCCCACGAGATAAAGTGTCTATTACTTGCAGCCCATCCCAGGAATAAATATAACCCACTTTTATTGAACCAATTAAATTACAATATTTTCTGTAAACTCAATAACAAATTCATATAAAAACAAGTAAGAGAGCTATATTCTTTCCAAAGTTAAGATAAAAATGTAAAATATGTTTTGGTGAAAAATTAATGAAAATTAGGTTAACAAATATTTTGACCCATTGTATGCCCGAATTAATACGGCGTTATACATGTAGTTGGAAAGGTCTATAATTAGATATCCATATTGTCTATATTAATGACTTAGATATACATAGATAAAAAATAGGTGAACAATCGAGGTACTTGTAGTTTTTTGGTTATATTTCAGTAATTTCTCGATTTTCCCGAATTTAAATAGGAACCAAACCGGGACTATAGCGGATATATTGATGTATGAATCATGTTTGTATGTTATTTGGGGGGTTCAGAAAGTTGATTTCATTGGAAAGTCAGACATTTGGGCGTCTCGAAAATCATTTTTTTGATATGTCGTAGTGGAAATTTTTTACAGTGGTGGCCACCTAATTAGGGACAAAATTGTTTACTATGTTCCATGAAATTCTAAATTAATTTTTTTTAAATATTTCCACAAATATACATATGTATATGCAAAAGGATTGTTTTAACACACAAGTCTGTTTTATTCAGCTGTGTCAGTTCATACATATGCAGCACGAAAACATACGGTTTTCTACAATGTTTTTACATAAACATATTTCCTAACTTCTATATAATTATATTTTTATTATTAAAAAATATTCAGACCAAATTTCGTATTTTTAGTTCCACTTGTTTCGGCCATATCATGTTATTAACAGCTCACTGAGGCGGGTGTACGTATTTCCACATATCTTTTCCCATTTATGTTGTAAAGATTTTTCCAAACATTTTTGAGCAACCAAAAACAGCAATACTAAATTTCATACCCCTAGGACCATTTGTTTTGGCACTATCGCACTTAAAATTCAGTCGATCAAAAAAATTCAAATATTTGTGCCTAAATCGCTGGCCGCCACTGTATGTTATAGTACATATGTAAGTATTTATGCAAGATATATGAATGCAAGTAAAATATTACTTATGACTTTATTAATAAAAAGATAATTAACATGTTCAACATAAGTAAAAAGCAGACTCAACGACAACAGCCACATGAAATTCAAACAGCACAAGACCTCTTTTTCAATTATGGTAAAGCGTGCCAACCACACCAGTAAATAATTTAAAATATTAAACAAATTAAAAAAACTCATTTACGTCCAACACCCAAGACACCTCACACAACAACGAGAAACAAAAATACATACAATAATACTTATTGAGTTGAATATTTTATGAAAACTGAGCCAGCCAAAAACAAAAACTCAATCGTTTCTGACAAATAGCTGTCAACAAAAAATTAGCAATATATTGAACTGAAAATGACCAATATCTACTATAACTTGACATAATTGTAACGAGACATTGGGAATATGTATACTTATATTTTTTGTAAAACAAAAATTAGTCACGTTATCACGTTACCAGCGAATTGATTTAATTATTTGAAGATCCCTTGTTTTGTAGCGCTTTAGATAAAACTATTAAACATTTGCATGTGCATTAATTAATAACTGAAACCATTTTTTTTTGTTATTAAACAAACTTACATATTTTGTAGTGTTTCTGCTTAATTCTTGAAATTTAAAGTAAAGTATTCATAATACATATGTAAATATTTTATGAAATGATCATCATCTATATGAGTATGCTAAATTTTGAAATGTATTGCGTAAGTTTTTATTTATATTTAAACTGTATTTAAACTCTGCTGATGACTAAATAACTACAACAGTAATACGCGCATTGTTATTTCATAAAGGTAAAACACTTACACATTTACTTGAAAAAAAAAATTATAAACGAATACTTGAAAACTAAATAATACTTTGACTATTTTTAGTGAATTTTCTCGGTATAGGTATCTATTATATTATTATGAATATCATGCGATATTTAAGAACTTGTATTGTTTGTAATGATAAAAAATTCTACAAAATTCAAATGTTTATGTACTACAATTGAGTCACCACCTCCAAGTGTCTAAGGACAAATACCATTAAATTTGTTCACATTTAGTATCGACGGGGTAAAGTATTTTAAAACAGGTTCGTACGCAAGCGATATTTCAGGATTTATCATATTTTACATTTTAAACATTTTCATACAGATTTGATGCTCAAATTTATACAAGCTTATACTTATTCGATTTAACTGAAATGTTTTTCTCACTTCTTAATACATACACATTTGGGATATCAAAATCCCAGGATTTCGAATTTGAAATTTTACGATTTTCGTTATGATATATGTAGTAGTAGTGTAAGTAGAAATTTTTATTTACCGATTATGGACTATAAGCTAAATTATTGAAAATAACAAAACAAATAAAAATATTTAATTTTTCTCAAATAACAATGATTAGACTTGTAAATAAAATTTCTTAATTATTTCTCTATTATACAATTGAAAATTGAATTTTAATGAAATAAAATTTTTAGTTTTTTTAAAAAAAAAAAAAAAAAAAAAGGGGAAAATTAATATAAAAAATGTGCATCGAAAATATGTTTGAATCTGCACGTTTGTGAATACCGATCTTTTCCTAATGACTGTAATTTCAACAAATATATATCTATGGTGTAAAATACCCAGCAGATAAATTTACCTAAAATATAACTTCACATTAATTTCAAATCAGTTCAGAAGCATATCGTTACTTACAAAATCACTGATTTGAATTAGAAAAATGGTTAAAAGAATGGAAAATAAAAATGAACGAGCAAAAATGTACACATATACAAATAAAAAAGGGTTAAACAATAAACAACTTTTAAGTTTATAAAACAAAACGTCCACACAAATTTTGTCATATACAAATTTGATAAATTTAAAAACTGATTATGAATATATGGGTAATGTTTACATATTTTTATATTGCTATACTATTTTGATAAACTTTTGTAGCAAAAATGTGTATTATTTATTTTATTAAATCATATTATTATTCTCTGTACTGTAAAAACGTTTATAAAAAAGCCGACAAAAAGATTAAAATACTTTGCAAAATATTAAAATTCATTTACATTGTTCTTTTTTTTTTTTTTTCTTTTTTTGCATACATTTTCTCAATAACATTTACTACGTTATTTTAATTTGTATATTTTTTTTTTTTAAATATTTTTATTATTTTATTTAATGCCAAATAAATATAACGCACACACGTACACAAATAGAGACACTCATGCACACGCATTCTGTTAACACAATTTAAATTTTCTCTGATTTTTTATAACACATTTTTAATAGACAAACAAATAAAAATAAATAAATTGTGTTTGTTTTTAAGCGAAGGAATTTTTTAAAAAGACATTTCAAATTGAACAAAAAAGATTTGCAGTTGATATTAATAAACGTACATTTATTTGTATTATTAAAACAGAAAAATACATTAAATATTTCAATCACGATTTAATGCAAAAAAAAAAAAACATTCTCTTTATCTATGACACGTTTTTAGCTATTTTGCAAAAGAGAAAAATTTTAACAAATTATTTTAATTTCTTTAAACAAATTGTTACAACTACATGATCATTTTTACGTAAAATAATGAATTGTTAAAATAATTATGCTTTTGGAATACTAATAGATACATACTTGTACTACATACAAGCAAACTATTTTTATATGCTTAAAAAGAAATTAGTGAATTACGTTACGACTGTTCACGCAGGTTTTAGTCTTTTAAGTTAAACAATAATTAATTTTTTTTAATTATGTACAAAAGCACATATGTAGGTACTAGTTATAAAATAATAACTGTGGTTTTAGGAACCATTCATAAGTACATGCAAATGTTCTCAAGTGTATTAAGTTGCTAAATTGTGTAAATTCTCAGATATCATCACCTAAATAATGATGTATGTTAAGTATGTTTAGTGTAAATATTCTACCCCAACTACGCACAAAGGCAAATAAATATGTATGTATGTACGTACGTACATATGTATGCATGTATTTTAAATCAGAATATTCTATAACAATTTCTTTAAATTCCGTTGAAAACTCTCTATTAAAACTACAAACAGAAAAAGTATACTAAAGTGAAATAATTTAATAATTTTTCATTAAAAAAAGGAATTTTCATTTTTCTCGCAGAAAAATTAAACAACACCTGTTGCCATTATTTACCAAAATTAAAAAGACAAAAACTCGATATAACAAACACGCACTATTAAATTGTTTCTTGATCATTTGACTTAATGCACTTCAATTTGCCACAAAACGAAGAAACAAATGTATGTGTATATTTGTTGCAAAAACAATCAAACAAACTTTGCAATTTTTACTTTGCACAACGAAGCGCAAACTATCTGCAAGTTGTTCAACAATATTTATTTTTATTTCGTTTCAATAACATTCTATCAAACGATTCCACAAAAACAATTTTTACACTTTTTTTTTTTTTTTGTTTTAGACTTGTTGCATTTAACGTTCTTCTATTTCCGCTTCCCGTTTGTATACTTTTCCGACTTCTATCCGAAACACAACCGTTTTGTTTGAACGCCAAAGCGCAACTAAACTTGAAGGCGCACGTCATGAATTTATTCGGAGACACGAAACTAAATAATTTTTATTTTTTTTGGTTGCATTCGTTTATTAACGACTTTTTTTGAATTGTTTATGTTTAGGGGAAGTATGATACGTAAAAATATGCCGAAATATTGATTCTTTGTGGGTGGTGGTGAAAATTTTGTTTATATTAAGGTAGGGTCACACATGGCAAATATTTACTCAAAAGAGCGTAACCATTTTTTTTAACACAAATTTGTTTGACGTTGTTTACTCTTACAATGGTTTTGAATGTTCAAACAGCATCAAATAAAATAAAACTAAATATTTGTTTTGAATTGTCCTAAAAAATAAGAGGAGTTTTTAAAGTAAATATACGATTTAAAATATACTTTATTTAGTGGTTACGTCTTTTTCGTCAAAAAAAACACACATACGAGTGTTGTTTTGGTTTTCATATTGCTTATTTTACTAATACATTTTAACCACTTAGGTTTTTGACAACTGAGTTAGGTCTTTGACAGGAGAGTTTCCACTCTATGTATATTTCATTACGTTTTTGACATTTGAAATTAATTTTATCTTCTATAGAAATTTGTCTTTCTAACAGGGTATAAAAAATGAAAAGTAACGAAGTTATAAAAACAAGATAGCCAACTATGGTTAAGCTATCATTACCCCTCAAATACCCTTTTATATAGATTACCGTTAACGCTAAGCTACTGTTACCGATTTAACTTCAATTTCCGTTACTTAATAATAATTTTATGAATTTACAAATTTTAGACTTCAACAATTAAAAAATTGTATATGTATATCCACCTATCAGGCCTGTACCTGTATTTCTCTTCTTCACATAAACTAAAACGAATATTTCATTCGGTATGAAACCCATTTTAGTTTACAAAGTGGAATTGATATTTGTTTGTAATTTGGCATTTGTTGACAAAGTGTAGTGAAAGAAATTAATACCAACAATTATTATATCTTTCTCTTTTCATGAGAGATGCCCTAGATAACTGATTTTGGCTTTTGAAACGTCAACATTTTCAACTATGTATACATTATGGCCTTGCACTAGCTTCCATACAGGACGGTTTTTAAAGAATTTTTTTCATCAACAATTTTTAACAAACATTTTTTT
The DNA here is from genome assembly GCA_942486065.2 of Calliphora vomitoria. Taxonomy (NCBI): domain Eukaryota; kingdom Metazoa; phylum Arthropoda; class Insecta; order Diptera; family Calliphoridae; genus Calliphora; species Calliphora vomitoria. The sequence goes on from OW818031.2 coordinate 130,267,621, forward strand.
TTCACAAAAATTTGTTTATAAAAAAAATTGTCCACCAAAAATACTTTTTGCTATTTATCTTAAAGGGCGTGTGTGAAATGATAGCAAAATTTTCATGTTTTTACTGTGTGAAATGATAATTTTTTTGACAGTATAAATTTTTTAAGTTTGTGAAACATTATTACAATGAATTTAACATTAAATGCAATATTAATAGTTAATACACCTATTTCCAGCCTTCATTGCTCTACGTTCTTCCCAGTGAACGAAATATCTCTTTCAATACGTTTATCCACCAATCTATGGCGCTCTAAATTGCTCCCAACATATATAATTAAACATAATACATGTAACATAACGCTTTCCATTTTTCTTTATTTAAAAATTATTGTTTTTATTTTAATTTTTAAAACTTTTAAACTTTGAATTTGCTGCTTGTCGGAAATTTTAAATCAAATGTCAAAAATCTTATTCACCTCAGAAGTGTCAAAATTTTACTTACTACAATACTTTGCTACCATTTCACACACGCCCAAAGTATTATATGTACTTGGTGAAGGTTTTTAAGATTCGACACAGCCGAATATAGCATTCATACTTGTTTGTTTCTACTTCCCGATTTTTCTGTGAAAAACTGATTTATGTGGTGAACAAATTTTATGGCAAACAAATTTTAGTGACTAAAAAATTGTTTAGCGAAAATAATTTTTTATTAAATAAATTATTATTAAAAATGAGAAAAGTACCTATTCCTTTCCTTATAAGTATTTATTCATAAATAATTGAGAATTTACATTTGTATAAATTCATCTTAGCATTAGGTTAATTATTTTTTTCAGTGTAATTTTGTTTTCTCTATACATATATTTCATACTTTTTTATATATCAAAGCTGACTGTTATGAAATATAATTACGTCAAATGTCATATTCTCAATTGTGACATTTTGCTTATACACTCTTCTAAATGTTGATCTAATTTTTTGTCCATCCTTTGCAAAGTATTAATTTTTCCCATTATAAATATGATATTATTAGAAAAATTGCAAGAACAAGGCTGGTAAGTAAATAATGGAGTTAAAAAAAACCAGTTAAGTTATTTTTATAAACATAAAATTTAATAATCTCAATGTTCTAGGTTCTTGACTGAGGAAGGTCTTAAAAAGTTGACTACCAGCAATAACTTACAAACGGAAGATGTCAATAAAATTATATCTTTAGCCCTAGATGTAAGTACATCTTATTAAATATATATAGATATGTAAATAAGTAGAAAACTAATAAAACAATATTTACTTACAGTGGGATTTGAAGGATATAGCGGCAGGAGCTTTACCATCTAAACCCGATAGCAATGGCACCATATCGGGACGCATTGTATTGCAAATACAAAAAATGCGTAACATTTCGGCGCCTAAGGCCAACGAAGAGTCTACGACTGCTCCTAGATTTCTACAATTAGAACTAACCGACGGCGTTAGTACTATTGCTGCTTTAGAGTTCGAACGCATTGCTAGTCTAAATCTTAATGTGCCACCGGGAACCAAGATATTAATAAAAGCTGAAAAAGTAAAATTATTGAATGGATTTTTAGTTTTAAAGCCATCAGATATTCAGATACTTGGAGGAAAAGTAGAAGCTTTGGTGGAAAAGTGGGAAGTGGCAAGACAAATGTTGAAATATGCTAGAAGTAACAGAAGGTTATCTGGATCTGGTGGACCACCACCATGGATTGCTTTTGGTAAACGTTTAGATGCCCACAAAGATGCACTGCCTACAGATAGAAACTTCAAAAGTTTACAAGCTGCTAGTGACAAAGATAAAAATTCCAAGGAAAATGATGAATTTAATGCTACCCGTAGTCAAGCCATTGCTGAAGCCGCAAAGGCTGGACAAAAGAAAGTTTTTGGCGGTGGCCAACAAAACATTTTAGATCATAATGTTAAAAAGATCCTCGAAAAGGGTTACTCGGAAGATGACGCCAAAAACGCTCTCAAAACAACAAACAACAATCTGGAAAGGGCTTTATATAATCTCAAGAGAAGAAATAATATTCGAAGCGGCTCAGAAGAAAATAGTACAAAACCCGTGACTGTTGCAGCAGGAGGACGTGTAAGAGAAAGAGGAGGAATAGCTTCGGCCAAAGAAGAAGCTGCAGCGGCAAAACCACAAACAAATGTATCGCTGTTTGACTTCTTGACAGATAAATTACCAGTGGTAAGAAAATGTCCTAATAAATTCTCCAAATTTTTCAGAAAATAATATATTCGTCTTTAAATTTTAATATATATAAATCATTACTATTTTTCAACAGGCTGTTTCCTCATCAAATACCGTACAGTCCCAAGCTGCTATTAACAATACCCACATTGAGCGCAACTCTAAGGACACTTCATCAAAAGCTTATAATAATACCAAAGCATTATCAGTTGGAGGTAATCGATTTGAAAACAATATGTCATCTAGTTTTGCCGCAAATAGAGCAACTGCTACCCCAAGATTCGAAGAAAAGCAGACTATGCAATCGCGTTCTAATCCTTTCAACCAAAGACAAGAGGAACGTAAACCGCAATCCAGTAACAAAATTGCAAGAGGTGGAGAAAGAAATAATACAAGCAGAACACAACCCCAAACTTCAAATTACGACAAACCATCAACTCAACAAGCTGCGGTACCAGAAGATAATGTAAATTCCACGGGAGGCAACAATAACACTAAAAGGAATGAAAGAACATTTAAAAAAGAGAGGGAACAAACACCTAGGCAGCCAATTAATGATTATCAGTCTAACAAGCGAAATAATGAATTTAACAAGACATCAGAAAAAAAACCGTATCAATCAAGAGAAAATAATCGGAATAACCATCAAGATTCAAGGCATAACACCAACAGTTATCAGCAAAAACAAACACAAAAATCTAATAACTTTGAAAAGGCATTGGATAATTTGGTAGAAAGTACATCTAAAATGTCCATTCAACATAAGAAGGATTCAACTTCTAACAGTCAACAGAGCAAGGGCCGAAATCACCAACAAACTTCAAGGAGTACTAATCATCAGCAAATGCCAGCTATAGGGCAACAACAGCAAAAGTCTTCATCTGAAAATTATAGCAATAATTCCCAGCAACAGTCATCTCAATTTATAGATTCGCAAAATTGTTCTTCAAAATCTCTTCAACAAAATACAAAAGCAGCTGCTTATGTGCCTCAAGTGGGAAATGGTTTTGCATATGATCCCAGCAAAATAATGGGATTCCAAAGTAAAGAGGCTAACGAGTATGCTATGAATTTGTTAAAAAGTCAAGGCTTGACCATGCAACAGCTTCAGCAGCAACAAGCGCTATCGCCACAAGGCCAACAGGCAACAACGTTGCCACCGCCTCCACCACAGCAACAACATCCACAGAATCAAATACTTACCAGCCAAGCTACTGCTGCTGTTGCCTACATGGCACAGAATCCCAACTTATTTGTAGCACCACCACAACAAGCTCCGCCACAATTCGGCATGATGTCTGGTGGTAATTGGCCTTGGAAGATAGGTGATTTATGTTTAGCCAAATATTGGGACGATGGAAATGTAAGTGATAAGTAAAATTTATAATGTCTTTTTATCGAAATTAATACCTGTTTTCTTAGTACTACGATGCAAAAATCACAGCTATTTCGGATAAAACATGTGTTGTTTTATTTTTGGGTTATGGCAACCACGAGGAGGTATTGAAATCTGACTGCCTACCCATAACAGATGCTCATCACATACCATTGAATGCATACCAGGCCAACATCACTGCTCCACCTATGTCTCAACCACATCCACCAGCATTTCAACAAAGAACTAATATGCATTCTGGCGTTGGAGGTGGCGGTGGTGGGAATCAACGTTATCGAGGCGAAAGGCAAATGTATGTGCCACCTCCTAAACGAAATAATAACTGACACTCATTCGTGTTAGCGCAACCGCAACACCCAAAATCACAAACTCAATATCATAGTATTTCACAACTCGTACAACAGACCGTACCACCGTCACCATATTTTAATGCATTCAAATGAGACGAGTAAAATATCTACACACACATTCGATCATTTAGGAAACAAATCCAATTTTGCATTTTAGAATTTTCCCTTGATATTTATTAACTTTTTACGTGAACAAAATAAGGGCAAACAAAATTATCTTTATCAATAAACTCACCATATATAAGTGTATCCAAATCAATGATATTGAAAATGTTTAATAAACAATAAATCCATGTTTAAATGTGAAATATACAAAACGTAACTATATTTTTTTACTTATTTTTTAACACAGTCGAACCGAGCAATAACTTTGAAATATTTAAATATCGTTTTTCAATCATTTTTTTATGAAGAGCAAAAAAACTGTTTAATTGTCGAGTCATATAAAATTACATAAAAATGTATTCTACAACTTCTGAACAAGTGAATTTATTCGAAGATAGTTTGGCAAGTATACAAACAGTCGCTATAGTTTTCAAATGGCCGTGTAAAACTAATTTTGAAGTACTATACATAGCTTTAACAATAGTAGTAACATGGAATAGTTTCAAAACTAATCCTCAGGGGTGGACCATGGAGTAGTTTAAAAATTACTCCGCTGGGTTTTATGATCCAGCCATAGGGCATCGTAATGTTAAAAAGACCATGATTTTTCAATACATTTTTGTTACCTTTTGGACTAGTCACTTATGGGCTATATTCAACATGCGTGTATGGACTAGTCGTATTATTTGCAGGGAGTAAAATGATATTGCTTACATAAAAATAGTGTATTCATTAATTTAGCGTAGTATCTTGAACAAAACTCAACAACCTACGTAACTACAACACGGTGCTACACGGTCATAACTTCATAATAAATCTAAAAATTATTCACCGATACCAGTAGCTTATCAAAAATAATGGCTTAAATTTATCTCTCGAACTCAACACCATGTAGCACCGTGTTTCAATTATATTATGGTGTTGAAATTATGACAATATAGGTATATCATATGATGTACCCTTCTTGTGGATTAAAATTAGCGCCTATCTAACGTATGTAGATATGTGCATATTCTTGTTGCGGCAACAGAATATGTAAAGTGTAATTTAAAATAAGTATTTGACATTCTAAAAGACGTATTCAGCTTCCATTACTTGCCAAGCTATTCTCAAATATGTCCATTGATCCAAAGTTATAAAAGAAATTAATGAATTCGCCTTGGTGTATAAATAAACATTTTTCTTGAAGAAGTTAGTAAAAACTAATATAATAAAATAATGTTCCGTTATTTCACTAATGTTATTGCTTATGATCAGCAGTGAAGCCAGATGTGGCGATTTGTCTTAAAAAATGGGGAAAACTTTTTAATTAGGAATTTTGGATTTCTTTTTTAGTATTGGAAAATTAAAATTAATCAATTGCAATATTACTTTTACAGATTGAATATATTAAAAAATACAAAATATAAAAATAGTAAATAAAAATAATTTCCAAAAATAGGTTTTTAAAGTTAAAACGTATTTTTAAATGAACTTTTAATAAATAGTTTGTGCAAAAGGAAAACAAATATTTTGTTTCTTAAAAAAGACGTCTATGAAGCGAACCAGTAATCAAGGGTCACTAATATATCATTCAGTTTAAAATGATATCCGCTATAATAAAGAAAAATTAAAAATATATCTATCTGGCAACACATACCTTTAGAAAAAAATAAGAAGAACAAAAGAACAAAGCAAATTAACCAAAGAGAGAGCGATAAAAACAGAGAGCACATAACACTGGCAAAAATTCTATAAATACCCCTTCTTTTTAAGCAGCAACAACATAACGATTTTGGAAAGCAGCTCAGCCACACATAAAAATAAGGTGAAATTTATTGAAACTAATTACAATAAAAAAAAATAAACAGCTTGTTAGTGATTTCATTTCTATTAAAAAAATTAATTTGCAAAATTCTAATTATTTTTGACGCAACTGAAAAAGTTGAGAGAATAATTAAAATACTGTATAGAAAGTATTTATCGGAAATAGTTATTATAAACAATAAAAGTGAAAATTAGTGGACAAACACGCTCAATTTATAAAACAAACATTTAAAAAAAAAAAATTGCAAAAATTAAGGCAATATATTTATATTGTAAACGTCATTATCTAGTTACTAAACAATTGCATTAAACGAATGCCAACGAAAAAACAAAAAATAAACTGCTGGCAATAAAAGTCAATAAAACGAAGAAAGAAACAAACAACAAACAAGGCGCGCTAAGAGAAAAATAAACAGAAAAGTATTTTTGGTTTCTGTTTTATTTTATAACATTTTCAGAAAGTGATTTTTACAGTGGAAAGAGGAAATAGCAAAATTAAATTTGTTGCATTTTATCCAACGTCTATTCGGTTTTTATTATTTAATTGCATTTACTGATTTCCGTATTATGAATCTATCATTTGCTGGCTGTGGATTTTTGGGCATTTATCATGTTGGTGTGGCTGTTTGTTTTAAAAAGTATGCCCCACATTTGCTTTTAGAAAAGATAGCAGGTGCATCGGCTGGAGCTTTGGCAGCATGTTGTCTTTTGTGCGATTTGCCCTTGGGTAAGTTACAAATGTTAATTACTTAAATTTTTTTAATATAAATAACTACACCTAAAATTAACATTTTTATAAATTCAGCTTTTATCTCTATAGTATGTGGATAAATATAGACCGGCGTCATAAATAGCTATTATGACAATTTGCAGTTCTAATATATTTAGTATTAACTAATTTGCTTAAATAATTAGAATGTAGCTTATCTCAAAAAACTCGGTTGCGTATAAAAATAAAAAAAAACATATATGTACCCATAAAAATGGGGGGCTTGTCATTTTTTGTTTCCATAAAGCTGTTTATTATGTACATAATAGAAGTATACATACACTCACGCTCTGTCATACATACATACATATAACGTATCGTATCATCCAAAACTAAATAATTAAGACGCAATACTTTATTTCATGCCTCATTCTATTTAATATACATAAATACTACAGTGAACGCCACTTAAAATCGTACTATATGGTATTAAAATTGTATTCATTAGTTTTAGGAAATTTATGTTTTGAAAATTATATGTAGGTAGGTGTTTTTGCTAATTTAAAACAACAATTTTATATTAAAGTGAGTTTTCAGATCCGTTATCAAAATTTTTCATTAAACTGATTTATGTTTCGAAGGGGTTTGAGTAAAAAAAAAAAACTTTAAAATGAGACAAACTAGTGAAAGTGAGAGACAATTGGTAATCATAAAAAGGAAAAATATTTATCACAAATATCAGAAATAATTAATCGTGGTTTTATGAAAATGAAAATCGGATAACAAATAAAACTAGAAACCCTTCTAATAAAAAGTTGTCATAGAGATGAGCGCTGGATAATGAGATAAATAAAGTAAAATTCCAGACTTTCAGCACCAAAAATAGTCAGCGAATTATAAATATGTTTGCAAAAGGAAGTAAGGGCTTCTATGTTTGAAGAATCCTCCGTAAAAATGGGCATCGTGGCCGAATTCCCAGAAATAAATTAATTTTTTAAATATTGTTGTAATTATGCTTCCAAAAATACGGTGAATGGTAAAAGTGAGAACAGGAATAGCCTTGAATATTTAAATAAATGATGTACGATTTTGAGTGACACTCACTGTATATGTACGTTAGATTTCCCGTATAATACAATATTGTAGGACCTCAAACAATTAGTATGGATGTGCAGATTACAAGAAAAATTTGCTTATTTGGATACTGTTGAAACAAAAAGTCTTCGGCAGGCAATACATTTTGAAAAACTACCCACAAATAGCTTGTATTCACACATTTATTTAGTAATGAAATTTTTTTTTTACGTTTTAAATAAATCTTCCAGAGAAAATTAAAATAGCTATATACGCGAAGATCTCAAATAGTTTACCATTGTTTATATAATTTTCATTATCCGAATGGCCTTAGGAGAAGAAAATAATACACAACCAAAGCATATCTAATTTTTAAGGGCTCGACTAATGTATATGTATGTATGTATGTTGAAAACATGAATAGTTCTCGTATAATGAAAAAACATCATGTGATTGTAGGCCATACTTTTATATATGTATATGTACACATACATATACAGTGGTGGCCATGAGGTTAGCACACTTCATACTTGCTGTTTTCTAAAGCAAATTATTTCATTTCATTGCAATTATAAACTACAGTTTTTGGTAATTAGTGTTGTTTATGGTGTGATCAATAAGTCCCGTTACTTTTTTTTTGCATTCTATCGCTATTCTCTTTCAAATTTGTATTTTAGTGCAGTAATATGTAAAATAAGCTGGACACAATTTTAGCACATATAAGTATAATTAAATTTTTTAAAAGTTTTTTGAGGGTATAAATATTAATTGGTAAGTTTAGGTATTACTTAATCAATGAGGAAGAAAAACTGACTTAATAAACATTATTTAGATATGGCTAAAAAAAAGTTGTGTACAGAGGAACAACGAAAGATTATTCAACAAATGAACTCGAGAGGAACAAGTTTAAGTGAGATTGCTTATACTTTGGAATGCTCCAGGAAGATGGTTTATAATGCACTAAGACATATTCAGAAGTATAAAACATCTAAAAATGTTACACAGGCTCCTCGGCCCAGAAAAACTTCACGTAAAGAGGACACTTTAATATACAGAGCCTCTGTCGGAGATCCTTTTAAGAGCTCCACCGTAATCCAGAGAGAAATTTCAGGAAAATATGGTATCAACGTGTACAGCAGAACGATAAGAAGAAGACTTAATGAAAAAAATGTACGTGGATGCATTTCTCAGCATAAGCCACATGTTTCAAAAAAGAACATACAAGCTCGGTTGTCCTTTGCTCGTGAGCATTTGGAAAAGACGTTAATTTTTTGGAAAAATGTCCTTTAGAGTGATGAATCTAAATTTTGTAGATTCGGATCGGATGGTATGAGGTATGTAAGGCGTCCTCCGAACATGCAACATAATCCAAAGTACACCAGTAAAACAATAAAACACGGTGGGGGTAATGTGATGGTGTGGGCAGCATTTTCTGGGTATGGTGTTGGTCCTATAAAAAAGATTCATACTCGTATGGACCAGTATGTATACCAGAATATACTTCTAAATACAATGCTACCTTATGCAGAGGACAACATGCCACTTAGGTGGCGATTTATGCAATATAATGATCCAAAACACACCTCACGCTTAGTGAGGTGTTGCTTGGAATCGAACAATATCGACGTGTTAAAATGGCCAGCCCAATCTCCCGATCTCAATCCTATTGAGAACCTTTGGAATGATGTGGAGCAGCATATAATGAGAGAAAAACCTAAAAATTTGGCCGATTTATGGAAAGAAGTAGAAAAAGCTTGGAATGATATTTCAGTGGATCGCTGTATGGCCCTTGTAGAAAGTATGCCAAGGAGACTAGCAGCTGTGATAAAAAATAAAGAGTATCCAACTAAGTACTAAGTTTTTAGTGAAATAAGTTTTTTTGTTTTGTTACTTTTTTAATATGAATAAACATTTTTATTTTGTGCTAAAATACTGTCCAGTGTTTTTTTGAGGTTATTCTATTCTGGATAGAAAAACGCAAAATATATATAAAGGAATAATGCTGGACATGATGGGACGTTATCTTTGAAGGACAAGTAACACGCATGCAAAAGATATCATAAAAAAATTAAGAAATATAGGATATATTTGCGTTTAAAAATAGCAAGTAGCTAGTGTGCTAACCTCATGGCCACCACTGTATCTAAAGAACAGTTCTCCGTATTTACTAATGTTTAATGTTGGCAAAAAAATGAATGTGCGTAATTCTATAAAATCTTTTTTTAGATATTACGAAACAAAATAATATTTTATTTACATTCATATGGGCAAAAAAAAAAAAAAAAAAAACACTTTTCTTTTAAAATTCTTCCTAATTGTTCTAGCAACAAAATTTCAGAATCCAAGGTCTATATCATTATTAGTTAAGTTTTCTAAAGTTGAAAAATATAGATATTAAAAATATTATTTTATTTTATATAATTTGAAAGTAAATTTTTAATTTGGCTCAAATTCAATTTATTATAATTACTTTGCAATAATTCAAAAAAGACAATTGTGGAATGCATTTTCTATCCTTTATAACTTTGATTTTAAAATCTTTTGCTTTACTTTGAATAGCACTTGAAGAAGTTAGAAAAGGTTATATCTAATAGGTCTTGAAAATATATTGTCCGAAGCATATTCAAATTATGGTGTCATAAATGATAACTAACGAAAAATGTATATATCATATCATACAAGGCAAATCAATGCGAATTTAAAGGGTAAATTTAAGTGAATACCATTTATAAATAAATGAAAAAAAGTATTATTCAGTTGCAGCTTGATTCAAAAACATACCCTTAAACATTGTATTTTTCTGATTTTTTATTTTCAACAACCTAGCCTTTTAATCTTTATTGTTTTCTTGTACATTTAAAACAATAAACCACATGTCGAGTCTTAAATAAACAAAAATAATATTAAAATTGTAATATAAATATGTACATTGATTAATAATAATTAATCTCTTTAAATAAAAGCGTAGTTGGGTATGTACATTAGACCTGTCCTTAATAAAAGATTTAAGGATCAAATATTGCATCATCATGGTTTCAATTACTATTTGCGTAAAAGTATTATGTATACTTAAATATTTAACTTCACTTTTTATTTATTTATTCAAGTAATACAAAGCCTTCAAGGCCCTTCAAGGCCATACTTACATAAAACCAACAATATCACTAGTGGCTTAGTATATACATAATTTGTGATGCTCATGAATCAATGAAATTCGATCTATATTTACAAAAACTAGCTCTTTAATACATAATTAAGAATATTGCCCAGTCGTTTCTCATATATGTATATAATTTAGTGAATACGAGTAGCCTGGTTTCGCTCACAAACAAAAACATAAGCTTACCTACCTATAAACAAAAATTAGCTATAAACAGTATGTATATTTATAAATGCAATTTGAATTATACAATAACTGAAAAGTTTTTATTATCTATTGTTAAAATTCGTCATCGTCATTATAGAACTTTTTCAAGCGCAAAAAAAGTTCAAAGTTTATTTTCTTTATTAAAACAGAATTTATTTGTTATCAACAATTACATTTCGAATGTAAGATTAAGAACAAATAAAGAAACGTATTTTCTTTAAATTTGTATGAATTTCTTAATTATTGTAAATTGACTTACTGAGTTCAATTACAATTTTATTATACTCGTATTTAAATGACTTCATCAAAAATGTTGATTTTAGTAAAAGTCTTTAAAAATTGTTTTGCTGTTACATTTTTGAATATTGCATGTGTGTTGACGTACATATGTATGTACGTACGTACATACGTGTATATGAATTTATTTTCAAAAAAATGCTTATCTTCACATTGCAAAAAATTTTAGGGCATTGACGATTTTTTTATGAAAAATAAATCAGCACGAAATTTTCAATAGGTTTAAATTAAATACATATAAAACAGAAAATCATCACTTAAAAACTTTTTTTTTTTTTTTTGCCACACAAAGAAGTTTTGATAAGCTAAACAATTTTTTGTTAAGATTTTTCATTATTTGATTATTCAGACTGATAAGATTTAAAATTAAAAATAAAATGTCACTTTTTTAAATATGCAGTCACAAATATAAAAATGGATGAGGTTTGGAAAGAGGAATAAAAATATATCACACCCGTTGCCTATTGAAAATTGTATTTTATCTCTTGCTCTACAAACCACCACCATTGAATAGTGGTTGTAGAACGTCAAAAGAACCATACGGTTAGATATTACTGTTTGACAACTGTAATTTTTGTATATCAGTAATAATCATAGTATTATCAAAATATTAATACAAGACATCGATATAAGAAATTTGTATGAAAATGATTTTCAACAATAATCGGATCCATATGATCCTATTAACAAATTTCAATATTGTACATATGTATGTATATTAAAGACTACCTTCGAATTTTATATAAAAAAGAAAATACAGTTTCTTGGTTAACATAAATATGTACAATTGTACATAAATATACATCAATGCAAATGTACTTAATATTATACTAAATATTGCAATTGCAATCATTTAGTTCAGAACAATGAGTCGTTCGTTCATATACGTATGTTTGTATCTACAAACAACACTTGTAAATATGTACTAATGTATATAGTTGAACATCTGTTGTTAGCTTCATTAGACTTTGCTAGTGGTATTAGTAGGTTATTAATGATAACAAAATCAGCGACCTCTCATCATTTTCTAAATGTACAACATGTGTTATGTATGTATGTAGAATGTAATGAATGTATTAGTCGTACTTGTCCTTTTAATTATATTGTAAAAAGAAAAAAGTTTTAATTGTGATTTTATTAAAAGCTCGAGCAAATAACACTTGAATATGTGGTTTCTTATGATGAGTAACGTATGTTAAATATTATTGTGTCAAGCTCATGTAAATATTTTTAGTGTAAACAACCTCGTTTCAATACATTCTTGTGTAGATATCTACATAGTATGTGTACAAATTGCACGCGTAACCTTTTTTGTTTTTAGGTATTTTAAAAGAAAGGATAATGGGATTTATTTAGAAAATATATATAATAGTTTTTGATAATTTAAATATTTATATTGACGTCAATGCACAATTTTGATTTTAAATAAACTTATACATACATTCATTCACATTTATTTATTTATTTTGTTAAATTTCCTTATATTGATAATTTTATTTTTATTACAAATAAACAATAGAATCCGAATCATAATACATATTATTGAATAAGTGTTGTCTTTATTCTTATCAGTTTGTTTTTAAATTGTAGTGTGAGTATTTGATTCGTTGTAATTTATAACAATTATTTTATAATATGGAGCATAATAAAAAAAGTATACGTTTTATTCGATCAACGACTCGAAAATGCCCAAAGAAATTGTTTATGCCAATTATATATTATTTGTTCGATTCCTGTCTAAAGTTTTGTATCTAATGCAAACGGTTTTATTAAATGACAAATTTTAAAATACTATAAATAAGTATTGCTGTCATAAACTGTTTGTATTTTCCATTTCAAATATATGAAGGCAATTGTAAGTAAATTGCCTTTAACAATATTAAAATACATAATATATAATATTGAAGTACATATTTATTGTGATTAGATATAAACTTTGTATTTCTATAAATTGAAAAAAAATTACTGCGAAAATTGCAAGTCCTAAGGCCTATATATTATAATTTATATACATACATGTATATATAGATATTTAATTGTGTTAACTCTGAATGAATGTATTACATAGAAAACTTATCAATTTGAATATATTTGATAATAAAAAATATAAAATGGATCATAAAATCTACAATACGGTAGGCAGATTATTTAGCAAAACAAAATATCGTTTATAAAATACCATGTAATGGAAATTATACTGAAAACTGTAACCATAGATGACAACTGGATAGGTAACTGAGAGCAAACAAAACCTAAGTCCGTTGTTAAAAACCTAGTTGATGCGAATGTATTGCTATGTATTTGGTTATTGTTAGAGAACATTTTTGTTTCATTTTTTTTCATTGACGTGTTTCTCTCTCCTTCCTTTCTATGTATTTAATCTATGACAGTAACAATGTTTATGTAGGTACAACAAAGAATAGAACTAGAACAGCTGGACATAAATCAGATTAAAAATATAGATATATCTTCACAAAAAGCATCTCATTGTGCTAATTTAAATGACTATTCTGACTTTGAAAATATATCAGTTTTAAATGTAGAAAATAATTACGAACGTCGTTATATGTTAGAAATGTTACAAATTATAAATGTACCAACGAATCTAAGAATTAATTTCAAGATGCTAGCTAAATACGGAGTAGCGAAATATTGAATATAAAAACATAAATTATTTTATAATAGTTTAAATATAATAATAATAATAAAAAAGGTCGAAAAATGAGAATACAATTTATTTATTTCTAGAAATTATTTATACACTTTGTTTTTAAATTATAAATTTGAAAAATGTATCGTACACAACAGAACACAACACCATGCCCATCTCCCATTTTTTTTGTTCAAATCTGAGAATTAAATAGAAATGAAAAAGAAGAAAGCATTTTATTTTTAATCTAGTACGAAATTACGAACCATGAATAGGGTGAATTTATTTATTTAATATTGAAAATGTAGAGAAAATGAAAATGGTGAAAATGGTGGTATTCACATATTTTTTTATGAGAAACCTTTCTTTATAACGGCAGAAGCACCCTTCGAATATACACACAAAATCATACGATAAACAATACCCAAATCGAATGAGAAAAATAATTGGGGGTTTTGTCCGCCGATGAAAAAATACATTTATTTTTAACATAACATACATTGAGGCCCTTGCAAGAGAAAATAAAAACCGGTATATGACATCATTAACGTTGTATACATAGATACATATAAATACATACATATGTATGTATACATATATGAATATATACGCATACATATGTATGTATATCATTAAGGGGGTGTGTCTCTCTGAGAGTCAAATGTAAATGCATTCATACGCTTGCGTATGAATATCTGTGTACGTGTTTATAGATGGTACCTTTGCATTAAACTTTATGCACATCTTTAAGGTTGTTGACCGTATTTCATTTTATGGGTGACGACCTACTTAACTTTGTTTATGTTTTTTATTTTAAATGTTCAATGGAATTTCACCGGAAATTTTCTTTGCATGTGTTTACATTGATAGATAGATACATGTGTATCTATGTATGTATGTATATAAATATTCTAGAATTTTCTTAATTCTTAAGGAATTTATTTTTGTACATACACACATATTTACAGGAATGGAAAATGCCAAGCCTCACAAATTTTAAACATACAACAGACAGTAGCATATAGTACAATTCTACAAAATTTCCATGACTTGTATTTATGAGTGTTGTTTGTTAAAGAATTCAAGAATTGTTGTTTACCTGTCTACATACGATAGTTTATATGGCCTTGAAATACATTTCTTACGATTTAAACGAGATTTAATTTTACATATTTTAAGGTTTTATAAAATAACCTATTAATAAATATGAAAATTACATCGTACTTACTTACTATGTATGTTTAAATATTTTCTTCAAATCTACACATACACTACATTTTGCATTTTTGTAATTGGATATCCAACCGCAAAATACGGTATCATTTAAGAAAACTCTCCTTGAAAGTTTTTCACATTTGTTTATACCTACATAAATGTAAATTAAATAGTTTTACTTAGCACGTGATATTAAAATAATTATACAGTGTGCCTTTAATGATTTCCCCGTTTATCAAAGAGATACATACCTATAACAATTATGCAAATTAAAAAATGTTTTAACTTTTCTACTTATTTGAAATTTGTACTAAAATTCATGACGAAAGAAAGACTAGGTAGAAAGAATTAAGTTCTTAAATATGTATATTGTAAATATTACTTTTTTGTATAAAAATCTGCGGATTTTTGAGATTTCTTCAAATATCATTAACATGAGCAGAACTCATAGAATAGAAGAACTCAACGTATCTGATACATATATCCGTATTAAACTCATTTTACTTATTTTTCTTTTGCCCGAAAGATGTTGATACAAATGTTTCCGTATTCTGCACTTTAAAATGCGTGATTCCTACAAAATTGTATCCAACTGCATACTCACTCTATTGTACATGAATACATACGTTATCTAAAAACCACATGTTTAAAATTATGTTGTTCCTACACAGACTACGTGTATAAAAAGTAAAAAATATTCCACTGATAATGTGTTTGGCCTCTATTTTAATGGAGGCTCGTCATATTTTGTTTTTGTTAATTTTGTAACTTTGTTAGCGCCCATGTAAAATGTTTTCGTTTTATTTCAATCTTTTGCACCCGTGCCTCTTTTTTATTTTGTTTTTATGAGGAGAGATTGTTATTATAAATTTACGAAATTTGTTTTTTTTTTTTTTTTGTTTAACATGAAACTAGAAATTTGTAGCAAGTTGAAGGTCGGTTGTTTTTATAATTTGAAATGTTTACTTTTTAAATATTTAAGATTTTGAATATAAATATCGTACAAATAGTACAATATAAATATTTAAATGTATGTAGTTAGCATCATATATATGTATGTGTAGAACAGGCCTCTAATTTGTGTCTAACCTATTTATTTCAAATTTGGAATTTTTAAGTCGAAGAATTGGAATGGTAACGCATACTAAATTACAAAATAACTTGGCATATTTCGAAGGGCAGGATTAATGTACTGTATAATGTACATATGTATATGTATAGCTCTGTGTTTTGCTATTTTATTTATTTTTTATTATTATTACTTTTCTTGAACAGCAATAACAATAACAAATATGTAATTTGTTTACTATTTACATTTGTTTACGAAGTAGCTGTTTTATTGTGGTCGACAATTTTTAAATAAAACAGCAATTTGTAATGCACACGTACATATGTACATACATATGTATAAATAAATGTAGTAAGTATACTTTGTTTTTGTTTTATTACAATTATTTGCTTTGTTCCAGTATTAGTCAAAATTTCAATATAATTTTCTTTTTTGTTTTTCTGTCTAATAATTCTGACTAAAAACATTAAATCAGACTAGTACTGGAACAGGGTAATTATTTATTTCAAAATAATTTAATATACATATATATATTTTTTTTTATTAATTTTATGTGATTATTTTCGAAAACTTATTGAAAGCTGGTTTTTACGTTCATATGACACAATTCTGTTTGTACGGGTTGAAGTACACACATATATTGCAATATACAAATGATTAGTAATTTTTTTATATACATACATAGTACGACAATAAAGTATAAAATTCGAGAAATTAAAACAATAAAATCAATGAAAATAATTTACCACAAAATATAAAGAAAAAAAACTATTAGATTATATAACTTTTTATCAAACTACACACATATACATAAACTATTTAGTTTTGTTTTCTACGCACTTTAAAATTGATCCGTAAACATACTAATAATTTCGCACAAAATACCCCCTAAAAAGAGAGATAAGGAATTCACAATTAAAAACGCAATTTGTTATTGTACAACTATTTTCAAATTAAAAATAAGTAAGAGTGTTACGTTCGGCTGTAACGAACTACCAATATAATACTGACACCGTTTTTATATTTTTGTAAAAAAACATTTACTTTGATCATATTTTGCCTATTTGTAATACATACCAAATTTTGTACGGATAAATCTATAGACAATTATGTATCATAGAGCCATATTCCAGGAAGATATTTGTATGGCTGCTAGGAGAAATCATCCACCAAATCTTAGCATTTTCAACAAAAAATTTTCTTTAGAAATATTTTTAGAAAATTGCAAACAAGTTCTGAAAAATATTTTTCGAGGTTGTCTCACATTTTAGTCAATAATTCTGATTCTGCTTGAACGATTTTGCCCATTTTCAATACCAAACATTACCAATCAACAATGATTATTTGAGGAAAATTTCATCCCCTAAGTCCTTTCCTATACGCTATAATAAGGATCCAGAATATATATATTTGAGGGTCAGCGGTGAATATTTCGATGTGTTACAAACAGAAGGACAAACTCAAAATACCCCCCAAAATTTTGGTGGTGGGTATAATATTATAGGTTTATCATACATGTCTACATATGAATGTATATACATTAGAGCGTCCTACTTTGTGTGGAGAGAAAATTAATGTATTTATGTTAACCAATGAAATCTAAAATAGAATAAATTGTTATTTATTTACCAACGGTTATCATAGACCCGGAATATTTTGGGAAACATCCTAAAACAAAGCTAAGTTTATTTTTAAGGGAGTAATCATAAAAACAACATTTTCTTTGGTCGTTTGCTGCAACAACGTAATAATTCAAAAAAAGTCGTTTCGAGAAAAACGTCTTTGAATGTTTTATGACATTTTACTATTTCTTAAATAAATTTTCAACAAATCATGCGATTTCAGAATTAAAACCTGATTTAAATAGTAGATGTTAATATCATTCTAATCTGTATTTAAACCAAATGTTTACTTGTCAAATATACGAGAAAACATGTATTTTAATTTTGATGTTTACACAAAAAAAAAATAAAATAATTTACTTTTTTGAAAACTAATAAAACTATAGAATTAGTCTTCCATACTCAGTTCAAAAACACGAATTTTGCGTTATGACGTTGTTGCAGCAAATGAGCGATATATATATATTAACATACATATTCTTAATCTACACAAACAAACCTTTACCAAGTTTACGAAAAGATTAACAAATATTAAACAACTGCCGTTATAAATCAAATCGTTTAAATCACATTTCTGTGACGACATTTTTCGAAACTGATAACTATTATGCCTTTGAAATGTAATTGACGTCAGTACATTCAATGCTTGTGTATTGTAAAAGGTCACATAGAATATAAATTCCTTAATGTTCAAATTATAAATCTGTCATACATATATATACATATATATGTATGTGCATATTTTGTACATTATTGGGTTTTTTATGAACATTTTATTTACAAATCTTTTAAATTAAATTACCTCGTGCAACAAATTTTTAAATTTTTGCATCGGTTAAATGATTGAAGAAATAAAATTATACTTTTATTGTGTAGTTTGAAATTTAGTAGATTCTTTAAAATGTTATTCCTTATCGGTGAAAGTATCTGTATTGTGTTATAGAACTTCTGTTGTATACATACATATGTAGTTAAATGGGCTGTTTAGTCAATATTTCGATTAGAAAACTGAAAGCATGCCACTATAATTATGATAACAAATTTAAACTATCCAGATGGTTTTATGAAAGCAGCTAAATGGATTTTTTTTTTTTTTTTTTTTTTTGCAGGTAGCATGACATCTGATTTTTTCCGTGTTGTTAACGAAGCTCGTCGTCATTCCTTGGGTCCTTTTAGTCCATCCTTCAACATTCAAACTTGTCTTTTTGAAGGTCTACAGAAACATTTACCTGATGATGCTCATGAACGAGTCAGTGGTCGGTTGCACATATCTATGACCCGTGTATATGATGGAAAGAATGTTATTATATCAGACTTTAATTCGCGAGATGAGGTTTTGCAAGCGTTACTCTGTGCTTGTTTCATACCTGGCTTCTCTGGTATTCTACCACCACGCTTTCGGGGCGTCCGATACATGGATGGTGCCTTTTCGGACAATCTACCAATTTTGGATGAAAATACCATAACTGTATCACCCTTCTGCGGAGAAAGTGATATATGTCCGCGCGATCAAAGTTCACAGTTGTTCCACCTCAATTGGGCCAATACCAGCATCGAGATTTCAAGACAAAATATTAATAGATTTGTGCGTATTCTCTTTCCGCCAAGACCAGAATTTTTATCGAAATTCTGCCAACAAGGTTTCGATGATGCCCTACAATTTTTGACTCGTAACAATTTGATAAATTGTCGCCGCTGTGTGGCTGTCCAGTCAACATTTGTAGTTTCGGAAACTGTAACCCAACCTCAAGATTTCGATCCGGAATGTAGAGAATGTAAAAAGCATAGAAAGGTACTTTAACTGCATAAACTAATCAAAAACATTTGTAAATTTTGTATAAGAAAAACAAAGCAATTCAAAAATTATTTAATTGTTTTTAATTTAGGATGCATTGACTTCGAATATGCCGCAAACTGTGTTAGATGTTATACAAGACTATATAGAACAGGCTAATAAAGGTCTGGCAAATTGGATATTCAAACATCGTGGCATCAAGTTGTTATCATTACCTGCTACAGTACCCATGGATTTCTTTTTAGCAACAGTATCCAAGTAAGTGGTTTTTATTTGTTTAATACTATAGTAGCATAGCTTTTTATACATATATGTATGTACATTAGGGTGTTTCGATTTGTATGGATGCAAAATACATACAAAAATCGTACGGGGATTGGGTACATGATTATACGAAGAATTCTAATAAATTTTGCCATTAGTTTAAGTAGTGATTCACTGCAACCAGGACAATAATTCTGGACATTCTTTTATTTATCATTTCGGCTCCAAAATTTCTATTAACTTTATTAACACGTCAGAAGCAAAACATTTGTATTTTTATTTAGTTTCTGTTTCAAAAGTTTTGAATCAATACTAGCACAACATACAACATTTTTTGAAATTCCGCAAGGTCAAAATCCATTTTAGACCTAAAGTTTTTAGGGCAATGCTGGTTAGAATTCTTCGTAGAGTCATTTACCAACATAACAGACCCACCGCAATGTACATACATACATACCCTACATATTCCAATTTTAACAAATTGATTTTCTTTTCCTTCTTTAGACTTAGCTCACTGACACCAAAACTTACTAAGCAAATGCGGCAGATGGTTGAAGAGTTTATATATCAATTAAATAATACTCTGCAAGTGCGTATATTTAATAAGTTTACGGTAAGTTTAACCGTACAACTGACTTAAAAATTGTCTGAAATAATTCACATTTTATTAATTTTATTTATCGTTTATGAACACAGATCTGTGATCCACCTCATTTTGATACGACTGGTTTGTTACATTCAAAGAGATTATATGGCCCTAGAGTTTCTATATTAGTAGATGAATGGTAAGTTAAATATTCCCTTCAATTATAATTATATACATATGTAATTGTTTTTATTCAAAAATGTATTTATAATTTTATTAAAAACAGTGGTGCTGCACCTTTAGAAGATGATGTTGATCATTTTGAACATGTTTTGAAGGTTACAACCCACAACGATGCACTGTATGCTTATTATTACACTGATGATAACACGAATAAAGTAAAAGTTACCGAAATATTTGATATGACGGAAAATATGGCACTAGCCACCGATTTGAAGCAATACGAAGGTTCCGTTGAAGACCATCCAAATCCTCACCAACATCATCACAACACTGTGGTTAGCGAATGGAACGGCGTTGAATCGGGTAATTATATATGTATTTTTAAATAGTTTATATAAAAATATCAATTACGAATAGTTAGTACTCACACTTACTCCAATTTAATTAAATGAATCACATCTAATCCTACTACATACATATAACTGGAGTTTCGTGTTCGGTTTTAACAGAAAAATTAGTTTTTGAAATTAAATATGCACAAAGTGTAATTATTCCGAAATCAAATCTGTTACCAAAAGTATGCAAGGTATATTTATATATTATCAAATGATTTTGTTTCTATAATATCTCAATATTTAATTAATTAGCCAAATGATGTTATAGAAACAAATGAAAAGACACGTTTGAAACAAAATCATTTAATAATATATAAATATACCTTGCATATTTTTGATAACAGATTTTATTTCGGAATAATTATCACTTTATGCATATTTAATTAAAAAAAAACCGAGGACGAACCTCTACATATAACCATCATTGTAAATAAATCAATACATTTGTTTTTTACAGTCCAAATCATACCTACACCACCAGATTGTCGTGAAGATATATTTTAAAATTTTCAACAATTAAACAAACAATACGTTCTCCCTCCATCAATTATTAATAATTTGCTCTTAATTAAACATCAACATCATCACCAACCAACCATCCTCTAGAACACATTAATTCACATACATATATAAATTTCTTTTTTACGATTTGGTTAATAACGTTTAAATTTATTTTTAATTTCAATTAAAGGTAAATTTCGTTTTAGTTCATTTTAAAATTTTCCTTTTAAGTAAATTGTACTTTGTCCTTTTTTTATTGCCTTTTACACGTAATCATTATAATCATACTGTGTTTGTGTCTTGGGAAATTATTTCTTATTAAACTTTTATATGCACTTTTGCACAATTCTTCATAAAAAATGCCTAACAATTACATCTCTCTTTTAGATTTCTTTATTGACCAGCAATCACCGGATTCCAAAGGAGTTGGTGGCGAGAATGAAATGCCAAATCAATTACTCGTAATACCAAATTCCCCCCTAACGACTTCAACAGCAGCATACAATACATATCAAGTAGATTCGGATTCTTCATCAATAGCTATAGAAGATGATAATTTTGCAGAAGCTGTCGAAGAGTCTTGTGTCTTTAGTGATCCCGAAGTAGACCATCCTTATTATGAAGAAGATGAAGCCACACACTCATCCGCAGTAGCTCAGCGACACAATAGATATACACCTCATTCTCATGTACATTTAAAATTGATCTCCACACAACAGGAGCCTTTGGTATCCCCTCATTCCACAGCAGATGACCTTTGTATAGACATTGAATGAATTAACTGAAATTGTACATTTCTAAGACTACGCTCTCACCCACTGTCTCTATTTTCAATTCCTCCTTCGTTTATATTCTAAGTTTTCCAACGTCAAGTACTGATTATTTTTTATATTCTATATTACCTAAATTATTTATATTTATAAAAAATTAAGAAACCATGTAAAGTATAAACGCACAGTCTATAAGAAGCGCTGAAGTCGAAGGTAAAAGCCAAGCTGAAATGCCTTTAAAAATTCATTAATTTAAGGAATACTAAAAGATGATAGAGATTAGCATATTTCGAAATAATTTTTCGAAATAACTTTGTGTTTTTGATATTGCCATTATTATTTTGTTATTAATCATAATGAAAAATGTATAAACAATTATTATATTATACCATATTATTTTTTATTCATAAATTAGTATGCAATGTATGTACCTTTCAATACGATTTTAGTTTTAAGCAAAAAAAAAAAGAGAAAGAGAAAGAAAACCTGTAACGAACGAACGTTCTATAAACAAACCTAAAATAAAATCATAATATATATAAAATAATATTACATTTTATTGGCTTTTTTTAAATAATTACACTGTGAAGAATAAACAAAGACATTAATAATAGAAGTCACAAACACATTTTTTCTTTATGTGTCGATTATGGATGGCAACCGAACTTCAGTTGCAACCAAAAATTTCTGGTTGCCAATTTGGCAACAGACAATAATCTGTAATACCATTTTGGAAACTGACAACGCAACTTTAGTGCGGTTGCCATTCGTAATAGACCCATAAAACAACAAAGAAAATATTAAAAAAAAAATTATTTTTCACTTAACTAACACTCATTATTATTGATCCATTGAATCAAAAAAATCAGTTACATAATGTCGTCGTTCTAATCGTCTACTGTCGTTATTTCTATCCCAAAATGGCGACCAGTCAATCAAACTGTTGCCACTGTATTCAAATAGAGTATAATATTAACATTAATATATCTATATATGTACATATGTTAATTTATAGACAATTAAAAAATTACATTTTGAATTTTCTTGTCCGATTAGTTGACGGGTTCTCTTTGTTGTTGCCAAACAATGGGGCAGGATAAGTATTGCTTTCAGGCACAGCCTTACGAGAATACCTAAAATGCATTTGTAAGACCGATTAAATGAAATATGTACAACATTGACCTACCCATTATTCATAGTAGAACTAAATATATTATGATTTTGAACAGTCATTAAATCCCGTCGTTGCATCATTGAACACTCATACTCTACTCTCTGCCATTGAGGAGTCCTGTCGCTGTCAATTATATAGTGGTTAAAATAACAATTGATTTAGTATAAAAAAGATTAGAATGTCTTCGCAATACATTTCATATTTCTTACTTTATATTAGTTGAGTTGCATATACTATCGTCAAAATCAGTCACTACTGACTCCGATTCACCAATTTGATTTATAGCAGATTCGAAAGACAAGCTCTTACGAATTGGTGTGTGCTGCAAACGGTTGTCACTGTATTCAAATGGAGTATAATATTAACATTAATATACATACATATATAAATATATTAGTTTATAGACAATAAATAAAATTACATATTTAATTGTTTTGTCTGATTGCGTCGATTATTAGCCTGCGAGTTCTCTTTGTTGCTGTCAAACGATGGGGCAGGATTTGCATTACTTTCAGGCACAGCCTTACGAGAATACCTAAAATGTATCTGTAAGACTGATTAAATAAAATATGTACGACATTGACCTACCCATTATTCATAGTAGAACTAAATATATTATTATTTTGCACAGGCATTAAATCCCGTCTGAGTTTCATTGAACACTCATACTCTACTCTTTGCCACCGAGGTGTCCTGTCGCTGTCAATTATATAGTGGTTAAAATTACAATTGTTTTAGTAATAAAAAGATGAGAAAGCCTTCGCATATTTCATACTTTATATTAGTTGAGTTCCATATATTATCGTCAAAATCAGTCACTTCTGAATCCGATTCACCAATTTGATCTATAGCAGATTCCAGAGACAAACTCTTACGAAATGATTTGCGCTGCAAACGGTGCGTGGAATCTCTGCGCCACAGTGGACTGGGATATATTTTTTTATTCCTTGTTCTCTGACATCTATCAAAATTACAATCTTTAAATTATCAGATTCAAACATATTCCAAGACCGTCACAACTCAAACTTTTAAATTATTCAACTGTATTCTTTTTAGATAAGTCCAATATAAATTACAACATTATACCTATGTATAATAAATAATACCGTACAAACATTTATATACCGTTCACCAACATGTAGATGTGATGTGTTATGTATATGTATGTAATTATTTATGCAGAGAAAAAAAAAAGTAAAAATTTTGGTTCGAACGCTCCCCTCCTCACACTTACCCAAATTTTCTATAGAAAATCATCTATATAACACTATTTTCAATAGAAAATCTTATATATAACAACATTATGTACCTATAGACAATTTCGTGATAACGATATTGTTCGATTTGTAGGCATTTTGGAGCATAAACCTACGCTAAAATGATGTTGAAAAAAGTACTACATATTTGAATATAATTTTAATACCGAACAAAAATTTAACTTTCCACCCCTGTATATAAGATTAAAAAAATATAAAATCTTAAAACACTCTATACTACCGCCCAGAATATATGTTAAAGTATACTTTATGGGGTCGCAAATGTGCAAGAAATGCCATATTTTTACTAATATTTAATTACTTTCGGTGTTAGAAATTGTTTGTCTCTGCACATAAATTACATTAGACGTATTTGATAAATGATAAAATTGAAAGATATTTTACTCGGAACTGCAGGTTTAAAGTTGAGACGGTATTGCGGATATGTACAATAAGGGTATAATAAATTTCTAAAATAATGCATCTTTAAATTCCTGTATAATTTAAATATACACATAAATATTTAATGTACATACATTTAAATATATTAAAACAAAAAAAAATATAAAATCTTAAAACACTCTATACTACCGCCCAGAATATATGTTAAAGTATACTTTATGGGGTCGCAAATGTGCAAGAAATGCCATATTTTTACTAATATTTAATTACTTTCGGTGTTAGAAATTGTTTGTCTCTGCACATAAATTACATTAGACGTATTTGATAAATGATAAAATTGAAAGATATTTTACTCGGAACTGCAGGTTTAAAGTTGAGACGGTATTGCGGATATGTACAATAAGGGTATAATAAATTTCTAAAATAATGCATCTTTAAATTCCTGTATAATTTAAATATACACATAAATATTTAATGTACACACATTTAAATATATTAAAACAAAAGCCGAATTTTTGGTAAAGAAATATTTAAAACATTTGAAATAATTACAAACAAATAAGAATTCCACTTAGAAAACTGAAAGAGGCTCATTACGAAAAGAAAATTTATGAATATGATCAAAATTTCAAACATTTTAATAAAGTTATACCCCCAATGTACATGTTAACAACATCTTACAAATTATTCCACTGTTTGTTGATGGCAACATCATTCCTTTCCTTCGATCCCTGAAACTCATCTCCACGTTGCGAATTTGTAGGAGTATCTAAATAAAATTTACACAATTTACAACTTATAAAATTTAATAACACAAGTTTATAAAAAAAATTATTCTTTTGTTCATTGAATGAAACATATATAGATAGTTTCTTACATAAGTATTTTTGTTTCCCAAATATACGTCTCAATTTTAAGACAAATTGCTTTTTATTTTTCATCTACCCTCATCCATACATATGTATTTCTTTTTTGGATTTAAAGCTCATACAAAATGTTAGTTTAAAGTATCGTAATAATTTTTATGCTGTTGAATACTAAAATTTTTTTCTATTTTAACAAAATTTACTTTACTGTCAACGATTCGTTGTTTTATAAAGAAAATTAATTTAATATCTATCCGCATTTATACAAGCTACGAGCTATACAAAGTTTTTTAAACTAAAGGTGGTCAACTTTGACACCCTGTATCTCAAATTGTATTCTAAAACAGTTCCATCATTAAAAAAAAAAATTATAAAATTTAACTTAAAAAATAGGCACTGTTTTGTATTAAATTTCAAGTTTAAGCTCTTTATATGAACTTTGACAGCTAACTACGGAATATGTTAACAACTTAGTTGATTCAAATTTCCCATAGTGATGTAGAATTTTATCTAGATTTAGCCAATACTAGTAATTATGAAAAACCTAATTCTTAAATTTCAATTAAGCGTTACTTTGGACTAATTTTAACACCAATGTGTGTCGTGAGGGAGGCAAATGAAAATAATTATTAAAACAAAATTAACACTGTTAATTTTTATTTTTTGTTCCAAAAGTTTCACGTCTTGGATTTTTTTTCTCAATATTTTTCCCGAAGTTAGACGGCATAAAATAACAAACCCATGTTTCACATCATGAACAAAAACCATGTAAACTAGTGTAACTGTTATTATTACTTAATGTTCGACTTACCATATAGTTGATCCATCAAACTTGGAGAAAAAAATATTGAGTCCATTTTAAGTTTATTTTATTCCTAAAAATTAAATGCGCAAATGAATCAAGTGAATTTTTGTCAAAAAATAAAAATTTTACATTTTTTTTTTTTGTTTAGCAAAAAGTGGTTTTTATGTATTATGTACATTTAGTGAAAAAATGTTTATGAAAAAAAAATAATAAAAAAAAAATTGGGGTGCAAAAGAAAATTTGGTAAATAAAAAATTAAAATACAAAAGGAATGACGAACTTATAGGTATAAAAAGTTGTCACTCATGGTGAATGGTATAAAAAAGACTATTTAATTTCTTTAGTCTGCGGATGGAGTATATAATATTCTATTTATTGATGAAATTACGGACCACCATAGTTATTTGACCATTCTGAAAGAAAATCGTAACTTCAGTGCCGCAAAAAAAACAAAACACTTTATAAACTACAAGAAAATGAAATTTAACCAGAATTTAAAAAAGACAAATTATTTTTATGTCCGGCAAATTGTGATGCTAAATAATAAAGTGCAACAACTAAACAAAAATGAATTTTTTTTTGCGGTTTTTCACATAATTCAATTGACCTGTTTTTTTAATTTTAAGTAATGCGCTAATAAAATAATCTAATACCTATTTGATTTTAAGGTATTTATTTATATACTTACTGAAAAATTTAAATAGATCCACAAAGTATGTATAACAGAACACTACTAATTATATTTTATAGCTTAAGTAAATGTGTTTAGTCCAAGTGTCGCCAATTCTTCACTTTCTCTTCGATCTAACTTCGCATATAACGGTATTGAGTAAAAAGAATTATTGAGGAATTGCGATGATCAGTGTGACCAGATTTTAAAATAAAGCTAAATCACTTTTAAAATAGAGCTCATAAAACTTAGAAATGGAATTTTAAAGCCAAATAAAGTTACATTAGCGGCATTCACAATGTAGATTACTTGGCCTAGTAAAAAAACAGAAAAGCTATTTGATGACAAACATTTCAATTTCTAATGTATTTTGTTTTTAGTTTTTTGATATTGTCCTCTTTTACTACATTACCAGGCCAAGTAATCTACATTGTGAATACCGCTATTTTGATATTGCATTCCAATAAAATACGTCAACAAAAAAACTACTGATCGCTTTTATTTGCAATTAAAGTAATCCGGTTTTGATGGGCGTCGTCTAACTGTACCATTTTACGGTTCTTCGAAGTTTTCACATTAACCACATGCATTCGTTTTGGTTATAATTTACAACCTATAATTTGTCGTGGTGGAGTACCAAACGACTCGAACTCAAGAGTTGAGTTCGAGCATTCCGGCTTCCTATACGAAGGTATAGGCCGATGTGGTAGTTCCCGGAGAGACTCTTAAAGAGTTTAAGCCAGATTTGCTGATGGCGGTATTTTAGGCCATTTAAAGGAAATAAACCACAGTTGTTAAAAGGTTAAAACGAATACATATACATTGTATTGTAATGTATACATTCCATTGCTGAGAAATACGGAATTAATTCCATTTTCCATCGGAATTACAAACCACTTTCAATTGATATTGGTTAAATAAAACTTGACTTTTGTTGTAATACACAAAACATTGCCAAATTAAATATGGATGCTCAAATTATAAACTTTTTTAGGAATTAACAAAATCAAACAGAATATGAAGCAGCTAAAACAAAATCGATCAGAATAATAACTACGGAATAAAAACCATTCCGAACGAAATGTGTTACAGGCCTGATATAAAAGTGTGTATGGATATGTACATACAATCACCCTTATCGTGGTTGGCGTAATCGTTTTACCCCTACGACAGTTTCGTAATAGATTAAAGATTAAATGCAAACCGTTTCTTTAAACTGTACGTTTTACGCCTACGACAGTTTCGTAATAGATTAAAGAAACATTCGTTTTTGTAACAACAAAAATCTTTATTATAGAATGAACATGTTCACACGGTAAGGGTGATTATCTAAATAGCTTTTACGAATGCCGATGGTTTTATGTGTTTTAAATTTTAAGAAAAATATACACATTATAGAAATAACAATGAATATTTTATTTTAATTCATTAGATAACACTCATAATTTAAATAAACACTTCATTTTGTTGAAAAATAAAAGCACACACATACATAACTGCAAAAAGTAATTTTACTCATTGGAGACGATTTAACTTTGGTTTCAGTCTGCATTTTGTCTTAACATCAGATGCTGGAACCATATTGCTGATCAATTTTTCAAATGCTAAGCTTGAACTTTATCCAAAACAATTGGGGCTAAAAGGAAAAGTATGAGTAAAACATGTTTCTTTCTATAATAAAGATTTTTGTAGTTACCCAAACGTATGGCTATGCATAAAACTGTAAACATTATGAAATTGTTGCGTACATCAGCCTGGACACGCTTTTTTTCCTCAGCAGGATCAATTTGTGGGGGCATACGAAACATTATTTTTATTTTTTTGATAAATGCAGTTTAAGCAAAATAAACTCTTAAATCTTTTTTCTCAACTCGTGTTTAAAGAAAAATGTCAAAAATATGAATTCGCTTGAACATTTGCAGGCAAATAAACTTGGCAGCACTTGTAAAATCGTCGGAATATTAGTAGTGTTGCCATCGTAGCTAAACTGCAAAACATAATGGTGGGTAAACACGTTACAAATTTTCGTAGTATGAGTTGAAGTACGGTTTTCTGATAGACGTTATTACAAATCGAATATTTCAATTGAAAAAAATAAAAAGAATATCACAAAATAAATTACATACATATACAAATAAACTGTTCAAGAGAAATTTCGTAGTACGACAGCACTAATTATCGTACTTATCGAAGCTCCGCCCACAAACAATTTTGGTATAAATCAAGATCGGCGAAACTGCTTGGATTTTAATACTTGTTTTAACTCTCTTATAATTATGCACAAAAACGTTAAAATGTTTGCCTGCTCCCCTCTTAGTTTAGGATTTATGCGGAAAATATGAATATCAACATAAAAAAAATTATGAAAATATAAACTGTGATGGAACACAGATTTGCTGTGTGTAAACAGACGAGCAATTTTAAATGAGAACTGAAGAGACTTGCTTCAAGTAAAATTGCTGCGTGTAAAAGCAGATTATATAATTTTGCCATAAGAAAAAATATATTTTTTGTTGTTTATACATTTTTAAGTAGACATTTGTTACCGATAGTGACCTACAATAGTCTAGGTTATTGGTGGTCAAATAAATAATATATAAATAATTATCTAGAGCTAAAGTCAATTCCTAATGTTGGGTATACTCGATTACTAATTTTCGTACTAATCGTTGTATGAGTTGAAGTACAAATCGTACTATTTCCTTTGAAAAAATTAAAAATATCAGAAAATAACTGAGATATATGAATAAGCTGTTGAAGAAATAAATTTCGTAGTACGACAACTCATACACAATACTAATTATCGTACTTATCGAACCTCCGCCCTCAAAAATTTAAACAATTTTAATTTTCATACTTCATTAGTAAGACAACATGATACATGTTACTAATTTCATACTTATACGATTTATCGTACGACTTATATGCAACAAATGACAGTTGTCAAACAAATTTTCAATGGTTGTGATTTGCAGAGCGAGAGAAAAAATATAATTATCAATATGCAACTAGTGTGAAATATATTTGTCCCTCTTTTCAAACCACAACCATATTTCAAACCACAACCATTTAGAAAATCTTTTGTTATTTTTCTATTGAAACCAGCTGATTCTTATCTGTATAATATGTGCCTAGCATGATTTGAAATTTTTTGGAAAAAGCTCATATATGTTGCCAACTACTTAATTGTGATTCTGCGACGAATTATCAAACAAAGCAAACGTCAAAAATTTCTAGAAAATTCATAAGAAAAGAAAAACGGCACAGTTGAAAAAGAAACGCGTTCAAGAAAACAACTCGAAAGAAATTTCCGCTTTTTAATTAAAAAAAAAGTAAAGGTACATACATATATTTTATTAAAAAAGATTTATTATTAAATTGAAACAACCAAAGTGAAAAACAAACTATAAACATTTAAATAAAACGTCTATTTTATAAAACAATCATAACTGGTAATATAACGCACCTTGAACCAGATTACTATAACTAAAATGTAGTCAATTATAGTAGTTACCTTATTCGAAGTTACGGAATATTTTCCATGTGCAAATTTATTTTTTGTTAATTTTTGTGTAATATATAATGTATTATAATAGTTTTTTCTTGTTTACAAAGAATTTTCTGGAATCTTGAAAAAAAAAAATTAACATGAAAAAATTGTCCTATGACGTGTGAATACGATTGTTCAATGAAAATAAAACCTGATTATTATTTTTTTATATTTTCCTTACAGAATTTCTGGAAGTTTGTGATTTTGGTCATAAGAAGTAGAAAAGAAACAAGCTTAAATTATAGCAAGATAAACTCGTGTAATAGTTTTGCATTAAAAATTAAAGGAAAGAATTAATAGCAGAAAAAATGTCTGTGATTGGTATTGATTTTGGAAATGAGTCTTGCTACATTGCCGCCGCAAAGGCTGGTGGTATCGAGACTTTGGCTAATGATTATAGCTTAAGAGCAACACCGTAAGTACATTCAAATTCTATATATATTTTTTTAATTTAATCATGATAAAATTAATACAAAAAAAAAAAATAAAAGAGTGATTAAGCATTACAAATTCCAAAAAAAGTGAGGTTAGAATTTATTTTTCTCATTTCCTTTTTCGTTCTCTTTTTCGACTACTGAAAAGAGTATAGTTGTAGAAAAAAACAAAAAAAAAAAAAAAAAAAAAGTATACAACTACAGAATTGGACATTACAGCAATTTAACAATGATGTACATATGTATTAGGGATGCCAAACGGGACTGGGTTTTACAAATCCCGGGATTCGGGATTTTAGAAATGTAAATCCCGGGATCCCGGGATTTTTCGGGACCCCGGGATTTTTCGGGATCCCGGGATTTTTCGGGATTTCGGGATTTTTCGGGACTTCGGGATTTTAGTTAAACGTCAAAAAATATAAAATTCAACAATAAAAACAATTTTTTTTCGTTAATATATTTATGTAAAAATATATCAAAGAAAAAACTAATGCATTGAATTAAAATAAATTTGACACAAACGATATTTCATATTTATACCCGTATTCTGAACTTTATAACAGTGAGAAACACAAAACTGTATTGAGTACATATGGTAGTTCATAGTAAAAGCATTTTTAGGAAAGCGAACATTACTATGAGGCTAACAGTGTAAAAATTGGTAAGGCAGTTTAAAAGTTATTTGCAATTAAAACCGCACAATTTTTGTCAAAAATGTTTGTTCCTCCCTATATT
The DNA here is from genome assembly GCA_942486065.2 of Calliphora vomitoria. Taxonomy (NCBI): domain Eukaryota; kingdom Metazoa; phylum Arthropoda; class Insecta; order Diptera; family Calliphoridae; genus Calliphora; species Calliphora vomitoria. The sequence goes on from OW818031.2 coordinate 130,299,864, forward strand.
AATATTGAAAATAAAATATTGAAGTATTGTTTTATTTTATAATAAAAAATTTCCGTATGTCTATAACTCGTTAGGGCTGACTAAAATTATCCACAAATACTCTCTGTTGATAAGGTTTATTTGGAATTGAAAATGGTCCATGATTTCCCCTAGTTCCATACAATTGTCCCCCGGAATACTTTTTGAGCAGTCATAAGTATGTTCATTATGCGACAATCCTTATAAAATTTTGCACTAAATAAGTTCTAAGTACTTTGAAATTATGCTGTAAAGTATTGCGAAAATCGGAAAAAATATGAAAGAAGTCAAAAATCTAAAATCCCTAATAACTTTGTAAATAAGCGATTAATCGAAAAAAGAGATCGATCTGTGATCATTCATATTTGGTACCAAAAATCGCTTTTTTTTATCTGAAAACCTCAAAAATCTAAAATCCTTAATAACTTTGTTTAATCGAGAAAAGAAGCTCGATATGTGATCACTCATATTTCTGACCAAAGATCGATTTTTCATACGAAAACTTAAAAATTCTAAACTCCCTAATAACTTTGTTTATAAGAGCTTAATCGAGAAGAGGTGCTCGATCTGTGATCACTCATATTTCGTACCAAAAATATCAAAAATCTCGTAATTTTCCGGGATTTGTTAATCCCGAAAAATCCCGGGATTTTTTTTCACAAATCCCGGGATTCGGGAAATCCCGATCCCGAAAAATCCCGGGATTTTCGGGATCGGGATTTCGGGATTGGCATCCCTAATATGTATGTATTAATACTTCATACGAGTAAAAAGTAGCTACATAAATAAAAAAAACTAGATAAATTAATAATTTCATGAAAATGTTTTTGGATTTTTTTAATTTGTACTCTAAATAGGGCGTTGCATAGAAATTGATTTAATATTTTAAATATTCTATAAAGTTCCAGAAGTTTAGTTTTCTGGAATTTATTGATTTTTCAATGACAGCTGGTAATATTAATTCTGTTGCCATACATACTAACAACACATTAAGTTCCAATTAAATATTTCATAATGCCACAATGTCACCACCTGATTGCAGTTTTTAAAAAAGCCGGCTTTACATACGGTAGCTTTTAGTTTTTATATATTACGTATGTTGTATTTATACCTATTCAACTAAAATTTTAAAAGCATTAGCTATCATTTCAATAATTTTAGTGGCATAAAAACATGTCAGCATCAAAAATATATGAAAGTGAATTAATTGTAAGATTTATCAGATTATTTGTAATAGCATTCGAAAAATTTGACATTTAATTATGTTTTGATTTAAAAAAAGTAATTTTTAAATTTTTAATAAAGGTTTTTTTTTTTAACGATTGCCTTTCTTCTAGTACTGGCGGTATACGTATATTACATTAAAATCAAATAAGAGTGTATGAATTTGGTTTTCAATGACAAATTATAAATAAAAAAGGGGAAATAGCTTTTTTCACTTTTAGGAATAAATTGACCACAAATATAACATAGTAAATCATAAACATGCGGAATTTTGTAGACTTATGAGTAATCTAAATATTTTAATGGTATTTATTTATTTTGTTACTTTAAATAAATTACATACTCGTATAATAAAAAGGTTGAAACAATTTAAATAATTTCAAATATGATAATAGGCGAAAAAATTATAAAGAAATGTTCGCACTCATAAGGATACCACCTTAAAAACTGAAAAAAAGTTAAACTGACGACTACTGGTGCATTCACCCTTTATTATGATTACATATAAATATCATTACAATCACAGAATATAACAAATTTTAAGATTTCATCTCAGATCGACAGCAAATATGTATATGCGTGTTGCAAAGTGTTCGAATTATCGTATAATGCTCAAATGTCAATTCCTTTCATAATTTTTAGTACGTTGACTTGTACTTGGTGTTTTTCATATATTTTTGGACCACTCTAATATACAATCATTTTTAAATGGTGGGTGTTATATTTATTCTTCTAATACTTATTTTTATGATGACCAAAAGCTGGCAATATTTATTGGCAAAGAAAATCAAAAAGTACAAAATAAAAATAGTCATCCACCGGTAAATTGTGTGACGAATGAATGTATTATGATAACTAATTTTTGAAAAAAAATTTCATTCATACTCTACAGAAAAAAGTGAGGACCTATTCGAATTCGATATTGAAAAGCATATTTGTCAAACATTTATCTAAATGGTAGAATGTCTTCCCATCGACTGAGTGGACGCAGTAAAACATACAGTTTTGAAGAGTTTTTGAGCAATTTTCTAGAAAAATTTTGTGTTGTACTTAAAGGCTTTTTCGTAGTTCAGTTTAGTTTTGTGCGCTACTTACTGTATTAACATTTAAATGGATTTCATTATAATCGACGTTATGAAACAATAGTGCACGTTAGGAAATTTTTATTCGACATTTGATAGAAATTGAGTGTTACGTGAGCAGCTGTTAGGGTTAAACATTCACATATCAACAGACAAAAACTTAAAACATTTAATAACATATTAAACACACTATTAAAAAGATGAATGAGTCAATTACTTGTTTAAACATTACCTTCTTTCTTATCTTCTGACCAAATTTGTTATGACGTCATTTTTTCTAGATTGTTTTGGCTTTTTTTTCTTGGCCGTGATTTGAAAATCATACATTTTATTAACGAGTCTCTTATTATACGTGTGTTATTGTTATTCTCTATTTGATCATAGATCATGTGTAGCGTTCGATGGAAAGAAGCGTATTATTGGTGTGGCCGCCAGAAATCAACAAGTCACAAATATGAAAAACACAGTGAGTGGATTTAAACGTTTATTGGGGCGTAAATTTAACGATCCCCATGTTCAACGTGAACTCAGCAGCATTCCAACAAAAGTCGAGGCATTGCCAGATGGCAGCATCGGCTTCCGTGTAAATTATTTGGACCAGGAACAATCTTTCACACCTGAACAGTTAACCGCAATGTTGTTCACCAAGTTAAAAGAGACATCTGCAAATGCGTTAGGCGCCCAGGTAAGTTACTAGGGTAAGAGATAGCGTAGAAGAATAATATTAAATGGATTGTTTGCTTGGTTGGTTTTAGGTTAACGATTGTGTTATAACTTGTCCCGTATACTTCACGAACGCTGAACGTAAAGCTGTACTTGATGCTGCCCAGATTGCCGGTCTCAATGTATTGCGTCTGATGAATGAGACCACCGCTACGGCTTTGTCGTATGGTTTCTATAAGCAGGACTTGCCCGAAGATAAGCCACGTAACGTCGTATTTGTCGACTGTGGCCACTCATCACTGCAGGTCAGTGCGTGTGCCTTTACAAAGGGCAAACTTAAAATGCTGGCCAGCAGTTGGGATCAGGTTGGTGGTCGGGACATAGATTGTGCCCTAGGCGATCATTTTGCTAAGGAATTCAATGACCGCTACAAGATTAATGCTAAAACAAATGCTCGTTCTTGGTTGCGTCTTATTACCGAAATTGAAAAGCTGAAGAAGCAAATGTCTGCCAACAGCACTAAACTGCCCCTCGGCATTGAGTGTTTCATGGAAGATATTGATGTTTCGTCGAGCATGCAACGTTCGCAGATGGAAGAGTTGTGTGCTCCCATTTTCAAACGGGTGGAGGCCACATTTAGAAAGATGTTGGCGGAGTCAAAACTCACCCTGGATGATATTCACTCGGTGGAAGTTGTGGGCGGAAGCACTCGCATTCCTGCTATCAAGCATTTAATCGAACAGGTCTTTGGTAAGACGGCCAGCACAACATTGAACCAAGATGAGTCAGTTTCCCGTGGAGCTGCCTTACAGTGCGCCATAATGTCGCCAGCTGTACGTGTACGAGAATTTGGTGTTACTGACATTCAGAACTACGCCGTCAAAGTCACTTGGGATGGTGAAGGTGCTCTTCCCGGAGGTGGTATCGAGGTGTTCCCCGTTTTCCACGCGGCCCCCTTCAGTCGTCTGTTGACTCTGAACCGCAAAGAGCCATTCACTATGACAGTGCAGTATGCCCAAGCCGTTCCTTATCCAGATCCCACAATCGGTCGCTGGACCATCAAGGATGTCAAGCCCAACGACAAGGGAGAATATTCCGAGGTCAAGGTGAAAGTCAGAATCAATCACCATGGTATTGTTTTGATTTCAAGTGCCTCATTGGTCGACAAGAAGGAGCCGGAAGAACCAGCCACCCCTCAACCATCAGAGCAACAATCAAATGCTGAACAGCCTGCTGCCGGGGAAGGCCAACCACCAAATACTGGCGAACCAATGGATGTCTCACAAGAGGTATGTGTTTTAAAAACAGTGTGAAAGTAATTATGATAAATCTCGATACATTTTGTAGTAGTCTTTAGTATCCAAGTGCTCTCTGTTGTCACAACATTCAGTTTTTTTTTTTTTTTTTTTTTTTTTTTAATTTTACGTTCTATGTTTTAGAAACATTCCGCTACGGTCGGTCATTTTTAAATGTAAAATGTAGTTTATTTTCGGACATTAACGTATTATTTTTTTTGTAAACTAACCCAATCCTCTTTGTTTCATTTGGTTTCAATTTGATTTGTATTATGTACTTGTTTCCCTACCTTAATATCTCCATTCCTGTTATTAAGTTTTAAGTTGCGCATCTTAACCATTTTGCACATACATAATTGGTTGTCGTTCGTTCTTCATTAATTGTGTGTAATTGCAAACATAAGAAAAAAAAAAAACGTAAATCATCAATTTTGAAATTTGATTTTTCTGTTTTTGTTGTCTTCTTGGCTTCTCGTTTCGAATCACATCTTATTTTCATCATTGATGATGGTCCATGAACCACTTACTCACACACACTCTCGTAGGCTTTTTATGATAATGAGGATGATAATAATACAACAGCCTCATCGCCTGGACAAGGACAAGGGTGGGCTCAACGGGTCAAGGGCTGGTTTACTGCGGTACGTTTTCACATTCTCTCTAACGCTTTTTATTTATTATTAAGACCTTAAATACACTTCCTCTTAAGAATGAAAAGAAATATAAAAACATACAAAGCAATAGCAAAAGCAAAAGAAAAAGAAATTGGAAATTTGTTTAACCGAACATGTGTACAATCTATCTCTACATAAACATAATGGCAACTTCTTTGTTTTAGACTAAAGAAGGAAACCGCTCACAAGCCTACCCTTGAGTAACAAACAACTCCACCTTGTCATTAAACTTAATTAATTTATTAATCCATGTTGAATCACATACACATACACTCTCACACGCACACAGTCTCTATGATAAGTTTACTTTTCAATTTTCTATATTGCAATCACTCCTTTCTTAAATACAAATAACATACATACATATGTTTGTTTGCTTTTTAGAATGTTTAACTTTTTGCACATGTTTTTGTTTTGTGAATTTTAAGGTTCGTTTGTTGGTTTGTTGTGTTTATTTTGCATTACTCAGGGTTACTTATAGGCTTTTGTTGATTGTTGAGTTGAGCTGAGCTAAGTTGTTGAGTAATAATGTCTAACTAACAACAACTCACTTTCAAATTTCCTATTTCTTTTTATTTTACTTTAATTTAATTTAATTTAATTTGTGGTGGCTAATGCAAACATTTATTTACTCTATTACTTCTAGGGTTCCGAAAAGAAAAAGAAATCAGCGAAATTAATTGAATTGCCCATGGATTTCCATACACATGGACATTCGCCAAATGATTTGACTAACTTAATCCAACAGGAGGCTAAGATGGTAACCAATGATGCCAAGGAAACTCAGCGCATTGATGCTAAAAATGCTTTGGAAGAATTTGTTTATGAAATGCGTAACAAATTACAGGTATGCATACAATTTGTGGATAGCTTATAGTTTATGTATTATGATCGTGGATTTATTTATTTTTAGGGCGGACCACTGGAACGTTTTGTGGTAGAAAGTGAGCGTGATGCCATCTGCTCACAACTTAATGAGCTGGAGAACTGGTTGTATGAGGATGGAGAAGATTGTGATCGTGATACTTATGTTGATAAACTCAAAGCCTTGCAGAACCAAACCAACCCAATCAAAGATAGAGCCAACGACTTCGAACTATGCCCAAGAGTTTTTGAAGAGCTTAAGCACGCCATCAACAATGCTCGCGCTGCCGTCAATGAGTTCAAGAAGGGATCTCCCAGATACGACCATTTAACTGAAACCGAGTTCATTAACATAGCCGAACATGCTGAAAAGGCCCAAAAATGGCTTGACACCAATATGGCTAAATTCGCTCAGACCCCAAGAACCGCAGACAGCCCTGTAAAGGTAGCCGATATACGCAACGAAGTACTGACTGTCAACACCTGCGTTAATTCGGTGATCAATCGTCCTAAACCAAAACCAGCATCGAAGCCCGCACCAGCCAAAGAAAACACAGGCGGAGCTGAACAGCAAAACGGGGAAAATGCTAGCAAATCAGATGCCGACAAATCGGCGCACTCCAACAGTGTACCAGATGATTCAACGATGGACGTAGAATAGGCAGGTCGATGCCGATTACAAGAATAACTAGCTAGCAGTATAGATGTATAGAATTTGTAAGACAAGCACACAGAATACAGTTTGTTTTGAGCGAAATTTAATGTTTGAAGGCTTTTAACAAAAATAAACACATAGACGATGCATACACAAAATAAACGAAGCAAAACTTAATAAAAACCAAACCACAACCAACTTACTCTTCATTTTTAAACTTAAAATGTCATTTAATTAAAAAACAACGTAAATAAATTTCTCTCTAAACTCTACAAAACTAAAACTTTAAACAAATCAAACCAACCACAAAACTAAACAAAATTATTATTAATTTAATTAATTATTAACCAAAAATAATTAGTTAACTTTGTGTTCCTCCAGCTTTTATAAGTTTATTCCCTCTTACCTAAACAGCCCCTCCCTACCCCCTAAACCTACCCCCTAAACGCAAGAAACAAAAATAGTAAAAATAACAATCAAATAAACATTAGATCCATACATATGGATTCAAAAATGAATTGGCGATTGATTTTTCTTAACGACTTTTTATTATTTACATTTTGTTATATAAAATTGAAATTTTCTCAAAAATGTCAATACTGAAATTGTTTTTCCATTTTATTTTCAATTAAAAATTGTTTTGGTGTACTTAAAGTAATATTTGTTTTACTTAAAATATGATCGATCCATACTACCATTGCTTAACATTTAAACAAACGAGGTGGAATGTATTAAGTGCGGTTTTCTTTTTAAGTAGAAATTAATGGAGAATTATACATAGAGACGAGACAGTATGGTTTGCCAAACAAAAATAAAATAAATCATATGTTTGATACAACAACAAAATACATTGACTAACATGTTTTTTTTTTTGCTAAAAGAGTCAGGTATCTGACAATTAAGTCTCGTCTCTATGTTACACTATGTAGAAATTCGTGACCGATTATGGCTAATAGTTGTTAAGATTATTGAAAATAATAAATAAAAATAAGTAAGTACAGGAACCACCACAACATTTGCAACAAAAGATGTGTAGAGAAGCAAACGTGATGGAAAAGGTGTACGAATCGCAGTATTTTTACGAAAGTGAAAATAATAATATTTTCTAATTCGTAACGTTTTGGTCATAGAGAAAATATACATAGAGCGGAAACTAAAAAAAAAAACTAACAAAAAAGTTGCTCAAAAAAGTTAGTTGTTTTAGTTTTCACATAGTTTTTTTTTACAAATACATTCTCATTAAGTAAACGAAAGAAATTCATGCATCATTATTTGGAAGAATAAAAACCAAATCGTATTAAATTTTTTCAAACAAAAATACAAAGCAACAAACATTTTTATTTAAAATTTTTTTTAATTTTTAAGTAATAAATAGAAAAAGACATGGCACAACAATATAAAAAGTACAAGGCGTATTAATCAGTTGAGATGGTCTCGGCAACAAATACAATATTTGCTAATTGTCAAATGATTGTCAATGTCAAAATATCTTGTGGCGCATGAAAAATTAAAAAAAAAATCGATTTGTGAAGATTCAATCTCACTGCTACTCACCCGATTTTATTGTTTTATGTATTTTCTAGAATTTTTTACAAAATTATTGGTTTGAAACACAATTTCCAAAATTTTTAATTTTTTAATATTCTATATTTAAAATAATTTTTCGGTTTCTATCTTGTGTATTATTGCATCCATGATGTAATAAGTAAGGTGAGAGCGTTTCGACAACAAACACAATATTTCTTGCTGACAAGTGCATAGGTTTTGTAAATAATCTTTGACAAAACTGTTACCAATGTAAACACAAAGCTTTTGTTATTTTTGCATATTAACTAAAAAACGGCCATTAAATTTAAATTATATGTATTTGAAAAATGACAACAACGGTTTAATAGTGCTTTATCCAAATTTCATTATATGAAATCCTTTTATTCACATTATCATTCATGTTTTTTGATTTAAAAATGTTTTTCTTTGAAAATAAAATTTATTATTTTTTCAAAATAAATTCAGTTTGACAAAAACAAGCACTTTCAAAATAGATAAATAAAAATCAGCTGTGTTGTTGATTTTACCTTACTTAGTGCATCCAGATTGCATCATTATAATTATAACAAGTAGTCTGACTCTGACAACAGTACCTAACTCTTTTTATTTATTATAAAATAAATATGTATGTGAAAACTTATTTTTTTCCAGCCATTTTTTAACAAATTTTAAATATATACCGCTTTTTCGAAAAATAAAGCTGGCAATTCTAATAATTATATTTTGTAACATTTTGTTTTTGTAATGAATTAGAATTGCTAATGTGTTCTTGCAAAAATCAATATTTATGTATTTGGTGGCTTTTGTTGAAAATTTTTTTATTATTGATATTAAAGATTTGCCCTTAAGCTTAAAGCAGAATCAACGTTTTGGTTGATTGACCTGATTTTAGTAAGAACATGCTTAACAACGACCGTAGGCGATTAGCAGACAAAAACATAAATTATCATATTCTTCTCTCTATTTCATTTTGGACACATTAATAAAAAATATACATATATATTCTTTAAGTTTTCTGCAAAGAGGTTTCTTGGACGGCATAATTTTTGGCATAGAGTTAGTTGAAATTAAGTCTTTCAACCTATAAGATGTTGAAAATTAGAGTATTATATTTCATTCTATTGATCCTGGTGATCTTTAGTTTGTGCGCAGATGCCCAAAGACACCAAAATAAACGGAAGCGGGGTTCTCAAAAAGCCCAACAACAACAATTAAATAAACCACAAAACAATAAAAAAAAGGGAAACAAAGTTACTAAAATTCCTATTAAAGTCAATAAGATTAGACCAGAGAAACCGTTAAAGAAAATCAAAGATGAGACTACACAATTAATACCGGGATTGGGATCGGTGAAAGGACGTACTTTTAAATCAGAATGGAGTGGTAAAACTATTTTGCAGTTCTTGGATATTCCCTATGCCAAGGCTCCCTCCGGCTCATTGAGATTTAAGCCACCTGTGCCTGTTGCTCCCTGGACTAGTGTATTAAATGCGGACAAACCCCATCATGGTTGTCCTTCCCTGCAGGATTTGTACGGTTTCGAAACGTCAAATTCGAAAAATATAAATGTTGAAGATTGTTTAAGATTGACCGTTAATACGAAATCCGTAAGTTTTGAAATTTTACACCCAAGGTTTAATTAAAGGTTATATGAATATGTATGTGTGAATTTCTTTGGTTTAGGTTACTGGCAATGCTCCCGTTATGGTTTATGTTCATGGTGATTTCTTATATGATGGTAGTAGCATAGAAGCAGCACCAGGTTATCTTTTGGAAGAAGACGTTGTTTTGGTTTCTGTACGCTATCGCTTGGGTCCCTTCGGCTTTTTATCGACCATGTCAGAGGATATTTCTGGAAATGCTGGAGTTAAAGATGTTATATTAGCTTTGCAGTGGATACAAGATCATATTACGACATTTGGCGGTGATCCCACGCGCGTCACATTGTTTGGACAAGTTGCTGGTGCAGCCCTAATCAATGTTTTAACCATGAGTCCAGCCGTACCGGAAGGTCTTTTCCACCGTGTGATTTATCATTCGGCCTCCGCTTTATCTCCAGCTTTTGTTACCGATAATCCCTTGCCATCAGCTAGGGATATTGGTAAAATTGCAGGCTGCTCAAATGTCAACAAAGTTAATTCGCTGAATAAATGTTTGCGCAAATTGAATGCTACTGAATTGTTGGAGGCCTTTAATACACACATTTCTTCCAAATCAACTCAAGAAGTGGGTTCTTTTGGTGCAGTACAATTTGTTGTCGGTGGTCCTTCAGGCATTTTGCCTCAATTCCCCGCTAAAATACTAACATCTGGAAATTTCAAAGCCTATCCCACAATGGGTGGTAGTGTTAAGAATGGTGGCACTTTTATATTAAGAGGTAAAATCTAAAAAGTTTCCATTCGTTTCCTTATACCTACATTCATTTGCAAAATAGTACGTTATTTATATTTAAAAATGTTTATTCAGATATTTATACAGATAATTTCAACGAAACTATTGTCGATGATACTATGAATGGCATGGACTACATAGATCTCATTATATCACAAACCAATGGAGCTGATCCCACCGACGCTTGGAAGAAATATGCCGAAGAAGAAGTATTTACTCCAGAAATAATAAAAAATGGTACTTTCTACGCTATGACTCCTGGTTTAATTGATGTAAGTTATTATTCATACAGTATTTAGCAGTGATCTACACATTTCTGTTAATGTGTTCCTTGTTAGTTTCTCGAAACCGAATTCTCATTGTAGTAAACGAAATATCTTTTAAATTTCTAGCTGTGCAGTACTATTGCCTTTAAAAATCCAGTTTTATTGGCCCTGCAAGGTAATGCTCAAAAATTACCCAACAGTACATATCTGTACTCGTTTGACTATGATGGCGAATTAAATCGTTATACATCCTCTGAGAATGCTGATTACGATATGAATGAGATGCCGTTCGAATTAGGCGTATCCCTAACTGACGACAATCTTTACTTGTTCCCTTGGCCTCGATATCTCTTACTAAACTCGAATCGCGACATTAAGATCGCTAAACGCATGGTAGCATTTTGGACCTCCTTTGCTGCCACTGGTAAGCCATCTGCTCCCTACGTACCAGAATGGCCTGCAATGAACGATGAAACCGGACCATATATAAAAATTGACAGAACCGTATCGATTGGTGAAAACTATATCGATGAGTTCACAGCGGCTGTTAAGGACACTGCAAATGGTTTTAATTTGATCAACGAGGAATTCTTTGAGAGTTTAGTCGATATCTCCGAAAGCACTAATGAAGATGATCAAGACACTACTAATGTTGAGACTGGCAATGAAGAGGCTCGTAGAAATATTGTATTAATAGCAAAAAGAACTAAGAAAAATTAAAAAATCCTATTCTTCAATATTGTTGTAAATAAAAAACCAATGAAATTCATACATAATCTATTAATGAAAATAAAACATTTTTTTATAATTTTTAATATTTTTTCTTGATTGAATATTTTGTAAGATGCATATCTATTTTAATAAAGTATTTTTGGAAGACACAAAAGGTGAATTATTTTTTAACATAAATTGGAAAAAAATCATATTCTCACATTTTATCTGACTGACAACGCAACTTAAGTTCGGTTGCCATCCATAATCGACCCATTAATTTTTGTTAAAGTCGACTTTATTTAAAATTAAAACTTTTGTTTTTTCGTACCATAAGAAATATTTTGAAAAAGCTTTAAAATCATTTCAACTCATACATTCAAATAAATGAAAATATTTTTCAATGAATGTAAATTAAAAAAAAAAAAAAAACAAAATGTACATAAAAGTTCAAAACAAAAAGCTTATTTTAACAACCTTTTAAATTATATTTGAAATTTGTTTACGAAATTTAAAATAATAGTCAACTTTATATGGACATAAAATTGACTTTTAAGGGTTTTGTGGTTAGGCTGATATTTTCTAAAGCTCAATTTAATTTTTAAAAATATTTGGATAAGAAGAATACATTGTAAATGAACAGAAATTGCCCGATAGTCAATTTCTGTTCATTTACTGTAGTGAATAAATTGATGTATGAATTATATATGTAAGTTATGGGAAAGTTGATTTCCGTCTGTATGACGGACTTTATGGCGTCGCAAATGAAAAATGAAGAGTATAAAAATGGGCGATAACTTTAAAACGCTTTAGTCAATTTAAAATATTTGGTCAGATTCATCATGAGCATGTTCAAATTAATAAGATAACGTATTTTGTAAGTGAAATTAACACAAAATAATTGCATTCAGAAATATGATTTTTTTAAGATAGATAAATGACTAAAATGTCAATAAAAGTGCATAAAATAAATTTAACATTTAAACGTATTATAAAAATAATTTTAATTATGTTGTGAGGATGTAAGAAAAAGGAAATAAAGAAGATTTAGATCAATGCCTTTCTTAATTTAACTTGGGTTACGATTTGAATTCTATGAAATGTATAAGATAATTTCCGATTATTACAACATGCAAGAAGTAAATACGAGTATGTTTGTGTATTGTGCTCAAAATCAAACTTTTTTTCAAAATCAAATATTTCGCCTTTTCCTCTTTTACTTGTAGAACAGTTCTAAAGAATCGATGTACATATACAAATCTGTTTAGGTACGAGTATTTCACAATATTGTGTGCTCTTCAATACAAAGAATGATTTATAGTATTTAATCAGTATAATTAATTTGTTAAAGCTAATTTCTGTTAGATGGTTTAAGTAAAAAAGAATCCAAAATGAAAACATGTTTAGAAAGTTGTCTGTTTAGCTACTCCAATAAATAGAAACATTTAGTATTTTGGTTCGTATCTGAAGTATGTATTAATAAAGTTCATTCGCGAAACTGTAACAGTGACCTCAAACTCATGAATATTTATATAAAAAGATTTGAAAACAAAATAAAAAGAGCATAAAAATTAATATAACGTTTAACGCTCTATAAATTTTATCTATTGCGTGTGTGTTTGTATTAAATAAATAAAAATTCTTGCAAATGAAAAACAAATTTTAGTTGGACTTGGAATTAAAATGTCAATATTCATTATTTACAATACTTATCTTTATGTTTATATTAAACAATGAACAGTAAATACATACATTTGGTATTGTTTTCTATTTAAAATGAAAAGGTGTTGCTTAAATAGATGCGATTGATGCAGGTTTCCAAATCCGTAGCTAACGGCGTTGTTTATAAACTAAAAATTATAAATATCCACAAAGTTTAATGGAATTCTCATGTTAATTTCTTTATGTCATTAAAACTTTCACTTAATTGAACATAATTATGTTGTTGAATTGAAATACTATAACTAATTTATCATTAAATATAATAAATCAGTTAAATGTAGTAATGAAGAAATTCTTATAATAAAATATTTTTGCATAATGATTTAATTAAATAAAAACATATGAAATTATAAATATGTAATGTAATTTAACATAACGCTAAACATAAGACTAGAATCTGTCGTTAAAGTTAGACTTAGAAACAAACAATTGTGTTTGACCGATCATTTAATGTGCATAGATAGATAGATAGATACATACATATGTATCTATCCAAATTAGCTACAACTTTTTATGCTAATGATTCGAGTGATGTTGATTACTTTTTAGATCACGATGATCTTCTCATAATTGTTTAGTTTATGTCGGCGCGATCTTTCACTTTGTTTGGCAAATTTTAAATAATTTCTCAATCTTTTATTTCTGTTTTGGCCCCAAAAAGAACTAGCTAACTAACTAACACACACTGACATCAATAATTTGCAAATGTAACATGGAAAGAGGAAAGAAAGAATAATAATAAAAATATTCGTTGGCAAAATTTAAAGTGAAATTTGCATTTATTTCCCATACTGATGATACTGGTGATAGTAAAATGGAATTCTCCGGCATTCGATGAAATCAGTCGTTGACGCGTATTGTTGGAAAACGGTTCAGGTTCTCGATCGATCGAATAAACTCAAATTTTTAATGATGCTTTTAAGACTAACGGTATTTTTCGGTTTAGCTTGTATAGCATTCGCGTTGTATGATGAAGAAAAGGATACGATTATAACATTGCCCAACTTGGGTTCGATACAGGGGAAAATTGTTAATACTGCGTGGTCGCAGAGAGAAGTGTTACAGTTTGTTGATGTTAAATATGCTGAAGCGCCTTCGGGAAAATATCGATTTAAGGTGTGTAATTTTTAGTTGAAATTCAATTGCAGTCAAAACAGAATTGAACTCTATCGTTAAGTGTTAAATTTGTAATAACATCAACAATTGTCTTATTGAAACGAACTATACCTACACATACATATTGTTTAGCTTAGTGTGCAAACGTGCTAAGTGCACTTTTTATGAAAATTGAGATTTTAATACAAAACGCTTAAATAAATTAAAATACACTGTTTGCGTAAACAAAGTTTATAATTATTTCGTTTTTTCTCAATGTTATACTGTGTTATGCAAAAGTGCCAAGTCCAAAAAAGGACTTACATATATGTACATAAGTCGCAAACTTACTTTTTCTAAACTGTGATTTTTATCATTATAAAGCATATAAAAAATGCATTCACAGATTTCAAAAATATTTAAAACCAAGGATTTTAGACAGTATTTTGTATCTCCTGTAAAATTTATGAAAAGGGAGATAGAACGTTTGCATACTAAGCTAACGATATAATGTTTGGAATATTTAAGTATATTTATATACAAACATAAAGCTCTTCCGAACGCTACAAAAAATAATTTGTTTGTAAGACCTAAACTCAACAATTGATTCGTTTAAAGAGGAATGTTGGTATACAGTACAACAATTTTAGTGATTTGTAGGAGAGAAAAAAAATTCTAAATTTGTTTATGGACTAGCACAAAGCCCTATTGCGAGATTTATGCAAAGAATCAAACGATTTATTTTTATACCCTTCACCATGAGTAGTATTGGTATACATATATGAGTTTGCCATTCCGTTTGTAATTTTCAAATTTTTCATTTGCGACTGCATAAAGTATATATGTATGTTCTGGATCGTTATAGATAGCGGAGTCGATATAACTATGTCCGCCTGGTTGTTGAAATCAACTTTCCGAAGCCCCAAACAATTACAAAATCGGGCCACAAATGGCTGAGATATATCCAAAAATTCACGACTACCTTGATTGTCGACCTTTATCTCGATTACTAAGTCATGTATATAAACTAAATTAATATCAAATAAAATACATGCCAAAGATCTTTCAAATAACTTGTAACGCCATAGAAATTCGAACCGACAATGAGTCAAAATCGGAAGAAATATTTTTTAACTCCAATCTTGTTTCACTAAACATTTTTTTTAACAAAAATTTTTTGAAGTATTTATCTTAAAGTATACTTTGGTAAAGGATCTGCATATACGAATATAGCACTCTTACTTCTTACTACTTATTCGATCGTTTTGTATGAACACTATATTTTATAAAGATTGGACTTAGTGGTATATCTAGAAAGAACGAGAACAATAATTTGTAAACTTTACAATTTAATCAAACTATTTAATCAATAAACATAATAGCAAATTTTGGAATCTATGATTATCGCTGTATTCATAAAGGTGAAAAGCTTAATAACGATTGTATTTGTATATTTTTTTTTAATTTCACTGTGCTAGTTTAAACGAATTCAGTGGTGCTAACCCATTTTAGAGTTACGCGAATATATGTCGTGCAACCTCCTCCATTTTTGAAATAACGGCATATCTCGAAAATAAAAGCTAACCTAAAAAAACGACTAGCACCACTGGATTCAGCGTACTCGAATTAGTGCCGGGTGCCCTGATTGACAGAAAACAAAAGATTCAATTTCGAGCACAGTGTTATTTATAGTTAATAAACAAGTCCTAATCATTACAATACAAATACTAGAATGAGATATTTAAAAAAAACGGTCTAACTTACAAATGGTTATCACTAAATTCCAAATAGTTTTAGAAAATTAATCATAAAAAAATCAAGGTTTTTTTGAGATAAATCTTTTTTTGTGAGTAGCTCCAATAAGTATATATGCATATTTTTATAGGCTCCTCGTCCCGTCGAACCATGGGAAGATGTAATGGATGCAACGGCTGAAAAAATTGGTTGTCCTTCAATAGTTTCGATGGATTCATTGCGAAAACTAGATGATTTAATGGATATTGAAGATTGTTTGTCCATGACCATCACAACACCAAATGTGTCTGGCAGCTATCCTGTATTAGTCTACATACATGGAGAATATTTGTATGAGGGCAGTAACTCGGAAGCTCCACCCAACTATCTGCTGGAAAAAGATATTGTTCTGGTTGTACCGCAATATCGTTTGGGTCCATTCGGTTTTCTGTCCACAAAAACGGATGAAATTCCTGGAAACGCTGGAGTTTTGGACATATTTTTGGCATTGCAATTTATTAAATATTTCATAACAAATTTCGGTGGAGATCCGGAGAAAGTGACCCTAGCTGGTCAAGTGGGTGGTGCTGCTATTGCACACTTATTGACGTTATCGCCAAAGGTGAGAATGATTAAATAAAACAATCAAGCGATAAAAACAAAATTATTCAACACCTTTATTACTCTTTGGTACAGGTTGAGAAGGGACTGTTTCATCAGGTGATTTATCATTCTGGTTCAGCTTTAATGCCAACATTCCTGGAGGAAAATCCTAGAAAATTTGCCCAAGAAATTGCTGAAAAGGGTCAATGTAAAATGAAAACCGTCCGAGATTTAAATCAGTGCCTGATGGATATGTCGGCTTTGGAATTGCTAGAAGCTTTTATGACACATGGTGTATGTTAAATAATGATCTAGGTCCAAAGTGGGAAATACCCATATTTGCTAATATTTATTTTGTATTTTGTTTTTAGATTGAAAAATCGGACCTGGGTGTAGGTCATACTGGTGGTATACAATTCACTATAGGAGGACCAAGCGGCGTACTGCCAGAACATCCATATGATTTAATGCTTAAATCGAATAACTCGTACCCAGCAATGGGTGGATGTCCGAAAAATGCTGGATCTCGAACTCTTAATGGTAACATTTACGATAAGTTTATGATAAAAAACATTATTTCATTTGACGCAAACTACATTTCCAGAGATCGTTGAAAATGATTGGGAGGGAAATATACCGGAAGATACTTACAACAGCTATGACTACATCGATCATATTATTCGGCAGGTAGTGGGTACTGACAAAACCATGTTATTGACCAGTTTTGTTACACACGATTTCTTCAATAGAAGACTTATGGAAAATGGCACATTTCCCACTTTAATACCCAGATTGATAGATGTAAGTTTGTGGGTTTTGACGAATCGGACAAGTAATACAAATATTATATTTTCTCTACTTTTAGGTGGCCGGTACACTTTTACACAAACTACCAGTTTTATTAGCTTTAAACATGCATAATAAACATGTGCCCGATAATACCTTTCTCTATTCCTTCGATTATTCCGGAGAATTTAATCGTTACCGCGATATGGATGAGGAGCATAACATGCAGAGTCCCTTTAAGGCTGGTGTTTCTCTAACGGATGAGGCTTTATACTTGTTCCCCTATCCAGAGCATGTTGAAAAATTGAGTCCACCCGATCAATCAATGGCGCAACGTATGGTGGATGTTTGGACATCATTTGTGATTAACGGCCATCCTTTTGGAAGCCACCGCAGCGGGTATTGGCCTCCCATGACAACCTTGTATGGACCATATTTAAAACTAGATGAAACCTTCACCATAGCTGGCAATTACTTTAAAGAATTTTCGGCCACTATCATGGACGAAGAGGCTGGCCACAGTTTAATAAGAGAGGTTTACTACTTAAGGCGTAACTATAGCGACAGACAACAGCAACAGAAACAGAAACAGCGATCAAAAATATTAAATTTAAGAAGAAAATTCACCATCAATCGTATTAGACCAACTCGAAGGGTAAACAAGAATGCGTCAACAAATAAATCGAGAACCAAAAATAGTATAGTAAGACGTCATCCGAGTAGAAATAAAGTAATATTTAGATATTAAGAATTTTAATTGTTTTATTTTCACTTTGTCCAAAATTCAAATTGCATTTCGCATTTACATACATGAAAATGTAGGTAAAAAGAAACTATGTAATTGTAGTCTATAAGTATTTATGTATATAAATCAATAAAAAATACATAGTATATCTAATCCGCTTAATGGATGGTTTTTGAAAACCTCCATAAAAAGGACTCATCCTTCATTGATATAAACAAAAAATAATAACATAACGTTTTTTATTTTTTTTGTATTATATATTCAATACCCTGTATCTTAGATTTCCATGAAAATTTGTTTTTGTTGGCAAAATTATTCAGCCAATATTCGATGCTACAAATTTCAAAGAAAAAACTAATTCTTTTGTAAAAATTTTCTAATCTGCTAGTATGTATTTATTAGATCTACCCTTTAAAGTAGGTGAACTGATAAGAATAATTTATTTTCATATAAAATATGTACATATGTGTATGTACTTTAATTTTCTCTACTTTGCATTAAATATGTAGTTGATCTATTTCTAGAGTTACTTATCAGTAATACCATTACGTATGCAAGTATGCATATGGTATGTGATTGTGTGTGCGTTTGTGATTACGTATGTGTGTATTAGGGTATCCATTCGAATAATGTTGTTTCGCATAATCGAACAATTTGTAAAGAATAATTATTTGAATAACTTAAAAATTACGATTTTCAAATAGCGAATAATTCGAACAATTATTGTAGAAAAATATTTGTTTTAATTTATAATTTTTAATTAAATGTTGTTCATAATTCTATGATTAAATGTGATGATAAAAATGTTGACGAAACTGATATTGAGGATGATCTTATAAAAGTTATGTTATTAAAGGTAGCTTTAGACGAACTAACTTTACTTTATTTCAAAAATGTTAAATCTTCTAATAATCCGATTAATTTTAAATGTGTAGTAGAATTATTCGACAAATTTCGAACAAATGAAAAATCGAACATTATACTCTAATTTAAAATGATTTTAATGACGCATTTAATGGTAGTTACCATTGTGAGAGTTCATGGGATAATTATATTGAGTTGATAATGGTTGAGGGGGTTGCTCATGGTGTTCGTCTAAAGCTATTTCGTGCGATCTATAATTGGGATACGATGATCGGTATTGCGTATTGTAGTTGGGGTATTGTCGATAACTGGGATATGATGATTGATAAGCATGTTGCTGGTAGTTGGAATAGGGGCGAGGAGTAGTTGTAGAAGTCGTAGTTGTCGTTGTGGTTTTGGCAATTGTGTCATTGGCTTTGGTCGTGTTAAAGTATTCGGGATACAAATTAGGAACTGGTATACCCTCTCCAAAATGGTAATCCAATTCTAGTTTACTTTCATGTGTATTGGTAAAACGTAAGAAAGGTCCATATTCGGATGATACGTTTGGCCATATACCGTTATTCAAATTGGGTACTCCAAGTACGGCAAAATTTACCCACATGGTAACCATAGCCCTTGCCATCGATTTGTCCTCTGGATTGAGTTGACTAACCTCGATAGGATATGGAAACAGAAAGATATTGTCGTCACTTAAAGTTGCATCAATTTCAAATGGCAAAGGATTTTGCAAGTGCCCAAACCGATGATATTCGCCACGATAATCAAAGCAGTACATGTAAGTCGAGTGGTTTTTCGATGTATAACGTATGCTATCTATTATAGGCCCACGATACAAAATCAAATTAATCAACTGAAAATAATGTTGAAATAAATGTTGTTAATTAAAGATCTCGATGAATTTTAACATACGCCTACCTCCAGCAATTTTTGCACTAAACTGCTAACAGAAGGGTTGCGAGCGTCTTCGGCAGTGAAAATGTGTTGAAGAGCCCATTGTTTCCATAACGTGTAATGTCTAGGTTTAGTTGTATGTTTTAAAACCACATTAATATAATCCGATATGTTCCTGGAGCGTAATTGAAGAAGCTGATCATAGAATCCTAAAACATAAACACTAATTATTTGTATCCGCACTAATATGAGAGCATTACGGGTATCACAAGGAAGGAGAAGCTCTTGGGAATGACTCCATCATTCGAGTAAGTACTTACTGGACATAATGAAAGCCCCAGCATCTTTTGTTACGCCTACAATCATTGGTTTGGTGTTATTGGCAACCATGGAGGCAGGATGTTGTGGCAAATATCCAAGTTTGTCACCCACTATCAGTTTGAAACCATTCACAAATTGTAAACCTCTAAGTTCATTGTTTTCCTAAGAGATAATATGAACTTAATTAAAAGAAATGTTTGATGTGCAGGTTGAGTATTTCATACAAAATATCTCTTAAAATAATTCAGAAGATCCGAGGTACTCATACGTTCGAAGCAGGATACTAGGCCTTCAATGGTTCGACTAGGCGGACAACGGGCGTAATGAGCAAAGCTGCGTAAAGTCCCCAAGGGTTGGTCGTCCAGAAAGTATGGGTTCAAAGCCGTGCCGGACTGTAGAATTAATTTGTGGAATAAACCTTCGGCCTGAAATCCAGATTAAACGATCATTCATAAAATGATATTTCTATTTTAATACCGTTTATTTTTTATATGAAATACCTTGCCACTTAAGCTCAGTGCATGTATCAATGTGGCACCACCCGATTGGCCCATTAGCGTTACTTGTTCCGGATTGCCATTAAAACTTCTGATATATTGTTGTATCCACTCCAAAGCCATTTGAATGTCAGACAAGGCCACATTTCCTGGCATATCATCTGTTAACGTAGACAAATAACCGAAAGGTGCTAAGCGGTAATTTATGGTTACCAAAACAACGTCATTTTCCAAAAAGTAGTCTGGTTGACCTTCCTCGGCACTGCCATCAAACAACATTTCACCATGTACAAATACCAAAACAGGATATGAACCCGATTTCTAAGAAGCAATGCAATATGTTTGTTTAATTGCTTTTATTTTTGCTTTAAATATGTACTGGTAGTAAAATTCTTACCGCTGGAGTAAAGACGTTCAGTGTTAAACAATCATCTACGTTTTCAGAACGGCTCTCCTTTACTTTAATAGCCTCCAAATCGGGGAACTGAGGGCAGTTCGATGGTTCCTTAGTGGCGTCGATTAAATTTTCATTTAATTGTGGGGATACAGCTTTCTAAAATTGTTTCAGGGCATATTAATTTTGAATATTTATTAACGACATGCATGGCATACCTGAAATCTACCCAGACCTGGTTTAACAGTACCGTATTTTAAACCTAAGTAGGCACTTATAGGTCTATTTCTTATAATTTTAAAAGTATTTTGACCACGAACTAAACCTAAACGAGGCACCAATATAACGTTCGGATCCTGTGGAGGAGATGGATTCTGTTCTGGACGTGGTTGATACACTCTGGGTTGTTGGAAATCAGAAGAGGTTTGATCCTCTTCACGATTTGGCTGGAATGTACGATGATATGATTCTTCACCGTAATTTTGGGCATCATATGCTCCTGTTTGATGATGCATTTGCCGCTCATACACATCATCGTTAATGCGAGGCTGGGATGCTCCATAATGTAACTGTGTATCTAAAGGATGATGATTGTTATAATTTTCTGGGTCATCATAATCATCGTAGGCATTAAAGTTCTGTTGACCCCAACATTGCTGCAGTACTAGAGCCAATACAAATAATCGTTTAAATATGTTTGTCTTAATAAACTTCCGATCCATGTTGCTGCTACCATTGAACAAATGAAACTGATTTCAATTCAATACATTTAGCGATTAAAAAATCTTTGAAATATTACTCAAGCCTGCTTCTACTGATTCTACTTATGATCATATTAATGTTGCAATATTTTTGTTCTGGATTCACAAACACAAAAAAAAAAACAAAAATACACGCACTTACTCGTACATATTTACAGTATACATGCTTATACAGAGATAAATACAAATGTAACAGACAGATGTTGAAGAAGCCCTTTTGGGGTCAGACTTAATCTATGAATCTATTTAAATATTGATACGAACGAAGTAAACTGGAACTACATTCATATGTACGAGTAAATATGAACATATGTCTTTTAAAAATTAACTCAGAATTGTAAAAAACTCATTTGTTATCAATGTTTTTCTTGTTTAATGAGCATATTCATGAGTTTATTTACAAAAAATCAAATTAATATTCACACAAGTAAACAAATGTGAGTGTACATTAGGGATATAACTTTTTAAACTTGGTTTGATTATCATGAAAATACGTATTTTAAAATTTTATAAAACATATTATTAATTCGGATGTGTGGAATCTTATATACCCTGCACTAAAGTATACTTTAAGACAAATATTAAAAACTGTTTTTGGTGAAAAATAATTTTTGGTAATCGCGGTATTTTTGCTTACATCCAGCCATTTGTCATCCAATTTTAAATAGCAATCTAAGTTGCACTATAGCGGATATATTGATGTACCAATCATGTATGAAATTAATTTGGGGGCTTCAGAAAGTTTATTTCAACAGACAGACGGACATGGCTATAGCGTTTCCACTCTATGAATTTCCAAGAATTTTACCAAATTTAAATTAATTTTTGTTTACTAATACATTCTCAGCAAATGGGTTTTTGACAATTTATTTCTTGCTTAGCCC
This sequence comes from Calliphora vomitoria, assembly GCA_942486065.2. Taxonomy (NCBI): domain Eukaryota; kingdom Metazoa; phylum Arthropoda; class Insecta; order Diptera; family Calliphoridae; genus Calliphora; species Calliphora vomitoria. The sequence goes on from OW818031.2 coordinate 130,322,555, forward strand.
TTAGAGTGCTTTAAATAAGTTATTACTAATATCATTACCGCAGTAACTGTTGGTACTGTTTAATGTTTGACAAATTTTGTGCGACCAGATATTTTTGATTTTCAATTTCGTACGAAATTAAATTCTGTGAAGTGACTGATAATAGCGGTATTCATAATGTAGAGAACTTTAGTACTCATTGAATAGATAAACAGTTTCAAAATCACTAATACCCCATTTACACCTAAGTCGAAATCTCTTCCAAATGATATTTCGAGTAGAATAAAATCTAATCGTTTACACATAGAACTTGGACAATTTTTATTGCTTTGCTTTGACAACTGAAATCAAACACAATTAAGTAAATTTTTTTTTTTTAATTATTTTATTATTTTTGATTTATTTTCATTTTATTTTTTTTTTTTTTTTGTAAAATTTGTAAAATCACACTAAAATTTGTTTTGTATGGGAAATCTGGTAAAATAAACTAGATTGTAATCGATATCTTATTTAAACTAGATTTTGCCCAGATGTAAATTGGCCTAATTAAAAATATATGTACATTCAAATTGTATAAAGTTAAACAGTTTTAATTTTCTAAGTAACCGACGATATATTACACCATTTACATCAATGTAACACGAAATCTCGTTCAAATGCTCGAACACTTTTGATTGTTTTATATTGTAGATTTTGTTTGACAACTGATTTCGTACGGCATTATCCTTATAATATGTATGTGCTATTTACAACAATCAGGGTTGCTTTTTACTACTACATTTTTAGTATATTATTTAGTATTTATTATTAGCAGATAAGAGAATCCTTGACAACAAATTCAAGAGAATTTATTTCGAAAGCTTCAAATATGCTTGCCATTTTAAAAGGATATGTTAATGGAGACAATACTTCAGTTACGAGTTACGATTGACAAAGAACGGTACGATAGAAACAAACAATCAAATTAAACGAACGGTATACTTTTATAAAACTAATAAAATAAATGTATTAAAAGAATAAAAAAATTAACGTATTCAAATTTGTGCACCATTAAAGAGAAATAAAACAAAAACTAAGTTTAACACTTAATTCTTAACAAAAGAAAAAATATAACACAACATTCAAATTTAAATAAATAAAAATATTTGAAAAAATAAGAAAGAAATACGGCCACTTAAAAAATTATACTGTCTGGCTTTTCATAGTGTGTGAGATGTCTTTGCTCATTTTAAAAAAAGCAAATTGTTCAATATATTAAATGTTCTGAATAAGTTGTACAGAAGATATCATGATTTAATAATTAAAAAAAGTAAATATTTTAAACTGAATGAAAATGTAATAAAGGTAATTTTTATGAAAATGTTCATCAAATTTGCAATAAAAATTTTTATGTCGCCAAGAAAAAATGAAAAAAATATATGAAAAAATACAAATACCAACCCCTATTACTATTAATAAATAGATTTTCCTTAAATCACCCTTCAATTGAATCTCTCGTTTCTGCTCTTTTTTGTTTAATAAAATGACGGAATGTTTTTCTCTTTATTTACTACGTCTTTACAAGCTTTTCATTCAAGATGTTTGTGGAATCCAAGTAAGCTTTTCCTTACTAGTTAAGTACATATACATATGTATGTATGTATCTATGTTTGTATGTATGTAGTAGGAATGAGAGAGGGTTGGTGGGTGGGTTGTATGTCACTTTAAAACGTAGTTGTATGCGTAATTTAGCGTGAAAGTATGCATTATTATACACTACACTACAATTGTATGGCGGTACTTTGCGTTATTCCTTATTTTGTTTTTCTGTTTATTCCTTACTAAAGCTGGAATGTAAAGCGAGTAACAAATATATACCCGTACATACACATACATATGTATGAACGAGTATATTTTTTATTGTGCATTCCGGTAGCCGGATTTTTACAGCCATTTCATTGGCGATTTTTTTTTTGTAAATTTTTTGTTATGTAGTAAGTATGTATGTATTTATAAATTAAAACCTACAAACAATAGAAAGATAACCTCCTTAGATGATATTAAAGCTATATCGTATTTTAATAATTTGAAAGAAAATCATTAAAGCAATATTTTCTTAATATCGTTATTCTATCAGTTAAAAGAAAATTCGAAAATAAACAACAAACGAAATTTTATATTTTAGGGTTTTGTCTACGTTGTGTATTTTTAATTGGAAAATTATTGTACATTTTTCATGTAGGTGTTTTTCAGAAATAATTGAGACAATTACATTTTTTTTAATAATTAGTAAGAGTGCTGTGCTGAAACTTATGTATGTAATTATTCTTTAAGATAACAAAAAAAATTAAATCTAATATATAAAAATCTCGTGTCACAATGTTTGTGTTTGAACTCCTCCGAAACGACTAATCCGATTTTTATGAAATTTTTTATGAATATTTGGGAGCTATGAGAATAGGTCGTAAAGTATATTTCATACGGCTAGGTCATGAGGGTGCCCCTATCCAGAATTTGTATTTACAATTTTTTTTATTTGGCATTCAAAATTACCTATAATCCCAAATTTTCATCAACCGACCCTCACCCACCCATTTCTTAGCTGAGATTTTAGTATTTTGTATGAGCAATATCCAAATATCAGTACATATTTACCATTTTTTATGAATTATTTATATATTTTTGGTAGATACGAGAATAGGTCGTAAAGTACATTTCATGCCTCTAGGTCCCTATTCCCTATCCACCCATTTTTTTAAATATTTTTCGCCAAAAAATTTTGTTTGTATTTCTCTTCATTTGGCATCAGAAATACCTAAAATGCCAAATTCACTTAGAATACATTCGTTATTTTTTATTTAACAACTGAAATATTCAGTAGAAATAATTTGTATGGCAGGACAACGTTTGCCGGTTCAGCTAGTAATTAATAAAATTAGTGAAAAAAAATGTTGGTGAAAAATAATTTTTTGCTGAAAAATATGTTGGTGAATAAAATATTAATGAAACAAATTTTGTTGAAATTACAAAAAGCATTAATGAGATCACTTTTGTAATAACATTTCATATACAATACAAAATTTCTTATACTAAATAAATTTCTTATACTAAAAGAACAATTAACAAGTCATCGCAAAGCCAGGCGGGCGGAAAGTATCTCTATGTATGTACTTTATAAGTTCGCAAATGAATGTAGTGTAAATTGCAAATGGAATACACATTTTTTTAAGCAAGATGCCTTTATAACTCATGGTAAAAGATATAAAAATACAACATTGCTCGGTTAAACATGATGGTAAACAAATTTAACATTCGCCTTGTTTTCATAATTTACAATTTATGTCCTTGTAGAATAAAATTATATTTAAAGAACTTTTTTTGTTTCGCAATTAAGATTGTTGAGTTTTCTTCCAAAATGTTTCAATTTTGCTCGTCACTGTATGTACATTAATGTCTGCAAATAATAATGACTATATGTTGTTGTTGTTGTTGATGTACATATATATGTACATATCTAAGACGAATGACGGCGATAAAGAAGGCAATGACTTTGTGTGTTGTTGTAATTACCAGTACAGTCTCAAGTGCAAAAAACCCAAACAACAATTTAAAGTTATTTAAAATTACTCAAAATCCTGTTTTTAAACATTCCCAGTACTAAAATCTTTCATATAATTTTATCTTTAATTATACCCTTCACCTTCGTGAGAAGGGTATATATAAATTTGTCATTCCCTTTGTAATTTCCACAATATAATTTTCCGACCCTATAAAGTATATATATTCAGGATCCTTATAGATAGCGGAGTCGATTAAGCCATGTTCGTCTGTCTGTCTGTCCGTCTGTCTGTTGAAATCAATTTTCTGAACACTCCAGATATCTTCGGGATCCAAATCTTCAATAATTCTGTCAGACATGCTTATGAGAAGTTTCCTATTTAAAATCAGCAAAATCCGTCCATAAATAACGGAGATATGAGCAAAAATTCTCTGAAAATTTCATGCTTTGACAAAAAAGCAACAAAACGTACATATGTTTGGATGTGTGTTGGCTTCATTTCTTTGCGTATTTTGTTTTTGTTTTTGGTGTTTCGTATCGTTTGGCGTTGTTGTTTTTATACTCTTTTCATTCGTGAGAAGGGTATATATAAGATTATTATTTCGTTTGTAACTTCTATAACATAATCTGTTCGTCAGCAATTAAAGCCTGGTACTCTGTTAATATTTGCGAAAAATTATGGTTTTTTCATTCGAAAAATTGTATATGCAATAAATGATCAGCTGTTGATTTTAATTTCGTGCGAAAGAAGGGCTGCTTATGTTATTTCGTGTGGAAAATTAAGGTTGCCAGATGTATTTCACATGTTTTCCACAATAAGAACAGAGTACTGCTTTTGCGAAATTATTTCGCACGAAATTTTGAACAGAGTACTTAGCTTAAATGTAAAATTTTTAAAAGTTTTCTTGATATATTTACGATACTATCCGCTGAAAATGGGCAATTAATGCATTTTCAAAGGTGAAGGGTATATAAGATTCGGCATAGCCGAATATAGCACTCTTACTTGTTTTTTTTGCCATACTATTTTTTCACTCATAAATTAAAAAATAAAATTAAACAAAAAAGGATATGTAAGATTCGGCACATTAAAATACTCATAAGAAAAAAAGCCGAAATTAGTCGAAAATAGCATAGATAGCAAAAGTCGAAAAGTCGACTATTCAAAAATTTAAAAATGTTCGAAATGTCAATATTTAAAAAATGAAATAAATCGCAAAGATCGTAAAGTCAACTTTTTGTTTTAACTATATAACCCTAATCTGTTGATGTTGAAATATGGATGTTATAACTAAGACTGGTTTATGGTAAATATTTAAAAGACAAAACTTTTATAATTTTAATAAAATTCAAAGTTTTAAATTATTTGCAAGTTTCAAGATTAACAGAGTAAGTCGGACGAAAATTTAACATGTGCTTTGTTATTGTAACAAAAATAAAAACAAAACATATTGAAAATTTAATTCGGCTTACTCGTTCTTGCTCTATAAACAGGCAGTAAGTTCAGGAACAAAAGATTTAAAAAATTTATAACGACAGTTTTGTATATAAGAATCGAATGCCATGTATTTGTTAACAAATACGATTTTAGAAATTAACAACCATTACATGTCAATATTATGCAGAATAGCCTGGATCCCCTTTAATGACCATAACAATATAGTTGATTATTATTCATAAGAAAATTTAATTTGATCTTAAAAAATATGAATTCAAAGTAAATGTTCATTTCTTTTTATATTTTTAGAAAAATTCACACGTTAACAAAATAAGAAAAAAAAAAAACATTGCTGCAATATGCATTTGAAATAATGCCTTTGAGATTTTTTTCCAACACGGGAATATCAGAATATCATTCTTATTGAAAACTAATACCTTGACGGCATTATGGTGGAGTCGTCGAGTTTGGGCAGAACATTGAACAATGCTCCGGTCCAGCCTCTGCCCACACAATCACCCTCCGGCATGCGTTGTGGTACACTGGAGACCCGTGTGCGTGGAGCCTGGTATCGTGTATTGGTTACTTTAGAAACGGATTATTTGGCGATTAGCTTAGACGAGACGTGTGAAAATGCTGGATCTGGTGATCAGTCGACAACACTAAACGGTACTTTAGGGTATGTCCATAAATACATCATTTATTACAATATACATATGTTTGTATATGTGCATTAGAGAGGCTCATCATTGTATGAAAAAATAAAAAACAAATTATATCATACAAAGTACCTAAAATTATGGAAGGGAACACGATAATTGCAAAACTTCACTTATTTGTTAAAGGTCTTAGAAGAAATTTTTTAATGAAAATAAACAAAAATGTATACTTTTAATTTGTTTAAAGTTATATTAACAGTATAAGAGCATTTAAATCTGAAAAAGAACAAAAAATACATCGTATATAGAAAAAATGTCATTCTTTTAAAATGGAAGAATTAGGCTGAAGAAGTGTTGCCAAAATTTTAGCGTATGATGTACATACATCTTGAACTCTAATGTACATATTGTACTTTGCTATAGTTCTCAAAATATTCTTAAACTATTTAGGAGTAATCATAGCGGCCATAATGGTTCCATTCCCTCTTCTGCCTCCATGCAGGGCATGGGTCAGGGTGGAGGCGGTGGCGGTGGCAGCACTACCAATGATATAGATGTAACAGATAATTGTGACCATTTGCTAAATAACAATACATTGGATAGTGGCATGGATATGTGTGATGTACCTGATCATGTGGCAAATCAAAAGAGACACGTAAGTCTAATTTTTCTGTGCTAATGTTGAAATGTTTTAATTTAAGTTAAGCTTTTTATTAATTATTGCTTTTGTGATAAACTTAAATGTATTTCCCTTTTTTTTTGGTTTTTTGCTGTTAGGTGCGCATTATAAAATCCGAAAATAATGGTCTAGGTATATCTATAAAAGGTGGTCGTGAAAATCGAATGCCAATATTAATATCAAAAATATTTCGTGGCATGGCGGCAGATCAAGCCAAAGGACTTTATGTGGGCGATGCTATACTCTCCGTTAATGGTGAAGAATTACGAGAAGCTACTCATGATGAAGCGGTTAGAGCATTAAAACGAGCCGGTCGTGTAGTAGATTTAGAAGGTAAGTACTTACTGAAATAAGTGTATATGAATAACTTGTATAGATATATAGGAGGATCTATTACTAAGTAAGGCACAAATTATGAATGTATTTTATTTTTGCAATTTTTATCGCACTGAAATAGTAAATATTACAATTGCTGAATTCACAAAACCCATTGTATCCTTAGTGTATTATATTGTATTAAAATACAATAGTGTAAGCTTGTTGTTGGCAATTTACATACAAAAATTCAATACACTTATATACATTTATTTTACATGTTTTTTTAAAAGTTGTGTAGGTTTCCGTGCTCTCAATGTAATATGAATGCCAGTTATTGAGAAGAAGAAAGAAAATACAAACACATTTTCTTAATGTCAGCAGCAAATTTATAGTTTTATAAAAAAAATTAATTAATTTACTTTTTTCAGTTCTATTTATCATTTTATTTCTAGAAAACCTGCTGTTTTTCTTCTTTTTATTTGGTTTCTGACGTTTAAAATACAAAATACATTCATACAATATACAATGGGTGTTCACAAACAAAAAAACAAAAACTGTATTTAATACAAGCTACACGATAGAGATTGTTCTGAATTAAGCAAATATATTTATGAATAAAAACTTTTTTTTTGTAATTCTATTAGAAACAATTGAACAAATTTTAATAATCAGAGACCGAAAATAACGGGTTCACTTTCATTTCAATGGTAAATTCAAATTCGCAGCCATTGTGTTATATCGCTGAGAGAGTAATTTATTAAAGAACATTTTAGGTTAGACTTTGAGAGAAACAGAAATGAAACAAACACAAATGATCTAGATGAGTAAAGGTGACTTTTGTTTGCGAACATAAATCGCAGAAATTCATTTGATGCAAATCAACGCTTAAATATATTAAATTTATAATTCAATGAATTTAAAATTGTTTCACAAAAAAAATATTTTTTTTAAATTGCATACTTCATATTCATCATATTTTATCTATAATTTGTTAAAAATTACTGAAAATATGTTATTGTATGCAAATAAAAGAGAAGTAACAGCAATTAAGATCAAGAACAATTGAATTGTTTGTCTCACATCAAACCATTAAAAAACTAACTAAACTAATCTTGTAAAGCTATGGTCCGATTTGGATAATTGTGGAACTATATGAAAGTCTATTATGTTCTCTTTATCTATATCTATATCTATATAAATATATAAATGTCTTTGTAAGTTTGTTTGTTTATTTGTTTGTTTGTTTGTTTGTTTGTTTGAGCATCACGCCTAAACGGCTGAACCGATTTTATTGAAATTTGGAACGTAGTTAGATCCTTACTTGGAAGCGTCAATAGGCTATAAATTTGTTCAATACTTGGACCAGAAAGGGATAAAAAGGGGGAAAAACGGGTAAAATTGGTACCTTTTGTTTTTAAACAATAATTACTAAACTGCTGAACCGATTTTTACATCGACAGGGGTAGCGAAGCGCACCGGGTCAATCTAGTATCTATATAAATATATAAATGTCTTTGTAAGTTTGTTTGTTTGTTTATTTGTTTGTTTGTTTGAGCATCACGCCTAAACGGCTGAACTGATTTGATTGAAATTTGGAACGTAGTTAGATCCTTACTTGGAAGCGTCAATAGGCTATAACTTTTTTTCAATACTTGGACCAGAAAGGGATAACAGGGAGAAAATAAATAAAATCCTTACATATTTTTTTACTACGACAGGGGTAGCGAAGCGCACCGGGTCAAGCTAGTAAATATATAAATGTCTTTGTAAGTTTGTTTGTTTGTTTGAGCATCACGCCTAAACGGCTGAATCGATTTTATTGAAATTTGGAACGTAGATGGATCCTTACTTTTTTCTATACTTGGACCAAAAAGGGGTAAACAGGGGGAAAACCGGTAAAATTGGTACCTTTAATCTTAAACAATAAATACTAAACGGCCGAAACGATTTTATTGAAATTTTCAAGCTAGTATTATATAAATACATAAGAATATTCTAATAAAAGTGAATTCTTTCAAATCTGACCTTCTTGTCCCAGAATGAATTTTATTGCATTTCACTTTTAAACATATTAAAAAATAGTAAAAATACATCTGAAAACTGCGTTTACATTATGAATACACTTTTAAATGTAAATATATATAAATTAAATAGGAAATCTTCATATAATTCCTGAATTAACAAAATCGCAACACAACCTTGATATGAATACAAAAACTTACACACTTTGACGAATTTTGTTACTTTTTAAAAATCGAAATTGCAAAAAGAAATCACAAAATTAATTCTCTAACTGCTTCCGTAGGGTAGTACTTATTACTACCAATTTTATTACACGATTAAATACAATTTTTAATCGGAAAATCTTATTTTGTTTTGCAAAACATCCAAAACTTTTGACAAATTTATCATCATACACTTAAAAAAACCCGAAATGTCAACGTATATCGTTTGAAATGGTCTTGGTCCGAAATAATATAGTTTATTACCGAAAAGCGGAATATTATAAATGATTTAATGAAAAATACGTATACAGACGGATAAAAAAGAACACAGCTCATAGAAGCAAAGTAAAGTAAAGCAGAACAGGCCTGAGCCAAAATACTCGGTAGCACACAATAAACAAATAAATAAGTTTTGGTACGTGAGTGGCATAGAATACTGCAACGCAACTAAAAACACTGAGATACAAACACACACTTGCACAAATGGTTGTTCTTTGTTGTTGTTTAATTCAATACAAATTGTATGAGGTAGTTTTGTTGCATAGAGTTGCTCTTGTTGTTGAACTGTACAGCAGTTCTGGGAGACTGTCCCATACTAGTGATTTTACTTATCATTTAGGGTGACAACTAGTTGCATAAATAGCTACATGACTAGATTTTTTTATACGTGCGTGTCAATTGACCGTACTTAGATTACAAACACACTGTCTAGTAGCTAGTCCGAAGTAGTCAGCTCATTGGATTCACATACTGGAAACATAGATTCATTTACATTTTCAGCTTTCTAGCTGATTATTTGATTAGCTACATAACCAGTTATTTTAACATGTACGGGTGCTAAGCGAAAGCTAATTGACCTCATATAGTCAGTTAAAAAGACAATACAATATCCAGTTGCTTGCAAACAAACCTTCCACAAAATTACTGCTTTCCAAAGTGACATCACGCTAGGTTACTTAGGGATACTAAAGTAACAATTGACTTCACGCTAAGTTACATGGGATGTAAGTATAATTAAGCAAAAGCAAAATACACTGTATGAGAGTTATATCAACAGATTGACAGCCTCCCAGTCAAGCAATCGGTTATTGAGCTGTCTCTTTAATTGACTATTCGGGATCAATTGGCTTCCACTTAGCACCCGTACAGGTTAAAATTACTAGTTAGGTACCTAGTGATGTAACTGACTCTATGTAATCAGTGAATCCATTGCGTTGACTACATATGCCAATTGTCCCTTTCCTTAGGACACGCAAATGTTAAAATAACTAGCCTCTTAGTATTTCTCCTAAATGATGGGTAAAAAATACTAGTTCGGTATAGTCATCCAGAACTGCTGGGTACCTACACAAACATGTGTATTTTAAGTGATTATCATTTATTACAAATTAACATTGAACGTTCATACTAAAGGTGTTTGTTATTTGTTGTTGTATGTGTATGTGTAGTATTCCTCGATACATGAATCTATGTATGAACATTGATTATCGTGATTTTTACGAGTGACTCAGTATGAATGAAGAATTTTTTTTTGTGAATGATGATCACAATGAAATTGAAACAATTATGCGTTGAGCTCGTAGTTTTTTGAGTTCAAATCGCCTTGATTTCAACCAGAACTGAATTCTTGATCAATTTATAGGTTATTGGTGTATTCAATAAGTATACATACTCGTATTAACATATGTTTATTATCTTTACATACTAATGTATGTATTTATGTAGGTTTGTGGTATAATTTTATTTAGTCTGATATTGTCTGAAAATTTTTGGCAATTTTTGTTTTTGTTTACATTTTTGCCAATACAAATAATAAAGTCAATAAACAGTTCTTAAGTTTAACTATAAAAGCTTTTGTTAATAGTTTAATCAACAACAGTTTCATTTCGAATTTATTGAATTCAATATGGCCATCTCAAGAGGATTACAAATTTTTGTAGTAGCTTTAGCTATTAGCTGCACTTTGGCTACACCCATAAAGCGATCAAAGGCAAAATCGGCAAGACAAGTAGAATTTACTACGCCTTCATCGGCGGTGGAACAAAAGACAGGTTATCCCGAAGCTGGCTTCCGCCCCAATATACCATTCGAATTGCCCAATGAAAAGCCCGTGCCTGTTACTGAATCAGTTGAAATCATAACTACCACTCCAGCAGAATCGAATTTAGAGGATTTCGATGAAATTGTGCCAACAACTGTTAAATCGGATGTTGCTGATCATACACCAGCAGACACTTATGGCGCTCCTTTGCCCGCATCAGATGATGCTGTGGAGACCGAAGCAGAAGTTGTGCCTGCACCAGCTGAGGACTTTCAACCCCCTAGCGAAGACGCGAGCCAAGATTTCTCATCCACCTTTGCTGTTATTGATAATAATTCTGGTGATGTTATTGCTGATCTTCCTGCCTTTGAGCAAGCCTCAGAAGCGGAAGATTTAGATCTTATCAACAATCAATTACCTTCCAATACCTACGGTACTCCCGAAGTTGAATTGAGTGAACCAAAGACTGATGTTGAAACTGTGGAGCCAGAACTTGATATGGAACAACACAAATCCGAATTTGATGAAGATGAGACTGAAACTGGAGATGACCAGCAACAACAAGAAGAGGCCACAGAAGACGGGGGTTCAGCTGAGAGTGAACTTGGGCCAGCTTCTGAGTCGGATATTCATGAACCAGCCGATACTTATGGTGCCCCCAGAACTGAACTTGATGAAGATAATGAAATTGAATCCGAATTGGCTGAAGTTGAACAACAACTCGAAATACTGAGTCGTCTCACTCGCTCGAAAACCGGACGCTTGGTTATTTTGCCCATAGATAATAATTTGTATTTAGGCCGTTTGGTGTCGAGTCAACCAAAACGTGCTCAGCGTAAAAATGGCCGCTTGTTAAAATTGTAGATTTAAATTGTTGATTGTTTTTATTTGTTCGTACATGCTTTGTTGTTATTGAAACCGAAATAAAACCTTATTATTTCTAAAACGAAATCGAGTTTAACTTTAATTTTTATTTCAAAAACATAATTCCTTGTTTTTAGCAGAGGTAAGCAACAGTAAGTATTCTACATACTTATTTGCTTTGTATAGAAATTCATACCAAAAATACATAAAAAATAAAATACTAATTATACCCTACACCACCATAGTGGGGAGGGTATATTGGATTTGTGCAGATGTTTGTAACGCCGAAAAATATTAGTCTAGCACCCACCTTAAAGTATACCGATCGACTCAGAATCACTTTCTGAGTCGATTAAACGATGTCCGTCCGTCCGTCTGGCTGGCTGGCTGGTTGTCCATGTAAACCTTGTGCGCAGAGTACAGGTCGCAATCTTGAAGATATTTCGATAAAATTTAGTACATATCATTTTTTCTGCCCAAGGACCAAGCCTATTGAAACTGGCTGAAATCGGTTCATTATTTCACCTAGCCCCCATACAAATTACCTCCCGAAATTGGACTTTATCGGTCATAAATATTTAAATTATATATGTATCTACACAAGTTTTTCTTCAAATAAGTTTTATATATACAGAATTCATGTCACCAAATTTTATTACAATCGGTCCATAATTAGTCATAGCTCCCATATAAGGCCTGCTTCCGATAATCACTTTAACGAGCATAAATCTCTTAAAAATGTTGGTATACACATAAAATGCAACATAAATAACTTTCATGCAGACATTAATCACACTACTTTATTTCATGGTGATCGGTCCATAATTGGTTATAGCTCCCATATAAGGCCCACTTCCGAAAATCGTTCACGAATATAAATTATTGAAATTTTTAAAGAAAAATGTTATTGCTAATTTACTTAGTGTAGGGTATTATATGGTCGGGCTTGACCGACCATACTTTCTTACTTGTTTTATTTATTGTTGAGGGTTTCTTTTTATTATATTTTCTCGAAAGAAATATTCAATGGTTTATTGCAGAAATAAAGAAATTATTTTTTTTACACCATTTTTATCGTCCAATATGTAGTAACAAAAATACATAAGATTACTTATGCAGATATACATATATATATATTGATACTTATGTATGTAGTGTTGTCATTCGAATAAAAATTATACAAATAATTGAGGAAAAAATAATAATAAAAATAAAATAATTATTGTTGAATAATCGAATTTGTTTTCAAGCTAAAACTTAAACAGTTTAGATAAATAGAAACACTAAAGAAAAAATCTCAAAGAAACAAAACCTATCATTTATAAATGATCATTTCATAGATGATCTGAAGATCACAACATTATCAAACTCAATTCAAACATAAAAACCTTCCACTCTAAACTGCAATAAAAAGCTCATGAAATTAAAGTTGTCATACCTTTGTTTTCTTTGGTAGACAATTGAATTAAATATCGAGATAAAATACAAGTCCAATTGCACTTTCTTACTTGTTTGTTATATATTTTATAAATTTTGTATTTTTCGTTGATAATAAATAATTTTTTCTTAAATTGTTTTATATTTTAAAAATGAATCGATCAAAACTAAACTCGAATAATTGACAAATCTCGGCAGAGATTTGTATGGAGTTATTTAGCAGTTGATTAATCTTTAATGAAATTCTCCATATAAAATGCAATATTAAATTAACAAAGAATCCACTGAACACTATCACTAAAAATGTAATGCATAAATGGTATGAAATAAAAAGTATTTAGATATATATGTATATAGTACATACATATATGTATGTAGTGTATATGTATATAATATAGTATAATAAACATACATACATACATATTTATAATATAAATATTAAGATTAACATACAAATTCAAAAGAAATAATCTTCCTTTTCAAGTGAGATTTTAAATAAGATAAATGTTTCGAGTTAGAAATTAATTTATATGTGATGCTGATTTTGACCATTTATTGATTTGAGACTTTTTATTTGTCCATAGCAACGTAGTTGTGTGGGAGTTTTTTGTGTTACTTTTTGCAACTAAAAAGGCTATGAATATAAGTTGGAGTTTGCAAATGTACAGAAATTGTTTCCATTTGAAAATGTTTCAAGTGTGTTGTTGACATTTCTTTCTACAGTATTTGACATTTTACTTATTTTAACCATCGCTTTACTTTCATACTTGCACTTAACTTTTGCTACATTCATACATACAAACATACGTACGAACATATTGAGTTCTGGGGTTGTTTGTGGGCCGAGAAAATAAATATTGGCATTGAGAATTTTCTTATACTTAGTTGAGCAGCTTTCAATACGAAAACTTACGCTACTTATCCATACATACTACGTACATAAATAAAAGTTCAAATGACTTTAGCCAAACCATAGAACGTTCAAAAGTCCATTAGCTAAACCAAAGTTTTTCACCCAACCATCGTTTATTTTCATCTTTACTTATTTATATTCGTAATGTTCATCTAGTTTTAACTTAAAATACTTTATTACTTACTTACTTACGTTTGTACGTACATTTTGTAGTTGTCAAGCATCTACGAAGTAAAAAGTTGGAGAATTACACTCTCATCTATCTACTCCCCCAAACACGTTCGTTCACTCTATTTACAGTTTTCTGAAATTTAAAGAAAAATACACATAAAAACTTTGTTCTATTATATATTATACATATACAATACATATGCATATCTATGTTTGTATGTACATATGTATAAACAATTTTTATATGTATTAATGTATCAAGGCGTATAAATACAATATAAATTGTATCTAATATTTCTAGAAATCTTTAAAAAATAAAATAAAAAAAATACATTATTATGTTGCATATAACAATAACTAAATTGGCCACATTGTTATTTTGGTGTTTTTAGATGGTTTATGCGATGTGCAGGACGAAATTGAAACAGTTCAACACGTTTGTTTGCAGTTGTATGCAAAAATATCCAAAAAATAAGAACTCAGTATTATTGTTACTTTGATAAGAATGAATGTATGTATTAGGGATGTCAAACCCGAAATATTAATCCCGAGATTGTACCGAATCCCGAAATTTGTGAAAATATATCGAAGTATGTATTGGTAACATATCGAGGTATGTATTGGTCTTAGAACCAAAATATATATATATATTCTGGGTCCTTATAAAATTCTAAGACGATCTAACTCGTATGTTTCGTATTGAGAATGGTACAAAATATTTGTAAAAAATGTTTTGCTATTTGCTTTAAATATATTGCAGATAAAACCATTAAATTTTGCACACATTCTTTCTATGATAAAAGGTCAAGCACTGTTGAAAATAGTAAGAATCCATGATTTCTCTCAGTCTCCCAGGTATATAATATTCAGCACAGACGAATATAACACTATTACTTGTTTTGTTCTACTTTCTTTATGATTAAAGACTTTAGTTTATCATTTGTTATATTTATACCATTCACCATGTGTCTCAAGGGTATATATGTATATAGGTTTGTTATTCCGTTTGTAGTTTCCACATTTTTCTGGATCGTTATAGAAAGCGAAATCGATATTGTCATGTCCGTTTGTATGTTGAAATTAACTTACTTATTTTGTTTAATTATGTTAAAATGTATTTTTTTTTTAATGTGAAACAAAAATTCCGAAATCCTGATATCCCGAAAAATCTACTCCTGTTTGGCCACCCTAGTACGTATATTTGTAAATGTATGTAATTTAAGCATGTTTTAGCTGGTATTGTACATAATTGTAAATACTTAGCTGTTGTATTTGGTAACTTTTTTGTTAGTTTAGCATTAGAGTTTGCAAGAAGAGAAAAGTAAAAACTGTTTATTTAGCATTTGCAGCCAGATGTTGTTAAAGGGGAAGTGGAATTGAGCATATAGACAAGTAGTTGTGTTGCTGTTGCCCAAGTTGGAAAATAGTCGGCCAAACCAACCAGGCAACGGAAACAAGGACGAAAGTAAAATAAAATATAATTTCAGCAAAACAACAAAAATACAAAAAGTTCAACATATGCATTAGGGCCATAACCATTTTAATGTTTTTTGCAAACATCAGAGTTGGTCGAATTTATATAATTTACTTTATAAAAACTTTTTCAGAAAGCAAAATTTTCCATATAAAATGACATGTGAACATTATTTAATGATTTCAAAACGAATGTGATCTCCAAAATGTGTATTTGTAAATTCCGTTCGAAGCGTGTGGTTTTTGTTCCAAAAATATTGTAAATTTTTTTTCTTTAAATAGCATATATCCCTAGTGTTTAATACTTGCTGTGTAAAGTGTTATAAAACATTTTTTATATGGATGTAGATTTGACCACGACTTGTGCTTGAATTCAAGTTAAATACTTGATTAATTTAATATAAAATATACTTGAAGGTGTAGAAGTATCACTTAGTTGTAACTTAATTATAGACAAAACTTTAGTGTTGATTTAAAAACTAAAATATGGTTTTGTTTACTACGAGTATGTATAAAGGCAATTAAGCTGTATGCATTATTAATTTGAATACCGAGTTTTGTAAATTTCTGTTTTTTTCCTTGCTGAACCCGAACTTAATATTCGGCCCAAAAATAATTATTCGGCCTAATCCAAAACAAACTGTAACTTTTCAAATGTACCATTGATATCCGTAAAACTTAATTATTTTAATTTGAGAGCATGTTTCGAGCTGAATTTTTTTAGGAAACATTCTACTGGATGACATTTTACAACAAAATATTATGCAAAAAATATTATGCAACGTCAGATTTTATAGTTTAAAATATTTGTTAAAATACTTTTAATATTTTGTCAGTTAGTAAAAATTGGACTGAAATTAGCTCTAAATTACTCATAATATTATACTAACTATATACATTAAACAAAACTTAAACTAAGTTTTAAAAACTTTCCATTCAATAAAAACACACAAACAGTTACGCGAAAAGCTCTAAATTGTTTGTGGGTTTTAGTAAATTCCCAGTATCTGAACCCCAATGAGTCGCACAGTGTGATTCTTTGTGATTTAAGTACTTAATTTATTTTGTAAAACAAACTATGTTGAGTAATTGAGTAATTTATACCTTTCATCATGTAAATATATATTTCATGTATATTTTAATGTATTCTACCAAGACGTTTGAGTACTATTATTTGTATAACTTAATAATAAGTATTATGGCTTTCAAAATATTTTTTTTTTTTTTTTTGGAGGATTGTCTGAATTGAGTATCAGTGTCAAGGATTAAATCTCTGAGTTCTACTTTGAAGTGAAAAATCGTTATATACTTAAACTTGATTGGTTTCAAACCAATAAATTCAGTCTTAATTGTTATTTCAACATTATTTAATCGCCCCTTGTCGGTGGTGTTAATGACAACTTTCTTCGCATTTTCCCACCTACAGTGTAATTGTCAGACATCGATTGATTGCCTTATCAACGTATTCATGAACACTTGCCGAGTGGCAGACTGTATATGTGAGTGAGTCTTATGTGACATAAAATAAAACGGAAAGTTTTCTGTTTTCCACCAGTATATCAGTTTAGCACGTCTTGCAGTTTGTATATTTTTCTTATTCTTTGTTTTTCTTCTATATTAGCCACATACACGTAATTTTTTTTTCTCAGTTTTGCTGCTGCCAAGTTTTCGATTGTAGTTGGTTCAGTTGAAATACCAGTCACTGGTGCAGCTAATATTGGTAAGGGAAGTGGAGCGGAAAACATAATGAATTTACACGTTAACATTTACCGTTTTATTTGTCATCATTGTCCTTGTTTAAACGTCCTAGTACGATTGTCATCGTCTATGGTTTTATAGTTTAAATTTTTATTTTTTTTTTTCAGTTTGTTGTTGTTTCCATTTAGGGTTTAAGTAGGGAAGGGTTCTTTTTTTTTTGTAGCTTTTGCCATGTTTATTTGAAACTTGTTCGCTGTTCTAACAGTATTACTGACCAATTGTTTTATAGTCTTTAAATTGCAATGGTAATAATATGTCAAACATATATTATATATTACATATTTTATACATATGTATATGTACAATGTATTTAAATGCCACAATAAAATCAATAACATTTTATATTTTTTAAATGAATATTTATGTTAAAGAAAGATATGCATACCGACTTTGAAATTATTTAATATAACTGATTTAAGATGTGATATAGGTAATTTTATTGTTTGTTATTGTATTATGTACATATGTATGTATGTGTGTTTGCAGTTGTACATGTATTTGCACAAATTGTCAATTATACTACATGTGTGTAATGCAGCAATTGAATCTAGTTCAAATAGTTGGATTTGTGGTCGTACTAGGCACGTTCCAACAAATATTGACACTGCTGCTAGTCCAGTTGTCAGATTGTTATGGATACTTAGAACAGATTTTTATAAAGCATATTATGTATATTGTGATACATTTTTACTATTTTTTTTAATCGATATAAATAAACATACTTTCAATTTCTAAATTTTTTCGAATAAATTATTTTTTTCTGTTTAAAAAAAAAAATTTAATCAAAGTTTGTGGATTATTTAATATGTATTCAAATATTCTAATATTTATCAAATTGGGGTTGTCATTCGTAAAAAATAAATTCGATTAATCGATCTGAATAAATAAAATTGTTCATTGGAATAAAAATTATTCGATTTATCAACATAAATATAAATTTAATTTCAAAATTTTGTCGAATTTCTCTGAAGATTTCTAATTTATTTGAATATGTAACAGAATTACTCTGAATTATTTACTTTGAAGTTCCAAACTACACATCGTTAGCTTAGTGTGCAAACGTGTTAAGTTCACTTTTTATGAAAATTGAGATTTTAATACAAAACTAAGTGCATTTTATGGAATTTGAATATAACTAAGGCCGGCTAACTTGTCAAAATTTTAAACATAATTAAGGCTTTATCAATGTTTAAATATATTTTATATAAAATATAATAGCGCAAAAATTATTTTAATTGTTGATTTATTCATTAAATTTGAGCCAAAAAACGTAAATCATAAATTTTTTAAGATAATATTTAATAATTTTGAAATTTATTATCATCTTCACTACTGATATGCAAAACGTTGCCCATTTCCTTTAAATCAAATAGCACAGTTAAAACGATAATAATAAAAATTTATAAAAAATGTGCTAAGTTCACTAAAAAATCAAATAAGTAATAGAAAATGAGCTAAGTTTCAAAAAAGGACCTTTAAGTTGCCAATCATACCAAATAAGTAATAAAACTGCATTAACAGATTTTAAAACAAAACATTTTTGAAAGTTTTCCTGTAAAATTTGTGAAAAGGGACTTAGCACGTTTGCCCACTAAGCAAACGACATACATGTTTATGATAGGGACGATTTAATTTTCGGATTAACTTCAGTTATTTACATATACTATTAGCGTCAAAAGTGAGTAAACACCAGTGAATAATATTATTCTGTAAGATAATGTAAAACATTATAGTCCAATTTAATGATTTTCATTATGTCTATATTGAAATTGCTGTAGCAAATTTTGCAAAGATCTGTCACAAATGACTATAGCCTTTTTAGATGGACTTCTCCTGGGAATTTCGTTATAGAAAATTAAGTTTGTTAAAGAATTGTCCCGAATAGGTCACGTTTAAAAGGATACAAAATATTATTAATTGGACTTTTTCTTTTCTCCTTCAACAGTGAAATTTCTACGCGAAGTTACGCCATATTTTAGAAAAGCCAGCATTATTTCAGAAGTTGGCTGGGAATTACAACGAGCATTTTTATGCCCATTGGGACCCGGCGTATCAGCATCACCACCTGCACCAAAAACCACACCAAGAGCCGATACCCGCTACATACCATTGCAATTAACACATTTGGCACGTAACTTAAAATACATCGATCCAGGTTAGTAAATATAATAATATATAATCCAATAATATTCAATTAGTTTGTATTCAAAAATTGTATACTGGGAGAAGTAAAAAGTTTTAAATGGTTATTTACCATTTCCTGTCATCGATTACATTACACATAGTTCATTAAAAAAAAAAACCATATGTACCTGTATATGTATGTGTATAAATAAATATAAAATAAGTTTTCTATTTTTGCTAATATCGTAATTAACCAATTTAAGGAAAACCGTAAAATTGCACGGAAGGTATTATTTGTCTAACTAAATTTATAGAAATTGTAAAAACTTGCAAATATGAATGTTTCTGTTCAGACATTGTAGAGCAATTAATGTGAAACAATTTAATTGGAATAGAATAAATATTTCATATGATTGCGAACACAATTGCAATTACTCGTTTACATTTCCGCAAACCTTTGTCAGGTGACAACAAAATTTATTTGCAAAACAAAGTCAAACAAGTTTCAAATACTTTTGGCTCAACTTAACAAACAGTATATGGCAGAATCCAATAATATTTGAAGTTGCACACAGCCTCAAACACATTTGTCGTGTCTGTGTGTGTAACTATGTTATTATGTGTTATTGTTGTTGTGTTAAAAGTTTAAACTTAATTTAAGTTTGAAAACTTAAACATGATTGTACAGTGTACGATGTATGTATATATGTACGAGTAATATACAAAATGATCATCATCATCATCATCATCATCATCAGCGGTAGCAGTAACAGCAGATGAATTAAAATATCAGGCTGCTCTCCTCCTTCTTTTGCAGTTGTCTAGTTTGTTCCTTATTAAAAAGGATACAATAACAAATGTTGCTAAACACACATTTAAGTAGTACATTTATACATTTATTTTTCAAACAAACATCCCAGCTGTTTATTATTCGTACATTATTTGATATCGATTACTTGACTGTCATCTTGTAGCTGGTATATAGAGGATTGGTCCCATTGTTGTAAGCATAAAGTAGTCGGATAAAGGTTTGTTTACAAGCAATCGGCTGTTGGACTTTGTAATGTATTTTTAACTGATTATTTAAAGTCAATCTGTACATGTAAATATAATTAGGTATGTATCTAATAAAGTAACCAGTTAGGTAGCTGGCTCTACTACTATAGACCAGTTATTTAACGCACACGTTAAAATAGCTAGCCACCTAGCTTTTTACGATAGGTAAACTCACTAGTTCGGGACAATCACCCTGAACTGCTGGGATGCGAAAGTGTTTTTTTAGTGTGTGTGAGTACATGTAATAATTTAGCAAGTTTATAGTATAATTGTAGCGTGTTTGTCTAAAAATTATGCTTCATTTAACACTTTACGATTCGGAGTAGAGTAAAGTGTGGGTAAAAAAATAATAACGAAAATATTTTCCAACTAGAAAACTTAATTAATACCAAAAGTACACATGTGAGTGGGAACGGGAGTAGAATCAACTCACAAGCTTGGAGTAGTATGCAGCAACTTAAAGCATATTTAGGATGGCAATTATGTGTTAAATTTTCCTTTTGGAATTGTACATGCTATCGGTGTATGTGCACAAGTAAACAGTGAATTTTAAAATGTAAGTATGTACAATCATACATACATGTCTCTGTACTTAATATCAGAAGTACGAAAAGCAACAGCAGCCAAATGGCAACGGGAGTAGCAGCAGCAAACACATTTACATAAGCCAGTGTAAAATAAGTTTTTCAATCGTAAAACATGGCTTGTAATTTTACTGTAAAATACTAACGTACTTAAGTTACCGAACAACATCTGGGTTTGATAAGAATGTACATTAGGGTGCGGACGTTTCACAAAATTGTTTGTCCTGACGTAAATAATTGGTATGATATTTCTCACAAAGGAAGCATATAAAATATTTCCTTTGCGAAAAATGGATCATTGAATCCAGAATGATCCATTTTTCGCAAATGAAATATTTTATATGCTTCCTTTGTGAGAAATATGAACAAAAATGATAAGAACCTTTAAAAAATACTACTTTATCATTTTCACTAGCTCATGGTCTCCTTAAACAAAATAAACTTTAATTTTAATTGGGAACACCGATACCTTAGTATTCCTTCAAAAAAACGGCGCCACCATAATGTACATATGTATGTATTTTTGCAAGTGAGAATAAGAAATACAGTTTTTAACAATCAGTTCAAATAATATGTAAAATACCGCTGTTTTCTAAGAGAAATTGTGCCCTGTAATAATTTGGTTGTGGGTTGCAACAATGTAATCAAGATGATGATGACGTTGATGATTTAAATATTTTATATTCAAGTACGAGTACTGAGAAAATGTACGAGTATAAATTTTATTTCAATATAACTTGTGTATTCAATATGTATGTAAATATGTTTGTATTTACTTTGCTCTTGTCTCATTTATAGAAAATCGTTGTCTGGAACTACATTCACCTGATGGTGTACACTCGTGCATATTGCGCGCTTCAGACTCGGCGGAAGCATTAGTATGGTTTAATGCCTTGCATAGCGCCATGAGTGGCTCTACTCAACGTGCTTTAGTGGAGGCCAATCGGGCTTTAATAAATGTCATTGGTGAACTGAAACATATCGGATGGCTAAGCAGACGCCAAAGTGGTGGCAGTAATGGTAGTGGCAGCAATGCTACTGCAGTTTCTGGCAGCAATGCAATGACAGGCACTACCACAAGTGTTGGCAGTGCTGGTGAAGTGGTAAGTTGTAAATTGTACCAACCAACACACAGTTTAATACACAAATTTAACAAAATTTCACTTTTTACGCCTTATTTTGTATGCTACAAATGTATGCTTTAAATACATAGACTATAGCTGGCTGGCTACCGACCACAATCTGTTAAAATTAAAATACACACGTTTATATGAAGACGATTATTTTGACGCCATCACAGCTATACGGCTACACGACCAACGTCGTGAAGTCGACGTTATATCAAATCAAATATATTTATTAAACGGTATATCTTCATACAAATTAAATATTTGAATGAAAACAAACAGCTATTGTTGCTGTAATTTTCATTACAATTAAATAGCTGATAACAGGGCGACGATTGCATACGATTTAGTCGTGTAGCTGTGGTCTATGTGTTGAAAGCATTATGAAACAGAATATTTTTTTATTTCAATTTTATAAATACATTCTCTGCTTATTTTCCTCTAGCCAAGTGGTCGTTCTAGTTCGGAGAGTTCTGATGAAAACGATAAATGGCAACCCATATTTGTGGCTGTAACTGAACGTGAATTACGGTATGTTGGATTCTTTCATTGTAAATCGTGGCGCACAGCTATGCTTACGTAACTGCAATATTCACACACATTTGTATTTAAGTTTGTATCTTTGCTTTAAATTATTTATGTTTGCATGTTTGTAGGATTAATTTAAAGGTTTTGCTCCGTTAATATTTAAAAATACTAATTTATATGTGGATTTTTAAGGAATCCACTGTAAAAATTCAAAAGATTATAGGCATAGAGAATTATACATAGCGACGAGACACTCCGTATTGTCAAACAAAAAAACAACAAATTATATGTCTGATACAACAACAACAAAATAGATTGACTAACATGTATTTTTTTGTTTTGCAAGAGATAGGTTTTTGACAATTCCGTCTCGTCTCTATGTTACCCTATGATTATAGGATTCTTATAAGAAAAAAGTTTCAAAATGAATAGTATGATTTGATTTCATTGATTTTCAATTCATAACGTATATAAATAATTTCATAAATAGTATGATTTTGTTCATATATTTTGTTTTCAAATAAAATTAAGGAGGCTTGAAAAAAATATTTCAATTTTCATTTACATATGTATGTTCCGTCATGTACAGTTTTATAATATTTTTATATGTTTGGGAAAAAAAGTCATGTTCGATTAATAATATTCATTCCAATTATGAATTTCTTTTTTCTGGGTAATGATAATAGTATTGTAGAATGGAAACGTTTTTTGGAAAATACAATTTTCAGAATCGATTTAGGTGAATATACGTTATTATATTACATATTATTATTATTATTTCCCTTCTTACATAGTCATCGTCGATTCCTATGGAAGCCTCATCAATCAATGACAAATTAGCTCTTTATATCTCTGGTTGAAAAACAAAAGATTTATTCCATTCTTATACATATTTTTTTTTGCAATAGAGAACACATGTATTTAGTAGTGTTTCGAAATTCTTATTTTTTTTTACTTTTCCATTTGTTAGTGTTGTTTTTGTTGTGTGGTATTGTAATAAATACAATATACAACACAACACTATAGCTCAATTCACAATCTTGTGCAAAAAATAGTCTTGCATCATGGTATATGCATTGCATTTGTATTTTACACTAACAAAATATATAGAAATACACCATTGCTTGAATTTGCAATACAAATGAACAAGATTGTGAATAGCGCATATGATTTCTGTTCATGTTGTAAATAGTTTTTATTTTAGTCCAAAAATAAGTTTCATTATTTTAATTCTTTAATTTTGCATTCCCTCCATCATAAGTGGTAAAGGTATATACATATATATAAGGTTGTCATTCCGTTTGTAATTTCTCCATTTATTATTTTCGATCCCATTTCGATCGTTGGGTCAATATGTCTGCTGTCATCATCTACATTCCGAAGACCCCAAATAACCTGGTTCGGTTGATATTTCAAAAGACATAAGCAAAAAACCACGACTTCCTCGTTTTGTTTTGCCTATTTTTGATCACCAATATCTTTATCTTAACGTATTAGGGTTCTTAATTGTTCTTATTTAAAACAAGAAAATTAACTTTTCTAGTATGTCGACTCCGAATTTTATGTTCTTAAAGGAAGCATCTTAACTTAACATTAACAATCTAAGAATATTAATATTTAATGAAAATAAAGACAATAATACTGGTTTAAATTTGTTTATCTACTTAGTCGGACCTATATAAAAATAAAAGTGTTTGAATTTAATATTTTTTACCTATAATCTTATTGAATAGTTCAATTACTTTAAAAATTTTAATGTTTTTTGGCTTAAGTTAGTATACAAAAACTCCGGGGAATGAACAGATTTTTTTTAAATATTTCCCGGGAATGAAAAAAGTTTGGGAAATTAGGAACTCTATAAAGTATACATTGGTGAAGGGTATATAGGTTTCGGTACAATCGAATATATTAGTTTTTTATTTATTTTATTTTTCAATATTCAACAAAAACTGTCAAAAGGAAATGAAATATTTTCTGCCATTGTTAAGTGTTAATGTATTAGTAAATATGTGTCTGTGTGTTTGTATCTAAATGTATGCATGTATGTATTTTTGTTTTTGTTGAAATAGTTGAATTTTTCTGGTGTGATATCGTATTTATTTATTTGTATTTCGGCGAAAAAACCGGTTGTTGGTCATTAGTAAGCAGTTTTAAAGAGTACACATTAGAATGGACTATCTATCTCCAGATTTTAAAACTACCAATTTTATTTTTCGACAACAAGGTTGTTTTTACTAATACATCCCTGATTACAAGTATGTATTTGTAAATTCTCAAACTTTTTAAATGATAGTGTGTAATACTAAAAGGTGTTTGCTCAACTTTCTTATATGTGATATGTCGCAATAGTAGATTAAACAATGACATGGAAAACAATATGAAATAGAAGTTCTCTAAAAATGGTTTGAACTTAATGAAACGTAGTTGCATTTTCAAAATCTCTTTTTAAATTTTATTATTATTTTTTAACAATGTCCTCGTATGTATGAATTTGTTTGTGCTCTGATTTGTTCCATATGATTTGAAGCATATTTATTTTCTTTGTCATAGAATCTATGAAAGTGCTCCATGGTCGGTGGAAGCCTGGGGTCGGCCTTTAGAAAGTTTTGCATTAGCCACTACTCGATTAGCAGGCGCTGGTAATAATTCATCTTTAAATGTAAGTGAGAGTCAAAAACTAAGCACATAATGATTTTGTATAATTTTTTATTTTTTTTATTTTTTTTATTTTTTGTTTCTGTCTTTACAATTTTTCCAATTGTTTAATGATTTCAATTGTTGTGGAACAGGGACAACAGTCGACTGTGTTTTGTGTACGTTGTGGCACCACGCGGGGTGTTTTAGTTTATTGGCTGCGCTCGGAAACCCATCGCGATATGGCAGCTTGGGCCAGAGCATTAGTTCAAGGTTCGCATAATGCGGTCAACTATCAGCGTGAGTTTTCATTTCGTTGCTTGTATCAGGGCAGACAGTGTCAATTGGTTGTGCATTTAAATCGTGGATTTTGTCTTTTTGAGTGTGGTTACGCGGCACCCGCTCAAGCCAAAACACAATTGTGGCAATTTCCTTTTGATAAGTTGCGTGGTTCCGCCGACGATGGCAATCGTTTGTTATATTTGGATTTTGGCGATGACGGCGAAATTGTAAGTATTTTTTAATTTTACATTTTTAATTTCTTTCTAAACAAATCAAAAATACATGTTTCATTGCATTGCATTACATTGCATTTATTTTTTTATTGTTATATTTCATTTGTGGTAAAACAGGAATTGGATATGGAATGTTGTCCCAAACCTGTAGTATTTGTTCTACACAACTGTCTGTCGGCCAAAGTTCATAATATTGTTTAAACACAACATGAATGCTTTGAAGTTAAAACAGAAACGTACAGAAAAGAAAAGGAACGTACTTAAGGTGAAGAAATGTCGAAATATCGAAGGATGAAAGGAAATTAAAGCATTCTTTTACACAAGGTATTTAGTGAAATATTTAAGAAATAATGGAAAACAGATGAAGAATTTTTGTAATTTCATACTTTAACAATAATTAAACATAATTTAATTAACTAGAGTAAGAGATAAACAAAGTCCCAATACTAAGTAGAACAAATATGTAAAATTTCGAAAATATAACTAAAACATTTCAAATTAATGGAGCTTCCTAAAATTTAAAAACCCCCAAAAAACAATAAATCCCTCTTTTACATATCCTGGTTATTAAACATACAGATACACACATATTATTATATTATATATATATATACTAAGTATTTACATTCATAATTTACATACATTCAATAATAAAAAAGAAAAAATCATTTTAATACCAAATAATTTTATTGATTAACCGTAATGATTTTTATTAGGGACATGCCATTAATAAAAGAATAATCAAACATTCTGATTAATCAACTGTGATTAATCAATTAATTTGATTTTTGAATTTTTGTTTCAGAAAAATTAAGAAGAAAATGAAACATAAAATAAAAATACAAAAGTTACAAAAAATTCACTAATCAATTATTCCTTGCTTTGAACAATCAACATCAAAGTTATTCAATTCATTATCAATATAAATAATCTAAATATTTGATTAATAAAAAAATCGGAAAACTGATAAATCAGGATGTTAGATTAATCGATTAATCGCACTTCCCTAATTTTTATTCAAAATTTATTTAATACTCAACTATGTACTTTCTGAATAGCACACAATTATCAGTCTAAACACAAAATAAATTTTGAAGTTAATTCTTGTTAAAGTCGACTTTATTTTAAAATAGAAATTTTGTTTTTTCAGTACCATACGAAATATTTAAAAAAGCTTTTAAAACTTTTTACAAAATATAATCCAAATAATTGAAAATATTTTTCAATGAACGTAAATAATAATGAAAAGAATTTTCAAAAAATTAAACCGATTTTAAAATACTTACATACATTTTTTGAATTCTATTATATTTATTTGTTTTATGGTACGAAATTTAAAATAATAGTTGACTTTATGGGGTTAAAACCATCTTTAAGGCTTTTGTGGTTAGACTGTATCTTTTCATTAATAAAAAATTAATGCATTCATATACATACGAGTACATACATACATACATTTTATATCAATAAATTCGATTATTTCATTTCATTTAATTCAATTTATGTATGTTTATTTCCATCCTACAAACGTCATTTGTTACAGTTGTGGTCAATTAATTAGCACATAATTTTAGTTTGTAATTATTTAAGTAAATTATTATCTATACTAATAAAAACATTTACAAATAATTCTAGTTGCAGTTTGAATTGGCATAAGAAATTTAATTTCTGTTTTTTTAAGTTTTTTTTAAAACATTTAAAAGACCACTACTGCATTTATACCCACTGGCAAACAAAATAAAATCCTATAAAAATATGCATAAGTATAAACAATAGACCTGCCATTAAACAATAGATTTGCACTGGATGGATTTTATTTTGTTCTTCTTTAGTAGCTAAAACTAACTAACCAATCAGATAACACAGATAAAAAATATAGTTGTACAGTTTACCATAACAATTTTAACATTTTCACAAGTTTTTTAACAATATTATCGTCACTGTAATTATTTATATGATTGCTGAAACAATAATATGTTAAAGTTACCATTCACATCATTGTAGCAATCATATATGTGTAAGATTGTATCATTATATCATAATATCTATGTTGTTCTCAGAGTATGATAACCATAATCCTAAATCAACACAATATGGTGAAGTATTACATCATAAATATGGTTGCTACATACATATTCATAATTACTACAATTGTATATATGGTTGCTACAATCACGTGAATGGTAACTGAAACATATTATGATTACCGCAATTATATACATAATTTAAGTGACCATAATATTGTTAATATTGTAGAACTCGTGCCTTAAATCGATGGAAAGTTCACTAAATAGTTGTACTGTTTTTTTCCACTTTACCCACTTTTTAGCATGAAAAAGTTATGTAAACAATTGTTATCTACTCAGAAATGCGGTAAAATATGAGTAAACTAGCAGTTTTTGCTAAATATAGGGTCTGCTAAAATTCGTATAACTCGGTTATTATTTATTCAACCTGCATTTATTTTCTCTAGAAGATAACAAATTTTTTATTAAATAGGCAAATGTACCGTTGTTTACACAATTTTCAATAGATTTGTATCAATATTTGCAGTAGTTAGTTTTAACTACTAAAGAACACAATTAGATCCGTTCAAAGTACATTTATTTTTTAAGGGCAGATCTAATGTACAATCACAACAAAATCAAAAACATATATACATACACATACATACACATACTTATAGTTTTTACATACATACAAACATACATTAATTCATATATAAATATTTTGTATAACTTAGTTATAATCATAATATTTACAGACATACAAACATATATATATATATATATATACACATCGTCGGTCTTATGTAGAAAGGCCTTAAATCAAAAAATTTAAAATTTACAGGAGAAGGTAAGAACCATAGAGAAACAACAAGAGCGGAAACTGGAAAAAAACTCAAACAAAAATTTTACTCAAAATAAGCACACATACGAGTGTTGTTTTTGTTTTACATAGTTTTTTTTACTAATACATTCTCAGCACTTAGGTTTTTGACAACTGAGTTAGGTCTTTGACAGGAGAGTTTCCACTATATGTATATTTCTCTATGGTAAGAACATAATATAAACTGTATTTATTATCGAAATGTTATTTCTGTGTTAAATGTATTGGAATAACTAAAAAAAAACTCAATTTCAAAAAAATGCAAGTTAGGGCCTTTCTACATGAGACGAATGATATAAATAGAATTCATACATTTGACATTGTAAGTACATTAATACATTCGTAGATAATAACATAAATACATACATATAAATAGTACACTTTATGAATGAAAATAAATATGTATACACATAGCCACGCATAAATAAAATCAAATATAAAATATAAAATATTCTTATAATATTCTTAATGAACTTTTTTATTCTACAAACAAACAAAAACTAAGTCATTCTTCATAAACAAATAAATAAATAATAAAAAATCCGATTTGTATCGACTAATGTTAATTAAAACTAATTACACATTTAAAATATTTAAAATATAAAAGCAAAATCTAAATCTAAATAAATAAAACTGTATAATTGTAGTATGTAAAATTTACTTTGATTTCTTTTTTTCCAATTCTAATGATGATTTAGTATTTATTTGATGGATTTTCTAAACTACACAAAGAAGAACACAAGCTCTATATTTTTAATTTATATTATAATGCCTGTTGGTCATTTAGCCATTTCCAGTGTAACTAACTAATGTGTATTATACGAGTATATGTATTTTGATTATACCAATATTTTCTTTTCTAATTACTGTGCAATAGCCATTTACATACATGGAAATTTAAATTTAAATAAAAAAAATAAAAAATTATTAATACTAAATACTGAATACTGAATACTAAATAAAATGAAAAATAGAAAATAGTCATTGTAAATTTTTTCTTTGGACCCATCGAATCCATTTCCATATGATATTCATATGTATTTTTGATTTCTTGTTTTCGTATAACTGAAAAAAAGATGTTTGGAAGATGTTTTCTTCTAATTCATTACAATATCGTTCATTGGCAATTCCAAAAAGAATATTAAGTAATTAAATAATTTTGAAACCAATAAATATGTAAAACATAACCAAAATATATTCAAGTATTGTGTGTCTGGTCTTCTTAAGTTTTCATAAAGGTTTGTATTCTAATGTATGTATGTAGTTAGTTTTAAGATAAATTTGAATTTGTACAAACAACTATAATCTAAATGATCAATTAATGGTGAAAGATTAGAGATGCTGCAGGCGTATGAGTGTTATATGCGCCATGTACGAAATCAAATATGTAGCAAAATAATATTTATCATACGCTGTGGTAACCCATAGTACGAGTAACTTTCTGCATCATTAGGAAGGAAACTTTTTCGAATTTATCAACACACACTATTTATTTTCTTGACTGTCGTGATTATGGGTTGCTCTTCTTTTAACACACATACCAAGTTGTAGGTAGTACGAGTATTTTGAATAAGTACAACCATAATTCCTAACTTAAAACAAATGCTCAACATTTGAGAATAACTTTTAGCAACTTTTAAACTATTTATAAATGATTTATGTACGTATTTATCTGTATATCCGAACAAAGTGTGGAATTTTATACATATGCACATGTTATTGTCTTTATAACTTTAACTTAAAAAGGGGGGTGTAATTGTGAGAAATCGTTCGAATTTTATGCTTAATGTACGAGTATTTCGCAAATGTTTTCCTTTGAATCGAATTACACAATAACCCCTCTGGTTTGCCATCCAAACGATTCGATTTGTTACAATTTCATCACTTCCCTGATAATGGTTACAGTACTACGCTCCATTACACTAGAACTAGAGCTCAAGTGTGGAAATAATTCACCTAAAGGCAAGGAAATTTATGGAATGTATAATTAAAATTTTAAAAAGAACACTTTTTTACCAAAAAGCATTCTAATCTAAATAAATAAATAAAAATTCAAACTAAAGCGTTTAGTAAAAATCATTAAGAAATTCATGTATTTGAACACTTAGCTCTGTCGGTCTCTCGTAGAGTTTCGTATTTTGGATATAAAAAGCTGACCTATCAGTAAAATAGCAGGATTTTTGGTCTTGATTATTCAAGCAATTTCTCGAAAGTTAAATCTAATTTCTTTAAATTGTTTCAGATGAAATATCATGCAACATTTCATAGACTAGGCTAGACCAGGAACATTATAATCTATTTTTTGGAAACCTTTTAATAAAGAATGATACAAATTACTGATTTAAAAATATGTGGTCAATTCACAAGGTCTCTTATCATGTTATATTGTCATAATGTCCTAATATTTCACAATAATTTTTATTGCTTTTCAAGCAAAAAATTTCCTAAAATAATACTACTATATCGTAACGAACCAGAAGAGACCAACGCCAAATGCCTAAGAGTCGGTTAAGCCGAGCCGCCGAGTCGTGATATATTACAATACTAGCTTGACACGGTGCGCTTCGCTACCCCCGTCGTAGTCTATGTTGGAAATTTCAATAAAATCGTTTCGGCCGTTTAGTATTTATTTTTTAAGAACTAAAGGTTCTTAAACTATTAGTCTCATAGTACACTATTAGTCTCATAGTAATCCTAAAAATCCTTTTACTATGAACTACCATATGTACTCAATACAGTTTTGTTATGGATTTCTCACTGTTATAAAGTTCAGAATACGGGTATAAATATGAAATATCGTTTGTGCCAAATTTATTTTAATTCAATGCATTAGTTTTTTCTTTGATATATTTTAACATATATATATTAACGAAAAAAAAAATAGTTTTTATTGTTGAATTTTGTATTTTTTTACGTTTAACTAAAATCCCGAAGTCCCGTTTGGCATCCCTAGCTATGAAGATGTTTTCATCAGCGTTGACGATGTTTTCATCAGCACTGATTAGTCAGCACTGACGATATTTACATCAGTGCTGATTAATCAGCTATGACGATGTTTTCATCAGCACTGACGATGTTTTCATCAGTACTGACGATGTTTTCATCAGCACTGACGATATTTACATCAGTGCTGATTAATCAGCGTTGACGATGTTTTCATCAGCACTGATTAGTCAGCACTGACGATGTTTACATCAGTGCTGATTAATCAGCACTGACGATGTTTTCATCAGCACTGACAATGTTTTCATCAGCACTGACGATGTTTTCATCAGCACTGACGATGTTTTCATCAGCACTGACGATATTTACATCAGCACTGATTAATCAGCAATGACGATGTTTCATCAGCACTGATTAGTCAGCACTGACGATGTTTAAATCAGCACTGACGATGTTTTCATCAGCACTGACGATGTTTTCATCAGCACTGACGATGTTTTCATCAGTACTGATTAATCAGCTATGACGATGTTTCATCAGCACTGATTAGTCAGCACTGACGATGTTTACATCAGCACTGATTAATCAGCTATGACGATGTTTTCATCAGCACTGATTAGTCAGCACTGACGTTGTTTTCATCCGCACTGACGTTGTTTTCATCCGCACTGACGATGTTTTCATCAGCACTGACGATGTTTTCATCAGTACTGACGATGTTTTCATCAGTACTGACGATGTTTTCATCAGCACTGATTAGTCAGCACTGACGATATTTACATCAGCACTGATTAATCAGCTATGACGATGTTTTCATCAGCACTGATTAGTCAGCACTGACGATGTTTAAATCAGCACTGACGATGTTTTCATCAGTACTGAACAAACAAACAAACAAACAAATAAACAAACAAACATACAAAGACATTTATATATTTATATAGATTATGACAATATGACTGATAAGAGACTTTGTGAATTAACCAATAGGTTATATTGCCTGATAATTGAACTCCAAATTGAATTAAAATAATGCCAAATTAAAAAAAGTTTTAGTTATTTTCAATTATCCAATAAAAGTCAAGTTGCATTGCAAAATAATGCTAAATTAAAAAAAGTTTTAGTTATTTTCAATTATCCAATAAAAGTCAAGTTGCATAAGTAAAAGTAAAAGTAAAAGTAGTAGAATTTAACAGCACTAATACATAATATGTAAATATTATGTAGTATGTATATTTATTTTATAATATTTTTCTATATTATCAACTGATTTTGAATATATAATATCTTAAATTATCATAAACCCGAAACTGCGGTTTTGAAATTCTTCGGTTATTTGGAAACTCTAGTCTCCCGGCATCATCCGCAGACAGACAAACACACTCTTAGATGTAAATTTTTACAATCAACAACGAAGCATGCTGCCAAAGTTAAACGCATGAATGCATAAACAACTTCGGTAATTGTACGTTTGTCTATATGTGAATGTAAACATTGATGCATATGTGCATTAGGATGACTCCAAAATGTGAAAACCTTTTGTTCTATTATCACTAGCTGTTATCATAGCTGTTATCTATGTTTTTATACTCTTCACCATCAGTTGCAAGGCTATATACTTAGAAGTTTGCTATTCCGTTTGTAATTTCTACATTTTCATTGTGACCCCATAAAGTCAATATACTTATTCTGGATCGTTATAGATAGCGGAGTAGATATAGCCATGCCCATATGTTGAAATGAACTTTCCGAAGCCCTCAAATAACTTACTTACATGATTCATAATTCAATACATCCGCTACAGTCCGAGTTCGGTTGCTATTTGAATTCTGGAAAATCTGCCCACAAATATCTGAGATATAAGCAAAAAAATCGACTACCTCGATTTTAGAACTATTTTTTTCATATCTAGTTGAAAAGTATCTTTTGGGCAGCCCAACAACGCCTAAAGCTAGAATTTTACTTAGGATCAGAGGCCATTCTATTGTGCCTGTGTTGGTGTGTGCTTTCTCGTGTTTTATTAACAGAACTTTAAATGTATGACAACAGAACAAAATATTTGTTGTCATGTATATTTAAATCCAAACATATTTTCAATGAAACCGATTCTATTAAAATAAATTTTTAAATTAACAATTGCTCTAAGTTTTAAATAGTCGCTGAATTAAAACTAATTGCGTTAAAAAGTTATGACCAGTCAAAGTCTAAATTTCCCAAAAAAAAAAAAAGAATAGACTGAGACGAACTATAAACTTGAAAATCTTTACAATACTATGCCTGCGTAATTCAATATTTTGATACAGTGTCTTCTAAAATTTTGTTTAGTTGTTCCCCTAAGAGAAGCATATGAATTACGATATATTTATGTGCCTTCAACCACCAAAGAGTTATGTAGCTGTAAAGTCGTGAAATACGATGTTTTTTTTTAAATTTATTGAAATTTTTAAAAATTTAGGCCCGTAAATTAGTGTACCTTATCGTTTAAGCTACATCACGATAATATGCTTGAATTTTAAACAAAAATTTATAGACTTAACATGAAAGTTTTTAAAGTACCACTTTTAAGAGGGACACCTTCTCAATATTGTTGTTAGCAATCTAGAACATCGTGTAATCGTAATATTTTTTCATCTTTCAAAATAAAATCGCTGACATGTGTTATGAGTCTCAAATGCTAACATTTTCAGAAAAATTGCTAAATTTTCATTTCTGATTCAAACTAAAATGATCGTCTATGTATAGATATTTCTATTGACTTCTGTTACGATTTCCATCCAATATTTTTGTAATAGATATTTATGGCTATGGACGTACAACGATGTGCCATTAAAAAAAAATATAAATTTTTGTATACCCCATTCATTAACCACATTCTGGGATTTTACCGAATACATTAAAGGCATTTCCCCGATAATCCTAACGACATTGTAACGATATCGTTCTCGTATCATAAACGATAGAATTTACTCACTAAAGTGTCAGTGTAATATCGACTATGCTATCATATCGTTCTCTAGATTAAAGTTTATAAAACAAATTTTGTATGGAAATTCTATTTTAACATAATACATTTTTATATAAATTTAAAAATATAAAATTATCTTTGATCTTTTTTTAGCTGAAACAAAATATTAGACATATATATCATAAAATGTTTCTAAATACTCTGATTTCAATAGCTGAATAATATAGGCCATACGAGAGTTGTTGTGAAATAGACCATGATATTAAGCTAGAATCTGAAAATCTAATAGAACAATAACGAATTATCTTGTTTCATAAACGCATTCATTTACATATCTATATAAGAATGTTAAACCACGTAAGTTAAAACGTTATTTGGTTGGCTAGTACGTCAGTTGGTAGTTTGTATCAAGTGTTGAGAGTTTTTAGACCAGTGTTGCGTAAAGCAAATCGGTCAACTGGTATTAATGTAAATCCTTAACTAAATGCAAACACATCCTTGCCTCTATTTCTCTCTTGCACTGCTTGCGAGTTGATGATGTATGCATCACCATCGTCGCCATCTGATATTTCTTCAACTACAAAATACATATATATCTATATACTACTCAGATGTATATATGCATGTGTATAGGTATCAGGGTCACCAGATTTATTTTTACAAAAAAACGGGACAATTTTCATAATAGGACGAAAATGGCGGGATTATCAAAACTTACGCGGGACACAAATTGAGAAAACTGTTTCGATTGTCTTAATACTATATTTTCTCCCAAATTGTCTATTTATGCATCATTTTTAATTAATTAATTAAAATA
This sequence comes from Calliphora vomitoria, assembly GCA_942486065.2. Classification (NCBI taxonomy): domain Eukaryota; kingdom Metazoa; phylum Arthropoda; class Insecta; order Diptera; family Calliphoridae; genus Calliphora; species Calliphora vomitoria. The sequence continues at coordinate 130,358,230 of OW818031.2, forward strand.
AATTAGAATTCGATGTCGGAATTTTAATTATGACCCGAAAGAACAATCTCTGGCATTTACTTTTAAAAGATAATTTAAATCAAAAGTTAACAGCAACAACGCTTAAGGCGTTCCAATCGGAATGTCATTTCGATCACTCATTTCTCACAGAATACAGATTTCCGTAATATAGCTGTATAATTTGGAGACGATGTTGCCGTAGGTCTTTCCATAATGAATTGCCAAACAATCCTGAATAAAAATAAAAAAAAATAATTTCAGAAGCGTTGAGTAATAGTGTGCAAGAAATTTAGTTCGATAGAAAATTTGTATGGGGGGCTAGGTGAAATAAAAAACCGATCATTACCATAAATTTCGTCCTTGTTTAAAAATAATTACATTTTCCAAAATCGGGAATAACAATTCATGAGTGGGAAAGCGATAATCGGTACATTTGGCAACACTAATAGGTATGTATATCTGGTTCTGCTGCCAAGTTGGCATGTTGTGGCTTTACATGTTTGTTAAATAGAAATATAGGCAAATGGTGCAAGGATATCTAACTCTGACTATCGCTTACACACTCACCAGCTGACTAAGTATTTGTATGTATAATTGACTTGATTGTTTGTTTACCTGTCTATCATATGTGTGTGTGTACTGCATTTCACTACTTCGATATTGGCATGACAAATGAAATGGGAAATAAAATGGTTTTACTAAAAACTCTTTGGAATTCCCACTGAAGTAAATATAAAATAAATTATTCCGTGAATTTTTGTCAAATCTACAAAGAATTTAACATTAAAAGAGCAGAATGACGAGAAGATCAACAACTAATTCACAATATTTTCATTTCAGTTGGCAACATGTTTAAACGTGTACAGCATAACAAATCAAATAAAATTCATAAACAAATAGTATTTAGTAAATACTTAAATATATGCATACATACTCGTACATACTATGTATTTATTAATAGTCGTCGATATGTATGTATAAATTTATGTAAACGTGCGTTTATTAAGGTGGCCAATGGTGAGAAAAAAGTCAACAACTATAACGAAAAGACTAAATTTAGTTGCAGCAGAATTTAAAAGAGTTTATTCGGTTTTATTTAAAAAACCAAATAAGTAGTTTCAAGAAATTTTAAATTACAAAATCGTAAATTCAAACCAAGGCAAAGTTTGATAAATACTATGGGAACTCTGCACCATCAATTTCAATGGTAAAAAAGTGGTTTACTGAATTTCGGAGATACCGAACATTCTGGACGGCCAGTTCAGGTCTCTACACTCGAAACAATTGATAACAATTCACTATATGGTGTTTGTTGATCAGAAATTGAAAGTGCAAGAGATTGTGTAAGCCATAGGCATCTTACTGGGCTCAGTGGTTTCAATTTTGAATGATCACTTTGGTATGAGAAAGTTTTCCGGAAGATGAGCGCCGCGTTTGCTCACAATCGACCTGAAGAAGTGTTTCGGCGAAAAGTGATTTGACTCCAACGATGAAATCATCTCACAAACAAATACCTATTACAAATAAATTGTAGAAAAATATTTAGGATTAAGGGTGATCCTTACAAATATGTATATAATTTCTACAATCTAGGAAAAACAAATGACATTTGATCACATTCATTGAGAGTTCTGGGTCAAACTTTTAATTTTTTTATTGAATACGTGTAATGAACTTAAGTGCGTTGAATTGTTTTGTGGATTTTGGTTGATTTTTGTATGGTTATTTATTGTCGATGACCATAATTTAATTAAATTATTAAATAATAGTAAATAAAGTGATTCACTTTACTTACATAAATACATTTCCGACTTCCGTATACTACTTAGCACACTGGAAAATATTTGTATCAACTTGTAGCAACCAGGTAAATAAACACACAACTTTGGTCATATTCAGGGTCAGTAAGTAAACAATAATAAACTACATATTGGCAAGAAGCCATCGAACGGATAGAACATTCTGAAAGGTAAAAATGTATGTATTTTATTTAGATTTTAGTATATATAATAATGATAGTTTTGAAAGTTTAGTTTAGTTTTCAAAATCTCTTTACAAAATTAACTACTGTTAAAATAAACAACAAAGAACAAGAACAGAGCAATCATGTTCAAATTAACTATTGTTATCCTGGCCATGTGTCTGATTGCCACACAGGCTGCTGTAATCAGAACATCAGATAAGGACTCTGATGTGCTGGAAACAACTACAGTTTCAATTGATGGCCTGTCTACTACTCTGAAACCAGAGTTGACTACAATTAAAAATAATGATGATCTTACTACCACGACAACAGAACGATTTGGTGCTCTCAGTAGAGATGAGGAAGCAACCATTTTGATCGGTTATCAAAATTTATTAGATTCAGCACCAGCTGAATTGATTAGAACAGAGCCAGAGACAGTAGAAGTTGAAAAATCTGGCAGGCTATTGCTGTTAAGTACACCAAAAATTGCAGAAAAACAAAAACAACCCGAAGAAAATCTCGAGGAGTCTGATGAGGAAAATGAAACAGTCGAAAATGTGACCCAAATTGCCATAGAAACTACAACAGTGACTACACAGAACGACGAGACTACAACAATATTAAACATGGATGATGAACAAACCACCAACAGTCAAATGGACACAATGAATGAAATAAAGTCAGAAGATATACCAACTTTGGAAAGTAATACAAAAGCCGATGAGAAGCAATCGACCGTATCCTCAATGGTGGACATGTCAAATACAGAAAAAATAACAAAGTTATATCCCATCAATGATACTCTCTACGCAGACAACACTAAAATGAGTGAAGCTGAAACTCAAGAAACCTCTGCCACAATTGTTGACGATCAGCCCAAAGAAGCATTAAATTCAAATTTTGCTTCCATTGTCTTAGAGGAACCTGAAGCCGATTATGTTTTGGTGGAGTCAGAGGTCTTGGAAGGTTCATATACCGATGTTGACAGTGAATTACACTTGCAACCCATTGTCCAATCTGTAGAAATCGTGCCTTCTAGTTTGGACGATACCTTACTAATTAACTACGTACAAAGTTGGTAATTCTGATTCAAAGTAGATGTGATGAAATTTCGTCTCTTATGATTTTCATTTATTTTATTTTTGTTATATGTATATTGTATTTTGAACAGTATTTTAATTTTTAGCTCTTAGTTAACGAATATTTAAAAACATCTTTATTAGTTGTATAAAAATTTAATAATAATAAACGAATTTAAAAATTTGAAAAGTTGTCATTATATAATAATGTTCCACACTAACTATTATTAGGATATGTTCCCATGCACATTAGACATGTCCTTAAACTATTTATTGTGGTTAGCAATACCAAATCTTCTTCTAAACAATATAAATCAATGGTCAACAACTACCGATTGAAGAAAATAAAGCAATGTCCATTGGGGATAAGAAGGTCAAAATATCAACAATGCAACCATATTTTAAAAAAATTTCATATTTTTTGCTTTCGATTTCGAATTGCTTTTTATTTTATTTGAACTGAATTTAGATGTTGTTTAAGAATTATGTATATGAATAATATTTATTTTTATAGATTTTGGTCATGTTAAAATTAAATATCTTTAATTTAAACGTCAATTTAGACCTATTCAAACGTAGCAACGTCTATTTGGTTGAAGTAAAGACAGCAATCTCCAAATTGTTATATATTACAGAAACTAAAAAGTGGATATTACATCCTTAGTTTCTATACTCCTCATATTTCTGTGTATGAATGATTCTACATTAGACAGTGTCGCTGAAAAGCCACCCACTGTAAATGAGATTTGATTTGGTATTAAGAAGTGCAAGTTTTTACAGCTTGAAAAGTAAGCTCTTGCAGAATTCACAAGTTAATTAAACAAGTATGTTGTTAAAGCTTTAAATTAATTTTTTTTCAAAGTTTTTCAAACTTAATTTTCAGGAAATGACCAGATAACTTATTTTCAGGAGCCGATCTCATGTAGTTACATATGCATGCAACTGGAAAGGGTAATGGTAGATAGACGACAAGGTTCATTACATGTGCAAATCTGCAATAGTGCTGAAAATATTGGAAATGTGGCAAACAAATTTTAAAAATTTCCAAACAACCCCATTAATTGAATCAAAATACAGGACGAAAAGCATACCCAAACTGTATGTGTGTGTAGTATATTCATATACCAAACCCAGTAGCTTTAGGTGACTGTCACGAACTAATGATTTTTCCTAACATTTGGGTGACGACTAGTTACATAAATAGCTACGTCAATAGACCCTAAGTAGATTATGGAAATGGTCTGTCTAATAGTTGTCTGAAGTACTCAAAGCATTGGACTCACATACCGGTTGCATAGTTACCTAACTGGTAACCTGATAAAATACGTTTAAAGTGACTACATTGCTGGTTACTTAGAGACAGTAAAGTGACAATTGACTTGACGCTAGATTAACTGGGATGTAATTGTATGAGAATTAGGTACTACATTCTAGATTACTTAGAGACACTTAAGTGACACTTGACTTCACACTAGATTATCTGGGATGTTTAAAGTAACCATTTGACTTATCTCTGCTCTACAAAGAAAACATTTGTATCAAATGACCCAAAATAAATAAATTGTAGTCAGACATTAGTGACAATTACTGCCTCTAATGGATACACTGACTGTTTGTAGAACAGCTGGGAATGATATCACATATGTACACGAGCGTGTATGTATGTACTCGATTTCATGGATGGATTCGTGGGCCTTAAAATGTTTGGTATTGAAAATGTGAATACAAACACATATTTTTCAAAAGCGCAGTTAAAGGACAAACAACAGGTTAAAATTCAATGTTACTTCGTTGTGGACACTATATAATGCACGTACTTAAGTCTGTTAATATAATGTTTATTAATTTTATGTTGTTAAATTATCACAAAAGCTGTGAACTATTTAATTAATTTCACGTGCTAAATAATTCTGAAAGGTCATTATGTGCTCTATGAGATATATTGAGGGTTAAAGGGCATACAAAATTCAACTTGTGCATATATCTTAAATTGCTTCTCGCTATAATTTATAATTTTACTTGAAACCTCTCGGTAAAGTCATAGAGCAAAAGTTCTGAGCTGATTCATTTATGTATTTTTTTTATGTCATGCTGTCAGCGAAGTCAGCAGCAGAAGCTGTTTTCTGAAGCACGAATATAGGTTGAGATGAATGAACTACAGTATCTTGTCACACTATCAACACTCCCACCTGTTTTCATTTGAAAACTGTAATCATTTTCCAAAAAAGAAACAACAGAAATGAATAAAACGGAAAATTTAAATTGTTGCATTTCTCATTTAAAGAAAACCATAGAAAAATCCATATTTATCTACTAGAAAACGTTCTGTATACATGAATTGCTTTTCTTGAATTCTTAGTAAAATTGTTCAACAATAGTTAAATGAATAGAATTAATCAGGCATGTTTGTAGTCAATTAACCAAAATAGATTTAATTGATTTCCGCCACAGTTTTCCATTATCCATTTGGCTACAATTTTAGCATGAATCACTTTTTGGTGATAGATCCTTCCTAATCTATATTAGGGAGTTTTTTTTGCATTTTTTAGAGCGGGTTTTTTTTACATTCCATAAATCAATTCAAGGAGCATACTTAATATCAACACTCAAAAGTCTCAAGTTCGGATTTTTATAGACATACATCGGATGAACTTTGGATTGTTTTTGTTTAGAGTAACTTCGGGTAATGTGGACTACCGTTTTGTACTTCCTAAAATTTTGACCACAATATATATGGATATTAAAAAAGTTGTGTACCAATAAATAAGCAAATGTATTCTCTAATTGTTTTTGTAGTTGATAATTGTTTGCGTCAAAGGATAAGGAACCCAAAAACCATCATTAAAAAGAGTGGAGGGTAATGTGGACTAGAATTTAATACATAAAATTCATGAACCAACTAAAACCAGTTTTAAAAAATTAAATTTTAAATATATTTTTATTAATACAAACTAAAAAGACTCGTTCTTGGCCTACATTTGGACCAGTAGTACACAATCAAGTAATTTAAGTGGTCCACATTACACGAACTTGGGTTACAGTGGTAAACAATTATTTTTACCTACTAATCTAAATGTGCTTAAATACTTAGCAAATATATGCAAAACTACGTGTCCACTTTAACTATATAAAACCACCAAACATTAAATTCTACTATGTAACTGTATAAAATTTCGTTTGTTACTTGGGCCGAAAAAAAGTTGACCACGCTCATTATAAGAATAAAAAGCCAACATATCGTTTTAAACAAATTCTAAATGCACGACAAAGCAATGTTATCATACCTTGAATAGTTTCTGAAAAAAGACACAGGTCCATATTAGACACATAGTCCACAATACCCAAAGTTACTCTACAATAATGTGAGAAATACCAGTTAAAAATATTTTGAAAAAAAATCGTATTTGTAAAAAACGTTATTATGTTTATATGTTCATTAAAAACATGCTATTTGTTATATCGACACTGTTCATGCATAGATATATGTATATGTAAATATGTATGCATATAAATACCCATACATATAATACATACATATGTACATAGATTTATATACATAAGTACTTATGTATATATGTAAAATGCATATCATTGGCAAGCATCCAATTATCATTGTTATTATGTCTCTGAGGAGTATAAATTTGTTTAGCTTTAGCATGACAATGCAATTTCATTCCAGTTTTTGTTGCTGATGATGCTGTTGTTGCAGTACTTTTTTGTTGGATGAGTTTTATATGATTTCTAAAGCAACAACTTTTTTATTTCACTATAAAAATATTAAAAACAACTTTTTGTTCACTACACACCCTCTACAAACCATCCAGTACTTACTTCATCTCTTTTATATGTACATAAATACCCACATACATACATACATACATACATACATACATACATACATACATACATACATACATACATACATACATACATACAAACATGAACACATTTGTACAAATACAAATTTGTGAATGTTGCTCTTCAATAATATCCCAGCAGTTTCACAAGTAGTCAATGAATGTATAACTTAGGCCCATTATTATAACTTACATTTAAAGTTCATATTAGGAAAAAGTAAATTTATATAATGTGAGTAAAATAGTTCCCTTTAAGTATTTTTCGTTATTATAACATACTTGTAAATATTTTTTTTTAAAATATGATATTAAATTGGCAACGATGTTAATGCAAAAATAAAAAATTGTAACTTTTAGTCTCAAAAGTATAAACATTACGTTAAAAGCAAAAGTTTATTTTAGCTTAAAATATACATATATACGAGTATAATAACGAAAAACTAGTTATCTATCCGATAACATCCTTACTTTTGCTTGGACTTAGAGACAGTAATAGTCACTAATGTCTGATCACAATACTGACTCCAATTTGTGGAGCAGAGAGAAGTCAATTGGTTGCTTTTTACATCCCAGTTAATCTAGCTTAAATTCAATTGTCACTTCAGTGTCTTTTTTTTTTTTTTTTGCTTAAGTGTGCTTACATCTAGTGTGAAGTCAATTGTCACTTTAGTGTCCCTAGAAATTCGTTTTTTTATCCACCAGAAGTAATTTATTTAGTACCCGTAAATGGTAATACAACTAGTTATGTAGGTAATCAGTTAGGTAGCTAGCGAGGTAACTGTCTCTATGTAATCGGTATTGACTTGTTTGGACCAGCTATCGGACTGTATCTTTGTAATCTATGTGGGGTCAATTGACATGCATATGTTAAAATAACAAGTCTCGTATCTATTTAAGTTAATAGTGGTCACCCTAAATGATTGGTAGAAACACTAGTTCGGGACAGTCACCCAAAACTGCTGGGATTTCTTCTAGCTGTGATTTCTTATTGTTACTATAATTGAACAAAAGAAGATGAAGAAAATGAAAAAGAAGAACAAAATGAAAGCAAGATGTAGTTGATAAATGTATATTGTAATTTAACAGGACTTTACAATAATAAAAGGAAGAAAAATAATTTGTTTTAAGGATAAACTATTAGACCACATGAATAAATGTTTACGAACAAATCAAAGAATGAATATAAATACAAACACACAAACGTACATATTTACAAACACATAAATATAAATATTATAAATTAGTTATAGCAATAATGCAATAACTAAAACATCAACAACAACAAAATTCATATTTAAAATAATATTTTAAGGCCTTACGAAGAAGACTACATGACGTATACGAAATTTTATTTATGTTTTCTTGCATTTCTATTACAAATTGTAAGTACATTCGTAAGCAATCTGCAAATTGAAAGTACATTATAATTTCTTAACTTGCCAAACACAACAAATGACAAAAAAACATTTCCTTATAAACTTGCAAGAATCTTTAGCATATTAATTGAAATACATTTGTATTTGTAAAGTAAAAATAAGTAAATAATAAGTATAAATAATACTATTATAATAATTTATTTAGACTTTAACACATAAGATATTAATAGGCGACCAAGTAGCAATATCAGTATACCCTAACCAAAGTGTATCCATGAACTCAATCATTGGTGAAGGATCTATGAGTCATGAGCGGAACGTATGAGATGGAGATGGACATTTACTCCGATTTATAGATCCGACTGAATATTCGGTTTCGGATTAGGCCAAAAATCGGTATTCGGCAGGGCTCTAAAAAAAAGCAGAAACATGCTATAAAATGAAAATAGGTAGTAATTAGTAGATATGAGAAGTTTCGTTTTGTTTCGTATTAGGCCGAAACAAAATTTGTAGGGGTAAATTTTGTATAGAACAATGTCCGAAAACAGGAGAATGTATTTAGAAAAATATTCCCAGTAAGTTGCCAAAAATTATGAAATATGCAAAAATAAAATAGCCAAAAAGATTGGATTCCACAAGAACATAGCAACTAAGTAAAAGTGGGTAGTAAGGCAATTAAAATTGTATTTGTATATACAGCATACATGTATGTGTAAAACATCATAATTGAAATCTCTTTATTTTTTTCTTATTATTAATTATTCACAAATTTCCATTTATTAAATAATAATAGTTTTTTTTTGGAAAAATAAAGAATTAAATTTTCATTCAAACCCTAGTAAATTTGTTGGTATGGACATAAATGGCCAAAAAAGCATAAAAACAAATATGTTTTTTGAATTATGAATAAGTTCATATGAATTTAGAGTTATTAATTTAGGCATGTGTTCGATGAACGTGCGCTGAAGCCACAAAACAGCTTAAAATTTAATAAACAGCATAATGCTTAGGCCTCCGTTTTTAAATACAAACACACGCATACTAACAAACTGAACCTTAACTGAAAATGAATCTCAATTATGCCAAACATGTATCTTTGTTAAAAATGAAAAGAACAACAAATCCGACATTCCTAGATATTCTAAGTTAAGTTAAAACATTTTTTGTATAAATAGTTGCTTACAATGGTTAAGCAATATCAGTTGTCTATTCAACAATATAAATTAAACAATAATTAACTTTTTGTTAAATAACGAACATTAAAAAAACCCTAAATTTTTTAACATGGCTAAATTCGTGCAAATCCTTTTCGTTGCTTTGTTGGCTGTAGCATTGTGCTCCGCTGAAGCTCCTCGCTCTCGCACATCCCGTTTCCAAGCTAGACGCAATCGTTTCTTGGCCCGTCAAGAAGCTGCTGAGCCAGCTGCCGTTACTCCTTATCCCACTGCCGACGAATTGAAACCTGAAGTGCCTTTCGATGAAGCTGTAGCCGCCGAAGAACAACAACCCGATGAAGTTTATGGTCCACCAGAAGAAGAAGCTCCCGTTGAAACTGATGATGTTGCTGCCGCTGAAGAAGAACAAGCCGTTGCCGAAGAAGAGGCTGCTGTTGCCGATGAAGAAGAACAAGCTGTTGCCGAAGAAGAAGCAGCTCCCGCCCGTTTATCTGCCCGCCGTACATCATCTGCTCGCAGAAGTTCAGTGCGCCCTGCTAAATTGCGTAAAGCAGCTCCTGCCCGTCTCCAACTCCAGCCCCAATTTGTTCCCCAACCCCTCTTCTACTATGTTGCTCAATAACTTGTTCAACCTTTGTGATTTATATACAATTTCGTATATTAAGTACTAATTACTGTTAATGCTCTTGAATTCTTTCTGTAAGAATTTCTAGACATGTTAAAAAATTCGACAACACTGCTACTAATACTTAAATAGAAAAATGATAATAATAAAAAACAATAAAACAAATTATATAAAATTAATAACTTAAAGATGTTTCCTAATTTCAAATTCACAACAGAAACTTCAGTAAGAAAGCGTTTCTATTAATAAGTTTTGTTAATTTTTGAGATAACATGTTTTTTTTTTTTTTAAATTTATATACAAAATTGCTACATGAGAAAATGCAGAGGATATTTTTTCGTTCACTTTTGTATCACTTTAATTGGTAGATGCTGCAAAATTTTTCTAAAGACAAAATATGTAATTATAATGTTAAATATTTTATGGAATAACTGTAAAAATTGTTCAGTAACGGAAATTTGAAGTAGTTTTTAAGAATATAGATTTTTAAGCATTAAAGATTTTGTCATCGGTATTGTACGTATGTTTTCACACCACTACGAACCTTAAGATATCCCAGTGAGGAAGATAAAGGACTAAATCATACATTACTTATTAATTGTGAATTCACTTAAGGTTTACATTTGAAGTTATTAACCATAAATACAAATGCATATTAAATCACCGTAAAGCAATGTGGTATTATTTGAATTCAACCAATTTCAAATTAACTACAAAACAAGGTTGGACACAGTTACCGCTAAAACTGCAATTACCGTTACCACTAAAATACCGTTACAGCTTTTCGATAAATAGTTTTAAATTATGAAAATACAATATAATAAGTATGCGGAATGAAATTGCAACAAAAATTTTACAATGGCCAAAGAAAAAGTACATGAGTTATTAGTGTTTTAGCACTTATTTTGAATTACGTTATGTTTTGCCTTAAAACTTTAAAACCCCAATTGAAAATCTGGCTTTTAGTTATTTCAAAATGTTAACAAAAAAAGAACAACCATGAAAAAACATTTGTAATTTTTTCCATATTTTATCTATTTTCATCGGGAACAATTTATTATATTTTACATCAAGTGGCAGAGAAAGGCAGAGATGTGAACTTTTTTGAAAGTAACTAAACCATTTATTGATAAGATGTGCAAAGTAGAACATAATCTTTATTCTAAAAAAATATATATGGATCTTAATCAATCAGGTGTAAATTGAAAATTTTGACTTTTTTGGAATTTGATTTGACCATCAATTCTGATTAATATATTATGAAATGTGTACACAAAATTAATCATTTCATAAAATGAAACATCAGAGATTATTTTTTAAAAAGAAAGTTCTTCTTAACTGTTCCAACATGAAACTGTCACGCCCTGATGATTATGGTGTTTTCCAATACCCTTCAAATTCTAGACTTTCTAAAGTGAAAAAATGTCCGAATTTTTTTAAATTAAAAATAATTTGAGAGTTTTTGGACCTTTTTAAATTGAAGAGTTTTTGTAGATTATTTAAAATAAATATCGAGAAGAATAAGTCCATGAATCTCAAATAGGAGCTCAGAAAAGTGTAAACATCGGTATTTCAAACAACTGTATATAAATTTCTTCATAACTGCCACAAAAGTATATGAATATAATACATTTTTTGCTTACATAAAATTAATACAATGAACTATTTTATAAAGGTTTTATATGTTATTTGTTTTAACGTTGGAAAAAAATATAGCGTTTTATGTTTTGTTGCAATTTCATTCCGCATACGTTATTAAATTTATTAGTGAAAAATAAAAATCGGGTTAAAAAATATTTTTCCCGAACCGGGTCTATAGTGGATATAACAGCCACAAAAGTACATAAATATAACAAATTTTTTGCTTACATTAAATCAATACAATGGGCTATTTTATAAACGTTGGAAACAAATATAGCGTCTTCTGTTTTGTTGCAATTTCATTCCGCATACGTTATGTATGTATAGAAATTTTTAGAATGTCATCTTAAATCGAACATTTAAGCTGACTTTAAAAGGAAAACCTTGTGATTAAGGTATCTGCAATAGAGTTAGAACTATTTTCCAATTAATAATATACAGCATGGATACAATTTAAAATCTATTTTAATCAAACGCCTTAAGAATTTATTGAAAGCTTTGTACGAATTTAAAAATACCTTGGAATAAGTATTGAAGACCTTATTCATAATCAATTTTTAAATTTAGCAAGCGTTTATAAAACATAAATTTTTTTTAAATTGATTGTGAACATTGGGTAAGTCGTTTAATCTATAATTAATTCATTTAATATTTAAAATTACAAAATTGATTCGAATTAAATAAAACACCAATAATTGATAACCCTTCTCTATACCCACCACCAAAAAGTAGGGGATTATTGATTTTGTCATTCCATTGATATTGTGACATATCGAAATATTGATCGTATTACCAAAAAATAAATATATTCTGGGTCCTTATAAAATACTAATTCAAGTTTTTAGAAAATATTCTTTTCTGATCAGAAATAAATAAATAAAATAAAATAAAAAATGACTGGTAGTGAAAATGGATGAATCGGTCAAGCAGAATTCACAACCTCCAAAAAAGTAGATGTTTTTCAAAATTGTTTTGCTATTTTCTTAAAATATATTCAGATAAAATCATGAAATTTTGCACACAATGATACTATGATTAAAGGACAAGCTCTGTTGAAAATGATAAGAATCGCCCCAGCCTCCATACAAATTTCTTTTCGAAGTATGGTTCTATGGTACATACATAAATGCATATAGACTAGCAGTATCCAAAAACAACGTTATCAGATTAAAATTCGATACAAATTAAATAGAAATTGCCGATTTATATATGAAAATTTCAAAAAAATCTTAGATCGTCTATAGCTTTTTTAATAAGAGTTTAATAGAGAAAAGCTCACTCATATTTCTGACCAAAAAACATTTTTTATGAAAATCTTAGATCGTCTATATTTTATAAACAAATAAACGTTTAATAGAGAAAAGAAGCTAAATCTGATATCACTCAAAAGGATATCGATAGGTACTCATAACTCCGACCAAAAATCGATTTTTATATGAAAATTAAAAAAAGGTGATCACTCATATATCTGACTAAAAAGTGATTTTTATATGGAAATCTAAATTGAAAAATGTTTTTCAATCGTAAAAAAAATATATTTTTTTTTTCTTAATTTTTTACATTAGAATTACCTCTGAATTCTCAGTATACTGCATAAGTATATCAAATAGATTCTGATACTAATGATTCATAAAATAGAATGTTCTTTTTTTAAGGACAGGTAACAAGAGCAACAGGTGTATGACAGGACTTTTACTTTCTTACACTCAGCCAACATTTTGTATCGAAATGGTCTCTTTGAATGCGATGAAGTTGAAACTCATAGATGGTAATATTTTAATAAATGTTCGCGTTCACCGAAAACAGCATAATGTTTAGGCCTCTGTTTTTAAAAAACAAACACACGCTAACTAACAAACTGAAGCTTAACTCAAAATGAATCTCAATTATGCCAAACATGTATCTTTGTTAACAATGAAAAGAACAACAAATCCGAACAAACTTTAACAACACGTTCCTAGATATTCTAAGTCAAGTTAAAACATTTTTTGTATAAATAGTTGCTTACAATGGTTAAGCAATATCAGTTGTCTATTCAACAATTTAAATTAAACAATAATTAACTTTTTTTAAATTACGAACATTAAAAAAACCCTTAATTTTTTAACATGGCTAAATTCGTGCAAATCCTTTTCGTTGCTTTGTTGGCTGTAGCATTGTGCTCCGCTGAAGCTCCTCGCTCTCGCACATCCCGCTTCCAAGCTAGACGCAATCGTTTCTTGGCCCGTCAAGAAGCTGCTGAGCCAGCTGCCGTTACTCCTTATCCCACTGCCGATGAATTGAAACCTGAAGTGCCTTTCGATGAAGCTGTAGCCGCCGAAGAACAACAACCCGATGAAGTTTATGGTCCACCAGAAGAAGAAGCTCCCGTTGAAACTGATGATGTTGCTGCCGCTGAAGAAGAACAAGCTGTTGCCGAAGAAGAGGCTGCTGTTGCCGATGAAGAAGAACAAGCTGTTGCTGAAGAAGAAGCAGCTCCCGCCCGTTTAACTGCCCGCCGTACATCATCTGCTCGCAGAAGTTCAGTGCGCCCTGCTAAATTGCGTAAAGCAGCTCCTGCCCGTCTCCAACTCCAGCCCCAATTTGTTCCCCAACCCCTCTTCTACTATGTTGCTCAATAACTTGTTCAACCTTTGTAATTTATATACAAATTCGACCACAAATCTTCTAACACATCAATAGTAAAATGATAATAATAAAAAACAATGAAAAAAATTATATAAAATGGATTTTCATTTTCCGATTAGCTCCAAATCAAAATGGATACATCATCGGGACAGCCCAAACAAATGAAGCTAAAAACATGAAATTTTTTGTGGGTTAAATGGGTAAACTCGGTAACCTTATATCTTCAAAACTAATAAAGATACATAAAATCTTAAAATTGCATGTTACTCCATTATAAAGAAAACTGATACGTGTTTGGTACTTTTTCGAAATTCAAACCGGGAAAAAACTGTATTTTAATCCATTTTTTGGCACCCTATGTATCTTTTAAACCAATAAACATAGAAATAAATTTTAAATCGCATTCTTTACATATTAAAAAAAAAAAAAATATGAATTTAATACTTTTTGGAAATTCGAACCCTTAAGGGATAAAAATTGTGTTTATTTTTGGTACTTTTTCATAAAATATCTTTTGCTATAAATTGACATAGACATATGAATATTTTATTATGAGCTCCTTCCACGATACAGAAATTATTTGAATAAAATTTTACCACCGCAATGGGGATAAAAAAAGTACCAAAAAAATGGTAAGAACGAAAAAATACATTTTATTTGAAATTATTCCAATTTTGATAATTTTTTAACATTGGTTTCTGGATTCATACAAAAATTAACTAACAGAGTATTATTTGGATCTCGAATGCCAAGGTGTATATTGGGACAAAACCGGGTAAAAAGTTTGGTACTTTTTTAGAACATCTTTTTTCTTGAGGGCATTATTAGTTAGGAATATGCGATAATGTTTAGGTGCCAAAATGTGAGAACTGAACTATAAGTACTTTTTCGTTCTTCTAATGGTACTTTTTGAATTTTCTTTAATAATGGACCTAGAAATATGAAATTAAGCATATATGAATCAAAGTGAATAAGAATCCAAGGGGGAGACTATATGGTACTTTTTTATTCCAATGGTACTTTTTATAATTTTTTTTTTATAATAATTAAGTAATTAGTTAATTAATTCATTTTTTTATAATAATTAACTCATTATACTCTTCACCACGAGTGGCAAGGGTATATATAAGTTTGTCGTTCCGTTTGTAATTTCTACATTTGTCATTAGCTACCTTACAAAGTATATATATGTATTGTGGATCGTTATAGATAGCGTAGTCGATATAGCCATGTCCGTCTGTATGTTGAAATCAAGTTTCCGTAGCCCCCAAATAACTTACATAGTTGATTCATACATCAATATATCGAGAATTCTTCCGGCTATTGCTATTTAAAATCGAGAAAATCAGCCCACAAACGTCAACGATGTATATAAGGCTATAGTAATTTGGACATACAATGGGTCAAAATCGGGAAAAAATATTTTTTAACCCGAATTTTTTTGTAAAACATTTTTTCACTAATAAAATATGAACACTTTTTTTTCAAAATTTTGAAAAAAATTTTAATTTTGTTTACCTAAAATTTTTTATTTTAAAGTATAATTTGGTGAAGGGTATATAAGATTCGACACAGCCGAATATAGCTCTCTTACTTGTTTTTTATAGCATTATGCATTTTAATTTAAAAATGTGTATTGTCTTAAGTTATTAGTGTAAATATATTATATAACTTTATAGAATTCAAATACATATAAACAAATACATATAAATACGTATACATATGTAAACTATAAAAATCAGAATCTAGACATAGACTATAAAAATATAAAAATAGATATGTATGTATGTATGTATATATGAGCATTTGTCTAAGTAAATAATAACACATAGGAGTACAAATGTATGAATAATATACATACTTATGTACATATGTGTTATAATATTAATTAGACAAATGCTCATACATTGTACAGGGTATTTCATTAAGCGCTTCCTATATTTAAATTTAAATAAAATTTCTATGACTGTGGCACATAAATCAGGCTGAATTTGACCGATGGCATGGTTTAGATTGGCTTTAAGGGCTGCTTAAGAAAACACCACAAGAAAAAGTATAAAGGAGTCAAATCGCACGATATCGGTGGCCAGTTTACAGCTCGTGCAGAATGTTTAATGTAACTGTTGAAACCACATGTCATTGGAGTCCATATCATCATGAACCTATAGTGCTGGCCGTTGACGTTTATGGTCTGGCCATCGTTGTTTTCAAAGAAATATGAACCGATGACGCCAACAGCCCAACATCCAAATAGGTGAAGCACGTGCAACGTTTCCCGAACAGAACACCCATTTTGATAAAATAATTTGACAATTGGTGTTGATTTGGCAAAATAAACTGAATAAATGACAGCAAATTCGACCTGTCAAAGATCGGAAGTCAATTATTTTAAAGTTGTTAGTTTTGAGAATTTATATCAAATGTTATCTAAAACCACGTTTCTAGTAAGAAGTAGAAAAGCCACCCGTTTTTATTGAGACGTCGATTATTCTTGAATCAGCTTCAAGATCAAAACTTTAACAAAGATTTTGATCAGAAATCATTGTAAATTTGTAATTAAATCTGTGTATGCTGGGTAGATGTCCATATGTTCATATTTAATATACATATGGCAGTTGCGCTGACAAAAATATCTATGTGTAATTTTTCAAAAATTGTTTTATTCCACCATCTGAAAGTCCTATAGAACGTTCATCTATTTGCCAAGCTATATATGTAGCTCTTTTTGTAGGCGCAGCGTTTGGGTATATATTCCAAATATATCCATACCAACATACATATGTATCTAGACAAATACGTACATATTTTTGGGGGGAAATTAAAAATGTAAAGCACGTATAGCCGGCATGACTATGATGTGATGGTCGCATATATTAATTTTTATATTTTACACTACTATACTCGCACACAGTACACATGTGTACACGTATTAGGGAGGTGGAAATTGAAAACACCAATGTTTAAAATAAGTTTACTTTCGTTGTATTGGTCTAACGTAATTTTCTATAACGATGATGTTTCCATTTCAATGTTTACAAACATTTAATAAAAAAAAAAAACACTGGAAGATTTTCAATAAACACTATTTGTCGCATTAGTAAAACTATTTAGATTTTGTTTTCTTTTATAAAATACGCATGTATGGGTAAATTTGTTGTTATTTTATAATGTAATTATTATTATTATTATTATTATTATTGTTATTATTTAGTTTTGTTCGTATGAAGCCGAATTTTGTTTATATTGAAGAATAAAAACAAACTACAGCTGCCAAAGTCCAAAACTCAACAGAAATTGAAAACTAAGTACAATACGAAAAAAGTTCCTTCCATGCCAAAAAGTAGCAAAAACAAAAAACAACAAAAACGTAAAACGAAATAATTTGTATGCAACACGTTATTTGTTGCTTTTATGGCTGTTATTTTCGAAAACAAATGACTTCCTACTTCCGTTCTAATGGTGGATGGATCTTGCACACATACAAATGAAGACACACAAACATAAAATTGGTTTGGTTTGGTTTGATTGTTAATAAATACATATGTAGATACAAACACAAACACAAACAGACGATACATGTACAAATGTTTGGATTTATCTTTCTGAATGAGAATTGAAATACTTAGATGTGTACATTTTGAAATTCTCTGTTAGTATTAGTGTTATACTGACCTAGAAAACTAAAATTAAAACGACAAATATGTTAATTTCGAAAAAATACAATTTTATATTCAAACTCAGTTTTTTTTTTTTTTTTTGTTTTTTGTATAAAATATAGTGTGTTACTTTTTGTATAAACTTATTGAAAATATTAATGTATAAAAAAAAACTTAACAGAAGAAATTTAAATGGAATACTGAATAATTGTAGATTAATAACTTTTTTTATAAAAAAGAGAGAAATTCAATGATAACGTTTGGACCTTTTCACCATGCTGATGGTGGTATGGGAGCACTGTAGACAAGAGGTCTGGTTAGCAGTAGAGGATGGACCGAAAAACGTACTGGTATTACGATAGCACGTTGTTGTTGTGATCTTTGGTTTTGGGTATTGACATTAATGGTCTCCGAATCAGGATCTTCATTTTCGCCATCCAAGGGCTTAGGAGCTAAAGGATTCGTGCTGGAACCACATACCGGATGGTCGCTGTTGTCATGTTTAGTGTTGACTTCCCCTCTATTTTCATCTTCTAACTGCAATTGTTCCGATGGCAAGAGGAACGCTTTAGATGGTCGATAACCAGCTGCTGGATAAGGTGCCTTTATCTCAGTTTCTGCTGGCAATTCAGTAGCCTCTTCAATGGGTGTTTCTGTCAAGTTTTCTGAAGCTTTTTGTTGTTGCTCGCTTTTAAACAAACTATCTGCAGGCAATAAGAATGGTATTCTAGGTTGAAAGCCAGCTGGTGGATAAGGAGCCTTAGGAGTCGATGCTTCTGCCAACACATCCTCTCCACCTTCCACTCTCTCACTGTCATCTACATTTAAGTTATCTTCTTCCACATTAATCGTTGTGGTGGTCTCACTTTCATATCCTTGCGTAGTCGTTGTAAAATCTATTGGCTCGGTCGTCGATGCGATTACTGATTCATCTGTTACTTGTGCCTCACTGTCACTCTCTACATTTCGTGCAGCTGCCTCGTTAGGCAAAGGAAATGCCCTTGATGGCCTAAAGCCACTAGCAGGATATGGTGCCAATTTAATTTCTCGCACTGTCGCTTCTACTTCGTTTTCATCTTCTACACTTTGATTATCAGCAACACTAGTGCTGTTTTGATTGTCCGTACTGTCTTCTATCACTTCTGTATTGTAACGGCTGTAGCGAATTTGTCGTGCATTTGCCAAACAAATGGACGAAATTAACACCAGCAGCCAAATACTCTTCATATTATTTTCTTTTATCACAATCATTTTATTTTCTGTTGGAAACAAAGTGTGCAAACACTTTTAAAGATCCTGATTATGCACTAAACGTATTTTATGTACACGGCTCTGCCGCTTGTTGTTTATTTATTAATCAAAAAATTTAAACAGACTAATTTTATTTCATACAAAACTTATTATTTTTATATAAGTTTTCATTAAAAAACCAAAATACAATAAAAACTGGAAAAATATTTTGTTTTCTGTGTCGTTTCATTCTGTTCTAAATGCTCATTTGAATATTCTACAATGAAACTGAAAGTTTCAGCTTGTGAATGGCGTCTCTTCCAAATTTGGCTTACATCCAACATTACGTGTATCATTAGTGTCATTACTCAGTTTCGGAATGTTGCGACAGGATTTTAAGTATATTAAATTTGTCGTTTTGTATGTAACATACAACTTATACTAATATTTTACACATTAAATTAAGTTTTTCAATGATTATAATCACCAAGGTAAAATCTTAAAAATATCCAGATTTTGTCAGTGTCTGAAAAATTTATTTTAGTTTCGAAATATCATACAAGTGATCAATATATTTAGTGAGACGATCAAATTATGATTTTGGCGATACGAACTGAGTCTCTAATTTTTAAATTGTTTTCGCTCAGTAAAGACTTCTTGCATTGACGGACTTCGGCCGGACGCAAAGGTGCGCTACGAATTATACCCCCAAACCGAACATCAATTAAATCCCCAAAGTTAAGGACTTAATTCATTATGAATTAAAACCCCAAATTTGTTAAATGAAATGAGCAGATATGTTTGAAAATTCTTCAGAAAACCTTTCCGGTTTTTGATACATCCCACATTTTTAGAAATTTGGGAAGTTATTTCATTATGAACTAATTCACTAATTCTGGAAATGAAATAAATCAAAAAAAAAAAAAAAAAAAAAATTAACGATGTCCCTAAATATCGTTGATGTTTTTTTTATATATAAAATTTTCATTTTCGGTTTGGGAACTTAGTTCGTAACACTTAAGTTTTTAGATAATAAATGTATGGAGGAACAATTAGTTAAATGTTTGAATTGAAAATTGATCTTGAGTACCATTAAGTGTTTTAGGTATTCAAGTGGAATACAATTAGAAATGGCTGAAACAACAGGTAGGGTATGTAAAATTCGAAGTGTTGAAGGAAATTTCCATTTAATTATTCAATTATTATTTTTTGATTGTCTATCTATATACATATATATATATTTATTAATAATTCTAAACATTTGTTTTGTTTTTACGAATGTTTTACAAATATAGACAGGCAATCATCATTTTATTTAATATTTGAGCATTTTATATATTAGTGCATGAGTGTGCGAGTTTATTCGAAATTCGAATCGATTGTAGGAGTTCGTATGTATGTATGTATGTATGTGAGTGTAAATTGTATTCAATTTGGTTTGAGGTTTTATTCTTTTTGTTGTAGTTGTTGTTGTTATTATTATTATTGTTATTGTAGTTATATTTGTATTTGTATTTGAGTTTGTCATTAGTTTTAGTGTTGATATGCGTATTCGTACGTGTCTTGTTAGTTAAATGTACATAAATACAATAAATAAAATTTTCATTTCATTCTATGTTACATTTTTGTTATTAAAAGCATAAATATGTGGTAAAATTAAATTGCTTTTAAGATTATTCGTTTGTTAGTTGGTGGCTTTGGATGTTTGGTAGTTGTTGCTATATACTAAATGTATGAAATTAGGGTGATACTTGAATATATCTAAAGTTCAATGAAAATATGCTATCATTTTGAAATATGCATCCAAGTTTCGTTCGATTTTACATTGGAAATAATAGTTTCATTGTAGTTTAAGATAATACATACAAATTATTACAACATTTATCGTGTGGACTTTTAAATATGTCTTTCTAAGATATATCTAGCATATAAACTAATAAGTTTTCAGTTCAAAAAATATATTTTTCGAGTAATATAACTACTTGTTTTATCTTTTTATTTGATACAAGTGTGAGCCGGATCAAGCCATGTTGAAGAGCGTTTTGTATTATAAGTCTGTGGAATTTAAAATTTCTAGATCTTCGGAAAGCTCTGCGTACATAAAAGTACTACTGATGTATGGTTAAATCCCAGAAAATATTCACATCAATGAAACTGATTTATACTAGAAAATAATTTATAAATTAGCTTATTTTAATCATGAACATAATACTATTGCTTTAAGGACACTTTGATAACTAATTTTAGAATTTTTTTTGCCAGGAAATTCACGTGCTATCGTATGATATATATACATAATCATAAATGACGAAAATACTCGTCGTTTGAGCTAAGTCACTATGATGTGCCCGAAGTGCAAACGAAGTCTGGGTATGAGTTCAAGTGTTATAATTCTAAAATAGTGGAATTATATACTCAATGTAGATGATTGGGTTTTCAGCACTGTATGTAAGATAAACAAGGCTATTCCAGTTCTCACTTTCACTATTCACCGTATTTTTCGAAGCATTATTACAACAATATTATGTAATTTTCTTAGCATTTCTTATTAAAAATATTTACACGTGATTTTTTAACCTTAATTATATAATGCTTCCAAAAATACGGTGAATGGTGAAAGTGAGAACAGGAATAACCCTGAATATGTATGTTATCAGTAATTTCTCAAAACTAGGAACCCAATTCCAACTTTGAACTGATGACTCGGTTCTTGTATCAAATCAATATTGATATTGTCACTGCAGAAGGGATACCCTACTTCATACGTGCGTCTAATATGAACATGTCTGTATGACATGTATTTGATTTTGCATACAAAGTGTATTTAATGTGTAAGGTGTTTTAACTATACTAAATAATAATTTATGATTAATATAATCATTACGATTGTGTATGCGTTTTCATACTAGAAGTCAGTATGTCATCAACATGACCTTGAGAGAAATACATATACTTTTGTAATTATTTATGTAATAGGGAATTTTTATAGTTCTATTTCTAATACACTTATTGAATAAAGTCTTTCACATGGAATGATTCGAACATTGTTGGACAAATAAATGTTAGTTAATTGCATCTCAAGTTGAAATCTTTGGCGTACAATATTTCCAGGTATATTGTACGCCAAAGATATGAAAAATAAGTGCAATGTGACTCGTAATAATTTCGTAAATATAATTCTATTATCATGCAATTATAGCGAACAATAAAAAAATTTACTCGTACATGGAGAAATTGAAAAGGACAACAGTGACAGCATATGGACAACAATAAAGATACTTTAACAATATAAACATTCTACATAAATATCTACGCATATGTACGTATATACTTGGAAAAACTTTGAAACTTTCAATGATACAAACATTTTATTTCGGGAATAAGACAGGGACAATCGATATCGTATATCTTCTGCTTATAACGAATCATACAAGGGTACTCCAAAACATTCCCTAATGCTGAACTTGTTCAATTTGTTTCATTTATTTGCTAAAAGGATCATTATTTTCGGTGTTAAAAAGATTTATTGTAAGAAATGTAAGAAATGTAATTTTAATCAAATCTAACAACCTAACCATAAAAGCCTGATAGCTAGAGCACATCTAACATCTACCATCAATTTGCAAAGATGTCAACATCATTCAACATCTTTACAGGATGTTCCTATCTCATCTTGTTCCACCTAACATCTTTTGATTATTTTAATGTCATTTCCATAATTTTAGTGTCACCACTAAAAAATGTCAATAAAATTTAATACAAATGAAAACATATATTTTTATGAAAATGAGGGCAACATTTTATTTGTTTGAAATATTTAGAAATGTATGTTTATATGCATGTAGTTTTAATTTTATAGTAATAAATAAAACCAGTTTAAATTTACCGCGTATTATAGAAAACAATGTGATTTTTAATATTTTGGAAATTCAGATGATGTTACAACAAGTGTGAACAAATGTTTCATGATTTCAACATCTTTCATACGTTTCCCAAAATGTACGTAAGTGTAAAAACACTATTAAAGCGGACTATTATTTTAAATTTCGTATCATAAAACAAAAATATGATTGTTGCAACATGGTTGCCGCAACCATATAAATAATTACAGTGACCATCATTTTGAATATCGTGTAATCATGTAAAAATTCCTGTAGTGGATGTGTCTGGATGCTATTGTAGAACTGCTACTACTTTTTAACTGGATTTAAAAAGTGCATTTTTGTTCAGAGCAGCACAACACTAATATTTACTGCAACTTCTAAAGAACAAATAGTGTTACAAATTATGCGAAAAGCAATGTTTGAAGCACATAAACAATATATCGCGTTCTTTGCAAATAATGTTTCTCTAAAAATTTTATCAAAGGGTTAGAACAGCAGCACCTTTTAAATAGCTGTTCTTCTTATTGTTTTTGAAGTTCGTTTGTGTTAATGAAATATTTTTTGATTAAAAGTGTTAAAATAGAAGCAAAAAGTATAGTTTTAATACTTAGAAGCTACATAAAAAAAATGCATAAATATCAATGATGTTTGTTCTTTTGTGATCGTTCAAAATGTAACACACTATGAACGTTGGCAACATTTTGTGTCAGAAGAGAACCATCACAGCAACTAAAAATCCATTTGTCTGGAGTTAAAATACAATGGTTGTGTATGTGTCTATTTGTCATAGAAAAACGACAATTCACAGAAAAGTATTCGCTGGAAATACAAAGTATTATAATTAATAATTATAATTGTCAAGTTCACAGAATAAATTTTCAACATAAATAGTATGATTTGATTGAATTCAGTTCATAACATTTACAAATGATTTCTTAAATATGATTTACATATCGCTCATTTGCTGCAACAACGTCATAACTCAAAATCCGGGTTTTTTGAACTGAGTAATACAAAATATGCGCCGTTCTTTAGTTTTTCATATAGTTTAATCAGTTTTCAAAAACGTCAATTATTTGTTGTGTAAAAGTGTTTTCTTGTTGTACACATCAAAATTAGAATTCATGTTTTCTCGTATATTTGACAAGTTAAAATTTGGGTTAAATACAGATTAGAAAGATATTAACATCTACTATTTAAACCAGGTTTTATTTCTGAAATCGCATGATTTGTTGAAAATTTATTTAAGAAATAGTAAAATGTCAAAAAACATTCAAAGCCGTTTTTCTCGAAACGACTTTTTTGAATAATGACGTTGTTGCAGCAAACGAGCGATATGTATTTTATAAATGTGTTTTCTTTTTAGGATTTTTGGATACAAATGGAAAAATTTTCGGGAAATTGACTGCATTTTGATCATACAGTGCACTCGCGGTAACGTGAACTAATTAAAATCAAGGGAGTTCATGTTAGTGAATTTGTTCTCGTTAGCGATTGTCGAATTTCATGGAAAAAATATAAAATTTTTTACACTCTTAAACGTGAAATTCTTTTATTATTGTTTTCATTATTAAAATATAAAACAAAAATTATTGATTAAAACTCATTACAAAACAAAACGAGATCACGAGAAAATATACGTTGAAATAAAATTACTCATTCGTTGCCAAACTAAATTTAGAGGATACAAACACATTTTTAATACAAAAGGATTCCTTAAACTTTAAAAATCGAATTTAATATATGTATTTCAGTGTTGTCTACATGCTTAGAAAACAAATGCAGTGAAAAAAATGTTCATGTTATAGAGCTTTCTGAGTTTGTTCACGTTACAGAGTAGTCAATGTAAACAAAAGCTTGTTCACGTTAGACGGTGTTCACGTTACCGCGAGTGCACTGTATTTAAAAAATTCGTATACTTTTTCGTTTCAAGAATTGCTTCCGTTTATTTTTGAATTTCTGGTCAATTGGGTATGGTTTAAATACACACTGATGGTATTTTCGAAATTCACTTGTTGTTTATCCCGTTTATTTTGACTTTTGTACTCACAAAAAATACAAATTCAAATTGTGCATTACAAAGATGCATCCATACGTAACTACCCAGCAGTTCTACAAGTAGTCAATGTATCCCTTATAGACAGTAATTTTCACTTATGTCTGATCACTTGACTGACTCCAATTTATATATTGTGGATATGTAGTGCAGACAGAGGTCAATTGGTTACTTTAGTCTCTAAGTAATATAGAGTGTATTCAAAAGTGGTCACCCTAAATGATGGGTAAAAGTCAAATAATTCGGGACAATCATCCAGAACTGCTGGGTGACTGTCCAATCCAGCAGTGTGTAATATTAAATGGTTTTCTCATTACAATTTTCCAATCGATGTAAATGCAATAGTAGGTTAAATACATACATATGTACATACTGACATCTCTCTGTTGGAAATTTAGTTTTTATTTTTTTTTTGGCAAAAAGCATCACTTTGATTTCCGGTGAGTTTGAAATTTGTCTATTTGTTTATGGCATTAATTGCTAATTAAATTTGCTTTTTTTTGCACTGCATTTTGAATATTTATCGTGTTTATTTTTATTATTGGCTGGCACTAGTTTGGTGGCCAGTGTTTAGAGTGTTTTTTGGAATGTGTATTATATTTAGGTAAATGGGTGAGTTAGTAGAGTAGAGTAAGTGTATACTGTATATAGTAAATGATTGCATATGCCAAATGAATGCTCATTAAATGTGTGGGAATGGCAGCGTATGAGTGCGGGTGTGTGTTTTTGCATTCTATTCGATTTTTATGGGATTTTTGTCACGTTAGCACATAAAATCAGCATAACTTTAATTGTCACCAATGAATGCATGAATGAATGAATGAATGAGAATTTTGTTTGGTTTTTTACCGTAAATGTCCATGATAACCATTCAAGGTGATAGCGGCCACAAATAAGGATCTTAACAAGCTGCACGACGCATAGAAGATTCGACAAGTATAAATGAGCCGGCAAAACTGAGAATAGTTATCAGTTGCTCCAGGCTTAGCCAAAGCTACACACACATAATTTTAAAATTAACCAGCATTAAGAAGTTTGTTTTAATCGAAAATGGCCAAATTCCAATTTACTCTTGTTTTACTCTTGGTGGTCTTGGCTGTATTCAGCTGTGAAGCCCAAAGACAAAGAGTACGCCCAGGTCGTTTGCAACGCAACCGTCAGTTGGCGCGCCAAGAAGTCGAAGAACCAATCACACCATATCCCTCTGCCGATGAATTGAAGCCCGAGATTCCTTTCGACGAAGCTGCTCCTGCTCCTGCCGACGAATCCGCTGTTGCTGGAGAAGAGGAAGTCTTCGCTGTGGATGAAGCTGCCGAAGGTGCTGCTAACGAACCTATTCCCGATGAGGTTTATGGTCCTCCAGAAGTAGCTATTCTTTACAACACTCCCGACGAAGTTTACGGTCCACCCGAAATCGAGGCCAATCAATTGCCTGCTGAAGTCACTTTGGCCCGTCAAAGACAACGCCAAGCTCGCTTAGTTCAAGCTCGCCGTAAGGCTGCCTACCGTCAAGCTCGTTTGGCTAAATTGCGTGCTGCCAAACCAAAACGTTCTGCTTAAATTGCTGGTTAATGAGAAAATGTCTTTACTTCCCGCTTTCCTTTACGGAAGTCTAGAAGATTTTCTCAATTTTATAAAAAAAAAACAAATTCCCACATTAATTCGACACTACTGCTGCCTACTGCTACTACAACTACCGCTTATTCTATTCACAACAAATTATCGATATAAAATTAGACTATAATTTAAACGAATTTTATTAAAATAAAATGAGCTTTTTGCAAAAAAAAAAAAAAAAAAAAAAACAAATCGTTTAAAATATTTTTCCTTGCAACTAGAGTTAATGTAATTTTCATAGATGCTTACAATCTATCTGAGAATTTTATTTCGCTTACATCCTTTGAAATTAAAAAAAAAGAAAATGTATTCAGTGTAAATACTGCAAATGCATTTATTATTGTATTGAATGTCGTCGTACTGTAACTTTCATCTACTCTCGACACATACATACAACAACAACGATTTAAAGACCAACGTAACCCAGATAATGTAAGTAAAATAAAAGCAGGATATCGATGGCTAAATATAGAAAGGTTGTATCTCGTTTTTTTTTCAAAATCGGGTTTTTCACATATTCTGGTAGACAAAACTCAAATACACCTCTCCTAACTCATTTCAATAAAAGTTTGAAAAGTTAACTTTAAGCAATAGAAGAAGGTAGCCTTAAAGTTATCTTTTACTATTACGAACTTTAAGGAAAGTTGTAATAATGGTCCTTAATGTTGAATGCATATTTTTTTGGTTTATATTAAAACAAACAACTTTTCTAAAAGTATATTTCGATATATTAGAAATTTTTAGTTGTTTGTTTTTCACTTTCATGTTTTATTCAGTTTTTTCCTTCTCCTGTAAAGTAACTAAAAGTTGAGATACGACCTTTCTATATTAAGCCATCGATATGTAACAATTTATTTAAATATTAGAAAAAACTATAGAGTAAGAAATTGTTTGTCATATGTCTAAAGTTGTTTTGCAATTTCATTCCGCATACGTTAATTGAATTGGTATAAAGATGCAGACTATAATCATTTTATGTTTTTAAATACTTTGTGAGCTTAACTTTAAAGATTTTCAAAATCTAATACGGATAACAGTTGAAATATTTGCTGGGTTATGTTAGAGAAATTCAATCGCCTGTATGTTAAGTTTTGAGACTTCTTGCCAGCGTTGCCAACTCAGTGCTTTTAGCTTTTTAAAAATATCGATGTGCTTTTTTAGAAGCTACGATGATTCTAGATTAAAATTTTTTAAAACATTCATGAATTATTTTTTCTCATACATTTAAATAACTGCTTACACAACCCACAAAAACAATTCATCAAGACAAATACTTGAAATCGCAATCTAGTTTCAGGAAAAATGCAATAGTTTTGCAACTTTAATACAAAATTGTATTTGTTCGCATAAACTAAAGGTAAGGTCACACATGACAAATATTTGAGGAAAAAGACGTAACCACTAAATAAAATATATTTGTATTCTTTTATTTATTTCAAAAACTTATTTAACTTAGGATGATTCAAAACAAACAATTTAGTTTTATTTTATTTGATGCTGTTTGATCTTACAAAACAATTGTAAGAGTAAACACGTCAAACAAATTTGTGCTAAAAAAAGTGGTTACGCTTTTTTGAGCAAATATTTGTCATGTGTGACCCTACCTTAAATTACGCAGCCTGTTGACAGGAGCAGTGTTACCCTTTCAGTGAAGATACAAGAAATTAAAAAAGTCACGGACTTATTGACCCGACCTTGTAGCTAGTGTAAGGTTTCCAATTGGTACTTTTCAAACTGCTGGGTTTTGTCTCTACACTTATTCACAAGTACTTTCTTATTGTATGCGAACAGAGAGTAAGTATTTCCGGATGCGGAAAATTCAGTTCACTGAACTGCAAATAGTGATAAGATGAGAATGGATAGGCCAACATTCATCCACCAACATATCTATCAAACCAAACAGTAACAATATTTTGATTTGTATCATTGAAGAAAATATTTGAGAAAAAAAATATAATTTAATCACATTTTACAATAACGAGAATGTAAACATACACACACACATAGTAACAAAATTGAACTTCTTTTCGAAGAAAAAAGCATTTGTTTCATGTACTTTGAAAGAGGCGCTTAGAGAAGCAGTAGTGTAAGGTAATAAATTATCAATTATAAGCGGGAAAAAAAATCAATGCAAAGATCATGTATTCTGTAAGGGAGAGAGTGAGCGCCACGTTTGATCTTCAGCTTAAGGAAATTTGTTTTAGAGCCATTAACGGTATAATGATATATGTAGTTTCGGAAACAAAATACATAGATAATTCATTTAAGTTAAGACCAATTATTGACAGAGTATATTAACATAAACCATTTCTTTGTCGAAATTTTTGGTTTGTTGAACAACAATATACTTATTCCCAGTGCTAAAGCCTTTTTTTTAAGATAGTTTTATGTTTTTGCTAAAATGCCTGTTATTTTAGGAGTCAGAGAGATTTGTTGTCATAAACGTTAAAACTAAAACATGTTTTTTACACATCCTAATGTATTTTATTTGTGACAATTAAAAAAAAAAAAAATACCATGTTGGCCAAAATGAGTTTTTGATATAATACAAAATAGCTCACTAAGGTATTCTCCACATAAACATACCTAGATATATAAGATACAAATTTGAAATCATAAACGTAATTTATTTGATTTTTACCTAATTTTTTGATATTTTAGTATCTTAAAGTTGACAATACTTAAGAAAATTTTAAAATGTTATTCAATGGTTAGTTTTTTAAAAATTTACATTTTTCATCCAAGCAATACAGGCTTTATGTTTTAAATAAACTTCTAAAATTTGTTTAATAAGTTAAATTAACATTATCAAAATCAATTACATAGACATTATACTACATACTTATGTACTAATTTAAGAGTTGCAATAGTTTTTTAAGAGTTAATGAAAAATCTCTTAATAATCAACCAATCCTACATACATATGTATGTACATGCGTTTTAAATTTCTGTACTAAACTATAAACGTTATTGCTGCATAAAATTCAACAAAACTCATTTTGTTTGTTTTATTAAGTATTTATAGTTTTATAAGATCGAAAAAACCTTATAATTATTTGGAATGAAACATAAATGCTGGCTAACTGTTAAATTGTTTTACATAAAAAAAAAAAATATTTGAATGTTTGTTGTTCTTACTAATAAAGTCATACTACGAGTATAAAGTCCATCCGTTAAAAGATTCATATTGATGTACTCATAGGTTTTTATACAAAACAAGTAACTACGTCATTGTTTGGGGATATTTTCTTTTTATTATTACTCATCATTACATACTAGTATTTTCATTTTCATCATTGAAGAGTTGAAGGAGTACGCGTCGTGTCGTCTTTTGTTTTGGAAAAAGCACGCTCATATACCGCTTGCTTCTGCTTAATTAAAACGATAAATATTCAAACGAACGCAGATACATACTCTTACATATGTATATATATATGGGTGTAGTATGTATATATGTAGGTATGTATATACTTACTTATTTTTCTTATAAAATTCGTGATTATTTGTTTGTTTTTGCTGTACTCTTGCGTTTTGGTCGCGTCTAGATCTTGGCGTAGTTGTTGGTTTTGTTGCTTGGGAATATCCCAAAACCGCAAAGAAATAAAACCCAAACAAGATACTTAGATTTGAATTATTCTCTTAATATTTATTTACTATAAAATTAATCTGTGGACAGGGATGCCAAGTCTGATTTAAAATAAACTGACCTTTAGTAAGAATGTCAATTATGTTCGTACCATCAATTAATACATTGCCTTTGTATACTACATGGATATGATGGATTTGAAATGTTTCTCTCTTTAGTAAGAATGTCAATTATGTTCGTACCATCAATTAATACATTGCCTTTGTATACTACATGGATATGATGGATTTGAAATGTTTCTCTATGCTGATATTAATCGATTTAAAAATAAATAAACTGACTTTTTAAGTAATTATTTAGATATACACAATAACTTATATATACAATATTATTTTTTTTAGTATTGTATATGTCTATGATGTCCATCCAGTTTATATTTTATTTAAAATAAATAAATTGATACACATGTGTAAATGAGATCTATTGTCATTGTTTGCGTTAAGTAGGGTATTCAAGAAAACAAGAGATAAACAAAACAATCAATGTAAAAATAAAACAGCAATAATCCATTTCCAAAGCTTGAAACAAAAATGAGGGCTATCAGTCTGTTTGTGTGCCTGACCGTCTGTCTGAGACGTATTTGCAAGTTGTATTGTGATCTAAAAGATGAGTAACAAATTTTGCAGGCTGAAAATTATTAATAAGCAGAAAGAGATGAGAGTTTTCGAAAAAAAAAAAAAAAAAAAAAAAAAAAAAAACAGAAACAATATTTTACGAGATCTGTATTTATAAATAAACGATGTGTTGAGCTCATTTTAGTTTACTTCCAGACGTGAAAGTATCAATTATATAAAAGCAAGTGTTCATTATTCGTATACAGATCTAATATTTTTGAATATAAACGAGTTTTGTATTTTACGATCATTTTTTACTTAGTTGAAAACAAAATAATATTTACTAAAATAATTGTGCTTAATTTTAACATGGCTAAAAGTATAAAAAATCTCCAAATCTGTATTGTGGTAATTACGCTATTAGTCATGCCAAATATCTGGGCCCAAAGGCCTTCATTTGCTGGCAGTCGTCCTACAAATGGTTTAAATCAAAAAGATAAATATCATTCAACCACTCCCTCGAATACAGCCATACAAAACCGTTTTGGCAGTGCAGATGTTCCTACCATTGCAACTCAAATACCATTTGGTCAACCGCAGAAACCTCCAGTAGGTTATCCCGTAGTGTTACCGGAATCTGTGTACACAGCCTTGACACAATCTAGACCATCATCTGACAATAATGTGGGTACTTCTGTGGTATTTGAGGATCGTTTCGGAGAAGGAAACATCAATACCAATACCAACAGCATCACTAATACCAATACCAATACCATATCACCATCATCTTCGTCGTCATCAAATTCTTCGCCGTCTGCAACTCAACGAGTGCCTTTAGATGCCCATGGTGATCAATTGTTGATCGACCAATTAAATCGGATTCCCATAGATAAGAGACCATTTTGGTTTATTAACTATCAAGCAATAGAGGCACAACGTAATGGTTCTGGCAATAGTTTCGCTGGAGCTCAGGGTTCTAGAGGTTCTTTTTTTGGTTAAATGAGTACCTTCAAACACAAATCGACATAGTCATAAGTCTACTTTAAGTATATATTGTATAAAAACTCAACTGAATTTATATATTTTTAATATAAATATTAAAAAAAAAAAATCCCATTCTACAGAAAATCTATTAATTGGTTTTACTTATTATAAAAAAAATACTCTAACCTTTGATTAATTTCTTATCGCTTCTTCAATCCCTCTTACACATACATTTTGCTGTATAAAATGGAAATTAACAAGTAAGAGTGTTATATTCGGCTGTGCCGAATTTGATAGATTGAATAATTGCTTAATACTTAGTTACATTAAATTATTTACTGAGAATAAAATATTTTTCTGATATAGGTTATATGGTTATATAGAGGATCAATTATGGACCGATCCTCACAAAAGTTGGTAGAAAGATTTATTTTTTTATATTGATTATTATAAGACAATTATAAATGTTAAAATCATTTTCTGAAGGGGACCTTTTATTGGGACTAGAAACAAATGTTGCCAGATTTTCGCCATATTTGCAGTATAATTTTTGAGTACTTTGAACTAATTTGTACCAAATTTTATAAGGTTTGCCGCATAATAAACATATTTATGACTGCGCAAACGGTATTCCGGGGGAACATTTGTATGGGGACTAGGTTAAATCATGAACCGATATTGTCCATTTTCAAGGCTAGACAAACCTTACCAACAGAGAGCATTGTGGACAATTTCTAGCTCCCTTCGTTTGGTCAATATAGTGTTTTCAACAGACAGACGGACGAACATAGCTAGATTGTTTTATAATCATATAAGGACCCAGAATATATATACTAATGTGGGTCTGAGACAATTATGTCGATGTGTTACAAAAGGAATGACAAAATCCCCTCACCTTTTTGATGGTTGGTATATAAATATAAGATTACTAACAATATTCCAATAAATAATAATGATGATTGAATGATAACAGATGTTTGTTAAAAATATTTTGCCGATTTTGTCCCATTGTCTGTGGGTGCAAATCTCTATCATTAGATGTCCATATTGTCTATATTAATGACCTAGATCTCCAGATATATATAAAATTGCTTACATATATCTGAGCCATTTGTGGGTCGATTTTACAGAATGGCAACCTAAGCGGGACTGTTACGGATATACATATTTATGATCAATCATGTATGTAAGTTATTTGGGGGGTTCGGAAAGATGATTTCAATATACAGATGGACAGACGGACATGGCTATATCGAGATATCTGAGCTATCTATAACCATCCAGAATATAAGTATATACTTTGTAGGGTCGCAAATGAAAAATGTATAAATTACAAACGGAATGACAAACTCATGTAGAAGGGTATAATAAAAATGAATTTTTAAATAAACTGTGTGAATTAAAAATAACTTTTTGCTTAAATTATCTTTATTTTCTAAACAGGAACCCGTTTATATGTACGTATGTATGTATATACGATACAATATTTGAGAGCAATCCGATAAGGGGAAATCCACTAAAAGTTTGACAATTACGTAAAAAGCACCAGTTTCTTTCCCAATTAAATGTTCGTATTTATAATTTATACCGAATAAATTGTATCCAAATATTTGTACTCAAAATTTTGGTCAAGAATTGTTTTCCAAGATTTTTTGTTTATAAAATCTGGATACGCCTTCTGGATATTAGTAGTTGGCTATTTTACATTTTTAAATAGCGTCCCCAAAAAAAGTGTTTTTAATCATTATCTTTAAGTATACTGTGGTGAAGATTCGGCAAAGCCGAATGTAGCCCTCTTGTTTTTTATTCGGTATTAGTGTTGTATATACATACATACATACATTTATATTGTGGTAAAAATATAATTTTAAACAGATATAACATGTATTTCATACGTCTAAATTTTAACGATTTATGCATTAAAGCAAAACAATTTTTAGATGAAACTTTTTTTGGGAGAAATATTTCGTAACACAATTTTAAAATACATATAAGTAGATCCATTACTTGGGTCCTGATAGTAGGAAAATAAAATTAAATTTTGCAAAGGCTGAAATTAAAAAAATTATCTAATGAAAACACCACCAACATTGGAATAACTTTTGGCCGGAAAAATATACTGTTCATATGTTAGGCCTTTGCAAATTCAATAAGTTGGGTAAAAACTAAACAACTCAATTTCATATTATATATCAATCTGTTAAATATTCTTCAAGACATGTTGTTTATACATGTTACATAAAGGGAAACGCCAACGGTATAGTTATATGAAAGGTGAGTGTATGACATATTAAAAACAAATAATTACTCTCTCACACACCATATGGCTGATGCAACAATAAAATTCATTCGTTATTAACGTGCAATGTTATATATATGTATAATTTCGTCATTCCGTTTGTAATTTTAACACTTTTCATTTGCGACCCCATAAAGTCTATATATTATGGATCGTTATAGATAGCGGAGTCAATATAGCCATCTACGTCCTACCGTCTGTCTGTTGAAATCAACTTTTCGCAGCCCCCAACCCAAATAGGCTTGATTTTCAACAAAACATTTTTTTGACACCATTTTTTTTTTAGAAATTAGATTTTTACCAAAAATATAGCACTCTTACTTGTTTTGTATAAAATGAATTTAAATTGATTTAGCAGTTTCCTCTCAGTATCGCCTCTATGTATTTTTATTGTATGATATAAATTAATATTAATAAAAATAATAATAATAGTAATAAATAATAACAAGTGTACTCATTTAAATGCTTAAGTTTCCCATTTGTGTAATTGTGGAAATTTGCGCGACGTGTTTCATGAACCCACCTTTTAAATTTTGTGCAATTTTATACTGAAAATGTCTATTTAATTAAAAATGTCAAACAAAAATAAATTCTACAAATGCTTAAAAAAAAGTTTTAAAAGTTGTATAAATTTAAATTCTAAAAATTTCAAATGGAAGTGAAATCTTTAGTACAAACAATGGAAAACATAGTTTGGAAGATTTTGCTTATGTTCTAGCTGTTGGTTAATATTTCCATCCAACCATTCTGTTCCAAAGTCACACAATTTTCACATGTACAAAATATTTTTATTTTATTTGATTTTTATTTCTTATAAATAAAAGTAAACAATAGCTAATTCATCAAATGCACAATAAATTCAAGTTTGCGATCTAAATTGTCGCGCAAACTTATCGGAGTTGTTCAACTTATCGGAGTTGCGAGGCATTTAAGCGTTTACATGAGGACCCTTATTTTCTTATATTTATATACATATTATCTAAATTTTTAATAAAAATATTATTTTATATATGTACCATCAAAAAGATGCGTATTAATGGTCTGTATTTTATACAAATTTTGTCTAACTTTTTTCGATTTCGAGAAAATTACAATTTCAAGACATTTTACTTCAAAAAATGTGAAGAGAATTTTGTTTAAATGAAAATCAAAAAATTAATTATCTTATATTTTTGTGTTGTATTTGTTTATAACTTTAAAAATTAACTGTTTAATTGCTAGTATAATTTAAAGAGTCCAACTTGCGAAAGCCTGATATCTGGAAACTCTGTTATGTAGTTTTTTGACATTAATTATTTATCTTATCATAAATATGAATGCATATTTTTTAAAGCATAACCCCCTGTCTATACTTGACAAATATTTATCATAACAATTAATGACGTTTGTTGTGAAGACAAAGTTTTCTGAGCAAAAGCACTAACAATTTTGTCATAACGAAGCAATAATACTAATAAATGGAGACTATACCTGATAATTTTTTATCTTGATAACCATTTTGACGTTTGTCATAATAAAAATTTATCAGGTATAGACAGGGGGTAACATCTGCCCACTAGTACATAATAAATATTTTATTAGAAAAAAAAAAATTTGAAAAAAATCCTCTGCTTTACCCCAATTTGTACAACAACAACTCATTGAAAAAATATGTACAAAAAGTTTTTTTTTAAATAAATACGAGTACACAAAGAGTCATTTAAAGTATGTATATTAAATCGTTGAAGAGGAATTGAACAATAAGACCATTGTATTGCAACAGATCAGAGTTGCTAGTGACAATTCAATTCGAATGTCAACAGGGCGCTCATTCTAAAAAGTGCAAAGTCTACATAACTATTCTTTGCCTTTATCCATATTTCACACAATTTTAGTTTTACTTGTTCTTTACTTTAACTGACACATCTAGACACAACAGAATATTTCAAATATTTGAAAATTGCAAGCAAAAAAAAAAAAAATCCGGTTTACTATAGTTGAAGCACTTGATGGTAGCAGTACATACTGGAAATGAAAGTTATTCTTCTTTTATCATTACATTTTGAAGTTGGCAGGCAGGCAAGCAAAATTATTTGCAAATGCAAACCTGCAACCATCAACCAACAAATAAAAAACTTCATTCAAAAAGTCAACCAGTCAGGTGACAAGTGGCAAAATATATAGAGCATAATCAGTCACAGCAACAACTAAAAGTTGTGTATATACATACATGCAACATGGGATAAAGCAAATAAAAAGCAGCCCCGATATATCAAGCCTATATCGACAATTTAACGTAAGCGACATATTAGCAAGATTTGTTTTGTTTAGAAAATATATTTTTTTTTTTTTTTGTGAAAATAAACCACAATTAAAATTATAATATCTTGCATAAAATTATTTTCGATTTGAGAAGAAACATAAAACATTCTCCAATAAAATATGTGTTTTGTCGCTTACAATAATTTGCCACAAATAATGGGCATCCAGTATTGGCATAATTTTTTAGATACTTTATATTAATTTATAATTAAGGAAAACGACTTCGGTGGTGATACTTGGCATATAATTATGACTACACGTAATGGATGTAATGGATGTAGAGTATCAGTAATGTTTTTATAATATCAGCTTTAAAATAACATTAATAACACTAAATACAAAAATATTAGTGATCATGCTCTGCCGATTTTATAATAACGTTGCAACAACACTAACAAATTTATCACGTCTAGACCTCCTGTAATTACAGACAAATTTAGAATCAAATACAATTTAATTTAAAAACAAGTGAGAGCGTTATATTCGGCTGTGCCGAGTCTTATATAACCACCATCAATAAAATACGGAAGTGGATTTTATATGGGAGCTATGACCATAAAATTCGTTTTATGTACATGAAGATTACTTGTGTTGAATTTTAATCTGACAACGATATTTACAAGAGATTTATGAGTATTTTAGTGATTTTCGAATATGAATCTAATGAAAATATTGTTTTGTTCTTTCTTTTTACATGAAACTTCCTTTTTCTGATTTTCAATATTCCGTTACTGTGAGAAATCCTAAACCGATTCTTACCATTTTCTACAGTGCTGTCCTTTTAGCATACGAGTAACGTGAACAAAAATATGTAGTATCTGCAATAACATATTTAAAATAAGTTTTTAAAAATATCAACGTTTTTGTAGGTTGTCTCACATTTTGGTCCATAACTCTGTTTCCACTTCCACCGATTTTGCCTATTTTTAATACCAAACATTTCCGATCAACAAAAAATATTTGAGAAAAATTTCATCCCCCTAAGTCCTTTCCTGTAATACCTACCGTGCCTTCAACAGAAGTACGGACATAAGTAGAATGTCTTAGAATTTTAAAAGGACCCGGAATATGTGGGTCTACGATGAATATTCTGATGAAAAAATCCGTTGATAGTATCGATTACGCAAGACGATTTTGCTGTCATTTCGATGGACTGTTTTAAAAATTATTTTTCCGGACTAAAAATCATAATATCCTTTCAGCATCTCAAACAACTTTAGAAATATGATAAATCTTAAGCAGATAAATGTTTATCCACTCGTTTGTCTAATCTATCAACAAAAACATCTGATAAATAACTTATAAACTTATAAATGTAAAAAAAAAAACACAAGAATTCGTATTTCATTCGTTTTCTCTTAAGATTTATTAACAGCACTATTTGTATAATTGTTTATTTTTTTATATTTCTATTGGAAGGATTTGGAAGAATTTGCTAGAATATTTAATTTTTGTGATATGAACACAAACAAACAGACTAATGTAACAAATTGACTAATTACTCGTATCTTTGGTTTTGTTTTTCACCAAACACTTAAACGTTGCTTTACCAGGCTTGATACTGGGCAGTGTAAGCGAATGGCTGGTTCTGGAAGAAGTATTGCTGAGATTGGGCCGTGTAAGGAGCTGCAAAAGGCAGTGCGACGGGTACTGCGGCAGCAGGGGCTGCAGCAGCAATAATTGGTGCTGGAGCAACTACCAAACGTTGGGACTTTTGTGATTTCTTCTTTTGGACTAAGCGAGATGAAATGTTTTTCTTGTTGGATTTTCTGCGGTTGGTAAGTCTTGAGACCTGTTCTTCCTTTGCTGGAGCCACTGCCTCTTCTTCAGCTGGTTGGAATTCTTCAGCATCGGGATTGGGAGCAAATTCTTCGGGAGCCTCTTCTGAAGGCAATTGATCGGCAGGAGTTTCATCGAGTTCGGGTGGACCATAGGTCTCATCGGGAGGTCCATATACTTCATCGGGTTGGTTTCCCTCTTCAAAAGGAACTTCTGGTTTCAATTCATCAGCAGAAGGATAAGGTGTTACAGCTTCTTGTCTAGCTAAAACACGTTTCTGTTGTACTGCTGGGCGTTGTCTCAATGGCTGTAATTTTCTCGCAGCCTGACGTTGGCGATATCTAGCTGGCTCAGCTGAGCAGGCTACAATAGCCAAGACCAAGATAACTAATGAAATCTTTTTAAATTGTGCCATTATAATTCTTTAGAAGTTTGTATATTGCTGTCTACGCTGCTTCTAATCGTTTACTGATATGATTTCTCAAAATTCTTCTTTATTTTATACGAATATACTAAACATTATTTATCGTAAGCAGTTTTTTTAAGGGAATTTTAAATAAAATTTTTTTTTTTGGAATTTCTTTTTCACACACACATTCACATGTACGTACATACGCACATAAATAATATAAACGTTTAATATGTCCATGTACAACTAGATGTGTGTGTATGTGTGTCTAAACATCTATAAAGTATATATGTACATATGTACATATATAGAACATACACTATCTAAGTATAGTATGAAACATGATTAATAAACAAAAATTAATTATGCTATTAAATTATGTGGTGCGACACTCTGCTTTGGCTGTCATGCCACTGGAATATTAATGAGTTTGAGTTACAAATTATAGTTCACAGAAGCAGGTGGAAATGACGCTGCTTAAGACTTGCTTTGTACAAAGACCGCTAAAGCTTCGAATGGAAATTAATCTGAAATAATATGAATACATACATATTTACATAGCATATCCTTTTTTCACAAAAATAATGAAAATCAAATAAACAAAAACACATCTCAGCCGAAATATTCAACAACGGTTCTCGTTAAGAACTTTAAGAGAAAATTTAATTTGAAATATGTACCTTTCAAAACTATAATAATGCGGTCAAAATGAAAACACCACTACATTTATATTGTTATATAATAGTATTAAGTAAAAACTGTCAAATTAACTTTTGATTTTCTTTATAATTATGTATATTAAATTCGATGCTAATATATAAGAAATTCACCAGCCAAAGAATCGCAGCATGTTAATTGCTTTAAGGATCCGTGGTGCTGTTATTTTGACCGGCACTGTATAAAGAATTGTCTACCGAGCCCTTGATAATTTAATATGTTCAAACAAATACTTATGGTCACGTAGAGCCCATCAGAAATAAAATTCAAAGTTTAACATTAAACAATTTTTAAATAATAGTAATAATTTGTGCTAAAGTTAAATAGCTTCCAAATACGATGTACTAAGTAAATGCTAGTACTACTACGTTGCTTACCTACTAAATGTAACCAAAATTTATTTGTCATTGACACTTGTTGGCAAAATAGTAAACTAGCGAACAACATAAGTATAAACAAATTTAATTTAATGTCAAAACAATCAATGACTAGAGGTAATTCAACATTGTAGTATAAAAGGCAAATCATTTAACCACTACAACATCACATCACTTACAACTGACAACTAGAAAAGAACAACGGCAACAGAAGCAGAAGCAGAACTAGCAACAGTGAAAATAATAATCATTAACATGGCCAAGTTTTACACAATTGTTGCAATTATTGCCATTGCATTGGCTTTGGTAGCAGCAGAACCTCCACGCTTTAGGCAATCGAAACGTTTCGGCAACTTGAAAATACAAAACAACAGGAAATCATTTGCTCGCCAAGAACAGGCACCAGAGGCAGCACCCTCCCCGGCACCTTATGCACCAGCCGGTGTCACTCCAGAAATTCCCTTTGATTTACCAACCGAAACTGAAGCACCTGCAGCTGCAGCTGAACCCGATCAAACTTACGGTCCACCAGAACAGACACCCGATGAAACTTATGGCCCACCAGAGCAGACCCCCGATGAAACTTATGGGCCACCAGAAACCGAAGACAATCCTGCAATTACTGAACCAGATAATACATACGGCCCACCTACTACCGATGACCAACCTGCCATCGAAGAACCAGAAGCCGAGGAAATTCCCCAGTCGGAAAGCAATTTAGTTTCAGAAAATCTTATTCAACCCAGAAATAAGAATATTCGTCAACGTTCACGATCTGCTCCATTACGTTCTCGTTCTCCAGCTCAACGCTCACGTTCAGCTGCTTTGCGCCAGCGCAGTGTGCCTGTGCAACCACGCTCAAATACAGTGGAAATTATTCATTCAGAACCGGTTCTCATTTACACTTTGCACTAGAAAAAGTGTTGTAACATTTTCATTTACATTCAAATAATTGCAGAACCAAATATTACGAGTATCCTCATTATTTACGAATTGTTAAGTTTTCAATTTATGTTGTATATTTTATTACATTATGTTTTATTGATTAGAAAATAAATAAAGAACATTTAAAAGTCCAACAAATTTCACTGTTTTTGTTTTTTTTTTTTTTTTAGTTTTTGCTTCTGAAATGACCGAGAACCATGCGAGTGGATAAATAAACTTTTTCATCTATTTTCATTTTATTTGCATGTTATGTTATACTCGTGAGTAGAGTTTCCAAAAATTTATTTTAATGGTACTCCTTTAATATATTAAATTAGTTAGCTTACATATGTACATTAAAGTTGGCTAATATGCTTTTAGTAAAGAAATAATCAAAAATAGGGGGCTCAATGGCATTATTATAACTAAACCAAACTTACAAGCATATCTAAATTAGAGCGGAAAGCGTTTTTTAGTTGTCAAAAATTCTTATGCCAATACAATTTGTATGCAGCATACCGAAATAACGCTTTTATTTAGGAAGGCCTGTAAGGAATACTTTTTCGTTCTTCAAAATGGTACTTTTTGAATTTTCTATAATATTGAACCTAGAATCAGAAAATGACTTTGATTTCAAACTTGACGGGGGTTCAAGTGTGGAAAATTGGTACTTATTCTTCTAATGGTACTTTTTATTATATTAAATTATGATGCGGGTGGGACTTTATGGAATTTATTTATTATTTATCCACATTACAATTAAAAAAATTTTAAGAAATCTTAAGATATTTTACCGATCTGTTTTTAGAGATATTAGATGAAAAAGTAAGTGGGTGAAGTTAGCTACGGAAGTTAGCTCCGTTTTTTAACATTACCTATGATAATGTAAAAACTAACATACCTCTTACTCAAAGACTGTTAAGTTAACAGAGCTGCTTTATTTTGCACTCAGTAAACATTTTATGATTAAAAACCAACAAAAAAAATTCAGCTTTAATAAATAATAAATTTTATTTTTTTAATTTAAAAAATAAAAAAAAAAATTAAATTTATTTATGAACAATCGTTGATGCCTTTGCTTGTAGATTATTATCACCTCTTGATAATTTTCAAAATTATGAAATTGTGAATTTTGTCATATAAGGAATTTTGGAGATCCGAAAAATTGGCCAAAAATGGAAAGGTGCTCCTTATCTAACTAATGGGGTCGAAAGCCATGTATTCATAGATTTCAGAACTATATAGCATATATTCAGAATCAGTATAGCATTTTTGCAATAGCATTTTCAAAATTATGAAATTGTGAATTTTGTCATATAAGGAATTTTGGAGATCCGAAAAATTGGCCAAAAATGGAAAGGTGCTCCTTATCTAACTAATGGGGTCGAAAGCCATGTATTCATAGATTTCAGAACTGTATAGCATATATTCAGAATCAGTATAGCATTTTTGCAATAGCATTTTCAAAATTATGAAATTGTGAATTTTGTCATATAAGGAATTTTGGAGATCCGAAAAATTGGCCAAAAATTGAAAGGTGCTCCTTATCTAACTAATGGGGTCGAAAGCCATGTATTCATAGATTTCAGAACTGTATAGCATATATTCAGAATCAGTATAGCATTTTTGCAATAGCATTTTCGAAATTGTGAATTTTGTCATATAAGGAATTTTGGAGATCCGAAAAATTGGCCAAAAATGGAAAGGTGCTCCTTATCTAACTAATGGGGTCGAAAGCCATGTATTCATAGATTTCAGAACTGTATAGCATATATTCAGAATCAGTATAGCATTTTTGCAATAGCATTTTCGAAATTGTGAATTTTGTCATATAAGGAATTTTGGAGATCCGAAAAATTGGCCAAAAATGGAAAGGTGCTCCTTATCTAACTAATGGGGTCGAAAGCCATGTATTCATAGATTTCAGAACTGTATAGCATATATTCAGAATCAGTATAGCATTTTTGCAAAAGCATTTTCAAAATTATGAAATTGTGAATTTTGTCATATAAGGAATTTTGGAGATCCGAAAAATTGGCCAAAAATTGAAAGGTGCTTCTTATCTAACTAATGCTATACTGATTCTGAATATATGCTATACAGTTCTGAAATCTATGAGTACTTAGCTTTCGACCCCATTAGTTAGATAAGGAGCACCTTTCCATTTTTGGCCAATTTTTCGGATCTCCAAAATTCCTTATATGACAAAATTCACAATTTCATAATTTTGAAAATTATCAAGAGGTGATAATAATCTACAAGCAAAGGCATCAACGATTGTTCATAAATAAATTTAATTTTTTTTTTATTTTTTAAATTAAAAAAATAAAATTTATTATTTATTAAAGCTGAATTTTTTTTGTTGGTTTTTAATCATAAAATGTTTACTGAGTGCAAAATAAAGCAGCTCTGTTAACTTAACAGTCTTTGAGTAAGAGGTATGTTAGTTTTTACATTAACATAGGTAATGTTAAAAAACGGAGCTAACTTCCGTAGCTAACTTCACCCACTTTGAAAAAGTTTATTTCGCATTTCTGAATTGGAAACTCTACTCGTGAGTAATAATTGTTATATACATATGTCGTGGCTATTGTAGAATACTCGACTTCTCTCATGTGAATTTTAAAGAAAAATGATTCTGGTTAAACTAAAGTCGACATAGTTTTGGAACACTACCTTGAGGTGCAGTTTTAAAGGACTCTATTATTTAAATTTCCTTAAACATGTTGAAAAAATAGATCTTTATTTAGGCAACTTGTTAACTAAAAATCCCAAGCTGGTCATAAATAACAATCCTGTTTACTGATGTCATGACAGAAACATTTTTAATTAATATTTTAAATTTAGATATTCCACATTGATTGACTTAAAAATAAACCACAACAAAAATATAAATATACTTTAATACTCGTAGCTTATATAAAACGATAACAAAATAGTCATACTAAATATTAACCCTGCAATACTAACGTTATTTTATTCCATTTAGTCAAAAAATTCCTTTAGATACAGTTCAATAAATGATAAATTTGAACTCTGAATGTATTTTTTCATTGTTAATTCATTTCATCTAAAAAGGTTAAAATAAAATTCAATTTCCTTGAATATTTTAAAGTTATATCGCACCCCAAATTTGTTCTATCTGTATAATATTGTGACATTCAAATGGCAATGGTTGGTACTTAACAGTTCAATTATGAAACGTGTCTGTCTATCGATTCTTGCAATATAAAAACAATTCACACATACTCCTACAAAACGAAATATTTACATTAGGGTGGAACCATTAGTCTGGACGAATTATAAGATGTCGATGTTCCCAACTAAAATAAAAGTTTAGTTTGTTTGAGCAGACCATTTCTCAAAATGTTTGTCCTGACGTCAGCATTTGGTGAGCTGGATCAAAGGATAAAAAGGTAATTTTTTAAGGCTTTTATGATTTGTTTTCATATCTCTTGCAAAGGAAACATGATATTATTGCAGTTTTTTATAATGTCAGTAGCATTAATTGGCCATATAAGGCCCAAAGTGCTAGGTTATGTAAATGAAGAGCTAATAAAAAAATAAACAAAATATTGAAAACGTCTGGATAAATATAGCTAAGATTAGATTGGGAAGAAAATAGGATTCCAAAAATTCAAATAAAATTCGAACTAAACGGAATTTCAAAAACTCGTTTCCGTCAAATTATATGAGATGTGTATATAACGTATTCATTCCAACTAATTATTTTAAATAAATATAAATAAAAAATTTAAAAAAAAAACTTAAAAATTTTGCATACAATTAAAAACATTCTAATATTTGGC
The DNA here is from genome assembly GCA_942486065.2 of Calliphora vomitoria. Taxonomy (NCBI): domain Eukaryota; kingdom Metazoa; phylum Arthropoda; class Insecta; order Diptera; family Calliphoridae; genus Calliphora; species Calliphora vomitoria. The sequence goes on from OW818031.2 coordinate 130,402,819, forward strand.
TTTATTGAAAGACATGACAAATATCTGTGGACTTTTGACAAAACAACTTTAGCTGATTTTTCAATTTTTTTAGGAGAGCGTAAAAACTGTTGAATTTTTCGATAATTATTTATATTATTTGTCCTTAAAGAATTTCGAAAGCTTTGTATAATTCTTTGAGAGCTTTCAAAATTATTTAAGGACAAATAATATAAATAATCATGGAACAATTCAACACTTTTTACGCTCTACTGAAAAAATTAAAAAGTTCCACTTAAGTTGTTTTGTCAAACGTCCACAGATATATAATATCATGTTTCCTTTTAGAGAAATATGAAAAAAATTACAAAAACTCTAAGAGAGTACATTTTCAGAAACGATATCACTTGGGAACATCTACAACTTTTGGAACCACCTTATGTTTCGTTTCTGGAGAACAAAAACAAAAGACATAAAATCAAATAAAATATTTAATTTCAATTAGATGGCGTTATAGGCAAATAAAGGCCAGCGGACGAACTACAGACATCGTTGAACTCTACTAAAAATATATATTAGTATGCACAACTTCAAACAGAAAACATTTGTACAAAATAAAGAATTAATATTCACTCTAAATTCTCTGTCTAGCATTAAATGAAATACTTATGTACACATGTATATGTACGAGTATGTAGAAATAAAATTAATATATTAATAAAGATTCACAGAAGTCACCAAACAAAAATTATTATAAAAGGTTTGAGAAATAGTAACTGGAAAATTATTACTTAATAAGTTGTTTAGAAGACTAAAAGAAAAGAAAAGCAAAACAAAATAAATAAAATAAACCAAACCAAAATATGTCATCATTAAAAAAAATATTAATTTTAATAAGCCTGTTAGCCTTAACTCATGCGGAACCAGCGAATTTAAGGAAAAACTATAAATTGAATGGAAATAGTTTCAGAAAATTAGCTAGACAAGAACAAGCTCCATATCCAGCAGCGGGATTTAAACCGGAAATACCATTTGAGTTGCCTACTGATATAGAAAATGTGGACAATGAACTGTCATCACCACCAACAACGGAAATAACAAATGAAGAAACCACCAGTGTGTATTTCAATTCTGATGAATCGACAACCATCAGTCCAGATTTAACATATTTACCACCTCTGTCATCTCAAGTGCCACAAGATGTGTATGGCCCTCCTGTAAAGGACGAAGAGCTAAACAAATCATCCGAAGCGGAACAACTGGAGTTACAAGACACATTACAATTTGAAAATTTAAAGAAATCTGTACGTAAAAATAGTCGCTTGTCGCTATTTGCTAGAAAAGTTAGAAAGCCCATAAAATAACAAAACCGCCAGTAAATTTTAAGTATTAAAATACATATGTAGGTATATAAAATTGTTATTGAATTTCTGTTAATAAAAACTAAATACACTTATGATTTAAAAAAATACAATAACGTTTTTCTTTTTAATGTTCAATGCAAGATGTGCTTTCCATATTTTTTTGAATCAATTCTTTTTGTGTATATTTTCTTTGAAGAGAAGTCTAAAAGAATATTATATGAAATAAAAATCTACCGTTTTGTTTGGCCCTTTTAGTCTAGCCAATCAACAATAAGATTTCGTAATGCTATTTTGTAATAAAGCAAACATAATTCTTTGAAGAATACCAGTGAGCTGTCTGCCAATTCTCGTTCTTTTTTTTAAATAAAAATTACAATTACAAATCTCCGTCATTTCGACAATGTTTTTATTGACGATTTTTTGCCAAATCCATCTGGCAGCCCTGAGTACAATATTATTGTTTAAATGTTTTAGTATTTAATTTACCAGCCTAAGAGCAGACTACACAATTTCATAAACACACATACATCTTCTTCATAAACAAACTGAAAATAGTCTGTGTTTTAATTTAATTATAGTTAATAGGGGGGTCACACGGTATGTATTGCATGTGTTTTGTGCCATGTATTGGGAAATTTTTTCACATGTAAACATACCGTGTGATCCATATGAAACTTTTTGTATGTAAAACATATTTATTTATGACATTTTTGTCAATTAAAGCATGTTCTATTTTCGTGATTTTAACAGTTGGCCAATTCACAAGGTCTATTATCAGTCATAATGTCCTAATATATCACGACTCGGCGGCTCGGCTTAACCGACATCATAACACAATAAACATAGTATATAAAGTAGTATTATTTTAGAATATTTTTTGCTTGAAAAGCAATAAAACCATTGTGAAATATTAGGACATTATGACAATATGACATGATAAGAGACCTTGTGAATTGGCCAAGTGTGTATTTTGAAATACAAGAAAATAAATAAAGAGTAGAGAAAAAATCATAACAAAATAAGTTTTATCAAATTAAATATATTAATTGTGATTTAAAAATATATTAAATTGATATATAGATAAAAACAAAAATTATATAAACTAATAGAGGTTATGTCACATGTAATTACATACGTACGTATGAACGTGAAATTTATGAATCGTATGTATAACGTGAATTTTGACATACACATGGAATTCCATATGTATCGAATACATGTCCCAATACATATGGAATACATGCCATGTGACGTATTGGTTAAAATTGATTAATTTTTTTAAAAAATCCCTTAATTAGAACGTTACATGCTAATTTTGTTATGATAAATAAATGTTATGAAATTCAGTTCTGATATGTCGTAGTGGACATTTTTTTCCTCATGACAAAAGCTATCGAAAAATGTATGGCACAATATCAACAATTTTGGCCTTGCAAAGCGATCCACCCTAATGTACATACTGGGAACAAAATTAGTTAAACGATTACGTTACTTTGCGTTACTTTATTTATTTCTAACTAGATTGACCCGGTGCGCTTCGCTACCCCTGTCGATGTAAAAATCGGTTCAGCAGTTTAGTAATTATTGTTTAAAACTAAAGGTACCAATTTTACCCGTTTTTCCCCCTTTTTATCCCTTTCTGGTCCAAGTATTGAAAAAATTTATAGCCTATTGACGCTTCCAAGTAAGGATCTATCTACGTTCCAAATTTCAATAAAATCGGTTCAGCCGTTTAGGCGTGATGCTCAAACAAACAAACAAACAAACAAATAAACAAACAAACTTACAAAGACATTTATATATTTATATAGATGGTACGGCAACTACAACTCTAAAAATACAATAATTCTTTGAATATGAAAGTCTTTGCTTTTGCTGATGCAATAAACACAAGACGTTCATCATTTGAGCAAAAATACGTAAATGAGAACACTAAGAAGAAGAAAAACCGCCCTGAAGAGAAATTTATGGAAGGGAGTTACCACCGTGAAACAAAAAAAAAAAAAATAATGAAAAGATTTCAATGCGTTAATTTTGTGAGGAGTGTTTATGTTTTAATTCATGGCAATTCATTTTGAATGATGTTTAATGGTCACCAAAGTTGGAGATTTAGGAACACTTTGTAATAATATTGCTTTTATTAACGATAATATCAATAAGTAAAATACTTGATATGAACGTATGTGTACAAGATCCAATGTGATAATACCGAATTAAATTATTTCTATTTGGTTTTAAGGTTTCTGCATAAAGGATTTTTTTTAATGTGATAATACCGAATTAAATTATTTCTATCTATCAAGGTTAGCTAGCGTTACCGAAATATCTGCAATATATATAACATATAACCGTAACCGATATTCTATAAATAGTTTGAAATTATATTTTTGTTTTAATAATTGAGTTTATTAAAATCCACAAAAACGTATATAAGTAATATAATAGAATATAAACTTTGGCAATGTGATAATAGCGAATTAAATTATTTCTATCTATCAAGGTTAGCTAACGTTACCGAAATAACTGCAATATATATAACATATAATCGTAAATACCGTAACCGATATTCTGTAAATAGTTTGAAATTATATTTTTGATTTTAATAATTTCTGAAATCTACAGAAACGTACAGAAACGTATGAAATCTACAGAAACGTATATAGTAATATAATAGAATATAAACTTTGGCAATTTGTTTTTACATTTTATTTAGGATGAAATTACCGTTGTAACGTTACCGAAGTAACATCAAATACCGTTACCAAAATAAGAAAAATACCGTTACCGAAATAGGCCAAACCATGCATTTTACCGTTTTGAATCGGTAGACAAGTTGCTTTTTAAATAATATCTTTTTTTTTTTTTTGTTAAGAAAAATAATACTTAATTGGGTATAAGTAAATAGTTTTAATACAGTTTGGGGACAGCGACGAATAGTATCTGGCAACCCTGTTTACACTCTTTATTCTGAGCGAATGAGTATTTCGTTTGAAATGTTTCTCTTTTCGGCCAAAATATCTCCCGTTGTGCCAACAACAGCTGTCAGCCAACAACGTGTATCTATAAGATATCAAACAGTTCTTTACAAACTCCATAAACGTTCAGACTCGTTACCAACTAAAGTTTCATTTACAATTGCCGGTGCATAATGCCGCGTGTTTTTCAATAACAATTTTAACTTATTCTTAAAAACCAAAAATAATAATTTATGTACACATCTAATAAATGTATTGTATTTCAAAAAATATTTCTCCAATTTGTGATATTAAATAATATTGAATAAAAAAAAAAAAGAATTTAAAATGGAAGATTTTTTACAAAGTATTGGGTAAGAAATAATTTAAAGACCATTCATAATATTCGTGTTAGTAATATGAACGAGTGTTTCTACATGTGAATTTTTTTTATCTAAAAAAGTACTTCTGCCACCAGTCATACAAATTAATTATAACTCATGTTACGTATTTATCTTTAAAAATAGCAACAAGAAATATTCATTAGTACTCGTACATACATATTTGTTTATTTTTAGTTAACCTGTGCATTCTTTGATATTTTATTGATTTTTATTTAATTTTAATACACTCAATAGTAAAAATACAAATTCAGATACTACGACCAGTCCCAACATTGCTAGATATTGCATATTACTATTGTACTTAAAAATAAATTCAAACCCATATTAATAGTTTTTAAATAAACATTTAAAACCGACAATTCTGTATTATTAGTTAATGAGAAGTGTTATTCATCAGTAATGTAGGGTATACAAAGTGCACAGAACAGCGGGAATTAATTTCCTCTTTTAACGTCATACAAATTTATCGACTATTCATCTGTCACTATGCCAGTCTGTTAGTATTAAAACCGCAACATATTCCAACATTCCAACATTTGTTTGTTAAACACTTTGGAAAATAAATAACAAAATAAATAAGTAACGTCATTTGTCTGTTGAATTGAATGTGAAATGTTCACTGCAAATGGTTTATAACTTTTGCATTTCCATTACTATGCACAAATAAAATAAACCGACTAAAACAATATACTTAGTAAAAAATGAACCGATCATATTCCATAGCTAGTGATAATAAATAAAACTCATATATTTGTGCATAATTTGATCTACTTATATATACGAAACACATTAAAACGAATTGAAAAAAATTAAGAAATAACAAATATTTACTTGTACTTATATCAAAATCCAGCCCAAACTTAAAATAGCATAAAGAACTATGTAGGGTATACACAGATGAAATATATAACAACTGTCAAAGCATATTAAATATTAATATTAGCCACCAAACTGTAAAATGTTACATAGTATTGATCTCTGTATTTCATTTACACTGAATTAATTGTGTCTAACAGCAAGTACACATACAGTTGCGATCAAAACAACACTTTGAATGGAAAAATATTCCCAAGGAAAGCTTACAAACTTAACATATACTTTCTTTGAAAGAATGACTTTTCTTCAAAAAACTTATTTTTTCTACTAGTTTCTGAAGATATAATTTACATTGTCACACAAGTAACATGATCTTATAAAATTTTGTGTAGAAGATTCATAATTTTAAATGAAATCATTTATAATCAAATACTGATGATAATTTTACGTTGTATGGAACTCTTCAGTTTTTGAAATTTTGACAAACAGATGAAATTTCATTTAATTTTCTCTCTGTAAATTCAAGCCTAAAAAATTGTTTGCGATTGCCTATCTTGGCAGTACTTTTTTAATTTAACATTTTCCAAATACATACATGTCTGTGCTTTCAATACATTGATAACAAAATTCTGTAACCATAATTACATATGGACAATTCCCTTGAACTTTTTTCAAGATGATTTGAATAGAAGAAAACTCTAAAATGTTACTATGTGAAAGTATTTAGAGCTTATTGCAACATTTTAAGTGCAAAAATAATAGTTTAAAGTGAATATATTTAATTTTTTAATTTAATTGGTATGTTTTAGGCTAAAATTGTGGCGAAAACTAAGCTCCCAGTTAGCATGTATGATATGAATTTGACTCTGATTTTATTTTTGCTTTTATGAAATTGTTTATTAGAACCGAAAGTATATTTTCTATTTATTTTTTTAATTTTTGTATACGTATATTTACAGAATATATATTATTTTTCTATAAGAGAAAAATATGTCACGTACGATATTAAATTTTATTTATTTTAAAATCATCCAAACATTATTTTTATTTAAATATGATGGATTGTAAAGGAAAAATATTTGCTTAAGTGTAAGAAATTATAAGAAAGCATAATGCCTGGCACGAATTACTTCCGTTTTATGTCACGTACGATATACCCTTATCGCTCGATATTTTGGACAACAGTGTTTCGAAAGAACTCATTATTTTTTTTAAATATAGTACACTCTGAATGGAACATAAAGAACAAATTATTTTTCAGATACTCTTATTTTTGGAAAATCTATTCCACTCTATAGGTGTACAAATGTCACGTACGATGACATGGAATTGCCCATATGTAAAGAAATTATAAGAAAGCATAATGCCTCGCACGATTCGCAAATTTTCGCATATTTCTACATGTACCTCAAAATTACTTCCGTTTTATATCACGTACGATATACCCTTATTTCGCTCGATATTTTGGACAACATTGTTTCGAAAGAACTCATTATTTTTTTAAAATATAGTACACTCTGAATGGAACATATAGACCAAATTATTTTTCAGATACTCTTATTTTTGCAAAATCTATTCCACTCTATAGGCGTACAAATGTCACGTACGATGACATGGAATTCTAATTTTTATCTGTTTTATATCTCTTTTTCTTTCTGAATAGTGCTTACTAGTTACACAACTTTAAAAAACATTTTTTTATCAACATATATTTTTGAGAAAGATACTATTGGTAAATACAAATAGTTCGGAAACTCTCCTATCAAAAATCTAAGTGGTGCGAATGTATTATTAAAAAAAAAAAATATGTGTGAAACATTTTTCATACTCATTTCAATATTTTGGAAAAAGTGGTTCCATTGTAGTTTAGTAAAATAATGTTTTTAGAAAAAATATTTGACAACTAAAGCCTAGTACTCTGTTCATATATGCGAAAAATTATGGTTTTTTCATGCGAAAAATTTTATATGCAACAAATTATCAGCTGTTGGTTTTAATTTCGTGCGAAAGAAGTGCTGCTTATGTTATTTCGTGTGAAAAATTAAAGTTGCTAGATGTATTTCACATGTTTTCCACAATAAGAACAGAGTACTGCTTTTGCGAAATTATTTCGCATATATTTCATTCCAAATATTTTATATGTAGTTTGACAGCAGTTCGCACGAAATTTTGAACAGAGTACTTAGCTTAATACGAAAGATATTTGATCACAAAAGATGGTGGTCACAAATTTACTTTCCTGAAAGGCTATGTTATCGATTTCTTTGTATTACCACATTTATTCCGATCAACCCAATAGTGACGAATTATACGAGTATAACAAGAAATATAATGCCCTATTTGTAGCTACTATTTTATCCATAACTGTAAATAGTTTAAATACAAACGTTATATTTTTTGACAAGACCTACAATGTACACTCTGATAAATGCCAACGAGCACATTTTTGAAAAAAAGCTCAATTTTATACAAATAAAAAGCGAGAAACTTTAGAGAAGCTTTCACAGTATTTTGCTTAAAGCAATTAACTAATTCAACTCCACCTCGGTTATAAATAAGTTAAGCTTGTAGATTGTATTTGTATAGATATATACATATGTATGTAGGAATGTGTATGATCGCATAAAATAAATTCAACACTGTTTTGAGAGTCAATAGTATTTAAAGAAAAATCCCTTAAGATTTCGGTTCAGTTCTTATTCTAGTGAGTGTAAAAAATATAGTTTTGAAAAATAATAAAATAAATAAAAATAAATAAATAAACAATTTGCCAAGGTAACGAATCTTTTGATTTTACAATAGTAATAAAAAAAAATAAAAAAGAAAAAAGAAAATTTGCTAATTGAACAAAATTTAAAGAGTTTCATGTTTTAATTATTTGGCGGTGTTGGAAATAGTTGCTGTTAATATCCAATTTTTTTTAAATTAAATTAAAAAAAAAAAAAAATACTGACTCATATTTTATAGACAATTTCTCACATTAACAAGAAAGTGTAAATTAAACACACTATTATTTTGTGTTAAGCATTTCCCTAAAGACTGTAAAAAATAATTAAACAATTGTAAAACAAAACTTGTGACCGAAAAATCCAATATGAAAAACATGCAAGTTTTATTTTATTCTGCCGCTTTAATAAACAAAAATTTGATCTGAAATTTATTGAAGACGTGATAATATGTATGATACAATATATTTCTACAAGTATTTATTATTTGATGTTTGATGATAGATAAACAAAAAATAAAAAGCAATAAACTATGAAATTAATTGACTGTAATTAAGGTTGCTTTTATGATTTCGGACTTCATTTCAGGATGCCCTTTCCCGGTTTTAAAAGTATATATAAGACGTTAAGTCGCAAGAAACCTATAGAAGACTCAAGCGAATCTAAATTGGCAAAAGTTTTGTCGGCCTTTGATTTGACGACTCTAGGCATTGGGTCCACACTGGGTGTAGGTGTGTATGTGTTGGCAGGACAAGTGTCAAAAATATATGCTGGTCCTGCTGTGATTTTCAGTTTTCTTATTGCTGCAATTGCCTCAATTTTTGCCGGTTTATGTTATGCTGAGTTTGGAGCACGTGTTCCCAGAGCGGGATCAGCTTATATCTACAGTTACGTTACAATTGGAGAATTCATTGCATTCATAATTGGCTGGAATTTGATATTGGAATATGCAATAGGTAAGTTAAGAACACTCAAATATTTCGTATTTGTCTTTATTCGAAATGCAGACGTCTGCTTCGTTCTAAAACAATCTATTTAGATGTACAGAGTAGTGTTATAGAATCTAAATTTAAACCATATTAGATTAAATAAATCGTTTGCTTCCCTTATTACTTAATAAATTAAAATCCACATTGGATTTGAAATCATTTTTACGAATCTAGTTACTACATTTATTATACTCGTATTTAGTTTACTTCTCTGTTGAAATGCAGACCAGACAGACGCACAATGAAAGTATTGTGTTTTGTAAAATTGAGATTAAATTACGGCTTCTTCCCTGAGTGTTCAACATTTAATTGAGTTGATTGATTTATATGGGTTTTAATTGATGTTTAGACAATTTTTTTTTATTAATAAACAAAACCATGTGGCAAGTTCGCAAGATAGCTTTCTCGTTCGGAACATTAGCGAGCACACATCCATATTTGTGGCTACGAGTATTTAATAATTTATTATTTTCCAGGTTCGGCCAGTGTAGTTAAAGGTTTAAGTGCATATTTGGATAACCTTTGTGGCCATGCTATGGAGAATTTTTTGAGTGAAAACCTGCCAATGAATATAGATGGGCTGAATGCATATCCCGATATATTTGCCTTTGGAGTTACCATTATATTTGCCTGGGCCATAGCCATGGGTGCTAAAGAATCTACGCGCCTCAACACAATATTCACTTTACTCAATTTAAGTGTGGTCGTGTTTGTCATTGGAGCCGGTCTTTTCAAAGGTAAGTAACAATAACAAAAGCATGCAATAAGGTTGCAGTCGATATTGTTCCAATAAGTCTACAACTTCAGTGTGGAAACGCAGGATGGTTTAAGGCCTAGGTTGCAATAAATAAACTGTTTGGCTTCAATTCCCATTGTAATAAAATGTTGTTAATTTAGTGTGTTTACATAACTATGCCTTTAAGTACTAATATTAAAAAATGTATTCGTTATTATTTGGCCAATTATTGCCACTGTAATATATTCATATTAATATTGTTGTTAATGTTATTGATTTGGTAAAATTGTATAATTTTAGTGTCAACCAGCAATTGGGCTCTACCCAAATCATCAGTACCGGAGGGTTATGGTGATGGCGGTTTTGCTCCCTATGGTTTTGCTGGTATTATTAGAGGCGCTGCTATATGTTTTTATGGTTTTATTGGCTTTGATTGCATTGCTACTGCCGGCGAAGAAGCTAAAAACCCTAAGAAATCCATACCATTTGCGGTTATCACCTCTCTGGCCATGGTCTTCCTGGCGTACTTTGGTATCTCCACTGTTCTTACCATGATGTTGCCGTACTACGAGCAAGATGAAAGTGCTCCATTGGTCCATGTCTTCAGTATTTATGGTTGGACAGTGGCCAAGTATGTGGTATCGATAGGAGCTATCTGCGCCATGTGTACCAGTCTTATGGGCTCCATGTTTCCATTGCCACGTATTGTGTATGCAATGGCCAATGACGGTTTACTATTCAAATTTATGGGTGAAATTAGTTCAAAACACAAAACCCCTTTAAATAGTACTTTGCTCACTGGCTTTCTAACTGGAGCATTCGCTGCCATATTTAATTTGAAGCAGCTGATGAACATGATGTCAATAGGAACATTCTTAGCATACTCCATGGTAGCTGCCTGTGTACTGATTTTACGCTATGAAAGTGATGAGAGAAGAGACAGTCGCCACTTTGCCAATGGTCGCGCAGTAATTGACTACAATGAAACCAACTGCGGTCTGTTGAAAATGTTATTTAATACATCAAAGTCTATAGTGCCCACCAAAAAGACTGCCAGAATTGTTACAATCATGATATGTTTATATGGTAAATGAAAAATAACTAAAATTCAAACCACAGACTATGTATCAACTAAGTAGATTGAAAAGTGGGAGCGAAGAACATTAAACAAAACTCATTCTCATGTAGTTCGGTTTTAACCGCACTTTTCTATCTACTTAGGACCAGTCTATGCCTCAAACTATTTGAGTGAAACATTCAACCTAAATATAACCAATATATTAAATTTACATTTTTTATTGTCTTGTTGCAGTATTCCAGTGCATTTTATTAACCCAGGTATTGACTACATTTGAGGAAAACTTCTCGCTGGTGTCTGTGGTGGAAATTATAAAGCTGTCTTTAACTGTGCTGTCGCTATTCACTACACTATTTATTATATCGCGCCAACCTGTTGCATCATCATCTCTAGCTTTTAAGGTTCCCTTTGTTCCATGGGTTCCCGGATTTTCATTGCTCATCAACATTTATCTTATGATCAAATTGGACATCATGACCTGGGTCAGATTTAGCATTTGGATTGCTATAGGCTTAGTTATATTCTTTGCCTACAGCATACGTAACAGCACTTTACGACGCCGAGAATTGAAGATACTGGCCGACTCGGAATCTCGCGGAAGAAGTGAAACAAATTCCATTTCATCTCTACATCATGACGAAAGATTTAGTACGCAAGTCCCACTGATGGTACTGCAAAACTCAAATTAATTGTATCGTATCGAATATTTAAACTAAGCGTTAGGCAAACTCTTATAGCCGCATTCACAATGAACTTCAAGAAAGTGGCAAACATTTGTTCCCCTACAATTTCTTTAAAATTTAGCCACATACTTGAATTAGCTTTTAAATGCAGTTATAAGTTGGAGTAATTTCTTACTCCGTTTCTCACAAATTTCACGGATACTATATATTTGTTTTGTAAACAAAAGAAACACATGTACTTAAATGTATTAAAAATGACTACCAAATGATAATATTTACATATGTATATTGCAGAAACACGATCTGCACTTTTATATTTTGTATTGCCTCACATAGATACTTATACAAGATTAAGTTTTTTAATTAAGTTATTGGTAAAATTAGTAATAAATAAAGACAAACAAACTATATTTTCACAAAATACTTCTATGTTATTTCTTAGATATCCCACTATGGTACATCTTGACTCTTTATAATTGTATGCACAATCATGAAATGAGTATGATAAAGGACGCTTCTAAGATACAGTAGTTAGTGTAAGGGAATAACTGGTCATTTGTAAGCGAGAAAATAAATCAAAAATAATTATTAGAAATTAATTTCTTAATGAAATCGTTGCTGATTAAAATTATAATTTCCTAATGGTTTTACGTGACATTTCGTATTAATCCAAAAGAAAAAATTCGAGTATATATGGATACATGAGGTTAGATTAAAAACATATTTTTCTTAAAATATTGACGTATAAGGATGACAACGGAATGAACAACTTATAAACATACATATACCTCACGTATACCACTCATGGTGAAGGGTATGCAAAAATCAAATTCAACTATCCTAAAAACCATGTCCAAAACAGCAACACTATTTCAAATGCTATAGTAAAAAAAATATCTCCTAAAAGTAGGTTATACAGAATAATAAAATTAAAATATTATAGAATTATTCCAATCATTAATGGCACAAATAATAGGGAGGTCACACGGCATGTATTGCATGTGTTTTGTGCCATGTATTGGGAAATTTTTCCACATGTAATGATGTACATACCGTGTGATCCATATGAAACTATGTGTATGTAAAATACAATTGGAGCATGTTCTATTTTCGTGTGTTTATCAATGGGTATTTTGAAATACAACACTATATGAGTGCAAAATAAATAACACAAAATAAAAAAGGGTAGAGAAAAATCATAACAAAATAAGTTTCATTAAATTTAATAAATTAATTGTGATTTAAAAATGTATTAAATTGATATATAGTTAAAAACAAAAATTATATAAACTAATAGAGGTTTTGTCACACAATTATATATGTATGTGTGAATGTGGAAATTATGAATCGTATGTATAACGTGAATTTTGAAGGGGAGTCACACGGCAAGTATTCCATATGTATTGGAACATGTATTCGATACATATGGAATTCCATGTGTATGTCATAATTCACATTATACATACGATTGTACATGTTTACACGTGGAAAAATGTCCTAATACATGTCACAAAACACATGCAATACACACCGTGTGACCCCCTATTAAGATGACAAATTTTAACTGATTTGATGTACACATACACTACCATAGATACATACATACATGTTGACATATGTACATATATTGTCACACATCTATAATAATAATAATAATTTTATGGCTTTCTTTAGATTGGTGTCATAATTAAGTTATCAAAATCAATTATTATTTTTTATTGTATCTTTGAATCGAACATCTTTCCGATAACACAGTGTATTGAATTCATGTAGGTACATAGTTATTGGTATGGGTGCTTTTGAAAATTAGCAAATATTTTTTAAAACTGTTAAAAAGCAAGGAGTTGAATTACGTTTAAATATTTGTAAACATGTCGAGATAAGACTAGCGTATCTCAGGTACTTGTCGTAGTTTCTCTCTAAAGCGACTTAGTCTTATTTTGGAATTCAAAACAATTAGAACGTTTTTATTACGAACAAATGTGTATTGAGATCGGTACCTGTACGATTGTGTTGACAATAAAAAATAAAAGCAACTAAAACAAACCCGTAAGGGAAACAGAGCACACTAACATTTAAAAGCAAAACCAAAATTTGGCCATTGAAGATCTAACAAGAATTACAGATGCTACATATGTACGTTGTTTACATTTAGTTTTATCTAAATAAATATACATATATGCATACAAACAAACATATATAGACTGATAATCGACAATAGAGTGTTTTGAATTAGAAGAGCTTTATCGTATGATTCGAAAGTAAATTGATACAATTGCGGTAACTGAATTACTGATATGGTACTGAATCAGCAACAACAACAAAAACTACAAGAACATTAACAGTTGTTACTCACATACTTGAGATTTCAGTATCCTTATCAGCTGTACTTGTGTTAGGGAAAACGTACTTATTTCATATAGAAGAAAAATTAAAAAAAAAAAAAAAAAATGGTAATTGAAATTTAAAAGCAGACACCAGATTTTAATACTTTTCAAAAAATAATATTTATCCAAAACGATTTTTTTTACTCGAAACAAAATGTTTGCTTTTCATTTTTGTTCAAACTAAAATTCAAATACATATATAGATATGTATATAAATCGTTTGTCATAAAAGTAGAAAATCAGTTCATAGATTTCTTCCGAAAATCACTTTAAAAACCATTACTCTCTAATAAATGATGTTTCCAAATCATATGTTTTCTATTGAGATAGCTTTAACACACATAAATACTCTATAGATGTTATTATAAAGATATAATTCATTCTAACACACGATTATAAAAGTTTTCGGGTCTGATTAAAAGCAAAATAATTATAAAGCAGCAAGAAATAAAGTTTATAACTAACAACAGTGCTGGCCTTATAATTAGAAACGACTTTGTAGTGTTTCACCATTTTCACAGTGAAACTGGAGTCGCACATACGTTTTGCCATCAGAATGAAACATGTTAAACTTGGATTCACAGTTGCTGATAACTTTATTCCAGTAAAGTTAATAATTTTAAAGCATTTCACTTGCAAACTCCAACATTATTATAAGGCCACCACTGTAAGTAAGTACATGCATACATACATATATATAAATATTATTATATGTATGTAATATATAAATACATACATATTACTTATGTATGCATGTACATACATATATGTTACTGTTGTTGTTTATATAGTGAAAGTGTTTAATTGTATTTTTTTTTTTTTTAAATATTGGAATAGTGCAGAAATAAAAATGTATTTTATTCTTGTTCAATCGTATGAACTGTCGTAATTTTAGAAGTAATGCAGAGTATATAATTACACCTTATAGTTCGGGCTCGAGTACTCATTATTACGTGAACAACTGAAATGAGGTGCATAAAATAAACAAACATTTAATGCAAAAATAAAACACAATAAAATTAAACGAATGTAGTATAATAAACAAAACTATAAACTATCAAATGTTACTTACGCCTATTTTTACACATAGAAAAATTGCAAACTAATTTTCCAAAAGAATTAATGGGAATGTTAATCTCCATTAAATGCAAATATGCGATCTTACTAGTATTGACAGTTATCCTGTATAAAAATCGGTTATAAGAACCTTTAAATTCGCTTAAAAATTTTTCATCTATATAAAATTTTGCACATTAAAATTTATGTAACACAAATTGCTCAGATAAATTCTGCGACGATCGATCCATAATTTATCTCAGTCACCATATACATATTTTCCACTTCTGAGAATCAATATATTGAATATACAAAACTCTCTATCAAAATTTTCTAACGATTAGTTATTAGTTTCTAATGAAATTAATTTCGATACAAATGTTTACCTAAAATCTAAATAATTATTTACTATTAGCTAGTATAGTAGAGCAGGGTAGTACCCGTATGTGTTTAGGTAGTAAAGTTAAACACGGTTGTATAGAAAACTGTTTGCGTCCGCAATAATTATTCCTATAGTTATCATACAAACTACATTGTAAATTTGTTATTCAGTAACTTTTTATTATAAACTTAAGAAATACGATTAAAATTCCAATTAGAATGTATTGAAAAATTAAACAACAATTTGTGCAGAATCTTATGTGATTTTTTTGTTTTACAAACTCATTCAGAGAGTTCGTTTTTCCTAATACACGCCACGCTTCAAAGGCCTTTCATATGACACCAGATGTGGACCGATCGCCAATAAATTAAGTAACATTTTCGAAAGACATTTCTGGATTTCAACCAATTTAAATAGGCTTATCCTTAGACTTAAAAATTTACCAAATTTTGTTGAAATATTTTTAAAAATGCGATCTGTACAGACGAACATAACTATATCGACTCAAGAAATGCCTAACACTTAAAGTGTTAGGCAAACGCATAATACCATGACCCACTATGGTAGTGTAGGATATAATGACATAGAAAGTGTATTTTTTGAGTTGTGACGGCAACAAATTGAAATAAATACTGAGTTATTTTTTACTAACAATTTCTTTGAGTGTAGCTGAATTGAAGAAATTATTATTAATATTTTAATTAACAAAAATATATAATATTTACAGAGTAATCTCTCTCACGAGAAAGATCTCTCCTAGTGTAAACACAAAATAAAACAAAAACACAGCAAATAATTGTTATTGTTTTTTATATGTCTGATGTGTATTTGTTCGTGTTCTTATCAGTATCATTGAGATACAAAAGCATTGTCTTCAAGATGCGATGAGGTTTTCTTTTCATTATTGTTATTTTTGCTGTACATACATACATATCTATATGAATTGTAGTACGAATAGGTACATTAAAACACACACACACATATATGCACATTATTTTTAAAATAATTTGCATTCTATGTGAATGTATGCGTTTCTTTTAGTTTTGTCTGTTATTCTGACTTTGACTGGATTTTATTTAGGGGAAAATCTTGGCATAAATTCCTATATTCACTTTAAACGCACTTCAAACGTTGAGCTAAACGGTTAAACTCAATCTAAATACAGTCTAAATAAATATTGAAAATACAACTACATATAAAGAAATAGACGAGTATTCTTCATAAAATAATTCAGTTTTTAAATATTAACTTCTATAAATCTACGAAAAAAGTGTTATAGTTTTTTATTTTATTCTTTTTATTTTACTAAACTAAAGGTAAGTCATATTATAAAACTTTTAAATAATTTTACTGCAATTTAAATGAATATGTGTGTTAGACCAAACATTTGTAATATACATACATAGTACATACTCGTATATTGACATATTGGATGGTATTAATTAAAATTTTCAAAATTTTGTTTCAAATTTTCAGTCGAATAACATTTAATATTTATACAAGTACATTCTTATTAACAAAAGTTTGCTCAATACTCAAAAATAAACAGTTTCTTCATTTCAACTTATCTTACGAGCACTTAACGTGGTAGATACTATTCCTATAAAGATTTTATCAGTTGAAATTTGTGCTAAACTTTACCTAGTCATATAGTACATACGTATGTACATATGTCTTATCACAAATCTAAAATTGTACATGTGTACATTAGAGCGACTCACTTCGAATGGAGAGGAAACATATGATTTTGTTACCCCCCTCAAAATAAACCTCGGTTTGTTTTGGATATCTCCCAAAATATGTTGGGTCTAGTGATAACCATTCGTGAGTTTTTTGAAAATATTTTTATTTTCTAACATTTTAAATGGTTTTTTCAGCCGCATACAACTTCATATTAATATTTTGATATTCCATAATTTATACAATATTTTAGAGGATTTTTTATGGGTATTAAAAATGGTCCAGACCACAAACGATTATCACCAGACCCAAAATATTTTGAGAGACATCCTAAAACAATGTTTTATTTTGAGGTCACTTTTTTCTGTTACATTCTTATTATAATTATACTCGTTGTGATCAAAATATGTTCTGTAATTAAAATTTTAAAGAAACCAAACAGTATCAATAATATAAAACTAAATATAATACCATGAGTTGCAATGAATGACATTAGACATTCTTACTTAATATTAATTGCTTCATTAAGAGAAATTTACGGGGAATACGTATTAATTTTAGCCCAAGTAATTAATTTTATAAATTCAAAATTATCTTTAAATGCACAGCGACCTACAGTTTTAATGCTTAAGTAAATATTAATTCAGTTAAGATATATACCTATAGTTGTCATAACAGCATACTTATGTACTTATCAGGTTGTAGAAACGTTATCATTGAATTGATTGCAGCAATCAAATTTCGTTACTTTGATTTAAATAATAAATAGAAATGAGTCACCAAATATAATACACTCATATATTCGTATGTACTTGCTCGTGCTCTTACTTTTTTATATAAATTATTATAGGAAATTCAAATAAATATTTCTATAAAAATACACTAACCTACAATATACGATCAGAATCTGGTCGGCATTTGGATTAAATAAAACTTAGAACCATTTTGCCTCACTATACGTCAAACATAGGACATATTGACAGATGAGTTCGGTGAGTTATTTACATGGTGAGATTTGATCGGAATCATCCTTTATTAGTCAAGCCATTTTATAAGTTTCATTCATTGTTAGTTTTCAAAGGAATATTCAAAGTTTAAATTATTATGTGAGAATAAAATGTTTAAGTATGTGAACAAATTTAGTAATCCGTACTTAAATCAATGCGGAGCGGTGTTAATACTACTGCAAGTACTTACGGCTTTTCTTAAACGAAGAACAAGTTTCATTCAAGTACGGATACATCAAGCTCAAAAATTTAAATTTAAGCTCTTCTTAAGATAAATATAAGTACTGCCGATATTAAATAAATCCCAAAATGACCTTGAATTCGTACTTGATATCATCCAGAAATAAGATTGATTTAATAAAAAAAAGAAGAATTCTGAATATGATTTCAACTCGAATCCAAACTAAGATTGATTTAAGAAAACACAACTATCATTATCACGGTTGGCGTGATTCTATCTTTGATCTATTACGAAATTGTCGATGGCGTAAATCGCCTACGCTAACCGCCATAAGTATTATTATATATTATATTTTTAATTAACTTTGTATTTTCTTTTCAAATGTATGTAATAAGTATTTATAAATAACTAGCTGACCGCTCTGGCTTCACTCGGTAGATATTAACTAATGATTTGTATTTCATCTATGTATGTAATGACCGTTCTCACTTGATGCCATTACATACATAGACCATTTAATTTTTATATATGGGGCATTTCAAGTCAAGTGAACCAACTTTTGAAATCGATGTCTTCCGATAAATATTTTGTAACTCAAGTCAAATGTTTTGAGTTTTGTAACTCAAGACATACAATTTTGTGTTAAAACATTTTGCAAAAAAAAAAAAAAATTCAGAAATTGTATGACTTGAGTTAAAAAATATATATTTTGATAGATATCCTAATCCCATCCCACTAAGCGACCAAAAGCGTCCTAAAGGAAAGGATCTAAGCTTTCTTTTGAACAAAAATAAAAAATAAATAAAATAAGGGCCCATTTTGCAAAAAAAAAAGTCAAACATTTTATGTTTTGAGTTACAAAATATTTATTTTGATTGATATCTCACTCGCATCCCACTAAGCGACCAAATAGATCTTCAAAGAAAATATCTAAGCTTTATGTTGAGAAAAAAAAGAAAAGGGCCCATTTAAAAAAAGTCAAAAAAGTTTTTGATTTCGGAAAAAGATGTCAACAATTTTTTATTTTTTTCCGAAAGATTGAAGAAATAGCTATCTAAACTATTTGGGATACATTTTGCTAAGAACAATAGGTAATAAGTTACATGGATGAGAAAAAACACATGCTTGGCCAAAATGTCAAATTTTGACACACTCTAACTCAGAAAGTTTTCGACCGATCTTGTTGAAATTACTATCCAATGTCTGAATTACTATCCAATAGAACTAACCATGGTGCAAATTTCATCCCAATCGGAAGACATCGATTTCAAAAGTTGGGTCACTTGACATGAAATGCCCCATATATGTATGTATATTTACATAGATTTTAGTGACATTGGCACTACATGAAAATAGTTTGATTCAATTCATGTTATTATTGCAAAAAATACTTTAAAAACTAAAATTTTATTTAAAACCATTAAACTGATCAATATTATGTATTGATTTCAATCCATTGTGTTTTTTTAATACATAATTCGTTTAGTTTTAATTTGAACAATATAGTATTTGGGAAAGACCACAACAACTTTTTAATATTAAATTTTAAAATGTAATAATTTATTGCGGATTAACGTTTTATGTTCAAATATGTTTTATCAAAATTGAAGTTATAATAAATCTTCTAAATATGTATTTTTTCATAATAGAGCAGACATCCAAGGACACTACTTTTTAACACCAATACTAGCAATTCGGTAATTGGTATACTCAATTAAATATATATGTATATATACATATGTATGTTAGCTTAGTTACGTACATATAATCAAAATGCTTTCATAAATATTTTGAATATTTGAAAATGTTAATAAATCATTTAAATTTTCACAATTAAAATGAACGACAACAACATAGGCATTTCACACACATTTCACTTGTATCTAAGTAAGATTCACACAATTTTGTGATAAGAAATTGACAAAACTCGAAAAAAAGAACAATTGTATATAATAAAATATAAATATGCGCATAATATATTAAAATTATGTTGGGCAGTTCATAAATTTGTTAATTAAGAGATTAAAAGTGTTTATTTTTAGCACAAAAATTAAACGAAACGAAATGGAATGCACTTTGCATTGTTGTCTGTCTGAAATTAATACCAAAACTAGACATATTTTTATTAAATTGAATTTCATTTGCATTCATGCCTGTATGTGTTTTTATATTATAATTCTGAAAATGAAACTAGAGCATAAAGACTGAAATCCTTAGTCTAATATTAAATCATAATTATAACAATTAAATTGTAGTACAAACATTTAATTGTCATTTCTGAAATAATACTTAATAATAATAATAATAATAATAATGCCAATAAAAAATACTACTTAAATAATATATTGTAGTTAATGACGATCACTATAAAGATTAGAAAGAATCATTCAAAGAAATTAATATTGAGACGTAGTATCTATATATATAAAAGAGTAACGTTACTGACTGACTGACTGACTGACTGACTGACTGACTGACTGATTCATCATCGCACAGCCCAAACGACTGAAGCTAGAATCACGAAATTTTAACTGTGGGTTCCTCCCTCCCCAAAACGATCCGATAAGAAGGGATTTTTGGAAACTCGAACGTTTAGGGGGTAAAAAAGGGTAAAAACGGGTAAATTCGGTAACCTTATATCTTCAAAACTAATAAAGATAGAAAAAAACTTACAATATCATGTTACTCCATTTAAAAAATAAGCTGACAGGTGTCTGGTACTTTTTCAAAATTCGGACCTTTTAGGGGAGAAAACGGGTAAAAACTGTATTTTGGTACTTTTTTGGCACCATATGTATCTTTTAAACCAATAAACATACAAACAAATTTAAAATCATATTCTTTACATATAAAAAAATAACAAATATAAGTTTGGTACTTTTTGGAAATTCGAACCCTTAAGGGATAAAAATTGTGTTTATTTTTGGTACTTTTTTCAAAAACTATATTTTTCTACAAATTGATAAAGACATATAAATATTTTATTTTAAGCTCCCACCATGATACAGAAATTTATTTGGATACAATTTTAACACCACAATGGGGATAAAAAAAGGTACCAAAAAGGGGGTAAAAACGGAAAAATACATTTTATTTAACATTTTCAGCCAATTTTGATAAATTTTTAACATTGGTTCCTGGATTCATGCTAAAATTAACTAACAGAGTGCTATTTGGAACTCGACTGACAAGATGTATATTTGTCCAAATCCGGGAAAACAGTTTGGTACTTTTTTTAAAACTTATTTTTCTTGAGCACATTGACACAGAATTTAATCGTTTGAGGCATGTCTTTAAGCATAAACAATTTTGGCAAAATGGAATATTTTTAAATTTCAAACTTGAAGGGTGTTCAAGGAGGAAAAAGGGATTTGGTACTTTTTTCCTAATGGTACTTTTTTTAATATTTTAAATTATTTCACTTATCGACATTAAAGTTAGCTGATATGTATCTGAGTGAAGTTAGAGTTAGGATTAGGGGATAATATTTAGGTACCACAATGTGAGAACTGAAATATAGGTACTTTTTTGTTCTTCTAATGGTACTTTTTGAATTTTCTTTAATAATGGGCCTAGAAACATGAAATTAAGCATATATGGTAATAAGTGAGTGAGAATTTTAGGGGGAAACTTTATTGCAGTTTTTCTATATTAGAGTGGTACTTATGGTACTTTTTCTTCATTCTAATGGTACTTTTTGAATTTTCTATAATAATGGACCTTGAAACATAAAATTAAGCATATATGGTAATAAGTGAGTGAGGGTAGACTTTTTGGTACTTTTTCTTTATTCGAATGGTACTTTTCGTAATTTCTTCACGAATGAACCTATAAACATGAAATAAAGGTTATATGGACCCGAATGAGTGGGAAACAACAAGTGGGGGCTTTTTGGTACTTTTTCTATATTCTAATGGTACTTTTTGATTTTTTTGTAATAATGGACATATGGAAATACGAAATTAGGCGTATATGGTCCTAAGTGAGCAAAAATTCAATTGGATACTTCATGGTACCTAACCTTTAAGCTAATGGTACTTTTTTAAATTTTCTATAGCAATGGACTTAGAAACATGAAATTAAACGTATATGGTTCTAAGTTAGTGAGAATTCAAGCGTACATTTCATGGTACTTTTTCTTTATTCTAAAGGTACGGGGAGACTTTTTGGTACTTTCTCTTTTGTCGAATGGTACTTTTTGGAATTTCTTCAACAATGAACTTAGAATCATGAAATAAAGCCTATATGGACCCGAGTGAATGTTAATCCACAAATGGCTGCCTTTTTGGTACTTTTTCTATATTCTAATAGTACTTTTTGATTTTTTTGTAATAATGGACATAGAAACACGAAATTAAACGTATATGGTTCTAAGTTAGTGAGAATTCAAGCGGACATTTCATGGTACTTTTTCTTTATTCTAAAGGTACTTTTTGGAATTTTCTATAGCAATGGACTTAGAAACATGAAATTAAGCATATATGGTCCTAAGTGAGTGAGAATTCTAGAGGGAGACTTTTTGTAATTTCTTCACCAATGAACCTAGAAACATGAAATAAAGCTTATATGGACCGAGAGTGGGAAACCACAAGTGGGAGCTTTTTGGTACTTTTTCTATATTCTAATGGTCCTTTTTTAACTTTTCTATAGCAATGGACTTAGAAACATGAAATTAAGCATATATGGTCCTAAGTGAGTGATAATTCTAGGGGGAGAGTTTTTGGTACTTTTTCTTTAATCGAATGGTACTTTTTGTAATTTCTTCAACAATGAACCTATAAACATGAAATAAAGTTTATATGGAACCGAGTGAGTGGGAAACCACAAGTGGGGGCTTTTTGGTACTTTTTCTATATTCTAATGGTACTTTTTGATTTTTTTGTAATAATGGACATAGAAGTACGAAATAATGCGTATATGGTAATAAGTGAGTGAAAATTCAAGCGGATATTTCATGGTACTTTTTCTTTATTCTAATGGTACTTTTTTGACTTTTCTAAAGCAATGGACTTAGAAACATGGAATTAAGCATATATGGTCCTAGGTGAGTGAGAATTCTAGGGAGAGACTTTTTTGTACTTTTTCTTTATTCGAATGGTACTTTTTGTAATTTCTTCATCAATGAACCTAGAAACATGAAATAAAGCTTATATGGACCCGAGTGAGTGGGAATCCACAAGTGGCTGCCTTTTGGTACTTTTTCTGTTTTCAACGGTACTTCTTGAATTTTATGTAATAATGGACATTTAAATATGAAATTAAGCGTATATGGTACTAAGTAAGTGAAAAATCAAGGGGATACTTCGTGATACCTTTTCTTTATTATAATGGTACTTTTTTAAATTTCCTAAGTGAATGATAATTCTAGGGGGAGACTTTTTGGTACTTTTTCGTACTTTATTCGAATGGTACTTTTTGTATTTTCTTCACCAATGAACATGATATAACGCTTATATAGACCTAAACGAAAGAAAATCTACAAGTGGGGACATTATGGTACTTTTTTTTATTCTAATGGTACTTTTTAAATTTTCTATAATAATGGACCTAGAAACATAAAATTAAACATATATGGTCATAAGGGAAAATTTAAGGTGGAGTCTTTATGGTACTTTTTCTATATTCGAATAGTACTTTTTGTATCTTCTTCACCGATGAACTTAGAATTGTAAAATAATGCTTATAAGATCCCGACCGATTGGGAATCCACAAGTATAAAGGTAATTTTTGAATTTTCTCTAATAATGGATTTAGAAATACCAAATTAACTGCATATTGTTCTAAGTGAGTGAAAATTAAAAGAGAATACTTAATACTTTTTCTTTATTCTAATTGTACTTTTTAAATTTTCTATAATAAATCTAGAAACATGAACATAATATTATATGGACTTGATCGAGTAGGATTTTTTTAACTGGGAACATTATGGCGCTTTTTCATTACTCTAATGGTATATTTTGAATTTTCTATAATAATGGACCTAGAAATATAAAATATATGCTCTTCAATGAGTCAAAATTAAATTGGAGACATTATGGTACATTTTCTTTGTTGTAATAGTACTTTTTAAATACATTTATAGTAGAGTTTCCAAAAAGAATTTCAAGAAGAATTTCAAAACCGTGGTTTCGGTTTTAAAAAATTTAAAACCGATGGGTTTCGGTTCGGTTTTTTGATAATTTATTAAATATTAAGTGTTATAGAAACAAATTCAGTTGATAATATAGGAAATGCTATACAAATTTTAAATTCAGGCTTAACGCATGTTCAAGAGGATAAAGGAAAATTTGTACATTTTCTTTTAATGGTACTTTTTTAATATAATTAATTAGTTAGCTTAAATACAATATGGTAGGCTTAAATACAATATGGTAGGACTCACAGGTACTTTTTTCCAACTAACAATATTTTTTGACTATTTTATAAAATTAAACCTAAAAATTCAAAATTAGGCACACATTATTCGGAATGAGTTAGAATTCATAAAAGGTGATGTGTGGGCATATAAAATGTGGGTCTAAATGGTACTTTTTAATTATAATAATACGTTTCGAACGTGCTAGAAGCCTCAATACAATGATTCAATAAACATGAATCTAGAGGCATGTTATCCTGAATTAGCTTTAATTCACAAAGGGAGACTTAGTAGTACTATTTCTTTCATCCAATTGGGGTGGCGAAGCGCACCGGGTTTAGTGCTAGTCTATATATATAAAAGTGAATGTGTGTCTGTATGTATGTATGTTTATTATTATTAGTTTGGGACCTATAGACGGCTAAATGGCTGAACCGATTTGCTTGAAATTTTTACAGTATATTTATGTATGTCTGGAAGGAGCTATAGGCTACTTTTTTTTTGAGATTTTTAGTGGTCGTGGTACCTCCTATACAAAGTTAATTTTAAAAATCAAATATTTAGGAAACTATAATAGCTATAGTCCTCAAATTTTGCATGAGCAATTCCACTGTTTGTTTAAATATTTGCGGCAAAAATTGGAGTAGTAGCCACAGAGGGCATGGCACCTCCCATATGATGATAATTAAAAAAAAATTATATATGGGAAACAATAAGATATATGGTACGGTTATTCTACCATCAATATTAATATTTAGGACAAGAATGGGCGGACTATCAATAGTGGGCGTGGCACCTTCCATACATATGATGACAAATTATAAATAGGGAAAGCTATATCATCTATCAATATTAATATTTAGGACAGAAATGCGCTGACTACCAACAATATTAAGTAAATGTTAAAATTTGTATACATTTGAAACCCTTATCTATATATATAAAACTGAATGTGTGTCTGTATGTATGTATGTTTATTATTATTAGTTTGGGATCTATAGAAGGCTTAACGGCTGAACCGATTTGCTTGAAATTTTTACAGTATATTTATGTATGTCTGGAAGGAGCTATAGGCTACTTTTTGTTTTTAAATTTTAAGTGGGCGTGGTACCTCCCATACAAAGTTAATTTTAAAAATCAAATATTTAGGAAACTATAATAGCTATAGTCCTCAAATTTTGCATGAGCAATTCCACTGTTTGTTTAAATATTTGCGGCAAAAATGGGAGTAGTAGCCACAGAGGGCGTAGCACCTCCCATATGATGATAATTAAAAAAAAATTATATATGGGAAACAATAAGATATATGGTACGGTTATTCTACCATCAATATTAATATTTAGGACAAAAATGGGCGGACTATCAATAGTGGGCGTGGCACCTCCCATTCATATGATGACAAATTATAAATAGGGAAAGCTATATCATCTATCAATATTAATATTTAGGACAGAAATGCGCTGACTACCAACAATATTAAGTAAATGTTAAAATTTGTATACATTTGAAACCCTTATCTATATATAAAAGTGAATGTGTGTTTCTATGTATGTATGTATGAAATGTATAACATTTCCATCTAACTTCTGCAGCATGACGCAATCTATAGAAGAGTTAATAAATTGCGTTTTCCCTAATATCGGACAAAATTTTAAAAACAAGCAATGGGTATGTGAACGCGCGTTACTGGCAGCCAAAAATATAGACGTTAACTCCATCAACAGCAACATTCTGAATACCATCGATGGTAATCTAAAAATTTATAAATCAATTGACACTGTTACAAATATTGAGGATGTCGTCAATTATCCAGTCGAATTTTTAAATTCGTTAGATTTACCGGGCTTTCCACCACATGACTTGCAGTTGAAAATTGGTGCTCCTATTATTTTACTAAGAAACATTGATCCACCACGACTTTGTAATGGCACTCGACTTATAGTAAAGAAATTAATGAACAATCTAATCGAGTCGACCATTATAACTGGAAAGTACAATGGATCATATGTATTTCTGCCACTAAATAAGTATATTGTAAATCATAATAAGAATTAATTTAAAAGGAAAACTGTAGTTTTTAATAACTTAATAAATATATTTGTTTAACTCTAAACGTTTTATTTCATTACGATATGGGTAGCGAAGCACACCGGGTTTTAGCTAGTGTATTTATAAAATGGTATTTTTAAAAACGATTAAATTAAGAACAGTTTATTGGCATTGATGTTGCCCATAGAGTTCATAACTATTTACAATTGTATTGCACAAATCGACATAAATAAAAAAGTGTGTGAAATTGTATTTAAAATCATATTGCAAACAGTACATACATACATACTATGTATTTTGTTTTTTATCTTCTTCTACAAGTTCTTTGAACTTCATACAGGAATTTTAGAAATTTCAAAATGAAATCTTAATAATGAAAATGTCACTAAGTTTATCATTTACTCAATACATACATACAATAATAAGAATTTTGAAACATAAGTACTCGTACATTCATAAAAATATTTAAACCATTGTTAAGAACAATTCTATTTTACATTTATGGGCATATTGGAATTCGATTTTAGATGTTGTATTAATGATATATTTTTATTACTTATTTAGACATTTTATTGTACACATTTTTATTTCAGAATTTCACAATGGTCCAACAACCTTCTTATTGGAAGGTTTTAACTCGGAGAAAACAATTGTCTCAAGAGGGTGCCGATGGCGAGAGTAAACTCAATCGTGTCTTAGGTTTATATGATTTAACCGCCCTGGGTGTTGGATCAACACTAGGTGCTGGCGTTTATGTATTGGCTGGTCAAATTGCAAAAGATCAGGCCGGACCTTCGGTAATGTTATCATTTGCCATTGCGGCCTTGGCTTCGTTGTTGGCTGGTAAGTATCAATCTTAGTATAGAGTATGGTATTCAATCGATTAACCGATTAATTTTGGTCGGTTAACTGTTCGAATTATTTAAAATTGCCGATTTTCAAATAACAAATAAACCGATTAATTTGTGTCGATTAACCGATTTACCGGAATTTCTTCTTTTTTGCACATTAACAAAATTGTTTGTATTTATTTTTCCGTTTTAATTCAAATACAAATGTCAAAGTAAAATTTCATATTTTTTTCGAACATCCAAGAAATAAAAATGTATAATAACATGTATTTGTCGGAGGACGACATGATAATAGACGAAACTGAATACATTACTGAAAATAGTCTTTTATCAGAACTTAACGAAACTACAATATTAAAAGTATTCAAAATCTAAAAAAATCCAAAAAAGGACTCCAATGTTATAATGGAGAATTTTATATGCATAGAAAATACTAAAAAAAAGAACTGATATATTGGATATTCTTTATCATGCCGTACTTTCGATTTCTCCAACATCTACAATCAGCGAGAGTTTCTTAGAAATCAAGTTTTATTAAATGCAAAAGAAAAAATCGTTTAAAAGGAAAACATTTAAATTATATTCTTTGTTTAAAAGATTATTTCAGATTATTTCACTAAAATCCTAAAAAAACTTTATTTTTTTGGTTAAATTGTTATGTTTTGTTTGTATTTTATGTTTTAAAATATAAATTATTCGGTTAATCGAATAATTTAAAATTAACCGATTAAACCAGAAACCCTAGACTAGACCATTTCCATACCGATTTGTTTTAGTACTTAATCTAATTTAACTACTAAGCACAAGTTACATTTTTTTAAAACGAATCATTTTCCAATCCTCAGGTATATGTTATGCGGAATTTGGTGCTCGTGTCCCTAAAGCCGGGTCAGCCTATGTCTACAGTTATGTGTGTATAGGAGAATTTGCTGCCTTTGTTATTGGTTGGAATCTGATATTGGAGTACATGATCGGTACGGCAAGTGTGTGTAGAGGTATAAGTCTGTATTTTGACACCCTTATCAATGACACCTTGAAAACTACATTTGCTGAAGTTGCACCAATGAATGTTTCGTTTTTGGGCAGTTATTTCGATTTCTTTGCCTGCGGTCTTGTCGTGGTCTTTGGAAGTGAGTTCAATGAGAAAAAAGCTAAAGGTATTATTTAACAAATACAACTCTGTATCAATCTTATTTCTCATCGACAGTTGCACTGGCGTTTGGTGTCGAAACATCGGCAATCGTAAATAATTTTTGTACCTGCCTAAATTTGTCCATTTTATTATTTGTTATTATAGCTGGATCAGTAAAAGGTAATACATAATAAGTAGTTTAAAAAATATTTATTATATATTATAATATTCAATTTGTATTTTTTATTCGACACTTGCAGCTAATTTTTCCAATTGGACAATTGATGTAGATGCAGTCAATAAAACTGAAATACCACCAGATACAGACCTGGGTATGGGAGGGTTTTTTCCCTTTGGCGTTACGGGAACACTGAAGGGTGCTGCCACTTGTTTTTTTGGCTTTGTCGGTTTTGATTGCATTGCTACGACTGGCGAGGAAGTGCAAAACCCTCGCAAAAATATTCCTCGTTCTATTCTGCTCTCATTGGTAGTGATATTTTTGTGTTATTTTGGCGTTTCGACAGTTATAACACTAATGGTGCCCTACTATTTACAAGATGCCAATGCTCCACTGCCAAGTGCATTCAGAGAAGTTGGTTGGAATTTTGCCATGTGGATTGTGTCTATTGGCGGATTGGTGGGACTGCTTGCCAGCTTATTTGGTGCTTTGTTTCCTTTGCCAAGAGTAATGTATTCTATGGCTCAAGATGGTCTAATGTTTAGAGTTTTTGCTCAAATACATCCCAAATATCGAGTACCGGTTGTTGGTTCAATTGTTGCCGCCATGGTAACAGGTACGAAATAATTATTGTTTTGACTTTTTGATGAGTTTATTTAAATAAATATTGTTTTTAGCGCTTATTGCCGGCTTATTCGATTTGGCTCAGTTAGTAAATCTTTTGTCGATTGGCACCCTATTGGCCTACAGTGTAGTGGCCATTTCTATTACCATACTACGTTATATGGATAATGCCGATACATTTGGGAAATCACAATCGAATGGCAATATAGACAGCGTAAATGGTGAGAATGGTCATAGCAATCATCACTCGAATGCCAATGGTAATAGTCATAATGGTCATACTGTCTCTGAAAATTCGCTATTGACTTCAAAGGGAGAACGTACCACTTTCAAAACAGTCTTTTCGCAACTTTTCAACTTTAAGCGAGAATATACTCCCAACGAACTCTCGACAAGAATTGTTGGCACACTTATCACTGTGTTTTGTAAGTTTCGTATTTATTGTCTATATGAGCTACATATGTTTTATTTTTTTAATAATCATTTCATACAATAATTTGTTTTAGGTATTCTGTCGGCTGGCATTGGTTTGATATTTATGCAAGCCTACGATGCATTGATTAATAATCAAATTTGGGTATTGGTTTTAATGGGCGTCCTTTGTCTACTGACTGCTTTGGTATTACTCTGTATATGTTTACAGCCGCGGGAATTGTGTACGCGAGTGTTTACTGTGCCATTGGTGCCTTTGGTACCGGCCATAAGTATATTCATAAATATCTATCTCATGCTACAATTAGATGTTATGACCTGGATAAGATTTGGTGTATGGATGGCTATAGGTAAGTTTTTATTAATTCGTGGACCAACTTCATTGGATCTACCAACTAGAATGAATGTTGGGTAATGCATGTTGCACTTCATTATCGAATATACTAACCCACATATTCTATGCATGTACCGTATGGTAGTCTCTACTAATTAAGGAAAATATTATTGCAACTAGGTATCCCTATGTTTGTAGCATGTTGGTGCATGTATGATATAAAAAATCCCGCTAATAGACATCCAGATAGAATAGAATTTGAGAGGCTTTTAAAACTTTCATCTCCACCACATCCAAGAAATGCCGAACAAGAATTTATGAACAATTGCAATAAAGATTTGAATACGTCGACATTGACTTTGATAATGCAACATAACGAACGTTCGGTCAGAAGTTTAGATGACATCATGGATCTGAACGAGGTAGAGGATGGCTTAAAGGAAGTAAAGCATCCAAATGGACTAATTTGTTTTATCGAAGACAATAAAAGTCAAACATCACAAACATCAATGCATAGAATTGACGAAGACAAAGAAGTGAATTGTGGATTTTTAAATATTGATACATCCGAAGAAGAAAAGTCCGTCATAGCATTGTTGGACAATGTACTGGAAACGGAAGATGACAATCTTAACAATTCTCAATTTTTACAAATTTATGATCGCAAAACTAGTGTGGACTCTGAAATGGAACCGAGTGTTATCAGAAGCACAACTGTGGCCACAGTACATAGCAGTAGCGATAGTGAAAACTCCGAAAACTACACCAAAAGCTCAACCAATAGCATAGATTCTGGTACTGGAACTTACGAAGAAAAGCAAAAACTTGCTCAAGAACTCGTCGATGAAATCTTAAATAGCCAAGACCTATGGTTAGCATTGGAAAAACACCAACAAAAGTTGTTACAATCAGATGCACTCAATGAAGTCAGCAGTGCAATTGAATTGAATAACAACGCTGTTGACGAAATTAACATGTCGAAAAATGAATATGGAATAACTACGAATGCCTTGAAAAGAGTACAATCCGCAGAATCTGTATTATCCATAAACTCGGTAGAAGATCCTTTACATTCCGAAAAGTTTCGAAGCAAACTAAGTAAATTAATAGTCAAACCCCCTGAACCGAAAACTCTAAAAGAAACCTCCAAACCAGAGGATTCCGTTCACGACACTCGCCCTAAGCTGAAGCACTCTAAAAGCGAAGCTGATGTCAGGACTTTAGTATTAAAGGCCATTGAGAACTGTCATATCGACATAGATGATACAAATGAGGGCGGGAATACTATCAGACAAGATACGCAATCCATTCCAAAGCCACCGAAATTTGATCCCGTATTATATAAAACTATAAATAGCTTAAGTATACCTAAGGAAAGACCCAGCTTAGACAAACTATTGAAAAAGGATGAGTTAACTACAAATGATAAAACTATAGATGTACCAGAAAGAAACGAATCACAAAATAATGAATTGTCATTTAAACAAAAACTAGAAGCCATATTGAAACGGGGACCCTCACATAAGACTCAAACTAGACCGGATATTGCAAAAAGAAGACCTAAATCAGTGGGACCCTTACAATTAACCGAAGAAGATCTCACCGGGGCACAAATTAATAATAAACCTGAAAATAATCTCAACACAACGTCCTCACTGATAGAGGAAACGAGAAAATCTTTGACACCGGTTAAAGAAACCCCCATTAAATTATAGCATTATATAGTATCACAATTCGTAGGCTTAAGTATTCCTATCTATACTTATATATATATATATTTGTACAAAAGGGAAGACCGAAAAAGTGGATTCTGTTCTCAATTAAAATTAAAGTGTACATGGTACCAAGATACCACTTAACATCATCTAAATTTTCCCTACACCAAAATAAAATATGTATGTATGTATGTACATACATACATACGTTTTGTATTTCATTCCAATAAAACGGGAATAAATATGGAGAAAAACAAGTAGATTTCTATTAATTGAAAACTAACTAAACATTAACTTTAATTAAGGACATTGAGAGCTTTTTTGGCTTGACCTTATATCACTATTAGCTAGTTATTACAATAATTACACATGTTTTTAAAATCATACATATGTACATATGTAATAATCACCAGATTTGCATGCTGTATACTGGTATTTGTATTTACCTACTCGTATCTAGTCTTTAATACCTTAATAACGAGCAATATTTATTACTAAATATTTAATATTTATTTCCTTTCTTCGTAAACTAGGTTTGTCAATTTACTTCTTTTACGGTCTACCCAATAGCTTTAGAGACTTACGGAGACAACGTGTTGGTTGGCAGAAATTAAAATACAGTGAATATTTTTAAGATTTCAGAACTTTTTTCAAAAGCTAATGAAAAGTTTACTAAACTTAATTATTCATAAGAAACAATTAACACTATTAAGTCATATTATTTTCTAGGTAACATTTTTGATCAGTAAGGAAGCAGATAACATTAAAAAGCCAACATTTTTATTCTAAGTGAAAAATATCTAGTTTTAAGAAGAATTGTTTTCGCAATAATAAAAAACCTTTCCATAAATACAATAAATTTACTTTAATACCCCCCATCAACAATAAAAACTCAACTTAAAGTTAGCATTAACTATAGGTCCTAATATTGAAAAGTGAGATTGTAAGGTGTCACAATATTTTTAAAAATTTTAGATTAAGTTAAGATTTTATTGTTAATGAGGGTAAGTGGTTTAATTTTTTTTTTTTTTATATTTTCTAAGGGCTTTGCACAATTATGCTAGAGGAATTTACAATTTCATACATCAATCACAGATAATATATTCTTTATATTTTTGACTTTAGAATTTATAAAGTTTATTTAAAATTCTTTAATAAGAAAAAAATAAATTTAAATAAAATGAATGTCAATCCCTGATACATTGACGTTATAGTACGTCTTAATATTAATTTTCATTTCGCTCATATGTTTTGATTTTATACCCTCCACCATCGCAAGTGGTGAATGAGGGTATATATAAGTTTGTCATTACGTGTGTAACATTGAGAAATATTCATCCTTATGAAATTCTAAGTCGATTGAGCCATGTCCGTCTGTCTGCCTGTGTGTGTAAAACACTCTCACGTCCAAATTACATAAGCAAAATTAATGAAATGTAAATCAAAATCTTTATAATATAAAGCAGTTTGGTATTAAAAATCAGCAAAATCGAATTGGTATAACCAGGGTTATGGGTCAAAATGTAAGACAACCTCCAAAAATTTTGATAATTTCGACATGGTTGTTTTGTGATTTTGGGTAAATTCATTACAGAGAATACCATGATATTTTTCACTCACTATTTATATGATAAAAGGACAAATTCTGTTGCAAATGGTAAGAATCAGTCCATGATTTCTCCCAGCCCTCATACAAATTTCTTCCGGAAGTATGGTTCTATGGTAAATAAAAGCCCATAGAATTGCAGTATCCGAACAAAATTCAGCACAACTAAGTTTCATGCAAAGAGAAATCGCGACACCAATTTTTTTTTTTTTTTTGAGAGGGCACTATTTGACCATATAAAGTTCACTTCCTAAATTCACTTAAGTAAACATAAATATCTAATATATATCGCTATTACGCTAAATTCGACACACGAAATCCCCATATACATAAAAATCGATGTAGCGTATTTTATGAAAATCGGATTATAATTGGTTATAGGTCGTATATAAGGACCACTTTACCGTTAACATTTTCCGTTAAAATCATACTTTTATGAGTTGAATTTTTTATTTTGTTAACAGTTTGTACACTTGTTTTATACATGGCCTACTAATGACATTTTCTTAAAAGCTTAAAAATATGTTAACAGCTCAACTTTATTCTAAAAAATACTCAGCAACTTTGTTGTAAAAAGCTTAAGCAAAACAGAAAGCTTGTTTCCTTTATTTAACTTTACACTAACACTACCGCATCCACTTGTACACATAATCTAATGTTTAGATTCTAAACTCTACAAACAAACGAACGACAACATAAAGAAACTCAGTGACCGGCGTACAAAATAATTTTTTCCTACAACTTTAAAACCTTTTT
Source organism: Calliphora vomitoria (assembly GCA_942486065.2). Classification (NCBI taxonomy): domain Eukaryota; kingdom Metazoa; phylum Arthropoda; class Insecta; order Diptera; family Calliphoridae; genus Calliphora; species Calliphora vomitoria. Next base: position 130,437,252 of record OW818031.2, read on the forward strand.
TCTTATATTAATATTAAACTTTTTGAAAATATTTTTACATACCGACATTTAGAAACAATTAGAATAAAATTTACTCCCAAAATATTTACACTTTAAATATTTTTTAATGCAATAATAATGATTTTCCTAAGAGACTTTTAATAATCAACCGTACCGTGTGAAAAATGCGCGTAAACTAAAGGGCCAGAGTGAAACTCATAAAGAAATAAACTTGTACTAAAAAGCTTTTATTCTAGTTAAAGCCTTTGTCCTAAAACTTCTTATAATACGAGTTTAATTAATAATTTAAGTGATTTAATATTTACATATACATATGTATTTAGTAATAGTACAACATTAAGTGATTAATAAACAAAATATAATGATACAACAGTAATACACAATCGTTTAATTTGATTTGGCCAATAGAGTTATTTTAATTATTAAATCAATTATCAAATTATAAAAAAATCAAATCAACAAATTTTAGTTAATTGGAAATTCACTTACTTTGCATTTGTATTATGTACATCCTTTTCCGTTAACATATTTAAATCATATTTTTATATGTTGCATTTTGTTTACAGTATTAAATTCTTCTAGTAACTATACTTGTTTTATACATGACCTGCTATTGACATTTTTTAAAAAGCTTTAAAATATGTTAAGAACTCAACTTTATTTTGAATAATACTCTGCTATCAATTTACTTTTTCGCTTAACATATACATATAACTTTATTATAAAAAGCATAAGCAGAGCAGGAAGCTTATTTTATTTGATATTTTTACAGGAACACTAACACTACCACATCCACTTCTATGCACTTGCACCCATCTCTAAACTTTACGAACAAACAAACGAACGAATAACAACACAAAAGAAACACAGCGACCGGCGTACAAAATAATTTATTTTCCTACAACTTTACACCCTTTTTTCTTGAATTAATTTTAAACTTTTTGAAAATATTTTTACATACCGACATTTAGAAACAATTAGATTAAAATTTAATACAAAAATATTTACACTTTAACTATTTTGTAATGCAATAATAACGATTTTCCTAAGAGACTTTTAATTATCAACCGTAACGTGTGAAAAATGCGCGTAAACTAAAGGGCCAGAGTGCTAAAACTCATAAAGAAATAACCTGGTACTAAAAAGCTTTTATTTGGGAAATGAGATGAGAATGCGTTAGCAACTTAATTGCAGTCATACATTTGGTACCCGTGAAAGTTTTTGTACTAGAACTTCTTATAATACAAGTATAATTAATAGTTTAAGTGATTTTATATTTATAGATTTTTTGGTAATTATTTGAACTTTTTATTTTATATAATTTGAAAGTAAATTTTTTAATTAGGCTTAAGTTCATTTATTATAATCAATCTGTAATAATTCAAAGAATATCACTGAATACTACAATTTTTAGACAATTTGCAAATTGGAATGCATTTTCTACCTTGCCAAGGGCGTCATCAACAATCTTTATTGTCAAGGTCTATTGTAAATTCCATCTATTTAACTTACTATTATTAGGAATTAGAATATGGGAAGCCAAATTCATATATTTATTATTTGTAAGTTAGACGAAATTATTTTTATTATATATGTGTATTTTTATTATTTCATATTTATTATATATTAGTGTGCTTGTGCTGTAGTCAAAAAAGAGTAAGAAGAAACACAAAAACGTACATAGCTGATATTGTCAACCAAAGGTTGACAACAGCAACAAGCACACTAATATAAAATAAATTTTAAATAATAAGGATACACATCTATATATTGGCAATTCCACGAGAATGACTACCACGACTGAAAACCCTTGAAACTTCTTTTCAAGATGATTTGAATAGGAGAAAACACTAAAATATTACTATGTGTCAGTATTTAGAGCTTATTACAACATTATTGGCAAAAATAATAGTTAAAACTGACGATATTTAATTTTTTTTATTTAATTGGAGTGTTTTAGGCTAAAATTGCGGTCAAAACTAAGCTCCCAATTAGCATATAGTGTGAAATGAAATTGACTCTGATTGTTTATTTGCTATTATAAAATTGTTTATTGAAACCGAATGTATATTTTCTAATCATTTTTTTAGTTTTTGTATACATATATTTACAGAATATATATTGTTTTATTATAAGAGAAAAATCTGTCACGTACTATATTAAATTTCATTTATTATAAAATCATCCAATGATTATTTTTATTTAAATATGACGGATTGTAAAGGAAAATTATTTTATTTAGTGTAAGAAATTAAAATGACTTCCGTTTTATGTCACGTACGATATACTCTTATTTCGCTCGATATTTTGGATAACAATGTTTCGAAAGAACTTATTATTTTTTTAAAATATATCACCCTCTGAATGAAACATACAGACCAAATTATTTTTCAGATACTCTTATCTTTGGAAAATCTATTCCACTCTATAGTCGTACAAATGTCACGTACGATGACATGGAATTGCCCATATATAAAAATGAAATGGTCCATGTATGTAATCCATCACGTCAGAACGGCTGGAGCGATTTGACTGATTTTTTTTATTCGATTCGAAGTTTTCAGGAGATGGTTTGTAAAGAAAAAAATTCAAAAATTCGGAAATTTAAATTTTTAATATATTGCCTCCTTTACACTTCTCATTTTTCTTAGTAAGAGAAATTTTTTGGAGAAACTTGAAGAACTAACATTAGTAAATAACCACCGAGCGAAGCCGGGGCGGTCAACTAGTATATAATAAAAATAATTGAAATTTCGTCTAACTTACAAATAATAAATATATGAATTTGGCTTCCCATATTCTAATTCCTAATAATAGTAAGTTAAATACATTACACTTGTATTATGTTCAGATATGCAACTTAATTGAGTAATTAAGAACATTTACACAATTATTGCTTTAATTGAGCTCAATTTATCATACAAGAACTCAATTAATAAATTGCGCAATTAATACTTAATTGTATCACTAATTGCGTAAAATTCGAAATGCAGCCCTTGTCGCAAGTATGTTTAAAGAGAAGTATGTTCAGTGAGAAGAAAAAAATGCTGCACAATGTCAAGCCGAATGTCAAAAAGGAAACAAGTAAATGAAGAAGTAAACAAACAAATGAAAACTTAAAAAAAATTACCGGGGAAGTTGTTTTTAAGTTTATGTAATTTTCTAAACTAATTTAATCTATATAAATATATAAATGTCTTTGTAAGTTTGTTTGTTTATTTGTTTGAGCCTCACGCCTAAACGGCTGAACCGATTTTATTGAAATTTGGAACGTAGATATATCCTTACTTGGACCAGAAAAGGATAAAAAGTGGGAAAAACGGGTAAAATTGGTACCTTTAGTTTTTAAACAATAATTACTAAACTGCTGAACCGATTTTTACATCGACAGGGGTAGCGAAGCGCACCGGGTCAATCTAGTAATTAATATATATGTAAATAAAGTAAATTATATCTTTCTCAAATTGAAGAGGAAGAGACTGGCTTAGAGTGAGGCTAGTGAAGAATGTCTGCTTGACTTGTGACCAAATGCTAATTGAGTTCCTATGTGTGAACACTAAATGTAATTGTGCAATTAAAATTAAATTGAGACAATTAAGAATGCATGTCTGAACATAGTATTACACTACCACATAAACTTATATGCACGTGCATAAACTAACTAACAAACAGAAGAACGAAAAAAGAAACTCAGCGACCGGCGTACAAAATATATTTTTTCTTCCCACAACTTTACATTATTTTTTCTGGAATTAATTTTAAACTTTCTGAAAATATTTTTACACACAGAGATTTAGAAACAATTAAATTGTAATTTAATGCAAAAGTATTTAAACTTTAACAATTTTTTAATGCAATAATAATGATTTCTTTAAGACACATCTAATTAGCAACCGAACCGTGTGAAAATTACGCCTAATCTAAAGGGACAGAGTGCTAAAACTCTTAAAAAAATAAACTTTGATCAAAAAGCTTTTATTCGGGAAATGAGATTCGGGATGAGAATGCGTTAGTTACTTAATGGCAGACATACATTTGGTACCAGTGAAATTTTTGTCTTAGAACTTCTGATAATACGATTGTAATTAATAATTTAAGTGATTTAATATTTACATATACATATGTATGTATATGTATTTAGTAATAGTACAACATTAAGTGATTAATAAAAAAAAAAATATAATGATACAACAGTAATACACAACCATTTAACTTGATTTGGCCAATAGAGTTCGTTTTATTATTAGATTAATTATCAAATTATGAAAAAATCTAATCAACAATTTTTTATATAAAATAAATTCACTTACTTCGCATTTGTATTATGTACATCCTTTTACGTTTATATATTTAAATCATATTTTTATATGTTGCATTTTGTTTACATTATTAAATGTTTAAAATAAGTGTGGAGTTTTAAACATGACCTGCTATTGACATTTTTTAAAAAGCTTTAAAATATGTTAAGAGCTCAACTTTATTTTGAATACTACTCTGCTATCAATTAACTTTTTCGCTTAACATATGCATATAACTTTATTATAAAAAGCTTAAGCAAAGCAGGAAGCTTATTTTATTTGATATTTTTTACAAGAACACTAACACTACCACATCCACTTCTATGCACTTGCACCCATCCTCTAAACTCTACGAACAAACAAACGAACGAACGAATAACAACACAAAAGAAACACAGCGACCGGCGCACAAAATAATTTTTTTTCCTACAACTTTACACCCTTTTTTCATATATTAATTTTAAACTTTTTGAAAATATTTTTAAATACCGATATTTAGAAACAATTAAAATAAAATTTAATACAAAAATATTTACAATTTAACTATTTTTTAATGCAATAATAACGATTTTCCTAAGAGACTTTTAATTACCAACCGTACCGTGTGAAAAATGCGCGTAAACTGAAGGGTCAGAGTGCTAAAACTCATGAAGAAATAATCTCGTACTAAAAAGCTTTTATTTGGGAGAATGCGTTAGTAACTTAATTGCAGTCATAAATTTGGTTCTCGTAAAAGCTTTTGTCCTAAAACTTTGGCCAATAGAGTTAGATTAATTATTATTACAATTATCAAATTATAAAAAAATCAAATCAACAAATTTTTGTTAAGAGGTAATCCACTTACATTGCATTTGTATTACTTATGTACATCCTTTTCCTTTAACATATTTAAATCACATTTTTATATGTTGCATTTTGTTTACAGTATTACATTCTTCTAGTATCCACACTTGTTTTATACATGACCTATTATTGACATTTTTTAAAAACCTTTAAAATATGTTAAGAACTCAACTTTATTTTGAATAATACTCTGCTATCAATTTACTTTTTCGCTTAACATATACATATAACATTATTATAAAAAGCTTAAGCAAAGCAGGAAGCTTAATTTTTTTTTGAAATTTTTTACAGGAACACTACCACATCCACTTCTATGCACTTGCACCCGTCCTCTAAACTCTACGAACAAACGAACGAACGAACGAATAACAACACATAAGAAACACAGCGACCGGCGTGCAAAATAATTTTTTTTCCTACAACTTTACACCCTATTTTCTTATATTAATATTAAGCTTTTTGAAAATATTTTTACATACCGATATTTATAAACAATTAGAATAAAATTTAATACAAAAATATTTACACTTTAACTATTTTTTAATGCAATAATAACGATTTTCCTAAGAGACTTTTAATTATCAACCGTACCGTGTGAAAAATGCGCGTAAACTAAAGGGCCAGAGTGCTAAAACTCATGAAGAAATAACCTCGTACTAAAAAGCTTTTGTTTGGGAAATGAGATGAGAATGCGTTAGTAACTTAATTGCAGTCATAAATTTGGTTCTCGTAAAAGCTTTTGTCCTAAAACTTCCTATAATACCAGTATAATTAATAATTTAAGTGATTTTATATTTATTTACTAATAAATAATAATATTAAGTTATTAATATTACATATTAGTTTTTAAAAATTTACATCGGATCGTATAATTTGGTTTTATTATTAGAGCAAATATCAAATTGCATATCAAAATCCTGGTGCGGTGAGTGCCTCAATAAGTGATTTAAACTAAAAACTAATAAATTATAAATAAAAATTGTAATTAAAACAAAAATTTGTGTCTTATTTACCTCAATTGCAAATAATTTGAATTTTTGCGGCGGAAAAATTAAACTAAGACAAAATGAAAAGGGCAGTTCTTAAAGTGAGAGACAAATAGAAAACTAGATTATTTTCTGTCTCGTGACACCTCTGTATATACTCTGTGATTAAGCTCATTTTTTCGTAGAGCTAAAACGGTTGAATATATAGAAAATCTGATTTCACCAAATGATTCTGCAGCAAAAATTAATACAATGGACGTTTTTTGAACCCTTAAAAGAAGTTCCAAAAACACACAACAGTTGTCAAATCTCATAACACTTTTATTTTTCTTTTTAGTACGATGATGAATTTTAAGCTTAGCAAAACGGCACCAATATTTCCTTTCTATCACAACCCGTTACAAAGTTATGTGCATATATTGTCTATAGACAACAACTAGATAGGTAACTGAGAGCCAAAAACCTAAGTCTGTTGTCAAAAACCTGATTCAAGAGAATGTATTGCATGTATTATGTTATTGTATCACCCGTTTGTGTGAAAAGAGAGTAATTCTTTCCTTCTCTCCTTCCATTCTATTCGTTTATTCTATGGTTATGAGGCTTTAAAATTTTTTTGTTAAGGCAAAATAATAAAAAAATTCTAAAATTTGTTTTACCAATTATTATTTTCTTGTTATAAAATAATTTTGAAGCCTCATAACTTTTTAATGGTTAGTGATAGAAAGGAAATTTTGGTGCCGTTTTGCTAAGCTTAAAATGCATTTTCATCGTGCATGTTTAAAAAAACTAAAATAATTATTTTTTTTTTAATTGAGATTTGCGCCCCCTGTTGTGGGTTTTTGGAACTTTTTTAAAGATTCAAAAAACGTCAATTGTATTAATTTTTGCTGCAGAGTCGGTTGTTGAAATCATATTTGCAATACATTCAACCGTTTTTGCTCTACAGAAAATGTGCTCAAAATCCGCGTCTTTATGTGCGTTAAACCACCACAAGGAGTGAAAATTTTCCAAAAAAAATGACGCCATTATTTTTATTTACGCAAAAACCTTAAAAAAAAATGATGATATCTGAAAAACAAATGAAGTGACCTGGTCACAAACGAACTCTAATGTATATAACATAGTATTATACTATGTTCAGACATGCACCTTAATTGAGCAATTAAGAACGTATACACAATTAAGCCCTTAATACAAGTATGTTTACTGAGAAGTATGTTCAGTGAGAAGAAAAAATGCTATACAATGGCTAGCCGAATGTCAAAAAGTTAACAAACAAATGAATAAGTAAACAAACCATGAAAACGTAAGCTGTTTTTAAGTTTATTTAATTTTCTAAACTAATTTAATAATAAATAGGTAAATAAAGTCAATTATATCTTTTATAGTTAACTATTTGACATTTGGTAGTTTGGTTGGTTTGTTCCGATTTTTGTCGCATTTTGGTAGGCTACGATATTTCTGAATAAGTATTTTGAAGAACAAAATAATAAAAATCATAACGAAAAAACTATGTTAAGCCAAAATAATAAAATTATTTTTATTATTATTATGAAGACAGAATTATTTAAAATATTTAGTTAAGCCAGGTAAATGTGTACGTATGTATTTAGTAGTGGTTAGTTCAAAAAATGCCAAATAGCTCACAAAACTTATTTTCTTATAAACATTTTTCTGCAGTTTCAAGATTTCAGTTTCATCTGAAACTTTTAACCTATTATACATTATTCTAAGTCTTTCATAATTATAACACATATTATTTAAATTGTGTATAGTCATGTTAAAATATCATTTTGGCAGAATTAAACAAGTAAGAAGGTATAGTCTGCCAAACCCGACAATATACGAGTAATATGCTGGCTGAGTAAATGAGCCAAAACATTTTTCATTTACAATTTCAATACTATATTTTCGTGAGTGATTTTCGTAGGTGTGCCTATGACCAATGCTATGACCAATTATTGACCGATCGCTATGAAATTAGGACTCGTAATTGATTTATATATGGAAGTTATTTGTGTTGAACACAAATAACACTTTTAGGAGTTTTATGAATATTAAAGTAATTTTCGGAAGTGGGCCTTATATGGAAGCTCTATGGTCAATTATGAGGATCCACACAAAATTTTTAGGAGTGACATATTCATGATTTTAGTTTTATTAAATAATATTTTTCCTCTGATTAATTTGATAGCAGCAATAATATAATTTTAAGTTAACTATTAATTTTGAAATTTCTCAAATATTTAAAATTTGGTAGGTTGTGGTAGTTTTTAATCAGAAATTTGGTAGGAAAAATATTTTATGAGTATTTGGCCACTCATGAAATATTAAGTAAACTAAATTAAGTACCTCTGTGTGAACACTAAATGTAATTGCGCAATTAAAATTAAATTAAGACAATTAAGAATGCATGTCTGAACAAAGTATTATACTACCACAAAAACGTATATGCACGTGCATAAACTAACAAACCAAAAAACGAATAAGAACATAAAAGAAACTCAGCGACCGGCGTACAAAATATTTTTTCCTACAACTTTACACCCTTTTTTCTTAATTCAATTTTAAACTTTCTGAAAATATTTTTACATACCGACATTTAGAAACAATTAAATTATAATTGAATGCAAACAAATTTAAACTTCAACTATTTTACAAATTTTAGTTAAGAGGAAATCCACTTACTTTGCTTTTGTTTATGCACATACTTCATTTTTCGTTAACATATTTAAATCATATTTTTATATGTTGCATTTAGTTTACAGTATTAAATTCTTCTAGTATCCACACTTGTTTTAAACATGAGCTGCTATTGACATTTTTTAAAAAGCTTTAAAATATGTTAAGAGTTCAACTTTATTTTGAATAATACTCTGCTATCAATTAACTTTTTCGCTTAACATATACATATAACATTATTATAAAAAGCTTAAGCAAAGCAGGAAGCTTATTTTATTTTAATTTTTTTACTGGAACACTAACACTACCACATCCACTTCTATGCACTTGCACCCATCGTCTAAACTCTACGAACAAACAAACGAATGAACGAATAACAACACAAAAGAAACACAGCGACCGGCGTACAAAATAATTTTTTTTCCTACAACTTTACACCCTTTTTTCTTATATTAATTTTAATCTTTTTGAAAAAATGTTTACATACCGATATTAAGAAACAATTAGAATAAAATTTAATACAAAAATATTTACACTTTAACTATTTTTTTATGCAATAATAACGATTTTCCTAAGAGACTTTTAATTATCAACCGTACCGTGTGAAAAATGCGCGTAAACTAAAGGGCCACAGTGCTAAAACTCATGAAGAAATAATCTCGTACTAAAAAGCTTTTGTTTGGGAAATGAGATGAGAATGCGTTAGTAACTTAATTGCAGTCATAAATTTGATTCTCGTAAAAGCTTTTGTCCTAAAACTTCTTATAATACGAGTGATTTTATATTTACATATATATGTATGTATGTATGTGTATTTAGTAATAGTACAACATTAAGTGATTAATAAACAAAATATAATAAAATATAAAACAGTAATATACAATCGTTAAATTGATTTGGCCAATAGAGTTAAGGTAGGGTCAGACTACGCAAATTATTTGACACATGATGTTTCATGTGTTTGATCAAAACTACATCAAATAATCCATGGCTTGATTTTGTGGTCACACTGTACACATTTATTTGCCATATTTGTTTAATCTAACTACACCGAAATACTATCAAACACACGAAGGGGAACATACATTTGTCTTGTGGTCACATTTATAGTAATATTTTTTCTAAATAATTATTAAAAAAAAGCTGTAAAAAAACTTTAATTTCTTTCATCAATAAAAAATACATTTCTAGAAAGTAAAATAGATTTTGCTTTACATTTGAAAGAATTGTGAAATTTCAGTACTTTTATTTAAACGTCAAATATTTTATGTTTCTAGTTTGAACAGAGAATATTTCTGCACGGCAAATAAAAAAACAGCTGAATTTGGTCAAACAGCAAATATTTTCCTAAATTTTGGGTAATTTTTTATTTAATCTTGCAATTCCTTTGCAAGATCAAACAGCGTCAAATAACAGCTGTTGCATCATGTGTTATCGCAAAAGTAGTGTTTCTATATCTTAAATTAAAAATCGCTAAATCATGAAAACAACTCGCGAAAAGAACTAAAGCTTGAACAATTTAATAATATAATTATTAAATGTTTATTTATTAAATAATATTACTATCAACGTAAGAATTAAAATTTGTACTTAAAATCTACAAAATATTCCTAATAAATTAACAATTTTGGAATTTTATTGTATTTGTTTTGGCTTTGTTTGGATTTTGAACTAAAAATCGCATTATTCAAACAAAACGAATATTACTATGATAAAATTTACAATAATCAAATAACAAACTGTTCAAAAGAAAAAGTATATTTTTAAAATGTTGAAACCAAAGTATATACAAGTAGTCAAAGTCTTTGACAGCAGTACCTAACTATATATTGGATGCAAAACGAAATGAAAATGTGCTTGAAGTGTAAAATAAAATTATAAAATTCTGTGTGTTAAAGAATTAACTTGAATTGAACTATATTTAATCGACAATTTTTTCTTAAAATGTCGAGACATTTGATGTGTTTACACTTTTCACAAGGGTGTTGAATTCACACGGTACCCATTTATGTGAGAGAGTAATATTGAAAAATAGAGTCGGTCTACTTGTTATACTTTGGTTGAAACTATACTTATATGTGGAAGTAAAAAAGAAATTCATAATTGAAATTGTTTTATTTACATTTGAGTAATTTTAAATTTTGTAAATAGACAAACTCCATGTAAAAAAATAATCAAACATCAGACTATGTTAAACGTATACAAATATAAATCGCATAAAAAATGCAAAAAGCACAACATAGACTTCATGTCTTCAATTAGTTTTTCTCCCAGTATGTCATTCTAGGCTGAATGAATTTTATGTGAAGAAGAAGACTTCATTTATTGTTGCCATTTTTTTAGTGAAAATAATTTAAATAAATAATTTTCAAGAAATATTGATATGTATTATAGTTAAAGAATTAAAATAGTGCAATTTTGTTATTAATTTAGTACCAAAAATATTTAAATATTCTCCTTTTATTTATCCGCCATGTTGAGCAAATAATTTTCTTTGTTTGCTCTATTTGATCAAACAATTATTTCATGAAAGTATTCGATTAGTGTGACCACACGTCAAAAATATTTACTAATTCTTTTTCGCAGCAGTTTGGTCAAACAAAAAGTGAAAAATTAAATTGATTATATGATAACAAAATTCAACAAAACTTTAATAAAATAATTGTTTTACAATTCGAAATAAGAGCTTTTCCTTAAAAAGATTTGTAAGATCAAATTATATATTTTTTAGGTATTTATATAGCTAGTGGTCACACTATGTTCACATTAAGAAAATATTTTGTTTGCTGACAAATAAATCTGTTTGACTAAAATCATCTGTTTTGTTGTTTGCTCTAAATTTTATTTGTGGTCAGATTCAGACATTGAAATATTTGACGATAAACGTCGAATATTAGCTGTGTCTGACCGTACCTTTAGTTTAATTATTAAATCAATTATCAAATTATAAAAAAAATCAAATCAAAAAATTTTAGTTAAGAGGAAATCCACTTACTTTGCTTTTGTATTATATACATCCTTTTCCGTTAACATATTTAAATCATATTTTTATATGTTGCATTTTGTTAACAGTATTAAATTCATCTAGTATCCACACTTGTTTTATACATGACCTGCTATTGACATTTTTTTAAAATCTTTAAAATATGTTAAGAACTCAAATTTATTTTGAATAATACTCTGCTATCAATTAACTTTTTCGCTTAACATATATGTATAACTTTATTATAAAAAGCTTAAGCAAAGCAGGAAGCTTATTTTATTTGATATTTTTTACAAGAACACTAACACTACCACATCCACTTCTATGCACTTGCACCCATCCTCTAAACTCTACAAACAAACAAACGAACGAACGAATAACAACACAAAAGAAACACAGCGACCGGCGTACAAAATAATTTTTTTTCCTACAACTTTACACCCTTTTTTCTTGAATTAATTTTAAACTTTTTGAAAATATTTTTACATACCGACATTTAGAAACAATTAGAATAAAATTGAATCCCAAAATAATTACACTTTAACTATTTTTTAATTCAATAATAACGATTTTCCTAAGAGACTTTTAATTATCAACCGTACCGTGTGAAAAATGCGCGTAAACTAAAGGGCCAGAGTACTAAAACTCATGAAGAAATAAACATGTACTAAAAAGCTTTTATTTGGAAAATGAGATGAGAATGCGTTAGTAACTTAATTGCAGTCATAAATTTGGTGGTCATGAAAGCTTTTGTCCTAAAACTTCTTATACTACAAGTATAATTAATAGTTTAAGTGATTTTATATTTATTTAGTAATAAATAATACAACATTAAGTGATAATCACTTAATATAAGTTTTTAAAAATTTACAAAGGATCGTATAATTTGGTTTTATTATTAGAGCATATAGGATCAAATGGCATATCAAAATATCAAATTAAATTACAAATATTAGTCAAGAAGAAATCCACTTACTTTGTTAACAATACAAAGTTCGTTAATATACTTTATTTTTATATTTGACGTGCTAATATTTTTTTTAAAGCTTTTAAATATTTTAACAGCTCAACTTTATTCTGAATAATACTGCTTACAATTAACATAAATAAGTTTATTATAAACAGCTTAAGCAAAGCTTATTTATATTATTGTAATTTAACATTACACTTATACTATGTGCAGATATTAGGGTATTCAATTAATCGGCTTTCTGGTTTAATCGGTTAATCGAGCAAATAATTAATCGGGGTTTAGATTTAATCGGTTAATAATCGGTTAATTTTAAATTATTCGATTAACCGAATAATTTATATTTTAATTTTAAATTGAAAATAAAACCACGAATTTTGAACAAAACATAAAAAACAAACAAAACATAAGAATTCAACCAAAAAATAAATGATAGCAAAAAAAATATGGTATTTGAGATCCTTTTTACACGTGTGAGTTTTTTAGGATTTTGAGATCTTTTAAAAAAATAATATAATTGAAAGGTCTTATTCATAATCTATTTTTAAATTTATTATAGGTTTATAAAACAAATTTTGGATGGAAATTCTGTTTTATAAACATTTTATAAAATTAAAAATTGATTATCAATAAAATGTAGGGGGTAAATGTTTTCCTTTTAAACGTTTTTTTTTTAGATTTAATAAAACTGATTTGTTAAAAACTCTCGCTGATTGTAGATGTTGGAGAAATCGAAAGTAAGGCATGATAAAGAATATCCAATATCTCAGTTCTTTTTTTGCATATGCATATATATAAAATCCTCCATTATACCATTGGAGACCTTTTTTTAATTTTTTTTTATACTTTTTAATATTGTAGTTTCGATAAGTTCTGATAAAAGACTCGTTTCAGTAATGTCTAGAGTTTCGTCTATTATCATGTCGTCCTCCGACAAATTCATGTAAATTAAATATGTCAATTGTTATACACAATAAACATATTTCTTGGATGTTCGAAAAAATATGTAATTTTACTTTGACATTTGTATTTTAAAAAAAATATGTTATAGTGTAAAAAATAATAAATTTCGGTTAATCGGTTAATCGACACAAATTAATCGGTTTATTTGTTATTTGAAAATCGGCAATTTTAAATTATTCGAACAGTTAACCGACCAAAATTAATCGGTTAACCGATTAACGGTTAATCGATTGAATACCCTAGCAGATATACACCTTAATTGAGCAATTAAGAACATTTACACACTTAAGGCTTTAATTGAGCTCAATTTATCATACAAGAACTCAATTTATAAATTGCGCAATTAATACTTAATTGTATCACTAATTTCGTAAAATTCGAAATGCAACCTTTGTAGCAAGTATGTTTACTGAGAAGTATATTCAGTGAGAAGAAAAAATGCTGTACAATGGCAAGCCGAATGTCAAAAAGTAAACAAACAAATGAAAAAAGAAAGAAACAAATGAAAACGTAAAAAAAATGTCTGGGAAGTTGTTTTTAAGTTTATTTAATTTTGTAAACTAATTTAATAATTAATATATAGGTACATAAAGTCAATTATATCTTTCTCAAATTGAAGAGGAAGAGACTGGCGTAGAGTGAGGCTAGTGAGGCTAGTGTCTGCTTGACTTGTGACCAAATGCTAATTGAGTACCTATGTGTGAACACTAAATGTAATTGCGCAATTAAAATTAAATTGAGACACTACTGAACATAGTATTACACTATCTCATAAACTAATATGCACGTGCATAAACTAACAAACCAACGAACGAATAAGAACACAAAAGAAACTCAGCGACCGGCGTACAAAATATATTTTTTCTTCCCACAAATTTACATTATTTTTTTCTGGAATTAATTTTAAACTTTCTGAAAATATTTTTACACACAGAGATTAAGAAACAATTAAATTGTAATTTAATGTAAAAGTATTTAAACTTTAACAATTTTTTAATGCAATAATAATGATTTTCTTAAGACACATCTAATTAGCAACCGAACCGTGTGAAAATTACGCGTAAACTAAAAAGACAGAGTGCTAAAACTCTTGAAGAAAGAAACTTCAACCAAAAAGCTTTTATTCAGGCAATGAGATGAGAATGCAGACATACATTTGGTCCCAGTTAAAGATTTTGTCCTAGAACCTCTGATAATACGAGTGTAATTAATAATTTTAGTGATTTTATATTTACATACATATAGGTATGTATATATATTTAGTAATAGTACAACATTAAGTGATTAATAAAAAAAAATATAATGATAATACAGTAATATACTATCATTAAATTTGATTTGGCCAATAGAGTTCGTTTTATTATTAGATCAATTATCAAATTATGAAAAAATCTAATCAACAAATTTTAGATAAAATAAATTCACTTACTTTGCATTTGTATTATGTACATCCTTTTACGTTAATATATTTACATCATATTTTTATATGTTGCATTTTGTTTACAGTATTAAATTCTTCTAGTATCCACACTTGTTTTAAACATGACCTGCTATTGATATTTTTTAAAAGCTTTAAAATATGTTAAGAGCTCAACTTTATTTTCAATAATACTCTTTTTCGCTTAACATATATGTATAACTTTATTATAAAAAGCTTAAGCAAAGCAGGAAGCTTATTTTATTTTAATTTTTTTACTGGAACACTAACACTACCACATCCACTTCTATGCACTTGCACCCATCCTCTAAACTCTACAAACAAACAAACGAACGAATAACAACACAAAAGAAAATAATTATTTTTCCTACAACCTTACACCCTTTTTTCTTATATTAATATTAAACTTTTTTTAAATATTTTTACATACCGATATTTAGAAACAATTAGAATAAAATTTAATCCCAAAATATTTACACTTTAACTATTTTTAATTCAATAATAACGATTTTCCTAAGAGACTTTTAATTATCAACCGTACCGTGTGAAAAATGCGCGTAAACTAAAAGGCCACAGTGCTAAAACTCATGAAGAAATAACCTCGTACTAAAAAGCTTTTATTTGGGAAATGAGATGAGAATGCGTTAGCAACTTAATTGCAGTCATACATTTGGTGGTCATGAAAGCTTTTGTCCTAAAACTTCTACTAATAAGTAATTTTATATTTATTTAGTAATTAATAGTACCACATTAAGTGCGTTAGTTAAACAATTAAATCTCTTTGTATGTTCGAATCAACTAGTCGTAGAAATAAAATTAAAAATATATCCTGATGTATTCATTGGAAGCAGATATCTTTTTCACAATTTTTGGATAATTGTATCTATATTTACGAAAATATTATCTATTTGGTACTTTGTTTTATTGACATAGACCTCAGATACAGTAGTGGGTTTGAATTAAAAATGATGAAATGCGTAATCAATACTTTTTGCTATAAAAATTTGTTTTTTACGTAGAATTTTCAAATGTTTATTAAATTAAATTTAAATTTCATTTAATTTAATTTGTAAAGTAGAGGGTTTAGAGCAAAATTCAATTGGAAATTGCTTTTAAATTTTAGGGACAATAATAACAATCTGTGATTACTCACATATTTTCTACCTTAAAGCGTTTTTATTATTTAAAAACATCCAATGTTAAAATTTCAATTTTAAATTTAATATGTAGAAGCAAATGTCAAAAAACATTCAAGGCGAATTCATACTAGGTGGTGGCAGTTCTAAAAATACATCAATTGGTCTTAACAAATGTCAAAAAACAAAAATGACTGACACCACCTTGTATAAATTCGCCTTGAACAGAGTACTAGGCTTAATGCATAAATTTACAGTATTTACGAAGGCACCCTAAATATCCCTCTTTAAAGAAATGTCATCATCATACAAAACTAAAAACTGGAATTTCTTGTACACCTGTCTCAAAAATAAAATACGCACACATGCATGTGTTATCTCCTTTAATTCAAGGGATATTATCTCCTAAGTAAGGCAGGTCTTACTCACTACACCAGGGCCAGATTATAATATTCATAAAGTTCAGTGCTAAAAATTATATTAATGTTAATAAAAAAATTTTAATTTTAACATTGGATATTTGCACTGAAGGCAAATTCTGATTGGATTACATTACATTATTTTCGCTCTACATAGTAGTTCATTAATTATGAGTCAATTTAATTTTTTTTTAAATAATAAAATCGCTTTAAGGTAGAAAATATATGAATAATCACAGATTGTTATTATTGTCCCTAAAATTTAAAAGTAATTTCGAAATTGAATTTTGCTATAAACCCTCTACTTTACAAATTAAATGAAATTTAAATTTAATTTAATAAACATTTGAAAATTCTACGTAAAAAACGAATTTTTATAGCAAGAAGTATTGTATCTGTGGTCTATGTCAATAAAACAAAGTACCAAATAGATAACATTTTCCCAAAAATAGATACAATTATCCAAAAATTGTCAAAAAGATATCCGCTTCCAATGAATGCATCAGGATATATTTTTAATTTTATTTCTACGACCAGTTGTTTAGAACATACAAAGAGATTTAATTGTTTAACTAACGCACTTAATGTGGTACTATTAATTACTAAATAAATATAAAATTACTTATTAGTAGAAGTTTTAAGACAAAAGCTTTCATGACCACCAAATATATGACTGAAACTAGCTTGACCCGGTGCGCTTCGCTACCCCTGTCGTAGTCTATGTTGGAAATTTCAATAAAATCGTTTCGGCCGTTTAGTATTTATTTTTTAAGAACTAAAGGTTTTAATTGCAAATAACTTTTAAACTGCCTTACCAATTTTTACACTATTAGTCTCATAGTAATCCTAAAAATCCTTTTACTATGAACTACCATATGTACTCAATACAGTTTTGTTATGGATTTCTCACTGTTATAAAGTTCAGAATACAGGTATAAATATGAAATATCGTTTGTGCCAAATTTCTTTTAATTCAATGCATTAGTTTTTTCTTTGATATATTTTAATATATATATATTAACGAAAAAAAAATAGTTTTTATTGTTGAATTTTGTATTTTTTTACGTTTAACTAAAATCCCGAAGTCTCGAAAAATCTTGAAATCCCGAAAAATCCCGGGATCCCGGGATTTACATTTTTAAAATCCCGAATCCCGGGATTTGTAAAACCCAGTCCCGTTTGGCATCCCTAGCTATGACGATGTTTTCATCAGCACTGACGATGTTTTCATCAGCACTGATAAGTCAGCACTGACGATATTTACATCAGTGCTGATTAATCAGCTCTGAGGATGTTTTCATCAGCGTTGACGATGTTTTCATCAGCACTGATTAGTCAGCACTGACGATATTTACATCAGTGCTGATTAATCAGCTATGACTATGTTTTCATCAGCACTGACGATGTTTTCATCAGCACTGACGATGTTTTCATCAGTGCTGATTAATCAGCTATGACGATGATTTCATCAGCGTTGACGATGTTTTCATCAGCACTGATTAGTCAGCACTGACGATGTTTACATCAGTGGTGATTAATCAGCACTGACGATGTTTTCATCGGCACTGACAATGTTTTCATCAGCACTGACGTTGTTTTCATCAGCACTGACGATGTTTTCATCAGCACTGACGATGTTTTCATCAGCACTGACGATATTTACATCAGCACTGATTAATCAGCTATGACGATGTTTCATCAGCATTGATTAGTCAGCACTGACGATGTTTAAATCAGCACTGACGATGTTTTCATCAGCACTGACGATGTTTTCATCAGTACTGACGATGTTTTCATCAGCACTGATTAGTCAGCACTGACGATGTTTTCATCAGCACTGACGATGTTTTCATCAGCACTGACGATGTTTTCATCACCACTGACGATGTTTTCATCAGTACTGACGATGTTTTCATAAGTACTGACGATGTTTTCATCAGCACTGATTAGTCAGCACTGATTAGTCAGCACTGATTAGTCAGCACTGACGATATTTACATCAGCACTGATTAATCAGCTATGACGATATTTTCATCAGCACTGATTAGTCAGCACTGACGATGTTTTCATCAGCACTGACGATATTTACATCAGTGCTGATTAATCAGCTATGACGTTGTTTTCATCAGTCCTGGTTAGTCAGCTCTGAGGATATTTACATCAGTGCTGATTAATCAGCTATGACGATGTTTTCATCAGCACTGATTAGTCAGCACTGACGATATTTACATCAGCACTGATTAGTCAGCACTGATCAGTAATCATTCAGTGCAGCATCGAATAATAATTAAGTGTATTATTACATACTCAATCATGCAAGTTATTGTTACAATCATATATATGATTGTTTTAACCATATATATTATTGCGGCACTCTACTTGTACCATCACTCTGTTAAAGATTAATTATATTATTGCTATTTTTTAAAATACTATTTTAATAGTATTTTACCAATTTTACCCGTTTTCCCCCTGTTTACCCCTTTCTGGTCCAAGTATTGAAAAAAGTTATAGACTATTGACGCTTCCAAGTAAGGATCTATCTACGTTCCAAATTTCAATAAAATCGATTCAGCCGTTTAAGCGTGATGCTCAAACAAACAAACAAATAAACAAACAAACTTACAAAGCCATTTATAAATTTATATAGATACTAGCTTGACCCGGTGCGCTTCGCTACCCCCGTCGTAGTAAGAAAAATATGTAAGGATTTTAAAAAAATCGATTTTTCCCCGGTTTATCCCTTTATGGTCCAAGTATCGAAGAAAAGTTATAGCCTATTGACGCTTTCAAGTAAGGATCTATCTACGTTCCAAATTTCAATAAAATCAGTTCAGCCGTTTAGGCGTGATGCTCAAACAAACAAATAAACAAACATACTTAAAAAGACATTTATATATATATAGACTAGCTTGACCCGGTGCGCTTCGCTACCCCTGTCGATGTAAAAATCGGTTCAGCCGTTTAGTAATTATTGCTTAAAAACTAAAGGTACCAATTTTACCCGTTTTTCCCCCTTTTTATCCCTTTCTGGTCCAAGTATTGAAAAAATTTATAGCCTATTGACGCTTCCAAGTATGGATCTATCTACGTTCCAAATTTCAATAAAATCGGTTCAGCCGTTTAGGCGTGATGCTCAAACAAACAAACAAACAAACAAACAAACAAACAAACAAACAAACAAACAAACAAACAAACAAACAAACAAACAAACAAACAAACAAACAAACAAACAAATAAACAAACAAACAAACTTACAAAGACATTTATATATTTATATAGATAGATAGATATAGATTAAGTTACTAACGCATTCTCATCTCATTTCCCAAATAAAAGCTTTTTAGTACCAGGTTATTTCTTCATGAGTTTTAGCACTCTGGCCTTTTAGTTTACGCGCATTTTTCACACTGTACGGTTGATAATTAAAAGTCTCTTAGGAAAATCGTTATTATTGCATTAAAAAATAGTTAAAGTGTAAATATTTTTGTATTAAATTTTATTCTAATTGTTTCCAAATTTCAATAAAATCAGTTCAGCCGTTTAGGCGTGATGCTCAAACAAACAAATAAACAAACATACTTAAAAAGACATTTATATATATATAGACTAGCTTGACCCGGTGCGCTTCGCTACCCCTGTCGATGTAAAAATCGGTTCAGCCGTTTAGTAATTATTGCTTAAAAACTAAAGGTACCAATTTTACCCGTTTTTCCCCCTTTTTATCCCTTTCTGGTCCAAGTATTGAAAAAATTTATAGCCTATTGACGCTTCCAAGTAAGGATCTATCTACGTTCCAAATTTCAATAAAATCGGTTCAGCCGTTTAGGCGTGATGCTCAAACAAACAAACAAATAAACAAACAAACTTACAAAGACATTTATATATTTATACTAGCTTGACCCGGTGCGCTTCGCTACCCCTGTCGATGTAAAAATCGGTTCAGCCGTTTAGTAATTATTGTTTAAAAACTAAAGGTACCAATTTTACCCGTTTTCCCCCTTTTTATCCCTTTCTGGTCCAAGTATTGAAAAAATTTATAGCCTATTGACGCTTCCAAGTAAGGATCTATCTACGTTCCAAATTTCAATAAAATCGGTTCAGCCGTTCAGGCGTGATGCTCAAACAAACAAACAAACAAACAAACAAACAAACAAACAAACAAACAAACAAACAAACAAACAAACAAACAAACAAACAAACAAACAAACAAACTTACAAAGACATTTATATATTTATATAGATAGATATAGATAGATATAGATTAAGTTACTAACGCATTCTCATCTCATTTCCCAAATAAAAGCTTTTTAGTACCAGGTTATTTCTTCATGAGTTTTAGCACTCTGGCCTTTTAGTTTACGCGCATTTTTCACACGGTACGGTTGATAATTAAAAGTCTCTTAGGAAAATCGTTATTATTGCATTAAAAAATAGTTAAAGTGTAAATATTTTTGTATTAAATTTTATTCTAATTGTTTCTAAATGTCGGTATGTAAAAATATTTTCAAAAAGTTTAAAATTAATTCAAGAAAAAAGGGTGTAAAGTTGTAGGAAAAAAAATTATTTTATACGCCGGTCGCTGTGTTTCTTTTGTGTTGTTATTCGTTCGTTCGTTTGTTTGTTCGTAGAGAGGATGGGTGCAAGTGCATAGAAGTGGATGTGGTAGTGTTAGTGTTCCTGTAAAAAATATAAAATAAAATAAGCTTCCTGCTTTGCTTAAGCTTTTTATAATAAAATTATGCATTATGTTAAGCGAAAAAGTTAATTAATAGCAGAGTATTATTCAAAATAAAGTTGAGTTCTTAACATAAAGCTTTTTAAAAAATGTCAATAGCAGGTCATTTTTAAAACAAGTGTGGATACTAGAAGAATTTAATACTGTAAACAAAATGCAACATGTAAAAATATGATTTAAATATGTTAAAGGAAAAGGATGTACATAAGTAATACAAATGCAAAGTAAGTGGATTTCCTCTTAACTAAAATTTGTTGATTTGATTTTTTTTATAATTTGATAATTGATCTAATAATAAAGCTAATAATAAATCGCATTTCTCACACGATTTGGTTGCTAATTAGATGTGTCTTAAAAAAATCGTTATTATTGCATTAAAAAATAGTTAAAGTTTAAATTTGATTGCATTCAATTATAATTTAATTATTTCTAAACGTCTGTGTGTAAAAATATTTTCAGAAAGTTTATACTAATACGAGAAAAAAGGGTGTAAAGTTGTAGGAAAAAAAATATTGTACACCGATCGCTGTGTTTCTTTTATGTTGTCGTTTGTTTGTTTGTTCTTTGCGTTTAGAATATGTGTGTGCAAATGCATACAAGTGGATGCGGTACTGTTAGTGTAAAGTTAAATGAAATAAATAAGCTTCCGGCTTTGCTTAAGCTTTTTATAATAAAGTTATTCATGTTAAGCGAAAAAGTTAATTCAAAGCAGAGTATTATTCAGAACAAAGTAAAGCTCTTAACATATTTTTAAGCTTTTAAAAAACATAATTAGCAGGCCAAATATAAAACAAGTATATTTAAGAATTTTATACTGTTAACAAAATAAAAAATTCAACTCATAAAACATATGATTTAAATATGTTAACGGATAAGGAAGTAATATAAATGTAAAGTAAGTGGATTTCCTTTTGACTTAAATTTGTAACATATGTAATTTGATTTTTGATATGTAATTTATTATTTGCTCTAATAATAAAACCAAATTATACGATCTGTATAATTTGAAATAATTTTTTATTTGCGAATAGCTAACTCACGAAAACAATTCCTGATTAACGACACTATTTGCAAATAAGATTTTTAACATTGCCATATTTTTAACGTTTTTAATTGACAGCTGAGTATTATTTTGAATAAAATTGACCTCTTAACATATTTTGAAGCTTTTAAAAAATGTTAGTTATTAGCTGGATAAGTATAAATCAAATATGTACATATGTATATTAGAAGAATTTTATATTCTAAACAAAATGAAAAATTCAACTTATTCAATAATATGATTTAAATATGTTAACAGAAAAGGAAGTACATAATACAAATGCAAAGTATGTTAGTGGAATTCCTCTTGATTAAAGTTTGAAACTTAATACGAGTTTTTGATATGTAATTTGATATTTGCCCTAATAATAGAACCAAATTAAAATCACTTAATGTTGTACATACTATTTGTTACTAAATAAATATAAAATCACTTAAATTATTAATTGTTAGAAGTTTTAGGACAAAAACATTCGTGTGTTCAATGACTGCAATTAAGTTACTAACGCATTCGTATATCATTTCCAAAATATGTAAAAGCTTTTTAGTACGAATTTGTATCTTCATGGGTTTTAGCACTGTGGCCCTTTACTTTACGAGCATTTTTCAAATTGTTCGTTTGCCAATTAGATGTGTCTCAAAAATATCACTATTATTACATTAAACATGTAAGAAAGTATGGTCGGTTAAGCCCGACCATATAATACCCTACACTAAGTAAATGAGCAAAAACATTTTTCTTTCAAAATTTCAATAATTTATATTCGTGAGTGATTTTCGGAAGTGGGCCTTATATGGGAGCTACGACAGATTATGGACCGATCACCATGAAATATGGTCATGTGATTAATGTCTATATGAAAGTTATTTATGTTGAATTTTATGTGTATACCAACATTTTTAGGAGATTTATGCTCGTTAAAGAGATTATCGGAAACAGGTCTTATATGGGAGCTATAACTAATTATGGACCGATCACAATAAAATTTGGCGACATGAATTCCGTATATATAAAACATATTTGGAGAAAAAATTGTGTAGATAGCTATATAAATTAAACATTTATGACCGATAAACTCCAATTTCGGGAGGACATTTGTATGGGGGCTAGGTGAAATTATGGACCGATTTCAGCCAGTTTCAATACATGGACAGCCAGCCAGCAAGCCAGCCAGACGGACGGACGGACATCGTTTAATCGACTCAGAAAGTGAATCTGAGTCGATCGGTATACTTTAAGGTGGGTGTTAGACTAATATTTTTGGGCGTTACAAACATCTGCACAAATCCATTATACCCTCCCCAATATGGTGGTGTAGGGTATAAAAAAAGTTAAATTTTAAAGGCCTTATTCATAATCAATTTTAAAATTTATCAAAGGTTTGTATGGAAACTTTGTTTTATAAACCTTTTAATATTTAAAAATTGATTATGAAGTTTTAGGACTTGTTCATTAAATTATATTTTAAGTGTTTCTAAATGTCTGTATGCTAAAATATTTTCAGAAAGTTTTAAATTAGTAATAGAAATAAAGTTGTAGGTAAAATGTTTATTTTTGCGTGGCCGCTGTGTTTCTTTTATCTTTCATATGTATTATTTAGTCGTGTGTTTTCTTGGAATTAAGCTTTTTGTAATTTTATTTTATTGATGTTTATATTATTTTTGTTAATTCTCAGCGATTTTTCAAGTAGTAAATGTATCCCTTATAGACAGTAATTTTCACAAATCTGTGATCACTTGGCTGACACCGAGGCGAATTTATACAAGATGGAGTCTGTCAAACAGCTGCTTACTGTTTTGCGCCACTTGGCTGACACCGAGGCGAATTTATACAAGATGGAGTCTGTCAAACAGCTGCTTACTGTTTTGCGCCACCTATTGTGGGTTTTTGGAACTTTTTAAAGGATTCAAAAAACGTCAATTGTAATAATTTTCTGCAAAATCGACTGATGAAATCAAATTTGCAATATATTCAACCGTTTTTGCTCTACAAAAAAATGAGCTCAAAATTCGCGTCTTTAGGTGCGTTTAACCACTACAAGGAGTGAAAATTTTCAAAAAAAAAGACACCATTATTTTTATTTACGCAAAAACCTTCACAAAAATTCAAATTTTTGAAGTTAACTCTAATGTACATATAAGTAAAGCCCTCACTATTCAATTATCTACACTATATTAAGTTTTAATAGATATTTGTTTAATATTTCAGTTTTGTTTTTTGACATTTGTTAAGACCAATTGTTGTTTTTATAGAACTACCAAATTCCAAATTATAGAAATTTTGATTGATAGCTGAAGACAATTAAAATGCAAACAACTAGGGAAATCCCCAACTTATTATGCAGTTGAATTAGAATTTATCCACTACCCTGTTGATTTAGATTTCAATTGTGTGTAGATAAAATCCGTTAAAAAACAAAAATAAGCAGTTCATATTTGAAAGCTTATGCACATATTTTAGAGTAGCCAATGGAAGTAAAAAAGTGTTTTTACTAGGGTATTCAATTAATCGGGTTTCTGGTTTAATCGGTTAATCGAGCAAATAATTAATCGGGGTCTAGATTTAATCGGTTAATAATCGGTTAATTTTAAATTATTCGATTAACCGAATAATTTATATTTTAATTTTAAATTGAAAATAAAACTATAAATTTTGTGTACTTATTTAAGCATTTCAACAAAAAAATAAATAAGAGCAAAATAATAATACACATGTGTGTATTTTTTACGATTTAAGTGAGATTTTCTGAAATAATCTTTTAAGAAAAAGATATAATTTAAAAGCTTTCCTTTTAAAAGATTTTTCTTTAGTTTTAATAAAACATGACTTGGAAAAAACTCTCTCACTGATTGTAGATGTTGGAAAAATCAAAAGTAAGGCATGAGAAAGACTATACAATCTCCAGTTCTTTACTTAGTTTTTTTTAAGCATATAAAATCCTCAGTTATACCATTGGAGTCCTTTTGGGATTTTTTATATCGAGGTATATTTTTTGAATAAGTTTTCATATACAATTTTTTCATATTTTGTAGTTTTTATTACTTCTTCTTCGGTAGGTTGACTTGAGTCATTACCAAGGATTAATAAAGCCTTCACTGAAAAGGATTTCGGTTCTAAACATGATTCTACCATTAAAAATATCCATTATTTCAATGAAGATAATATAAAACAACACTTTGTTACGAAACGAGAAGCGTTTCTTTGAAGAAAAGATTCTTTGTTCCTCATTCATAACCGATCAAAATTAATCGGTTAACCGATTAACGGTTAATCGATTGAATACCCTAATATTTACTCACTATAAAGTATGTAATACTGGGTGTATTTTCATTTTACTGTACCTTATTAGATCAATCTGTATCATTTCAAAAGTCTAATTGTGTGTTTGTTTAAGGACTAGCTTCTTTACTCAGCACCAAAACAAGCTATTTGCTAGAAAAGTAAGCTTTTGCTTATTATATAAGTTTAAACAAATTCATTTTTGCTGAACCTTGCATTAATATACATATTTCGCACTGCAACTATAATTTATTTAAAGAAAGTATTACCTTTTATTTTTTAAAGACCATTTTGCTATATCCGTTGGTTTGTCTCTCTGTTTTATTTTTATTTTTTTATATTTTAAATTTTTTTACAAATAAAGATTATTATTATTTTGAAAAATATAAAAACATTCTAATGTTGTTTGTAACCAACATTTTAATTACAACAAAATTAATTTAAAGCTTTAATTTATATTTTTTACGTATGTATTTATATTCCTGCTTTTTTCTATTTTTTTAAATATTTTTCGCTGGTTTATTTTGAAATTTTTATGCATATTTAAACTTGATATATTACTGTCCCTGAAAATACTTTCATATTACTCGAATAATAAAAAAATACAATATAAACTTTTATTTGTACACTATTTGGTACCGGTTATTTGGCTGTCCTATTGTAGCTGGTATATGTTTGTTTTGAGCAACATTTTTACAGATTTTTCTTTAAAATTTTTATGAATTGTTTTAAAGGAGCTAGTCCGGTGACATACGAAAAGAGGACTCAACTTATCCAATTGTGGCAAAAAGTTAATAATTTATGAATAAATTTGTGACTAATATCAAAAATAGAACAAGACCATTTGAGTTAGGTCCGAGACCTTCCATAAATTTAAACAAATGACAGGCTCCTATCTTACAAAGTGATAGAACTAGAACGGACCTATCATGGAATTTGTTCTGAGTCAGCTGCCTTCCCTTCTTAAGATGAAATGAATTTCATTTTAAAATTAGCATTTTGTTCAAGTCTTGTCTTGCCGCCTGTTTATGGAACAAGATCGAGTACATGTATTAAATTTCTATTTTTAAACTCTGATGTATATTTACAGAGTCAAAAATCATTTCCTTTCTGAGCGTAGTATTTTTAAATTTCACATCTTTCCTATGTATTTTCTTTCTCCCGCCCTTTCTTTCTACCTTTACTCACCCACGATGAGAGTATTGTTTTGTATTTGTACTAAAATATCGACAGATGATAATTAAATCAAACAGAACAGTAATTGTATTGAAAAATATAATTACATGTACATACTACATACATACATATGTATGTAGTCTTTACTTACCTCTTTCTATTGTATATACAAAATTATATTACAGTTAAAGCTAATTAAATTTTGGGTCGGTCCCCATACAAAATAATAAAGTTGAGCCAGTCAGCCCCTAGAAATAGATTAGTTGAAGACGATTCCAGAAATGAACAAAATATTTGTTTTCCACTCCCTAAAATACCTCCCATTCGGTTTTTTTTATATTGCGTCGCCATTTGAATGAAAACCGATCAAAATATATCGCATATCATTGGTCGAAAAGAGGTGAACAACTCCCCTTATACTTAAAATGCCCACTGCCACGTCTACTATTATAATTTTAATAGCGCGGGGCATGGAACTTTGCTTAAAATACTGCTCGATAGCCCATCTTAATTGCTCCTAGCGTACAACATTTCAGAATCCTAGCTAAGCTGAAACCAATGATAAATGATCAAATGTAGCAGCTACAAGAAAGCACTGAATATTTGAAAAAAATATATTTAGAATTTTTTTGTAGAACACCAGGATAACATAATTAAATAGTAGGTGGATTCCTGCTAACTATTATTTTCAATATCTTAGAAACTATTGGAGATAATGAACTGAAAGTTCGGCTGATATCAGGACTACAATACCGAATTTTCTTTTACCACCGAATTTATAATAAACGCCTTTCGTTTTCGGAAACTATTAGACGTGCCACTTTTCTAAAAATACTGCTCGATAGCCCATCTTAATTGCATCTAGCACTCCAAATTTCAATTATATCCAACTTTCTGTAACTTGAGACATAACGTTTCAAATGTAGCTATAAAGAACTTTGTTAGTAACTGTTGTCCAAATTAATATATTTTTCAAATTTTAATATCTCGGAACATAGAGGAGATATTAAGCTGTGAAACAAAACAAATTTGTGAAAAATTACACATATTATTACACTTGTGAATAAATTAAACATCAAGTGTTAGATGGGTTTTCCTGTTTCTGAAAAAAAAATGTTGGTAATAACAAATTCTATCAATATATCGAATTCGACCAAAAAATATGTTTAATTATACTTCAATGTCAATAAAACAAATCATTCCAACTGCATTTATTGGGTACAAAACGAGCTGTCAAATACTCGTAACTCATTTATCATATGTAAAAGTACTTAAAAATATCCCCTCTTGTGCCAACACATTTCAACACAAAACGAAAAATTTATTAATTGAGATATGAACATATGCATGTACATAGAAAGAGAGAATAAAGATACAATACAAAAATGAGATATTTTTTTACATACGAATACAGCTGAGCTATTAAATACATTTAGAGCTTTAGTATTTAGTTTTAATTGTATCGTTGCTGTGAGCAGAGGTGTTCAAAGAAATTAAAAAATAAATAAATATACTACAGTGAGTGAGGAGGAATACATACATATATTTAATATACGGTGATACGGAAGCAACAAAAAATAAACGAGAAGAAAATAAAAAAATTAACAACATTTTACTTATACTTTATACTTTTAAAAGCAACAACTAGAATTAACGTTAAAAAGAAAAGGCACTACTAGTAGAAATACATTAATAATGAAAAGATATACACATACATATGTATACGAGTATATTATGTGAGTGTATAAATAAATTCCAAAATTGAAGGAATATAAAATTAAACGAAAGTCTATTTTGGCAGTGACGTCACTTAACCATAAAATTAAAATAGTGAATTTAAAATTTGGTAACAATTGTACACAGCGTATCTTTTCTATTTCGTTACTCAAGTGTTGACAAATAACAATAAATATTTCCATAAACGGTACGAATTAATAAAAAAAAAAAATTAAAAATTATTTTTAAACGACGTGTTAACACCACACATTGCTTTCTTCTATTAGTTAAAAAAAAAAAAACAAATATACATAATTACTTTTCATACATATATACGTATGCATGTATGTATGTATGTATGTACATTTGCATATGTATTCAGTTTTTAATACGAAAATTTGCAACGTCATATTAAATCAAGGTGAAATCAATACAACACGAATTACTCAATAATAAATATTATACAGTGACACCAACAACAAAAATAATGAATATTTGTATAGAGTTATTCGCGAATCTGTAAATGAATACTCGAACTTACATTTGTTGCTGACTGTAAAAAATCAATAATAGAAATTGTAACAAAAAAAAAATAAAACAATTTTGTAAAACTGAAAAGAATTCAACGTTGGCGATACAAAATTTACTCGTATATTGTTCCTAGAATTTTCCACCATCACAAACAACAACAACAATAACATCACACGAACATAGTGGTAGTAGTGGTCAAAATCGTTGCTCCCTCTCTCTTAACTGTTTGTTGTTGGCACATTTAATCAAAAACAAAAACGAAACATCGACCAAATCATTTACTTTTGTTGTTGCAGCCATAAAAACTGTGAAAAATAAGTGAAATAAAGAAAATTCTTGAATAAAAAACGACAAAATAAAAAGAAAATACATACATACCTAGTATAGCAACAGTAAAAAAAACAACAACAACAACAATAATACTTTAGCAGACAAAGAAAACTGTAATAAAAATAAACATCGAAAACAAGAGCGGACGGAGTAAATCGAAATCAAAATCACAAACAAAAATATTATTTTTTTTTATTCAGATCATTGTAAAAATCAAGAGTTTTTTGAGAATACAAGAAAGACTGGCGCACTTTATTAACGTTGCAAAATGAAACCCACTGTGATATCAAATGCAAATGCCTCGGCCACTTCTGGTACGGGTAATCCGCAAACCGGCGGTAATGGTGTAACGATACCAATAAATCACGAGTACAGAGGCCAACCGATAAATCAAAACCAACAACAGCCTCAGTATCATACACAGTCTCAGCACTTTGTAGCCGGCGAACCACAGGCCACCAGCTATGGATCTCCCGGTTCTCTTGGAAGAGGACAACAACAACCACATCCACAACAGCAAATTCCAGCACAATTTCAGGTTGGTACCACCCTTTTGATTGCATTTATTTACATATTATTATTGTTATTATTATTTCTTCCACAAATTTTGTTTCTTCATTTATTTCTTGGTTAAAATTAATATTAACACATACATACATATATTAGGTTGTTATCCAATTTCACAACATTATTCGAATCTATTGTAAATTATAATATTTCCTGTCGGACTTTGGGTTAACTTAAAACTAACTAATGATCAATCAGTAAGGAATCACAGGTGACTACACCATTTCCAATTGTATTTCAGAAGATTCTAATTGTATTTCAGAAATTCCCAATTGTACTTCAGAAATTTTCATTTCTATTTCAGAAAATTCTAAATACGAAATTTCTGAAATACAAATAGAAAATTCTGAAATACAAATAGGAATTTCTAGAATACAATTAGAAATTTTTTAAGTATAACTTAAAACTTCTGAAATACAAATGGAAATTTCTGAAATAAAATTAGAACATTCTGAAATAGAATAAGAAAGTTTTCAAAAAATATTATTGGAATATTCTGAAGTATAATTAGGAAATTCTGAAATATAATTGGAAATTTCTGAAATTCAATTGGAAATTTTTGAAATACATCTGGAAATGGTGTATAAAGCTAGCTCATTTTATTTCTTAGATGTTTATGTCTGCATCAACATTGAGTGAGCAAAAAGTTAATTCAATACTTATCGAGAAGAAGTCAGATATAAAAAGAAATATCTCAACTCAACATAATTTTTGAATTACTTAAAAGTCAGTTCTAAATCAACTTGATTTCGAGTTTGTTATCTCTACATCAGCTTTGAGTGAGCAAAAAGTTAGTTAAGTACTAACTTATCGAGGAGAAGTCAGATGTTATAAAAACAAATATGTAGATCATCTCTGCATCATGTTTGAGTTACTTAAGAAGTCAGTTTTAAATGAGTTAGAAATAAGTAAACTTGAGTTTGAGTTAGCTCTTGAAAGTTCGACTTGATTACGGCTTGTCTAATGTACATTTATGTACATACAAACATACATTCTTCTTATTCTTCTAATTTCATAGTTTCACAGCTCTTTTTATTTCATAGTTCAAATATGAACTAGGTAGCTCATCTAGTTCAATCGCTCTACGTATTTGTAGAAAAACAAGAAACGAGTGATTATTTAATGGATAATAATATAAATCTTAAAAAATTTATTATAATAAAATATTAATCCCTTGTTTCTATATCCTATGCGAGTACTTCGGGTGAAAATTTAACATTTGTTTTGTTATTGCAACAGAAACAAAGTACATTTAAAATTTTGACTCAAAGTACTGGCCTGAGATAAGAAACTGGTAATTAAATTGTATCTCTGAACTAAAACAACAGATATGATACTGGAGCTATATATCCATTATGACCCTTATTTCTTTGGAACGTAAACACGCATTTAGTTCAGTTCGTACATATGAATCATTATAGTTCATTTCTTCACTTCATAGCTTTTGATGCACTTCTGTTATGGATAGGGCCGAAACGAATGTCAACTCAAATTTTGAGACATTTGAATCGTGACACTTTATTTTCATACAAAAATTCTGTAAATTGAATAACAAACTCCCCAAAAATATGTGAGAAATATGTAAATGAGAAAACCTTCTCAAAAACAATATAAAAAAACTAAAATGAAATAACTTAAGGGAATTTACTCCAAACAGGGCGGTTACTGCGTGCTAAATACATTGTAATTCGAAAAGATTTCCTTTCGAATCGAATTAGGCAGTAACCCCCCTGTATTTTTATGAGTTATGACGTTATTGTCGCAAATGATCGAGATGTACATATGTAAGTGATGCAATATTTCAAATTCTCAAGGTTGTTATTTTTAAAGTTAAAATCCAATGAATTGTTTTTATTGCTCATTTTGATTCCTCTTCTTGTTGAAAGTGATGATGCGTGAAGGTCATTTACAACAAAACAACAACAATAGATCGACCATTCAGAACAACTACACCGGAAAAAATCTATGTGACATTTTACAATAAAAATAAATAAATAAATAAATTAATAGTTGCCGATTATTGACAAATATTTTTTTCAAAAAAATATTCACAAATCTGTTGTGAATATCGCAAAGTTTTTAGATCTATTTTTCATTACTTAATAATAAGTTATACATACATATTTACATATACATATATGGTAAATATTAATCATGTTTGTAAAAGAAGGCATTTCCGTACAAAAAATTACTAGTGTAATTTTAAACACCCAGCAAACACGCAGGTTTGCTCTGAAATAGAGAATGATTTCTAAAATTGATTAAAAGAGAGATTTACACGAGTATTTAGTTAGAACCAGGCTGGACATGACGTATATGCCGTTAGATGGAATTTGAAAACTCATTTCAAATGATGGTCCAGATCACGCACGGTTATCACTAGACCCAAAATATTTTGGGAAACATCATAAAATAAGACAATCTTTATTTTAATCCATACGAAGTAATCGCTATAATGAATATACATACATATATACAGAGTTTTTACTATTTCTAGGTGTTTATTTGTGCTCAAAGACTTAGTGTGGGTGGCTTTAAATGCAAGAAAAAAAATAACTTGATGCTTAGACACAAAAATTACAAAACTATATACATATGTATGTACATAAATACATCTGTATTAGGGTGGTAGATTATTTAACTTTTTCAGAAATCGGTTTTCGAACAGTTCGAATAATTGAAATTGGAAAAAAAAAACTGATTGCAACTTTAAAAAACCGCTGAACCGGCTTTTCTATAATAACACAAAATTTTCAACAAGAAAATTAATTTTTAATAAATTTTGTGTTTAATCTAAACAACTCATATAACATAACTAACATAAAAAACAAATAAAAAATATGACCTTCTTGTTCAGCTAATCAACAAATAGTAAGTGCAACACAAATTTCGTGAGCCGGTTGTCTTATTATGAAATCAACTAAATTTTCGTGAGCCGGTCTAATGCATATACATAAATATAAGTATTAACTTTATATATATGGATGTATATTACTCGTTATATTTTAATATAAACAATTTTCATTTATATTTTTGAGAAAGTTACGTTTTTCGACGAAAAATAAAGTTCTCGATTAAAATGCAAACGATGTAGGCGTTTATTTAATCAACACATTTGTTAACGTTTAATACTGTCATAATATTTGTTCCAATTAATTGGAACATCATTTCGAAATGCACAAGAAACTGGAAATGTATGATGCACAATAAACATGCCTTAATTCTAAATTTATAAACATGGTCAGAAGATTGGAATCCGCGCTGGATTTTATTAGAAATTTTTTAAGGAGAATATGTAATCAATAAGTCCTTGAGTCATTTTATTTTTCAACATAGTCTCCTTTGAGCTCTATACACTTTGTCCATCGTTACTCCCATTTTTTTTTTTTCCAAAAAAAAAGATTTGTCGGGGTCATCAAAATAGGTATTTGTTTGTGAGATAATTTCATCTTTGGAGTCAAATTTCTTTCTGCCAAGCAATTTATTCAAGTTTGAATACTAGAAATTGTCACTCAATTGTGAGTAAACGCGTAACCGATCTTGCAGAAAGCTTTCTCATACCCAAGTAATCATTCAAAGTTGAAACCGATCAGTCATGTGGGATGCCTATGGCTTCCACAATCTCTCGCATTTTTAATCTCCGATCGGCCAAAACCATATTGTTTCATGTGTAGAGACCGTTCGGCATCTTCTGTGCTTATACGACCACAACGAAATTAAGCAACCACCATTTTTACCATTGAAATTGATCGGCAAACACCATATTGTTTCGGCTGTAGAGACCGTTCGGCATCTTCCGTGCTTGTACGGCCACAACGAAATTAAGCAAACTCCTTTTTTAACAATTAAAATAGGTGGTGTAGAGTTCCCACAGTATTTATCAAGCTTTTTTTCTGATCTGATGTTAGCAATATGCTGCAGACACATAAAATTTACTTAAAATTTCTATAAAGTCATTTTTGCATTTATCGAATAATCACAATGAAAGCATAACAAATAAATACAATTTTTGCGTGAAATGCGGCCAGTATTTTAGTTGAACTAAAACTACCAATAGAAATCTTGTGAAATAACGCTTTTTTATTCTTGCTAAGTCTATTTTCTCAACTTTTACAGGAGACTCAAAAACTTTATAAAATCCTTGGTATTAAATATTTTTGAAATCTTTTAATGCAGTTTTTTATATCTTAATTTGTATAATTTATAATTATAAAAAGAATTGCATTGGCGACTTATAAGTCCTTTTTCACATTTTCTATAACTTATTTTGTTTTTTTTTTAGTGGACTTAGCACATTTTGTTATAACAAACGTATTTTAAATCAATTCCATTTGCAATTTTTAAAACATAAAATAGACTTAGCACTTTTGCATACCACAGTATAACAACGAGACAAAAAGAAATAATTGTAAATTTTTTAAGCAAACTGTGAATTAATATCTTAATATTCATAAAAAGAGAACATACATATGTAACACGTTTACACATTAAACTAGTGATACAGTTTATTTACTGTAGGAACATCTTTAGTTTATAATGATAATAATTTCTGTAATGACGTAATATTTTTAAAAAGATTCTGACCCACTAACAACAAATTGTTATTATATACAAAAACAATTACATACTAGATTTAAAGCTTATTTTTCTGTACATATAAAGAAATTAACACGATTTTTTTGAAATCATTTCGCATGTGTTGAATGTGTCAAATTATACATATATACATACATATGTACATAATCGTATGTACGTCATTGATTGCTGTTGACTTGTTAGCCTCTATTTGGTTTTTTCGTATTTCTTTAATCAAAATTTTTGTATATGTTTTATTGTCATATTCGTTTTTTATATGATTGTATGTATTATATTGTTTTATAGATACTAATACATACATAAATAGTATAAAAATATTGTTAATAAATAAGAATGAATCATTGCTAAAAATATTTGTTGTTTGTTGGTGAGTTTTTTTTATGTGGGCCGCACTTGTTTTACTCGTCGTCGTAGTAGTATACACGTCGTTTCATTTAAACTTTGCACATTTTGTGTGGTCAGACAAGTCAGTTAAAATTGAAAATATTTTAGATTTATATTTTTTACTTATATGTACATATATATGTATATATGTATGTATGTATGTATGTAATTGAGCACATTTATTGACAAATACAATGAATTAACAATCACAAACACATTACATATCAAATTATGTGTGTAACAGTGGTATAATGTGGAAATAATGTGCATATGTATGTATGTATCTTAGTTTTTCGTAAGTTTTCAGATTAAACCTGAAGAAAAACACTAGGATAGCTTTCTTTTGTTTAAATTTCCATAAGGGAAAGTTAGCCCCTCGTTAGCTTATAAAATTTAATTATTAATACGACACACAGTGGTCCAAATGCTCAATCTAGCCGGAAGAAAGAAATTTTTTTTGACATATTTGAAAAGCAAATATTTTGTATATCAATGCTAACTTCACTAGCATTGATATATTGCTTCAAATAAAAGTATTTGCTTCTTTGCTAAAAAATTTTTATTTAATTTAGAGTTTAACATGTCCATAACAAGGAAGGAGCGGTATTTTTATTTTTAAGGTTGGCGTGGCATTTCGCCCACTTCAAATTGTTTAATGAAATGTAGCCTTTAATTCCTTCCACAAATACAGAAAGACGGTGTGAAAATTTCAGGAAAATTGGTTCAGCCGTTTCGCCGTCTATAGGCTTCAAACAAACCCGCAAAGAAAATATTTACATCCAAAAACACACATTCATGCACAAAACAATTTGTTTTCTCAGATTGTTTATATTGATGGAATCTATAAACGTACCAAGCTTTTCAAAAGCGAGTTATGAGTTTTTTCCGGCTAGATTGAGCATCTGGACCACTGTTCGACAGGACATTTCTTTAAATGCAATTAATAGTCAAACATACAGCAAATTCAATGCGATGTATTTTCTTGTTCGTTTTTAACGAAGAAAACTTTAGTATATGTACATTGGAAATTTTTCGTGCTATAAATCTCTGCGATTTAATGGTTTGTAGGCTACATGTCATAGAATAAATATATAGAACGGAAGAAGAGAGAAATGTGAATGAAAGAAATTTAACAAAATTACCCTTTTCCCTTTCCCCTACGACTTTCGATTGTAGGTATTTTTCATGTTTTGCGTCTGTATTATTATTAAAAGTTTCAATTCACAAAGGCGAAGGGGTTCGAAGCTATTTTAAAAGAAAATTTAAATAAAATTGTTGTGATTATTCGCCAATGTAAATATTGTATTTGTTAGTACTATTTGCTGTACATAGTAAGTAACATTTCCACTGTTATCGAAAATTCTTTTTAGATATGTAGATATCATTAAATATTCGATTTTATAACTTTTTATAACGTTTTCCATAACTCGCCATTTCACAAACGCAATTTCTAGTTTTGTTCATTACAACTAAATTTTTTTCTTTAAAAGTACGATTTTTATACAAAATTCAATTGAAATGTGCATGTAAATACAATTTCATCTTTCCAGACAGATTAAAAAATCCGTAGTTTTTCATGACACGGAAAATAGGAAAATGTGGATTGGTGTAGTATATTAGAATATGTAAATAACACGTTTTAAAAATAATTGCAAAAAGCCACCTAAAATGCATCTCAACTCTAAAATATTTTAATTATTTTACGATGTGTTGTATTTTAGGTGACGATTTACGCATACTACATATAAAATTACATATAAAATTAAATTTTATTCACAATCTGAGTTTCTTGTTTAATCTAATATTTGTTTGTCTTATTTCAGCAGGACTTTGATTTTGAACCAGATATGGGCATAGATATGTTTCCTCGGACCCGTTTGGGACGTATGACTCATGATCCTTTTGGAGATTTCGGAGGTACTTCACGTAAGCGAACTAGTTTGCATGATCCCCAATTTCATACTGATGGTTTTTCTCGTTATTTTGATGATGCTGCAGATTTTGGATTTCCCCAGTTCAACTCATTGGGTCGTCGTCGTGTTAATCCTCACAATGATGATGATTTCTTTAATCGTTTGCCGTCAGAATTTCGTCAATACATACCTGAAAGTTTCGCTCATCGACGAACAGGTTCTGGTATGGCTGGAAGTCCCGGCACTGGTCCGACCATGGTGCATCCGCAACAGTCAACACAGCAGCAACCGCAACCACATTTTTACAATACAATGCCGCAGTCTCCATCCAGAAAAGTGTGTGATGCCGCCATTCAAACTGAAGATCCGACTGGACGCTCTGAAGTTGATCATTCGATGAACACCGAAAATCTGAATCAACATGGTTTACGCAATACCATGGATATGGGTGTAAAATCCCCGTCAGAAAATGAAAACCAAAGTCCAAGATCGTCATCAGCACCACCAACCGAACAACAACAACAAACCCAGCCGCAGCAAATACCAGTTAATGGACCCAAACGACCTACACCACCTCCTCAGCAACAACATCAATTTGCCACTCAAACTAGTCCCCAGATACAATCTGGAGCTTATGGCGGCCAATCGCCCCAATTTCAAAAAGTGTATTATGCTCCACAACAACAGTCGCATCCTCAACAAAAGCAGCAAACTCCTCCACCACCGCAAACCCCTGGTGGTTCCTACATACGTACCATACCTATATTTGTGGAGGGTAGATCAGAACCCATTATCAATAACAAAGAAATTCCCAACCAAAATGCGCCACCAAATGTTGCATCTGGCTCTGCCAATTCGAGGGCTTTCACGCCACCAAAACAACAGCCGCACCGTCCAACACCATTAAATACTCAACAACAACCCTCATCTCAGCAGCAACAACAACAAAGTGGTGGTCTACCTCCCCAAACGCCACACACCGTAGATACAATAAACAAAATCCAAGATATACAACGTGACGTATTGGAATTAATGTCATACGTTGAGAAGTTTTCAGGTACTCGTGCCGACAAAGAATACGTATATTTGGACGAAATGTTAACTAGAAATCTATTGAAATTGGATAACATCGACACTAATGGCAAGGAGAGTATACGATTAGCACGTAAAGAAGCCATCAAATGCATACAGGCATCTATTAATGTGCTGGAAGCTAAAGCAGAGGAAAATAAAAAGGCAGCCCAAGTCAATGACGACGATGTCAAAGAGGCGGAACAACCAGTTCCCATGCATGAAACGGCATCGCCAGCACCAGCAACCGAAACACAAAAATCTACTTCGGCGGAAAAAGTGACCAAAGAACCAATTTCAACTGGTGCAGCTGAACAAATCGTGGAACCGGCAGATAACAAAACGAATGAACCCATACCACTGCCTCCACCAGAAAGTCAGAAATTCAACGAAGTTAAAATAGAAGATTGTCCCGAGGATGATGTGCCTGCCACTGGGACTCCTAATGTTGAGGACCAACAAAAGGATAATACATCTGAAACGAAATGATGATACGAAAGAACTTTTAATAAAACCGCCAGCTGTAAAAAGGCCATCACCATTAAAACGACAGTTTTAAAACAATACAATTAAGAAATAAACACATTAGTCTGGGGATAAATAATTACATTCATAAATACATTACATAGTGTGTATGTATGCATGTATATAGTTATATATCCGAATCACAAACTTCAGATGCTTTTAAACTGTATTTTATGTTAAATACTACTTACATTTAAAGCTTAAATTAAATTCGTGCCAATCTTTAAATCAATTATTAAATATTTCTCTTTTCTTTTCACTAACCTTAACCTCTAAATAGATTATCTTAATAACTTATAAAGAAAACATGCAATTGACACTACAATTCTTAACTTTCAAAGAGTGTCACTTGTTTCCGCAAATTGCAATATCTTGTAGATTGAAGATAAACCAACTAATCCAACGCTTTACTTTTGCATAGTAAAAAATACGCGTATGTATGTAAACGTATCAATTAAACGTCACATACAATGCGTATTAACTAATTGACCCAATGTTTACATATGCAAAATAAATTATCGAATTACAACAATAATACACATCCATACATATGTATTTATGTGTGTATGTATCTTTATTACATATTTATAAACATTAGATAAATTAAAACTTTATAGATTGCATCGCCATGAAAAACCAAAATGATGTGATGAATGGCAGACAGTATCGACTAATGTTCTTGTTTTTTTTACGCTAAAATTGATTTAAACAAAAACTCACATACTCGTAGAGCTAGTTTTTGGGATAAAGATAATCTACATACTTAGCTTAAACTAAAATATCTATTAAATTTTCACTTATTGTTTATTTTGTTTACTGTCTAGGTTTAACTGAGCATCATTGGCCAGTTAAACATTAGTTAGAACTGTCAAAACACAAACAGCTGAAAAAATAAAATAAACATTCAGCACACCAGTTTTATTTTGATTTGCTATATTAACATCATTATAATTTTTAATATCCATTTTATTTACTTTGCTCTACTTTCACTTTATCCTTTTACAAAATTAAAGTTTACAAACAAAATTATGGACGGTTGCTTTCTTTATAAAATTTGAAGTATTGCCATAGTTATATAAAAAGTGTTTAGGAATGTATATCTGATTTTACTAAAATTCAATGTTGGTAGTTCTAATCAATTAGTGAAAAACACAACCATTGGTTAAAGCCCGGCTAAATTTGTTTCATGTTTAACTTAGCAACGTGTTAAGCTTCGTTTAACTAACAAGTAAAAAACTAGCTCTTAAAAATCGTTGTACATATAGACATAAAAACAAGTGCCTCTCAAATTAAGGACCTGATTTAGTAACACCTACGAAAAGTTCGCCTTGATTTATATATAAAAAAAAAACACACACAGCTTTCAGGTATGACCTAAAAAAGGCCATAAAGGAATTTATTATTCACTATTTTTTTAAATTAATCGGTCTCAGTAATGATTTATTTAAACTACGTATCCATACTTATGTATGTTGCCGTTAAAAGAAATTGTTAAATTTGTAAAAAAAAAATCAAAATTTTCAAATTAGTTTTGAAGTCTCAAAGTTTTTTGGTAGCTTTAAATGTTATATTAATTTAATGTATTTTTTAATTTTAAACGAAAAAAAAAAAAAAACAAAAACGTTATAAAGTGTTTAGTTGAGCTTGTTTTTAAAGATTTTGTAATTTTTGAAAAAGCTGTTTATGCAAAATATATTTTAGACATATATACATTTTCGTTTTATTCGTGTATTTCGTTTTATTGAATTGATATTACAAATCGAAATTATATAGAATAATACTTAAAAAATTAAACATTAAATAAAATTACTAAACAAAAACTATCTGTATGTATGATAACAATAAATAAATAATTAAAAATATAGTACGTACATACATACTACATACATACATACTTGTTAATTCTATAAACAATTTCTGTGTTTTATTTGTTATTGTTTAATGAGATTCACCTCTCTGGCTTATGGTCAATGTTATTTGAGGGTGATTAGATGGAAGTGGATCTTAAATTTGAACATCTTATTGAAAAAGAGTGCGGAGTTTAGTTGTTATTGTTATTATGTTCTGAAGTAGCGCCAAAGAATTGTTCGTATGCATCTTGCCTCTTTTTAGTGCGAACTTCCCTTTCTTGTTGGCGTTTTTTCGAAAATCGTTCATGAATTCGTTTCATTTCTTGGACTTCTTTCATTTCTTCTTTGTCTTCATCCTGAAAAATTAAGATACAAATTGGAAAAGTGAATATATTTTATCTACAGTTGTCACAAATAAGATTCCAACACTCACACTCATATTTAAACGTAATACTAGGGCTCTTCTTCCATCTGACATTGGCTGGGAATATTGCATAAAATTTGTTAGTCTTTCCGCAGGCGGGACACTACGCTCGACTACCAAAACAATTCGCGCCCATTGTCTCTGCCATTCATTGCGGATCTCCGCTATTTTTTGATATGTATTACCCATCATAGCAATTAACATGTTGACCAACAACACACTGACTATGACCATAAATAGAAAGAAGAGTATTTTTGCCTCGGCTTCGTGTTGCGTTGAAGACATTGCACCATAATAATCGCCAAAGTTGGTAAGAGACATTAAAAACATGGCCACAATCGATTCCATCGGCGAGGGCATGGGATTAGTACCGGTGTCATCAATCTCTTCTGGAGTTGCTGGATTATCAAAAGTCAAAAATATAATATAATACGCTTGGGAAAAACCCATAACAAACACTAGATAAATGGATACAAAACGAATTAAATCACCCATAACCATGCGATATATCATCACGACAAAAGGGCCAACAGTTTTAAAGCCTCTAAAATAAATGCCAAAATTTAATAAATCTATTTAAGAATGCGTAGTAAAAACATACCGACAAAAGAAAAGAAAGTAGGGCGCGGTTGTTAACATAATGCACACAGCTACATGATCATCTAATTCCGTTAAACAGGACAATCTCAACCACGGAATGGTCATCATTAGACAACATGAGAATAGAAACATAACCCTCGATGGTGCTGTCATCTTAAAAAAATCATGTCCATTATAATGTGTTTGTGTATAGAGAATTAGCGAAATATTTAACTCTTACAAGATTTTCAATAAACATTTTATAGCCCAGAAATCGAGCTTCCCGTAGAGCAGACAACAGATATAATATGGCTCCAAAAAATATTACTATTTCCGACATAATTCGTACCTTAGTATTTTAAGAATATGAAATGAATCACTATGTAGTATGTACGTATATAAAATGTTAATTATAATGAAAAAAATATCCAAAATACCTTGGCCAAATTCGACTCCATATTCATTAACGGACAGTCCTCATAACTACTCCACCAGGAAGGTAAATTATTATCACCACCCTCATCATCAACATACTCACTGAAGTTAAGCCAAAACGTTTCTAAAAATATAAAACCGTATGCATTAAGCACATTTGACTGAAACCTACTTTATTAGTTTGAAATGTGTGCTTTTGCATTTGAATGACCCGGTCCCATTCGATTGTTTCCAATCAAATAAAACACACGAATTTGAGAAAAAATTTCAAATGAAAAATTTAAAACTTGTTCCAAAATCACTAGTTCTAGAACGACTATGGCCAGAACCACTTCAGATTCTTTAATAACTACCACAGAACTATTGATATCGCAACTACTTGTAGAACCCGTCCTGAAGAACAATGTTGAGATTCTGAAGAAATTATATAGAGTTTAATATGAACTAAGGACTGAGATCGAAAAATTCTTAACACATGTTTTTCATTAAAAATTTTCACCCAAGTATTATTTGATTTTTTTTTGATCAAGTTACCTTTGTAAAGCATGTCAGTTATTATTTTTAATGTCTATTATGTTCATTTGTTGTTAAACTGATTAAAATGAGTGACCAGAAAAAAGTGCGTACTAAAATTATTAAAAATTTTCAACAAAATCCAACTTGGTCCTACAAAAAGTTGGCCAAACAATCAAAGGTCTGCCGTCAAACTGTTTCCAATGTTATTCAACAGTACCGGGAGAACTTGTTCGTTGATAGAAAACCTGGTTCATGTAGTAGAAATGGTTCACATGATGTTTATTAAGCCAACAAAATAGAAAGCATTTTCAAAACAGCTCCTAACACATCCGGTAGGAAATCAGTCCGGTTAGCTCAGTGCTCGGACTATTTGGTACGAAAGGTTAAAGCCAATGCAAATTTAAAAACATACACGGCTCAAAGAGTTCCCTACAGGAACGCTGCTAAAAATGTAGAGGCCAAAAACAGAGCACGGAAATTGAAGTCAAATTTTATAAAAAAAATATTCCTGCTGCATAATGGATGACGAAACGTATGTTCTGGCAGATTTTTCGCAGCTTCCGGGTCAAAATTTTGATGTTGCTGATGCGCGAGGGAATGTAGGAGAAAAGTTTAGGACCCAAAAGCAGACAAAATTTTCCAAAATGTTCTTGGTATGGCAAGCAATATGCAGTTGCGGCAAAAAAGCCGAACATTACAAAGGGCTCTATAAATTCCATTCATAAGACTTCTTAGTGTGTCCACTTAAATCATGTGATTTCAGAAATAAAACCAGATTTAAATAGTAAATGTTAATATCTTTCTAATCTGTAGTTAACCGAAATTTTTACTTGTCAGATATACGAGAAAACATGAATTTTAATTTTGATGTGTACACCAAAAAAACACTATCACACTAAAAATAACTGATTTTTTTGAAAACTTATAAAACTATATGCAAGTCTATAGAACGGCGCATATTTTGTATTACTCAATTCAAAAAACACGGATTTTGAGTTATGACGTTGTTGCAGCAAATGAGCGATATGTATATGTATGTTAAGAATTTTTCGATCTCAGTCCTTAGTTATTTAATTCTAGTCACATTGGTTCTAGACTAGTTCTATATAACACTTATTCCGAATAAACTTCATGGAACCATCAAATAAATTTTAAATTTCGTTTTGGAAAAAATTTAATTTGTAAAATAAAAATAATTGAAGAATAATGCAATATAAAATGTTGTTTTTTTTCCATAACGATGAAAAAAAAATTAAATATTATGAATTTGGTCGGATCTATTAATCTAAAACAGAAGCCGTTAAATGACTAGAAAGTAAGCAGTTATATATCAGATAATAAATAAGTCATAATCATAAGAGATATTACATAATTTATACGATTTTTCAAGATTTTTTATGAAAATTATTGAAAGTAAATTGAAATATTTAATATTTTTTTTTTTTTTTAACAAACACAAACTGCGAAGCGTTTTGCTTGTCTGCAGATACACCCAGAGTCTCTGGCGGGAATCGAACCCGCAACCCCCAGATTGATAGTCCAGCACACTACCGTGTGGTCTATCGGGGCACCTTTTTTCACCAAATGTGTTTTCCATATTTTAAACTTTTTTACTTTTTTTGAAAAATGTTAACACATTGTTACTGGTTCCTCTAAAGAGAGTCAACTCAAAATTTGAAAAATTTCAGTAAAGGCAAAAAACTGTGGGGAGGGTATAATGGATTTGTGCAGATGTTTGTAACGCCCAAAAATTTTAGTCTAACACCCACCTTAAAGTATACCGATCGACTTTCTGAGTCGATTTAACGATGTCCGTCCTTCCGTCTGGCTGGTTGGCTGGCTGTCCATGTAAACCTTGTGCGCAGAGTACAGGTCGCATTTTTGAAGATATTTCTAAAAAATTTGGTATATATCATTTTTTTGGCTTAAGGACCAAGCCTATTGAAACTGGCTGAAATCGTTCCATAATTTCACCTAGCCCCCATAGAAATGTCCTCCCGAAATTAGAGTTTATCGGTCATAAATGTTTAATTTATATAGCTATCTACACAATTTTTTCTCCAAATATATTTTATATATACGGAATTAATGTCGCCAAATTTTATTATGATCGGTCCATAATTAGTCATAGCTCCCATATAAGACCTGTTTCCGATAATCACTTTAACGAGCATAAATCTCCTAAAAATGTTGGTATACACATATAATTCAACATAAATAACTTTCATATAGACATTAATCACATGACCAAATTTCATGGTGATCGGTCCATAATTAGTCATAGCTCCCATATAAGGCCCACTTCCGAAAATCACTCACGAATATAAATTATTGAAATTTTGAAAGAAAAATGTTTTTGCTCATTTACTTAGTGTAGGGTATTATATGGTCGGGCTTGACCGACCATACTTTCTTAGTTGTTTTTTAATACATAACAATGAAAGTTAAAGACGGATACAACTGTATTTTTGGCGAAAGAGTAGAGAAAATGATTTAAGGTTCTTACAGTGGGTAGATATGACCACTGTACATCGATTTCTTGCAAAAAGTGAAAACATAAAAATGTTGAGTTGACTCTTTT
Organism: Calliphora vomitoria; assembly: GCA_942486065.2. NCBI lineage: Eukaryota > Metazoa > Arthropoda > Insecta > Diptera > Calliphoridae > Calliphora > Calliphora vomitoria. The sequence goes on from OW818031.2 coordinate 130,482,223, forward strand.
AAAGGAACCATTGCGATATGTATCTGCTTTGAATTTAAACATGTAAAAAATAAAAATTTTAATAAAATTGTAAAAATATTTTTTTTGATTTTTTCCCTTTTAAACCCCGATATTTGTGAATTTTTTGTCTTATCTGCTAATGAGTTAAGAATTTGTGTCAAGCACCCCTTTGAATTTTCGGTACGAGTTGATTTGGATTATACTTACTATAAGGCAACTTATTGTCGATTATTTTTGTAACCGAAGAATATTGTTGGGTATAAAATGATATATTGCTTATTTCGGTGGTCGTTTCTTGGGTATCATCTTCATCCACCTTTTCGGAAGGACCTGGTCGTGATATAAAACTGACCAACGAAAATAAAAAGTAAAAGGAAAACATGTAAAACTGTTTATAAAAACGAGATTTTACAAAAGTATTCCATTTCGTTTTTAAGAGATCTATGACAACACCATCCAATAACTCCAAATGTTCTAATTTATCCTACATTGAATAGAGTTCAAAAGATAGATGAATGTGTTGTGAGTTAAGAATGGAGAAATCTTAGTTTAAATACTGTTAAAAATGTATAACTTACACCAAATACTACAAAATTCAATGCGGAATCCTTGTTTATATTGCCCGTCTTTACGTCGATTGTGTCAATTTTTGAAAGGGGATAAGCTGCACAAGTGATGCTTCCAAGTTGCCAATAAATTTCCCGTTCTATGCTCATGATGTGAAAAAACATTTCCACTCTGCCCAACTTGGCAGCCAAGGTTAATGGCGTTAAATTTAGAACATTTCGTTGATGCACATTAGTTCCGACTTCGTAGGCGACATCAAACATATCAATTTTTTCATATATAACCATCATATGTAGTACATTATTGCCATTTGTATCCTGTAAATCGGGATCAGCTCCCCGAGCCAAAACTAGGCGAAAACATTCTTCCTGAGACAGGCAGGCGGCAAAACTTAAAGGATACTCTCCCCAATACACATAGCCATCGTAGTTAGTTATAGCATTAACACCAACATACTCGTGATCGGGAGAATCATAGCGAGAAGGTTTCTGGTCTTCTGCAGACATAAAAGCACCGCAGCATCTGAAAAGTTGTAATTAATTTTTAGAGATTATTTGAAATCTATTTTACTTAGTCGAAACTTTACCTCTCTTCCACATATGCATTGGCATCCAAAAGATATTTTACCATAGCAGGATCTTCATTGACTATAGCTATATGTAGTACACTTTCTCCGTAATATTCATCACTCAGATATATATCCATTATAAGTTTGGGATAGAATTTCAATAACCTCTTCGCTAAGTCAGCGTGTAAAGAAGATGCGTTTAACAAACACAAATGTAAAATAGTTTCTCCAACAGCTCCTCTTTCCTGAATTAATGTTTAGTTAGAAGTAAATGAGGATGATCTGCACCATTATTGCAATTGGACGTTTAGTACTCACGTTTAAATTCCAACACACAAACCGATAGGCACTCGGATTTGATATGTATTCCGCCTCAGATACTTCTGAACAGTAGTCGTGTATATTGAAATCATCATCAGGATTTTCCAATGCTCTAATCTCTGGTAGTTGCTTAGTTCTTGCTCTTTCTTTATTACGCAATAGAACCATTTTCGAAACAGGAAAGTAGCGACCAGCTCCTTTATTATACAAAAAGGGCTCCACTTTAGTCTTTATGGCATGATCGATTTCTGCGAATTGTTTTGTCTGACAAGCACGTTTCATCATGTCAACTAAAAGACCACCGCCTTTTAGATTTACAAACTTATATAAGGCCTGTGTGGAGACACCAGCTTGTTTTTTCACACCACTCGTGACATTACTTTCAGTATTTCCCATAATTAATCAACTAGGAATAACTTTTACTTTTATTTCTTTCTTATACCATTTCCTTTAATCCATCTGAAGTAACGATATCTCAATGTCTTTTCTTTTATATTCAAAATCGATTAAACAGATTCTAGTTTCAAACATGGTAATACCTTTGACCTGTATCAGCTTGGTATCTAAGGTAACTTTTGGCGGATAGCAAAAACTAATAGCTGACGTTGTTAATGACAACGAAAACAATCAACCTGTTGTCGAATGTGATGTAGCATTTATTTTTATTTTATTCACTAAATAAAAATAATTAAGTGGTCTACTTACATGTAGATACTAAGAACATTTGTAAAATTCGCTGTTGTCAGGCTCATAATTTCGCTAGGTTAATTATAAAGATCGTTTATTTGAATAATATTCATAAATTACACAGTGATACAAAAGGACTGAAGTATAAATACCTGAGATGCGATACTATTTACACACAAGCGAAATTGGTAACGTTTTAGTTTTTACATTTTTCACTACATACTGTCAGTTAACGTCATACTAAATCTTATCCTAATTGCATGCTTATTTTTTCTAAAAATGGACAATTGGTGGGTAAAGCGCTGGCCTCCATTAGCGATAGGAAACAAATGTAAATCGACACGAAAACACCTCAGCTCCAACAATGTGAAATTTCGTAACAATGTCTCCAATAGTGATGGTTGTATCGCCCAAAAATATCAGTCTAACACTCGATTAAACGATGTCCGTCTGCCTGACTGGCTTTCCATGTATACCATTTGCGCTAAGTACAGGTCGCTATTTGGAGGATATTTCGATCAATTTTGGCACATATATTATTTCGGATCATATTTTTATTTTACCTAGCCCCAATACTAATGTGTATCTACACAAATTTCTCTTTTATATATACAGAAATCATGTCACCTAATTTTATGATGATCGGTCCATAATTTATCATAGCTCTCATATAAGGCTCACTTCCGAAAAGCATATTAACGAGCATAAATCTCTTAAATATGTTTGAATCCAAATATAATTTAACAAAAATAAGTTTCATATAGAAATAAGTCACACGGCCTATTGTCATGGCGATCCATAATTGCTCATAACTCCCATATAAAGATCACTTCCGACATTTGAAAGAAAAATCTTTTTGCTCATTTACTTAGTGTAGGGTATTATATGATAAGGCTTGGACGACTATACTTTCATACTTGTTTTGGGTTGAAATGTAAAGCGATTTAGTGAACACCAGTAGAAAACCTTGGTGGCACAGAAAGTATATTTTGTCACCATAAGAAGGCTGAAAAATTGTTCATATTTTTAGAAAAACTCAATTGATCTCTTTGATCAGGTAATACAACTTCCAGAAGCTTTCCAAATAAGTTATCAAGAGACCTATAGAGAAAATTTACACATCTATTTAAGGGAATCACAATGGACCTCATGGTCTCCGAGTAGAAGTGCACATAATGTACACACCTTCCTAACCTAACTTAACAAGATTTTAAGTGGTATGAAGGAAAGTTATTTTTTTAAATTTCTCCGTACTCCGTCCAACTAAACAGATTTTAAGTGGTATGAAGGAAAGTTATTTTTGTACATTGCTCCGTACTCCGTCCAACTAAACAGTGTTGGGCATTTTTTAAAAATTAGCTGAAAATCACTTAAGTGTCAGTTAAAATTGTGAAGGAGATTCAAATGTTTTCCAACAAAATTTTTTTTAAACAAAAATTTTTTCCAACCAAATTTTATTTTCACCGATTTTTTTTTAATTTATCTTAAAGTTTCTTTTTAATTTATCTTAAAGTATGCTTAGTGTAGGGTATATTAGAATCGGCACAGTCAAATGTAGCACTCTTACTTGTTTTTATTTGTGGTAGCTATGATTTTGCTTTCTTATACTAGCGGAGTTCTGTATTAGGTGTGAATGGTTCAACAACATTGCGAATGCAAAATTGCATAGCTTTTCGTGTGTACATATTTTGTTTTTATATATCTATGAAATTTTGCATTAGCAAAATCCGTTACTGTTTACTCAATCAAATTTCTTTAAAATAAATTAAAATATTCTACACGCGACTTTCAATAAAACGATTATTTTGTATAAGATTTGTATAGCCCAGATTGAATACCTACGTATATATGTATAGTCAAAATTGTTTGATAAAAAACACCGATTTGTTTGTTTGTTTTATTTGAAGTAAATTAGACAATCGACTTTTAATTTATTACTTCTTCTGTGTGAGAGTGAGTGTGTTTCCAGGCAAGTGTGTAGACTGATGCTACTTTAATTAAAATGTAAAATTATGTATGTAGGTATGTATAAAATTATTGAATCCAAATGTTTTTACATTTATATGTATATGGGGTATTGCAATTGTTAAAATAATTGAGACCATGTTCACAATTATTTAATCTATCCACTTTGTAGTACTAATATTTATCAGAAAAAATTAATAAAGACACTAATTTTTGCTTACGTGTCATGACAGTATTTTTAATTTTAGTGCCATCTTTAAATATTCATATCTAATTAATTTAAAAACTGTTCTTACTAATATGTTTGAATATTTTCATTTTGTTTATTGTATGTATGTATGTATGTACGTGTATATATATAAATATAAAAGGACATTATTGTTGTTAAAATAATATAGATATAGCATATATGAATGTATGTATTAATAATAAGATAAACGCTAAGCGTTTTATTAAATAATCTACAATAAAAATAATAAAATGACGGGACGCAATAGTTAAAATAAGGACGTAAAAAAAAAACAATACAGTAATATTATCTAAAGGCCGGAATTAATAGAATCAGTTGCCGTGTGTACCTCTATACAAATATAGAACTAAATGTACTAAATAACTTTAGTTTAGTTATTGTTGTAATTTTTGAAGCTGACAGTTACAGCAAGTTGCAACGGATTCAATCTATCGCAGTCTTAATAAACTAAAGCAGCAGAAAATGTGTAAAAAATTAATGATAAAGTAAATACTTATTAACAGGGACCGAAAATAACAGTTATTTTTGATTTTTTTTAAGAAAATATCGGAGAACCAGTTGAAGCATAACATTTTGATTGCTTTAAAATAGATTTTTATAAAATTCTACGCTTTTAAAATTTTTGTTTTTTATTTTTTCGAGCAGAAATAACAGTTTTTTTAAGATTCTTTTATTTTGAGTAGAGACATAGAGAAATATACATAAAGCAGAAACTATTCTGTCAAAGACCTAACTCAGTTGTCAAAAACCTAAGTGGTGAGAATGTATTAGTAAAAAATGATTTTGATTATTTTTCTGTTTGAGTTTTTTTTCTAATTTCCGCTCAATGTGTATTTCTCTATGAGTAGAGATAAGTAATTTTTTGCTTTTTAAAGTAAAAGTAAAGCAGAAGTAAAATATGCTTTGAAAAATCACCAATTAGTAAAAATACTTAGTTATTTCATGTTGTACTTTCTTTAATATGGAGATTTTTGGCAAAATTTTGTTTTTGGTAAATTCATGTTTTTTGGTTAATAAACTTAAAGCTAATAAACAAATTTTATGTTTACTTTAAAAATAAATATCAGAAATAACTTTTATTTTTGGTAGACAAAATAAACATTTTGTGATCTTTTATGTTTGCTCAAAAAATTCAAATTCAGCAAATAACTTTTATTTCTAATCGAAAAAAAATAACTTTTATTTCTGCTCGAAAAAATAGTTCTTATTGGTCGACTTTTATGATAAAAGTCATGACTGTTACGGCCCAGCTTATTAATGCTTTAAAGTTGGCACCAATTTAATAGGTTAATACTTAAATGTAAATATTCAGTTAGCAGTAGTTCGAAACACGTTATTTAAGATGCGGTTTCTCTATATCGTCACAAAAAACCTTAAGCCGTAGCTAACATTTTAATAATTTGACGGAAGTAGCTACAAAATTTGGTAATATGTATTAAAAATATGTTCTCTATGTGTATCAAGTGCATGTTTTTTTAAGTGTTGCTAATAGATTTATATGTAGGTGCATTTTAAAAACATTGATAACATTTACACTTTAAGCACATATGTACACACACGTTTCTTCTTATTTAAAGACAAGTTTGCTGTAAATTTATTGAAATGTTAGTTACAGCTTGACACATTTTAGGTAACTATATGTACCTAAAGATTTTTTGTTTAACTGTTGCTTGTAAATTTGTGAAGTAATGCCCGCAATTTCAACAAATAAAATTTAAATATTAAGATGATCCATCCCGATTGGTCATCTACGATTTTAACGAAATGTACCACAGTTATTCAGCCCAATTATGAATAATAATTCCCCGGGAGTTTTTTCCCTTTTCCCATTTTTCCTATTCAAATTCAATGAGAAAAAACTCCCGGGGAATTTTTTATTCATAATTGGGCTGATTATGTATTGCAAGTGTTTATCAAACCAAAAACTTTTTGACACGATACCCTTTCCGGAGTCTTAACAATTTATAAAAATTTAAAAATTTCACAAAAGTGTACATATATAATACATAACTGCACATAACTTTTAAACTAGAAAATGTACAACACAACTCCTAAACAACAATTGCATAACTCTAATTTAAAAATGTGTACAAATATACAAACGACTTTTTATTATTGTATAATTTAATAAATATTTTTAAAACAGTGGTTTTTGAGTTATGTAACCATATAAAGTTCAGTCACATAACTCAAAAACCACTGCTTTAAAAATTTTCATAAAATGATATGCTAATAGCCAAAGTCTTTTGTATAGTCTTTTAGTTTAGAAGTTATTAACCAAAATGTATTATTTTGGTGCATAACTCCTAAATTAAAAATCTGTACACATATAGTAGATGGGGGTTTAAATTTAAAAATGTGGTTTTTAAGATAAAGGCCTTTGAACTCAAGAATGGAATTTTGAACTTTTGAATGAAATGCGATTTTTCCCTAAAACTTTAATGAACATATAGATTTATCTTTTAAATCAAATTAAGTGCAGTGATCTAAGCACATTTTTGTGAATTTTTTTTTTTTTTTCAATTATTAAGACGTCATATTTTTCGACCTGAAAGGGTGTTGAGTCTACAAGTCTATGATTTGATAAGCATTTGCAGCACATAATAACTGTGGTAAATTTCTTAAAAATCGGAGATGAAAAATCCGAAAAGTGCTGTTTTCTGTGCGCTTTGGATTGCATAAATATCTTCCGTGTATAAGTATTTGATTATTTTAATCCATAGCTAATTAATTTTCAATTTATCAACTTGTTGAAATTACTGATATACATACATAATTGTATAGAACTTAAAATGTTTTTAATATATATAAAAAATTCCCTTATTTTAAGTTACATATTTTCTATAGATTATTAGTCTATTATTTCGACATAGTTCGCCGGAAACAGTCCATAAGTTCCATCAGGTCCCAAACCCTGCCACCACCCTTCATCGATTTGATCAATATGAGTAATAACATCGCCAGGATCAAATGTAATTTCAGATTCATCAGCTGAAAGAAGCAATTGTGAAGTTTGCATTTATCTTGAATTGATATTCGTATGTATTAAATTATGTAAAATTTTTAAGTTTGCATTTATCTTGAATTGATTATAAATTATATTTTTGAATACTCTGAGTAAAACTAAGGAAGTGTCATGCATGTACATTTGAACATTTTTGTTATACTCTTCACCATGACTAATATTGGATTATATGTGTAACATTATTCATCTGTCCGTCTGTGAGTAAAAATCAACTTTCAGAAGTCCCTAAAATGTACGTACTAACAAAATTGTAGAGACATAAATCTTGTACTAACTAATTGTAGAGACATAAATCTAGTACTAACTAATTGTAGAGACATAAATCTAGAAACGTTGACATCTGTCCATACATGTCCCTTTGGGAATATTTTATTATACCCTTCACCATGACTAATATTGGATTATATATATAACATTGTCATTCAGATTGTAATTTTATTCTAAAAATGTCCATCTGTCCGTCTGTTTGTAAAAAATCGACATAAATCTATAATTCTAGAAACGTTGACATCTGTCCATAAATGGACGAAAACTTCAAAATTTTTTTTAACGGATGAAAGGAATATAATTTTTGGCTCAGCGGAATATGGTGGCACTGCTAAATACTTGTAATTATAATCTAAAAAATTGGATTAAAGTAATAGCAAACAATTACCTGCTTGATAATCATATAAAGCACGGGCTTTCAAGCCTAAATCTCCCAATGAGTCTTGGCATATAAAGTCATCCTCATTAACTAAGTCGTTAACTGAAAAGAAAGCAAAATAATAATATACACATGTATGGCATTCTCTATTCCTATAGGTAGCTATATTTTTTAATGAAATAGCTTTTTATTTGGTGGTTATAGACCTACTTTCGCTTCTTTCTCCAATGTAGCCATTCTTATTTCCAGCAACTGCTTGTGACTGTGATTGCTGTACTGTTACAGAAACTTTAGTGCGCAAAACCTCTTCTTCCTCGTCTTGATACAGGGCAGTATCCGTGTTATTTGATGATGATGTCTCGTCTGGTGATTGTAAAGAATTCGACTTGCTATGTGGTGACCTTTTAATAGTCGAATACTGTTCACTATCTGGTTCTAACGGATAATCATCAATACTGTGTGATTCCTCCTCATTATTAGCTATGGCTGTCATTTCAGGCTTAACGGGCTCCAAATTCGTTTCTAAAATACGCCTTTTTTCTTCCTCATCTGCTTTAATCTCATCTTTTGGAATATTCATCGGTTCATCTGGTATATGTTTGGGTAAAGTAATTTTGCCTGGTAATTGTTGTTGTCCTTGTGAATATACTACATTGGATTCATTTTGTGATTGATTTTGATTAAAAACATTAATACGTTGTGTTATAGAATTGCGAACGGGTTTGGCGGGCGGTGCTGTATTGAGTCTAAGGTGAAAAGGTACGCTTAATAAAATATTGCACGTAGATCCGTGTGAGAGATGTAAATTAAAAACTGAATGGTAGAATTCTAGACGTACTTGCTTTGTAGTTGTCCCTCACTAGTGTGTTTAGTAAAAATTGCTTTAGCTGCCCCTACACGAGATCCAATTAGATCTCTAGCTTCTTGGCTGCGCTGCTGGCGCATACGTTCTGCCTCGGTTAAAGCTGACCCAAAACTACTAGCTGCAGTTTTTTCAGGACTTAACGGTTGTGGTGATCTATTAAAAACAAAAAAAAAATCATGTGGCCTTGTGTAACATTTAAAATTTTGTTTAAGAATTATATATTGGTGTGTATTACGTTTTTATTGGTATATGAGCTGGTTGCAATTTATTTGCCATTTGCAAATTTTTTTCTCTTTCTAAATGTTCTTTCTCTTCACGTGCTCTTTGCTCCTTTTCTAACATGACTTGTTCTGAACGCCTTTGCTCCTTTTCAGTTGCCAAACGATGTTTTTCTTCTTCTTCTTCCTTCTTCCAAAAGTTTTGCATGACTGAAGCATTTAATTCTTTTGTGGGTATAACACGAGTATAGTTAGTGCCTATAGGCGTTTTTTGTCCGTCATTCACCGTACGTGGTTCCTTAAAGCTATATGCTGATGATACAGTGCTAAGCTTTTTTAAGAGCCGTTCCAAATCAATATCATCCTCATTACGAGCATAAATTGTTAGATGAGCGCCTGACAGCAGTTTGGCTACATCGTGTATATGATTGGCACAAGTACCTTTTCGTAGAACAGGTGCCCCTTCGCCCTTAATAAATAACCAAAATAATATAAATGTATAGCTTTATATATGTAAGTTATCTTAAAATGTACTGATAACTTTAAGATAACCAATAAATGAATATAGTACATATACAATATACATATGTATATATTCTTTTTTTTTTTTTGTTTTAATAAATATTTTATTTATTTATCTTCAATTTATATAACCAAGCCTTAGGGGCCATTAATGGCTAATATATTCACGGGAAATCATGTTTCTAAAGTTCTTATCAATTTGTTTATAAATATTCGAATAATCGACAATTATTGACCATTTAATTTTTTTCTAAACTGATGAAATTAATTTTTTTTTCCTCGATTATTAAAATATTTTTTAATAGATTGACTATCCTAGTCATAACTAATTAGAAATTAGTATGTAGTTTAAAATAAAAGGGCTTCGAATGATCAGCTTTTAATTGTGTTTTTTAAAATTTAAAAAAATAAAGATTACGCGGCATAATGTTTTATAGTACTCAGTTCAAAAACCACAAATGTGTTCTTATGAGAAGAGAATCGAATTAATTCAATTTTAGCGTAACTCACTAAAATCTTAATTCGGTATTAAACAAGTATGAATGTTATTAAACAGTATTCTGGGGATTTGAATTCAAGAAAATGTAAATGATTTAACAAGGAATTAATTCTATAATGAATAAATTCTTAAAGGAATGAATTCAATACATGTGAAGTACAAAGGAATTAAGTATATCACTAAATTTGCATTAAATTCATTAACGGAATGGTTAAGAGAAAAAATTTATTTTGTCGTCCTTGCCTTGTATTGCAAAACAGATAAGTCCATGAGGTTAAGTTTTTAATGTTTCTTAAAATTAATTTTATAAATATTTTTACACAAAAGCATCTCTTGTAAAAAAATTGATTTTACCTGCCAGTTTATGAGTAAGAATTTTTTTAAACCCGTTTTTGGGTCTTCAATTCTTACAAATGCATACATTATTTTTCCACTATTTAACTCCTCACACAATTCTTCAACTCCATCAACACCACTAGCCACAAGTTTTAAGACATTTGTCTGGCCCTCATAACTAAATAAGGCCCTGTTGTAAATAGAATTTTTAATTATTTAAAAACAATAATCATGGTTTTCTTTAATTACATCTCACCGAAAATACTTACCAATCAGTTGAAGATTTATCATCCAAAACATCTCTCCAAGCTGCTTCAATCTGATTTCGATACTTCTCAAAGCTAATGGCCATTATTTGCAAATGTATGTTTTATTTTATTGTCTATTTGCGTTTTTAAAAAACCCACACCCAAAAACGAAGCAAAAACTAACACCAGTAAAATCAAGAAGTAGACGACCTTGAGTCTTCTCTATTTCTTATGTACCACTGCCACCTACAAGTTACCGGTGTATCTATCGATGAATCGAATTTTCCTATTTTTATGTCGCTTAGCTTCGCATGGAAGTATTCTCACGCTTTCTCTTATTCCTTACGTAAAACAAGTATAGTGCATTTTTTCCTTTGAATAGTTTTTGGTGACTTGCCAATTCAATGTTCAGACTTCAAGAACGATTTTACTATTTTGGTTTTCGGATAATTTTTCATACTCTTGTAAAATAAGTACATATGTATATAAATTTTTAAACTCCAATTAAGTTTTAATACATCTTTGATTCAATTGTTTTGCGACGATTAATATGTTTATTCATATTATAGTCATTTAATTAATTCTAATTTTCCACAAAAAATCAACTACAATTTGTAAAATATTCCGTATGGATGCTAAGTGAACACGGCACACAATATTTATGAACAACTCTGGCGGAATTAGATGGAATTGAAATGAAAAATAAAATACTGGAACTCGTTGAACAAAATAATAACTACGTACAAATCGGATTTATCAGCTGACAAATAAATACATTAATTGAAAATTTTCCAATTGTTGACTATTTTAATAGCAATTCTTTGACTGAAAATTATTGAAACAATGTGTTGGTGAACATTTGTATGATTAATGTTTCTTCTGATTTCTTTCTTTGTTTTTTTAGTACAATAAATATTTCATTTATTTATCTTCAATTTATATAACCAAGCCTAAATAAAATAATGTATAAATATATATATAAAAATAACACAAAAAAATATAGTTATCAGACACTTTTTTATTATTAAGATACAATAATAAAACAAAAATTGTAATGTATGAAAGAAAGTATGTCTATATCTTTTAAACTTTGAGAAATAGTTAAAGAGAAGAAAAAAATAATAAATCATGAGTAATTACATAATTCATTAGTTTCCTTCGAAAGGCACGAGGCGAAAATGAGAAACATCTTAGATCCCTAGGTAAGGTATTCCATAATCTACATAATTATGAAATGAACATCGAAGAAATCTGTCCAGAAAGGGAGTTACATGGTGACGTACACCTAAATGAAAAACAAATCTCACGATCCTATTGAAAATTATTTTAAATGTAGCAAATTCACCGCCTGTCGTACCAGAAAATAAGTAAATACAAAATATGTGGTATTAATAAGTAAAACGAAAAATCAAAATTCCGCAATAATTTTACCACAAGTCTTGAATGTATAAACCTCTCAAACGATTTACATCAACATTTCCTATCAAATTCGTTAAAACAACAAGAAGGGCACTGGAACACTGGTATAAAATGACGGTCTATTTTTTAAACACTTTCGCTATAAAATTCGAAATGTTTAACTCCTGTGCAATTTTTCGAGAATATCCTTATTAAAAATTAAAGAACAGAATATATGAGATTTCTAACTTTGTTTAAGCAAATTCTAAAATCCGAAACTGGTAGAAAATGACAGATTATTATTTTTTTGTTTTTTTGCAATAATTTTTTTTATAAAATTCGAAATTTTTAATCTGCGAATTTTTTGGCAGTTTTCCCTTAAAAAAATTGAAGAACTAAATATTTTGGTTTTTTCCTAACATTTTGAACAAAAATACATACATTGTACATAATTTGTTTTAATCAGAGACCAAAAATTAAAAACCGAAAACACAATATAAGTTTTCATTGAAAAAATAAAAATCATTTGCATTCAAATTAAAATATTTTTCTTTTCAGTTCAGTTCACAAACAATAAAAAATAACTGGAAAGATATTTATCAAAAAAGTTCAAAAGAATTTTAAGCCAAACATTTCTATAATTTTGTAAAATTTATTACATTTAAGAGTTGAATGAAATGAACTGTTTATGAATGATGCTTCACGTAGCCCATGTTTTTTTTTTTCAATATCACGATTTAAATTCAATGGAAATAGTTTTTTTTTTTTGAGTATTTAATTATTTTGAACTAGTGATATTTATTTTTTATATCAATTTTTTATTTATTGTTTTTCCGTACTTTTTAAAATATTTTTTGGAGTTCAATGATAAATATTAAATATATTTTTTAAGTATGTTTCATACTATAATACTTTGTATTAATAAGAAAAAACAAAAGTTTATGATTTACATTCGTCCCAGATTTGTTTAATTTCTGTATTTAAATAATTTACTAAAAAAAATAAAAGGGACAAACTAATAAATCTCGTATTATCAAAAATAATACTAACATTTGTTTAAATTTACACTGCAATACATTTTCAAATATATGAATATTTTTTTCTATTACAACTACAAAACAAATCAAAGCCATAAATGAAATTATTGCAGAAAGGTAACATTAAAGAAAAAAACGTTTGGCGAAGAACAAATTAAAATATACCATCATTGTCTCTAATAATAAAACTTTCCGTTCTTTTCCATAAATTCCAAATAGTAGTCACAGTGTTGATTTTACAACTCTTTGCACGGTAACATGGCAACTCTATAAGAAAAGGTGATAAGTGAATGGCAATAAAAGTGAATATTATGTGGAATGTGCTAAATTAGCAACAAAGCAAAATTCCATTGAGATTCTTCGCATTCCACTTATAAAATTCATACAAGAAAATACATCGAATTGGTTTTTTTTGTTAATTTGTTGCGAAAATTATTTAAAAAAGTGCAAAAACAAATATTTTTGTTTGTTAATATTAATGTCAAATTTTAAAAAGTGCATGCTGTAAAAAAATAAATTTGGCTTTTACAAAATAAGATTGTCCCCGCGATAATGCAAAATTTTTAAATACTTTATATACGCTTGTGTTCGTTAACAAAATATTTCTATATGTATAAAAATATACTTTTATATCTATATTTACATACATGGATGTACATATATAACATACATAAGTAGATATATTCGCTGAATAAGGTAAATAAATATTGTATTTATATTATTTAATGTAGTATTGTATTTTCCAAATATTTTTAGTATAATTCGGTGAATACTACTTCTAATTACTACTAAAATGTTCTTGCCTAAACAAATCTCAACTTTCACTACTAGTTTTTCATCTATAGTTTGGCAAAAAAGTTTTGCAACAATTTTATAAGAACTGAACAAAATGTTGCATTAATATAACACAAATTACTAAGTAATAATAGTGTACAAATACTTGGAAAGTATCATCTAATTAGATTAATTGTGATAGTTATTACCTCATTAGACAACTAAATTCAAATTTGTGAAAATATATGTATATTTACAAAACAAAGTGATTTTTTACTACATTAATCTATTCAATCTGTTTTAAAAATTCTATTTATCAAAACAAACATACCTATTCGCTTTGTTTGAAACATGATGTTTACCCGATGGAATGTCCTATAACACGCCAATTAGTACGATTACAGGAAAGAAATTAATAAACTATTTCTTAAATCACGTAAATTTTTAAATATTGTCAGAAAAAATCCTTGAAAAATCGTATAAATTATGGAATATCATATTAATGATAAGCTAGGACATGACAAACATCGCGTTGAATGTGTTCTTTTAGGAAAAACTACAAATAAATATTTTCAAAAAACTAAAAAAAAATATATTTTTAAATGATCAAGCTTAGAAACGGTTATCACTAAAATATTTTTTAGAGACATATTAAAACAAACCAAAGTTTATTCTGAGGGTTGTAACAAAAACTATTTTTTCTGAGAGTCGGTCCAATGTACATATATATCGAAGAACTATATTAATAATCTGTGAACTATATTCAATACCCTATATCTTAGGTTTTCATGAAAATAGTTTTGATGGTAATCAATTTTATTGACATTGTTTCTAATTGTTTGTAATTTATAATACATATGTATGTATATGTAGTAAATATTATTTGTCGACGTAGGTATCTGATGTCAGATCTAAAGGTTCAATTAGTCGTGACTTACCATATCGCCATAGCCGTAACCATAGCCATATCATAAGCATTTTTCTGTTAGGGCTATGGAGTTATGACATGTCACCAATAATCAAATACATTGTTGCCCATAAGCTTGGTTCGAACAGTTGTTTTATATGGTTACGGTTATGGCACGTCTAATTGAACTTTAATTCTGCAACTTTATCATAAAATGAACCGACTTGTCTAAATTTCCTTCTGTCACTTGATATAGGTTAGGTTTTATTACAAAAACCTATTTTTCTTTTAAAATGCTCTGGGCGTACTTTAAAAGGAAATTTATTTCTTGTGTCGTTTTACATTCTCAGTTAGATTTTTGACGACAAGTGTCGACATAAAATATTGGTCTCTATACTCTTCTGTGCCGAATCTTATATACCCTTCACAAAAGATGAATATTAAAAAAAATATTGATGAAAAGAGGTGAAATCGAGGTAGTCGCTTTTTAATAGCAACTATAGTTGGACTATGGCGAATATACTGATTTAACAATCATGTATGAAAGCTATTTGGGGGTTTTGGAAAGTTTATTTCAACAGACAGACGGACGGACATTGCTATATCGACTCTGCTATCTACAACGATTCATATACTATACCACAGATTATTACAGATATGAATCAAACTACAGTTCTCAATAAAGTAATATCGAGCCGTATGGTTATTTTGCAGAGCGAGAGAAAACAAAAATACAATTTTCAATAGCCAACAAGTGTAATATATATTTGTGGCTCTTTCCAAACCACAACCATTTGGCATTTTCTTTTGTTTGTTCTCTATTGCCATATTACTGGAACCAGCTGATTCATATCTGTATAATCTGCGATATATACTTTATGAAGTCGCAAATGAAAAATGTAGAAATTACAAACTCATGTTGAAGGGTAACATAGAGGCGAGATTTAAATGTCAAAAACCTAACTCTTGCAACAAGAAAATACATGCTAGTCAATGTATTTTGTATCAAACATATGATTTGTTGTATTTTTGTTTGACAAATTGGAGTGTCTAATAATTCTATAATTCTCTATGGGTATAATTATTAAAACATAATTTTTTTGAAACTACTTTATAGAGCTTGAAGCCTGCATAAGTAAAAAATATAGTTTTTTAAATATGTAATAAGAAATTATTTATTTAAAACCAGAATTTTAATACGTACCAAAATCAAATTAGAATATTCGGATAATTTTTTATATTTGTTGAGACTTCTTTCTGTTAGAAACGTCGTAACAATATCGGTATTTTTATCAGAATTTTGTTCGATATCAATCATACATGTCTAAAATTCCTTTAGAAATTCCCTAGGAATTTACATCAGAATAAGTACAGAATTCTGTACGACAAGTTTCAAGACATTTAGAAGTTACGTTTTCTTGACATCCACTCATAGAAATTTCGATACAACGTAGTAACGACATCGGAAATTTGTGCGGACTGTCGGTACGATTTCCGACCGAATTTAGTGGGTATATTATTAGTTGTGCACTTGTATTTTAGGAATTTGTTTTTTTGTTATGAATTCCACACTATATATAAATATAATTTATACAATTTGGTCCCACAATTAGTAGTAAATATTATTTTTTTTTTAAATGGTAATAATCCTTTAATTAATAAAAACAATTGAAATTAATATTTTAAAAGATTGTTAAAAACAATTAAGTTAAAAATGTAACACTTGAAAGCATAGAAGGCAATGAAAGATAAAATTCGTAGGGATTTTTTATAATTCAACAGCGTTGTACACAATATTTTGCTCATAAGTTTATTTTTGTTATAAAAGTTATATTGTATTTAAGTTTTTTTTTATATATACATGTGTGTATGTGTATATATGTATGTACATATATATTCAAACCTGTCCAAACTTCATCGTGCTTATTACTTCTTTTACGTCCCACAGACTTTGTTGAGTTTCCATTAAAATATAGAGTTTAAAACAGCTGCCTGACTTGTACATATAACAATTTCTTAAATGACGGCCTCTGCCTTCTCATAATCTCCAGCTTTTTTGTATTCTTCAGCACTCTATGACTAACTGAATACATACATTTATAAAAGGAACCCATACATACAAAACCCAACTACCACCATCAAAAATATTAACAACAAGTTGTTACCATATGGGCTCGTTGGTTTATTGATATCATGCGACGAATACTTTGTCGATGACGACCACAACAAACATCAGACATCAGCGTTTTATTTTGTTTTGTTTTCCTCTCCCTTTAAGTCATTTGTCCCTTTTTTGAACCTTAACATTTACCCCTTCCTCCAGTATGTAATTTCTAGATGTTAAATCTTATTGAATAAGTATTGTGCGGCATATCTGTGTTAATGAGAATAGTATTTCAAAGTAGCGACAGGAAGAGTCAAGATTCTTATGTGACTGCTCATTCATATACAAAATATTTATAAACAAAAACAAATTTTATTTTCTAAAATGTGTTCTGTAAATTAAAACTATAATAATATTTATTGAGTGAAAGGTGTATTTTAGTCGGTATAGTCTGAATATCTAGATGAATTTATGTACATGTGTGCGTTTGAGTTTATATGCTTTTCTACTTTTGGTGCTTTCTTAAAGTGTATGTGAGTGTTTTCTGTTGTGCTCATTTGCCGGTTTTTACTGAGTCGTTTTGGTTTCCTACAATTCGGTTTCTTATACAATTTCATTTAACTCCGACAAGTTTCGTTTGCTGAGGAGTTGCATCCCAAAAATAAAACAATATCAACTATCAGCTACAACAATACTTGAAAAGTAAAAATAAATTGATATATTTTTTAAGTTTCAAAGTACTCATACTAATTGTTATTATTATTATAATTCATTAGCATTAGAATTTTTAAATATAGCTGTAAAATAAAATTTAAACCACATATATATTTTCTCATATTTTCAGGTTTCTGTACAAATGCATAACACCTTATAATTTTACTAAATATTGATTGCTCATTCAAAGTTATCATGGTGAAAATTTAAAAATTCTTTAATAGACTTTATTAGCGTATTTAAATAAATAAAAGTTATAAAAAACTTTAGTTGTCGCTATTCTCTTCAATTATCACGGTGTTTAATCAAAACTTTTTCGGAAATTTACGCGCTTTTTATTACTTAATTGTTATTTGTTGTTCGTGTTTGTTCGTGTATATTTTTACCTCCCACTCTCATCTACAAACGTAAACAATTTTTTTAAATAAAAATATATGTATGTACTTTAAAATTGTAATAAAAAAGATAAAATTTAATACGGAGCCTCGCCAGACATTTTGACGTCGATTTAATCGAAAATAATTATTGGTTCTTCTGCATATGTTTGTGTTTAACAGCAAAATAAAAACTTGTTTCAATAAAAAAGGATTTATATCAAAACATTTAAAGTGAAAGTGCACAAAAAGTGTTTTTCTTATCAACATTTTAGGGTAATCAAATAAATCTTCGAAGGCTGTTTTATATAATGGAATCTGCGTTGGATGTTTTATCACGTGCTGCTACTATGGTGCAGGACAATGCAAATGGTATGTACTAATTTTTTTGTTATTTTTAAATTTAAAATAACTATTCCATAGTAGGCAATAACAAGAAAGATTAATATATTCGGCTGTGCCGAATCTTATATACCCTTAACCAATGAATACATTAAGATAAAAATTAATATTAATTTTTGGTAAAAAAAAATGTTGGTGAAAAACATAAATTTTGGTGAAACTATCTCGATTTTAAATCGTTAAGTTAGAGAAATAATTTACATATGGGCAATTCCACGAGAATGACTACCACGACTGAAAAAACAAATACCCTTGAAACTTTTTTTCAAGAGGATTTGAATAGAAGAAAACACTAAAATGTTACTATGTGAAATTATTTAGAGCTTATTAGAACATTTTAAGTGCAAAAATAATAGTTTAAACTGACTTTATTTAATATTTTAATTTAATTGGTATGTTTTAGGCTAAAATTGCGGCGAAAACTAAGCTGCCAATTAGCATGTAGTATGAAATGAATTTGACTCTGATTATTTTTTTGCTATTATGAAATTGTTTATTAGAACCGAATATATATTTTCTATTTATACATTGTTTTACTATAAGAGAAAAATCTGTCACGTACGGTATGTCACGTACGATATTAATTATAAAATCATCCAAAGATTGTTTTTATTTAAATATGACAGATTGTAAAGGAAAAATATTTGGTATAGTCTAAGAAATTAAAATAAAACCTAACGCCTCTCACGATTCGCAAATTTTCGCATATTTCTACATGTACCTCAAAATCACTTCCGTTTTATGTCACGTACGATATACCCTTATTTGGCTCGATATTTTGGACAGCAATATTTCTAAAGAACTTATATTTTTTTTAAATATAGTACCCTTTAAATGGAACATAAAGAACAAATTATTTTTCAGATACTCTTATTTTTGCATAATCTATTCCACTCTGTAGGCGTACAAATGTCACGTAGGATGACATGGAATTGCCCATATGGACAATTCCACGAATATGACAACCACTACTGAAAAAACAAAGATGATTATTAGGAGAAATCACTAAAATTGTACTTATTGAAGGTATTTAGAGCTTGCTACAACATTTTAAGGCAAAAAATAATAGTTTAAACTGACTATATTTAATTTTTTAATATAATGTTATATTTTATTACGGTATGTGACGTACGATATTAAATTTTATTTATTATAAAATCATCCACAGATATTTTTTATTTAAATATGACGGATTATAAGGAAAAATATTTGGTTTAGTGTAAGAAATTAAAAGTAAAACTAAACACTAAATATTAGTGATAGTGAGTTAAAAAATTTTTATTTTATTTTTGTTTACTAATTCATAACTTAAGACTAATACTTCATTAAAAATAACAAAGAAAAATTTAACATTTTTGTAAAATTTTGTTTTATATATTCGACCTTTATTCAATAATTGTTTTATTTTAGTTAGATTTTCTCTAATGTGGGTTTTCAAGGTCCTTATTATATTTAAATGTAAATAAAAGAAATTATTTAATTTTTCATATGACTTTTTGCTGTTTATTTTTCAGCCTCTTCATTTCTTTAAATAAATGCAAAAATAATTATAAATAAATATCACAGTAAAATCTTAATCTTAAAACTAATATCACAGTTGCAACAATATTACGACCCTAAAAATTACAATATTGCAATTGTGTAGAGTTTTTGTTGTCCTTGTCTTCTTTTCTATTTATTGCACTTGTTGTTCTTTTTTATATGTTTATTTTTATTATTTGAATTTGGCTTCAATCATTTCATGACCACTAATTTTTGAAAATTTTGTGAGAGTATGTTTAATGGAGCTTTTTGTTGATTGCAAGTTTAAATTTTGCACTTATTGAGTGTAGATCAGGTTTTTGCACTAAATCTGCGTTTAGTGGTAGTGAAAAAATTATCCATAGCACTAATTTGTTTTAGTGCTAGTGAATAAATAACCATTATCACTAAAGCTAGTGAAAAATAGTGCAAACTAATGCCCTACCTTGAACTATGATATTTTTCCATGTACTTCAAAATTACTTCCGGTTTATGTCACGTATAATATAGTCTTATTTCGCTCGACAACAATGCTGCGAAAGTACTTATTATTTTTTTAAAATATATTACCCTCTGAATGGAACATAAATACCAACAAAAAGGTAAGATTTGGAGTAATATGTATAGGATCAGTGTTCCCAGTATTGACAATTTTTCACGTATGGGAATTTGTTTTCCATTTAGGGTGCAAGTGTTTGTTATAGGACAATTTAGGGGGTAACAATATAATTTAGTCTAATTTTTATAGTTGTAATATCTACCATACAAATGTTTAAATCAAAATATTAATATTTATAAAATACACCCCCTGTTTGCAACGTGCAAAGTATTGCCTCAAAAACCACCTTAGAGTATTACAATCTGCTCAGGATCACTTTCTGTGTCTATTAATCGATGTCCGTCCGTCCATGTAAACTTGTAATCAAACTACAGGTCGCAATTTCAAAGATAATTCAACAAAATTTTGTACAAGCTTTTCTATTACCACAAAGACGAAGCCTATTGATATCTAAACTATATTCAGCGCTAATAAGTTTTATATAAGCCGAACTCGCGCCACCAAATTTTGTGACGATCGGTCCATAATTAGTCATAGCTCCCATATAAGGCCCACTTAGTAAAATCACTTTAACTAGCATAAATCTCTTAAAAATAATGGTATTCCAATACAATTTAATTCGAATAAGTTATATAGGCCCATATGAGGCCTACTTCCGAAAATCAGCAGCAATGGCTCCCATACATACTTTCTAAAATTCATAAACCTGACAAAAAAATCCAAAAAGCACTCCTATGGTATAATGGAGGATTATATATGCTTAGAAAAAAAAAAACTCAAAAAAGAACTGAAAAATTGGATATTGTTTATCATGCCTTACTACCGATTTCTCCAACATCTACAATCAGCGAGAGAGTTTCCAAAAAAACTAAACAAAAATCGTTTAAAAGGAAAACATTTATAAAATATATATATTTTTTTAAGATTATTCCAGAACATCCTACTAAAATCCTAAAAAAGCTGTCTGTATTTTTTTATTGATATTATTTATCCTATTGTTGAATTGTTATGTTTTGTTTGTTTTTTGTGTTTTCGTTATTTTTATTAATAAAATACTTAAATAAGTACACACAAATCGTGGTTTTAAGGCCTGTTTCACGATGTCGAAAGAAAAATGATACGAACAAATTTGTAGGAAAACTATTCGAAAGAATTTTAAAAACAGAGTGTTTTTCATACAAATTTTTTCGACTCATTTTTCTTTCGACATCGTGGAACAGGCAGTTAATCGAAAAAAATTATATCGAATTGAATAAAATTAAAAAACATAATTTCCTATTTTTTTTAGTTACAAAGAATTATGATTTCTGAACATACAAATTAGCTAAATTCAGAACAGAAATATTTAAAGATATTTAGAAATGGTATTAAAAAACCATCCGTTCAATTAAAAATATAATCGCTATATCGCTTTATGTCATAACACACTGTTCCGAAAATCGGACTCGTATGTTTTCTACGATTATCAAAATTGACTAATGACTAGTGTCGCAGTTATACGCTGAACATTACGAGAACATAATTTAAATTTTTTAAATCCAATAATATAATAATCAAATACTAGCAAAATATTGGAAAAGGATTACATAATATTTTTCCTACTAACCAATTTGGTTTTAGAAGACAACACAATACATCCCAACCATTACTTAAAATTAAAAAAACTGGTTAAACATGATTTCGAAAATGGAAAATCAACCGGAATGGTTCTTTTTGACATTAAATCAGCCTTTGACTCTGTGTGGCATAATGGCCTTATTTACAAGTTAAAATAATTTAATTTCCCACTCGAAATAATCAAAATCATATTAACTTTTCTAACTGATAGGTCTTTTTGTGTTTATATCGGGAAAACAAATTCACGTGAAGTTCATATTAATGCTGGATGCCCTCAAGGTTCCTGTTTATCGCCAGTTTTATATAATATTTACATTGCCGATATACCGTCGTTTTCCTATTGCACAACAACAATTTTTGCAGATGATGTATCTATCCTAAGCTCTAATAAATATTTTACAAAATGGAAAATTTTAATAAATCCGGAAAAAACAAAAGCCGCCATATACTTTACGTGGAAGCGTAAGTCCTCCTTTGCACTCCAAAATTCATTGTAGTTCTATAACCACAACATCAACTGGGTAGAAAATGTTAAATATCTAGGTGTTATTCTAGATACAAAACTGAGCCTTAAAAACCACATTTCGTATATTGTGGAAAAAATTAACAGGGTCACACATATCTTGTTCCCTTTAATTAACAGAAAATCAGATCTATCAATTGAAAACAAAAAAAAAAAAAAAATTAATTAAATCCATTTTCCAACCCATAATGTTTTATTGCACAACTGTCTGGTCTACATCAGCAAAAAGCCCCAAGTGGCACAAAACAAGCTTTTAAAAATGATTTTTAAACTTCCCTGGCACTATTCAACTTTAACAGAACATGCGAACACTCAGAATACCAGCACATAAATGAGCTAATATCTTTATAAATTTTATCTTTTCTAACCAAGTTTAAGTTTTTAGTATATAGAAATTGATTCAAAAAGGTTTTTTTAACAAATAACACATAAACTTATTATCAATATTACAACAAAACAAAATGTTTAAAAATAAGCACACACTTAATAAATAAATAAATTTTAGGTTGCAAAACCCCTTATCGCTTTTAATCATAAAACTCTTGGCCCACCGTTTCAAAAATCAGGCTTTTATGATATCTGCGGTAGTCAAAAGTGACGACTAGTGTTGCAGTTGTTCGCCGACCATTACGTGAACAAAATTTATATTATTAAAATCCTAGAAAAGTTTCACCAATAACAATATAACATCCTCTATTAAAGGTAAAATTTACAAAGTCGCATTACCATACATCAACATTCAAGTACCAAAAGACTTTTGGTCTAATAATATACAAATTTATATTGTTTTATATCAGCCTTCTATTGAATGTCCTCTGAATCCATTTTCCACTAAAATGTACGATAAGATGAATAAAACACTGACATTTTAAAATTGTTAAAATAGTTTGATCGTGGTTTTCCTACTATAACATAAAAGAAATCTATCAACTGCTTGATAAAATC
This sequence comes from Calliphora vomitoria, assembly GCA_942486065.2. NCBI lineage: Eukaryota > Metazoa > Arthropoda > Insecta > Diptera > Calliphoridae > Calliphora > Calliphora vomitoria. The sequence continues at coordinate 130,505,815 of OW818031.2, forward strand.
ATACTCAGATATGAATGATAAATTTGGTTTTCAAGCTAAAAGATCAATGTAGTGGCATACGATGCAATATCCCCAAACTGATTTTTTTAAATATATGGCCAAGTGTCAAAAAGGATGAAAGGAAATTAAAAACATAATGTATTTTAGAATCTTTTTGGGTAGGCGGTGGATGACAATAGTTTTCTCTTAATAGTAAAATGTTAAGTACGTAACAAACCATAATAATTATTACTAAATTCAATTTTGTCCTGGTTAATTTTTGTTTATTTTAATCCATTTCTATCTTGATGCTTTCTTTTCTTAGTTATTTATATATTATGTAGATTTTTTTTTTTAAATTTGCATCTATTTTTCAAAAAAAAAAAATTAATATTTGAAAGTTTATTGAATTATGTATAAATTTATACAAAAATCAATTTAAAAGTTTTTACGTAATATTATTATATAGCAGTATAATATTATTTTAGAAATTACAATTTTCTTTGTAATAGAGGCCCTGTTCCGATCTCGCTTATTTTTAGCTAAACTTCGTGGTAAGGAATACAATTTGGCACATTATAAAAAAAGTTTGATGAATCTCGCAATTTTAGTTATCTATATATGTATCTGAAATAATTTCAGAAATAAAAAAACAAATGTCTGATGTGAAATAATAGTAGGATATCAGAATTAATATTGGAATTTAAATAAATTTGAGTTTTTTGAAAACATATGTTTGAGAAGATTTGTGACCATTTTGAAAGAAGTGTCGGTCCAAGGGGTACTTGTTGGAAAAAATTTAGATTTGAAAAATGTAATTTTTTTAAATTTTTTGGAGAGGATTTTTGACCATTCTACACTATATAGAAATGGTGGTCCATGAGGTACTTGGTATTTTTTAATAAATTTTTCATACATAACCAGTTTTGTCCAATATGTTTTATCGTCAGCTTATTACATGATATTTAGTGTTTATTCATTTTCTTACTTTTTAAGTACAAACATATTTTTAATTTTGTGGTTTTTAGTTAAATCAGAGTTGAAACTTTTCGCTTATATTCTTTGTTTTAAAAAACAATCCAATTTGTTTTCCCTATCGAAATAGTATAGAAGCTCCTAAAAGCTCTTGAATTCGAATGTACTAGTTTTGTCAGTTAAGAACATTCATGAAGCTACTCGAAAGAAGATGGCACTGTGTATAAATAGTGGCTGGGGTTGCAGTAGTTACTCAGTTTATGATACGCTGTTAGAAGTACCATCAACTGTATTAACAGTGTATACTTCTACATTATAATGTGTGTTTTTAAAGTGTGTAATTTAAGTGTGTGTATTTCTGTGAATTATAAACGTATATAAAAATACTGAGTGACTATTTAAATTGTTGTGTAAATTTGAATAAATAAAGAGTTGTTACAATTTTAAACTGCTAATCTGCTTTTATTTGCTATCAAAAGTATCTGTTTTATTTAAAGGAAATAAACCACCTCTTTTGAATGGTAAAAACGTAACAATAACATAGTGTCAACTTACAAACTATTTTATTAAAATACACATATATATATTAACACGTTGCTTAATAATCGCATCAATTTAATTCCAAATGAACGATATGTATGCATTTCTGTTTATTGAGCTACTATTTTATAAAGTACTTAATTAAAGAAAATAATTGTATCATTTTTAGCAGAATAGTATTAATAATATTATTCTACATAGTTTTGGATTTCTAAATTCCACTTACGGAATACCAAAATATCAAAATTTGTTTATGCATAAGCAGAAAGAAATCGTGACAAATTAAAAAATTATAAATGTGAAATGTGTATGTTGTAGAAAATATACATAATACAAATTAAATTATAAAAATTTTTGCTTGTCTTGGAATTTCAAGTATTTTTTCAAACACAGTTATTTTTAATTATTACTTTTAAAACTTTATTCAATATAATTTAGGTGTATAAAGTATTAATAGCTGTTTGTAAATGTACATTAGACATACCTTTAAAAAATGGAAAAAAGATAAATATAACCCGTGCCGGAAATCGATTAAATGTTTTAAAATTGAGTAAATACTGGTACTTTTTTAGATTTCTTAAAAAAAAACCCTATTTAAATAATATTTTCTATTAATATGAAATAAACCTAATCTTCTAACAAGGTATAAATCAATAATAATGAAAAATAGCAAAGTTATACGTGTTTTTTCTGACCATATATTGTTTACTCACTTTTTTGGAGAACATATTTGTTTACACAATTTTTGCATGCAAAATACTGGGTAAATAAAACACAAAATTCCCTTTATGTTGAATATATGAAAATATTTTAGGTAAATCAACTGGAGAAGGAATGCAAGGGGGAAAAAAATTCTATTTTTTCACTTTTTGTTAATAATACGGTAATTCCTATTGTAACTAACCAAAAAATTCTAGGTCTTATAATAATAAAAAATTATCGTTGGAAAAATCACATTTCATACCTGAAAAAATCACTTGGACATAGAGCAAACCTCATAAGATATCTTGCAACCAGAAGTTACGCTCACATGAATACTCTAACTAATTTAGTAAAAACACTCATTATAAGTAAAATAGATTACGGGCTATCCCTTTATGGGAAATCTGCTAAAAGCAATTTAAATGCTATTAAAACAACTTACCACCAAACTGTTACATCCAGCACTTACGCATTCCGTACAACACCAATACATACTATATTAATCGAATTTTGGAAGCAAAAAACGGACTGTTACCAAAAATATTGTCGTACGACAACTCTGTAATATATGGTGATGTACCCAAAGTAATATCCTCAAAAAAAAAAACTCCCAGAATTCAGTCAACTATTCATGAATGTATTAATAACAATGTAATAAATTATAAACAAAAACTAAGATAATTTTTTTCACTGCTGAAGCAGCTATATACATTGCTAGCAAATTTTAGAAAAATACGATAATATTTTCAGACAGTCTGTCGGTTATATCGCTTATACAAAACCCAACAAACAATAAATGGCGTTCTGTAAACAAAATTCGAGACTAACTAATTACAAATAATAAAAAAATTAAAGTCATTTGGATTCCAGGACATGCAGAAATATATGGAAATAAATTTGCAGACTCCGCAGCGAAATATGCTTGCTTAGCACCAATATATAGAGATAAATTAAGTGAAAGGATAGACATTAGAAGTGCAATAATGAACGAACTTCAACATAGAAGAAAAGATGAAATGAAAAATTACTACCATTCACATTATTCCCAAATAAACCCAGACATAGAGAAAATAATATACCCAACAGATGTCAGCAAAAATAAAATAAAAATATTCTCCCGTTTACGTATGGGTCACACAATTTCCACACACCAACACCTTATTACTAATCTTCATACAAATAACTGCCAATACTGTGGATCCACAACTTCAGTGGAACATATATTATCAATTTGCCCTAAATTAAGAAATCTACAATCCAAATATTTACTAAATAATGGTATCAATCTTCTTAAGAAACCAACTAAAGATAATATTTAGCATATATACAATTTTATATCCAATTTAAATATCAAAATTTAATATTGTAATCTCTAAGCCATACATAGCTGATAGCCCTGGCAGCCAGTGCTAATTTTTTTCCTATATTATTCTTGTGTTTATCTATAAGATTAATATTAAATAAATAAATTACTTATGTAGTCCGGTTTGTTTATAATGTTAAGCGTCGTGAATATATTTGAAATTTTGTTCATCGTTTTATTGGATGTTATTTTGATGACTTTGTTAAGTATCGAAATATGATTTTATTTTAAAATGTAATCAAATTTGGAAGACCACTTGTGCTGTATAGATCATTTACATTCTCACGATCCACTAAATTTTTCTTTGACAAATCGTTTGTTGTTAGAATAGCTAGGCTGAGGAATATTTTACCTTATTCCTTGCGAATTTTTTCTCAATCCAATAATGTTTTTCATTTTTATCTAGTGCTACTCATTGATGATTTACTTACTATTTTAAGTTTAACTAGTTAACAGTTTGCCACTGATGGGACCTATTTAGGATTATTTTGTTTTTCTTTAATTTGATCCTGCATATATTAAATATATATTAATTTATATTTAACTAATATTTTGTAATTAATTTGTATTATCAAGAATTGTAATATCGTTATGATACTTTATTTATTATTGTTTCACCTCCGGTGTTATTACTATGTAATATTGTTATTTTGGGCATTTAGGCTTAATATTACAGAAATAAATGAATAAACGAAATGAAAATGAGATGAAAATCAATTGCTATTAAATGTTATATAATTTTGACTTTAAATCGATGTAACTAATAGCGCTGAGGTTTTCAAGCAATAAAATTATTTCATATATCCTAATACTTCAATTCAATTCAGTGACGATTGGACTACCATTTCCATATAGTGTGATATCCGAGACCATTTTCTAATTTCTAAAATGACCACAGATTTATTTTTTCAAATAATTGAAATTCATTGGAATCTGGTTCTTAAGATCAGTTCAAATAAATATTATTTATTTTTTTCTTATTCTGAAATTATTTCAGTTATTGTAGATATAAAAATTTCTTTATTACAAGTGAAATATTATGATTGTTAAGTGATTAACAGGTATCTGTGAACTGCAAAATGGGCTGTGCTAAAAAATTTGGGTTTTGTCTGTGCTAATTAAATTTAAATTTATCTTCACACACATAAATTATTGTCCTATTTGGTGCAATAGTTCTTGAGTTTATCAATTACAAACATTTATCTTATATTAATTTGTGTAAACGACTAATATGGAATATTGAAAGATTTTTGGTAATAAATAAAGACAGTGAAGGCAAAAGCTCATTAGTAACTTAATTATATAACCATAAGTGTAAATATTTCTATTATAGAAGGAAGTTAGATTTTGTAACTAAAAATTCGCTCTAAAATATGTATCTATGTATTTCAAAAATATTATTTGTCCACAATGGGGTGTTTCACTGTACGCATATTTATGTTTATACATACGCATATGTATGCACTTTTTACACCTTTGTTTTGTTGTTTGTATTTTACGTTTAAGTTCTTCTAGTTAGAATGGCAAATGTTTTGATATGACTTCAGCTTCTTTCTACTTTGTTTTTCATTACATATTTCTAGTTTTTGATATTATTATTGTTGTTGCTTTGTTATTCACTTCACTATTTATTTTAAAGTTGTTGAACAACTTTTCCTTTGCGCTGCTGATGCTGTTGACTTGTATCGGAACAAATATCCATGTTTTTTTTTTTTTAACAAAAAAGTAATTAATATTGATTTAAAACATTTAATAATAATATTTTGTCTTATCAAAAAACAAACAACAAGATACATTGTAAGGGCATTTGCATTTATTAAAGTATGTAGTTATTATATCGTCGTAGATAGTACGTAGTCATTTATATCTAGGGCATAAATTGGACAATGTTAAACTTTGCAGCTTCGGCTCTAATTAGGATAGCATACACCCATTCTTATGCATGATCAAAAAACGTTTATTTTTTATACTATTTTAAAAACTTCTAATCTAGCGTTCCATCGATTTAAATTCAGAAGATTTCCGTAATTTTTTGTTATTCAAAATATTTCTTAAAATGTTACCACGTTATGTTCTTCAATATATTGAAGGACTTGGGTTTTAAATATTACAGTTTTTAAATATTAAAAAATATTGACATTGAATTAAAATGAATATGGCCATTGTGATATTACAAGTTCCATTATTATTATTAAAACTAAAATAAAATGAACTTATCATGTTGCTCTAATATATTATGCAAATACATATATTGTTTAAGACAAGATAAGATGGCTGTTGAACTTTAAAAGAAAGCACATAGAGAACTAAAAAGCCATAAATTCGAAACTTACAATAATTTTTTAAACATTCGAAAAATAAAAATAAAAAACAGTCATATAAAGTGACAAACGAACGTTAAGCTGTTGAAAACCACAAAGAATTGCAAAATAACAACAATTTTCAAAATAGCGAAAAACGTACAATATAAATGTAGAAACAAAACAGAAACGAATACGAATATTTACAGCAACAAAAAAATTAAAAACGGAAATTGCCTAAACAACTAAATATAATAAGAGAATCTTAAACAAAAGAGAAATAATACAAGAAGGGAGAAAATAAAAGCAAACTGTGTGTATCTAGAAATTTTATTAAATACATACTCGTATAGGTATAAAAATATATTCTGCATTCTCAAAAATATATAAATATGTATGTATATATATATATTTATCAAAGAATAATATCGGTTCTAAAATTTAAGGATTGCTAATAAAAAGTAATGTATGAATCTCACAGCAGCTTAGACTATGATTTTCATCCGTTGGAATTTTTCGAATGATCAAAATTGTTTGCATTCGTATAACATTTGAGAAGAGGCTTTTAATCAAATGTTTTAGTCCATGCGATATCAAACATTGTGTTATTTATAGAGAACTAAATTTTATGAAATTAAGATTTTATGAAATTCAAGCAAAATGTTTATTAAAATAGTTTTGGTTCTACTTAGAAAAAAATGTAATGGAAGTTCGACTTTATTACATTTACATGGTTAGATATAGGAAGAATAGGACCGCTCAAGAAAAAATTGGTTATCATATATGGTTATATATTGGTGGGGTATCAGTCAAATTCGGCAATGGAAATCTAGAAATCAAATGTTTTAGTCCATGCGATATCAAACATTGTGTTATTTATAGAGAACTAAATTTTATGAAATTAAGATTTTATGAAATTCAAGCAAAATGTTTATTAAAATAGTTTTGGTTCTACTTAGAAAAAAATGTAATGGAAGTTCGATTTCATTACATTTACATGGTTAGATATAGGAAGAATAGGACCGCTCAAGAATTGGTTATCATATATGGTTATATATTGGTGGGGTATCAGTCAAAGTCGGCAATGGAAATCTAGAAAACCCCTTAATGCCGAAATGGGTACAAAAAAACCCAGATGCCACAACGGGTAAAAATAAAATATACATATCAATACAAATACCTAAAATACTGATTGCATGAAATTTCGTCAAAATTGGACAACGGAATAGGGGGTTATTTGTTTCTGTGGAACCTACCATTAAACTGTAAACTTCTTTAAATATTATTATTACAAATCGTACTTAACTTTCGTAGAGTTTAAAACCACAAACAGTTTTAAAAACGTGCACTTAAATTTCAGCTTTGCAAAAATCATTGTGTCTCCCATGGACGTATGAAAAGTATTAAGTATCTATAAAAGAATCAACAATTTGGAAAGTATTAAATAAAATTTTTCTGTTAGTATCTAGATAGAGATAGTGTATAGCCAAGACATTGTTTTAATTTTTCGGAGATATTAGCCGATTTTTTAAAAACAGTTTAAGATTCGGCACTCTGACTTCTTTGTACTTTAGTGCTTTTGGGGCATTGTTCTGTCCTTGTTATATACTTGTAAAAAGTTGGCATCACTGTTTAAGAGAGTATTATTTGTTTTGTTGTTTGCTTCATTTTCTTAAAGAAATTGAGTAACAATGGAGAGTCTAAGTAAGTTAGCTTCAGTCAGTATTGTATGTTGTTAATTAAAGCACGAGTTAACGGCGTTTTAAAGCTTCCAAACAAAAGTTTTAAAGAATAAAAAAAAATATATACAAAGATAAATAAAACATTTTATTTTGCACATTTTGTTTAAATTGTGAAAACTAAACAAATCTTAGAAATTATGTATATATGTATGCATATAAATACATACATAAAGTGCAATTGAAAACCATATTCAAGTTTAAAAACAAATAACATAAATAATTATGATGTTAAAAAACAAAATGATAATAAGAAATAGAATAATAGTGCCAAATAAAATATTAATATTATAAAAACATAAAAATGAAAAGATTGAAAACAATAGATTTCGAAATCGATTAAAAAGAAAAGTTTTTAAGTTTATTTTTCAAACTCTTTCGCTGAAATTATAAGAGAAGTTTAAACACCCACTCAAGTTTTTTGATTCACCAGTCGCCTAAAGCGTTCCTCTCAACGATTTGCCATCATCATTACAGTCATCAGAAGTAAAAACATCGATCGTAAAACGCCACCGTAATTGTTTCTGATTTTTAAATTTTTTTCACAATATTTTTATTTCAAATTGAGTTCTTAGTTATTGCGAGTTGGCAATGTACATATACATATGTATGTATATATGTATGTACAGTATATCATCTATACATTCAAATGTATATGAATATCAACATACATACATATGTAAAAACGTGTACTTCACGAAAGTCAGCAAAAAAGTAAATTGAAAGAATCGTTTTGCATAACTTATATACATACATATATGTATACATATGTATGTTTATACACACACACAATGCACATATGAATGTATCTTTGTATTTGCGTATGATTTATTCGTTCGTTGCTTAATAGATAGTAATGAATAATAGTAGAAAATTTATAAAAAAAAAAATAAAAAAACAATTGAAAAACTTTTGAAGAAACAATAACAGACCTGGTATTGAAAGAAGATAGTAGAAGGATTGAGATATGTTTGTTGCCGTTTAACTCAAATTTCAAATAAAATGGATTATCTTTATATTGTAAATGCATTCAAACAACAGCAACAACAATTTTTGCTGCATCAACACCAACTGCAACAACAAATGCACAGTCATTCTACTACAACAAACACTTTATCACTCCAACAACAATTAGATAACTCTAATATGTCCAATAGCTTGATATGGCAACCTTGGCGAGATTTGCAACAGGCTGCTGTCCACCACCATTTATATCAGCAGCACCAACAAAAGCTACTCCTAAAAAAAGGTTTGTTTTTATGGATGTAAATACTATTGTATGTTAGGATAATAACATTAAACCTTTTCTGCCACAGCCGCAAAAATCTTATTAAATATAAAGATTCATACAGTTAAGGACAAAACATTACGTACTATATTCATTATATATATATATATATATATATACTATATTTATTTTTTTTTATTTATTTATTTATTTTCAATAACCTAGCCTATTGGCCATAACCGGTTACAAATTTCTACTTAAAAAAAGTTTACATTAAAAATATATATATATATAAGTAAATTAAATAATTATGATATAAATTAATTATGATAGGTATAAATTATAATAAAAAAAATTTAACAAAGTCAAAAGCTTAACTCCAAAATATATTATACTATAAAACATCCTTATTGGATAATGATTATTAAATTGAAATCAGTTAATAAGCAACTTGATAAGAAAAAATAGTTTCCACTAGAAAAAAAATAAATTTGATAAAGTACATGTGTATCAGAAATAATCAACCAAGTAAAAAAGAAAGCAAGGTACTCAGTACAACCTAGAAAAATTCATAATATATATATATATATATATATATATATATATTTTTTTTTTGTGATTTGTTTAAGGTTTTCAACAACATCTCGGCCATTATTTAAATAATAGTTAACTGTAATTATATTTGGATTATACAATTATCAATAAATAATCTCATTTCAGAATAATAAAAGTTAGAATCCGACCAAATATTCGTTTTCAAATTAGGCCAAAAATCGGCATAATACCAGATTCAGTATTCGGCCATATTTTGATCGAATAGAATTTAAAAAGAACTGTGGTACTAAAATGATTGATTAAGTACTATTTCGAATTGAGTCTTTAAATTAAACATACTAAAGTTCGATTATTGTTTATTAATTTGCGGAAAATCAATGTAAAATGTATCAGATTTAGTTACACATGTTAATTTTGAGTAAAAATCACTGATTGCCACAAACTATACCCAAAAAAGGTAGTAGGCTATTTGAATTTATATTTTTGCTAAAAATTTATTTATATTTCCTAATTCATTTTAAGAAGATTTGAGTAAAATTCAGACAAAATGCTAAATTTTCACATATAAACAGGGCGGGATTTTGACTTAAAGATCAAATGCGTAGTAATCAGTTTGGGTTCTAGTTTAAAGTTCGTAATATTGAATCTGTTACATTTTGTTATCAAAACAGTGAGTAAAATATTAAGAACATTGTAACATAGAAAATAAATTGAAAAAAATGGATTATTCTTTATGTTTTCCTACACAAATATTTTTTAATCAGATGTTTGCACATTCGGGTTTAAACCGCCAAACTAGTTAATAAAACAAAATAATCGACAACCCAAATACAATATCCTAAACATTTTTCATTAAAAAACACATACATTTTATACAAAAAACAAATTAGAATGTTATTTGGTTCTGTCGAATCGACAAACAAAAATTTATCAATATAACAAATAATTACACACGCCGTCGCAGGCAAGAATGTGTGTCTGTTGCAAATAATAAGACAATTCGAACAGACATTTAAAGATATTATTTAAGAAATACGGCAATTGTAAAGAATGTATGGAAGGACCCAAAAACTAAATTTTAATCAAGAACATTTTTTTTACCACTTTTGGAGCGTTGCTGGCGTATGTCACAAATAACATGAAGAATGTTGGCCTCCATGGCGTAAATTTTTGCTGGTTTTGCAGCATAAACCAGTGACTTCAGGGTATAATCGAGAGGTTACAAATCGCTCGACCTTGAAGGCGAGTTAACAGGTTCATTTCTCGAAATCAAGTTATCGCCAAATTTTGATTTTAATAAATTTATGGTTGCTGACGTCGTATAGCACGTTGCGCCATCAACTTCGACTTAATTTTTGTAGAAATAAGGTCCGATGATGCCACCAGCTTGCAAACCGCACCAAACTGTGCATTTTTCTGGATGTAATAGAGTATGTAGGGTCTGTTGTGGATTTGTCTCACTCTATGTGCGGCAATTTTTTTTATAACAAACTAGTTAATAAATCGATGACTTATTTTCAAAGTATATTTGTATAATTTGGTAGCGTTGTTCAAGCATCAATCTATTCTTGATGATTTGCAAGAGTATACTGATCATAAATTTTAATATAATTTTTGATTTAGCCATAAAAATACTTTGGAATCTAAAATCTTTCAATCAACAATTATTTTATACAATATCTAAAGAGATTTTATATCATTAAATTTCTCTAATTTATTATTATTATTATTTACATCTAATATTATTAATTTTGTATTTTTATTAATTTAAACAAACAAATTATTAAAAAAAAAGTGTGGTCTTAAATATATTTTATTAAATTATTCGAATAAAATTTTCTACTCGTTCCTTCGAATAATCGAGGAAATTGTAAAAATTAATCGATCACTAGAATAATACAAAAATTATAAACTATTTTTTGATTGAAATAAAACTCGAAAAATTTACAATGATAATGAGTACTCTAAATGCAATTGACAAATTGTATAAAAATATTCAAGTTTCAAACATTTTCCCAGCTTTTTTCCTAAAAAGCTCAACCATTCGTCAGTTTTGAAAATATCACAGTATAAGATCATTATTATAGAGTTTCACTTTATTTTCTCTTATAAAAGTCATATAATATCAAATAAACATGTCGAGGGCCTATATTCAAAATTCTCTATCTTTGATTTTCACGAAAATTACTTTTTGATGGTAAAATGTTTAGTAAAACAGCTCGCATATATGGTGTGAATTTAAAAAAAAATTTAACGTTGGAGTTTGCTTAAAAAAGTGACTACTTTTAAAGTGTCATCTATTGTTTTACGATAATTTACACCAATCAAACTCCAAAAAAAGCAACGAAAATACATTTTTTCTATAACTTTTTGTTTAATATTGTTATTTTTTTATATTATGTTGTATTATTAGCCGTTATCTTAAAAACTGAGATATGGCATAAATGGCATCGTTAAAAACTGAGAGATGTCATAAATGAAATCAAAATAATTTAATTTTATTAAAATGCTAAATCCTCTATCTTATCATTTTCATACATATACATTTTGAAAAGAAAACCCCTTTATCTATCATAGGATTGTATAATTGGTTTTTAAAATTTTGTATTATTGGGCAAAATTTTAAAAACCAATTATATGTGAGATTCAGTAATTGCTTTAAAAAATATTGTAGAATACCGAATTTTTATAATTTTAGTAATAAGCGAAAAAAAAGTTTTTTGGCTCTACTGAAAAGTGTTTTTTAAGGTAGAGGGTTTTGATGTGTTGAATATATTAGTTACGTTTCTTTAGGAATTATATGGGCCAATTTCCTGATATTATCATTTTGAAGCGGGAATTGAAAACAATGATTTCCCCGGGAATGCCTAATCCACAGTTACGATTGACGTTGTAAATTCATATTCCATAGTTTTTTTGTATTCAAGTTATAAGAAATTTTGTTTTGCATGAATTTTTATGCATATTCATTGTCCACAACTTCCGTTATTGTCATTGACATTCAAACGTACTGTCTACTCGTATGCATTAACAACAATAACTAAATATTTTAATTTTGTCACGTTTTTGGTAGTTTCTGATTTCGTTGAGTGTCTTTAAGGAATAAAATGTTATATAATTATTAAACCATATATCATAAACGGAAGTTCAAAATAATATATTACAAGTATGTATGACGAAACAAAAAAAGTTATAAAATTATATACATATTTTGTCTGTCAATTACTGAACCACGAACATCATAAAATGTATACTCGTACATTTTTCATAGATCTACCTGAAATAAAAAATCTGATATCAAAATTATATGAATTAAGATATTTATTGTTAACAAGACTAATATTAACTTTAGATTTTTCCAAACCGATTAGAAAATTTATATCAAAATTGCTCAATAATATTTTAAAATCTGAAGAGTTTTTCCAGTTTTTTATTAAGTTTGGTTTTTTCAGAGGTTCAACATTAATATTTATAATATGTATGTGGTTTCATAATACCCAATAATGTAAAATTGTTAACAACTTTTTAACAATTAGTCACATGATCTAATTATTGATCTCATATTAAATCTAATGAATCTTAGTTTTAAGTTTTAATCGCAATTTAATACAAAATATTTTTTTTCCATTTTAATCAAACATATTTATTACATTATACAATTTATAAGATATAAAAGCTTATCGTGATATTTTCCAGATCCTGCTTTTATATAATATATATTAGTATAATGTAATAGTTTGATTGAAATTGAAGTTTATTTTCTTTTTAAAGCATATAAATAAAAGCTTTTTATAAATGTTTTTTTTATTATGATTTTATTTTCTTTTTTAAGAGCTCTTTGAATATATTGATCACAGATTATTACAGATATGAAACAAATGACAGTTTTCAAAAAAGTAATATCGAACTGTATGGTTATTTTGGACGGTCTACAACCACTTTTTAATGCTTGAGGTTTGCAGAGCGATAGAAAAAATTACAATTTTCGATAGGCAATGAGTGTGATATATAATTGTCCCTCTTTCGAAACCACAAGAATTTGAAATTTATTTTTGTTTGTTCTCTATTGCCATATGATTAGAACCAGCTGATACATATCTGTGTAATCTGTGATATTGATTTTAAATTCAAATTTTCTAACATATTTTAACAATCTTGTATTCAGACACTATTGAAAATATTGAACATTTTGAATTTTAGAAAGCGTCGAATTCTTGCCGCTGTAAGGTCCATAACAAGTCTATTAGTTATACGAGTATGTAAGCAAACTAAAATTGTTTTTTTTTTTAAAATCATAAACTGAATGAAATGTTCATATCTTACATACAAAATTAAAGGTGCTTCTATAAAATTTGTGTTTTGTCGCTTACGATATTTTTGAGCTAAGGGTTCGATGTGTTCATTCATATTTCTTTCTAACAACAGCCTGTTATATATACTTAAAAAATTGTGATTGTTATGTTGCGCAGCCGATGCAATGGCAAATAGTTAGTATGTATGTTCAAAATAAAGCGTAACACAGTAGCGAAACCAGTTTTTGACTTGTTTTCTTTAATTTAGTTTAATTTCTTCTTTCATTATAAATATGTATGTATTTACAGTGTCGGAAAAAATAATAGGGACGACCGAAAATTTAAAAATTTGTCTTAGTTTTGTATTAACGCTTCAATAAATACAATTAAATAAAAACATCAAATTAAAGGGCTCTAGAAGTCGGTTCCTGAAAAAATTATTTGCTGGAAACTATAATTGAACAATTTATATTTGCATAGAAATTTTATATTTTTGTTTCAAAATGTCATCGAATTTATTTATTATTTTCGTACCTGGAGATAGTGAGTTTCATTATTATAAGTTATTGGTATCTCCGATTCATAGATCTTACAAATTTCGGTGTGATACTCCAATAGTAATATTCCATTCCATTACTTTTAACTCTTGATGGAACCGTTCTCCTTGTTCTTCGCTATACGTTCCAAAATTTTCAGGAAATTTGTCTAAATGCCTGTGTTGATATTGTACATTTTTTCTTATTTTACATCCATGATTTTTAAAGCTCGTAATTTTCAGCCTTCTAATTTTATAAGAAATTTTTCACAACAGTAACAAAAGCAGCAACATTAATAATTTTTATTGATTTATTTTGCCAGAGTATTTCGAAATGTTTTTGTTTTTTCGAGCAGCTTTGAAGTAGTCGATTATTTTGTTAAGCAACCTACATATATTCGCGAATTAATCTTATAGAAGAAATTCAAGAACAAAAGGACTAACAGCTGATGAAAACCATAAAAAGTCTTTGTAAACAAACAAAAAATGGATTATTCCTTTGATGACAAAGATTATAGTGACTTCGAAATATAATATTTTAAAACTTTTATCGACACAACAAACAACTTTGCGATATCTTCATCTTCTTTATAAAGTGGGTATTATTTTGATTATTTATTATATATTTTCGATTCAAAACCCCGCCCTAAGTTATAACATAGCAAAGATAGACTTCGGCGTTACAAATATCATCACAGGCATAATGGTGTGGGAATTAATTATACACTTCACCTCATAGTAATCCACGTTTGAAAACAAATTCTTCATACTATATTCCAAACATCTATTGGGGTTGAACATGGTCGGATAATTTTACAGTTTAAAAATAGTTCACATTTTATGACACTCGATATAATAAATAGCTAAATAAATGTATACTGCAAACATTTAGCCGACTTATAGAATAATCCCAAATATTTTGTCTAGTCTAGTGATAACCGTTCATGAGCTGGACCATTTTGAAGACTACAAGTGTGATATATGTACTTGTCAAAACTATTATTTTGATACCCATATTTACCATGTTTAAAATATCATGTTTTACAGATTGACAGTCCGATAATATGCGAACTAGTACGAATATTGAAATTAAATTAACACACTATTTCTTAACCCTTTCAGACATTATAAAGAAATACACTGAATACTTGAAAATTTCAGTGTATGCAAATTTGAGGCTGCTAATTAAGAATATGAAGTCAAATTAGAGGTAAATCGTCACACCCGGCTGCTAGGTGATTTCAAATATATTGGATAAAGTTACTTAGTGCATATATTTCTTATAAATAAATAATAAAAAATTTATGAAACAGCTAAAAAATTACTCAATTAATACTTACACTTTTTTTTAGAGTTTAAAATAATGTAATTATCACTTAAAACTAGCACTGAATATTACTATGTCTCATACACTCTTATAGAACGCTAATGAACTTATGAAAATAACGATTAAATCACATATACTTATATACAATCTAGTAAACACAATTTTTTTTGATAACGCTATTAACATTTTCATAAAAAAATCTTAAATATTCTGGAATAGACGATGTCAAGGTTAAACTTGGACATGAAAAATATAGAGTTGTATTATGTGTGTTATTTTGGGAGAAAATAAAAATATTAAAAAAAAAAAAAAAAAAACGAAAATGGTCTAGCACAGGTGCGGTTTCACTAGATATTTTGGGAGAAATCGTAAAACAAACCAAGGTATTTTTTGAGGGGGTAACAAAATCACTTTTTCTTACTACATACTAATTGGGCGCTTAATTTTCGTCAATATATAGTATGTTTAAACTTTAATTTTCGCTCTTATAAAAATTTCAGTGTTTTTCCTATTCAACTCATCTTGAAAAAAGTTTCAAGAGTTTTTATTTTTCGGTCGTAGTTGACATATTCATGGAATTGCCCATATGTCCTTTTATGTCCTGCATTTAAAAAGGTTACTTTACAGTTTTCTTTCCCCATTGTGGCCTAATTATTGGGATGAAGCTCTATCTGTAACATTTTTGAAGAAATCACAAAAGGTCCCCATGTTTACACAATTTTATAAAAAACGTTCAATCGATTTCCGTAACGGGTTCTCGCATCAGTTAGTTTTAGATAATAAAGAATAAAATAAGAACAAATCCAAAGCAAATCTTTTTTATAGTAATATCTGTCTAATGTACATTCATTCATACAAATGTAAGTATGTATATATTGTTATTGTTTAAGCATTTATTTTGTTGGTGGAAGCTCAAGATTTGTAAATTTTTTTTTGTTTTCATTTTCAATTCTTTAATTATTCATATATGCACGTACATATTACTTCAAACCACCAATAGACCAAATCAGGGATGGCAAAGTTGGTACAATTGTACCTTTTTTGGTACAATAGTTTGTTTTTGTTTGAAATTCAAAATTTTATTAAAAAATAAATAATATACTAAACTCATAAACTAAAGTTGGTTGGTTACTATAGGATTAAATTTAGATTTTAGTAACTTTGGCACTACATGAAAATAAATAGTTTCTTTAAATTCATTGGTTCATATATAATTATTTTTTTTTATTTTTTTTATTTTTTTTTATTTTAATGTGGGCCAACCGGAATATATATTAAGCACCGTCAAAAAATTACGCATGATTTTTTTTAAAATTTTTCTATTAAGAATTAGAGGTCGCCTCCGGCACCCGATCTTTGGTGTTTTGGAAAAAAAACACGCTGTCTTTATATACATATTTTTCCATGTGGGTGTGTATTAAAAAAATGTATTTTATGTACGCATTATTGAATAAAGATTAAAAAAAGAAAAAATCAAATGTTTTTCAGAATCTTTTTCTGAGACGATTTATCGAGTTATGTTCAACCGCCAAGGTATGATTTTAAAATGAAAAAGATATTTTGTTAAAATTTGCTATAAATAATGTAAATATATCATGAACAATTCCGATTACTATTAGTTAGAATCCGTCCATGTTAAGACCTAGTCCCTTACAATTTTTCCAAATGCCCCCGCACCCTGAAGAACTTAAATATGGATTATTTTGTTAGATTTAGTTTTTTATATGCTAAATTCCCAATTTTATTGATAAATTCAAAAAAAATTATTGTTGGGGGATAAACTAGTTCCTGTGCTCATTTCACTGGTTGCTTGGGCCTGATCATCAGGAAACCTTTTCCCAAATAGCTTTACAAAAACTAAATTTATTATACAAATAAAACTATAGAGTGAATGAGAATTACAGACACTCAAGCTAAATTTGTAAAAATATCAAAGCTTAAACAAAACGCCAGTATTAAACAGTGATTTGAGAATATTTAATACTACTTTTTTCCTTAGCATGAAATTGTATTTTCATGTTCTTTTTCTAAATAACTAATTTAAAAAATGAACACATATTATATTCCCAACTGATGTTTATGGGAGCAGTAGGGAGAGTTAGTTCCGGATGAATTTTGTCTCTATTCTAAATGGTTTTGTCACACTCGAAGTTTTAATAGTTTTTCAAACCAGAAAGTACATAAACAAATTTAAGCCACTATTATTGTAATTATTTTCTCTAAACATGAATATCCTTAGAAGTTGTCATGTTAGGCACCTTATTAATTCCTGTAAGAATTTGAAATTTCATTTGTATTAAATTGAATTTTTCTGTTGTGGCTGAAACATTTTAGTTGATCGACAAAAATTCGGTAATTTCAACTGTCCCAGCAAAAAACTGCATCCTAGGCTCCAATAGAAATTTTGGAAGCAATACCATAGTTTACATTATATCCATGGAATTATTCGATCAGCAACAGATTTGTTATTACATCTGAATCATATTGTAACTTTAAGAAGGAATCATATAAAAATAATCCTGAAACTTCACGGAAATTTCTAAAAAAAAAAAAATATTCCCGCGAAAATTTTTAATGATGTTTGGTGCAATTTTTAAATTCCATTTGCCATCCCTGGACCAAATGCACAAAAAACGAGAATCCCATTAGGAAAACAAAAACAACAGCAAAAAAACTTGTTTTAAAAAGAGAAGAAAATAAAATAAGTGAAGCAAAGCAAAGCAAAGGAGACGATAAAGTTTAGTATAAATATCACGTTTGTTGCCAAAGTCTTTTGTTTTTATTTGTAGATGTGTGTGTGTACATGTGTGTGTGTGTGTGTGTATATATATTTATGTAGTGTGTATGTGGAGAATTTGTATGTGTATTTATAGGTTTTGCCGCAAAACCTTAAATACTAGCTAAAATAAAAAAAAAAAACTTTGTATTACAAACATTAAAATGTGTAATATACATATGGGCAATTCCATGTCATCGTATGTTACATTTGTACGCCTATAGAGTGGAATAGATTTTCCAAAAATAAGTTTAGAGAAAATAATTACAATAATAGTGGCTTAAATTTGTTTATGTACTTTCTGGTTTGAAAAACTATTAAAACTTCGAGTGTGACAAAGAGTATCAGAAAAATAATTTGGTCTGTATGTTTCATTCAAAAAAAATAATAAGTTCGAAACATTGTTATCCAAAATATCGAGCGAAATAAGAGTATATCGTACGTGACATAAAACGGAAGTCATTTTGAGGTACATGTAGAAATATGTGAAAATTTGCGAATCGTGAGAGGCTTTATGTTTTCTTTTAATTTCTTACACTATACGAAATATTTTTCCTTTACAATCCGTCATATTTAAATAAAAACAATCATTGGATGATTTTATAATAAATGAAATTTAATATCGTACGTGACATACCGTACGTGACAGAGTTTTCTCTTATAATAAAACAATATATATTCTGTAAATATATGTATACAAAAACTAAAAAAATTAATAGAAAATATACATTCGGTTTCAATAAACAATTTTATAATAGCAAATAAACAATCATAGTCAAATTCATTTCACACTATATGCTAATTGGGAGCTTAGTTTTAACCGAAATTTTAGCATAAAACACGCCAATTAAATTAAAAAATTAAATATAGTCAGATTAAGCTATTATTTTTGCCAATAAAATGTGGTAATAAGCTTTAAATACTGACACATAGTAATATTTTAGTGTTATCTCCTATTCAAATCATCTTGAAAAAAATTTTCAAGGGTTTTTGGGTTTTCAGGAGTGGTAGTCATTCTCGTGTAGTCATTCCCATATGGGTATTTCCACCGAAAGGCCTACCGAGACAAATTGTTTTATCATATTTTTAATAGGGAAACAATCAAATTTAACTGATGTATAGAAATTTTATATTTATTCATAACCCATTACGAGATATTCGAATGCAAAACCGCACATGCGCAACTTTTCTCATTTGGATATTTATATTGCACTTTTGCTCTCTAAAATATTTCTGAGGATATAAAGAGTCAATATGTCTTTGTAAGATATATGTATAATACTATAAGGTTTCTCATGGGCGCTTGGTTATCGGTTTATGTGACTATTTAGTTACATAATTCAACAACAAAAATATTCATTAAAACTATAACCAACTTTGCGCAACCCATACCTATGTTTATAGCTTATGTGGTTATCTGCTTATTTCTAGTGTTGGAAAATAATAAAAATTTAATTCAAACAATTTATTTGAACATGCAACTTATAGGAGTAAATTCGTTGGCGGAACTCACCAAATATCTGAGCAAAGTTGCCGACGCACTGCCATATTAGACCAATGAATGTACTGCAGTAATAAATGTAAATAGTGTTGCAATTTTTCGTACTGAAGCACTCTATAACGACATGCCTAGATGGTACAACATGATTTCGAGTTACAAATCCACGGCAAGTTGTAAACTCGAACTTGTATCTTTAAAAATTATAACGTTTGAAAATATATTTTCAGAAGATAGTGGAATTGACTTTTATGACACTATTTTTTTCATCATCACATGGGACTGTTCGGTGTGTATTGTGTCTATAAATATAAAAACCTTTTATATTATTTCGCTCGAAACCATTTCAACTGGTTTTGTTTTGTGCTTATTTTTTCTTGTTTTATTTACAAAATAGCATCATGTATATAGTGTTCTTTGTTTTAACGCACTGTCTGTATTAAACCTCAAATTTGTTTTCTCTTTCTAACAAAACCATTTAAAAAAAAAGCTGATTTTAGTGTTTTTGAACTGTCAAATTTGTCGCCTCTGTATACTTTGTGATGTTAGTTCCTCAATTTTCTCCAAAAAATATCTCTTAGTAAGAAAAATGAGAAGTGAAATGAAGGCAATATATTAAAAATTAAAATTTCGGTATTTTTATTGTTTACAAACCATCTCCTGAAAATTTCCAATCGAATAAAAAAAATCAGCCAAATCGCTCCAGCCGTTCTCACTTGATGCCATTACGTACATGGACCATTTCATTTTTATATACATATATAGAAGAAGAAGAGTTATAATTTTTTTGAAGGTTTTTGCGTAAATAAACATAATGACAATCAAAACCATTTTTAAGAGACATCAAAGCACAACATTATAAAATTGGTCATATTAAAATATGACCAATCGCTGAAATCGAAGTTTGAATTCTTGGCCGCGAGGACCACTTCTGTTTATGTCCCGTTTTTTTTTTTTTTTCAATTATGTATTTTAAAAGTTAGTAATAATAAAAATACGTTTTATTTTGAAATGTTTTTTTCACTTGAAATGTGTTCGCGGGCACGTTCGACATAATGGAATTGCCCATATGCACATTTTGTTTTTGTTCAATATGTATAAGGTTATGATTCATAATGTATCATAACGCCCACTTGTAGTAAATTAGTATATTTTTAAGTTTGTTGGGAAATATTTCACGAGTATGTTGTTGTTTTTATGTTGTTACAGAAACCCGTTTAACTTCCAAAGAATTGCCAACTACAGCTTGGCGTCGTGAAAGGCGTTTACGTACGGGTGAGTATCATCATCCACATCATCATCCATCAGCTGGCTCTTCAACAAGTAGTGCACGTGCTTCGTCTCCTAGTTCGTCGCCGCCGCCAGCTGCCCACATCCAACATTCTCCCATACCCTCTAATTCGGTATCTAATACGAACACACACATGCACTCTAATGCACATCAGATTTCAATAATGATGGCGGCCGCAGCAGCGGCAAGCATGCGTCCTTTAAGTGAATCTACAAATCGTCCGTCAGCACCGTCTCCAACGCCGCCGCATTCAACTTTAGGAGGTCAAATTCATTTGGGTCAAATAGCACACTCTCAGGTTTTGCAGCATATACATTCGGTTGAAAACGAGGATGCGCCTTTGGATATGTCTGTTGGTAATTTAAAACAGCGAAATTCTCCACCACCACCCTATCGGGAACCCTTGCCTGGCTCACAATTTGCTTCATCGTTAGCTCGACCAAGCGTAATAACACAAGCACCACCAAAACGGGATGTTAGAGATTCTGCGTTAGTAGCAAATCGAGAAAATGACAATCGTAGTTGCGGTAATAGAAATTCAAAGAGTAGCAAGATTTTGAACAATGTTAATAATATTATTTTCTTTTAGAATCTATTGATGAACACTTTCGTCGTTCCTTGGGTAATGACTATTTTGCATTATTTTCCAAGAGATCTCCTGCAAGCCAGTCAACGAAAACACCATCACCACAACCGCAAAATCCACAACCGACCACAGCTCATGTCAGAAGTCCATCACCAACATTGCCGCTATCTTCAGGTGCATCATCTTTGCCCCCACATTCTGCCTTAACACAACTGGAACTAATTCCTCCTCCTGCTTATCCAGCAAATTTACCCACAGACAATCATCTGCAAAACTCACAGCAGGCACACCAAAACCAAGCACTTGTTACACCCAAAGCCAAATCTGTCTTATTATCACCAGCTGCCATAGCAGCTCAAATGAAAATATCATCCGGGCCAAATTCTCCTCCTTTGCCATTGGTGGTTAGAGCATGTGTACAGCCAAAACATAAACATCAACACATTAGCTTGCAGAAGTCGACATCGTTAATAGCTATTACTCCATTAACTTCACCACAATCACCTGCACCAGTTCCAGGAGTTAAGTTGGGCAACACTGGATCCAGAACCGCTTCTCCTTTACCTTTACCGTTACATCAGCACCAGCAACAATCATCAGCTGTAGCGGTGACTCTGTCGCATTTTGCTTCAGTTGATAATTCTCCGTCATCATCACCTCGCCACACGCCTCCTGTAGTAAACGTGCCAGTTCCAAATCCCTCACCCAATTTGCCAGCTATAATGCGTATAAAAACTGAGCCTGGAATGCAAAATGTTAAATCCCATAATCCAACACCTCCGGCTTCCCCTACTTCAAATACTAATCATAATATCAATTCTAACTCCACAAGTTATTCTTCCAATACATCTTCTCCTTCACCTTCCTCCCCTATAACTTCAAGCTGGAAATCTTCTGCCAATACCGGCAATACAAGTGCCGAAGTCTTGGCTTCAGTAGATGACCATTTTGCAAAAGCATTAGGAGATACTTGGAAGAAGTTACAAGAAAGTAAAGAAATCCGCAAATGATCGTAATACTATAATTTTAAAATCTGGCAGTTCATTCAAAAAGTGAGGCTGCTTATTAAGGTAGAAATTTACAAAATCAAAATACATTTTTAGAAAAACTATTTTCAAAATACAACATCAATATGCAATTTAGAGAAAAGAACATTTTTGGAGTGATATTTTTTACAAAGTGATATTTGAATAATAAAACTAAAAGTTTTTATTTGAATATTTAAATTTTAAATTTACTTACCAACTATAAAAACAAAATATATTAACTACATATAGTAATCTATAAAATAAATATTAAATACATACCTACTTATATGTATATATATTTATGAAAGATCTCAATTTATAATTTGTTTCGTTTAAACAGTTTATACCTATTTGTTCATACAACCATTTTATTTGCATTAGCTATGAGACGTATCAAAAAAATGAGATAGGAACTATTTAAGTATTACTGCATCTGAACTACCCCTTAACTTTCCATTCTTTCATGATGAACGTAAAATCATTTCCTTTTTTGCGTTGATGACTTGTAACTTAACAATTACATAGTTAGATTCTGATCTGTATAAATTTGTTTAACTATGTTTAACGATATTATTAAGGCGGATATCCTTAACCTTCTCTTGGCGTAATGTGTTTAAAATACAATGTTTTATTTGTTTTAACATTTTCCCATATTTAAATTAATTAAACTAATATAAATTATTCTAACACTAATAGATTAAAACATGATCTTTAAAATAAAATATATGTATTTCCTATATGTTTTTTATAATTTGTATAATTTATAAGTTTTATAATGAATTCCTATTATTTGCTAAAAAAAAATACGCTTTTTAATTGAAAAAAGTGGACAAAAATAAAGAAATTTTGCAAGATTTCATATGCTGGAGTATATAATTTAATTTTGTCGTAAAGAACTAACCTGTTAATAAAAGCTTAATTGAGTGTTTCATTTTATCCATGTAAGTAGAATTCATTTTAGGTTTTATTTTTAATGAAACAGTTCATTCCTAATTATTTAATTATAATTAATAACTATTAGACTAAAATATTTCAGTTACCACTAATTAATGCTATAGATAAATCAAATTATTGTTTAACAAAAAATGTTGTTATATAATGTCACTAGACCTAACGAAATTAGTTTCTTAAAAATAAGTTTTTTAATGTGTGTGTGAAAATGTCGTAAAAATTCAAAAGGCTTGAATAATATATTTTCGTAAAATGCAGCATGGATTATTTTCATGCTGCATTTTAGGAAAATAATTTACATATCGTCACAACAAAACTACCAAAATCAAATGTTTGATTGATAAGGATGAATTTTTTTGTCCATCACTTTTAAAATTAATGAAATGATGTTACGTTATTTTGCATTTTAGGTGACGATATATATACATACAATTTGTCAAAAATATCTTTGCACAGTACAAAAAGTTTAAAATGTTATTTTCATTTAAGAATTGCGTTAAATTTTCTATATATATTCTCTCTTAAAATCAGGACTGTGTCAACATCATATCCCTTGCTGAAAAAGAAGGAAGACTCGAGTTAAAAAAGTGACTAGAAGAATTGAAACCAATTTTTGATACTGAAAATCACTTGTTGTTTGTACATTTGCATTTTTATTTTTTAAAAAATTCAAAAACTAGACACATGTAAATTCAAAATTATTTTTAATAGCCAATACACTCTCTAAATTTTCAATTAAAAGCTTATTTCTTTCTTTTCTCCAAAAGGTAAACATTAAACTGTTCCAGCATTTGAATGTGGTATAGAAAAAAATAAACATAAACATTTCATCAAAATTTGGAAATGATCCACTATTTAAAAACTCCTTAAATTTTTTCTTCAACACGTTTTTCTTTTGATGCATTTTCAGCAAAAGTTTTTAAATTAACGAATTCATCAAACAGTTCATCCATGTCAATGTTTTTGATAGAAATGACATCTGCAAATTCATAAAATGGTATGTTCGAGTTAAGATTAAAAACAGAAAGAAACTAGTGATTCTTTCTGCACTGAAAGTAACATTAGAAAAAAAGTACAAAAGGCAAAAAAAAAGAACTTTAGCGTACTTTTTTAGGCGTTATGCAGACAACAGTACATTGACTAAGCACGTCTGGCTAGCCTAGCTAATCATGCAATGTAACGTATGTAAAGTTTTCCCTTTTTTTTAAGTTTTTTTGAGATGTAAACAAGCTTTTTGTCTAAAAAAAAAGTTTTTTTGAAATTTATAGTTTTTCCAAAAAAAATTTTTTTACTATTAACAAAACAGTGTTTTTAAAAACTGCTGCACTACGGATGAATTTCAATACTCCTGTTTCAAATTTTGTGTTGAGCTTTGTAATGGCATATTTAAAAAGTTCGATTTCGACAGAGATTTCCATAAACCAGTGTGATTTTGAACTAATATAGTTGGTTTAAATAATATAAAAAAATTAATGATGGATGGCAAGACCTACTCCATTTTGATTTTACGGAATTTAATGATCTAAAATAATCTCTCAATATTATTTAAAATATATATTGCAATACCGTTGTATATATAAGTATGTAGTTTGTACATATGTATGTTGAATAATTTCAGGATTGTTAATGTATAATTCGATTCGAAACCAAACTAAGTATTTGAATTTTCATATATAAAGCATACAAATTCGAATTATATTCTTTTCGTATCGAATTATATGTATATTATTATATTATCAGATTTAAAGTGAAGAAATGTTTTTTCTTTTTTACAAGCTTTTATTGAACTAGCAATGTTTTGTTTATTTGTTTGTATGTTTTTAGGTCAACATTTGGAACTCGTATACCGAAAGGCTGAAATTTGGCATTCAAGCATATAGCTGATAACAATGCTATATTATGTTCGAAAATTCGAAATTAAATTCGCAGTTATGTTGGACAAGTTTTTAAAGCAGTTAAAATAATGAAATTTGAAAATTCGAACTTATGTTCAAACATTTTTGAAAGCTCTAAATCATGAGAATTCTTGTAAAACTAATTTTAATTTTATTTGAGACCATATATTTTCCAATTTTGAAAAAAATTTCATGAAATTATATTCAATGTAGTTTTATACTATATTCAGACACATGATAAACGATCGTCAATATAAAAATTAATAATAAACAAATCAAATTTTGTAATAAAGGCTTGTATCGGCTTGTAGCACAGCATCAGAAAAATGTATAATGATAAAATTATAACAAAAATGTATGTTATAACAATTTTCATACAAAAGTTGTAAAACTTTCAGTTTTGTTATACAGTTTAGAATACGGGGATTAGTATAATTTTAGTACTTAAAAATAAAAAAGGTTTTTTGTTTAAAAAAAGTTTTTTTTTTCAGAAATAGTTTTTTGAAAAAAATGTATGGTAACATTGATCACATGAAACACACATAAAACACAAATATTCCTCGGAAAAAAACTATGCTCTCAGTGAAAAATATTAAAAAACGATTAAGATTTTCTATAGAGCAGGGAGTGAAAACTCCCTTCAGAATATTGGGATGACGTCATTTTCTCTGGACCCCAAAAAGTTTGGCGAAAACATCTGACAGCTCTAGAAAACAAAAATTTAATTCCTACAGTTAAGTTTGGAAATTTGGTATAGGGTTATATATCCAGTAAGGGTATTGGGGTAATCAGGATTTTGGATGAAATAATGACGAAAGAAGTTTATCTTGAAGTTGATTATTTATATAAGTAATCAATCACCCTTATCGCTGTTGGCGTAAACGTTTTACGCCTACGGCAGTTTCGTACTAGATATAATATAACGATTTTCAGAATGCCAAGGCGTATTAATCAGGTAAGAGCTCCACAGACATAACGCATTTCGGCAACAAAGCCAATATTTGTTCTTTTTCAAATGCTCCTTAATTTAGAATATGAAAAATACTAACAAAAATTATCTGCTTGAATTTAATGAAAACAAAAAAACATAAACAAAGTGACAGGAAAGGGCACAAAATAAATAATAATCAGGGAGTCCGATTAATCTACCATTGTTATTAATGAATTATAATTCATCAATTATTCGATTAATCAAATAGTTTGATTATTCATATTGATGATTGAATAATTTTGATTATTTAAAGCAAAGAATAATTAATAAGTTAGAATTTGAATATCTTCAAATAAATTATTTAATACATTTCAAAATTAAATATTTTTAAAATCATGCTTAATAAATCTTTTTTAAAATTACATTTCTATAGTATTCAAAATATTTTATTGTTCAGTATAGATTTTGTCAGTAAATTTAATTTTTATTTCATTTATTTATAGCTCTGTTCATTTACTTTACCAGAAAATACATGCAACGAGAGTGTAAAGTAAAAATTTATATAGTAGGAAAATGTAAATGAACACTTTTCCAGTAAAAACTAGTAAGTAACTAAATGCATAATTTTCCTTAACTTTTATATGTTTATAAATTTTGGTTATAAATATGAAATAAAGCTTCAAAATATTATTTAAAAAATTACACTCTGATTTTTTACATTTGGTTATACAAGTTTGATAAAAATGTAACTTGGTGTTTTTTTTTTCTTGTTTGTTGGAATCAAGTGCAAAAAATCAGATTGTAATTGTCCATTTTTTTTATTAAATTAAAATATTAACTTCCAAATTTAATTTTTTAAGAATACACACCAGAAAACTGAAGTAACAAACAAGAGGATTGGGCCTCTTTTCAAAATAATTATCTACTACGCATGCCGCCATAAAATATTAAAAGTTTGTTGGAAGGCAAATAGAGAACTTTAATTTGTGTGCTTGTAAAAAAAAAAAAAAAATATGTGCAACAACATCAAGCATCTGTATGAAATATTTATATTTTTACACTCGTAACCTGAACAATATGAACGCGCACCACTGTTGTAAAGGGTGTCACAGTAAGAGTGCACTTTATAAATTTAGTGTAATTTTTGTTTGTGCAAGTGGTAGCTGTCATACGTTTATTCCGATTATTAAAAATGGAGCTCAAACCAGCAGACCGTGGAAAGCGCCAGCAATTCGTTCAATGGGTATTGGGGCAAAGTGAAGTCAATTTCAATTTTTCAAAAAAGTCTTCTCCGATGAAGCGCATTTCCATCTGAATGGCTCTGAAAATCCTCATGTAATCCATGAGAAACAAATGCACCTACAACAAGCACCTGCCTGGTGAGGATTTTGGACAGTCGGCGTGATTGGGCCTTACTTTTAGAAGATGAGATCGAAATTTATAACAAATAATGCGGCACAGTTAGATGTCGGCAAACATTAACCAATGCGAGAGTGATGGCAGCGAAAAAAGGACGGCCTGATTACCCTTAAGCAATAATGGCAATGGCACGCGAGTTCTTTCTCCACCCAGGCACAAAGTATACCCAGGGCCGAATTATGAATGAAACCAAGGCGAATTTATATACAAGGTGGTGTCCAAGGTGAATTCGATCGTATTTGCCAGAATACGCCACCGACACCACCTTGTATATAAATTCGCCTTGATTAAACAATGCGAAATTATGCCACCTGGTTAATACATCTTGGTCTGCACTATTTGTTTTTACCTTTGATGTAAAACATTAGTATTTTGCCAAGGCGAATTTATCAATATGTTATAAGAATAAAAAGAATATTTTATATATAAAAAAGATAATTATTTTTATGTATGTAGTTTGACGTTTGCCATAGAAAACAGCTGTGAACAGGTGTTTAGTTGATGTCACCTTGTATTTTGCTATCAAAACAAAACACAAAGATCTATTTCTACGTCACGAAAACAGCTGATTGACTAACGGACCTGCGTAATTCGTAATCTGTTTATTTGAAATTCTTACGCTCTTGTTTTTAATTGTTCTTGTAAGTTATTCGAGTAAATGTACGCATTTCCTGAAAACATTTTTATTTATTGAATAGACTTACCCTCATTAACAATTATAACTTAACTTAGAGTTAGCACTAGCTATAGTTCTTAATATTGAAAATTTGGATTGAAATATGTCACATTATTTTTGATATCACTATGTTGTAGTTAAAATAAACCACAAAATTTATTTTGGTTATATAAAATTATGACCTATAGTGCTAACTTTAAGTTAAGTTTTTATTGTTAATGGGGGTTAATATATTCAAATTGTTTGTTTGCTTAATTGGTATTTATAAATACAAATACATTTTTTAATTGTTTAAAAAATAATAATTACCAATCCAAAAAATAATTTTTATTATTTAAAACTCTAATAATATTTTTGTTTAGACGATTACTTGTATTATGAAACATAAGTTCTTGACAAGTATATACTAATACTTAGTATTGTAGTCTGAAAATACCGTAATAGTATCCGGAAGTTCTTAAGGTATTTACAGGTGACCGGTGAGTGGCAAGGGAAGTTTGTAATTTCTACATTTGCGACCCCTTAAATTATATACATTCTGGATCGTTATAGATAGTGGAGCCTTAAATAAGTGAAGATAAAAATAAATAGCAGTGCCATCGACACCAAGTCAAATTTATAGAAGGTGGCGACAGAACTACAACATGTACAAAAGCAACAGGCACTTTGTTTTTGTTCAAAGATAATTGAACTATCAAAATTTCATATTGTTGTTTTTGCTTTTGGGTTTGTTATATTGTTCGCCGCAACAAACACAATAGAATTGGCAGTTCAATTATCTAAACAAGTGAAGAAAAACATAACCGCTGTTCTTCTGAGGTCACCTTCTATAAATTTGTCTTGGACACGACTTTATAATGAATACGCCTTGGTGATACTTGCGAATTTAAACAATTGAGGTCACAACCATGGCGACATGTACAACATGTACAATAACAACAGGTACTTTGTTAAAAGATATTGAACTGTCAAAGTTGCCTGTTGTTGTTTTTTTTGTTGTATTTTTCGCCACAACAAACACAAGTGAATTGACAGTTCAATTATCAAAACAAGTGAAGAAAAAATACACAGATGTTCTTCTGAGATCACCTTCTATAAATTCGCCTTGGTCACAACTAAATAATTGTTCTCAAGGCGTATTGAACAAGGTGACAGCAGTGGCGAATTCACTTAATTTTTATATATAGATTTTGACATAAATACGTTAAACTCCAACTTAATTTTGAGATTTTACTTAATAATACAAAAAGAATTAAACAATTTTTAATGTATATTATTATAAGAATATTAACTTTATTAAAATGTACACAAGTTCCTTATTTTATGTGTATGTATTATTTTTTAATATAAATTTGTAACTGACTGAAAATTTGAAATTAGGTTATTGAAACCGAATTCCTAAAATGTAAATGCAGTTGCATTATTTTTTATTTTAAAGTACATAAATATATATATTTAAAATCACAGTAAATCGAAGCAACTGGAATTGAGTTACTTATATCATTTTCGAGCTATTCAAATAATCCCGGTGTCCAACAAATTAAATATGTATAACAATTACCAAGGCATTTTAACAAAAACTTAAATTAGGGTTTTCAAAATAAAAGCCATAAATCACATACTAATTTGTTTACTTATAGAAACACAAAATTAAAACACTGCGTTACCGACAATTGTTTAAGCAATTGTCACAAAAAATAACACAAATGTGTCATAAATCTCAACTATTGGCAACACTTATCAATCGTCGTTTCGCTGGTCGCTTTGTGTAAGGAATTTTTCGTGGGTTTAACGAAACAAAAAAGTTAGAAAAAATCATAATAAATACGGTTCAAAGTGTATAAATTAAAAAATACAATGTAAAAAGTGAAATGTTTAAAGAAATTTCTTAAAGTATCTTCATATTTTAATAGGAGAAACGGCATTTTTGTAGTTTTTTCTTCTACACTTCTCCTGCTGTCAAAAAAAAAAAAAAAAAAAACAAATTTGACAGATTGAAAGAAATG
The DNA here is from genome assembly GCA_942486065.2 of Calliphora vomitoria. Taxonomy (NCBI): domain Eukaryota; kingdom Metazoa; phylum Arthropoda; class Insecta; order Diptera; family Calliphoridae; genus Calliphora; species Calliphora vomitoria. Next base: position 130,536,407 of record OW818031.2, read on the forward strand.
TAATAAAGAGAAAATATAAAAAGATCAAATATTAAAACAATTATATATAAATGAAATAGATTGAAGTAAATTTATTTTACAAAACAGTAAGCGTAATATATTTAAGAATGTAAAGTAGAGTAAGTAATAAAAAAGTCCAACAACAAAAGTTGTGAAAACAAAAATAAAATTAATTACAAAAAAAAAAAAAAAATGTGAAATGGGAAACAAAAAAGGTGAACATGCAATATGAAATGTCAAACAAAAGAAAGAACGCTATTTACAGCACTGCCACACCAAAATTAGTTATAAAACATTTATTATAAATGATGAAAAATAACAAATAAAAAGTAAATATTTTTATATAAAACTTTGTTGAATTTGCTTGCGCATTTTTTCATTTTGTTTAAAATCTTGTTTATATTAAATATAAATGGCAATATTCCATCAGCTGTGGTTGTCAAATATGTTTTTATATTAAAGAAGAAAGAAAGAGAGCTTGAGTGTTATAATTCAAAAGAGTGTAAAAGAAGTAAGAAAGGAAAATCACAAAAAATCGTGTCAAATGCAAACAATTGCAAAACAATTTTCTCCCTTGAAAAAAAAAAAACGAAAAATATAATTTATAAAATTATACAAAATAAATACATTTATAATATTCCTATGCAATTTATAATAAAAATGATTTAATACATTTGTTTAATTATGTTAAATTGAAATAATATTCCACTTTTTTTTTTTGCTTAAAACTGAAAAAGGTGATGTGCGAAAAGTGCGTATAAATGATGGATAATAATGTATGAGTGTAAAAGGACCACAAAAATATATAAAAAAAATGAAACAAAAATATTTTAATCATTTTGATGAATTCAAAATATAATAATTAAAAGGCGAATTATACATTTTAGGAAATTGTTTTTCATATTTTATACGATTATAAGTGTCGCAAAAATAATAGAAATTAATGTACAATTTATTTTGATGTGACAATTAATCTTTAAGTAAAACACAAATCGCCATAAAAACCCATATAATTTTACGGAAAATAATGTTTAATAGAATGTTAGCTAATATATAATAATTTAACTAAAAAAATAATGCTGAAAATGATCCTGCTAAAAGGCATTAAGCAATAAAAAAAAAAAAAAAATATCCATCAAAACTAACAATAACATAATATACCTCTGCAGCAACATTAATAAAAAATATATTTTTTTAATAAGCAACTCTGGTTTTTGTCTGCCCCTTTTACTATTGGAGCCTTTATACGTCAACTTTACATGTTTTATAAAAAAAAAAAAACAAAAAAACAACACGAAGAATCATAAAGGATTATTAATGTCAATGGCACCAGTTAAAAAAACTAACAAAATATACATTGTATTGTAAATTGTAAAATAAAAAACAATCTGTGAAGGAATTGTAGTTCTAGAGCTATTAATAATATTTGAAATCGTATGTGCTTATAGAAAAAGTTCCTTATATGTTTATAAATGAAAATTAAATCAACCGAAATATAAAAGTCCATGTCAATGCTTCAATTGATTTGTAAACGAAAGTCACTACTGGCACAATGCAAAGCTTGGATTCATCATGTCAAGAAGCTGATGTAAGTAATTTATTAAAATAAAAAGGCATTGAAAGTATCTATATATATATTTTTTAATTACAGTTCATAATAAATGACACATTGAAAAAGCTTAAAGGCTCATCTAACTCTGCAAACACAAGCGCAGGGAATATAGTATCTACGTTGGCTTCAAATAATCCCACAACGGCGACAATACTCAGGCAACAGCAACAACAATTAGCCTACCAACACTTACCAAATTCATCATCATCTCATCAACAGCAGCATAAATTTCAGCAGTATCATCAATTACAAACTGCTTTGCAGGGTACAAATGTTTCTTCAACAGCTATTAATGTTGGAGGTGGGAACAACAATTTTCCAACAACCTGTATTCAAAATGTGGCTCAACAACAATTATCTCCGACAGCACCACCTACTCCACCATCGTTGGTATCTTCGTCGTCATTTTCTGTTACGTTTCCCCCAAAGTCGTCACTCATAGACAACAGTTTATTGCATTGCAATATTTCACAAATTCCCAGCCAACCACCTCTTTGCATATTTGAAGATGATGAGGAACCCTCAAATCCAACAGATCAACCCCCTGTAGAGTTACTGGCTCCAAGAAATCCGTTACAAACGTCTTCTATATCGAATAGCGCCTGTCTAAATCAGAATTTAGATTCTTCCATTAACTTGGATAATATCGTAATTTTAGCGCAGCCTGCTCCACCTTCTAATCCTTCAATACAGCAACACATACCGCTAGCGCAACCATCTCCACAAGCGGTGCAATCAACATCTTACTCTAACTTTAATTCAATTACCTCACCATCCCCCATCGTACCGGACTTATTACTATCAACGCCCCCAGGTGTACACAATAGTGGTTCCCATAATAACAATAACAACAGTAGCAATCACAATAATAATAACAAAAAGGCTGATAAGCGTCCTTCCTCCTCATCATCGTCTACAGCGGTGAATCACCATCATCCACACCATCATCAACATCAGCACAATCATCATTCTCACAATTCTCATCTCTTAACATCGCCTGGTACAACTGGATCGCCTACCTCGTCGCCTAGTAAGAGGCAGAAAATTAAGGACTCAACCTCTACAAAATGTTCACATTCTCCATCGTTGTCACGGTCTATATCCACATCTTCTACTTTGGGTTTTTCTAGTGGGCAAACAACTACCACTAACACATTTTCGTTATCATCCTCAACAACTAGTGTTTCTAAGCGAGAAAACACATCATCACATAAATTTTTCAACATACATGAACGTATTAAGGATCACTATTTACAATTGTTAGCGAATGATTTAAATTTATTTGCTGAAGCTGGGGTAAGTTTTTTAAATATTTCCATTACTTGTATAACTATTTATATTTCTTTTTATAAATATGAACATACTTCATTGAATATAGGGTATAAATTAGTCTCCTAACCCCTAACTTAGCTCAGATTTTTTGATTTTGTACCAATTTAAAATATTTCAAAATATAAAATGAGCAAAAGGAATTTAAATTCTATAAGACACGAAGATATCTTTGTAAATAATTATGTTGCGCGTTATGCTCATGTTGATGGTAATAAAATACAATATAATAACAGTTAAAACTATGAAACAAGTACAATTTGGTGGCAAATAAATATTACCGCCGTCGCTAATGAAAGCTTTAGTAAATAGAATCTATGCATATACTTCCGGCAATGTTAACATTGTTAAAAGAGTATATTTTATATCAAGTAGCTGTTAACTAGTGCAGATTTTCAGTAATCTAACTAAAACACACATTTTTTTTCTGAGTGGAATTTGAATCATATTTGGGCCTAAGGGCTTGATTCTGAATAAATTAAATAAATAAATAGCAATTTTAACATTTAAAATTGACTGTTCTCTCTTAGTTTTGGAATTATAAAATACAGTTACATACACTAAGTATTTTTTAATAAGCATAGATTAGGCCGATATTATAATACAAAAACAGTCTTTCATAGAATGTAAGATCAAACAAGCAAAAAATATAATCTGCTTTTTGACTGACTTCACCTTGTATAAATATTCCTTGATACAGACACTTATATTACATACTTTAAAAACACACTGGTTGTTGTTGCTGCAGTAGTTGCTGATTTGCGTAGAACCAGCTGTAGTCAACAAAACACATTGGTAATACGGTTTGATTTTAAGTCAAGCAATGTTCTCATGTGACTGTTTTTGCTAGAACTATTTATACAATAGCGGCATCTTCTAGCAATTTCAGTATTATCTAGCCGAAACACTCGAATATTATATTTCCACAATAATCTATTTGTGCTTTTTAAGCTGTTTAGTAGTTAATCTTGCCATGCTTATAAACAATGTTGGAAAATTATGGAAATGTTGATAAACATGAAGAATGTTACAAACCATAAAATTCAAATACCTAATGAAATTTCGTAAGAATATTATGAAAAGATATGCAATTTTATACAAAAACTTTTAAAATTTTTAACAAAATGAACATATATTGACCATGTTACCATAAGGCCGATATTGTAATATAAAAACAGTATTTCATAGAATGTTAGACCATACAAGCAAAAAATATAATCTGCTTTTTGACTGACTTCACCTTGTACAAATATTCCTTGATACAGACACTTATATTACATACTTTAAAAACACACTGGTTGTTGTTGCAGCAGTAGTTGCTGATTTGCGTAGAACCAGCTGTAGTGAACAAAACACATTGGTAATACGGTATGATTTTAAGTCAAGCAATGTTCTCAAGTGACTGTTTTTGCTAGAACTATTTATACAATAGCGGCATCTTCTAGCAATTTCAGTATTATCTAGCCGAAACACTCGAATATTATATTTCCACAATAATCTATTTGTGCTTTTTAAGCTGCTTAGTAGTTAATCTTGCCATGCTTATAAACAATGTTGGAAAATTATGGAAATGTTGATAAACATGAAGAATGTTACAAACCATAAAATTCAAATACCTAATGAAATTTCGTAACAATATTATGAAAAGATATGCAATTTTATACAAAAACTTTTAAAAATTTTAACAAAATGAACATATATTGACCAAGTTACCATAAGCACTGTTGCCAGATTTCCCGATTTATCGGTATTTTGGCGTTTTTTGATGGTAAAAATGGCAAAGTGCGATTTGCCGATTTTAGTCCTCAAAATGACGATTTTATGAGAAGTCAAGGTTTTCATATAATTATTTAATTAACAAATATAATGAATACAAAATGAACCGTAATTGTTTTGCATGATAGAAGATGTTATCCGAATTTAATGGGCTTAAATTACTTAATTTTAATAATTTATTGAATCAATGTCTTTAAGATCCCTTTCATATGATATCTGAATTGTTTATGTACATGAATGCAAATTTCATCCCGATCGGAAAACATCGGTTTTAAAAGTTTGTTCACTTGACATGAAACCCCCCAAAAAAAGTTTTTGATATTTCTAGCTAAAATAAGAGATTAATTTATTCTATAATACCGTTTCTCAATATTTTTGTTCTGCGTTCCGAATTTGGATCGAAGGATAAAAAGGTCCCTTTTTAAGATTTTTCAAATTTCTTGCAAATGAAACACATTGTTACTTTTTATCTTTAAAAAAAGTTGATTTATTTCCTTAAAATAAACTGCATTCTCTTAATTAAGAATAAAAGGGATAGGTAGTTTTAAAAATTGTAACAACTCTTTATTTATTTAAATTAACACATCAATTTAAGTGGTCACTCTCTTTAAATACACACACTGTTAAACCTAACAGCGCCTACTATATTTAATTATATTTTAGAAATTTCCAATTGAATTTCAGAAATTTCCAATTATATTTTATAATTTTATAATTGTATTTCAGAATATTCCAATTATATTTCAGAAGTTTCCATTTGTATTTCTGAAATTTTAAATTGTATTTCAGAATTTTTTAATTGTATTACCTAATTTTACAATTGTATTTCAGAAATTTCCATTTGTATTTCAGAATTTTTAATTTATACTTAAAAAAATTCTACACCATTTCCAATTGTATTTAAAAAATTTCCAATTGAATTTCACAAATTTCCAATTGAACTTCAGAAATTTTTAATTATATTTCAGAAAATTCAAACTGGTTGACCAGCATTTTTATTTTTACCTTAATTTCCAATTGAATTTCAGAAATTTAAAATTATATTTCAGAAAATTTAAACATTGGTTGACCATCATTTTTATTTTTACCTTAAATTTCGAGATATTTTAAATAAGTTTGCACCACACAAAATGGACAGTCTAATTTTCGTAAAAATTTTCGAATCTACGAATTGATGTTCGTTTTTTACAAAAACAACAATTATCTAGTAATTTTTACGCACTTTAAAATGAGTGGAAAGGATTCTTATTTGATGCCCGTAATTTCAACAAATATATATGTACGGTATAAAAAATAGCAGATAAATTTATCTAAAAGGTAGCTTGAGATTAATTTCAAATCAATATCTACGGGTAAAAATTCCTAAATATTTTTACTTCATAAGTAACTATGCACTGATGTTGCAATAACGGACATGAACAACGTTTAAAAAAAGACAGGAATTTTACCCAATAGTACTAATCAATACTTTTTGTATTTGATCTGGGATATCTGCGTCGAAATATAAACATCGTGTTAATCTCCAAAAAAAAAAGTTAAATCTTTTTACATCTTAAGTAACTATGCACTGATGTTGCAATAACGGACATGAACAACGTTTGGAAAAAAAGTCGATTACGAAGGTAATCGGAGACGAGTTTGTCACCTCGCACAATATTAATCTTGTAAGTGTAAAAGAAGTGGAAACAAAAAGATCTACTATAGACGACGCGATTTATCTGATCGATGATCGTCAGCATGTTTCAAAGAGGGAGATCATGAAGATAAGATTTTTTTCTAATATTGCTGTATATTGGAGAAAACCTCTTAAGGGCAACAAAGGTCCCACACAATGCGCAAATGTCCTATGTATGGACATGGAGCTAAAAATTGTAATCGTGTCATAGTGTGTTCAGCCTGCACTGGAAACCATGATTATGGAGTATGTTCACTTAACAAAGGTAGCAGTGATGATAATGTAATATACAGTACATATAAAAGATTTGAGAAATGTTAACCATGAGCTGATGACCCAAAGTGCCCCAGCCGGCAAGAATATTTAGATATACGACAAAGAGTAACATCTAGATCAAGGACGACTAGCAGAAGAAGGGCAACAAAGGTCCCACACAATGCGCCAAATGTCCTATGTATGGACATGGAGCTAAAAATTGTAATCGTGTCATAGTGTGTTCAGCCTGCACTGGAAACCATGATTATGCAGTATGTTCACTTAACAAAGGTAGCAGTGATGATAATGTAATATACAGTACATATAAAAGATTTGAGAAATGTTAACCATGAGCTGATGACCCAAAGTGCCCCAGCCGGCAAGAATACCAAAATAATACACGTGATTCCCGCGCATATGGAAATCTGTATTCTGAGGTAGTGAAAAACAAAAGCTAGGACAAAAATAATAATGATGACATTTGAAATGAAAAACTTTTGCTGTCGATGCTTTGCAGAGATGCCAAAATAAGTATGGCAAGCTACGAGTTTTGGGTATGATGCTTCAACATGCCATATAATTCAACTTGTTTACAAAAAGTTCATGTTATGCATTGGAATGCCCAAGGCATAACAATGGAGTCAGCAGCTGCCCAGCTGGAAAAAGGAAAATCGATATTATCGTTTTAAATGAGACTTTTTTGAAACCATACCACAAATTTCAACTTGGTGACTATAAAATTTACAAAGAGGTTCGATCTACGCATGGCGGTGGGGTTCTAATTGTAATAAAAGGTGATATTATGCATACGCTGTTACCGAAAATCAAAACGAGTTCTGTTGAGAGCATCCCAATACAAGTTATGATTAATAGACGCCCAGTTATATTCACTTCAGCGTATAATCCAGTTCATACTACCAATTTCATGGCTGATTTGGATAAACTAAAATCTTTTTCTAAAGATTTTTTTATATTTGGTGATTTGAATGAATGACACTGCTCTTCGTATTTATTTAAATGACCACTTTTCTCCGGCTGCTGGTAGGCTAAATGTTATTTGTAAAAAACTAATGGCAAAACAAATTATTGACAAATACAGAATATTAAAAACCGGCAAACTTAAAGTGAAACTAATTATGCCTGATGGCGGAGAAGAGGTGCTTGATTCTGGTGGACTGTTGAGTGATGCTCCATGTGTATTATGCAAAGAAATTTTGTTTAGCATAATGAAAACTTTTTTAAAATAATAATTTAATTTAAATTATTATTTTTATCATAATTACATCTTTTGATTCCCCACTGCAATATTTTTTTTACTTCTATGTCGGTTAACTTAAATATTGGTCCATCTTTCAGTCAATCTTGAGTGGTTCGGTATTGAATGTTTTCGGAGTAACTGAAACTTGGCTCAAACCTTATATTTCAACTCGTTCTGTTCAAATTTCTGGTTTCAATTTTTTCGAAATAATCGCTTAAATACAAGAGGCGGAAGAGTGGGTATTTATGTTTCTACTGGTATTAGGAGTAGAACAAGAATCGCTTTTTGTTGAAATTTCTTTTGGTAATACCCTAGTTCTGTTTGGTGTTGTTTACTTGCCGCATGGTGTCTTAGTTTCCTTCGAGAACTTTCACTTTCATGATGGGCAATATGCTTATCGTAAGGGGTATACTACCACTTGATACTTCTTAGTATTACAGCTCACATTACAAGGCATGTTAATGCCAGTGAATTAAGTATGCTTTTATCTCTGGATCTTTCTTAAGCGTTTAATTATATTTCTTTTTCTACCATTGTTAGGAAGCTTAGAGATGAGTTTCATTTCTCTGGTATAGCATGTCGTCTTATTTATTATTTGATGGATAGGTCACAATTTGTCGTTTTTAATGGACAGTCGTCATCTTTGCGAACTCTTATGTATGGTGTTCCTCGGGGGTCTGTTTTGGGCCCTCTTTTATTCATTTTGTATGTGAATAGCCTACCTGAATTTATTGCCTCTCCGTTGTGTAGATCTTTTATATTTGCTGATTTATTTAATGATATCTTGTTGCTTTTTGGAAGCAGTATTGATTTTCCTGACGTTTTTCAAAACAATACTAACATTTGTCTGGAGCGTGCTCTTGAGTGGACTTCATGAAAGAGCAAGTGCAATTCTTTTGTATTTACGCGATCCTAAAATTAATTCGTAATGTTTTGAGAGATCATATATGGTTAGAATTGCTCGATGGTGAAATGTTTTACCCATTTCATTGAGTCTTCACTCTAATAACGTGTTCCAATTAAAACTTTTATGCTACTTTTTGTTGCTGAATGGGGCCTTATAATATTTAATTTTCCGTCACTTTTTATGTACATATTATTTACGGCTGGGGAGCCTAAAATATATGAATTTATGATTGTATGAAAAATATTACTTTCTTGATCTCCGGTTTTATTACAATGTAATATTGTTATTTTGGCAATGAAGGCCATCTACAGTAGACATTCGAAATAAATAAATAAATGCCCAACATACACTTCGGAATTGTATGTCAAATAATTCTGTTGGCAAGGAGCTGTTCATTGCCTCCAATCCAGTACTACATATATTACCGAAATGAACAGAATAGAATTTCTTTTAACAAACTCGAGTCTCAATTTTTCAAACCTTGAGACACATCCAAATATTTTATAGTCGGACCACGGACCAATTTCTTGTGTTATTTCTGGAGATGTTCAAAATATGACATATGGGCAATTCCACGATAATGACTACCACGACTGAAAAAACAAAAAACCTTGAAACTTTTTTTCAAGATGATTTGAATAGAAGAAAACACTAAAATGTTACTATGTGAAAGTATTTAGAGCTTATTAGAACATTTTAAGTGCAAAAATAATAGTTTAAACTGACTATATTTAATTTTTTAATTTAATTGATTTGTTTTAGGCTAAGATTGCGGTGAAAACTAACTCCCAATTAGCATGTAGTATGAAATGAATTTGACTCTGATTTTATTTTTGCTTTTATGAAATTGTTTATTTTTGTATACATATATTTACAGAATATACATTGTTTTACTATAAGAGAAAAATCTGTCACGTACAATATTAAATTGTATTTATTATAAAATCATCCAAAGATTGTTTTTATTTAAATATGACCGATTGTAAAAGAAAAATATTTGGTTTAGTGTAAGAAATTAAAAGAAAACATAACGCCTCTCACGATTCGCAAATTTTCGCATATTTCTACATGTACCTCAAAATTATTTCCGTTTTATGTCACATACGATATACCCTTATTTCGCTCGATATTTTGGACAAAAATGTTTCAAAAGAACTTATTATTTGTTTTGAAATATAGTACTCTCTGAGTGGAACATAGATACAGAATTATTTTTCAGATAATCTTGTTTTTACAAAATCTATTCCACTCTATATGCGTACAAATGTCACGTACGATGACATGGAATTGCCCATATACAGTTCCCTTGTATTATCGTGGAAAATGAAATTAAGATCAGAACATTGACCAACCTGTTACTAATGTAGGTAATCTAGACTTTATAGCCTTTATAGGCTTTTATTACATAAATTGTGAATAAAAATAAAAAAAAAAAATAAAAAAAATACCCTCTGAGTGGAACATAGATACAGAATTATTTTTCAGATAATCTTGTTTTTACAAAATCTATTCCACTTTATAGGCGTACAAATGTCACGTACGATGACATGGAATTGCCCATATACAGTTCCCTTGTATTATCGTGGAAAATGAAATTAAGATCAGAACATTGACCAACCTGTTACTAATGTAGGTAATCTAGACTTTATAGGCTTTTATTACATTAATTGTGAAAAAAAATAAAAAAAATACCTGTCGGTCGTAAACATTTCTGGCAACGAGAAATCTCTGATGCTAGTAGAATGTTAATTAGTCAGAGAAATAGGTACAAATGAAAATATCAAAGATGTAGGGATTATGATTCGAAAAATCAATTAAAATGTATTTTGAGGCAATTAAATAATCTAATTTATTTCCATCTTAATAAAGACCGAAATGATTCATGGTAAAAAATTATTGCAAATTTGCCTCAAGGTTTTAAAAATTTTTGGAAATTAAAAGCCTTTAAAGGCAATAAAATGTCATTTACTGATCTTCATGTAAATGGTGAGGTTTTACCTGGCGCTGAACTCACACATCATTACTTAAAATAATTCTTCACCTATGGACACAGATGTTCCAAGATTCATATATGATCTTAACGACAAAATTCTTGACAGATCTAACATGGTACTTACCAATTTATATGAAGTTAAATCGTGTATATTTTTATTGAAAAATAATAAATGTCCAGGGTTAGATGGCATTAATTGCATCATCCTTAAGAATATACCCGATTTCTTTTTTTGAAATTTTAAGTAAGCTTTTCAGTTCTTGTCTATTAGAAGGATATTTTCCAACAATTTTTTAAAGGCTAATGTAATCCCAATTTATAAGCCAGGAACAAAGCTGTGAAAGAATGAATTCAATTGAGAATTAATTCACTTATATTTTTAATTCAGCTTGAACTTTTTGAATGTATCATTCAAATTATATAATTCGGCTTTAATTATTAGAATTTTCCATTCGTTAAAACCATTCACCGTAAATAATTCGTTAGCTTCATTCATAAGGCTGTACATTGAATAGAATTAATTCACAACAGAATTCATTCTTATAAGGAATGAATTCATTTGAATGATCATTCTATTTTTTTAATTCCTTCTATTACAAATAGAAGGAATTAAAAAAATGTGTAATAGTTTAATATTAAAATCAATATACATTCGGCAAACACGAAATATATATACACTTTTCAAAATTGAATATTTAAATTTTTGTAATTAAATATTCATAATAAAAATTTAAAGCCATTTGTTAGGATATATATTAACATATTTATTCGTCATAATATCATCATATCTTATCATTTGTGAACTTTTACTAATTTAAGTTGGTACGGTGCAAATCTATTTCTTTCATTATATAACAAAACTGCCAAGAAAAAATTAAATAAAAAATATTGTTCAATAATTTCTATTTAAATAAAAAAAAATAAATAAAATGAGCGAATGTGATTTTTCCTACGACGCTCAATTGAAGATGTAAATTATAAATTATAATAATTGCAGATAATACAAACTAAAAATATGAAAATAATGTATAACACATCCCAGATATTCCGCTGATTTACTGCATAGTAACTTTAACCACATAATGTTTAATTCATTTGCAAGGGAACTGACTCTGTCATTTAATGAAAAATGCAGAACGTCTACACATGAAATCTGAAAATAATATACAGCCTACACCCTACATAATACACAACCTATTTTACTGATTTACTGCATAGTAACTTTAACCACATATTGTTTAATTCATTTGCAAGGGAACCGACTCTGTCATTTAATGAAAAATGCAGAACGTCTTGAAATGATAAGAAATTTGCTAAATAACCCCTAAAACTCTTTTGTATTTAAAGAGTAATAATTAGTGGTTGTTTTTAAAATTTCATACAACATTTATGCTTTTAGAAGGTTTTTTGGACTTATTTTCCTTAATACTGTGATATTAGTAGTTTCTTTATTTAATTATTTAGTTGTTAATTATTGTAACACTTTTATGTAAATCCTCAAAACATTGTAACTAATTATTTTATAATGGTTTCAATAAAGATATATATTAATACTAGCTGTACCGGCAAACGTTGTTCTGCCATACAAAAAATAACGAATGTATTCTAGCCCCCATATTCATAAAAAATTAAAATTTAAACAATGTTTTAAAGCAGACTTTCCATAAAGAATTTGATTTTAAAACGTTGTTTAAATTTAAAAATTGTTTATGAATAACGCCTTAAGTGTTTGCAATGAGATCTATGACAGCAAGTAGAATGTACCGCTGAAGACGATGACCTTTGAATTATTTGGATATGAATAATATAATATTTCAATATAATATTTCAAAATACTGAAATCAGGCAATAAAAAATGAGCGAGTAGGGGTAGGATGGTAAAAATTATGTCAAATGAAGAGAAATACAAACAAAATATGTTGGCAAAAAAATGGAAAACATTTTTCTGGATTTACTTTACGACCTATTCTCATACCTTTGAAATATACATACAACATTTCATAAAAATCGGTTGAGCCGCTTCGGAGGAGTTCAAATACAAACATTGTGACCATATTAAATACAAGATCTATAGCACAAATGCTAAAATTAGTTATAGTCCAAAATCTTTCTGTAGCATTTTTCAAATACTGCTGCCTATAGGTTTGTACTACATGTAAAATATAAAAAAACAACGGTAACATATAAATTTAATGCTTTTTTCAGCACTATCGTTAAAGACACTTAAGTTGTTGATGATATTTTTGTCTCTAATATACTCCTCCAACACATTCCAAGTGAAATATATTTGAAATATACATACAACATTTCATAAAAATCGGTTGAGCCGCTTCGGAGGAGTTCAAATACAAACATTGTGACCATATTAAATACAAGATCTATAGCAGAAATGCTAAAATTATTTATAGTCCAAAATCTTTCTGTAGCATTTTCAAATACTGCTGCCTATAGTTTTGTACTACATGTAAAATATAAAAAAACAATGGTAACATAAATTATCTTAAACCGCAAGTTATTTTGTATAAATTTAATGCTTTTTTCAGCACTATCGTTAAAGACACTTAAGTTGTTGATGATATTTTTGTATCTAATATACTCCTCCAACACATTCCAAGTCTATAGGAATTTCAAATCTCTTGAAAAAATGATTTCGTATTTTTTGAAAATAGAGCTTAAAATTAATCTACAAGAAACTTATTTTACTCTACTTTTCATTAAAATAAATTAATCTACATACTTTTGTAAAAAATTATAAATAGTAAAATTTGTATATACAGCTAAAATTTGCAATACAGCTATGGACATGTAAATGATACATTTTTCCAAAAGTTCTTTCTTATATACTATTAACAATCAAAAAATTTGTGTTTTTTTGCAAAGGTTTATTACTTATTTACAATATTAAACTAAAATTGAAATTCATTAAATAAAAGAAAAAATCATTATTAAGAAAAAAACACCACTGAAATAAGCTGGACACATAAATGGCACAATCTTTAAAAAAGAGAAAAAAATCATTTTAATATTGCATTTGCTGGTTTCATGGTACATATGTACAAATATTTTACTATTAATATTTAGTGCTCTAGCCTTTATTTTGGTAAACAGCTTCACACCTGCGACCCATGCTTTCCACTAGTTTTTTGCATTTTGTTTTGGGTATGGCATGCTAAGCTTTCTGTCCTGTCTACCACAGATCGTCCATATTTTTATATTTTTTTGCTATATCAACCTTTACTTCGTTCCAAAGGTTCTCTATACGATTTAAGTCAGGGCACTGGACTGGTCAATCCAAAACTTCGATCTTCTATGCACAAAACCAATTTTTTACTAGTTTTGACGAGTCACTATCTTGCATGAATTTCCACTTTATTGGCATGAAATCGAAGGCATATGGCTCCATATGATTTTTCAAAATATCTAAGTACTGAAACTTATCCATTTTGCCATTTATTTTTATAAGGGGACCTACGTCATACCAAGAAAATGATAATGAAATGATTTGGCTCGATTTTTAGCATCGAAATTTTAGAAAATACTTTTTTTTCATACAAGTGATTGTCAGTCTAATGTACATATGTTAAATTTAAACAAAATATTTTTATTTTTTACTGATGATTTTGTTCCGAATTCGGTGCTTGGTATATTTTTGTGATGGTATTAGAATAAAAAAATAATCATAAAACCTGTTAAATACAATAAAGAGCAAATACCCATTAAAAGGAGGTTAACCTTACAAATTAAAACAATGGTTTATAATGAAGAATTATTACCAATGCAATAGTCATAGTTTTTATAATGTCCATTACATGATAATATCCAAGATATATTTAGGTTCATCTTTAAATATCGTTAGTTTTTAACGTTACAGTCTAATTGAAAATCTTCTTAAAACACATGTACATTGAATTTGCACTTACCTTTGCGTGTTAGGTACAACATTGGTCATTCATTAATGTTTTCTCAAATATTATATTGTATGGAAGTTTTTACTGGCACATGTGCTACCCTATTCCGTTAAATCAAACGTGTGGTGAATACGGTTGTTCGATTCGTTTATAATGTGAGACGTCATGATCATATTTCTCGATTTGTGAAATTGTTTCTAGGGTTGAGTTTTGATGATTTTTTCTGGATTAAGAATATGTTATTTTATAAAGTTGTTAAATATTGATACGTTTTTACCTTTTAAAAACGGGGTTTATTTCCTTTAAATAAACCGGATACTTTTGATTGCAAATAAAAGCAGTTTTAGTAGTTTAAAATTGTAAAAACTCTTTATTTATTTAGAATGTACAACAACAACAGAATTAAAAAGTCACTCAGTGTCCTTATACACGTCTATCAATTCGCAGAAATGCACACACACTTTACAACGTACAAGCTCAAATGTACACGACAGTTGATGTTAACTCTAACACCGCCAATGATCAACTCCACTCACGACTGCCAGCTCTGTCGACGACGACACGCACTGCCATCTCTCGGGAATCTTCTACAATGCTCTTAACGGACATACTAGTACATTCGAATTCTAGAGCTTTCGATGTTAATGTTAGTAGCTTAAACATACAGTGCTGCCATACTTACAAACAATGCTAATCAACCACATGCTATCAACATTGTTGATAAGTAGAAGCATCTACTGATGGACGTGTTTATAAACATGATGAATGTTTGCAGGCAGTAGTTACAGACCGTTAAATTCAAATCGTTTTTGCAAATTCGTATCAATATAATAGACCATTTGCATTGCATACTTTTTTTGTGTTTTCCCGATCAACAAGAAATCCGCAGATTTGCTTTTCCAGAATTTCATCATTATTCTGGGAGAGATCTTTTTTAGTTCGCATCGCTCGATTGTGGAATGTATTACCCTATTCGTTACGC
The DNA here is from genome assembly GCA_942486065.2 of Calliphora vomitoria. Lineage (NCBI taxonomy): Eukaryota > Metazoa > Arthropoda > Insecta > Diptera > Calliphoridae > Calliphora > Calliphora vomitoria. The sequence goes on from OW818031.2 coordinate 130,552,102, forward strand.
ATTTTTACTCATTCCAATAATGTCATTCGTTTGAAAATTTTGTCGATACTATTCTAATCATATTCAATGAAAATGATTTTTTTATAAATTCTCTATTCTTTTTTATAAATCAATTCTGTCAGATAAGTAGATTATCAGTATATTCGTTGGGATTTAATTTTTACCATTTTCAATTTTTTTTTTCTTTTTGTGTTGATAGTATCAATGCTAGTTAGTATCTATGGTAAAAATAGGAAGCAAATGATATGAAATGATCTGTTTGGCTTTATATTACTGAATTGTGATAATAAATGAAATTAAATTTAAAATTTATTTTTCGTTATGTAGTATAAAAGGTAGATAAATGTACATACATATGTACTTATTTTCATGTCAGAAGTTTTATGGTTTAAATTAGTAACTGTTTTATAAATAAGGACATATTGATTCTCAATGTAAAATAAAAATACCCTTTACATTTTTTTTTACAAATTTTAGCTTAAACAACGTACTCGTTCTTTTGTATTAGAGCGTGTAGTTGAATGTGAAAAACTTAATACCATTGTTATTAATTTATACCCTGGCAATAAAGGCTATGCGTTGGGTCTGTACTACGATGATCGCCAAGTAATACCCGACACAGAAGGGGAGTTGTCGACCTCCCTCTCGACATTGTCTTCGTCGTTATCTTCATCGATGAGCTCGGTGTCTGTTAAAAACATTTCTAGTCGCAGTTCAAACATCATGATTAACAGCAGCAGTTTTAATTCAAGTAAACTATATCCATCATCGGTACCACCAGATTTAAAACAAAAGACATCTTATGATCATTTACCTACAATATTTGATGGCTCATCCACTGATTTGAGTAACTCAGCTAATGAATATTCTTTGGTTGAAGTATTGCGATGGCCATATGAAAATGATCAGCTGCTTCAGTGTATCGATCGTGAAGTAATACCTGATTTTTTAATGGATATGCTGGCAGCTACCACAATAACTTTACAAGCTCCACAAGATGACAGCACAGGAACACCACGTATCTTCTTTAAACCCAATGTTTTTTATGCCGGTTGTGTAGTGGCACAAATACGTGACTTTCGACAAACATTTGCCACTTCAACGAATATCTGTGATACGAGGCACGTATTATTAAGACCCACCAATGCAACACTGTTTGCTGATGTCCAGCATGTTGCTACAACGCTTAATCAATCCACATCTGCTTGCGCGCCCGAAGATAAACTTGCATTGGAGAGTCAAATGGTGTTGGCCACAGCGGAACCATTATGTTTAGATCCTGATCCAAATATAGGTCGACATGCTATTAACTCTCAACACGAGAGGCAGCTCTTCAATACTCACGAACTGAGACGACAAATGAAGAAGTATACACAAATTTCAATCAATCGTAAGAGAAAATTGGATCAGTTTACCCATCACTATGGCCTCGAGTTGTGCGATTACCTAACCAGATTACGAACCAGACCAAGGACAGGTCTGGTGTCTACTGCCGCAGCTGCCGCTGCCAATACATCATCTACCAACGGTGGTGTTAATCCTTTAGTCAGTGCCACAATGTTAACTTCATTTGCCTCGAAAGTCCCGAAACGGCCTAAAGATGTTATACGGCCTATACGGCCACCAAGACTCGACTACCCAGCCAATCTTATGGTGCCAGATCAATTAATAAGTGTTGAAAAGTACGCAAAGACGAATGAAAGGCCTCGAGAAACTACTGACTGTCAGCCGCAATTGATTGAAGAGTATATTTTGGAAACGGAACGTGATGACAATGAGGGTCGACGTGTCGTTTATCATATTAAGTTATCAATTTTTCAAAGACCATCAAATTCAGAGTACCTGGGTGAATTGTATGTCGATCGTGATTACAGGGAAGGTATAAGAAATGGTGAATCTTGTCGTTTTCCCTTGGGTACACGAGTACATGCAAATCGATATATACAACAATTTACGGAAATATTTACAGAGGAAGGACGTAAAGCTGTCAAGATTACACATTTGGTATCGGGTCATTTGCCAAAAGTTACTCACACAGGAATTACACCAGAACAGAGACAGGCGCTCCTGCTCCAACAACAACAATTACAATTGCAGCAACAACGACAAGCAGCATTATTGGCAGCTCAGCAACAACAGCAGCAGCAACAGGTTATACAACAAACAATAACTCAGCAGCAACCAGAACAGCAACAGCAGCATCAGCAACATTTGGTTGTTGTCGGTCCAAACGGACAGCAACAGCATTTATTACCCACAACTGTACAACATCTAAATACCAATACAATTCAAACTCAGTCACAAACAGTACAACAGCAACAACATGTTACTAAAAACATTAATATTGTGAATGTTACTGGAAATAATGTAGCTGCCGTTCAGCATGTGCTTAGACAACAGCAACTGCACCACCATCAGCAGCAGCAGCAACAAGTGGCAACAACACAATTTTTAGATACCAATGATGCAACAGTACAGTTGCAACATGCTACCCTCACTGCCACTACTTCCAATAATAGCAGCAATAATACGACAACAAATACCAATAGCATCTCAGGTGGTTCTCACCATATACAATTGCAGCAAATAACAAGTTCTGGTCCCACGTCATCTGGAGTTGTCGGAATTAATAACAGTGGAGCATCTACAACGACACATCAGCTCAGTTTAAGCAACGGTTCCTTGGTACTGGTGCAACAACATTCAGCTACTGGTTCACAGACATTACACCAACAACAAACAGCTCAAGCGCTGCATCATGCTGGTATTACGATACAACCTGCATCATCGCACCAACAACAAAAGGCTCAAGTCATTACAACAACCCAAATGAATACTGTATCATCGGTACAGAACTCTGCACTTAGAACTCAGCTTGGTTCCAATGTGCCCATTTTGGTAAGAATATCAAATTAGTTATCAGTTAAATGTTAGTGTCATCACTTTTTGTTTTATTATTAACAGCAAGCTCAATTGAAGGCAGCACCTATTGTGACTAACACGAATCAGCAACAGCAGCAGTTAGTTCATAAACAAAATACTGCCAATAGTACTACCAACACAACAAATGTTATTACTGGAAATGCTGGAGGCCCTAACTGCACCACTAACACTTTGCAGGCTAATCCAGCTATAAGCGCTATTGTTACCAGCATTATGAATAGTGCTAATCAATGGCAACAACAGCAGCAACAACAAAACTGTAAAGTTATATTATAAACCCCATTTAAAAGACACAATAACATTTCTATCTTTATTTTAATTTTAGCAGCCTCTCTTTCGAACACTTCCACTACTACTACTACGTTGAAAAGTTCAAGTAATGCTTCCATATTAAGTTTACTTAATAGTGCTCCCGCTGCAATGACAAGCACTCCTGTTGCAAGTGGTACGTTTACCACATCTACCGGACAAACTCAACAGCAGCAACAGCAGCCAACCCAACAACAGAATGTTACATTGGTTCAACACTCATCTCATTCCCAACAACAGCAGTCGCAGACAACGACTGTTGTTGCAGCGGAGAATTTTGTTCAAGCTACACAATCCCAAGCAGTGCCAAATCAATCTCAACGCAAGCAAAATGAAGTTTTGCAAAATCTTTTAAATCCGGGAAGAAAAATTAATATCGTAAGCAGTAGTGGAGCGGGAAGCGGCGGAACAACTGCAACATTTCGAACAAATGCTGCAGGTAATTTGATAGCGGTGAATCTCAATCAGCCATCTAATCATCCGCAACAACAGCAAAATCACCATCATCAGCAGCAAATCCATCTCCACCAACAGCAGCAGCATACACAAACACAGCAACATCAACAAGACCAGCAACCCCAAACAACGGTCCGTGTGTCAATGTCGGCTTTAGCATCGCAATTAGCATCTCCCCCTGCTATAATGACCAATAGCACAAATTTCGGAGGTTATACATTGAGCACAGTAAGTGGAACAGGATCAAGTGGCGGTAGTATAAAAATACTCAATAGTGGCATTCAACAACAACGTGTTTTAGCTAATGCTCTTCGAAGAGATTCCCTGAGTAGCACATCTCAAGGTCCTCCTAATGCTATAGTTGTGGGAGTTGCAGCCCCTTCTCCTGGATCGGATTCAAACGCTTCAAACGCAAGTGGATTTGCTGTACCCCAAGCCACATCAAGTACCGGAATTAATAGCAATAATTCAACTACCTTAAACGCGCTGTTGTCGAATGCAGCAACACCTTCACCTTCTGGTTCAGAGCACTCTCAGTCTTCTCAAAACCAAAATCAAAGTCTACTCGAGAGACTCAATAGTGGTGGTGTAACAGCTGGCGCGGCACTCCCCAATATGTCACCCCAACAACATCATCCAGCCACACCACAACAACAGTATATTACAAAAACTTTAGTACAATCTCCCGCCACATCATCAATACATTCGCCAATGTCTAGTCCACATCCACAGCCGTCGCCCTCACCGCATCTTCCACCACCACAACAACAACAACAACAACCTCAACAGCAGCAGCAACAACAAAGCCAAACACAAACTCAAACTGCAACTCTAAACTTGCAAGGCATAAATTTTTCCACTTTACAAGGGGCTATGGCAAATTTTCCTGGCCTACAAAATGTTCAAGTTCAAATACCTGGATTCAATCAACCTATATCAATTCAACTTACCGGTGGTAGTTTACATGCCGTACAGCAACCTCAACAATCCGGAAATTCAACCATGTCAGTAGTAGCCACAGGAGGCAGTGCAAATTCAAGTAACAACAGCAGTGCTGTTGTTACGGCACAAAGCACAAATTCAGCTCATCAGGGTCATCAACAACAAAGAAGCCTTCTTGTATCAGTACCAGTAAGTTCGGCAAACCAACAAGGCCAAACTCAACACACAATAACATTGCAGCCGCAGCAATTGCAACAACATCATGCTCCGTCGGCGACTGGCACCGTAGTTAACTTACCAGCTGGAGCGGTTGCTACTTCTACTGGAGGCACTCAAACTGTGGTATTAACCAATAATTCGGGTGCAGGAGTGGCAAATACATCTGGTGCCAACAATGCCGGCACTAACACTACTAATACTGGAACTACGATGTTAACGTTACCTATCGGTAAGTGTAAAATCAAGTGCTGTTATGATTATAAAAGCGATTCAAATACAAAAAAACTGTTTAAGTTTGCTTTTAGAATTAAACAAGAATGAAAAGCAAAGTATTTACATATGTATATTTGGAAAGAAAGAATTCTTCGCTTTTCTTAAAAAGTTTACGTTCTTAAGAAAAATATAATTTATTTAATTTTATTTTATATTTTTTTTGTTTCCTTTTTTACTTAAACACAACTTTCGTTTAAAAAATTTATTCATAAACTTCTTTCTTAACAAACAAATTAACATTATTTCTCAAACAACATTATTTATTTGTTTACATACAAACACACCCTTTCCCCACATCTTATTTGATTCCCCCTACCAAAACATACCATTACTATTTTTGACATTTATCATAAAAAATTAATAAAACAGTTTAGTATTCGATTAAAAATTCGTGCACTATAACTTCTTTGGATATAGAGAACGAAATTCAAATAACATTGAGAAAAAAAAGCTTTGTTTCATTATAATTAATTTAACAACTAAATAACAAAATTCATGTTGCCAGTTCAATCAATCGAATCAAACAAAAACCAAAACCCGAAACTTCCCCTTTTGTTACAGCTCAACTGGTAGGATCTGGCGTGCAAAAGTTAAATTCAGCATCCTTACGGACATCGGCTACTAGTACTTCAACAGGTGTTACAACAACGAATGCAAATACGGCCACCGGTGGTAGTATTATTGTACAGCAGCAACACAATGTTCAACAACAGCAAAAAACTTCCCATCAACCGCAACAAGCTACCATAACAGTTAGCAGCACGGGAACAGGGAATCAAACTAATCAAGCCATACAGCTAGTGGGTACCATACAGCAAGGTGGTCGTAATATACAAGTTGTGGGTACAAAACAATTATCCGGTAATCGCCAGTTAATAACCCAAAGACAGATTGGCGGATCCACTTTGAAAATTGCAACTGCTTCACCTATCAATGGTAATTAAACGTTAATTTCGACACTAAAAATTTCAGACATAATTGTATATGCATTTTATTGACTTTCAGCCAATTCTAATACAAATCTTACCTCTTCAGCAAATTTAACTGCCACGCCTATTGTAATGTCGACTCAAAAATTACAATTAAAAACGATAAAAGCCTCTACACAACATCAGGCTCAACAGCAACAACATCAACGCATTTTAAATCAAATAACAGCTTCTCAAACAACGCCTCAACAACAAACTCAAACTGTCATTTTAGGTCAACAACAAACGACACTAGCATCAACACACCAGCAATCTACTTCATCTCAGCATTCGCAACAGCAGCAACATATTCAAATTCAGGCAAGAGCTGGTAGTAATTTAACCCAACGTACTATTTCTGCTATTGCTATAGCAAAACAACAGCAGCAACAACAAGCTGCGGCTGCAGCAGCCGCCGCTGCAGTTGCAGCAGCCAATCGAAGGCGTCCCGCAACTGATGTAAGTAAATAATAGACGAGTAAAGAATAATTATTAAAAAACATCTCAAATATATTATGTATTACTCCCACTATGTATTTTTCCATATTATACCATCCCTCCATTCACTGGGAAAAAACATAATTGTAATTTGTTCTAAAAGTTTTCCTTATTATTTTACTAAGAATTCCGGATTACAGTAGTTACTGTTCGAAATATTTATTATGTATTACTAAAAAGAATGAAAGATATGAATGTCCGAAGAAAATGTGGCTACATTTAAAATCATTCACAGTATATTATATATTACACGTGTTATTTTCACATTGAGTTGCTAGTTTAATTTTGATGTCATCAAAAGCCTATTTGGAGACATTTTGAAGTGGAATTGATTTTTAAAGATATGTGTGTGTATCTTTACGGCTCTTAGACATCATAAATTCTTAAACATTGGATGCTTTAGACTGAAATAAATATCAGCAATGATGATTTTAAACAATTTGTGTAGATGGGGAATTTTCAATAAATTTATCATTGAAAATTTAAATTCTTTTTGAAAAGTTAGACTTTATTTTTCAGTCGAAAGTTCCCTCCAATAACTTTTGTTTTATTATTTTATGTTGTTGACTCGATACTGTTATCTGCATAATTATTTATTCTTATTTTGAATTTAAAATTTGTAAAGACTCTTGCAGTAAAAAACAATGCGTTACAATATAGAAGTATAAAATTAAACAATACATTTAAAAATAAAAAATATTTTAATAGAAAACAAAATGAAAAATTAAAAACTAGCAATAGTATGGAACATATTGATATTTGTATAATTGTAAAGAAATTAATAATAATCATAAAAATAAATATAATATAACTCTAAATTAAAATATTAATTAAAAACAAATATAAAATTATATAAAGGTGCATACACATAAAAATATATACATTAACAAACATAATTATTATAACAAATAATAAATGCTTAAAAGTATCATATATAAGTAATTGTATCTTAATGTTTGGCTTTTAAAACAAATTTAAGTTATTGTAAAACACTGATAAAGAAATCAATTTTCTTTTAAAAAGCAATATTTGAGCATGTTAGAAAAAAATTACATTCATATAAAGTTTATAATAATAAATTTTTATTATTAATTTAATTTATTAATAAATGTAAAAAATCAATTTAAATTCGGCATGGCCGAATTGTCCATATCCTTTGAAAAATTCTGATGAACATTATATTATTATTACTATTCGTACTTGCACAACTGCAGACATACATACATAGATACAATATAAATACATATATATATATGTATGTAAGTGTATAGTATATCGACTTGTTTTTAATGGGTAAAATTAACTGAACATTACATACTTATAAATTACATATTTACATACATACACCATCGCTATTATGTATAAAAACAAAACTAAAAGGTTAAATGATATTAAACAAAAGAAACCCCTTAAAATATTAATTTTAAATAATTTAATTTTTTTTTTCACATTACATAAATATACCAACAACCTTTATATATACCTTCTTTACAGATTTAAGTACATAAATTTAATTAAGTAAAAACAAAATACAAGAAAAAACATTAATTATAAACATTTTTCAGACCCTTAGCAATTAAGTCTTATTTAATTAATTGTCTTAAAAACTAAGTTTTATTTGGCTTTAGTTTATTATGTGAAACGCTCTATTCTATAGATTATTTACAAATTTATATAGTTTTTTATTAAAAATAAATAAACAAATTAAATATAGAATAAATGAATTTATTATAATTTTAGTTTTTTTTTAATTTTTCTTTTATTTCTTTCCCAAATCGTTTTTGCGACTCGGAAGGTCGAGAAGAGTTTTACAATTACAATATTTTTTTATAAAAAAATTAGCTTAATATTTTATTGTACAATTGTAAATCACGAAATATTTATGTGTATATATAAAAAATATATTATGTATGTTGTATATTTTTTATATATATATGTATATGTGTATGTAAATATGAAATTTAATTATTAAAATCTGTTTTCATTATTTTTTTTAATATAATTTGTATAAAATTATTATTTGTATTTACAATTTTATTATTAAAATAATTAATTAACCTTAAAGTAATTATTTTCAATAAATCATCATTAGCCTAGTATTAAGCCATTATTAGCTTCAAAATTCATAAACAAATATATGAATCATTAATAAAACAAAAAACTTATAAAAAAATTCTTTCAGGATAAAAATTGTAGAACATAATTTTTTTTGTGTATTCAGAAAACAGTTATAGCACAAAAATAATGTCAATTTTGTGTTTTATATTTGGCGTATATGTATTTATACATTTATTCTCCTAAAATTTGTATAGTCCGCAGTATATAGATAGCTTTTTTTACAGTAAAGGAAATGTACATAATTAAGTATGATTTTCCTAAGAAATAATGTTGTGAAGTTTAGGCCACGGAGTGTGTTAAACGGCAGGTGCAAATTGGGATGAAATGGGAAAAAATAAACTGATTTGTTCTTCAAAATGTTTTAATACAGCCGAATTCGTTATAGTATTTTGGGTAAAATTATACTATGCTTAATAAAAGAAAGCAAGTAGATGGAATGAAAATCGCATGGGAATTGGGAGTATCTGTCGCAGCTCAATTAACATGCTGTTTACTATGTTGTAAACGCTTTGAGGAGATATGGTTGGAATCAATGGAATCCATATGGGAAATAATAAAGTGACGTCATGTTAACTGCAAACGCTTTAAAGAGATATGATGGGAAACCAGGAAAGACTCGCGGTTATGTGATATCTCGAAGACCTCTAGGTAATGGATTTACATAAATCTGAGTATTGTGGTGTAGATTGGGTAAGTGATATTGACAAAATGGCTTAGTTACTTTATCTAAAATTTCGCTCAATATCAATGTTAGCAACTACAAAATACATATTGATGAAATGGTGAAGTATATTCGTAAATAATCAGGGTTATTCCTGTTCTCACTTTCACCATTCACCGTATTTTTGGAAGCATAATTACAACAATATTATGTAATTTCCTCAGCATTTCTAATTATAAATATTTACACGTGATGTTTTTAGAAACTTTATTTAATATAAATATTGTAATTATGCTTTCAAAAATACGGTGAATGGTGAAAGTGAGAACAGGAATAACCCTGAATATAATCATTTGGCTATAGAAAATAAGTACGCTGCTGATTTGATAACAAAAAGGTGTTCCTCAAATTTATTGAAAAATCGTAATTTTAAATCAATCAATTACTAGATATTTATGAATTTATGCATTTTTTCTGGAAGTTATCGCATTTATGATTTTATGCTTGTTTTTGATATCAAATAGAAGCAGATTAAAATTTTATGTAAAAAATCAAAAATGTACATCGATATAAACACGTCCGTAATTTATAGTGAACCATTAAAAATAATATTTGAAATAAACTCATGAAACTTGAGAATCCCCAAAAACTCAATTCGTAAATGAAAATGTTGGAATTTGTATGTTTAACACATTGTATAAATGTTTTCTTTCGATTTAAATTTCCATCTAAATCAACGGACATGAGACTAACGTAACTTAATCCGTTAAAATATATCAGCTTTTGACTTAAAAAAAATTGTAAAATCATCCTTACTCGAACGTGTTTTAAAATCTGTGACTGTCATTAAAGAATTTTTTGCTGGTTTTTACCAGAGACCGAAAATAACTCGTCCACATAATCAAAATACCCAAATTGTGATTTTTATTTTATAATAAAAAATAAATCACTCAAAATAACAGTTGTAAAAGGATTTTTGTTTACATGGTTTGGTATGACCTTTATTAGTTTTTGTGGTTTTTAATGCTTTGGTGAGAAACAAAAATATTCAATGGTGGTTGCTATAACCTGACCTTTACAAAAATATTATTATAAATAACTCATCTTGGTTACTAGAGTTTTTTTCTTTTCAGTTTCTCTCAACCCCTAACCTAAAATGTTCTCTTATAAATCTCTCTCTCGCTCATATAACAAAAAACGATTTTTAAATGGATAAGGCTGAGAATTTACCATTGAAATTAAAGTGGACCCGTTATTTGAAGTCGCTGGATTTTACCTGTCATTTAAAAAGTAAGACGAATATATTTTCCTACTTGCAGTTCAAAGTTAATAATTCTGATTTTACAATAAGAAAATTAAAATTTTAGTATCAAAAATATATGTATGTGATTGATGTATCGGCGCTCTTATACAAAGATATTCATTGTTTGCCAATAAACAACTCTAAGAGTTTATGCCTTTTTGGAAGTACGATTAGTGGGATTAATTTGCACTGTTCCATCATCAATTTTTGTTAATGTTTCCTAACAATCGATTTGAAAAAAATAGTTTTAAAACTATGTTATTTACTTAAATGGAGCGCTTTGATGAATACGCTAATAAATAAAAATGCGTTACATCATTAGATAATTTAAAATGTACACTAACACATAACTTTCTGCTTGTAGTTAACACCTTCACAGAAGTTAAAATGTTTATAAAAACATTTTTAGAGATGAATAATTTTATTTTAAAAATATGTATACTAAAAAATATAATAAAATTCAACGAAATTCGAAGAAACTATACATAAAAATGCATTTAAAAAAAAATATGTATAAATTTTTGCAAAGTAAAAAAACCATTAACATTTTAGTTCAATTTAAAGTAAATCCTAATATTTTTGAAATATGAAAACTATACTAAATGGTAAAATTAAAGACTTATATAAATGAAAAAATTAAATATTGTTATAAAATAATGCTAAAGAGAAAGCAGCACTTAAAATTATAATTATTATAAACAAAATGAATATAAATAAACATACAAATAAAAAATAAAAAAGGGAATTAAACCGATTATTAGTCATTAAAATTCCTTTGTATTTGTATTATGAATTTAGATTTTTAGTTAGAGTTTTTTTTTTTTAAATTGTGCTTATTTTTATTATTGTTTGTAAAGTATTTACCATGATATAAACAAATTACAAGGTAGTTTAGTTTATAATTGTTTGACATGAAAGGAGATTGTTGAAGTTAATTTTATTTGTAAATATTCCACAAAGCGTTGGTTATAATATACCGAGAAATTTTCAATGCAATACGTGTAGTATGGAACAAATAACAAGTCACAATACTGATGTATAATTTATCTTCAAAATTAATTAAAAACAATGTTTTTTATTAGGTTATACTTATCTTTATAATTATAAAGCATTAACATAATTAAAATATGTAGACGTTTTTATTAAGCCAGCATCTCTTTGAAACGCCGTTTAAATGAAAGTGGCTCTCACCAAAGTATTTGAAAATGGTAGGGAAGTTATTTCTGTGATAAAATATCACAAAAATCAAATGAAAAAACAAAGTCTGACGGTGGCCATTTAGAGTTTACACGGATACCGAGCTCGGAACGATAGTCGATTGGAGTCAGATGTAATAGCGATGGTTGCAAAGTTGTTGACGCTAGCAACAAGTTGCGAAAATCGATTCGAAAACGATTGCGGAAAGTTTTCAATAATCATAGGTTTTTCATAACAAATGCGTACATGACAGCTTTTTTATGTTGGTGTTTCCCTTGCATTTTCCCCTCCTAAAATTCTTAAGACGACAAACTGTGATACCGTTTAGAAATTTGCGCATACACCTTTGTATTAAGCAACAAGACCAAGAAATCGAATGATCTAATTGAGTGAACTTACCTTTATCGTCAATGAATTTTCGCTTACATGAAAAACCTCCAGAAATTTCCAGCAATGTTATTTCACAAATGTGGAAGAACATTTTTAATAATAATATTTTTTATTTTATTTATGTTGAAGAAGAATCTATACTTTCAATATAAACAAAAGTGGGATTAATTTTAATTAATATAGTAGCCTTATATTGTACATGAACATTAAATCACCTTTATTGTCCAATGACTGACGCTGGAGATGGGAATAGTTTCCCATTAACCAGGAAAAGGAGATACACCCATTTCATGCGATAATATGAATCGATTTTACAACCCCACGAGTGCCGAAATCCACTACCAATTGTAAAAGTTCTGTATAACCAACGATATCGAGATATTTTTTATATCCAAGAAAAAGCTACGAATCAGGAGCAGAGATGGGGACGTGATTAGTGAATTGGTCAGCAACTACACAGTCCTTAAGGATTATAAGTTAAAATTCCTCCAGAAATGTACGAGAAAAAGGCCGTTGTACAAATCCCCCTGAAATACACCGGAATACACGGAAAATATATTTTTGATAATAGACAGGACATAGATAATGATTTACGTTTACGGGGTGTATGCTACCGTCTCACGTTACACTGGACAACATTATATACCCCGTAAAGCCATTTGTTGAGCGGGTCTCACAATGTGAGAAATGCTGAAGATATATCAATTACTGGTAACACACAGGGATCAGTACTAAGCCCACAAGTCATTTTTAACCCGAAATCAGAATTGAAAATAATGCAATAAAATAATACGTTGAATCTTTTAATTTCGTCGGATTTACATTTGAATCAAATTTTAAACTACGAGAACATTTTTTAAATACTTCGAGCGCTATGTGTTTTGTCATGGGGTTCTGATCCTCAGAATCTTCTGACTCTATATTTTGGGATAATAAGGCCGAAAATGCAATATATGGTTCCACTTATATTAGATTGTCCTGGTAAGGAACTCATAAAATAACATCGAATACAATATAAGGCATTAAGAATAGCCCTAGGGGCCATGAATTCAACACGTGTGCTAGCATTGGAACAGGAAGCTTCGGCTATGCTAATTCCTGAAAGATTTTCCTTTCTTGCAGATGGACATATTAATCATCTAGTAGCAAATATACATACTATATGTCAATAAAGAGTTATTCTTCGCAAACAACAATGTTTGAGAAATTATACCACAAGTCAACAGAACATCGAATTTAGACATGATAGATTGTTGAAATTTTAGTTACCTGTAGGAATCAGCTACATCAGGCCGACAGATGTTAAAAAATTGACTACTAAATTAGTGACATGCAGAGAAAATTTCTAAAATTAATCTAGGGCAGGTGGAAACTGTTTAATCAAATTTTCACAAAGGGTTCGAAAGCGTCAAATAGAACAAGCTGCGCATTTTAGTTCCCGTATATTGATATATAGAGCATCATTCTTGCTGAACAACAACTGTCCGATATTAGACAGCAAATCCGTCTTACAGACCATTGAACATTCTAGCAACAATAGAACTGACATTACATTTGGAGAATTAGAAACAAACTATATGAGCTCAACCATGCTGGTTTTACGATACGCTTCCTGTGGATACGTAGTCACTCCGTTATCTGGTAATGTACATGTCGATAGTGTGGCTGTTAATCACACGAACTCGGTAAATTATCTATCAGTCCCAATATGCGCTTAATGGCACTGTAAATTGCAAATCTTGGTTCTTTAATCGACACCTCCCAATGGATGTAATATCAACGATATGCAGAATGATATTCGGTCACATACGGACAACATCCATTTAAAGTAACATTATCGTCTCTGAAATGTGTGATTGCTCTATGATTTAGTGAATATATCACCTGACTTTTGATTACCCTACTATGCTGATCGACGTAACACCCTGAAACGACAACTACGAAACCTGAATGCACATCAACTCAAAATTAAGAAAATATTGAAACACAAATGTAATAAAGTAAGTATGAACCAACGCACAGTGGGGGAATTGAAATAAAGTGGAAATAAATCTGTAACTTCTACACGGATAGCCCGATTTTAATAAAAATGTCCATGGTTATAGAGGAGGTATTAATAAGTTTAAGTTTTATATTTGAGCTTAAAATACCAATGGGGTACCGAGCCAGAATTATTTTTAAAAATTTATAAAATTTTTAGGAATTAAAAAATTAATAGAATACTTTAATCTATTTTTCACAATTCCCAAAATGGTATTTTTTAGATTTTTGACTATATTGGAGATACCGAAGCCCGGGCTATAAATTCCCTTTGCAAACTATTTAGGAATATATTGGGTCATACAAAAGAGGTTTCAATTATTTGAAAGCAACTTTGCGATTAGAGAAAATTTGGCATAAAGTTGAAATTTACATAAATAATTTAAAATTAATTTTCTTCTGTAGTACTTCCTGAAATGTTACCTTTCAGAAAAATATAAACACATTATTTATTTTGTTTTTACTGTATAACTAAACATTAATGTAATTACTTTTTTTAAAAAAAAATCGCGAAAAAACTATTTTTAAAATTTATTTTTTAATTTAAATGCACATAATTTAATAATTTAATTTTTCATATACCCGAGATACCCCACTTTTGGGCCTTGAGCCTCCGCCCCCGTTAGTGTTTAAAGTCCAAATTCAAAACTTAAACTCAGCTACCCCTCCTCTATAGTCCTTGGAATTTTATTAAAATCGGACTATCGGTTTAGAAGTTACTAATTTATATCCACTTTTATTTCATTTCCCCCATTGTGCCATGGAATATTATACTACACATCAATTGATGAAAACCCCCCGATCTCAAGCAAATTTATACCAGAGTTACATCTTTCAATGTCTAATATGTAAATATATATTTTTTTCGGCGGTGCAATGTTTCTGAGTTTTACCACATTAAACATAGAATATTTATTAATTCATTATTAATCTTACGTATTTTATTAATTTTTTATGCAATGATATCAATATATATCAAATGGTTTTTAAAGAACCTTTAAATAAAATATATATTGCCATATACTTTTTAACATTAAAAATATACTTATTTAATTCCAGATATGCCGAATTATCGACGCACTCGATATTAATATTTTTGATATCTTTTTAATGTTAAAATATATACATATGGGAATATATATTTTATTTAAAGGTAGTTGGTTCATAATGGGTTAATATTTTTGGGAGTATTATACTTCCTTTAAGAGGTATTTCTACGTTTCATAATAAAATTCAAATTATTATAATACAATGGCAACTACTTAATATAAAGTGAAATTTATCTTTGAAATTTAATGGTATATAACTAGGAAATTATGGACCTCTGACGAAAACAAAAATTTAAATCACCTTTCTACCCCCAATTATAAGAAAAAACATTCTGCCCATAAACTAGATTTGTTACAATAATTTTCAACTTTATTCATTGGATGAAATTTATTTGTTCGTATCGAAATAAAATGACCGGTGCTTAATTGAACATAGATTACTTACGAAAATCACCTTAACGAACATAAATCTCTAATAAATGTTTCCAAATGACATGTTTTATGTTTATTCATTGCTCCCATATAAGATACCTTAAAAACACATATGTATTATTATAGATATAATAATTGAACATACTTACGAAAATCACCTTAATGAACAGAAATCTCTAATAAATGTTTCCAAATGATGTTTTATGTTCATTGCTCCCATATAAGATCACTTTAACATAATATAGATATAATTGATTCTAACACACGTTCAAATAAAATTGTTGAAAGTTTGTCCATGTTAAAACAAAAGATTGAAATAAAACAATAATTTACAATAATAAAAATAATTTTCGGCTATTTATCATACTAAATATTTAAACCCTTCATCATGAGTGGCAAGGTATATAAAAGTTTTTCATTCCGTTTGTAATTTTCACATTTTTCATTTGCGTTCCCATAAAGTATAGATGTCCGTCTGTATGTTGAAATCAACTTTCCGAAGCCACCGATTAACTTACATACTTGATTGATACATTAATATATCCACTATAGTCTAAATTTGATTGCCATTTAAATTGGCTGAGATTTTTTTCACCAAAATATGTTTTCACCCCAATTTTTTTTTCAACAAAATTTTGTGTGTAGTATTTTCTTTAAAGTAAAAGGTATAAAAGATTCGGCACAATCGAATATAGCACTCTTAAAACTATTTTCTCAAACTCTGGTTATCGTTTTTCGTAACTATATACTTCCACGATAAAATATAACCAGAGATTGAGAAAATGGGGGGTTACTTGCTTTTTTTTTTTTTTAAATTTCAATTGTGAGGAATATCTATTTTTGATAATAAAAACTTTTCGTTTATTTTTTTTTTTACATATGCACATTTATTTGAAATAGTAGATATTTATTTGAAAAGAAAATAAACAGTTCTCCAGTCTCTGTTTAAAGGTTAAGCAGGAGTGTTTAGAATGTAGTTTGGATAGAATCTTAAACCTTCTAACGACTGATCCCTACATAATTTCCCCAGGCGTTCCGCGGCCAACAAACGCTCTTTAGCTAAAAGCAATGAAATATTGCGTAATTTTGATAGTTCTTCAACTGCTAATGAAGTAGATTTGTGTACTAAATCGAAAGTATCAGATGCTGTTAATTCATCGTCTTGCGATTCCAACTGCAATACCATAGCTCCACTAGGAAAATAGCGCAATTTGATAGGACCATTTAGTGAACGACATGCGTTGAGCAAATCTTCTGGAGAAAGTAATTCCAAACCACGAGCACGATTAACACGACAATATACGTCAGCTAAAGACATCATTCCTCCAGATTCCTATAAATTATTTTTCTTTTAAACTATGTATATACATATTAAAATATTTGTATACCTCTAAAGGATCCAGTAGCATAATGCATAATTGTTCTGCTAAGCTTTTATAGTATTCTGACTCATTTGAGAATCCTTCTCTAGTTACAGGATCATCTATACCCAAACTTAAGAGATATGACTTAAAGCGTACGGTCTCATCTTTCGAAATGTCTCCTTTTTGAGAACGTATTTTGTCACTGATAACCCGCGATATGCAGACCATTTCTTTTGCCATTCCCATCAGCACTCTAAGATCTTGGAAAGCTAAAGCAATATTTTCGTCTGTTTCTTTCGTTTTTTGCTCTATTGCTTTTTCAATACCACCAATACCAGTACGCATTCTTAGCCTGGCTTCTCTTGTTACTTTCTCTTGATGTGTAACGTCCTCCTTTTGGTTATTTTCGATTTCATTACTGATTAGTTTTACATTCCAAACTTTAGCTTGTAATGTCTCTCTCAACGCAATTGAAAATTCTGGCAACACACCATGTTTGCCAGAGAGTTTTATGAATGCATTTGCACTATTATCTAGAGGTCCAGGCAATTTGTTGCTGTCTGGTTGTCGCAAATGTAAAATCAAACGAGTCTTACGACCAAATATGAAATTACTTGCCTGCTCCTCACTAACAGAAATTACATACTTTAAATTTAGACAAAGACAAATAGTTGCTTTTGCAATATCTCCGGCTCTTCCCCAAAACAATCGATGTGTTGTTAATACTAAATCACCATCCTCAAATTGAGTCTAGACAAAACGGAAACAGATATGAATAATCAGACAATTTACATACTATGTTTGTAGATAGGATTCATCGGGATGTTTTTACTTCTTACTTTTTGGTCACCATCATATAATTTTATTTGTGATTCTCTACTAACAAACGCTTCATTTTCACATAATCTGGCCTCAATATATTCAAAGCGATTCATTTAAACAATACGGAATAAAAATTATGGAAATATGCTAATTATTTATAAATATATTAATATAAATACGACTTCAAGCGCATTCTATAAGGCGATTGAAGTTCCGAAAAACAATAAAATTACAAAAACAGTGGTCTTTTTGTTTTTGTAAAAAGATACTTTACGTTCAAAGTCGGTATGTTTTTACTCTAAATATTTTTGTTGCAACGATGAAAACAAGTAGGTTTGACATTTGTATAATACAACAAATTAAAAATAGTTGTATCACTGTACATTACAAGCAATTGGCAACGCTTATTGCATTATATGAAAAGTGAGTGTATGAAGTTAGCGATTATAGGATAATAAACGTTTTATGGAATTGATTGACTTCAACGAGTCAGTTGGTTACTTGGTTGATGGATGATATACATGCATACAGTAAACCAATAAGCACACCTAATATTATGAAAAACAAACACTTAGGGCCTCATTTTATAAAACGAAACGTTTGGAAGCGTAAGCAATTTGTATGATGAATACTGGGAAAAGGGTTTAAAACTTGAATATTTTCCTTAGAATTTTATTTTAACGTTTGTAGTTTCATTTTACAAAATTATATTTCTCCATATTTTATTGACACCATCCGTTCCAAAAGTAATTATTTTTACTCATCACTAAATAACGCATTGCCCCAAAAATAATAAGTACTTTCCAAATGCTCCTGTTTTTGTAGACTACTACGGGGGATTCGGAAATTGTAACCAACTCTATGGAACATATTGCTTATGTTTTATGGGCGCACGCTTTTGTGTGAGATTTGTAACAGTTAGTCTCGTATTTTAGAATCCGATAGCTTTCTTTTCGGTTCAATTTCAAGTAATGACTTTTACAAAAACAATAAATCCAATGTTGATATACATACGTAAATTATTTTCACGTCATTTTTAGTTATATCTCTTCTCGCGAAAGCAACGAGAACAAAATAAGTTTTATTATGTAAATAAAGTAATCTTTAAACACTATTAAGACAAAAACAAAAGATTTGATTAAGAGAAATATGGTAAAAATTAGTAATATAAAATTTTTTTATTATATTCTACTTAAACTTTATTGTTCTTTTTTAATCTGTAATGCGTTTTTTTTTCAAACAATCTATAATGCATATATACAATTTTAAAGGTAGCTTAATGCTATTTATTTGAGCTATAAAGATTTCTCCACACAGAAGAACATGAACAAATTTGAGTTTGTAATTCTGGCTTGTCAAGTCGGTGGTGTCAAAAATTGTGTCCAAACAAGACAAATTTATGTGCGCACACAAAATTGTTCGACAAGTATGCAAATTGATGTCTGTCAAGACGGGATGTTATAAGTACATATATATTTAATCAAGTCTAAATACGTTGCCAACTTACTAGGTTATCATTGTTGTTAACTTGTGAACGTATAACTTTACACGTCGTGTTTTTATTTTTAGTTTTCCTAATTTTTAATTAAATTTTCTGCAATTTTTCCATAGTTTTTTTTTATACACTTATTACATTTAATTCTGTTATTATGAAATCAGTTCTTAATTTCTATAGTTTGCATAATATTTTTTAAGAAATAAACGAAAAGAAAAGACGCCTACACTTCCCAAAAAACAGTATGCTGTAATTTAGTTTTTTTTTTGGGAGTTCAAACTATAAATAAAATATTTGCATTTTTTCTGCAAAATTTCTGGGATTGTATATTGTTTTACAAGTGATTAGTATGGACGTCAAAACAGCAACAGAGGCGAGTAAAATGTTAGAGGCTGCTCTACAACAAATGGATGGTATTATTTCTAGTGCTTCTGTAAATAGCCTGAATAAGCAGTGCGGAGGAGTGTCTTCTCTTCCTCATACAAAACAAATTCAAAACATGTCAAGCGTATCAATTAACACAGAAAACGGAAGTGCTAATGTTTTAAATGAACGAAGTATTATATCAGCGGAAAATGTATTATCAACGGCTAAAACTTTGGCTTTGGCATTGCAACAGGTTAGTATATCTATATTTTATAAAAAAAAATAAAAAAGGTGTGTTTGAAAAACTGTTTGCTGGTTTGATTTTACTTTTAATACATATAATTTCATTAACTTTTATGAACCTAAGGGACGATTTTGAGAATTTCAAAAATGTAATTTGTCTAATAATATTCTAAGAAGGGCTTGTATACGATTTTTAATATTAATAATGGCCACTTATTGCTAAAATATCTGATCAAATTGTTGAACAAAAAGTTTTTAATACTAGTTTGTATTGGCATAAATCAGGATCATCGAAACAGCTTGCATTTTAGTTTAAGAGTTATAGGAATTTAAAGCCAATATACTTATAAAATAGTAAATATCTCATATATTTGGAAAATAATCTGATCATAATGGGTATCAATGAATAGTGCTTATGAATACCTTTAATATGATATAAAATATGGTACTGTTTATTAACATTGTGATCCAGTATTTCAGAAAATGTTGATAAACAGAAAAAGTGATTTTAGCGAAGCCGGTTTTCGATACACCCCAGAGTTTAAAGGTCGAAGGCCGGCAATACAGAAAATATGAATATTAACAGAAAAAAATTATAAAAATATAAACTATTACTGGGATCTTGATTTGTTCCAAAATATTTGTTATTTCAGTTTCTATCCTCGATAAATTTACTCGTTATTATTCAATTTATGAATAATCATATTCATTATTATTATAACTGAAAGAATATTTAAAATTAATCATTATATCCAATTCCGTTAAGATAATTAATTAATCACTCTTATTCTATTTGGCGTCGTCGACATCGTCGTCAATATTGAGTCAAAAAACGGTACATATATGTTTCGCCGATATCGATAACAATTGGTAACTTTTGAAAGCGTTTTGTACTTTACCCGACTTATAAAAGTATACAATTCTGTCAATAGTAACCATTTGTTATCCATATCGACGAAACATATACCATTTTTTGACTCAATATTGACGACGATGTCGACGACGCCAAATGGAATAAGGGTGAATAAAAGTAAAATGTTAAAGCCTTATTCATTATGAAAATGTTTATTCTAACTAACGAACTGTTAACTTTCACTTAAGTAATTTATCAAATAAAAGAGTTTGCAGCTCGTTAGTTAGCACAGAAATTTTCCTTATGCATAGCGCCGTTAATGTGAATGTATAATTTAAGTCAAACCATTATTTTGTGTTATTTAATAATTATTTTTATTTTTTTTATCATATATTCACAGGTTGGTTTGACTGCCCCGGCTCCAGATCCAGTTACCGCTGCCATTATAAGTGATTGGTTAGAGTGTCATATACCTCGACAGGATTCTGACGAACGATTACGTAGATTGCAACGCGATAAAGAGTCATTATCTCTTCAATATCAAATGGTAGCTGATAAAGTATGTGAACAAGCCGATAAAATTTTAGATCTGGAACGTTTATTGTCTGAAAAATCGCAGCAACTTAGTGCTAAAGACGAACTTTTACAAAGGCAATTATGCACACGTTCGGAATTGGAGACACAAAAACTTGAACTTATGTCAGCATTGAGTGAGTTGAAGTTACATAGGGCGGCATTAGAAAAGGAAAATTTGGAATTAAAAAATTTCGAAAATTTAAATATTTCTAAAGAACAAGTAAAACAATTTACCGCTCCTTTTGGGAGTATGGGTAACTTAACTCAGTTGAATTTCTCAAACATGAGTGGACAATCTCCAAAGACACCTCCAACTTCTTTGAGACATCAAATACATCCTTTGTATCACAGCCTACCACGATCACAATGTCATAAGAATGGAAACAAACCTAAATTGCCCCTAAATCCAAATCATAATAATAACAATAGATTGTTAAACAACAATGGCAACATTAGTAAACAACGTAATGTTGCTTTTGCTTCGAACGAGAAAATACTTATTGAGGACAACTCTATTCAGAATGATACTTCTGACTTAATGTTTAATAGTTACACAAGTAATTCAAATGTTAATTCAACACCTTCGCCAACTTTGAAGGAGCGGTCAGCTAAAAGTTTAAGGAATATTTTTGGTAAATTAAGACGTAGTAATAGTGGCAATTTAGAATTTCCGGCTCTCGAACAAGCTGAACCTGAGTTTCGTCGCGGTGATCGAGCAAGAGCAACTGCTGGTGGCCGTATAGAATGGGGTACACAATCTATGCAAATTTCGATAAATTCAAACAAAAATTGGTCAGAATGGTCAGAACAAGAAATCGGTAATTGGCTGAACGAATTAGGATTGGCATGTTATGAAGAAGATTGTAGGTAAGTCCCGATAAATTTTATGGATACAAATTAAAATACAATTTTTTTAATAATATTACCAACTCCTATTAATGCCCTTTTAAAACACTGTACATACAAACTCTAGTCAATGCATTGTTGCATATCCTAATAATTATCATTGAAAGTTAAATTAATATTGTGACACTTTTTTAAATAAAATAAAATAAATAGTATTACCAACTCATACTAATTATCTTATAAAGTACTGAACAAATTCTAATTATCGCAAGTCCTAAAAACGATCATTAAATTTTTAACGTTAACCACTTCTGAGAAATTAATATTAAACTAATATTTCATTTTACTAAATTCCTATTTCTGAGGACTGATAATTTAAACTCAATATATATTTACCTTCAAACAGAAAATGGTTGAAGAACAAACCGTCTGTTTGTTTTTTTACTGCCTCACCTGTGGATATTGAAAAAGAATTATGCTTAAAATCCCCTCTACATCGTAAAAAAATTGTTCTTGCTATCGATGAACTTACATGCAAGGAAACAGATCCTTTATCTTTGAAAGCTGCCCACTTAGACATTGGTTGGGTTATGCGATGGCTAGATGATATTGGCTTACCACAGTATAAAGATTCATTTTTGCAAGCAAAAATTGATGGACGAATGTTACATCGCTTAACTATGGAAGATTTGGTACAATTGCAAGTTACTTCATGTCTTCACATAGCTTCTCTTAGAAGAGCTATACAATGTATGCGTGAAACTGAATGGAATCCTGATTGTTTAATTAGGCGATCAACAAAAATACCAAAACGAAATAGTTCGGAGTTAAATGAAAATGCAAGTAATGTTGAGGAACTTGATACCAGTCTAGAATTTATAGCATTATGGACAGCACATCGTGTCATGGAATGGTTGCGTGTTGCCGATTTATCAGAGTATGCGCCAAATCTAAGAGGAGCAGGTGTCCATGGCGCTTTAATGTTGTATGAACCACGATTTAATGCGGATTTGTTGGCAGACCTATTGAGTATACCGCCAAGTAAGACATTATTACGCAGACATTTGGCTACACATTTTAAAGATCTTTTAGGGCGAGATGTTATACATGCAAAACGAGATGCAGAGGCTCAATCGGATTACCAACCATTAACAATTACTGCAAAAATAAAGCCACCTAAAAAGACTCAATTTTCTTTAAAACGAAGAAAATCTACGAAAGGTCTTCAGTGTGGTACAACCGAAATTGAATGGACTGATTACGTTTGTCCGATGAATACACCAACATGTACATCGACCGATACACATAACAATTCGACAGCGTCGTCTTCGACAACATCTACAAATAATTCAGAACAAACGCAATAGAAATATGTATATTTAAATGTTTTTACTTAGTTGTGTATATTTTACATTACTTAAAAAAAGTCAACTCAAAATGTATACATTTTCAGCATATGCTTACATACATGTATGTATAACAAAAGCGGTCAGTTTAGTTAAACACGAGCATAACTACAAATATAAAACACAATTTATAGTTGTATAAAGTTCTGCATTTACGAACGTGTAAAGAATATAATTATAAAAATATGGAGACTGCATGTCATTTTTCAGCAAAGAAATACTACAATTCTGAGTATGACCCTTTTGTAATATGTATGCGAACCATTGCTACCCAGTTTTTTCATTTAACTATTAATTCTTTTTCTGTGTTTAATATGAAAACAGTAAGATTAAGTTGTTTAATAAGAAATTATTATTTTATTTTAGTATGAAAAACTCTTGACTTTATAATCTATTTAAATTAGCTTTTAAAAAAGCAAATTTAAACAACCATATCATTAGGCAAACCCTAATTCAATCATTAAATTTTTTATATTACTGCAAAATTGAAAATCTTAATACATTAATGTGTTCCAAAAATCTTAGCTAAATTATTAATTTTAGTAAATCTTTGCTCAAGAGAACAATAAGCCCAAACCAAAACGATAGTATTGCAAAGCATTACTACAAAAACAAATGTTAAAAAAAAGTAGAAAGTTTTATTACGAATAATATAATTAATAAAAACATGTATACCTTATCTATTTATCTTTATATCAATATTATTAAAAAATACTCAATATGTCAAAGGAGTATGATTTTTTAAAAATAATATTATGTATTTAATAATTTCCTTGCATTTTTTAATATAAATTTAAATAACATTCAGTTTTAAAATTAGATCCTAATGAAATAATAATTTTATATTACTTATGATGCCTTATATTATTTAATCAACCGATAAAATTATAATTTTAACAAATATACATATTGTCCACACTTTACTATAATCTTGTTAAATACGTAAACAATTTCAGCATTGAGTTTTTTTGAATGTTTTGGATTTTCATGTTTTGTTATTGAGTATAATGCTACTACTATATTCAAAGTATGTTCTAAGACTTCAAACACCGCACGCTATTGGTTTCTTAGCATATTAATGAATAGTCGGACGCCTGACAGAATAAGCATTTTAGTTGTACTACGCGAAACATTTGCAGTCAAAGTTCAAGTTTTTGCGTATTTGTATCTCAAATATTATTCATTGTAAGTGTTTAGATGAATCTTTGTCAACTCAATCCAGTTTAACAGGCTACAATGTACAATGCAAGTAAGTTCAGAATCAATGCTTTCCTGAGATTAATGGAGTAAAAATTAATCACATCTAGCGGAAAGATGTATGTCGTCAGCAAGTACCAGCAGGCGCAGGTATGTACTTGATCGTAGATTGCAGCATTAAATGATATTCATAGAGACGCAGCTTCAGTAAGTTACCTCATGAATAAGTTCTTTTAGGTCGGCTATAGCAGAGTCCGAACATACACTGTATTGTTGCAAAGCAAATACAAAAACTACATACTTATATATTTGAGTCGTCGACCAAGAGTTTCAAAGTTCTATCGCTAAGATTACAAAGAGCAGATCTCAGGAAACACAAATCAAAATACCGTATTGTATTATTTACAATTTTTTCACTGAGAGACATACAATTCAAATAACCAATGACAATATTATGAGTCGTAAACGAATTAATAACAGCTTTTCTCTAAAACAAGTACATATGTAAACTTTTATTAAAATGTTAATATGATCATAACAACATGAACACTATTAGGGCCATTATTACAACTTGTCTTTAAGTTCGTAATAGTAAAAGGTAATTTTAAGTAATAGAAAAAGGTTGCTTTAAAGTTAACTTTTACTATTTGGAACATAAAGGCAAATTGTAATAATGGCCCTTAGAAATGTAAAAATTTGACTTATTCCTTGGCATTGACAAAAACATCAAATCCCGACTAATCTAATATGGATTGATTTCTATTTAAAGCCATTTTAAATAATCTCAATCACATTTTGTGGTATTGACAGCTTTGAAAAAGGACGAGTGTTTTGCTTATATGTTTAAAAAAACATTCTATAATTAAATTTAATTTGTTGTGCCAAGAAATTGTGTTACTTCAACGGGATGATCACAAATACATTGGACTAAGTGAAGTAGAATTTCCTGGGCAGTTGAATATGTGAGGGTATCATGGGGACCCTAATCATATGCTGTTCATACATTTGGGACGACACCAAACTACTCTTGTTTTCCGCGGCAGGTTTTTCTGCGAGTCTGCTATGAGCGGTGGGCTACCTCTACGTCTTTATGAATGTCTTCAAGGAGATAAAGAGTGTTGCTCAAGACTTCTCTAATGATACCAGCAGGTTACGTGCAGCTATGTTATAGCACGTTGACATTATGCTGCAGTCGTCCGCATATGACATCACTTCCACTCCTTGTGGATGTGCAGGGAGTTTAGAGGTATAGTAGTTAAACAGGAGTGGCGAAAGCACACCGCCTTGTTTAACTCTACGGGGTGGTGTGCATTTTTCTTCAAAGGGGGATTTTATTTGCAAAGCATACTTACAAATCGTTGGTGATTGTACAAAATACGCATCTTGTATTCTCTAAAAAAAATCAGATGTATACATTATTTAGTACAATTCTTAAAAACTCACTTTTCATCCTTTTGTTGATTTAAAATAGGAAACTTCGCAAGCAATGAAACCAACGCACATAACTATAATTTCATAATTTAAAAACAAACGAAATTTTATTTGTTTTTAAATGGTCTGACAATTGTGCCATTGTATGTTAAACTATGTGTGTTAAAAAAGTGAAAGAACTACATTTAACAGTGTGTTCAAAACTGTGAAAGAAAGACATTAAAATTATGTGTTACTTGGTATACATATTCAGCAGTGTTGGCAGAAAATACATTTTTAATGTAACAAAATAATTTATTGCAAATTATACACAGGTATCTTATTGTTTTATTCTAAAAAGATATCGGTTTTAATAAATCAGTCGATTGTTGAAACGCCATTTCAATGTACAGAGTGTTATGGGTTTTTAGGCTATTTCTGCTGTTGGTAAACCAAGTATTTGTTTTCTTCCAACAAAAGTGGACAGTACAATTTATAAAGAACATTTTCGTACAAGATGTTTTTATTGATGAAAAAATGTATGAAGATTGCATATTTCAACAAGACAATGATGCAATTCAGGATTCAAAATAAAGCAAATCGTGTTTCACTGAACATAATATTCCTCTGTTGGACTAGCCAGCTTACATACCAGATTTTAATTGAAGTTTTTGTTAATAATATATTAAGTGAAGATTGTTTATTTCAACAAGACAATGATGCAATTCACGATTCAAAATAATGTAAATCGTGGTTCACTGAACATAATATTCCTCTGTTGGATTAGTCGGCTTACATACCAGATTCAAATTGAAGTTTTAGTTAATATTTTAATCAATTTAACAAAGATTATTTTAACCGCATTTAAGATAAGTTGTTTAAAAAAAAGTGATGTGTGTTTATAGGAATATGTTCCAATATAAAATTAATAATATCTCAATCGATTTTTAGAACGATTTAATAAAAGTTGACACAAAAATACCGAAAGTATGTAACAATTTATTTTATTTAACAAATGATTTTGTTTCTCCTGAAAATTTTGAAAACTGTAATTATTTACTGATATAAAAATAATTTTGTTTAGCTTTAATAAATTACAATTTATATGTTAATGAATTATTTTTTTGAAAATAAAATGTTTTTTGCAATAAAATAAAATATTTATCAAGCAAATAATGCTAAAAAGCATTTAGCACATTTTTGAAAACTTCAATACATTTTCAATAAACAATTTGCTAAGCACTGATATTCCAGTGAATATTGAAAAATATAAAAACTACATTTAACAGTATGTTAAAATATGTGAAAAAACGACATTAAAAGTACCTGTTAATTGTTCCAGTTGTTGCCAGTGATTTTTTAAAAGAGCGTCTTTTAATAGTATGTTGAAAAATGTTCAAATATGTAAATGGTTTTTGTATGGAAAAATATGTTGGTGATATATATAAAAAAATATATATCACATACAAATTTGAAGTTGGTTGTTAAGTCAATTTTACACTTTTTAAGATTATTAGAAAAAATTTCAGGAAAAAAATTCAAAAGTATACCTGAAATTAGAATATGCATTATGAATGCATTTTTTTCATTCAAATTTTCTTGATATTTACAAAAATTTTAATCGTGAAAAAAATAGTTTTTTGAAATTTAAAAAAATGAAAATGTCCAAAGGAATCGAAAGGGTATGTGTTAAAATTCGAAGACCGAAGGTCTTCTTTTTAGAATTCATCATATATTACAATATACCAGTCATACTTAGAGGTACTGGAAATTATTGTTGAATTTGTGTTTTTACAAATAGTTAAAAAACATCATTTTAAAACAAGCATATAGAAATAACATATACTGCATGTGTTTTTATAAAATTCTAAATAAATTAGTTTTGATGGTTTGTTTTGAAAGCCAACTAAATTATGTTATTGTTTCAGCACAAGTTTTTAAAACGAATTTATTTTGATTTTTATAAAAACGGGGATTTAGTAAGGAAATATGGAAACAATTATAAACAACGTGCATAAATTATTAAAGTACAACGTGTTCTATCATTAGATTGTCATTTTCTGCTTGATTATATATTACAATAACTTAATATTAATTACATACTGATTAAATAACAGACAAATAATTTTACAAAATTCATAATAATAAATATTAAAAGAATTTAATATGATTATAAATTCAAATGAATAGTTAGTTACAGCCCCTTTTTATATAGCGAGTGACACTGTCAATTTGACAAAATCAAATCTGAAAATGTATACATACTCATAATATATACTACTACTATAAATTAAATTAACTGGTAATTAACACAAATATCGTGCAGTCCATAGCCTTGTATGTAGGTTCCATGTAATAGAGAAAAATTCATCTTTACAACAAATATGTATAAATTTATTATTCTTATCTTTGGCAGCATCTTGTTTTCATATGTTGTATACATATGTATATATGTATGTACAAACCTATATATTGTGTTTAGATAATCTGTTAAAAAACTTTTTTTAATCTTAAAAGCTAGTTTACAAAGTGTCTAGATTATATTAAAGCTATTATTTAATTATTATAACTTAAAATACGTATTATATATTTCCACGATAAGTTTTTTGTTATTATTTTGCCGCATCATCCACATTTTCAGCTGTCAGTGATGAAATATCAGTCACAGATATTAATGCTGCAGAATTTGTATTTTCTTGTAATCCGTCCGGTAAATAATCTTTCCAATTACGAAATAAATAACGTGTAAATTTTTTTAGTTGCCTAAATTTACAATATGTAGCACCTTCTGCTGATTCCAATTGTTGTGTCTGTATAAGAAACCCTTGTTCTTTAAACGTTTTTTCCAGTTTTTCCCTTTGGCTTGATTTTCTTAATTGTTGTTGGATGGTATTATTTTTACGTTGTACCGCGCAACGATTTATTGATAACGTTGTTGGACTAGAAGATGGATAGGATGAATTATCCTTAATAGAATTTGAACATGCTTCATTTTTACTCACTTCATAAGATGTTGATTTTGGTGAAACTGAATCCGTCATGGTATTGTCATTAATAGACCTGCCTGAAAGCAACACTGATGGTGTAGGTGACTCTGGAATTTGCAATAAATCGTTGCTTAAACCAGCTGAGGGTGGTGGTATGTCTATAGCTAGCTTTTGGCCAGTACAATTAACTCCAGGTAGTAGACCGGCCGTATGCTGAAGGCATTCCCTAGGAAAATATTCATATCCGCGACTTGCTTTATCTCCAGTTCCACTGAAATAGCGATAATTACCACCAGCATCAACAGAAACCATTTTCTTCTCTTGAAGTGTAGGCTTAGAACCTCCGGTAAATTTAAATTTACATATACTAACTTCAGTAACCGGATTTGTTGTATTTTCAACATTCATAGGTGGTATAAAAATAGCTGAGCGTTTACGTTTATGAGGGGCTATTAGTTGTTGATTTGTTGCAGAACTTATAGTAGTTGCCAAAGATGTATCCGATTTGATAGAAGAAGGTGTTGACAATGGTTCCGGATATTCCAAGTTTGTTGATTTTTCTAATTTTTGTGGCTGGAAAAGTCCACTTGGTATGGGAATTTTTAAAGCTAGTTGATTGTCTTTTTGTATAGTTTTAAAGGGACCATTTGCATTATGTAGAAGCACACCACTCTCCAATAATTTTTGATAATACATGGTAATAGGATGCATTGCTTTTTCTTCACTTGTTGTCGTGGAGGGTTTGTACGATGTTTTTAGAACATTTTCGTCATTTGTTTTTTCATTTATATTGCTTAAAGAGTTCTTTAGATTGTTAGCCAACATTGAATCACGGACAAAATCGAGTGGGGTGCTTACAGGGGTGGGACAGCTGGAATTTGTTTCTGACACTTCGTCGCCACTTGAAATTGAATAAGAATCATTCAGTTGATCACGTAAACATAAATTCAATGGTTGCTCATATTCCTCATTCTTATTGCTGTGATTTTCCACATTCAAAAAAGGAGAAGAATAATTACAACGGTTTTCGGGTTTGGTTTTTTTAGGTAGTATTGTTCCATAATTCTTATAAATTAAGTGACAGATATCAGCTTTTTTAGGCTTGCGACCCCTTCGTGGTTTACAATTGTCTAGTGTTATTTCTCCCATATAAGGAAGATCAGAATAATAGGATCGCTTAGAACTTGAATAGTTATTGACTTCCGCAATTAAGTGGCCGTCATGTGTGGGAAGATGCGTTAAACTGGACTTATTTTGTGTTTCATGTCCGCTTTGTATTTGAGAATTATTGTTGGCATCTGTTGGTAAACGAGTTGTAGTTCTCGGGGTTTCATATTTTTTGTCTATGTTAGGTTGACAATGATGTTTCTGTATCTGTTTTTGTGTCTGAATAGCAGTCTCCTTTGATTGGTTAGCGGTTCTTTGTATTTCGGCAATTTTTTGAAGCCAACTGCGCACATTTTCATGAGAATTTCTAGGCTGAGATTGTTTTTGAAGGCTATTTGATGATTTAGATGAACTTCGCTGATTAGATGTATTAAGTTTCGGCAGATTTTTAGACAGTCGTCGTTGGCCCTGAGTAGCTTCATAATGACTGAGATATTCAGGAGGCAATGCCTGATGATGGAATCTTAATTTAACTGTGGTTGTTCCTTTCTTATTTTTTATCTTTTGTGGACGTTGATGCTTTTGAGTGACTGTGTTGGGTGCTGTGGATATATTAAGCGGGGAAGTATTATTTTGACTTTGTTGCTGCTGTTGGTTTCGAGCACTCATAAGATTAGCTTTTACCTTAAGCTGTTGTTTTGTCAAATTGCTGCAACCACTTTTAACAAGACGTTGAGGGCCAGTTTGTTGATTCGACAATTTAGGTAGCCCTTCGTGATGGCTTTGCTTGTTTACAGTGTGTTGAAGATGATTATTGGCTTGTGTATTAAGACTTTTTGCGAAATCTGCTGGATGTTCATCATCGTGAGATAACACATTATTGGCCCCATGACTGATTAATGGATCGTCGGATCCCTGAAGTAATAACTTTGTATTATTGTGGTCAAAACGGTTGTGAGTATTTATAAACATCTGATGGTGACTTAAGTCATGACTGGCATTCATGGGATGTTGTTGCCAAGTGGAAGAGTGAGAAGGAAATAAATCAATTGTGTTGATATCTTCCAATTTCACAGCAGCAAATGATTGTGTTGCATTATCCTCATTATTTAACTGTTTTGGCAAGTTTGCGGCAGTAGAGTTTATTGGTGACGTATTTTGTATTCTGCAAATTAGTGTAGGACACATATCCTTCTCTGTAGGTTGGGCAGCAACATCACCTTCATTTAATATTGAAAAATCGTCACGTGAGATGTCTTGCATACTATGGCCAACTGTTAAAATATATAAAAAATCAAAAAACATGTATTCGATTAATTTTAAATATGGAAATAATTTAAAACAACATTTAAAGTGAAATGTTTTGGTCTTTATGGCCAAATAGATATTTTGATAATAAATATAAACTAGTATAATGCTAGTAATTCGATTAGAACATGTAAGTAATTTTTTACGGTTCCTTATCCGAATTAGTACATTTTAATTATTTATGTATGAATTTTTATGGATTTTTGTACGTTTAACGATTTTCTGAGAGTTTTACTATAATTACACAAATACATTTTTATTTGAATATAAATATTCGATTTAGTAGCACATATAATGATAATAAAGCTCATCCATTTTAAACGATTTTTTGTCTATTTGATATTTTTTGGTAAAATGTTAACAACATTCCTAATTTTTATATTTATTTGGACAATATTTCTACTTTTTTACAACTATGTGTTAAAAAGTAAATATTTTTGTTAAAATTTGTGGTAAAAAATGCAGTATTTTACATCAGAAAATTAAAATGTAAAAATAATTATTTGGTTCTTATTTGCATTTTTTCATAATATTTTTTTGCATTTTCCTCATATTTTTTTTTTTGCTATGAACACCGATTTTTGTGAATTTCTTTGTCTTCTTTGAATATAACATATAAGAAAAGGGAATTGCGTTAGGAAAACTACATAAATATGTACAATAAATTAAAACAATTATCAAAATTATTATTGTTATAAAATGCCTTAATTTTAAACAATTCAAATGTTTTTTTTTATCATATAGACAAAAAATAACCGGAATATTAATCTTACTGAAAATACTGAAATTGGTATCTGATGCCAGTTAGTTGTCATATAACTTGTCTCCCAAATTCGAAGGGTTTCATATTATGATTCGTATTTTCATTGATTAAGTGCAATTAACTTAGTTTATAAAGTGTTCTATAATGGCTCTCAAGCATAACTCATTAATTTTTTAATTGATGATGCATTAGGAATTAAATCTATAAGGAATGAATTATCAAAGGAATGCATTCAATATATTTGAAGTACAGAGGAATTAAGACTATGAATTAATACATAACGAATTCATTAACGGGGTGGTTAAGATATCTAATATATTTTGATTTTGGAAATTGAATTATCAATTGTTTCAAACCTTTGACTTTCATACAAAATTTGATTTACAAACTTTTGATAAATTTAAAAATTGTTTATGAATAAGGCCTGTTAACTAATTGTAGTCTCGCTGGATTATTTGGCATCATCGTAGTTTTTTAATATAAAGGATGCATAAGTCATATATAGCTGATTTACTTTTTTGTTTTTATACTTTACCATGTTTGGCAAATTAACTTAATTTATGTTTAATTAATTGTAATATTAAAAAATACTTATTTATTATAATTACCGGTAAACAAATATTCTGGCAACATTTTCAAATTATCCATTTTGTTAATATCGAAAAAGGTGTGTTAAAAACAAATAGTGCACATAATAAAAACAAAGAATCATACAGATATATAATCACAATAAAAGTTTATTTTATTTACCGGTGCTCTCAAGCTAAAATTGTGCATTTATTTTCGAACAAAACAAAGTTTCCTATATAATTAATTTCTCTTTATTTTAGACACCGACGGGTGCTCTTTTATTTGAAAGCAGAGAAAAACTACCCATGTATATATTTTATTTATGTTTGTCTCGTTGGAGCTCTTGAAATTTGATGCCCTTTATTATATGTTGTTGATTTCTGCCAAATACGGTTTAAAAAATCATATTTATTTTTCCGGGATTTTTTAAATGTATGATATGGACATATATCACAGACGTTCCATATATATGTATGGTATATTCTTACGAAGGGCTATTTTTATTTATTGTAGTTATTTAAATAGGTTTTTGTAGCTTCTATGACACTTGTTAATATATTTTATTTGTTTTCCACAATTTTCTAGCACGTATACATTATTATCTATGTATATAAGCAAATTTCAAAATCTATTTTAATTTTAATGTACATAATATTAACACATGTATATGTATATATAATTTATTTATTGCTCTCATTTTCGCCTTAACTTAAAAAGACATTTTAAGTTTTTATTTAAAATTTTGGTAACAATACGCGTTGACATCCAAAACGCAACTAAAAATGAAAAGTTGAGAAATATCTTTGTTGTCGAAGAATCATAATATCCACCTTAGATGGACGTTGTTGGTTTGTTCGCTATTCACTCTCATTCACTGCCCCGCTTTTCACAATGATCAAGATCCAACACCAACATCATGAGTAAACAACCGACCATAAGAAGGCAACGTCATCATAGTCATCTAATGTCGACATACTCACGATATTTAGAACATTTGTAAATGTGTTCCTCTGCTTTTCTTTTTCAATATTTTTTCTGTTAATTTATTCTCGCATAGAATTAAGACGATTTGAAATATTGCCGTGTATTCTGTTTGTTTCGAAATAAAATGTATTTCAAAGAAAGTTTTCATTTAACACTAAAAAAGAATGAAATGTACAATTTATTTTTTAGAAACATTTATTTGTATTTAACACTCATCGTTTAATTTAAAATTTTTATTCAATAACAGAGCCAAGAACATTTAAACATTGTCATTTGTAAAAAGAAATGTACGCTCTCGTATTTACGTTTGTAAATCTATATATTTACATGCACGTACATACGTCAATAGTTAAATTAAACTTAATAAGGTTTGCAGTAACAATGTATCAATTTTTAAATCTCAACATTTGGCAACATTTTTTTTGGACAATATTTTTAAGATAACATGTATTCAGTGTTTAAAAAACTAGACTATAAGTGGCAGTAGCAACGAAAAACACAAATAGTCTAATTCAAAAATCAATTAAAACTCGGAGACAATTAATTACTACTGCTACCTTTAAAAACTAAAAACATTTAAAGTAGCAGTCATTAGTTTTCTATTATTTCTGCAAATTTTAAAATTTAATTGTAATAGAATTTGAAGTTGAGGTAGTAGTTGATGTAGAGTTAAGGTAGTAATAAAAGTAGCCAAAAAAGAATATCTACACGCAAAAATATACATTGTGTATTGTTGTTGTCAATGATTATTTTTATCAATCGTTGGTGTTGCAAACAAAATGTTCGGCTTTTCTGTATTAATGTTCATAGTTACCATTCTTTTACTCAGACATGATTTGAAATGAAACAAAAACGCGTCCTATATTATATTTAAACAAGTTTAATGGATTTAAAGCTATAGATTCACAAAATATAGGGAATGTTTTATTTTTTGTAGTTTTTATTTGGTTTACATCAGAAACGGATTGTGGTAGTTTTTAAATATGATTTTGTTAGTTTCTTCTTTTTTTTTGAATAAAAATTATTTTACACCTTATACAAAACTTTTTACATTGAATAAACAGAAAAGATCTCTGCAACACAAACGTCTGAGACGAATAAAAACGAATTAATTTTTCAAACAATCTAAAAACAACAACGACACACAAAGTTTATATCTGTAATTTTTGGTATTATGACTGAAAATGATCTTTTTTGACTACTAGTGCTACTTCAAATACTACATCAATTGCTACTTTTAAACTACTACTATATTTATATTTTATTACTATTGTTCTATTTAGAATTTTTTGTAAATAGTAGTAGAAAAAACACATCTGCCAACAACAATACAATTGTTTGAAACTGTAGTAGTTAAACACTGCATGGTGAAAATTGCATAAATAAAACCACATTAATTAGTTAATTACTATAACTAGTAATTTATTGTCTTGAATATTCTTATAACTACTTGTCAATTAGGACTGTGCTTTCATTTTATTAGAATTATAGTTTTCATTCTAAATATTTGTATCATAGGGTAACATAGAGACGAGACGGAATTGTGAAAAACCTAAGTCTGTTGTCATAGGTTTTTGACTCTTGCAACAACAAAATACATGTTAGTCAAAACCTATCTCATGCAACAACAAAATACATGTTAGTCAAAACCTATCTCTTGCAACAACGAAATACATGTTACTCAATGTATTTTGTTGTTGTATCAGACATATGATTTGTTGTATTATTGTTTGACAATACGGAATGTCTCGTATCTATGTATAATGGTCTATGAGTTGTATATTTTAGATAAAATTATTCATGTGTTTCATATAAAGTTATATAAATTCATAATTTTTACAATTATGTACTTTAAAATGTAGAGTGTAGAGGTGGCCAGCTTAACCTCTGGATTTCTCCTAATAATTGCATTAGGTCCGACGTAGTACTAAATTGTACATGTTTTGCTTCTTGTGCCGTTAGGCCATCTTTTTTTAATAAAATTCCGTTTGGGTGTAGCGCATCCTGTGCCACGAAGTTGACCTTTAGCTTGAAATCCACATTTCTATAAATTTATGATTCAAAGGTCATTCCTAATTTCTTTGATTTATATCTGAGTACGATTTATCAAACAATATTTAATTATTTATACCAAATATTCAATATATGCATCGAATAGTGTATCCAACGGTTAATCGGTTTTAACGAAACATATTTTCTAAAGCTTATTAGAACATATTTTTAAAAAACTTTAATACCATTTCTAAAAATATTGACATACTTCCAACGTCTCCTTAAATATTAAAAAATGTTAAATTTGCAACGACTAAGTATACTCGTATAATTCTTAACATATATTTTATTAGCGTCCACAAAATTTTAATGACAAACCAATAACGATTTAATCTTAATATTAGTATATAAAGGTGAATGTAAATTAGATACCAAATTAATGATTTTTATGATATGAAAAAAATTACAAATGAAAATAAAGCCAAGACGTTTATTTAAGGTATTTTCAGGCAGCAATACTCAGTATTAATATTTGTCAAAATCGTATGTATCATAATACACATCAATTTTGTTAGATTTTCAAATAATACAAATTAGCGGTATTCACAATGTAGAGTACATGGCCTAGTAAAAAAGCAGAAAAGCTATTTATTAACAAACATTTCAATTTCGAATGTATTTTGTTTTTAGTTTTTTGATATTGTGCTCTTTTACTACATTACCAGGCCAAGTACTCTACATTGTGAATACCGCTATTGTTTTTTTGATGTACAAGATACGTATTTATTCATTTTTCAAAACAATTCAATACTACCCTGTAAACAAGAAATGTATATTTCAAAATGATTTCTTGACATCCCGAATGGATTTCGTAATATGTACTTTAAATTTAAAAAGTATTAATACACAGTATTGTCGTCTGTACATACCTTTAGCGTTATTATTTAATTTTCTTATGAAACACGCATTTGTACATGTACATAATTGTGTTTTCTTTAACAAAAATGTCTATACAAATAAATTTAAGTAGACCTTTATCATATTAAATATAAATTTAATATAAAACCGGATAATCGGTTTTTTTAATGACAGAGACCGAATACAGTTTTTGAATACTCTAGATCGAATGTTATAGTAGGAAAATCACGATCAAACCATAGTTTTATAATAATTCTTTCAGCCACGTTATGTTTCGAAATCGTACATTCACTGTTATAACTGATTGAAATATGAATATTTATTAGAGCAAAGTTTGCTTATGAAAGAAATGATGATAGCTTAATGATTTTATATTTTATTTAATTAAAATTACTATAGAAATAATAATATATCCCATTCCACTCCGACACTGTATGTATATGTGTTTATTAGGTTGGGTCGATTTGTATGTACGATCAAAAAGTAAAAAATCGTATAGCAGAAACGTAATCTACGGATAATTCTAAGATTTGACCTCAAGGTCAAATCCTATCTTGCGCATTTCGTCTTTTATCCAATAAAAAACTATTAAAAAAATAATAATACTGAAATACTGAAAAAATACGAAATGCGCAATATAGGCTTTGATTTTAGACCTATGGTTTCTTGGGGAAAATTTCTTAGGATTTTCCGTAGAATGCGTTTCTGCTATACGATTTTTCGTGAAAAAAATCGACCCACCCTAGTGTTTATATTATAAAACTCAAGTTATTACATCTAATTATTTTTCTAATACAAATAATACTTAAACAAATTTTAACTCTTATCAGTTCAAAAAGGAAAGGTGCCTTTTATTAAATTTTGCTTAGTGTATGTATGTACTTTCATAAAATATTGATACAATTACATAATGCATATATTATTATGCAAAAGTATATTACAAAACATTATTTTTTTTAAGAATCCATTGCAGTTATAATCATTCTTTAGTCATTAACCTTTATTATACAAAATTTGGACTTGTTTAACTTTTAATTCAATATATATTTTTTATTTTAAACTTCCATTTATACACGAATCTCTAGATCACACGTTCTGTGCTAAATTTTTAGTTTTTTAAGGCTATTTTTAAAACATGGGTTGTTGTTATTATCATGCATACACACTAAATTCGATTATTTTTTATTCAAAAACATTGAAACGATTCTTTATTTTTTCCGAAGTACATATATCAAATTCGTGCATTTTTCTTAACGTAATACATATTTGGCATACCAAAAAATAGAATAGAAAAATCAGCATACGTATTTTTAAAGTGTGTAGGTTGCGGGATAAGTTGAATAGTAACTCATACACATGTAATTATATAGAATCAGAAAATAACTAAATCAAAAAATATTGACTGATGCTTTCTTCAAAACGAGAGAACGTTAAATGTCTCGTTTTAATGGTTTGAAAGTGAAAAGTTCATGTTTGCGGAAGTTCTTAAAATAATACTCTCAAAGTGGAAAACTATTTCAAAAATTAAATATTTGTATTGCAACAATATACATATGTAGTATGTATGTAGATACAAATCTATTTTTAGCACTATTGCTTTAAAATTCAATAACAAAAAAAACCAACATCAAACAACAACTTTATAGACTAAAATAAAATAATCGAAAACAAGAAAGCACAATTTTACATTTTGCCACTTGTTTGAATTTTTCTCAAAAATCTCATGGTTTTCCCACACACAATACAAATAGCAAGATCTTTCTAAAATGAAGAGCATTTTATCCACTCTTAACTATATACATACATATGTATGTATATCACTAATAGAAATGAAATGAATATCCGTTCCTTTAAGAACCAAAACTCGGCGTAGAAAGAGAAGCATTTTGTAAACATTTTCTATATAAGGTAAAGAAAAATCTTTAAAAACTAGCTTGACCCGGTGCGCTTCGCTACCCCTGTCGATGTAAAAATCGGTTCAGCCGTTTAGTAATTATTGTTTAAAAACTAAAGGTACCAATTTTACCCGTTTTTCCCCCTTTTTATCCCTTTCTGGTCTAAGTATTGAAAAAATTTATAGCCTATTGACGCTTCCAAGTAAGGATCTATCTACGTTCCAAATTTCAATAAAATCGGTTCAGCCGTTTAGGCGTGATGCTCAAACAAATAAACAAACAAACAAACAAATAAACAAACAAACTTACAAAGACATTTATATAT
This sequence comes from Calliphora vomitoria, assembly GCA_942486065.2. NCBI lineage: Eukaryota > Metazoa > Arthropoda > Insecta > Diptera > Calliphoridae > Calliphora > Calliphora vomitoria. Next base: position 130,591,327 of record OW818031.2, read on the forward strand.
TTACTAGCTTGACCCGGTGCGCTTCGCTACCCCTGTCGATGTAAAAATCGGTTCAGCCGTTTAGTAATTATTGTTTAAAAACTAAAGGTACCAATTTTACCCGTTTTTCCCCCTTTTTATCCCTTTCTGGTCCAAGTATTGAAAAAATTTATAGCCTATAGACGCTTCCAAGTAAGGATCTATCTACGTTCCAAATTTCAATAAAATCGGTTCAGCCGTTTAGGCGTGATGCTCAAACAAACAAACAAACAAACAAACAAATAAACAAACAAACAAACAAACTTACAAAGACATTTATATATTTATATAGATATAGATCATCATGGTTGTTTTGTCTAAACATCAACAACAATAACAAGTAAGAGTGTTATATTTGGCTGTGCATGAATGTTCAAGTCATTTTCTAAGGGGGGCCATGAATGGGGACTAGAGACAAATTTTGCCCAATTTTCGCCATCATTTACTGTACAATTTCAGAGTAGTTAGAACTAATTTGTGTAAAATTTATCAGGATTGTCATATAATCAACATAATTATGACTGCTCAAACAGTATTCCGCCAGCTACCTCCTTTCGTTTGGGCTCTATCGTCTCTTCAACAGACAGACATACGGACGGACATAGCTAGATCGTCTTAGAATGTTATGATGTCCCAGAATATACACTTATGTGGCCCTGAGACATATATTTTGATGTGTTAAAAACGGAATGACAACGTCAATGTATTTGTTGATGGTGGGTAAAAAAATATGAAATGAACATAAAAAGTTTAAGAAAGTGTGGTTTAAATTTGCCATGATTTAAATTTTTCTGACAATTTAATACAAAAAATGCAATTATAATACATATTTCTAAAAATAAAGAGAAAATTCAATAAATAACTTTGTCTAATAACATATCTATTAATTGTCTAATAAATGTCACTTTCTTGTAATCCTTTTCTAAAATTGTATTGTATATAGAGTTATCAATTATTCGACATACACAAAAAAACGGTTTTCGAATAATTCTAAAAAGCGTAAATTTTAAAAACCGGTTATGGGTTTTTTCTATCAAATTTTTAACTATTTTTTAGTCAATTAAAGAATTGAAACAAATGGGTTAATTTTTTTTTATTAAAGAAGAAACAGAAAAAACACTTTCAGTTATGGTGAAGTGGCATTAACTATTAAAATTGCATTGTATAAAATATTTAATTTATTTGATCTTTTTGAAAATTTGTCCAAATAATAAAAATCTTTTTTTTAGTCGCTAGTTATTGCAATATTAGTTTTTTTGTGTGGATTCTGAACTTCTTTTGTTCAACTTTGCAAGCTGAGCTTCTAAATTTTACATAAGATATGAAAATAAATAAAAACAAAAATATTTGATTTTGTCGAATAATTTGAGTAAAAAATCCGGTTTGTCGAATAACTCGAAAACCGTCCTTTTGTAAACACCGGAAAATTTTGAATGATATAGCATATGAAATATTATTTTTGCACAGCGACGATACATTATGTTAATTCAAATTCATTTATACCAATATTTATATAAATATTTGGTTTTTATGATTTATTACAATTGGTAAATGGAATTCCGTTTTTACAAACATATAAGCATATATTGTACATATATGTATACAAATGTAGTTATATCCATAAATGCAGTCAATACTTAATTTTTTTAATGTCTTGCAAACCACGTATAATTTCTGCTGCAAAAAGTGCGCCCACGAATGTATGTAGTCTACCACATACATTATCTGTACAAATTATTAACAATTTGAAAACACACAGATTCAAAGTTGCTGTTACTCTTCGTCTAGCAAACTTAAAGACATCAGAGACTAAAAACAATTAAATCATTTTAGCTTTACTAATAAAAAACAGTTTATACATAATTATAAATCAGCTAACATTTAATTCGATGTAAAACTTTTCTAGATCGCATCTTATAACAGATTGTAATTCATTAAATTTATAAGAAAAATTATTATTCATTTTAAGGTATTACCCAAATTAAAATGCATGTCATTATAATTATACATATTTCCTTAATAATTATCGTATGTAGGTGTTTACTTAAAAAACTTTTTTCAATGCATTTTAGTGCGAACGTACACAAATATGGTACTTAACAATTTGTTCATTGTATTTGCCCCTAGTTTGGATATAGTGAGAGAGCTAGGGAATTATTTTATTTGTCAGTTAATAAATCACATCGTGCAATGATGTAAGCTGTGGTGTTAGTTAGTATTTAGTAGGGTATCCATTCGAATAATGATCGTTCGAATAGTATAATTAATTAAAAATGATAATTTTTTATTAATTCGAATAATTTTATGTAGAATAATTGAATAAAACGAATAAAAAATAGATTTAATATATATTTTTTTAAAAATTTTAATAGATATGTAATAATAAACTTAAATAAGTAACATGTTTTATAATCAATTTTTTATGTAAATGTTATGATGACACTTTTCAAATAGCAAAGGTCTAAATGCCGTCTAGAGAATTTACAATAGAAATTATTTTAAACTATTATTTTTAAGGCAACGATTATATTTTTTCTGAAATCCAACAAATTTCTAAAGTTTAATTGAGTATTTTAATCATTGAAGATGAGTTGGCCATAGCTCCCAGAAATTGTAGGGTCTACATATGACGGGATGCCGAAATGCCAAAAAATATTGACAAAATATTGGTAGAGTGGCATTTATGTATAAAATACATTATATATATGATTGTTTTTGATATCGTTTATGTTTAAACAAATAAGGCTAATCAAAATATAAGCTCAGAAGAGATATTGAAAGTGACCATAAATATGATATTGAAAATGTTGATGAAAGTGATATCGAGGATGATATTAATACGTTGAAACAGTTGAATATAGAATGAAATCACTCGACCTAATTTCATGACGATCGGTCCATAATTGGTCATAGTTCCGATATAAAACAAAATCCACTTTCGGAAATACTCACGAAAAAAATATTTATTAAAATTTAAACAAAAATAATTTGCTCATATACTTAGTGTAGGGTATTATATTGTTCAGCTTCAACGACTATACTTCTTTACTTGTTTTTATTGTAATTGATCTTGAAAATATCATAAATTGCTGGCGGTTATAGCCTGGTTTACCCATGTTTTTAATATACATAGTATGTATTTCATTCAATAATTGTTATTTGCTTGAAAAACTAATCAAGCAGAATGTAAGTAAACAAATATTTATTAATATTTTGCCATTGCAATACATATTGGGAATATACAAATTAACAAACAGGTTTTCACCATTTTCGGTTTAATATTAAATTAAAACATATTAAAGTTTTGATGCTGTCCACCCTCTATACATTGCGTTTATTGCATAAAGTCATTACTATTACAAATATTTACAACGATTATCGGAGGCAATGTAAAAAAATTAGTTTTGCTTAGATTTCTGTTTTAGTTTTTTTTTGTAATATGTGTAGTAGGAGTTTAGAGAGTTTAACGTAGAAACCTTGATAAGTGTCTACAAATCTTAGTCTGTAATGAACATTGTTCTATAAAATTTAAATAAATATTTTAGAATGTTATTAGTGCAAATGTAGTTCCATTTCTTAATATATTTCTACATATACAAAATATTATTTTAAATGTGGTTTATGTTGCATACAATTTTTACAAAATTTAAATCTAAATATGAATATGTACAATCTGCATTGGCATTAAAATTTCGCAAAAATACCAACAAGCTTATTTTTTGTTAATACTTTTTAAAATTAGCATATTGCTATACATATTTTACAATAATAAAAATTTTAAAATATTACATAGTTATTGTTATTACCAAGGCATTAAAGTAGTGTTTTATGCGCATAGAATATACACTAAAAACGAAAAATATGCTCTTTAAATATTAAAAATATGCACTTAAAAATAGTTTGTTTTTGTTTTTATTTATTAAAATAATAAATGTAATGTAAATAAAAAGTTAACTCATAAATTAAAGTTGTTTATTATACGATTAAATTTCGATTTTATTGACTTGGGCACTACATGAAAATTTTTTGATTATATTAATTTTATTATTGCAATAAATTACTATGTGTTTACCTTAATCATCTATGAACGTGCTTTGAACGCGAGGATTTCAATGGATTCTGAAAATATGTTGAATAGTTATTTTATTTTATATTTTGATTTAATTCAAATATAAGGAAATTAAGCTACCTTAAGTCAAAAGAAAATTCAATGAAGATAAGTCGACTATGGGTAATACAATATACATATATTAATGTATTGGCTTTTATCTTTAAGTAGCTTAGGTCAATTATCATTGAACCTTAACAAAATAGTAAAATATAGAAAAGAAAAATTACAATGCAAACAATAAAACTATATGTATGTATTAAGAAAAACCATAATGGAAAAAAAGAAAACATGCAACAAAATTAGTATGCGTTAAATATGCAAAGCTCTTGCGTAAACAATATTTTCTCTAGAAAATCTTCAGTATAACAGTATTTTTAGACACACGCATGGCTCAAAATTTTTATTTTTTATTATGATGTTTCTTTAAAGAGAGTCTATTAAGGATTGCAATTCGATTTAAATTGTTATCGTTAAAGAGTTTAAAAGAAAACATTACAACCACCAGTTTCAATTATATATTTAAGTTAAAATATGTTCCAAACTGTTTACAAATTCATATTAAATTAAATTTTATAATAAACGGGAAACTTAATTCAAATCGATAAAGAAAGCCGAGAGTATCTGTTAATAAGCAATAATTTTAAGAATGAAGTAATATAAAATTTGATGAAAATTATACTGGATAGTTTTTGTGGAAGAAGAAATTTGAATATAAATATACACAAATCAAATGGGCTGTTTTTTAACTTGAAGCTGGTACGTATCAAAGCTTCTTGTGATTCAATTAAAATGCGCAACACAATTGAGATTCACTTAGAAGATTTTGGATTTATATTTCACAAAGACCCTAATCAAAAAGTGTTTCGGAAGATAATAAATGTTTGTTCTTTAAATGATTTATTTTACTTGTAAGGATATCCATATTTAGAAAAAAGAAATTAGAATAATCATGATTTAAATTGTTTCTATAAGAACATTCTGATTTGAAAAAGTTGTCTTTTGAAACGAATTACACATTTTTAAGATTTAACTTAGTCGAACCAATCTTAAATCTTTTAATAAAAATATAGACATTATTGCATTTTCACTGACAGATCTGGTCAAATACCACTATTATATTATGAACACATAAACCCATTAAAAAGATTGAACCAACATTATTATTCGAACTTTTGATGTTTTTAAAAGCATAATAGCCTATAGTAAGTAACACGAGTATCGGAGCGACATACAGATAACGATACTTTCTACAACTTGAATTAAAATATGGTACACATATGTTAACACACGGTCTGAAAAGGATAGAGACATGCTTACTAACTTGTTCGTGCCTCAAATATAAGGCATTAATTAGTATTGCAGACATGTGGTTTTAGCAAGATGGTGCCACATTTGCCGAACGAATAATTTCAAGAAACGCACATGTTAACTGGCTACCTCGTTCAAGTGATTAGCCGCTATTATATTTTTTCTCCCAGGTCTATGCAGATAAACTAAAAACGATAGACCACTTGGAAGCGATTATTGGACGCGTTATTGCCGAAATACAGTCTGATTTACTGCGATGGGTGTGTAAAAAGTTAACCTCCAGGTTAGGCTATATACGCCCTCGCCGTCCTAAATCATATTTAAATATTAATGTCATAAAATTATCTAATTAATAAAGCCAAATTGAATGGATATTAAAAACGTTTTTTTCTGTTTTATTTCAATTTAAAGTTTTCCGCCACTATATTTTAAATAGAAACTATTAACAAATTTAAAATTTTACAAATTGTGTTTTAAACAAATAATTTTGTAAATAAATGCAAGAAAACACATAAAATAATAAAATCAGGTGAGTAGCAGTGAGATTGAATTCTCAAAAATTCAATGTATGACCAAAATAACTTAATTTGTTAGTTTGTTTTTTACATTTTTCTTCAGCACAACATATTTTAACATTGCCAATTAACAAATATTGTATTTGTTGCCGTGACGAACTCCCCTGATTAATACGCCTTGGCTCTTTCGATACAAATTTTTAAGCATTACAATAATTGAAAGGCTTGTTGAAGAAACACTATAAGCCACAATATCAAAAGCGAATTCAAAGTTTTGAAAAATTGTAAAAATGTATGAGTTTAAGGATAGTGCGCTTCACAGTTTTAAATCTGTAAAACAAATATATGTATTAGAAATTAAAGACAATATTTTTATATGGAAATTGATGATGTAAAAACAAAAAGGTTGTAATGGATTTATTATTTTCATTTGTAAATTGTCCATTTCTTCATTTCTTGAAAAAAAAAAAAAAAAAAAAAACTAGACATTTTACACACAATTAAAAAAATATATAAATTCAAAGAATCAATTTATTAAAAATCATAAAGTATTAATTTTTTCTGAGTATGTTTACCTATGTTCATTTAGATACAATTGCATAACAATATTTTTCCAAAATGAATCCTTTTGAAGTAATAAATGGACTAATTTTATTGCACACAATAAACAATACAAATTTAAATCATCTCAATGAACAAATGTCTCATGGGAGGCATAAATGAATTGAAATAATTTGTCATCCTTTCGTTAAAATATGCTGCATTTGCTTTTAGTTTTGATCGGCATTGTCTTCGTGTCTGAATGTTGGGTAGGTATGAAGAGCGTAACATAAAATGACAAATTCTCCTGTGACAATTGTCATGTTAAACAATTCAGCTTGTGCAGGCCTTTAATGTATACATACATATGTACATAATTTTTGCATTTTTATTTGTACATTTGTGGGTTGCTTTCTTATGGTGTTTTACTTATTATTTTTTTTGTACTAAAGCCTTAATGAATATTTGTTAATTGTTTATTTTTTAGTCATTATGGTCATATGTTCTTTAAATGGTAAAAATGAGACTCGTAAAATGCTTTCATTTGTGGATTTTTTTGTTTAATACCATATAGAACAAATACAAATTTTGCTTTTAATAAATGTTTATTTATTAAAAAGCACACAATTTATGACAAATCAAAAGTTTCTACCAAAAATGTACTACAATATTTCAACGTTAAAATTCGAGTTGGTGCTAAGATATTAATCAAAATTGCGTTATTCTAAAATGTTAACATTTTATACATATTAAGAGAAGCATTTTTCACATTTATAATAAGTAAAATAATGTACATGCATATTTTTATAAAAACTCGGCTAATCAAATCACGGGATTACGCTTAGAGTTATCATATACATACATACATACATAAATATTTATATGCGTGATGATAATATATAATAAACATGAGTGGTATTTAAACAATTTATGCCGCCACTACAATAATCAAAAATATGTAAAGCAATATATAAATTAAATGATATTTTTAGCATAGTGTTTTAACAAATAAACAAAATAATATTGTCAATTTTTCTATTATTTAAAGAGAAAAAATGCTATGTAGTGTAAACAGATAATATAGATATTTGTTATAAAATCAATATTTCCAAATTATTAAAAAGTATATTTAGGAAAATAACCTTCGCTATATGTACATATACACATATTACAAATTTTAGTTTTACTACAACACAATGTTTTTTTTTTACTAATTTTATTACTTACCATTTTTGCATTTTCAATAAACATAGGGAAATGTGTGTACTAAAACACGTCGATCCATAAGTAAATAAAAAATACTTGGCATTCCATAAAAATATTCAGCGGCCACCACACGCTTTTGTTTAAAAAAAGTAATAACGCTGGAAATAATACAATTATGCATAGATGACAACTAGATGGGTAACTGAGATCCAAAAACCTAATTCATGAGAATGTTTTGCTTTATATTTTCTTACTGTATCACCTACATATATGTGTGAAAAGAGAGTAATTTTTTTTTTATTGTCATTTCTGTTCCTCTCCGTTCTATGTATTTGTTCTATGCAATTATGTATGCTTATAAAGCTAAGATAAATTGTTAAATTCAAATGCACGCAATAGATCATTATAACCAAATTGTTTGGCAGATTAACTGACTTGAATCACACAGCAATAAACAGTGTAACATTTATTCCATTTTTATTGGGATATAAAAGTACAAGTTAACGACATGCTTCCATCATATTTTAATCCACAGTTTTATATGTACTTAAAAATCCAATCATTTTTATTAATTTATTTATAATAGGCACATACATTTAATAAGTGCATATGTACTTAAACATCAAATCATTTTTAATTTATTTATAATTGACACATATATTCAATAAGACACTAAGTTGGCGTTCAGTTAATGATTTTTTCTAGTTATATTCATATTTCTTAGTACCTATGATTTTTAATTAATATCACTTTTATTTATTTAAGTTTGGCATAACTCTAATATTCAACAAATGTAAATTTGTACTTTTAAGTAGGTATATGAGATATTTACATCATCCGTAGTTTTGGAACCATTATTATATATTCTTTTTTAAATTATATTGGTTTTTATTGCATACACATAGGTAAATGTGTTTATTTACAAGTTTTATCAATGAAGTTGTATTATAATAAATTATTAATATTATGTTATCGGAATATAATGTATCTGCTAATGTTCACTTAAAAAGACAATCAACAAATGAAATAAAAACAAACTGTTTTACATTTTGTTTGCTAAAACTCTTTGCTGCTCACTATTTAAGAGAATATGTTAGCAAAACTATCTCATTTGTATTTTATTGAAATTAATTACAGAGCAAACAAAAAGTTGATGTTATTTTTAACGTACTCGATCACTGATGCCATTTATGTAAAAACACGCTGTGGATCACATCAAAATTAGTAAGATATGATTATTATTTATATATATGTATTGAAATTGGAAATTTTCTTCTGAATTGATTTCCCCGCAAATCTAACGCGTTTTTACAAAAATGCGCTAACAATATATAAAATAAAATAGGAGAACGTATACATCTGTATTACTATGTAATGATTTGAAAGTTAAACAAACATCAGATTAATTTTTAATAAATATAATAATATCTCTTGTATTTTTCTTTAAGCCAGATTATATATGTACATATGTATATTGTTTATAATCACCGCTTCGTCATAATCATATACGATACGTTCACTTTTCCAAATCATATTACTTATAATCGTTTTATGTGAAGTGTTGTTTAAGCTATACGACCTAGCTTTAGAGCTTAGTTGTTTACCAAGATTGTATTATATTCCTACTCCCTCAATTATTAATTAAAGAAAATAACAAACAAAAAACCCATAAATTATTGTGGTACTAATTAACGCGAACAAAACAGTTCTGATTTTGTAGATAAATTTGATTTGTATGACATAAATAGAATAATTATGTTACATTTATTGTAAAAAGGAAGTAGAATTTGTGCATTTGACTATAATGCACAAATGAAAAATATATTTTATCTTCAGAACGATTTCCAAGGATTATTTAGGGTTAGAATGCTCGTGAAAAAAAGTAACATAAATATTTCTTAATAATTTATTCTGCAAATAAACTAACATTTTTCTTCCTCAAAATATATTTTAAAAATATATGACGTATTTAATAAACGTTTGACATTTGAAAATCGGTTTTGGTTTGGTATACTATGTTCAGAAAAGCGCCTTAGTTTATAAGATTCATATTTATTACCAGTGAATTATTGAATTTAATCTATATAAGAAACATATCTGTCAGGTGTATGTAAAATAATTGTTGAGTAATAAAATATTTAAAAATTAATTTAGCGTAAAAATAATTGTTCTTACTGTATGAAGATTAATACAAAATGTTTTAAGTTCACATTTATTACTATGAAAATGGCATCACAAACATTATAAAAAATAAACACTATTAAAATTTACTACCCTGGGCAACGCACTTTATTTACAAAAATAAAAGTGTTTTATAGGACAAAACACAGTAAAAACTGTATCAAAATCTTTTAATTTACCCATTAAATCGTACGAACAGTTTTATCATTTACAAGCATTAAAGAATTTAGAGGAATTTGATATTTCTCACGTAGTTACTACACCAGATCCAGAAGAACATCAAAGTGCTTCATCCAACAAACCAAACAAATTGTATTTCAATTCAGAAATCTACCATTACTTTAATTCAGGTTCTGATCGTGCACCTGATCGCAACACTTCAAGTTCTAATGTTTCCGAGGATGGCTATCCTATAATGAACCCTTATCAACATGTATTAAAGAAGGAGGCAATGCCTGGTAAATATGATGATTCCAATGCTAGTTATGAGCAGCAACAACCTCGAAGTCATAAATATAAACCTCTAGAATATGATAGTTATAATCCTAAATTTAACAACAATCCAGAGGGCTATGGATATCAACAGACCTACAAAACACATCTAACAAACCGACATGCTCCCGGTAAAAGAGGAAAGCGTGGTGGTTCCCCTCATCCAAGCGCGAACAAGAAGTCTACACATCGTGCTTCCTTAAAAGATTATGAAGCTAATGTTGCTCTTCGTCCACCACCAAAAAATTAAACTATTATTTTAATAGCCAACGCAAATGAAGTCTTCTAGATTTTTTCTTTATTTATTTATAATTAATTCTTTTAAAATACTCGTGTTTTTATATAATTTTAATACACCTCAAAGTTGTGCTAAAATATTAAATTTTAAACAATTACTATTGTTTAATTGTACACTAATTTTAAATGATATTAAAAGTGTGTTATTTATTTTTAATAATTTTTATATACAATAGTAGCATGTGTTTTATTTTTACATTAATATTGAAAGACTATTACCAAAAGAAGGTATTGTCATACAAAAATAATGAATCTTTGATAGTATTTGCGAACAACTCTCCAGTAATAACTTCAAATTGTTATCAAATATTCCGTATCACTATAATATCCATTTTATTTACAGCATTGGCAGGGTATATACATATTAGTTTGACTTTTCGTTTGTTATTTCCACACTTTCAATTGCATCCTCATTAAGTATATAAATACATTTTGGATCATTATAGATATCCAAGTCAATATAGCTATATCCGTCTGTCCACCCGTATGTTGAAGTAAGGCTGTGAAGATAAATTCGTAAGTTAAATATCTCCCATATCCATATCAACATGTGTCTGAAGATAAATACGAATTTAGAAGAACGTTTTAAAGCCATAACAGTGCACTGTGAATGATAAAACATCTAAGAAAATTAATTAAAAGTGTAAAAAAATATGAATACAGGGAAATATTTAAACAATAATATGCAATTTTGTGAAATAAAATGTAATAATGTTAAATTAATTAACAGAAACCATGTTTAAGATAACAAAAACCATGTTTAAGATGCAGTAATATTAAAACGCAAAATACATTGGGCGTATGACTTAAAAATGCGGGATTTTATCAAATGTTTAGCCTTCATTTTGAAACATTTGTACAATATAAATTCATTCAAATTATTCACCATTGTTAGCTATGACCTTTTCCATCCAGAGAAAGCGTTCTGCATCGATCGAAATAACTAGTAATCGCACGGTCCAGTCTGCAATATAAAGCGGTTGAGGCAGAACTTCCAAACCACTTCATTCTAAATACTTTTTAACAGGAATTTAGTTTTGCATTAAAGTGTGGAACTCTACAATGTGTAGAGCATTTATACAGTCCAAACGACTAAAAAAGTAAAAGCCTATGGCAATTCCAAATTACTTCCCGACACCAAACATGCCTTTTTTAATGATACGGGATGTGTTTTTCGAAGATGTTAAGCTCGTCATAGCATTATCTATAAGTGGGATAAATTAGACGGCTTATGTGGATGTACTGTTTGATTATTACTACATTTTTTGTAAAATAAAACCAACTAAAAACTAATGTATCGGCAATTAAACAAACCAATCCATAAAAACATATTATATACTCAAATTAAAGATTGACCCTTATGATTTCACGATCAAATATCTATTGAAACTATATTACGGGCATTATTCCATATTATCCAGCTAAATTTTTATGTTAAATAAGCCGTACGGATGATAATTTTACTTTAAAGAAGCTGCTGCCCATAATTGGGAGCAAATATATTGAAAAATTAAAGCAAAATTTGGTAGAAAGTAAACCAGAATGGATTTTGGAGCTTGCTAAGGGAAAGGAAGACTATGTCCAAAACATAGCGAGTATAATTATTAAATATTCCGTAATAAAAACATAAACCTGTTAAATAATTGTAGTATATAATGCATTTTTGATCTACTTATTTGGCGATTTAATTGGAAATATAGTTTCTTAAATTTAAATATGATCTATACCAATGGTGATAGACAGTGTATTACTAATATTTATTATAATCTGTTTAATGTCTTAACGTTTTTAGCATATTCTAGCGCATTATTAGACCTGCTACATCACAACCTGCATCACATTTCCCGTTTAAGATCTCCTAATCATCTTTGAAATTTAAACAGATTATGTTTTTAATGAATTATAGGCTAATAATTTTAATATAACGTTTGATTGAGCCAAATAAATAGCTAAAAGGATTCTTTTGTAGTGATTTTTATGATTATTTTGTTGCCCGTATTGTTTTATCTTTATTTATGTTGAACGGAAACAATTTCAATATATAATATTTGTAATAAAAATGTTCTATATGTATAAAATTAAACCAAAAAACTCTATATAGAAATTGGCTAAATTTAGTGCTTTATATAAGATTAACATATACTTTGTAGAATTGAATTTGATACTTATCCTATGGATTTGGAAAAAGCCAAACCAGAACTGCTTCAATCACCAGTCGCAGAAGGAATTCTTAAACAAGATTCGCAATACAAAGAACTTTATGGAAAACTAAGGGCTTACGTGGCAATAAAATGCAATTTTTAGATGAAAATCGAGCAAGTAATTACATTAATTGTTTAACTGTTTATACGTTTCAAGATTAAAGTAACGCATAAAAACTTAGTATTACTTCACAATGATATAGCTGCTTATTATTCCGGCAATACACGGCTCTGGAAACATCATTGAAACAATTTACAATAAAGGAACATCTTATAGCCGCATTATAAAATAAATCTACCACTTATTTTTGATTATTTTCGGCTTAAATCTTCTGATTTTGTGACAGGGTCTTGGCTCGAACAATAGTAATTCTGTTGTGTAAATGCATCACTATAAATGTTCCTTAAATAAAACCAAAGCATTTTCCTCTTGTCCGCCTGTATATTCTTATGGTTATTTTAGTAAAAAAAAAACAAAAATAAATCGTATGTATATGCATTTGTAATCAGATTATCGTTCTTCATAATAGTTTATTTCTTTAATTTTCTTTATTATGAGTCTTCCGGGTTTGCATTTCGCCTAACATCCTAGATTTCATATTAATATATTGTTTGCAAAGATGTAAATCCATGTTTCCTTTTTCTAATTGTATTTTTTGATGAACTAGTGTCCAATTCCTCTTTTATGTCTGCTGTTTGTTGTTGAAATTGTAAAATACGAAGAGTCTTTCTTTGCTGCCATCTTCTTGCTTAAATTTAACATGTTTTTTTCACAAAATGGCTGGAATTTGTCTGCCATATCCATATTCTTAAGAATTTTATCCACATATACAATATAACATTCGTCCGGCATGTTTTCACTATCGTTGCAGCACATCAACAGCCTTATCATCTTTGTTTATACACTTTGAACACCTTCTTTTCGCAATTTATGCACAAATAAACGCGCAACGGGCCGGCTGTATACATTATACGCACATATTTACAAAATAACTACCGTCCGGCACGTTTTCGCTATCGTTGCAGCACATCAACAGCCTTAATATCTTCCACTAGACAATTTGTACAGCCTTTTGTAGCAATTTATGCGCAAAAAAATGTGCAAAGGGCCGGCTGTATACATTATACGCACTTTTTAGCGCTTGATAACCATAGATGCATTCAGATTCACCAAATATTTGTAGCGCCATTAAGGAATGAATGGCCAATTCTTCATTTTTGATGGCCGATTAAGTCGTACTGTAACACAAAGAAAAGTATCCATTAGTATCGATTATTTGCTTAATTATTTGTCACAAACTTACTTAATTTGTTTTGTATCACTTGTAACGCATCTAATAAAAGGTGTCGGCCCCTTTAGCGATGTGAGGGAAGCTTCAAGATAATTCTTCTCACTTTCCAATGGTTTTTTGAACATTTTGACGCGCAAAAAAATAGTCCCGTGCTATTTTTCACTTGAAATTTTGATATTTCTATATTAATTTGCACTTTTGTTATCTCTTTTTAATTTTTATTGCATTAATTTATTTTATTTATTCCTTTTTTTACAGATTTAAATATAATTAACACAATTAAGAAGACACTTTATAGAAAATCAAAGAAAATAATGACGGCAAAACATCTTCTTTCAGTTATTCACAGTGAATTGTTAACTACAGAAGATGCCGGACGTGTAAGTATTTTATAGGGTTTCTGTTGAGGGAACCCGAAAAAATTGCGCACTTTTATTATAAAACAATCTGGCATCAGCCTTGTTAAAAAAAGTACATTAAAAAAAGGCGCCTAAAAAACTACTACTAAAATGTACAACTGTAGCCTGGTGAGTTTCACTACTAAATAATACAACTGGGCAGTACTGCCGAAGCGCCCCCTGGTGAGTAGTAGTATATTAAGTATATCTACTAAATACAACTTGGCACCACTTTCAGTGCTCCCCAGTTGAATAAGTGTGTGGTAAGTTTCTCTACTACATACACAAACTTGGCACCACTTTAAGTGCTCCCCTGGTGAATAAATGTGTGGTAAGTTTCTCTACTACATACACAAACTTGGCACCACTTTCAAAGCGCCCTCTGGTGGATAATTTACGTAGCTACTTTTTCCACCACAGCATTGCCAGGCCAACTAAATGAAGTGAGTGCAGTATTGCCATACACATATAAGTTAATTTTCCACACGAATAAGGGAGCGCCATCTATCCATGCTCGTATATGTTAATGTACCCAAAAAATAAGAAGAATCGCCCTAGGAAAATATATGATAAGAAAATATATGGTAAAAGTAAACATCAAAACATAGTGAAGGAGGCGCCATCTAGTTATGATAATAAAAGTAACATTAGACATAGTTGAGAGAGCGCCGTCTATCTGTGAAAATATATGGTAAGTTTATCTACTAAAAATAAACATCAAAACATAGTGAAGGAGGCGCCGTCTATTGTATGATAATAAAAGTAACATTAGACATAGTTGAGAGAGCGCCGTCTATCTGTGAAAATATATGGTAAGTTTATCTACTAAATATTTTAGCTAATTCATCAATCATAGTGAAGATGTTGCCAGCTCGTTATGGAAATATATGATAAGGTTCTCTACTAAATATTCTAGCTGACTCACCAACCATAATGAAGGATTGCCAGCTCGTATTGCCAATATATGGAGAGTTTTTCTGCTAAATATTTTACCTAATTCATCAACTATTTTGGCAATTCATCCATGCAATCTTATCTAATTCAACAACTATTTTAGAAGAAGAATAAGAAGAATAAGAAGAATAAGAAGAATAAGAAGAATAAGAAGAATAAGAAGAATAAGAAGAATAAGAAGAATAAGAAGAATAAGAAGAATAAGAAGAATAAGAAGAATAAGAAGAATAAGAAGAATAAGAAGAATAAGAAGAATAAGAAGAATAAGAAGAATAAGAAGAATAAGAAGAATAAGAAGAATAAGAAGAATAAGAAGAATAAGAAGAATAAGAAGAATAAGAAGAATAAGAAGAATAAGAAGAATAAGAAGAATAAGAAGAATAAGAAGAATAAGAAGAATAAGAAGAATAAGAAGAATAAGAAGAATAAGAAGAATAAGAAGAATAAGAAGAATAAGAAGAATAAGAAGAATAAGAAGAATAAGAAGAATAAGAAGAATAAGAAGAATAAGAAGAATAAGAAGAATAAGAAGAATAAGAAGAATAAGAAGAATAAGAAGAATAAGAAGAATAAGAAGAATAAGAAGAATAAGAAGAATAAGAAGAATAAGAAGAATAAGAAGAATAAGAAGAATAAGAAGAATAAGAAGAATAAGAAGAATAAGAAGAATAAGAAGAATAAGAAGAATAAGAAGAATAAGAAGAATAAGAAGAATAAGAAGAATAAGAAGAATAAGAAGAATAAGAAGAATAAGAAGAATAAGAAGAATAAGAAGAATAAGAAGAATAAGAAGAATAAGAAGAATAAGAAGAATAAGAAGAATAAGAAGAATAAGAAGAATAAGAAGAATAAGAAGAATAAGAAGAATAAGAAGAATAAGAAGAATAAGAAGAATAAGAAGAATAAGAAGAATAAGAAGAATAAGAAGAATAAGAAGAATAAGAAGAATAAGAAGAATAAGAAGAATAAGAAGAATAAGAAGAATAAGAAGAATAAGAAGAATAAGAAGAATAAGAAGAATAAGAAGAATAAGAAGAATAAGAAGAATAAGAAGAATAAGAAGAATAAGAAGAATAAGAAGAATAAGAAGAATAAGAAGAATAAGAAGAATAAGAAGAATAAGAAGAATAAGAAGAATAAGAAGAATAAGAAGAATAAGAAGAATAAGAAGAATAAGAAGAATAAGAAGAATAAGAAGAATAAGAAGAATAAGAAGAATAAGAAGAATAAGAAGAATAAGAAGAATAAGAAGAATAAGAAGAATAAGAAGAATAAGAAGAATAAGAAGAATAAGAAGAATAAGAAGAATAAGAAGAATAAGAAGAATAAGAAGAATAAGAAGAATAAGAAGAATAAGAAGAATAAGAAGAATAAGAAGAATAAGAAGAATAAGAAGAATAAGAAGAATAAGAAGAATAAGAAGAATAAGAAGAATAAGAAGAATAAGAAGAATAAGAAGAATAAGAAGAATAAGAAGAATAAGAAGAATAAGAAGAATAAGAAGAATAAGAAGAATAAGAAGAATAAGAAGAATAAGAAGAATAAGAAGAATAAGAAGAATAAGAAGAATAAGAAGAATAAGAAGAATAAGAAGAATAAGAAGAATAAGAAGAATAAGAAGAATAAGAAGAATAAGAAGAATAAGAAGAATAAGAAGAATAAGAAGAATAAGAAGAATAAGAAGAATAAGAAGAATAAGAAGAATAAGAAGAATAAGAAGAATAAGAAGAATAAGAAGAATAAGAAGAATAAGAAGAATAAGAAGAATAAGAAGAATAAGAAGAATAAGAAGAATAAGAAGAATAAGAAGAATAAGAAGAATAAGAAGAATAAGAAGAATAAGAAGAATAAGAAGAATAAGAAGAATAAGAAGAATAAGAAGAATAAGAAGAATAAGAAGAATAAGAAGAATAAGAAGAATAAGAAGAATAAGAAGAATAAGAAGAATAAGAAGAATAAGAAGAATAAGAAGAATAAGAAGAATAAGAAGAATAAGAAGAATAAGAAGAATAAGAAGAATAAGAAGAATAAGAAGAATAAGAAGAATAAGAAGAATAAGAAGAATAAGAAGAATAAGAAGAATAAGAAGAATAAGAAGAATAAGAAGAATAAGAAGAATAAGAAGAATAAGAAGAATAAGAAGAATAAGAAGAATAAGAAGAATAAGAAGAATAAGAAGAATAAGAAGAATAAGAAGAATAAGAAGAATAAGAAGAATAAGAAGAATAAGAAGAATAAGAAGAATAAGAAGAATAAGAAGAATAAGAAGAATAAGAAGAATAAGAAGAATAAGAAGAATAAGAAGAATAAGAAGAATAAGAAGAATAAGAAGAATAAGAAGAATAAGAAGAATAAGAAGAATAAGAAGAATAAGAAGAATAAGAAGAATAAGAAGAATAAGAAGAATAAGAAGAATAAGAAGAATAAGAAGAATAAGAAGAATAAGAAGAATAAGAAGAATAAGAAGAATAAGAAGAATAAGAAGAATAAGAAGAATAAGAAGAATAAGAAGAATAAGAAGAATAAGAAGAATAAGAAGAATAAGAAGAATAAGAAGAATAAGAAGAATAAGAAGAATAAGAAGAATAAGAAGAATAAGAAGAATAAGAAGAATAAGAAGAATAAGAAGAATAAGAAGAATAAGAAGAATAAGAAGAATAAGAAGAATAAGAAGAATAAGAAGAATAAGAAGAATAAGAAGAATAAGAAGAATAAGAAGAATAAGAAGAATAAGAAGAATAAGAAGAATAAGAAGAATAAGAAGAATAAGAAGAATAAGAAGAATAAGAAGAATAAGAAGAATAAGAAGAATAAGAAGAATAAGAAGAATAAGAAGAATAAGAAGAATAAGAAGAATAAGAAGAATAAGAAGAATAAGAAGAATAAGAAGAATAAGAAGAATAAGAAGAATAAGAAGAATAAGAAGAATAAGAAGAATAAGAAGAATAAGAAGAATAAGAAGAATAAGAAGAATAAGAAGAATAAGAAGAATAAGAAGAATAAGAAGAATAAGAAGAATAAGAAGAATAAGAAGAATAAGAAGAATAAGAAGAATAAGAAGAATAAGAAGAATAAGAAGAATAAGAAGAATAAGAAGAATAAGAAGAATAAGAAGAATAAGAAGAATAAGAAGAATAAGAAGAATAAGAAGAATAAGAAGAATAAGAAGAATAAGAAGAATAAGAAGAATAAGAAGAATAAGAAGAATAAGAAGAATAAGAAGAATAAGAAGAATAAGAAGAATAAGAAGAATAAGAAGAATAAGAAGAATAAGAAGAATAAGAAGAATAAGAAGAATAAGAAGAATAAGAAGAATAAGAAGAATAAGAAGAATAAGAAGAATAAGAAGAATAAGAAGAATAAGAAGAATAAGAAGAATAAGAAGAATAAGAAGAATAAGAAGAATAAGAAGAATAAGAAGAATAAGAAGAATAAGAAGAATAAGAAGAATAAGAAGAATAAGAAGAATAAGAAGAATAAGAAGAATAAGAAGAATAAGAAGAATAAGAAGAATAAGAAGAATAAGAAGAATAAGAAGAATAAGAAGAATAAGAAGAATAAGAAGAATAAGAAGAATAAGAAGAATAAGAAGAATAAGAAGAATAAGAAGAATAAGAAGAATAAGAAGAATAAGAAGAATAAGAAGAATAAGAAGAATAAGAAGAATAAGAAGAATAAGAAGAATAAGAAGAATAAGAAGAATAAGAAGAATAAGAAGAATAAGAAGAATAAGAAGAATAAGAAGAATAAGAAGAATAAGAAGAATAAGAAGAATAAGAAGAATAAGAAGAATAAGAAGAATAAGAAGAATAAGAAGAATAAGAAGAATAAGAAGAATAAGAAGAATAAGAAGAATAAGAAGAATAAGAAGAATAAGAAGAATAAGAAGAATAAGAAGAATAAGAAGAATAAGAAGAATAAGAAGAATAAGAAGAATAAGAAGAATAAGAAGAATAAGAAGAATAAGAAGAATAAGAAGAATAAGAAGAATAAGAAGAATAAGAAGAATAAGAAGAATAAGAAGAATAAGAAGAATAAGAAGAATAAGAAGAATAAGAAGAATAAGAAGAATAAGAAGAATAAGAAGAATAAGAAGAATAAGAAGAATAAGAAGAATAAGAAGAATAAGAAGAATAAGAAGAATAAGAAGAATAAGAAGAATAAGAAGAATAAGAAGAATAAGAAGAATAAGAAGAATAAGAAGAATAAGAAGAATAAGAAGAATAAGAAGAATAAGAAGAATAAGAAGAATAAGAAGAATAAGAAGAATAAGAAGAATAAGAAGAATAAGAAGAATAAGAAGAATAAGAAGAATAAGAAGAATAAGAAGAATAAGAAGAATAAGAAGAATAAGAAGAATAAGAAGAATAAGAAGAATAAGAAGAATAAGAAGAATAAGAAGAATAAGAAGAATAAGAAGAATAAGAAGAATAAGAAGAATAAGAAGAATAAGAAGAATAAGAAGAATAAGAAGAATAAGAAGAATAAGAAGAATAAGAAGAATAAGAAGAATAAGAAGAATAAGAAGAATAAGAAGAATAAGAAGAATAAGAAGAATAAGAAGAATAAGAAGAATAAGAAGAATAAGAAGAATAAGAAGAATAAGAAGAATAAGAAGAATAAGAAGAATAAGAAGAATAAGAAGAATAAGAAGAATAAGAAGAATAAGAAGAATAAGAAGAATAAGAAGAATAAGAAGAATAAGAAGAATAAGAAGAATAAGAAGAATAAGAAGAATAAGAAGAATAAGAAGAATAAGAAGAATAAGAAGAATAAGAAGAAGAAGAATAAGAAGAATAAGAAGAATAAGAAGAATAAGAAGAATAAGAAGAATAAGAAGAATAAGAAGAATAAGAAGAATAAGAAGAATAAGAAGAATAAGAAGAATAAGAAGAATAAGAAGAATAAGAAGAATAAGAAGAATAAGAAGAATAAGAAGAATAAGAAGAATAAGAAGAATAAGAAGAATAAGAAGAATAAGAAGAATAAGAAGAATAAGAAGAATAAGAAGAATAAGAAGAATAAGAAGAATAAGAAGAATAAGAAGAATAAGAAGAATAAGAAGAATAAGAAGAATAAGAAGAATAAGAAGAATAAGAAGAATAAGAAGAATAAGAAGAATAAGAAGAATAAGAAGAATAAGAAGAATAAGAAGAATAAGAAGAATAAGAAGAATAAGAAGAATAAGAAGAATAAGAAGAATAAGAAGAATAAGAAGAATAAGAAGAATAAGAAGAATAAGAAGAATAAGAAGAATAAGAAGAATAAGAAGAATAAGAAGAATAAGAAGAATAAGAAGAATAAGAAGAATAAGAAGAATAAGAAGAATAAGAAGAATAAGAAGAATAAGAAGAATAAGAAGAATAAGAAGAATAAGAAGAATAAGAAGAATAAGAAGAATAAGAAGAATAAGAAGAATAAGAAGAATAAGAAGAATAAGAAGAATAAGAAGAATAAGAAGAATAAGAAGAATAAGAAGAATAAGAAGAATAAGAAGAATAAGAAGAATAAGAAGAATAAGAAGAATAAGAAGAATAAGAAGAATAAGAAGAATAAGAAGAATAAGAAGAATAAGAAGAATAAGAAGAATAAGAAGAATAAGAAGAATAAGAAGAATAAGAAGAATAAGAAGAATAAGAAGAATAAGAAGAATAAGAAGAATAAGAAGAATAAGAAGAATAAGAAGAATAAGAAGAATAAGAAGAATAAGAAGAATAAGAAGAATAAGAAGAATAAGAAGAATAAGAAGAATAAGAAGAATAAGAAGAATAAGAAGAATAAGAAGAATAAGAAGAATAAGAAGAATAAGAAGAATAAGAAGAATAAGAAGAATAAGAAGAATAAGAAGAATAAGAAGAATAAGAAGAATAAGAAGAATAAGAAGAATAAGAAGAATAAGAAGAATAAGAAGAATAAGAAGAATAAGAAGAATAAGAAGAATAAGAAGAATAAGAAGAATAAGAAGAATAAGAAGAATAAGAAGAATAAGAAGAATAAGAAGAATAAGAAGAATAAGAAGAATAAGAAGAATAAGAAGAATAAGAAGAATAAGAAGAATAAGAAGAATAAGAAGAATAAGAAGAATAAGAAGAATAAGAAGAATAAGAAGAATAAGAAGAATAAGAAGAATAAGAAGAATAAGAAGAATAAGAAGAATAAGAAGAATAAGAAGAATAAGAAGAATAAGAAGAATAAGAAGAATAAGAAGAATAAGAAGAATAAGAAGAATAAGAAGAATAAGAAGAATAAGAAGAATAAGAAGAATAAGAAGAATAAGAAGAATAAGAAGAATAAGAAGAATAAGAAGAATAAGAAGAATAAGAAGAATAAGAAGAATAAGAAGAATAAGAAGAATAAGAAGAATAAGAAGAATAAGAAGAATAAGAAGAATAAGAAGAATAAGAAGAATAAGAAGAATAAGAAGAATAAGAAGAATAAGAAGAATAAGAAGAATAAGAAGAATAAGAAGAATAAGAAGAATAAGAAGAATAAGAAGAATAAGAAGAATAAGAAGAATAAGAAGAATAAGAAGAATAAGAAGAATAAGAAGAATAAGAAGAATAAGAAGAATAAGAAGAATAAGAAGAATAAGAAGAATAAGAAGAATAAGAAGAATAAGAAGAATAAGAAGAATAAGAAGAATAAGAAGAATAAGAAGAATAAGAAGAATAAGAAGAATAAGAAGAATAAGAAGAATAAGAAGAATAAGAAGAATAAGAAGAATAAGAAGAATAAGAAGAATAAGAAGAATAAGAAGAATAAGAAGAATAAGAAGAATAAGAAGAATAAGAAGAATAAGAAGAATAAGAAGAATAAGAAGAATAAGAAGAATAAGAAGAATAAGAAGAATAAGAAGAATAAGAAGAATAAGAAGAATAAGAAGAATAAGAAGAATAAGAAGAATAAGAAGAATAAGAAGAATAAGAAGAATAAGAAGAATAAGAAGAATAAGAAGAATAAGAAGAATAAGAAGAATAAGAAGAATAAGAAGAATAAGAAGAATAAGAAGAATAAGAAGAATAAGAAGAATAAGAAGAATAAGAAGAATAAGAAGAATAAGAAGAATAAGAAGAATAAGAAGAATAAGAAGAATAAGAAGAATAAGAAGAATAAGAAGAATAAGAAGAATAAGAAGAATAAGAAGAATAAGAAGAATAAGAAGAATAAGAAGAATAAGAAGAATAAGAAGAATAAGAAGAATAAGAAGAATAAGAAGAATAAGAAGAATAAGAAGAATAAGAAGAATAAGAAGAATAAGAAGAATAAGAAGAATAAGAAGAATAAGAAGAATAAGAAGAATAAGAAGAATAAGAAGAATAAGAAGAATAAGAAGAATAAGAAGAATAAGAAGAATAAGAAGAATAAGAAGAATAAGAAGAATAAGAAGAATAAGAAGAATAAGAAGAATAAGAAGAATAAGAAGAATAAGAAGAATAAGAAGAATAAGAAGAATAAGAAGAATAAGAAGAATAAGAAGAATAAGAAGAATAAGAAGAATAAGAAGAATAAGAAGAATAAGAAGAATAAGAAGAATAAGAAGAATAAGAAGAATAAGAAGAATAAGAAGAATAAGAAGAATAAGAAGAATAAGAAGAATAAGAAGAATAAGAAGAATAAGAAGAATAAGAAGAATAAGAAGAATAAGAAGAATAAGAAGAATAAGAAGAATAAGAAGAATAAGAAGAATAAGAAGAATAAGAAGAATAAGAAGAATAAGAAGAATAAGAAGAATAAGAAGAATAAGAAGAATAAGAAGAATAAGAAGAATAAGAAGAATAAGAAGAATAAGAAGAATAAGAAGAATAAGAAGAATAAGAAGAATAAGAAGAAT
Organism: Calliphora vomitoria; assembly: GCA_942486065.2. Taxonomy (NCBI): domain Eukaryota; kingdom Metazoa; phylum Arthropoda; class Insecta; order Diptera; family Calliphoridae; genus Calliphora; species Calliphora vomitoria. Next base: position 130,614,671 of record OW818031.2, read on the forward strand.
AAGAAGAATAAGAAGAATAAGAAGAATAAGAAGAATAAGAAGAATAAGAAGAATAAGAAGAATAAGAAGAATAAGAAGAATAAGAAGAATAAGAAGAATAAGAAGAATAAGAAGAATAAGAAGAATAAGAAGAATAAGAAGAATAAGAAGAATAAGAAGAATAAGAAGAATAAGAAGAATAAGAAGAATAAGAAGAATAAGAAGAATAAGAAGAATAAGAAGAATAAGAAGAATAAGAAGAATAAGAAGAATAAGAAGAATAAGAAGAATAAGAAGAATAAGAAGAATAAGAAGAATAAGAAGAATAAGAAGAATAAGAAGAATAAGAAGAATAAGAAGAATAAGAAGAATAAGAAGAATAAGAAGAATAAGAAGAATAAGAAGAATAAGAAGAATAAGAAGAATAAGAAGAATAAGAAGAATAAGAAGAATAAGAAGAATAAGAAGAATAAGAAGAATAAGAAGAATAAGAAGAATAAGAAGAATAAGAAGAATAAGAAGAATAAGAAGAATAAGAAGAATAAGAAGAATAAGAAGAATAAGAAGAATAAGAAGAATAAGAAGAATAAGAAGAATAAGAAGAATAAGAAGAATAAGAAGAATAAGAAGAATAAGAAGAATAAGAAGAATAAGAAGAATAAGAAGAATAAGAAGAATAAGAAGAATAAGAAGAATAAGAAGAATAAGAAGAATAAGAAGAATAAGAAGAATAAGAAGAATAAGAAGAATAAGAAGAATAAGAAGAATAAGAAGAATAAGAAGAATAAGAAGAATAAGAAGAATAAGAAGAATAAGAAGAATAAGAAGAATAAGAAGAATAAGAAGAATAAGAAGAATAAGAAGAATAAGAAGAATAAGAAGAATAAGAAGAATAAGAAGAATAAGAAGAATAAGAAGAATAAGAAGAATAAGAAGAATAAGAAGAATAAGAAGAATAAGAAGAATAAGAAGAATAAGAAGAATAAGAAGAATAAGAAGAATAAGAAGAATAAGAAGAATAAGAAGAATAAGAAGAATAAGAAGAATAAGAAGAATAAGAAGAATAAGAAGAATAAGAAGAATAAGAAGAATAAGAAGAATAAGAAGAATAAGAAGAATAAGAAGAATAAGAAGAATAAGAAGAATAAGAAGAATAAGAAGAATAAGAAGAATAAGAAGAATAAGAAGAATAAGAAGAATAAGAAGAATAAGAAGAATAAGAAGAATAAGAAGAATAAGAAGAATAAGAAGAATAAGAAGAATAAGAAGAATAAGAAGAATAAGAAGAATAAGAAGAATAAGAAGAATAAGAAGAATAAGAAGAATAAGAAGAATAAGAAGAATAAGAAGAATAAGAAGAATAAGAAGAATAAGAAGAATAAGAAGAATAAGAAGAATAAGAAGAATAAGAAGAATAAGAAGAATAAGAAGAATAAGAAGAATAAGAAGAATAAGAAGAATAAGAAGAATAAGAAGAATAAGAAGAATAAGAAGAATAAGAAGAATAAGAAGAATAAGAAGAATAAGAAGAATAAGAAGAATAAGAAGAATAAGAAGAATAAGAAGAATAAGAAGAATAAGAAGAATAAGAAGAATAAGAAGAATAAGAAGAATAAGAAGAATAAGAAGAATAAGAAGAATAAGAAGAATAAGAAGAATAAGAAGAATAAGAAGAATAAGAAGAATAAGAAGAATAAGAAGAATAAGAAGAATAAGAAGAATAAGAAGAATAAGAAGAATAAGAAGAATAAGAAGAATAAGAAGAATAAGAAGAATAAGAAGAATAAGAAGAATAAGAAGAATAAGAAGAATAAGAAGAATAAGAAGAATAAGAAGAATAAGAAGAATAAGAAGAATAAGAAGAATAAGAAGAATAAGAAGAATAAGAAGAATAAGAAGAATAAGAAGAATAAGAAGAATAAGAAGAATAAGAAGAATAAGAAGAATAAGAAGAATAAGAAGAATAAGAAGAATAAGAAGAATAAGAAGAATAAGAAGAATAAGAAGAATAAGAAGAATAAGAAGAATAAGAAGAATAAGAAGAATAAGAAGAATAAGAAGAATAAGAAGAATAAGAAGAATAAGAAGAATAAGAAGAATAAGAAGAATAAGAAGAATAAGAAGAATAAGAAGAATAAGAAGAATAAGAAGAATAAGAAGAATAAGAAGAATAAGAAGAATAAGAAGAATAAGAAGAATAAGAAGAATAAGAAGAATAAGAAGAATAAGAAGAATAAGAAGAATAAGAAGAATAAGAAGAATAAGAAGAATAAGAAGAATAAGAAGAATAAGAAGAATAAGAAGAATAAGAAGAATAAGAAGAATAAGAAGAATAAGAAGAATAAGAAGAATAAGAAGAATAAGAAGAATAAGAAGAATAAGAAGAATAAGAAGAATAAGAAGAATAAGAAGAATAAGAAGAATAAGAAGAATAAGAAGAATAAGAAGAATAAGAAGAATAAGAAGAATAAGAAGAATAAGAAGAATAAGAAGAATAAGAAGAATAAGAAGAATAAGAAGAATAAGAAGAATAAGAAGAATAAGAAGAATAAGAAGAATAAGAAGAATAAGAAGAATAAGAAGAATAAGAAGAATAAGAAGAATAAGAAGAATAAGAAGAATAAGAAGAATAAGAAGAATAAGAAGAATAAGAAGAATAAGAAGAATAAGAAGAATAAGAAGAATAAGAAGAATAAGAAGAATAAGAAGAATAAGAAGAATAAGAAGAATAAGAAGAATAAGAAGAATAAGAAGAATAAGAAGAATAAGAAGAATAAGAAGAATAAGAAGAATAAGAAGAATAAGAAGAATAAGAAGAATAAGAAGAATAAGAAGAATAAGAAGAATAAGAAGAATAAGAAGAATAAGAAGAATAAGAAGAATAAGAAGAATAAGAAGAATAAGAAGAATAAGAAGAATAAGAAGAATAAGAAGAATAAGAAGAATAAGAAGAATAAGAAGAATAAGAAGAATAAGAAGAATAAGAAGAATAAGAAGAATAAGAAGAATAAGAAGAATAAGAAGAATAAGAAGAATAAGAAGAATAAGAAGAATAAGAAGAATAAGAAGAATAAGAAGAATAAGAAGAATAAGAAGAATAAGAAGAATAAGAAGAATAAGAAGAATAAGAAGAATAAGAAGAATAAGAAGAATAAGAAGAATAAGAAGAATAAGAAGAATAAGAAGAATAAGAAGAATAAGAAGAATAAGAAGAATAAGAAGAATAAGAAGAATAAGAAGAATAAGAAGAATAAGAAGAATAAGAAGAATAAGAAGAATAAGAAGAATAAGAAGAATAAGAAGAATAAGAAGAATAAGAAGAATAAGAAGAATAAGAAGAATAAGAAGAATAAGAAGAATAAGAAGAATAAGAAGAATAAGAAGAATAAGAAGAATAAGAAGAATAAGAAGAATAAGAAGAATAAGAAGAATAAGAAGAATAAGAAGAATAAGAAGAATAAGAAGAATAAGAAGAATAAGAAGAATAAGAAGAATAAGAAGAATAAGAAGAATAAGAAGAATAAGAAGAATAAGAAGAATAAGAAGAATAAGAAGAATAAGAAGAATAAGAAGAATAAGAAGAATAAGAAGAATAAGAAGAATAAGAAGAATAAGAAGAATAAGAAGAATAAGAAGAATAAGAAGAATAAGAAGAATAAGAAGAATAAGAAGAATAAGAAGAATAAGAAGAATAAGAAGAATAAGAAGAATAAGAAGAATAAGAAGAATAAGAAGAATAAGAAGAATAAGAAGAATAAGAAGAATGAAGAATAAGAAGAATAAGAAGAATAAGAAGAATAAGAAGAATAAGAAGAATAAGAAGAATAAGAAGAATAAAGAAGAATAAGAAGAATAAGAAGAATAAGAAGAATAAGAAGAATAAGAAGAATAAGAAGAATAAGAAGAATAAGAAGAATAAGAAGAATAAGAAGAATAAGAAGAATAAGAAGAATAAGAAGAATAAGAAGAATAAGAAGAATAAGAAGAATAAGAAGAATAAGAAGAATAAGAAGAATAAGAAGAATAAGAAGAATAAGAAGAATAAGAAGAATAAGAAGAATAAGAAGAATAAGAAGAATAAGAAGAATAAGAAGAATAAGAAGAATAAGAAGAATAAGAAGAATAAGAAGAATAAGAGAATAAGAAGAATAAGAAGAATAAGAAGAATAAGAAGAATAAGAAGAATAAGAAGAATAAGAAGAATAAGAAGAATAAGAAGAATAAGAAGAATAAGAAGAATTAAGAAGAATAAGAAGAATAAGAAGAATAAGAAGAATAAGAAGAATAAGAAGAATAAGAAGAATAAGAAGAATAAGAAGAATCAGAAGAATAAGAAGAATAAGAAGAATAGAAGAATAAAAGAATAGAAGAATAAGAAGAATAAGAAGAATAAGAAGAATAAGAAGAATAAGAAGAATAAGATGAATAAGAAGAATAAGAAGAATAAGAAGAATAAGAGAATAAGAAGAATAAGAAGAATAGAGAATAAGAAGAATAAGAAGATAAGAAGAATAAGAAGAATAAGAAGAATAGAAGAATAAGAAGAATAAGAAGAATAGAAGAATAAGAAGAATAAGAAGAATAAGAAGAATAAGAAGAATAAGAAGAATAAGAAGAATAAGAAGAATAAGAAGAATAAGAAGAATAAGAAGAATAAGAAGAATAAGAAGAATAAGAAGAATAAGAAGAATAAGAAGAATAAGAAGAATAAGAAGAATAAGAAGAATAAGAAGAATAAGAAGAATAAGAAGAATAAGAAGAATAAGAAGAATAAGAAGAATAAGAAGAATAAGAAGAATAAGAAGAATAAGAAGAATAAGAAGAATAAGAAGAATAAGAAGAATAAGAAGAATAAGAAGAATAAGAAGAATAAGAAGAATAAGAAGAATAAGAAGAATAAGAAGAATAAGAAGAATAAGAAGGAATAAGAAGAATAAGAAGAATAAGAAGAATAAGAAGAATAGAAGAATAAGAAGAATAAGAAGAATAAGAAGAATAAGAAGAATAAGAAGAATAAGAGAATAAGAAGAATAAGAAGAATAAGAAGAATAAGAAGAAAAGAAGAATAAGAAGAATAAGAAGAATAAGAAGAATAAGAAGTAAGAATAAGAAGAATAAGAAGAATAAGAAGAATAAGAAGAATAAGAAGAAATAAGAAGAATAAGAAGAATAAGAAGAATAAGAAGAATAAGAAGAATAAGAAGAATAAGAAGAATAAGAAGAATAAGAAGAATAAGAAGAATAAGAAGAAATAAGAAGAATAAGAAGAATAAGAAGAATAAGAAGAATAAGAAGAATAAGAAAGAATAAGAAGAATAAGAAGAATAAGAAGAATAAGAAGAATAAGAAGAATAAGAAGAATAAGAAGAATAAGAAGAATAAGAAGAATAAGAAGAATAAGAAGAATAAGAAGAATAAGAAGAATAAGAAGAATAAGAAGAATAAGAAGAATAAGAAGAATAAGAAGAATAAGAAGAATAAGAAGAATAAGAAGAATAAGAAGAATAAGAAGAATAAGAAGAATAAGAAGAATAAGAAGAATAAGAAGAATAAGAAGGAGATAAGAAGAATAAGAAGAATAAGAAGAATAAGAAGAATAAGAAGAATAAGAAGAATAAGAAGAATAAGAAGAATAAGAAGAATAAGAAGAATAAGAAGAATAAGAAGAATAAGAAGAATAAGAAGAATAAGAAGAATATGAAGAATAAGAAGAATAAGAAGGAATAAGAAGAATAAGAAGAAAATAAGAAGAATAAGAAGAATAAGAGAATAAGAAGAATAAGAAGAATAAGAAGAATAAGAAGAATAAGAAGAATAAGAAGAATAAGAAGAATAAGAAGAATAAGAAGAATAAGAAGAATAAGAAGAATAAGAAAATAGAAGAATAAGAAGAATAAGAAGAATAAGAAGAATAAGAAGAATAAGAAGAATAAGAAGAATAAGAAGAATAAGAAGAATAAGAAGAATAAGAAGAATAAGAAGAATAAGAAGAATAAGAAGAATAAGAAGAATAAGAAGAATAAGAAGAATAAGAAGAATAAGAAGAATAAGAAGAATAAGAAGAATAAGAAGAATAAGAAGAATAAGAAGAATAAGAAGAATAAGAAGAATAAGAAGAATAAGAAGAATAAGAAGAATAAGAAGAATAAGAAGAATAAGAAGAATAAGAAGAATAAGAAGAATGAAAGAAGGAATAAGAAGAATAAGAAGAATAAGAAGAATAAGAAGAATAAGAAGAATAAGAAGAATAAGAAGAATAAGAAGAATAAGAAGAATAAAAGAATAAGAAGAATAAGAAGAATAAGAAGAATAAGAAGAATAAGAAGAATAAGAAGAATAAGAAGAATAAGAAGAATAAGAAGAATAAGAAGAATAAGAAGAATAAGAAGAATAAGAAGAATAAGAAGAATAAGAAGAATAAGAAGAATAAGAAGAATAAGAAGAATAAGAAGAATAAGAAGAATAAGAAGAATAAGAAGAATAAGAAGAATAAGAAGAATAAGAAGAATAAGAAGAATAAGAAAGAATAGAAGAATAAGAAGAATAAGAAGAATAAGAAGAATAAGAAGAATAAGAAGAATAAGAAGAATAAGAAGAATAGAAGAATAAGAAGAAATAAGAAGAATAGAAGAATAAGAAGAATAAGAAGAATAAGAAGAATAAGAAGAATAAGAAGAATAAGAAGAATAAGAAGAATAAGAAGAATAGAAGAATAAGAAGAAATAAGAAGAATAAGAAGAATAAGAAGAATAAGAAGAATAAGAAGAATAAGAAGAATTAAGAAGAATAAGAAGAATAAGAAGAATAAGAAGAATAAGAAGAATAAGAAGAATAAGAAGAATAAGAAGAATAAGAAGAATAAGAAGAATAAGAAGAATAAGAAGAATAAGAAGGAATAAGAAGAATAAGAAGAATAAGAAGAATAAGAAGAATAAGAAGAATAAGAAGAATAAGAAGAATAAGAGAATAAGAAGAATAAGAAGAATAAGAAGAATAAGAAGAATAAGAAGAATAAGAAGAATAAGAAGAATAAGAAGATAAGAAGAATAAGAAGGAATAAGAAGAATAAGAAGAATAAGAAGAATAAGAAGAATAAGAAGAATAAGAAGAATAAGAGAATAAGAAGAATAAGAAGAATAAGAAGAATAAGAAGAATAAGAAGAATAAGAAGAATAAGAAGAATAAGAAGAAGAAGAAGAATAAGAAGAATAAGAAGAATAAGAAGAATAAGAAGAATAAGAAGAATAAGAAGAATAAGAAGAATAAGAAGAATAAGAAGAATAAGAAGAATAAGAAGAATAAGAAGAATAAGAAGAATAAGAAGAATAAGAAGAATAAGAAGAATAAGAAGAATAAGAAGAATAAGAAGAATAAGAAGAATAAGAAGAATAAGAAGAATAAGAAGAATAAGAAGAATAAGAAGAATAAGAAGAATAAGAAGAATAAGAAGAATAAGAAGAATAAGAAGAATAAGAAGAATAAGAAGAATAAGAAGAATAAGAAGAATAAGAAGAATAAGAAGAATAAGAAGAATAAGAAGAATAAGAAGATAGAATAAGAAATAAGAAGAATAAGAAGAATAAGAAGAATAAGAATAGAAGAATAAGAAGAATAAGAAGAATAAGAAGAATAAGAAGAATAAGAAGAATAAGAAGAATAAGAAGAATAAGAAGAATAAGAAGAATAAGAAGAATAAGAAGAATAAGAAGAATAAGAAGAATAAGAAGAATAAGAAAATAAGAAGAATAAGAAGAATAAGAAGAATAAGAAGAATAAGAAGAATAAGAAGAATAAGAAGAATAAGAAGAATAAGAAGAATAAGAAGAATAAGAAGAAGAAGAAGAATAAGAAGAATAAGAAGAATAAGAAGAATAAGAAGAATAAGAAGAATAAGAAGAATAAGAAGAATAAGAAGAATAAGAAGAAGAATAAGAAGAATAAGAAGAAATAAGAAGAATAAGAAGAATAAGAAGAATAAGAAGAATAAGAAGAATAAGAAGAATAAGAAGAATAAGAAGAATAAGAAGAATAAGAAGAATAAGAAGAGATAATAAGAATAAGAAGAATAAGAAGAATAAGAAGAATAAGAAGAATAAGAAGAATAAGAAGAATAT